>CM046964.1:47042687-48421597 GCA_025698475.1 Gossypium anomalum
CTCTATTGTCATATTTAGACTCCAAAATTATTGGTTTTGCTTTGTTAAAAGACTCTTACGCTAACCATTCTGATTTTGGTGAGATCTTTGTTGCGTGCGAGAATGGTGTGTTTGAAAACTTTTATAGGTATGAAGGCTTTCTTTTTAAAGAAGGTAAACTTTGCATTCCTTGTGGCTCTGTTAGAGACTTATTAGTGCACGAGGCCCATAGTGGCGGACTTATGGGACACTTTGGAGTCAACAAGATGCTTGCAACCCTTGAAGAGCACTTCTATTGGCCGCGAATGTGCAAATATGTGGAACAAGTTTACAAGAGTTGTATAGCTTGTAAAAAGGTTAAATCGAAGGTTCATCCACATGGCTTATATACGCCATTACCTATTCCTAGAGCTCTATGGGTCCATATCTCCATGGACTTCGTTCTTGGACTACAGTGCACAAAAATGGGGAAGGATTCTATCTTTGTGGTTGTCGATCGTTTTTCGAAAATGTCGCATTTTATTGCTTGCACTAAAACTGATGATGCTGTTCATGTTGCAAATTTGTTTTTCAGAGACATCGTTCGACTTCATGGCATTCCTCGTACCATTGTATCGGATCGTGATGCAAAATTTTTGAGCCACTTTTGGAACCAAACTATTATTTTCGACCACCAGCCGCCCCCAAACCGATGGCCAAATGGAAGTCGTCAATAGGGTATTGTCCACATTACTTCGGGCCATCATCCGTAAAAACTTGAAGTCTTGGGAAGATTGCCTACCACATATCGAGTTTGCCTACAACCGCTCCGTCCATTCTGCTACCAAATATTCGCCTTTTGAAATTGTATATGGCTTCAATCCATTGACACCTTTAGATTTATTACCTTTGCCTACTGATCAAATGGTTCATGTAGATGCGAAGGAAAAGGTTAACTTTGTCAAAGAATTACATCAAAAGGTGCAAGCTAACATTGAGGCAAGAACCGAGTCTTACGTGCGTAACGCTAACAAAGGACAAAAACGAGCGGTCTTCAAACTCGGAGAGTGGGATTTAACCCCTTTTGACGTAGATTTTGACTTGAGGACATGTCGTTTCGAAGAGGGGGAATGATACGATCACGCCCGGAGTGTACCAAGTTCGAGCAAGGATTCAACAGTGCTGACTCAAGGACCAATTACGCGAGCTCGAGCTAAGCAATTCAAAGAGGCCATTGAGGCGAGGCTTTGGTTGGAGAAATAGAACGAGTTAGGACCAGTTCAATAAAGTTTCCTTGCAACATATTGCAAATCGATTTCAGCTCAATTCCAGCTCTTTGAACCCATTCCAACTAAATTGAATTTTTTATTTATTTTTCAGCTTTGCATTTAGTTGCATTTTAATCCTTGCATTTAAGCATCTTAGTTTAATAAATGAGTTGCTGGTCATTAATTCAACTCCTCTTAGTTTAATTAATTGAGTTTTTTTTTTATGAACTTGATTTAATAGTTGCTTCTTTAAATAATCTAGTTACTAGGATAATTTATTGATGCATGAGTTAAAGTTCATTTAATAATGCTTCTCTTAATTAAACTAGTTGCTAGAATAAATGATGCATAAGTGTTAGTTCATTTATTTAAGTTAGTTGTTAATTTGTTTTAAGCTTAATAATTGAATAAATGTGTCAGTTACATGTGTTAATTACAGGTGACTTTTTAGCTCACATCCATTACATTTAAAGGCTGTTGTGCATTCAATAAGGTGACTTTTCAAGAGATTTCGATTACAAAAGAGGGGGCTGCTAAAAAGAGGCTTTATACATCATAAAGAAGTTGTTTTATCAATTAAAGGAGAGCATTATTCTTCTTTAAATTTGGCAGCATCTTTGTTTCATCTTCCATAACCGTTTGCTTCATGAGTAATCACTACATGCATTCAATTTTCCATCCAAGAAGCTGGTGTCTTTTTAGTTGGTCATGGAGACTTCAAAAGACTTTCAAAGCAACTTAATTGAAGAAGTAAATCACATTGAAGGTTGGAGTTACTTGGGTTAGAATTTCAAAAGTTGTGACCTTTCATTTGAGCTAATTATTAGCTTCATTAAAAGTGACCATTCAGCTAGTCTTTTTTGACACTATAAATACATGTAATCAGCCTATTGAAAAGAAAAGACTTTGGACATTTTGTTAATGTTATGCTGCCAAATTTGTGAGGCAAAATTTTCTCTATTTTTGTTCAAGGATTCGTTGGCTACCTAGTGTTCTAGTTGTGTCATCCGTTTTCTTTGTCGAAAATTGAACTTATCACTACTCGTAGTGTGGCGTTCAAACATACCGAGGTTCCTATCATGCTAGATAGTGGGTCAAGGTCACCTTAACCACTCTTAAATTGAACTAAAGGGCTTATAAGAAACGAGTCGATACCAAATCAGTATTGGTTCTTGTTTGCACTTTTGTTCAATCCATTTTTCTTTCTTATCCATTTCGTACCAAAATCAAATTCCATCTTTTTCACATCTTACCATTTTGTTCCAAAACCAATTCTTTCTTTTCACATCTTACCATTTCAAACCATAAACTTCCTTAACCTAATCATTTCTTCTTAAACTCTTTATTTACTAATTTCACTAAACTAAATTATCATTGCTTCTCGTAGACGATCGGGCATTTTACATACAACTCAACTCATTATGAAGTCGGATCGTATCATTCAGCTACTGAGATGAGTGGATGCTATTAAGGCTAAGAAAATCTTAGAAAAGGGTGCCTGAAGAACACATGCTAATGGTTTTACAATGGCTAGGCAAACCATGAGGTTCGGGTACTACTGGTCCACTATGGAAGGGGATTGCATCAGGTATACCAAGAAATGCTGTAAGTGTCAAATTTATGGAGACAAGATTCATGTGCCTTCTTCATCTCTTCATGTTATGACTTCTCCATAGACTTTCTCTATGTGGGGCATGGATGTTATTGGGCCGATCTCGCCAAAAGCTTCTAGCAAGCATCGATTCATCTTTGGGATTGTCGATTACTTCACCGAATGGGTGGGAGCTGCTTCATCTGCCAATGTCATGAAATCGACAATTAGTAAGTTCTTAAAGAAAGAAATCATATGTCGATATGAAATGCCAGAAAAGGTCATATCTGATAACGCGTTGAATTTGAACAACAACACGATATCAGAAGTTTGCATTATGTTCAAGATTAAACACCATATCGCCGCAAAATGAAAGTGCAACCTAAAAAAAATAGAAGAAGGATCATGGGGAAATGACTAAGACTTGTAAAGATTGGCATAAGAAGTTATCATTTACCATCTATGCCTATTTTACGTCTACCTAGATCTCCACCGGGGCAACATCTTTTCTCATTAATTTATGAAATGGCAGCGGTTTTATCCATTGAAGTCGAGATATCTTCCATCTGAGTTTTGTTAGAGCTGAATTTGGATGAAGCAGAATGGATCCAATCCCGATATGATTAGCTAAACTTAATTAAAGAGAAAAAGTTGAAGCCCATCCGTCATGGTCAGATGTACCAAAAACGAATGATGCGAGCTTACAATAAAAAGGTTCGCCCCAGAGAACTCTAGGAGGGAGACCTAGTATTGAAAAAGACCTTTCCCATGTAAAAGGGACTTCAGAGGAAAATGGATGCCAAACTGAGAAGAACCTTATGTGGTAAAAAAGGCCTTCTTTGGAGGGGCATCGATGCTGACCAAGATGGATGGCAAGGACCTACCTAATCCTATGAATTTCGATTCAATCAAGAAATACTTCACTTCCTAAAGAAAAAAAACAAAAAAAACAAAAGAAAAACAAAAAAGAAAAGAAAAAAGAAAAAGAAGAGAAAAAGAGGCCAAGGTGAAAACTCGCAAAGGGCGCCTTGAGACCAAAGGAGTTTTGAGTTAAAAACCCGAAAAGGCAGCTCAAATTTTGACCAAAGAATGGGCATTCAGTTAATAGGTATTTCATAAAAAAAAAGAGAGAGAGGAAAAGTTGGAGAGGCCAAGGTAAAAACCCGCAAAGGGCGGTTTAAGACCAAAAGGGTTTTGAGTTGAAAGCCAAAAAAGGGGCAACTCAAATTTTGATCAAAGATAGGGCATGTGGTAGTCTTGTCCTCTCAGAATTAACAAGGAGGGTGAACTTTACATCTTGGGGCATCAACAAAGTACTCTAGATCTCCTAGACACATCTCAAGCTCAAAATGGTCCTCAAGAAGTTTGTGCAGAGAAGCTCATGCTGCGATATTTGGGGCATCTATTTTCATCTTACTCATTTTGAATTTTAGCAAAGTTTGCTATCTTTGATTAATATGTTCATTTCGAGCTATGCTCTCAATCAATTCTTTCTTATTATATTTTCCATCTTTGATTAACTTATTCATCTCGAGCTATGCTTTCAATCAATTTCCTTCTTGTCCATCATTATGATCTTTTTCAAGAATTTTGCATTGAAATAATGATTAATGGGCTAATAATACTTTCACAAAAGGAGTTTCTCATATTACTCTGGAAGCTTCTAAATAGTACAAGAACCTGAAACAAGACTATTATTTAGAACTCACTAACTCTAAGGGTTGGAAATATTTGAGAAAGAAGAGTCTAAAGTGTGACTATTTCTTCAGATTTTCTGTCAAAGATCAGCTGAATAAGAAGATAGGACATTGCGTCAGTGATAGAACATTGATGAACAATAAGCAATGACAACCCAAACATTAAGAAGGGATTATTCTCATTTTGCATTCATGCAAATATCATTCATACGCATCTAGTTAGGAACATTTGATTCATTCTGATCATGACATCCTAATCATTTGGCATAAGCATAGGCCCATTAAATCGATTCTATAGGTCATGTCCCCCAGAGGATGATCTAGCAACATCGGTGAATCTACAAATCTCATCTCCCTGAAGTAATAGTGGAGCAGATTGAAGTTGTAGCCTTATCTCCCTGAAGTTGCAGCGGAGTAGACTGAAGATAGCAGTCCTTATCTCCTTGAATTTGTAATGGAGTAGATCGAAGATGGCGGATCTTATCTTCCTGAAGTTGCATGGAGTAGATTGAAGCCACCAGCCTTATCTCCCTGAAGTTGCAGCGGAGTAGGCTGAAGACAGTAGACCTTATCTTCTTGAAGTTGCAATGGAGTAGATCGAAGATGGCAAATCTTATCTTCCTGAAGTTGCAGTGGGGCAGATTGAAGCCACCAGCCTTATTTCTCTAAAGTTGCAGCAGAGTAGACTGAAGGCAGTAGACCTTATCTCCTTGAAGTTACAACAAAGTAGATTGAAGATGGCAGATCTTATCTTCCTGAAGTTGTAGTGGAGTAGATTGAAGCCACCAGCCTTATCTCCCTGAAGTTGCAGCGGAGCAGACTGAAGACAGTAGACTTTATCTCCTTGAAGTTGCAATGGAGTAGATCGAAGATGGCGGATCTTATCTTCTTGAAGTTGTAGTAGAGCAGATTGAAGTTGTAGCCTTATCTCTCTAAAGTTACTGCGGAGCAGACTGAAGGCAGTAGACTTTATCTCCTTGAAGTTGCAATGGAGTAGATCGAAGATGGCAGGTCTTATCTTCCTGAAGTTGCATTGGAGCAGATTAAAGCCACCAGCCTTATCTCTCTGATGTTGTAGTGGAGCAGTTTGAAGCTATAAGTTGCGAGTCTTATCTCCCTAAAGTTGCAGTAGGATCAGACTAAAGATAGCAGATCTTATTTCCCTGAAGATGCAGTGGAGCAGATTGAAGCGACAATTCCTATACCCCTGAAGATGCAGTGGGTCGGAACGAGGCTACCTAGAAGAAGAGGAGCATCCAAAGAAGATGAGATTCGGAGACCGGGCAAGATTGGTCCTTCTTAAAGGTCTTTGCTTCATTCCCGTTACACGACAATGAGCAAAGAGAGGCAGTTGTAATAGGCCCAATTTGCTCGGGCCCATACAAAAACCAAAATGAAAAACAGAATAATAAAATCAAATCCAAATTAACAGTCCAAATGTCCATTACACCAGGCCCAAAACAACTAAATCCAAAGAGGCCCAAAATAAACCTAACCCTAGAGCCTAAAAAGCCTAAAACTAAATTAGTTTTTCAGCAAAAAGAGAAAGGTAGAAACCCTAGTAGCGTTGCATGCCGCTCACTGCCGTACCCTCCACGTCCGCACGCCACAGCTGGCCTCCGTACCTGTAAGGACAACAGCACAACAACAGAAAGGAGCAAAAAAACAAATAGCAATTTTTGTAACGAAATTGGCTATAAAAAGCCGTCACAAGCGCAATGTATTTTTTACGAGATACGAAATACAAAAATAATTCATAGAGATTCAAATACAAAACAAAGGAACAAAGGTGGTTCTTTCTTTTAATATTTTTGTTTACTATTTGTTTCCATTTGTCTTTTTTAAGAAATAAAATGGAAAAGGGGACCGAAAGCCTTCCCTTTTTTGATTGCACCGCCATGGGGAGGGCTTGAGATTCACCATCTCCGATGAATGATGGTATGTAATATCCTGAATTAGGGCTTAATCAGAATAGTGGTTTCGTGACCACAAATTTGAGATAGAAATAATTATTTTATAATTATTTTGATGATTATGATATGATTGCATGATTGTGTGAAAATTTCGTGATGAAATTCTATGCCTAAAGTGCTTAAATTGAAAGTAGGGACTAAATCGAATAAGTTGCAAAACTTGCATTCTAGAAGTTTTTAGTATGAAATTGCATTGAAATATCAATTAGGAGGTCTTAAATAGCAATTTGACCAATTTTAATTTCATGGAAAAAATTAGGACATGGAAGGAATTTTTGAAAGTTTAGTAGTAAGGGCATTTTGGTCATTTAGTTATTAAAATCAATTAAAAACAAAATTAAAAGCCAATTTTTGTCCATCTTCTTCATTAGGCCAAAATTTCAAGGATTCTCCATAGCTAGGGTTTGTTTCAAGCTTCCAAGCTCCATACTAAGTGATTCCAAGCCCCGTTTTTAATGTTCTTTACGTTTTTGGAATCCTGGTAGCTCGATTAAGCTTATGCTAGCAAAAATTCAACCTAGGGTTTATATTTGGAAAAATACCCATAGGTGAAATTTGTGTATTTTGATGTTTTATGATAGAATATGAGGTTTAAAATTATGTTAGACAACTTGTGCTACTCGGTTTTGAGTGAAAACGAGTAAAAGGGCTTAATCGGTAAAAATACCTAATAGTCATAAGTACATGTTAGAGTGTGAATTTGATATTGTCATACAAGGGAAAAATGATCAGCATGTCATAAAACATAAGAATAAGGGATAAAGTTTAATTCCCGAGCCTAGGGGCAAAAGTGTAATTATGCAAAAGTTTAGGGGCAAAAGTGTAATTTCCCAAAGTTCGTATTAAATGCTGTTTGATGAATGTATGTATTAAATAAGATTAATTTTGTATTATAGATCAAGAGAAACGGGAATCAAGTCGCGATCGAGGAAAAGAAAAGATTGTGAACTAAATTGCAAAATCTTTATATTTTGGTACCAAGGTAAGTTCATGTGTAAATAATGTAGCATAATTGTTATTTTTAAGTTATTGATGTTAATTATATGATATGCTGATTTTTTTATCGTGAAATATTATGCTTTGTGGTTAATGTTGAGTAATATGCAAATTATGTTTACTACTTGATAAATATGAATTGCTCATGAGTATCGGTTAGATATTAGTGGAAGACGGAAAATGTCAGATCAAGGGAAAAAGCCCGTTTGAACCTTAGGAATAGATTAGGATACAAGTGACATGTTACTAGGATGGTTGAGCATCCAAACTCGTTGAGTTGAGTCCGAGTTCACTTATGGATGCGAATGTTCGAACTCGTTGAGTTGAGTCCGAGTTCGTGAGATGTAGTTAGGCATCCTAACTCGTTGAGTTGAGTCTGAGTTCACTTATGGATGCGAATGCCTGAGCTCGTTGAGTTGAGTCCGAGTTCACTTATGGGCGGGTTACATGATTGCTTGATTACATATGTGGCACTTATGTGCAAATTATCCGTGTATCCGAGTTATATTCTGATGTGTTCAACGGGTGAAATTTCTAGTGAAATGGAAGAACACTTAAGATGCAAGTGACATTTTGGTAAGTGTTGTGAAATGGACGCTTTGGACAGGTATGTTCTTAACCCTCGGGTTGAAAATAGATACAACAACGATAAGGTGGTAAGATGATGAATGATGTTTAGAAATGTGATATATGTTTTGGTGATACCATGCTAAAGTTGTTTGGTATTTGTATTGTTATGTTACTTGTTATTTACATATGAACTTACTAAGCATTTATGCTTACTCCCTCCTCTTTATTTACTGTAGTTTTGAACAAGCCAGCTCGGGAATCGGGACGGGTCGAAGGTTCGATCACACTATCCAAAGGACTTTCATCTGGGTAAATGGCTTGTAAAACTTAAGTATGGTATGTATAGCAATATACTTATTTTGTGTAAATAATTTTATGATATGGCCATGATTGGTTGAGAAAATGTTTGATATTGATAAGTCATGGTGATGGTTAAATATAGATCATGTTTGATATCATGGAAGTTTAATAGGTTATTTAGTTCATAACAACTCATGAAAAGATGAAATTTGCCTTAAAATAGAATATTGCTGCAGCAATGACATGAATTTGAAAAATCACTAAAAATAGTATAAATGGAATTAAATGATGACCAAGTTATGAAATTGAAGCTTAATGAGTCTATTTTCATATGGATTAAAAAAAACAGGAATATAAATTATACTTTATGAGATATTTGAAATCTTGTGAAACAGGGCCAGAGTGATTTCTGGATCCTCTGTTTTGACTTTAAAAATTCATAATAAATTGTAAAACAATAATTAGAAGTCAGTATTTATATTTACATATTCCTTGTTGAGTATAGTTTTAATAGAAACAAACCTCATAGTCATTGAAATTCTGTATAGAGAGGTATCTGATTCGTAATACATAGAGGTCAGAGCAATCGAACCCTGAAACAGGGGAGACTTTAACTAATAAACTGTACTAATTGGCCCAACCAAAAATTCTAGAAAAAAAATTAGTAAATAGATATATGAGTCTAGATTTAGAGAAAATTTATGGATCTTGATTTTGAGTTTCGTAACTCGAGATATGATTTTTCTTGTAACTATGACGCGGGTAGCCAGAAAGCTGTGAATGTAGAAACAAATGATTTGAAGTTCTTAATTTGATAAATTATGTTTGGTAAACCCTCAAGCTCGACTCCGGCAACGATTTCGGGCGTGGGGGTGTTACATTTAGTGGTATCAGAGTAGGTTTAGTCGATTCTCAGACTACGTGTTGCATGTACAGATTTTTGCTATACATGCCATATGTATGAATTGTGATAGTGTGACGACTTCTAACCTTTTTAAATGAATTTTTATATAGTAAATGGATCCCGATCCAGGTGTGGCGAGATAAAGTAGAGAGTAATGCACCAGCTCATTTGAAGAGCGTGCGCCGAAAACCCACCCCACTTGTTGGTCGGGAAGGAGGAGAAAGGGATCGGGAAGCCTTTCTCCAAATGATGAGTGCATGGTACATCGAGTTCGTCAGAATGCGAACCCAAATGTACGACCTCCCTCACCTCCCCAATTCCTCAACCTATGCCTCGATGCCTCGGGAGTGGATATGATAAAATTTCACAGCACCCAGTTGTGAGAATTCGTAAACAAGGGGCTAAAGAATTTAGAGCAAATATTGATGATGATGATGAGAGAAAGCGAGTTACGGCTTGAAAATTCTATGCGGGTATTTGATGAATTATCTTGTATACTGATGAATGCTTGAAATTTGCTACATCTTTTTGAGAGATTCACCTATAATTGGTGGAAGACTTTGATTTGGTGGTACCAAAGAGAGGTAACAGGAATTCTTTCAAGAAGAGTTTGGAAGAAATATATTAGTGAAAGATTTATTGATCGAAATGTAAAGAGTTTCTTGAGTGAAGCAAGGTAATATGTGATCTCGAGAATATGAAAGAGAGTTTGTTCGATTGAGTAAGTATGCCAGGGAATATGTTTCTACAGAAGCCAAGATGTGCCGACGATTTGAAGACGGGCTCAATGAAGACATTAAGGTATTTGTCGGGATCCTTGAACTGAAAGAAATGGTAGTACTGGTTGATCGAGCTTGCAAGGCTGAAGAACTACTGAAGGAAAAGAAAAAGGTAGAATTTGAAACACGAAATTGGAAGAAAAGACCAATGAGTAATGCACCCTCACAGCAAACCGGAAAGTCAAGAAATATGAATCCTCGTTCCCAAGTTTCAGCTGGGCAATCATATGGAAATTTTAAGAAGCGAAATGTGGGTCCTAAATCTCAGACTACTTCTGTGGCTAGTGTGGAAAATACGAGATTTATTAAACCCGAGTGCCAGCGGTGTGGTAGAAATCATTTTGGTCTGTGCAGAGCAAATGAATATTTTTGATGTGGTTCTCCGGATCATTTTATTAGAGAAATTTGCTTGAGAGAAAGTGAGAAAGAAAAATTTGAGAATGTAAAAGCTAGTGGTGCGGACTTGAGGAAGGTATCAGAAAAGCTGGAAGTGAAACAAGCGAGTAAGAATGTAGCCGAGAGATGATGCGTGATTAGATCGAAGGAAGAGCTCGGCTAGAACTTATGCTATTAAAGCGCGTGAAGATGCTTCCTCACCCGATGTGATTACCGGTACATCTTCTCTTTATGATATTAATGTTATTGCTTTGATTGATCCCGGTTCTACTCATTCATATGTATGCATGAAGCTGGTGTCTAGTATGAATATACCTGTTGAGAACACAGAATTTATGTTTAGAGTGTCGAATCCGTTAGGCAAATGTGTGATAGTTGATAAAGTATGCAAGAAATGTCCTTTAATGATTCGGAGTCATTACTTTCTGGCCGACTTGATGTTGTTGTCGTTTGATGAATTTGATGTTATTTTGGGTATGGATTGGTTGACATTGCATGATGCTATAGTAAATTGCAAAGAAAAGGTTATAGAATTAAAATGTGAAAACAGTGAAACTCTACGGGTTGAATCAGATAAATCAGAGGCATTGTCTAGTGTGATTTCTTCGATGTCGGCTCAGAGATATTTGAGAAAGGGTTATGAAGCTTATTTGGCGTATGTAATTAATACAAAAGAAGTTGAAAAGAAAGTTGAATCGAGTGCGGTTGTGTGTGAATTTGCGGATGTATTTCGGAAGAATTGCTTAGGGTTTGCCTCGATCGGGAAGTAGAATTTGGTATTGATTTGATCCAGGGAACGACTCCGATCTCGATTGCTCCATATAGAATGGCACCATGAGTTGAAAGAATTAAAGTCACGATTGCAAGAGTTGGTGATAAAGGCTTTGTAAGACCGAGTTTTTCACCTTGGGGTGCTCTGTGTTATTTGTGAAAAAGAAGGATGGTTCTATGAGATTATGTGTTGATTATCGGTAGTTAAACAAGGTGACAATCAAAAACAAGTATCCATTGCCGAGAATTGATGATTTGTTTGATCAGCTAAAAGGAGCGACATGGTTTTCAAAGATTGACTTGAGATCTGGGTATTATCAGCTGCGAGTAAAAGAGTCAGATGTGCCTAAAACTGCTTTTAGAACAAGGTACGGTCATTATGAATTTTTAGTTATGCCATTCGGGTTGACAAATGCTCTCTTTGTGTTTATGGACTTAATGAATCGCATATTTTGGCCATACAGACAGATTTGTTGTGGTGTTTATAGATGATATTTTAATTTATTCAAAAGATGAGACAGAGCATCTTTGAGCATTTGAGAATAGTTTTGCAAACTTTGAGAGATAAGCAGCTGTATGCTAAGTTTAGTAAAAGTGAATTTTGGCTCCGGGAAGTTGGATTTTTGGGTCATATTGTTTCAGGTGATGGTATACGGGTTGATCCTAGTAAAATTTCAGCCATTATTGATTGGAAACCAAGAAAAACGTGAATGAAGTTAGAAGTTTCTTGGGGCTATTTGGGTATTATCGGCGGTTTGTAAACGGATTTTCTATAATTACTGCTCCTATGACTAGACTACTCCGAAAGGATGTTAAATTTGAATGGACGGAAGAATGTCAACAGAGTTTCGAAGAATTGAAAAAGTTATTAACTGAAGCACCAGTGTTGATACAACCCGAATCAGGTAAAGAATTTGTGGTGTATAGTGATGCTTCTCTAAATGGTTTAGGGTGTGTACTCATGCAAGAAGGAAAAGTGGTGGCTTATACTTTGAGGTGGTTAAAACCTCATGAGAGGAATTATCCTACTCACGATTTGGAATTGGCTGTGGTGGTATTTGCTTTGAAAATTTGGCGACATTATTTGTATGGTGAAAAGTGCCGAGTATATACTGATCACAAAAGTCTTAAATACTTGATGTCACAAAAAGACTTAAATTTGAGACAGCGTAGATGGTTGGAGTTATTGAAAGATTATGATCTTGTTATTGATTATCATCCGGGAAAAGCGAATATGGTTGCCGATGCTTTAAGCAGAAAGTTGTTGTTTACTTTGAGAGTTATGAACACTCAGTTGAAAATGTCAGATGATAGTTCAATTCTAGCAGAGATAAGAGCTAGACCGATGTTTTTACAAGAGATTTTTGAAGCTCAGAAAAATGATCAAGATTTGCTAGCCAAGAGAAAACAGTGTGAAGCTGATACGGGATTAGATTTCAGAATCAGTTCTGATGGTTGTTTGATGTTTAAAAATTGGATTTGTGTACCAAAAAATGATGAGTTGATTCAAAAGATTTTGCATGAAGCACATAATGGTTGTTTAGTGGTTCATCCAGGCAGTACGAAGTGTATAATGACTTGAAGAAAATGTACTGGTGGAGTGGAATGAAAAGAGATATTTCCGAGTTTGTATCAAAGTGCTTAGTTTGTCAACAAGTGAAAGCTGAACACCAAGTACCTTCAGGATTACTCCAGCCTATTATGGTTCCTGAATGGAAATGGGATCGGATTACTATGGATTTTATATCAGGGTTGTCGTTAACTCCAGGGAAGAAAAATGCCATCTGGGCAATAGTTGTGATCGACTAAATCGGCTCATTTTATTAGATGATTTACAGATTATTCTCTTAATAAGTTGGCTGAATTGTATATCCGAGAGATTGTTAGACTTCATGGGATACCTTTATCAATCATTTCAGATAGAGATTCGAGGTTTACCTCACGGTTTTGGCAAAAGTTGCAAGAGGCATTGGGTACAAAGTTAAATTTCAGCACTGCCTTTCATCCACAAACTGATGGACAATCAGAGAGAGTAATTCAGATTCTTGAAGACATGCTCAGATGTTGCGTATTGGAATTTCAAGATAGTTGGGAAAGGTACCTACCATTGATAGAATTTGCTTATAATAATAGTTATCAGACAAGTTTGAAGATGGCACCTTATGAAGCATTATATGGTCGTAAGTGTCGAACACCTTTGTATTGGACTGAACTCAAGGAAAATCAGATTTATGGAGTTCATCTAATAAAAGAAACCGAAGAAAAGGTGAAAGTGATTCGAGATTGTTTGAAAGCTGTTTCAGATAGACAGAAATCTTATGCGGATTTGAAACGAAAAGAAATCGAGTTTCAAGTTGGTGATAAGGTATTTTTGAAAGTGTCTCCATGGAAGAAAGTCCTTAGATTTGGACGAAAGGGCAAGTTAAGTCCGCGTTTTATTGGGCCGTATGAAATAATTGAAAAAGTTGAACCGGTAGCATATCGGCTAGCATTACCACCTGAATTAGAAAGGATTCATGATGAGTTCCACATATGTATGCTACGTCGGTATCGTTCGGATCCTTCACATATAATTTCACCGATAGAAATTGAACTACGACCGGATATGACTTACGAAGAAGAACCGATTAAGATCTTAGCTCGAGAGGTCAAGAAACTAAGAAATAAAAGTGTCGCTCTCGTGAAAGTATTGTGGCAAAAGCATGGGGTAGAAGAGACTACATGGCAACCTGAAGAAACTATGAGAAACCAATACCCACACATTTTTCAGGTAAGATTTTCGAGACGAAAATCCTTAAAAAGGGGAGAGTTGTAATATCTGAATTAGGGCTTAATCGAAAAATAGTGGTTTCGTGACCACAAATCTGAGATAGAAATAATTATTTTATAATTATTTTGATGATTATGATATGATTGCATGATTGTGTGAAAATTTTGTGATGAAATTCTATGCCTAAAGTGCTTAAATTGAAAGTAGGGACTAAATCGAATAAGTTGCAAAACTTGCATTCTAGAAGTTTTTAGTACGAAATTGCATTGAAATATTAATTAGGAGGTCTTAAATAGAAATTTGACCAATTTTAAGTTCATGGAAAAAATTAGGACATGGAAGGAATTTTTGAAAGTTTAGTAGTAAGGGCATTTTGGTCATTTAGTTATTAAAATCAATTAAAAACAAAATTAAAAGCCAATTTTTGTCCATCTTCTTCATTAGGCCAAAATTTCAAGGATTCTCCATAGCTAGGGTTTGTTTCAAGCTTCCAATCTCCATAGTAAGTGATTCCAAGCCCCGTTTTTAATGTTCTTTACGTTTTTGGAATCCCGGTAGCTCGATTAAGCTTATGCTAGCAATAATTCAACCTAAGGTTTATATTTGGAAAAATACCCATAGGTGAAATTTGTGTATTTTGATGTTTTATGATAGAATATGAGGTTTAAAATTATGTTAGACAACTTGTGCTACTCGGTTTTGAGTGAAAACGAGTAAAAGGGCTTAATCGGTAAAAATACCTAATAGTCATAAGTACATGTTAGAGTGTGAATTTGATATTGTCATAGAAGGGAAAAATGATCAGAATGTCATAAAACATAAGAATAAGGGATAAAGTTTAATTCCCGAGCCTAGGGGCAAAAGCGTAATTATGCAAAATTTTAGGGGCAAAAGTGTAATTTTCCAAAGTTCGTATTAAATGCTATTTTGATGAATGTATGTATTAAATAAGATTAATTTGGTATTATAGATCAAGAGAAACGAGAATCAAGTCGCGATCGAGGAAAAGAAAAGATTGTGAACTAAATTGCAAAATCTTTATATTTTGGTACCAAGGTAAGTTCATGTGTAAATAATGTAGCATAATTGTTATTTTTAAGTTATTGATGTTAATTATATGATATGATGATTTTTTTATCGTGAAATATTATGCTTTGTGGTTAATGTTGAGTAATATGCAAATTATGTTTACTACTTGATAAATATGAATTGCTACCGAGTATCGGTTCCGATATTTCGTGGAACACGGCAAATGTCAGATCGAGGGAAAAAGCCCGTTTGAACCTTAGGAATAGATTAGGATACAAGTGACATGTCACTAGGATGGTTGAGCATCCGAACTCGTTGAGTTGAGTCCGAGTTCACTTATGGATGCGAATGTTCGAACTTGTTGAGTTGAGTCTGAGTTCGTTAGATGTAACTAGGCATCCGAACTCGTTGAGTTGAGTCTAAGTTCACTTATGGATGCGAACGCCCGAGCTCATTGAGTTGAGTCCAAGTTCACTTATGGGCGGGTTACATGATTGCTTGATTACATATGTGGCACTTATGTGCAAATTATCCGTGTATCCGAGTTATATTCTGATGTGTTCAACGGGTGAAATTTCTAGTGAAATGGAAGAACACTTAAGATGCAAGCGACGTTTTGGTAAGTGTTGTGAAATGGACAATTTGGACAGGTATGTTCTTAACCCTCGGGTTGAAAATAGATACAACAACGATAAGGTGGTAAGATGATGAATGATGTTTAGAAATGTGATATATGTTTTGGTGATACCATGCTAAAGTCGTTTGGTATATTTGTATTGTTATGTTACTTGTTATTTACATATGAACTTACTAAGCATTTATGCTTATTCCCTCCTCTTTATTTACTGTAGTTTTGAACAAGCCAGCCGGGAATCGGGGACGGGTCGAAGGTTCGATCACACTATCAAAGGACTTTCATCCGGTAAATGGCTTGTAAAACTTAAGTATGGCATGTATAGCAATATACTTATTTTGTGTAAATAATTTTATGATATGGCCATGATTGGTTGAGAAAATGTTTGATATTGATAAGTCATGGTGATGGTTAAATATAGATCATGTTTGATATCATGGAAGTTTAATAGGTTATTTAGTTCATAACAACTCATGAAAAGATGAAATTTGCCTTAAAACAGAATATTGCTGCAGCAATGACATAAATTTGAAAAATCACTAAAAATAGTATAAATGGAATTAAATGATGATCAAGTTATGAAATTGAAGCTTAATGAGTCTATTTTCATATTGATTAAGAAAAAGAACAGGCATATAAATTATACTTTATGAGATATTTGAAATCTTGTGAAACAGGGCCAGAGTGATTTCTGGATCCTCTATTCTGACTTTAAAAATTCATAATAAATTGTAAAAAAATAATTAGAAGTCATTCTTTATATTTACAGATTCCTTATTGAGTCTAGTTTTAAGAGAAATAAACCTCGTAGTCATTGAAATTCTGTATAGAGAGGTATCTGATTCATGTCTACAGAGAGTCGTGAAGCAATCGAACCTCAAAGCAGGGGAGACTTTAACTAATAAAGTGTACTAATTGGCCCAACCAAAAATTTTAGAAACAAATTAGTAAATAGATATATGAGTCTAGATTTAGGGAAAATTTACGGATCTTGATTTTGAGTTTCGTAACTCGAGATATGATTTTTCTTGTAACTATGACGCGGGTAGCTAGAAAGGTGTGAATGTAGAAACAAATGATTTGAACTTTTTAATTTGATAAATTATGTTCGGTAACCCCTCAAGCTCGACTCCGGTGACGGTTTCGGGCGTGGGGGCCTTACATGGTATTTTGAAATCGTGGTACCAAAAGAGGCCAAAAGAGGGTAATTTTTTTTGACCACCGTGTACGGTGGTGCCGTTGCTGGCGACCATCGGCCTCTACGGTGGTCTGGTGACGGAACAAAAACCAGATTTCAGAGGGGGGAGAGGGAATAGGAGAGTTTCTTTCAGTTTTTTTTTTTTAAAAAGAAAAGTAGAATGAATTTTTTAAAAAAAAATTCTGTAATATCCCGAATTAGGGCCTAATCAAAATAGTGGTTTTGTCACCACAAATTTGAGATATATAATTATCTTATGATTATTTTGAGGTCTATGCTATGATTGCATGATTGTGTGAAATTTTTGTGAAGAAATTTTATGCATAAAGTGCTTAAATTGAAATTAGGGACTAAATCGAATAATTTACAAAACTTGAATTCTAGAAGTTTTTAGTATGAAATTGCTTTGGAATATTAATGAGGAGATCTTAAATAGGAATTTTACCAATTTCTAAGTCTATGGACAAAAATTGGACATGGATGGAATTTTTGAAAAGTTTAGTAGTAAGGGCATTTTGGTCATTTAGGGGTAAAATGAATTAAAATACAAAATTAAAAGCCAATTTTGCTCATCTTCTTCACCATGGACGTGTATACCAAGGGAGACTCCATGGCTAGGGTTTCCAAGCTTTCAAGCTCGATTGTAAGTCCGTTCTAGCCTCGTTTTTAATGATTTTTAGGTTTTTGGAATCCCGGTAACTTGATTAAGCTTATTTTAGCAATAATTTAAGCTAGGGTTCATATTTGGAAAAATACCCATAGGTGAAATTTGTGTATTTTGGTGTTTTATGATAGAATATGAGGTTTTAAATTATGTTAAACAACTTGTGCTACTCGGTTTTAAGTGAAAACAAGTAAAAGGGCTTAATCGGTAAAAATACCTAATAGTCATAAGTACATGTTAGAGTGAGAATTTGATGTTGCCATAGAAGGGAAAAATGATCAGCATGTCATAAAACATAAGAAAATAGGATGAAGTTTAATTTCCGAACCTTGGGGCAAAAGTGCAAATATGCAAAAGTTTAGGGGTCAAAATAAAAATTTGTAAAAATATGATTTTTGGAGCCGTATGAATAATGTGACTAGTTATTAGGCTAAATGTGATATTATAGATGAAAGAAATCGAGATTCGGGCTTAAATCGGGAAAATACAAGGTTATGGACTAAAACAGTAAATTACCGTTTCTGGATCGAGATAAGTTGGTATGATAATAATACTGCAATAATGTTGTAATTCATATTTGAAAGTTAAATTTAGTGAATTAATTGAATTATGTTAAATTAAATGTTATGGTGCCAAGTTTATGAATTGATTTAAAAATATGTCTATGGTATATGAAGTGTATTGAATTATCATACATAAATGTGATTTCTATGATTATGGATATTATGAGTAATTGTAAGTTCATATGATTTTTAATAATAATGCAATGTGTAATTTAATGTTATTCCCTTGATATTAAATGAGATGTAAGTTTATATGTAAGTAATACATCAATTTTACTTGTATTATGATATTTTATAATAATATTGGAAATGTGTTTGTTGATAATCACTTAATTGGTGAAATTGTTGGAAAAGAGAGAGAGATCCCGGTTAAACCTTCGGAACGATTGGATGATACAGATGGTATGTAGCTAGGTCACATGTATGGTGCTGAGTGCACATCATGTGTACAAGAGAGCTACGAGACTTTATGATGTAGCTAGGCCGCATGGGTGATACTATGTGTACACCATGTAGACAAGAGAGCTACGGGATATATGTAGCTAGGTCGCATACGTGGTTCTAGGTGAAGGACACCATGTAGACAAGAGAGCTACGAGATAAATTGGCTAGGTCACATGGATGGTACTAAGTGTTCACCATGTGTACAAGAGAACCGAACTTTATGATGGGTGGAGCTATGTGCTGAAACCACCAAGTATCAAGGATTGATCCGAAGTGTTCAATGGGAGACTTGCTATGTACTGCTTTGTCAGTTTTGTGATGAATAAGTGCAAGAACTTGGTTATGTGAATGATGTGTTCATTAAGTGACCGGGATGTGGTAAGGTTATAAACAAGTAAGTTATACATGAGGATGATTTTATGGTAATCATGGGCCTATACTTGTGATGTATGAAATGTGGTGAAAATGATTTGTGATATGTATGTTAAAATGAGGTTAATACAAAGAAAGTGTGAAAGAGTGAATTAGCAATAAAATTGTTTTGGACAGTAGCAGTGACGTGACTTTGAAAAATCACTAAAAATAGTAAAAATTTAATTAAAGGCTGAATGAGATATGAAATTAAAGATTAATGAGTCTCTTTTCATATAAAAGAAACAGAGAAAGCAAAGTGATTCTATATTTTGAGATATTTATATTTTTGTGAGACTGGTTCAGAATGATTACGTGATCCCCTGTTATGACTTTAGAAATTCACCATAAATTGTAAAAAAATTATTAAGAGACATACCTTGCATGCATGGATTTCTTATTGAGTCTATTTTTAAGGGAAACAAACGGAATGGTCGTTGGAATTCTGTACAGGGAGAAATTTGGTTCTTAGTGAACAGAGGTCAGAGTAGTCATACTCTGAAACAGGGGAGACTTTAACTAATAAATTGTACTAATTGGCTAAACCAAAAATTCCGAAAATTTTATGGGAGAAAGATATATGAATATATTTTCAAGGAAAATTAAAGAAACTAAATTTGGAGTTTTGTAGCTTCAGATATGAATGATTTAATAACTGTAACTCGATAACACAGCTTAACCTGAATATGTGTAATTGTACAATTATAGTGTTTTATCTTGAAAAGCATGGTGGTAATTGCTTATTATTTTCATATGAACTTACTAAGCGTAAAGCTTACCCATCCTTTCTATTTCTATAGTATTGGCGCAGTCACTCGGGGTTGAGATCGTCGGAGGCAAAATCACACTATCAAACTATCATTTTTGGGAGAATTAATTCAAATATTAGAAATATCAAGTGAGTGGCATGTATAGGACGTTGGTTTGTGATATGTATTTTTATTATGATTTTGACCATACGTATCAGTCTGCATTGAGTTATCGTATATGATTATGAGATGTAGTCCTTATCCATTAAGGTTTATAAGTTTAATTAATCGTGCTATGTCCTATGTTTTGATGTAATGATATAGTTAGTTTTGTTTGTTATGCATGTGTTTGAAAAGTTTTGAATTAGATGAAATTTTATGGCCCGATTTTCGTCTATGTGTATTGTTAAGTCTGGTAATGCCTCGTACTTTGTTCCGGCCTTGGATACGGGTAAGGGGTGTTACATTTAGTGGTATCAGAGCTATGGTTCAGTCGGTTCTCGGACTAACCTAGCATGTGTAAAAGTCCAGCTATACATGCCACTGATCCGTGATAGTGTGATGTCTCCCGACGTGTATGAGCACCGTCTAGTTTAGACAGAGGTACTCTCCAACCGAGTTGCGCTGACCATGTTCAATGTGATGCGAAGGTGTTTGAATAAAATTACGATTATGATGAGTCTCGATTTAGAAAAGTATGAATAAAAATTTATAATATAAGTGATAACATGTGAGATGAAAGGTCATGTTGTAATAAATATCCATACATGCTTGATGCTCATATGATGTAGTGTATTTGACTTACTTGATAAGATGAACGGGATAAATAGAAATTCGTAGAGGTATGAGTAAAAGTTCCTAAGATTATGATATGAATAAAAATGTCATTGCCTTGATTGAACGTTGAATGTTGATGAATGTTAATGATATTTTTTATGAGATAAATGATTATAATGAAATGAATTTATCTATATTAAATTGTTTGGGCTGAATTATGTGATTGTAATGATATGTATATGATGATGCACGAAATGAAAGTTGCGATTGTGATGTAAATATCTATGTTTGTTTAACCCTTATATGATGTCATGAGTAAGATTTGTTCGAGTAGATGAATGGATAAGTCAAGCTATCCAGAAAACATAGGATGGCATGATGAATTGTTTTGTAACTAGAAGAAAGGATTATTTTCGAGGCTTATATAGAAAGAATTGTATGAAGCTCACAGTGCAAATTTGCCAATTCATTTAGAGAGTAATGACGTGTATTGTAATTTGATTCAGATGTTATTGGATTGTGATCTATTGATGATAAAAATCTGTATGATTATTTCGGAAGAGTGCAGATCCCTTTGATTGTTTGATTTCTTGGAATTCTAGTCTCCATTAACCAAATTGAGATATGGTTTTATGTCAAGATGACAAGTGAAATGGAGAAGGGTTGAAAATTTAAGAACAATTGAGAGATGAGTCCGTAAGCTTTTAGAATATATGAGAAAATTAAAGAGATATATTGGAGGCACCGTCTGAGTGAAATTTCTTCAACACCGAATGTGAAATTTAGGAATCTAAGTGAAGACCACTTTTCGAAGAAGATTTTTGGGACTAAAATCCTAAAGGGGGGAGAGTTGTAATATCCCGAATTAGGGCCTAATCAGAATAGTGGTTTCGTCACCACAAATTTGAGATATATAATTATTTGATGATTATTTTGAGGTCTATGGTATGATTGCATGATTGTGTGAAAATTTTGTGAAGAAATTTTTTGCATAAACTGCTTAAATTGAAATTAGGGACTAAATCGAATAATTTGCAAAACTTGAATTCTAGAAGTTTTTAGTATGAAATTGCTTTGGAATATTAATGAGGAGATCTTAAATAGCAATTTGACCAATTTCTAAGTCTATGGGCAAAAATTGGACATGGATGGAATTTTTGAAAAATTTAGTAGTAAGGGCATTTTGGTCATTTAGGGGTAAAATGAATTAAAATACAAAATTAAAAGCCAATTCTGCTCATCTTCTTCACCATGGATGTGTATACCAAGGGAGACTCCATGGCTAGGGTTTCCAAGCTTTCAAGCTCGATTGTAAGTCCGTTCTAGCCTCGTTTTTAATGATTTTTAGGTTTTTGGAATCCCGGTAACTTGATTAAGCTTATTTTAGCAATAATTTAAGCTAGGGTTCATATTTGGAAAAATACCCATAGGTGAAATTTGTGTATTTTGGTGTTTTATGATATAATATGAGGTTTTAAATTATGTTAAACAACTTGTGCTACTCGGTTTTACGTGAAAACGAGTAAAAGGGCTTAATCGGTAAAAATACCTAATAGTCATAAGTACATGTTAGAGTGAGAATTTGATGTTTCCATAGAAGGGAAAAATGATCAGCATGTCATAAAACATAAGAAAATAGGATGAAGTTTAATTTCCGAACCTTGGGGCAAAAGTGCAAATATGCAAAAGTTTAGGGGTCAAAATAAAAATTTGTAAAAATATGATTTTTGGAGCCGTATGAATAATGTGACTAATTATTAGGCTAAATGTGATATTATAGATGAAGGAAATCGAGATTCGGGCTTAAATCGGGAAAATACAAGGTTATGAACTAAAATAGTAAATTGCCGTTTCTGGATCGAGATAAGTTGGTATGATAATAATACTGCAATAATGTTGTAATTCATATTTGAAAGTTAAATTTAGTGAATTAATTGAATTATGTTAAATTAAATGTTATGGTGCCAAGTTTATGAATTGATTTAAAAATATGTCTATGGTATATGAAGTGTATTGAATTATCATACATAAATGTGATTTCTATGATTATGGATATTATGAGTAATTGTAAGTTCATATGATTTTTAATAATAATGCAATGTGTAATTTAATGTTATTCCCTTGATATTAAATGAGATGTAAGTTTTTATGTAAGTAATACATCAATTTTACTTGTATTATGATATTTTATAATAATATTGGAAATGTGTTTGTTGATAATCACTTGATTGGTGAAATTGTTGGAAAAGAGAGAGAGATCCCGGTTGAACCTTCGGAAAGATTGGATGATACAGATGGTATGTAGCTAGGTCACATGTATGGTGCTGAGTGCACATCATGGGTACAAGAGAGCTACGAGACATTATGATGTAGCTAGGTTGCATGGGTGATACTATGTGTACACCATGTAGACAAGAGAGCTACGGGATATATGTAGCTAGGTCACATGCATGGTTCTAGGTGAAGGACACCATGTAGACAAGAGAGCTACGAGATAAATTGGCTAGGTCACATGGATGGTACTAAGTGTTCATCATGTGTACAAGAGAGCCGAACTTTATGATGGGTGGAGCTATGTGCTGAAACCACCAAGTATCGAGGATTGATCCGAAGTGTTCAACGGGAGACTTGCTATGTACTGCTTTGTGAGTTTTGTGATGAATAAGTGCAGGAACTTGGTTATGTGAATGATGTGTTCATTAAGTGACCGGGATGTGGTAAGGTTATAAACAAGTAAGTTATACATGAGGATGATTTTATGGTGACCTTGTAATCATGGGCCTATACTTGTGATGTATGAAATGTGGTGAAAATGATTTGTGATATGTATGTTAAAATGAGGTTAATACAAAGAAAGTGTGAAAGAGTGAATTAGCAATAAAATTGTTTTGGACAGTAGCAGTGACGTGACTTTGAAAAATCACTAAAAATAGTAAAAATTTAATTAGAGGCTGAATGAGATATGAAATTAAAGATTAATGAGTCTCTTTTCATATAAAAGAAATAGAGCAAGCAAAGGAATTCTATATTTTGAGATATTTATATTTTTGTGAGACTGGTTCAGAATGATTACGTGATCCCCTGTTATGACTTTAGAAATTCACCATAAATTGTAAAAAAATTATTAAGAGACATACCTTACATGCATGAATTTCTTATTGAGTCTGTTTGTAAGGGAAATAAACGGAATGGTCGTTGGAATTCTGTACAGGGAGAAATTTGGTTTGTAGTGAACAGAGGTCAGAGTAGTCGTACTCTGAAACAAGGGAGACTTTAACTAATAAACTGTACTAATTGGCTAAACCAAAAATTCCGGAAATTTTATGGGAGAAAGATATATGAATATAGTTTCAATGAAAATTAAAGAAACTAAATTTGGAGTTTTGTAGCTTCAGATATGAATGATTTAATAACTGTAACTCGATAACACAACTTAACCTGAATATGTGTAATTGTACAATTATAGTGTTTTATCTTGAAAAGCATGGTGGTAATTGCTTATTATTTTCATATGAACTTACTAAGCGTAAAGCTTACCCATCCTCTCTATTTCTATAGTATTGGCGAAGTCAGCTCGGGGTTGGAGATCGTGGAGGCAAAATCACACTATCAAACTATCATTTTGGGAGAATTAATTCAAATATTAGAAATATCAAGTGAGTGGCATGTATAGGACGTTGGTTTGTGATATGTATTTTTATTATGATTTTGACCATACGATCGATCGCATTGAGTTATCGTATATGATTATGAGATGTAGTCCTTATCCATTAAGGTTTATAAGTTTAATTAATCGTGCTATGTCCTATGTTTTGATGTAATGATATAGTTAGTTTTGTTTGTTATGCATGTGTTTGAAAAGTTTTGAATTAGATGAAATTTTATGGCCCGGTTTTCATCTATGTGTATTGTTAAGTCTGGTAATGCCTCGTACTTTGTTCCGGCCTTGGATACGGGTAAGGGGTGTTACAAATTCACTTTTATAGGCCCATGGTACGACGTCATTTTGGGGCGAGTATCAGACACCCAAAACGGTGCCGTTTCACCTCGACTCGCTCTGACCGACCCGACCCGCTAGGCCAGGATCCACGCATTTCTTAAAAGTGGACTATTTACGTGGATGCTCCTTTAGTTTTTTAATCGGATTTCAATGTGGTTCTTTTTCTCTTTTAAATTTGGCCCTTCAATTTTTATTTCATTTTTAATTTAGTCCATCGCCTTGCCAGATGAAACACTATGCATAAGGGCCAGGATTAATTGCATATTCAGTCCCTATGGATTTTTGTGCCTTATACTTTAGTCCTTATTTGCTTATTTTATAGCAATTTTTACTGTTAATTTCATCTTTATTATAATTTAGTCCCTGGCTCGCTGATGAGAACGGATCCGTGTCAGGGTTATTGGATTATTTTCCTATTTGGTCCTCAATAGTTCAAGCGCGCTTTATTTTTGGTCCTTGATAGTTTGTACCCCAAATTTCCTTTCTAATTCGATTCAATTCTTGGTCTGTTTAACTTTAATTTTTTTTTTTTATGTTCTTAAAACTGTTTTATTTAATATTTCATTCCATATTTTATCTATTTACTTATTTATTTCTTCAACCTTTTTAAATTTATCCAATTAAGTTCATATTTTTTAAATTTATTTTTTAAAATATTTTTGCTTCTTTATCTTAGTATTTTATTTAGTATTTTATTTAATTTCATTCTAGATTCTAATTTATTCTTTGGTAATTATTTTCAATCTTATATAATTTTTATTTTAGTTATTTCTATAGTTATCTATTTACCTTTTTTTACGATTTATGCCTTTAACTTTACTTTAAATTCCAATTAAATCCTTTATTTAATTTCAACAATTTTTTACTTTATTGTTATTATGTCTATTTATCTGTCCATTGTTATTGCCTCATTTTAAATTCCATGTTGCCTAAAATTTTGTACATATTATTATATTGTGATCCTTTTTATTCTAATTTATTTCATTTCCTTTTGTGTTATTTTATCATTCCTTTATTTATTTATTTTTGGTATTTTTAAATCATTTTTTTAAATCATGTATTTTTGGTTATTGTTTTACTTAGATCATGTTATTATTCTTAAAATATAGTGATTTTATATTGATTCACCATTACGACATCATGCATTATGTTTAGAAATAATTAATTATTTTCATATTATATTTTAAATAGAATAAATACGTATTATTTTAAATACTACATTTGTTATCACTTAAAAATTTTAAAAGAGTAAGGCAATGTTTCAAATTTTGGAGATTTGAGAAAATCGTACCCTAACTTACGGGGTTACGATTTTTTTTCCTCGTTAAACCTAAATAACCAAATATCCTTTCAAATTTTAAAACATATGGATTTTAAATTAAAAAAAAGGCAATATTCTGCGTTTAGAAACCCGATAAGGTCGTGCCCTAACTTACGGGGTTTCGATTTTCCTTATTGGATCTAAACAACCGAATATCCTTTTAAAAATCAAAGTACAAATTTGAAAATAAAATGATTAAAAGGCAAGCTTATTGTTGAGGGTTCAAATGTCGTGTCCTAACTCACGGGATGTGGCATTTTGTTATCTCGAGACGAGAGGGCCTTTAATTCTCGTTTTAATTTATCCAAGCATTTTCTTAAGTCAACATTAATAAAAAAGGAAGGATCATATTTAAAATTCATTCAAATTTTCAACTTTCAACGTTAAGACATTAACTAATCAATTAGGTGCCAATTTTAGGCATTACGAGGGTGCTAATCCTTCCTCATACATAACTGACTCCCAAACATGTTTTCTCAAATTTCGTAGACCAAAATTGTTGTTTTAGTAAATCAAAATGTTTTATTAAAATGATCTATCGTAAGGTGACCCGATCACACCTCATAAAAAAGATTGATGGCGACTCCCATGTTCGTTTTCATTTTCAAAATAAATGTTGATTTTTTTCAAAAAAAAAAAAAGGTTTCGACATGCCAAAATCATCAAACTTGCTTATCTTCTAAATACATTTACTCATCAGCTTATCACCTATTTCATACCTCAAAGCCAAGCCACAACATATCACCAATTTTAGCATTAGCTTACCATATAAAAACTAATTACTTAAGCAAACTTATGACCATCACAACACCACAAATAATATGCTAAAACAAGCCATCACATAAGGCATTATATACGTTACATATATCATATATTAAACACATAATTCAAGCCAACTTTAATGGCCATACACACCAACATTTACAAGCCAAATCTCATGGCTAATATCACAACTCAAAACATATCAAGATGACACTAGCCTATACATGCCATATACCATATATACAAAGCTCCAAAAGTACCAACAAGTAGTCGGTAGAGTGATGATGGTTCTCGATGATCTTTGATGATCTATAAAATAAGGAAAGAACACACAAAGTAAGCTTTAAAAGCTTAGTAAGACATATGCAAATAAAGCTATCATATGAACCTTTGCATATCAATTCAAATATGTTAAACATAACTAATTACACAAGTTCTCAAACCTTTCTCATTGAACACATATTCAATGTTTTAATCAAACTCATCATTTACTTCACTTCTCCATACTCGTATGAAGCTCGTACATACCTGAGTCACTTAGCTCATTCACATATTCTTTCTCAACTTGACTTTTCCTGTTGAACCGTTTGAAATCATTAAGGATACTCGGCAATCACTTAAGCTCATACCATGCCATATCCCAGATATGGTCTTACATGTTATCACATATCAATGCCACTGTCCCAGACATGGTCTTACACGTAATCTCAATATAGTGCCAATGTCCCAGACATGGTCTTACATGTAATCACATCCAGATAACCTAATGTCATGACATTCGTATCCTATACTATTCCTAAGGTTCATACGGGACTTTCGGACATCGTAACTTTGTCGATTCTTACTTGTAAGTACTTGTTTAACATTCATAGCAACTCAATGACAAGTAAACATGTATAATTCAATTTTAAGATGTTCATTTGCATATGAACTTACCTCATAGTCAGAATAGAGGGGCCGAATTGTCTATTCAATAAGTTTCGACTTCCCCTAATCTAAATTTGATTTCTTTCGTTCTTGATCTATATACATTCAAAATTAACTCTTTTATTCCTCAATTCATTCAATTTCATCCAAAACACACAATTTGGGACATTTTACACATTAACCCCTATAATTTTACATTTACTCAATTTAGGCCCTATTTCATAAAAACATA
Organism: Gossypium anomalum; assembly: GCA_025698475.1. Classification (NCBI taxonomy): domain Eukaryota; kingdom Viridiplantae; phylum Streptophyta; class Magnoliopsida; order Malvales; family Malvaceae; genus Gossypium; species Gossypium anomalum. The sequence continues at coordinate 47,070,372 of CM046964.1, forward strand.
ATTTACAACAATTTCAACTAAACCCAAGTTAGCTGAATATCTATAGGCTCCATAACAGTCCATATTTATCAATATTCCACACATTTAAACACACATTTTACACTTTTCACAAATTAGTCCCTTTTTTGCAATTTCATTAAAAATCACTTTACAAAACTTCAATATATATCATCAAGCTTTCAAAATTCATTAACAATTATTCAAAAGCTCAAGCTTTCATCAATGTCAACTCACAAATTCATCAACAATTTTAGAAATTAGGGTACGGGCTAGCTAGATTACTAAGCAACGATCACAAAAACATAGAAATCATCAAAAACAGAGCTTAAAACATACCTCAATCAAGCTTATCAATGGTCAAACCTTAAAGACATGAAGATAGATTCTTCCTTCTTCAATATTAAATGTAAAAAGATGATAAATTGCCACCAATTTGATTTGTTTTAATTAATAATTACCTTAATAATCAAATACCAAATTTACACTTAATGAAAACATTAAAAAAATCACCTAATAGATGCCCATTTATGTCAAATTTCACTATCAATGGTCTAATTACAACATAAGGACCTTTCATTTAATAAGCCATGGCAATTAGAGACCTTTATCAAATAGAATGAAACTTTTGTATTTTACACGATTAAGTCCGTTTTCTCAAATTAACCACTTAAATAATAAAATTAGCTCATGAAATTTTCACACATATATATAATCACATACTGTAAACACCAAAAATAATATTAAAATAATTTTACGACCTCAAATTTATGGTTCTGAAACCACTGTTCTAATTTAGCTAAAACTGGGCTGTTACATTTACCTTTGACATCGACAAAGAAATATGTTGTATGGGTTGTTGTAGATTGGTTGACAAAGTCAGCTCATTTTATACCAATACGTACCGTCTATTCACTTGATAAGTTAGCCAAATTGTATATTTTTGAAATTGTGAGATTGCACGAAGTACCTTTGTCGATTATATCGGATAGAGACCCGAGGTTCACTTTGCAGTTTTGGAAAAAGTTACAAGAAGCGTTGGATACAAAATTGAATTTTAGTACTACTTGTAACGCCCTAATTTTTGGGATTTTTGTGATTTTTGGTGAATTTTAGTATTTCTGCGTTTTGACTGTATAGTGTAGGTCTGAGTATGTTAGTGGGCCTCCAGAAGGCCCAAGTTTAAGTTAAAACTTGTTAGATTTTGCTAATTTTAATTCTAAAGGGGAAGGGGTTCTGGTGTTATGGGTTTTTTAAGATTTCATGGGTAAAATAGGCCACAAGAAGGCCTGTGGCAAAGTGGCATGTGACGCCACATAGGTGGTTGGAAAGTGGCGTGTAGATGTTTGGGGGGAGCTAAGGTTCAAGTCACTAGGTAAGCAAATTATAGTATTATTTTTGTGAACAGAAAGGGGATGTGATGGAACTCATGGAACTCTGCTAGGGAGAGTTTGAGCTGTTCAGGAGTTTGAGTAAGGAGGGGATAAGGGAGAAAGTTTAGAAGCTGATCAAGGAGGGTGGTGTTGGCAGAATGGTGGACTCTTGAGGAGCAAGAGTTGGCCGGCCAGGGGTTTCTAGTATAGGGAGATTTGGCTAGGTCTTTGAAGGGGGGAATTTCGGCATTTGGGTAGTGTGGTACCATTCCTGAAAATTCTTTCCTTCTCTTCTCCTCTCTTCATCTATTTTATTTTCTCCTTATTTTCTTCTCTAGCTGAACCATTCCTACCATTCTACTCATCTCCTCTTTCATTCCATTATTTTCTAAACCTCTATAGCCAATTGCCATAAAAGTCAAAATCTCAAAAATTTATTTCTTGTGACGATTTCTTTTAGCCAAAATCCTTCTATCTTTCTTTATCTTTCTGTGGCCGATTTTCACATCCTCAAAACCTCAACCCCTGTCGGCAATATCACTGCAAAACCCTCATACCAAATCAACTTTCTCTTCACAGTTCCAAAAAGCTGAAACACCATAGTCTTAGGGGCATATAGCCAAATCTTTAGATCTCTAAGATTCAATTTTTGCTGGTGTTTAAGGGCTAGATCTACAACAGAGCTGAATAGAAACTGAAGTGAAATCATTTTTGGCTGAAAGAACCTATGGTAAGTACTCAGATCTATTCTTTCCTTTGGGATTTAGAAAAGCCAAAACCCCTAAAGGCACAGAGAGGCTGTCGATTGGAGCTTAAGGCTCTAAGGGTTGTAAAAATTGATTTGTTTTGGTGTTAGTGTGATCTAGAGGCTGTTGATCGAAGGCTTGGACAAGCGAAATGACTAAATCTAGATCTAGTCGCTAGTTTTGGCAAACGTAGGATCTCAAGGGCCATGGGTATTGATGGCCGATTGTGGTAAGTAAGTTTATAATGATTGCCATTATATTTGGATTTGATATGTCTAGTGACCGACTATAGGATATCCTGGGAGATTCTGGTAGCAGTTGTCGCAAAACAGGTGTGTAAACGACGCCCATTCATGGACTAGATCGGCAAAAGCTGAAAAGCTAAAATGCCAACATTTTGTAAACTTATGAGCATGTGAACGCTCGTGAGATAGGTTGTTTAAAAATTTTGATAATATCAAGTAGTGAGATTGCAGAGTGCGCAATTTCGTGCACTTCGGTATATTTGGGCTTAACGGGCGAAATCGGGTTAATGGTCAACGGGCCCAATTCGGTTAGAACGCTCAATAAGTGTCTCTGTTAATAGGTAAACGACTATAATATGCATGGAAACCCTAAAATAGTTAATTTACTGGAACACCCCTAAGTATAGAAATTACCATTATACCCCTAGGTGCAAAATAACCGTTATACACCTAGGGTTAATCTTGATTGAAATGCATGATGATCTGATCCTGTATGTTGTATGCCATGACATGTTTAACTATTGCATGGGATATGGGTTATGTTGATGGAGGAAGCGTCCTGATGGCTATGCCACAAATATCTGTTCTAGTGGCTCTGCCACAAATATCTGTATCTGGTGACTCTGTCACATTATCTGTTCTGGCAGCCATGCTACAATTCTGTGGCGTGTAGCGGATGGGTGGGTTGAGTTGTCTCCCCACATGGTGCAAGGTTGGTACGGGGGTGTATACGGTTGGATATGGGTTGGGTTTCTGCATATATATATGAAATATCTGTTCTGTTTCTATTATGGGCCTATGGGCTTCATTCTAAAATTTGTTTTGGGCTAAGGCCCAACTCAATCTGTTTCTGTGGTTTGAGCTGACTTAGACTATGGTTGGGTTATTTTACACACTGAGTTTCCCAAACTCACCCCCTATTCTCATCCATCCAGGTGATCCCCAACCATAGTGGGTTTGGTGCTGCGAGGGATTCGGAGTGGCCACATGTTCTGCAAGTTTGGTTTTCTTCTGGTGAGTCGGACAGCTTTTCACTTACTTTAATGGTTTGGGTTTTATGTTGTAATAAGGCCGCTTTAATTATTTTTAATTATTTTAATATGTTTTGTTAGAATAGATATGATATTATTTTAATCGTTGGAATTGAATAGCTATAGGGCATGTTTTTAAAAATAGTAACTTGACTTCAAAATATCACGATAATATAGCAAAGCTTCCGCAAAGAAAACGTTTCCAAAATTAATAACCTTTTTAAATGGATTTAAACAAATTGATTTTCTACGAACATTCATTGAGTTAAGGTGTGGCAATGGTGGTGTGCATGTCTAGGACTGGATTCGAAGGGAGCTTGGTACTTAAGCAGTCTAATCGACTCACCTCCTCTTTTTCTCGGCATCCCTACGGTGCATGACTTCCATTCACTTTAACCCGTGAATGAAGTTATCCTATAAAACACTAAGAAAGTTTTTAGATTAAAAATATAAAAATGTTTTTAACACTTCGATGTGGCACGTCGGATTCAGCCATAACGTCTAGACTTGGTTTAGAGTGTTACATTTAGTGGTATCAGAGCCCGGTTGCAACAACTCGATTGTGGAATGGGTCTTAAAAAAACAAAGATTTTTGAAAATAAATTTTATAAAGGTTGCAAAACTCAGTTTTCAAAATTTGGATTCCAAGAAGGTGGCACCCCGAATCTCCGGCCCAAGCCTGTAAGTATCATTCTAAACTTTTCTGAATACTTCTAAATTATCTGTCTGTATTGAAACCCTACTAGTATACTCTAGTTAGGGTGGTACTGAAACTGTAGGAAATTTTGATAATAGACTGAGACTGTAGCTAGACTTCGATTCTGCGAAAAAAAAAAACTCTGAATTACTGTCTGTTCATAAAATATATGTAATAAATACTGAAATAATTAATGATGCATAAAATTCATAATCAGATAATACGAAATGAGTACGAGAGTCGTACGTGGAAGAGGCTGTAGACGTGGCCGGGGTAGTGCTCGAGCAGGATCTTCGTCTTCAGGGCATATGCCGGCGGCAGATGCACCGGTACCACCGGCAACAGAAGTGGAGTCTCATGATCGTGGTGCCGGGGATGACGCTCTATCTCAAATAATTCTTTGTGTTTTGGAAAGGGTTGTCGGGGCAAGTACGAGCAATGGAATTTGAGGATCTATTTCTGAGCGACTCCGGGCTAATAGAGCGGAGATCTTTAGGGGCATATCTGGTGTAGCCCCGAATGTGGCGAAATATTGGTTAGAGGCCACAGAACGGATTATGGATGATTTAGACTGCTCCGTAGAGCAGAAGCTGAAGGGAGCCATATCGTTGCTATGAAACGAGGCCTATCAGTGGTGGCTCACTGTGAGAGATGGTAGACATTGTTGATAAAGATGCTTACAAGAAGCATCTCGATGAAATGGTAGACGTTGGATGTCTTATGCTTGCCACTATGATTCTTGAACTTCAAAAGCAACATGAGAATATGGTTGCTTACGATATGATCGAGCACCTAAAAGAACTATATCAAGGCCAAGCAAGGCAAGAGAGGTTCGATATCTCTAAGGCCCTATTCCAATGTAAGCTGGCTAAAGGAAGCCCAGTAGGACCTCATGTTCTTAAGATGATTGGTTATATTGAAAGCCTATCTAAGCTTGGGTTTCCATTGAGCCAAGAGTTGGCCACTGATGTTATTCTGCAATCGTTGCCGGATAGTTACAGCCAATTTGTCCTCAATTTCAATATGAATGAAATTGACAAGACTCTGCCACAGTTGCTCAGTATGTTACGAACTACTGAAGGCAACATGAAATAGGTTGGACCCAAGCCCATACTGATGGTCCGTAACAACAAGGGCAAGGGAAAGGCTAAAGTCCCGACAAAGCCCAAAGGCAAAGGTAAGCCCAATCTTGGAAAGGGAAAGGCTACACTGAAACCTAAAGGTGGGGTGTCTAAGGAAGGAAACTGTTTTCATTGTGGTGTGACTGGACATTGGAAGTAGAACTGCCCTGTCTATCTTGAGGAAATCAAGAAGGCCAAAGCAAGTGGAACGTCTGCTTCAGGTATTTATGTTATTGATATTAATTTATCAACTACTACTTCTTGGGTATTAGATATCTGGTTGTGGTTCTCATATTTGTACTCCGCATGGGGACTACAAAGGAGTAGGACTTTGGGCCAGAGGAGATGTAGACATGAGTTGGAAATGGAGCAAGAGTTCTTTGCATTAGTTGTGGGAACATATACTTTTTCTTTGCCTAGTAGACTTGGTTTAATTTTAGAGGATTGTTATTTTGTGCCCAGTTTGACTAAAAACATTATTTCAATTTCTTGTTTAGACAAAATTGGTTTTGAGATAATAATTAAGAATAATTGCTGTTCCTTTTATCTCAATAATGTTTTCTATAGTTCGGCACAATTGATTAATGGCCTCTATATTTTAGATCAAATGAATCCCATTTACAACATAAATACTAAAAGATCTAAAATAAATGACTCAAATCAAACTTATCTTTGGCATTGTCGTTTGGACCACGTAAGTGAGAAACGCATATCCAAACTCCATAAAGATGGTCTCTTGGATTCATTTTTTTTGAACAGTTTGAAGTATGTGAATCTTGCTTATTAGGAAAAATGACTAAATCTCCTTTTACTGGTAAAAGTGAACGAGCTAGTGATTTATTGGGCTTGATACATTCAGATGTATGTGGACCAATACATACACAAGCCAGAGGTGGATTTCACTACTTCATTACTTTCACTGATGATTTCAGTAGATATGGGTATGTTTATCTCATGCGCCATAAATCTGAGTCCCTTGAAAAGTTTAAGGAATTCAAAAATGAAGTACAAAATCAACTAGGCAAAACTATTAAGACACTTCGATCTGATCGAGGTGGAGAGTATTTGAGCCTAGAGTTTGATGATCTTTTGAAGGAATGTGGGATTGTCTCAGAACTTACTCCTCCTGGTACTCCTCAATGGAATGGAGTTTCTGAGAGAAGAAATCGAACTCTGTTAGACATGGTTCGATCCATGATGAGTCATGTTGATCTACCGACTTCCTTTTGGGGACAAGCACTTGAAACAGCTATTTTCACACTAAATCGTGTTCCATTTAAATCGGTTCAAAAGACGCCATATGAGATGTGGACTGGGAAACGTCCCAGTATGTCTTTTATGAAAATTTAAGGTTGCGAAGCTTATGTTAAACGTCAGACGTCTACTAAGCTTCAACCCAAATCTAAAAGGTGTATCTCTGTGGGGTATCCAAAAGAAACCAAAGGATATTATTTCTTTAATCCCACTGAGAACAAAGTGTTTGTTGCTCGGACTGGTGTCTTTCTAGAGAGAGAATTTATTTCTAGAAAAGGAAGTGGGAGAAAGATTAAACTTGAAGAAATTTGAGAATCACAAGATACCACTGAACCAGAGATAAAACAACAGTAAATTCCACAAGAAATTGAGGAACAAGTAACTGCTGTAGAAACACAACCACCGCGTAGATCTTTAAGAGAACGCCATGCACCTGAGAGATATGGATTTCTCATTACAACACATAGTGACATTCTTCTTATAGATCAAGATGAGCCTAGAACTTATCAAGAAGCGGTGGCGAGCCCAGACTCTGAGAAATGGCTTGAGGCCATGAGATCTGAGATGGATTCTATGTATGAAAACCAAGTTTAGACTTTGGTTGACCCACCCGAAGGGGTTAAACCTATAGGGTGCAAGTGGGTTTTCAAAAAGAAAACCAACATGGATAGTAATGTACAAACATACAAGGGGCGATTAGTCGCTAAAGGTTTTCACCAAATTCATGGTGTTGACTATGATGAAACTTTTTCTCTTGTAGCTATGTTTAAATCCATCAGGATCTTGCTCGCCATAGTTGCATTTCATAATTATGAAATCTGCCAGATGTATGTCAAAATAGCTTTCCTTAATGGGAAACTTGAAGAGGATGTGTATATGACACAACCTGAAGGTTTTGTCGATCCAAAGGATGCTGGAAAGATATGTAAGTTACAAAGATCCATTTATGGATTAAAGCAAGCTTCTCGAAGTTGGAATCTTCGTTTTAACGATGCAATCAAAGAGTTTGGTTTTATCAAAAATGAAGATGAGGCATGTGTTTACAAGAAAGTTAGTGGGAACACAATCACATTCTTGGTACTGTATGTGGATGACATACTTATCATGGGCAATGACATACCTACCTTACAGTCTATTAAGACTTGGTTAGGAAGTTTTTTTTCTATGAAGGACTTGGGCGAAGCCACTTACATCTTAGAAGTAAAGATCTATAGAGATAAATCAAGACGACTACTAGGTCTATGTCAAGGTACATATATAGATAAAGTATTGAAAAGGTTCAATATGGAAGAATCTAAGAGAGGATTCCTACCTATGAGACATGGTATTTCACTTTCGAAGGAAATGTGTCCTTTAACTCCACAAGAGAGAGAACGCATGAGTAAAATTCCATATGCTTTTGCTATTGGATCTATCATGTATGCCATGTTATGTACACGTCCAGATGTCTCATATGCCTTAAGTATGACAAATAGGTCCAAGTAGATCCCGGTAAAGGTCACTAGACCACAGTCAAGAATATCCTTAAGTACTTAATAAGAACTAAGGATACGTTCCTAATATATGGAGGTGAGGAAGAGTTAAGTGTAAAAGGTTACACTGATGCTAGCTTCCAAACTGACAAGGATGATTCTCGATCGCAATCAGGTTTTGTGTTTTGCCTTAATGGTGGTGCTGCGAGCTGGAAGAGTTTAAAGCAAAGTACAGTAGCCGATTCTACAACAGAGGCTGAGTATATTGCAGCTAGTGAGGCAGCAAAAGAAGCGGTTTGGATCGAAAAGTTCATTAATGAACTAGGGGTTGTGCCTAGCATATCAAATGCTATAGAACTCCGATGTAATAACAATGGAGCCATTGCACAAGCAAAAAAACCCAGATCTCACCAACGATCCAAACATATACTTAGGCGCTATCATCTTATTCGAGAGATTATCGATCGAGGGGATGTAGATGCAGAGTACCTACAGATGATAACATTGCTGATCCCCTGACCAAGCCTCTAACATAGCAGAAGCATGATCATCACACTAAGTCACTCGGATTTAGATATATAAGTGATTGGTCTTAGTGCTAGTGGGAGATTGTAAGAGTATGCCAAAGATCAATCACGAGATGGTTGTAATAACATACTTGGTTTATCATGTTTATTAATATAAGGCATTGCCATTATTATTTCAGTTTCTTTTCTGTGTGCATAAATAAATTGTTTTATAATAATGTCCTGAGAATAATATGATTATTCTTAAAAGATCCTTAGTCAAGTATTATTGTTGGCTAGGAAAATAATAATGCAATAAGACTAACATGTAGTTGATTGATGATAAAGAGTTGTCATTGATATGGAGTGTCAGAATCAATGCATGAATATGTGTGTTAGAGAACAACATATTGGGTGACCGCTATGAGTATGTTTCTTGGATTATTATGTAATTGTTACAACATTACTCATAGTGATTAATATGTATATGATCCTCATACTTGAGATCATCTTTATCCCAACATCATGAGTTGTATATTTTGATCTGATCAAACAAACACCGTGAATCTGGTTGTTCTATAAAGATCGATGTTGGATATACCACAATCTATGTTGAGGATATAGTTGATCAATATAGGATAAGTCCCTCCTACATAATGGGAGTAATATCTCAGGCCACTTGATTGAGTAAGGCTAGAAATGCATGGCCATGCTCAAATAAGTTGATATGAGATGTCATACTTATTTGTGTATCATGGTCTACTCAAGGTATCAAGAAACATGGGATAGACTATACAAGTGTGACTATTCCATGACTTGTGTCCATTTAAAAGATATAGGACTTAAGGATTAATGCATGAAAGGTTAATCACAAAAGGTTATGTCAAATCATGACTTCTTGTAACTTAGGTAGCATTGATGCATTGCTAGATGACACTCATTGTTTGTAACATTAGAATCGTTCTAATATTACTACTAACGTTACAAGAACCTATAGGGTCACACCCTATGGTTGAAATCAACGAGGTAAAACATAGTTGGTATATTGCTTGGTTGTCACATGAATTAAATTAATTATAGAATTAATTTAATTGGGCAATCAAATTGTTGAACATACTATATGTACAAGGACGTTGTACACATAATCAGAACATAATTTTATTGTTATATGAATTTAGTTCGTATATAAGTTTAAATAAATATAGTTTACCGAAATCTTTATTATAACTAATGTAGTTATAATTTTTCGTTTAAACATTATTATATTTATTTGAATGATAATTATTATGTTCGGATTTATTTTAATGAATTAAAATTCTTTATAAATATATACCAATTAAGAGGGAGTTATATATAGTAAGGGTAAAAACCCTAAAAAGGATATATAAAAACTAGCCCGAAAATATGCAAGGTGGTCTAGCAGCCGTTTAGCAAAATACTCTCTAAAAATAGTTTTCTAGGATTTCTACCGTTCATTGTCAATCGGGTGGACTACGTAGAGGCCGACATCAAAAAAGGTTGCGGCTTGGTTCGATAGTGGTTTAGCATTCCTATTGCCTAGGCGTCGCTGTCTACTTAGATTGAAGTTTCGGTAATTTTGAAACCTTTTTATCACCCCAATTCATTCCTTACACAAGGATCCTTGGTTTGGATCGCCAGTTTTTTTTTTAATTTTTTGCTGCGCCTTGGAGGCACCGGCGTTCTAACAGCTTTGTATTCTATCAAGCTCATGTCTCAATTTTTGAAATTTTTGATGATTTTGAGTTGAGCCATCGATGAAATTATAAGTTTTATGAAGTTTAATGATAGTATATGGAAGCCTGATGTTGGGTTAATATGTTTTGTCTTTGAATTTTTGATGAATTTGAGTAATTTGGGCTAAATTGTAAAAATGAAATTTTGAGGGACTAAAATGTGACATAAATGAAATATGTGGGCTTATATGAACTACATGAAAATTTGGCTAAGCATGTATATATGAAAATTTTGTATATTTTGTGATTTCTATGATTAGGGACTAAAGTGTTAAAATGTGAAAATGTGAGGGCTAAATTGTAAAATACCCTGAATATGTGTATATGGATTGATTTGAATGATTTTTTGAATAAAAGAGTTAAATTTGAATTTATATAGATCAAGAACCAAAGAAAATGGAATTAGATTGAGGAAAGTCGAAAGTCGTCGAGTAGTCGATTCCGTCCATTCGAATCCGTACGAGGTAAGTCAATATACAAATAAATGTATTTAAATTGATTAATTTATGCTTATATGTGTTTTAATTGTGATGGATGACTATGGAAGATGAAAATATGAAGTTTGAGAAAGTTTTGATAATGCGACGACATCCGAAAAGTCTCGTATGGACCATAGGAATGGTTAGGATACATATGTCATGACATAGGACTCGATATGTGATTTCATGTAAGACCACGTCTGGGACGTTGGCATCAATCTGAGATTTACGGGTAACACCATGTTTGGGACATTGGCATCGTATTTGATTTCGTGTAAGACCCTGTCTGGGATAGTGGCATTGATATTTGATTACATGTAAGACCACATCTAGGATGTTGGCATTGTACGAGCTTTCTAAGTTATCCACGTATCCTATTTGATTCCGAATGATTCAACAGGCATTCCGAGAAAATGAATAACTATGTGAACATGTATCTAATTCAAGTACGTTTGAAATGCATGTTAAGATTGAGAATGAAATGAAAGTATATGTATATATGTGTGAACATATGAAATATGTTTATATTATGTGGATATGTGATGTACATATGAGCAAATGGTTATGAGTATTTGAGCTAAATGAGAATTATGAACTTGACATTGAGTTATGCCATGATTCATACAAATAATTTGTTTATAGTTATGATTTGTGATAAATTTATTTGTATATGGCTTACTAAGCTTTTGAAAGCTTACTTTGTGTGTATTTGCATTATTTTATAAATATAGAAGCTACTAGAAGCTCGAGGATTGTCGAGGATTATCACCACACTATCGATGTAACACCCGAAACCCAGCCTAGACGTTATGGCCGAATTTGACGTGTCACATCGAAGTTTTGAAAACCCAAGCTTCGATTTAATGCTTAAAGATTATCTTTCGTTAAATTAACAAAGTGAATGGAAGCTGCGCATGAGGTAGGTATCCGAAACAGAGGAGGTGAGCCATGAAGGCTGCTTAAGTACCAAGCTCTTGATTGGATCCAATCCTAGACATGCCCACAACCATTGCCACACTTTGATAAACAAGTTGAAATTCATTTAAATAGTTATCTTTGTTATACCAATTATGTGTGTCGTTGCGTTATTTTGAAATCAAGTATCATTTTGAAAACGCATCCTAAGTCTAGCCCATTTTGATTATTATCAAAAAAATATAGAGTTATATAAATATAATCCTAAATAAATAGTTAAAATGGCCTTATCACAACCCAAATATAAATAATATTAAAAGTGAGAATAAATTGAAAGAAAAACTGTTTATTTAATGATAAGTCCAAACGTGATCACCATGGCCACTCTAAATCCCCTCCAGCTCCAAGTCTCTACATCAAGGCTCACCTGTAAAGATAAGAAAGAAAGGGGGGTGAGTTTGGAAGCTCGGTGTCCAACAAACCCCTTTCAGAGCCCAAATCAATATCAGCCTACTGGGCCTAAGCCCGAATTCAATTACCACATATACTGGGCCGAAGCCTTTCAATTATTCATATACTGGACCGAAGCCTTTTCATTATTCATATCACTAGGCCGAAGCCTTTACTGTAAACGGTATAGCCTATAGGCCCATTTCAATGTCACATGTTATATTAATGCATGAATGCAAACCCATTTGGGGAGACTACTCAACCCACCAACCGCTACTCTCCACCCGTACCAACCAAGCTCTCCATGTGGGGAATAACTCAACCCACCCAACCAAACTCTCCACTGGCAGCATAGCTGCTTAATATATAACTAGAGGCCTAGCCTCTTTTAAAAAAAAATTGGGGCAAAAGCCCTTTTCGGTAAACTGGGGCAAAGCCCTTTTTCACTTCCTCCATTCATATAAACCCAACCCATGCATATAAGATTATATCATGGCATATCATGTTCATATCATGTCACATCAACATGCATCACATTCATCATTAAACCCTAGGGGTATAATAGTCATTTTTACCTAGGGGCAAAATAGTCAATTTTCATAACATAGGGGTAATTTTGTAAGTTTACCAACTATCATGGGTTTTCCATGTACATTAACAATTTACAATAATTCCGAATGCTTAAACAATAATTTCTAATCCACCCTAGCAAGTTCAGGCTTTTGGGCCCTAAACCCCTAATGGGCCCTACGAATGTCGATTAAGCCCTTTAAGCCCATTTAGCCTATATTCCATAACAGTATTAGCTGAATTAATGCGCAATTTAACAAGATTCCATTTTCTACCAATTTTACCCAAATGGGCCCGAAAGCCCATTGGGCCCGACTTTAACCCCTCGAGGCCCAACTTATCGTGATGTAAAAAATCGTGCCCTTACCTGTTTCAACAATCTCGATCATCAACTTAGCATATCTACCAAACCTATGAGCTTTCGCATGCTCACAAGTCCTCGAAATACCAGAGTTTTTGACATTTCGGCTTTTCGGCATTTATCGAGTTAAGCTACGAAAGAGGGTTCGTCACACACTTGTTTGTGACGTTCACTTAGCAAAGTCTCCCACACCAATCCTACAATTAACCGTCACCCTACTTAGTGTACAAATCATACTTATTGAACCCAAAAGCCACCTTACCATATTCGGCCAAGGAACCCCAACTGGCCGTAGATCACCTACCTTCACCGAGTCCAATTCTCGACCAAAGTTATCCAAGTCGATCCCCCAAGCCTTGCTGCTCCTCCAAAGTTATCTACTCCGCTATACAAACCATAAGAATCACAAGAAAAAGCCCAATAAGGCCTATATTACAAATCGGCAACCTCCCTAAACCATAGGAGATTTCGGCTTTTGTCAACAGTTACTACTAAATCGATTTAGTGTGCGAATACTTACCACAGTGTTTCTTGTGTGCCGTCTCGGGTTTAGTAGATGAGGAATAAGAACAAAAAATTTGCTGATCCAAAAAGAATTTGGCACTACTAATCTTCACAGATTTCGGCTTTTGAGGTTTTTCGGCAAAAGTGGAGATAAAGAGTAGTAGATGAAACGAAAGGGATTAGTGGACTGGTTTTGGAGAAGAAAAGAAAGAAATATGGGTGGAGAGGATGATAGTTTCGACTAGAAAAGGAGAAAGGAAGAGAAAAAAAGGAAATCGTATGGTGGCTACATAGAAGTAAACGGCATAACTACTCCCTAAATGCCGAAATACCAACCTAATACTCCCTTGCCGAAATCCCCTCTCCAGTTCCCACTATTCGACCAACTCTTCGCTTTTCTCCTAATCCCTTAAATCTCTCCCCTTATCACTCCTTAATCCATGTGTTTGACCGATTTCCAACTCTCCTTAACAGAGCTCCATTCAACTTCCAACTCCTGCCTGCTCAAGTCATAAAAAGAACACCTCAACTGCCAACTCCAGGAATCGAACCTTGGCTCTCCCCAACCACTTACACGCCACCTTTTTAGCTCCTTAGTGGCGTCACTTAGCCACTTTACCAGGGACTCTTTTGTGTCACAATTTGCCTATATCTTTTAATAAGGCCACCCACCCAAAGCCCTTAACTCCTTAAGCTTAAAATTCAAAAATTCTACCAGGTTTTGGCCTACACATGGGCCTTCCTTAGGCCTATTTACATATTCCATTAATGAGTTCTACTACCAAATAGCAAATTTCTAAAAACTCTACCAATTTCCCGAAAATTACGATAAACTCGAGAATCAGGATGTTACAACTCTACCCTCCTTAAAGAAAATTCGGCCTCGAAATTTTACCTGATTCAAACAGTTGAGGATAATGTTGACACATTGCCTCCTCGGATTCCCACGTAGCTTCCCCTTTGCCATGGTTTCTCCAAAGTACCTTCACAAATGGAACTGTCTTTCTTCTCAACACCTTGACGTCACAGTCAAGTATTTGCACAGGTTCTTCTTCGAAGGTGAAATCCAACTGTACCTCAATTTCAGCAACTGTCACGATATGAGTTAGGTCAGAACGATATTGTCTTAGCATGGACACATGAAAGACGTCGTGAATATGATCCAGCTCTGGAGGTAACTCTAGCTGATAAGCCACTGGCCCTATCTGTTTAAGAATCCGATAAGGTCCAATGAACCGTGGACTCAACTTGCCCTTCTTTCTAAACCTCAATATCTTCTTCCAAGGTGAAACCTTCAAAAAGACCATGTCCCCTACAGCATATTTAATGTCCTTGCGCTTCAAATCCGCATAAGACCTTTTTTGATCCGCTGCCTCCTTTAACCGACTCCTGATTACCTTAACTTTGTCTTCAGTCTCCGCTACTAACCCCGGTCCAAGTACTTGCCTCTCTCCCAACTCGCCCAACAAGTAGGCGAATAACACCTTCGTCCATACAGTGCCTCATATGGAGCCATCTGGATACTTGCTTGGTAACTATTGTTATACGCGAATTCCGCTAATGACAAGTAATCCTCCCAACTACCCCTAAAGTCGATAACACAACCCCTCATCATATCTTCTAAAATTTGAATGACCCTCTGTGACTGCCCATCCGACTGAGGGTGAAATGCCGTACTAAAATCCAATCGCGTTCCCAATGCCTCGTGTAACTTCTACCAAAATCGAAATGTAAACCTTGGGTCTTGGTCAGAAATTATTGATACTGGCACACCATGCAACCGTACTATCTCTGCCACATACAACTTGGCCAAACTTTGAAGTGAGTAATCGGTTCGAACAAGTATGAAATGGGCAGATTTTGTCAGCCTATCCACAATTACCCAAACTGAGTCCTTCTTGGAAGGTGTCAATGGCAAACCACTCACAAAATCCATAGTTACCCTTTCCCACTTCCAAAATGGTATCTTTACTGGCTGTAACAATCCTGAAGGTAGTTGATGCTCGGCCTTTACTTGCTGACACGTCAAACATTTTCCCACAAATTCGGTCACTCCTCGCTTAAGCCCAGGCCACCAATACAGCTCTCGCAAGTCTCGATACAACGTACTTCCTCCTGGATGCATAGCACAAGGTCCACCATGCGCCTCCTTTAAAATCATCAATCTCAAATCAGAGTCCTTCGATATACAAATTCTTCCTCGAAAATAAAGAACCCCATCACTATTTAATCCAAAGTCTGGATTCTCCCCCTTCTCAACTTGCTGAAATCGGGAAACCAACAACTCATCCACCAACTGCTGCTTCTTAATCTGCTCCACCCAAGTCGGTCTCACTTGTAACTCTGCCAATAAGCTTCCATCGTCATACAAGCTTAAATGAGCAAACATTGCTTTCAATTCTGCCACAGTCCTACGACTCAAAGCATCAGCCCCAACATTTGCCTTACCTGGATGGTACTCAATCGAACAGTCATAGTCCTTCAACAACTCTATCCACCTTCGCTGTCTAAGATTTAGCTCCTTTTGAGTCAGCAAGTACTTAAGACTCTTATGATCCGTATAGATAATGCATCTCTCCCCATACAAGTAGTGCCTCCATATCTTAAGTGCAAAAATCACCGCGGCCAACTCCAAGTCATGAGTAGGATAGTTTACTTCATGAGGCTTAAGCTGTCGTGAAGCATAAGCGACCACTTTACCTTCTTGCATCAACACATAGCCCAAACCTACATGTGACGCATCACTATACACAGTGAAATCCTTACCAGATTCTGGCTGAATCAACACTGGTGCCTCAGTCAGAACCTTCTTTAACTTCTCAAAAGCCTCTTGCTATTTACTCATCCAAACAAATGGTGCTCCCTTCCTTATAAGTTTCGTTAATGGTGCTGCCAACACAGAAAATCCTTCCACAAATCTTTTATAATAACCTGCTAACCCCAGAAAACTTTAAATTTCTGTTACAGACCTCGGTGGCTTCCACTCCAAAACCACCTCAATCTTCCGAGGGTCTACCTTAATCCTTTCTGCAGACACAACATACCCCAAGAAGGTTACTTCATTCAGCCAAAACTTACATTTACTAAACTTTGCATAAAGTTGCTTTTCCCTTAGCACTTGCAGTATAATCCGCATATGCTCATCATGCTTCTCTTTCGTTTGCGAGTACACTAAGATATCATCAACAGAAATGACAACAAACTGATCCAAGTATGGCTGAAACACTCGATTCATCAAATCCATGAATGCTGCCGGTGCGTTAGTCAAGCCAAAGGGCATAACCAAAAACTCGTAATGACTATATCGAGTTCTGAATGCTGTCTTATGAATATCCTTTTCTTTGACTCTTAACTAATGATATCTGACCTAA
Source organism: Gossypium anomalum (assembly GCA_025698475.1). NCBI lineage: Eukaryota > Viridiplantae > Streptophyta > Magnoliopsida > Malvales > Malvaceae > Gossypium > Gossypium anomalum. Next base: position 47,087,218 of record CM046964.1, read on the forward strand.
GGTCAATCTTACAGAACACCGAAGCTCCTTTCAGTTGATCAAACAGATCGTTGATTCTTGGCATGGGATATTTGTTCTTGATCGTCAGTTTGTTCAACTGGCGATAATCAATACACATTCGCATGGTCCCATCTTTCTTCTTTACGAATAGTACTGGTGCACCCCACGAAGAAATACTGGGTCTTATAAACCCTCTGTCCAACAGTTCTTGAATCTAAGCTTTCAGTTCCACCAACTCCTTTGGTGCCATCCTATAAGGTGCAATGGACACGGGAGCCGTTCCAAGTAACAAGTCAGCTCTAAACTCAACTTCTCTGTTCGGAGGTAGTCTAGAAGTTCCTTCGAAAACACATCTTGGAATTCTTTGATGGTCCTAACTGACTCCACAGCCATCTCCTCAGGTTCAGCTTGACTCACTAATGCTAAAAACGCTTCACAACCTTTCCGAATCAACTTCTCAGCCCTTAAAGCCGAAACAACATTAGACAGATAATTCTTTCACTCCTCTATGACCATTATCTCCTCATTCTTGGCAGTTCTTAACAGCATTCTCTTAACAGCACAATCCAACATCGCCCTATGCTTGGTTAGCCAGTCCATCCCCAAAATAAGATGAAATTCCCCAAATGGCAGCTCCATCAAATCTCCTACAAATATCTCACCTTGTGTCCCTAAAGGCACTTCCTTAAAGAGTTTATCTACCTTAACCGAATGTCCCAATAGACTTATTACTGATACCCCACTCACAGTCTCCTCAAGAAACACACCCCATGCCCCAGATACATCACAAGCAACATACGAGTGGGTGGAACCCACATCAATCAAAGCAGTATAAGGCTTGTTGTGAATGAGGAACGTACCAGTTATAACATCAGATGCATCACCTCAGCCCGATCATACGATCCAGCCTCAGTTGTTTGTGGCACAAATGCCTCCTCAGCTGGCCTATGCCCTGAGGATGAAGATTTAGCTTGCATTCTTCCGCGACCACGTCTGCGGCCTCGTCTATGAGTTCTTCTTATACTCATATCGAATTATCTGATTATGAATTTTATGACATCAGTCGAATGTTTTAGTTTTTATTAAGAGATGTCTTATGGAAATACAGCAGTTTAGGGATTGTTTTCGCAGCAATGTAGCCTAACTACAGTCTCAATCCTACCGTTTTACAGCTCTACCTTATCTAAAGTATCATGGTAGGGCCTTAGTTCTATCCATAACATCATATCAATATTAAATAACGTAAAATTAAGGGTACTACATGGACTTGGTCTTTGAGGGATTCATGTGCCACGCCTTTCTTTAAACCATTTAAAACTTTAAAAACATGTACTTGGTCACAAAAATAAAAATTTCCTAAAAACTGATTTAAAGTACCTTTGTTTTGAAATTCTCAATTATAAACCCATTTAAAAACCCACGGCCGAGTTGTTGCAACCTGACTTTGATACCACTAAATGTAACACCCCAAACTCGGCCTAGACATTATGGTCGAATCTGACGTGTCACATCGAAGTTTTGAAAACCCAAGCTTCATTTTAATGTTTAAAGATTATCTTTTATTAAATTAACAAAGTGCATGGAAGCTGCGCACCAGGTAGGTATCCGAAACAGAGGAGGTGAGCCATGAAGGCTGCTTAAGTACCAAGCTCTTGATTGGATCCAATGCTAGACGTGCCCACAACCATTGCCACACTTTGATAAACAAGTTGAAATTCATTTAAGTAGTTATTTTTGTTATACCAATTATGTGTGTCGTTGCGTTATTTTGAAATCAAGTATCATTTTGAAAACGCGTCCTAAGTCTAGCCCATTTTGATTATTATCAGAAAAATATAGAGTTATATAAATATAATCCCAAATAACTAGTTAAATGGCCTTATTACAACCCAAATATAAATAATATTAAAAGTGAGAATAAACTGAAAGAAAAACCGTTTATTTAATGATAAGTCCAAATGTGATCACCATGGCCACTCTAAATCCCCTCCGACTCCAAGTCTCCACATCAAGGCTCAACTGTAAAGATAAGAAAGAAAGGGGGGTGAGTTTGGAAGCTCAGTGTGCAACAAGCCCCTTTCAGAGCCCAAATCAATATCAGCTTAATGGGTCGAAGCCCGAATTCAATTACCACATATACTGGGCCGAAGCCTTTCAATTATTCATACACTGGACCGAAGCCTTTTCATTATTCATATCACTAGGCTGAAGCCTTTACTGGAAATAGTATGGCCCATAGGCCCATTTCAATGTCACATAGTTTAATTCAGCTTCCAACTATTGCCTGCTCAAGTCGTAAAAGGAACACCTCAACTGCCAACTCCAGGAATCGAACCTTGGCTCTCCCCAACCACTTACACGCCACCTTTTTAGCTCCTTAGTGGCATCACTTAGCCACTTTACTAGGGGCTCTTTTGTGTCACAATTTGCCCATATCTTTTAATAAGGCCACCTATCCAAAGCCCCTAACTCCTTAAGCTTAAAATTCAAAAATTCTACCGGGTTTTGGCCTACACATGGGCCTTCCTTAGGCCCATTTACATATTCCATTTATGAGTTCTACTACCAAATAACAAATTTCTAAAAACTCTACCAATTTCCTGAAAATTACGATAAACCCAAAAATTAGGATGTTATAATCGAACTCTATATTTTGGTATCTTTTGAAAGTGTGAATATTGAATTATGGCATGTATAGGCTAGAGGAATTTTTGAATATGTTTTGTAATGTGTATATCTAGCCATGTTATATGGCTTGGTTTTCGTTGTATTTATAAATGACTTCTGTGCATAAGTTATATGATACAATATGGTCAATTTTAATGTGTTCATGAATGGCCATTAGAATTGGTCATTTTAGGAAGTTGTGGTATGTGCCTATTTTGGAATTTGGTAAGTTTTTGGCATGTGAGCGAATGAAATGAATTGATGTTATAAAACATATGTTTTAGTATGATTTTGGCTTATGATATGGCATGATTTGGAATGGATTTCAGGCATGAAATTTGTTGATAATAATACGATATGAAAGGTGTATGTTTTGATTGTGAGTTGGTTGAAAATTTAGTATAAAATGACTTGGTTTTGGTGCTTGTAGGTTTAACCCAAAAAGGGTGGCAAATTGGCCTTGCCAATGGCCTATATCTGCCCACATGGTTAAGCACACGGGCATGTGTCTTGACCGTGTCTTTCAATGTTTCTTTTAGAAGCAAGTCAGTTTCAACATGGCCTAGACACACGGGAGTGTCTGGTGGCCATGTAAGGCACACAGCCTTGGCACATGGGCGTGTGTGGCCATTTTGAAGGGTACATGAGCTAGAGACACAGGTGTGTGGCCGGCTGTGCGACCCAAGTTAGTTTCAACCATGGCCAAGGCACACGGGCGTATTTGTGGCCGTGTGGTTAAGTCAATATGTATGCCCTATTTTACCACAGCCTAGACACACGGGTGTGTTTAATGCCGTGTGATGCACGACCTATTCACACGAGTATGTGACCTTTGTAACTTTGAAAAATGTTTAAGTTTCAAAAAATTTTGTATGAGCTCGGTTTAGTCCCAACCCCTTTCTAAATCATGTTTAAGGTCTTGTTGACCTACATAAGGGACTCTATAATGATGTGTGACTTTGATGGTTTGTTGATTATGAAATGAATGCAAATTGTTCTGATATGTCCAGTAATGACTCTTAACCCTAGTTCAATAAGGGATACGGGTTAGGGGTGTTACAACAAAAGCTTAAAGTATTTGATGTCGCAGACAGTGCAGGTGGCTCGAGTTATTGAAAGACTATGATTTGATTATTGACTATCATCCATGTAAGGTAAATGAAGTTGTTGATGTTTTGAGTAAAAAGTCTCTGTTTGCTTTACGAGCGTTGAATACACGATTGACGTTGTCTGATGATGGTTCAATCTCAGCTGAGTTGAAAGCTAGACCAATGCTTTTACAATAGATTTACAAGGCTTAGAAATGTGATGCCATATTATTAGCTAAAGGGTAATAGAGTGAGTCGACTTCTGATTCAAATTGGATCCAACGATTGTTTACACTTTAAAGGCAAAATTTGTGTTTGTAAACTGAAAAATATATAGGATTTTTCCTATATAATTCATCACATTTTTACTTAAATTTGTTGTTAAAACCAAGTAATTGTTTAATAAATTAATGAAATATATGAAAATATGAAATTGGGACATAGAAATTATTAAAATGTGATTTTATGCTTTATTATATAGTTTTCATGCAGAAAATGGCTTCTTTTATATTAATTTGAGCATATTGTATTTTCAAGCTAAAAAATGGGCCATGCATGATTAAATTAAATAATAAAATATAAAGTTATATTTAATAATTTATTTTAATATATTTCATTAATAAATTGGGTTTTAATTATATAAGTAAATTGATTAATTAAAGTGGTTAAATTATTTTCTTTGGTCCTCTAAATTATCTACTATTGTTGGACAGGTCTAAGAGCTTTATGTTGATTATAAAACCATCCAAATAGAGGACTAAGTCAACCTAAAATTTGGTTGCATGTGGATGTTCATAAATCAAATTTTGGTTTAATTACACAAGGCCCTTGAAGAGTTGAAGAAATTAGAGATTTACCTAGAGATTTGCAATTGACTGAGTCCTGATCCTGACGATGTTGTGGCACTTAAATCAAGCAAAAATCAGCTACATTGCAACAAATCATGGCCAGCCACCCTTGGAGGAATTTTCAAAAGATGGGCACTCCTATTTTTAGCAAAGTAGCCCCCTTTCCTCACCTAATTTCTCACTTTTCTAATCACCCCTCACTCATTCATCATTCTCTCCTCTCTCAAAACTTTTACCTTTCTTTCTCCCTCATGCCGATCATCATCTTTGATAAGAATTTTTAGCAAATTAGCCTCTTAAAGAACCCTTGGTCGGCCACCTTAGAGAGCCATCAGCAAAGGAGCAAAGTGAAGGAACGAAGGAGCCCTTGTCAGTCAGAGTCTTGGGTGACAGCCACTTTGATTTGGGTTTAATCTTTCTTTACTTTAATTTAATTCAAGAATGTTTGCTATGTGTTCATTGTTCTTGTTTACAACAATGATAGCTTAATTTTATTTAAGTTAGGATGATTGCTTTGATTAAATAATAATTATTTGATTCATGGTTATAATGTTTGTGCCTTAATCGATCATGTTTTCAATTAAAATCAAGTCTGTATTTCGTTCATACGTGATTGAAATGCACCTAAATTAGCTGAGCGATCCTAACCAGATGACGACTAATGGACGCATAATTGAAATGTACATGTTCAATTTAGATCCAAACCCGATTAAATTGCAGGTTGCATAACAACCCTAACCAGGATCTGTTATCTGCATAGTTTTTAGATTTGTGTGATTAAACTGTTCCAAACCTAACACGTCCCTGTTACCTCACATAGATACTAAGAAACCCTTAGTAAATAAGGATCAGTAAAATGCATATTTACTAAGTAAAGGATTCCAAAAGAACCTAATGTGGTTTCCAAACTCATGAAAGATTGAGTTGCCATAGAATGTTTTTTCGAGTATTGATAAGCATGTTGATAATAATTTGAGTTTAATTAAAGTGAATGTCCTAGCTTATTTATGTTATAATTGTTGCTTATTATGTTAATTCTACTAAAATCTATTTCATTCATATTGTTGCATGTTAGGATAAATCACATTAGGGATCACTGCATCTAGATTAATTTTACATAATTTTAATCAATACTTCCAAATCAAATTGTGTTTCTATTTACCAAGTTGTTAATAATATTTTTATAATTGAGTGACCTAGCATGAATACAATCCTTGTAGATACGATAACTCTATACTTACTTATTACTTGATAACAACTGTGTACACTTGCATAAACCCGAGCGTTACAAGTTTTTGGTGCCGTTGCCGGGGATTGTCAATTGTTGCCATAGTCATTTTTTGTGAAATTATTTATTTTCAATCTGGTTATTTCTAACAGTACTAACTTATTCTTTTCAATTTTTTGATTTTCTTTTTAGGTGTTTATGAGCATAGATCGGATTATAGATTTACTCCTAATAGACCCTGAAATTGAGCAAACTTTCAAACAAAGAAGATGTGAACGAATAGCTCAGAGACAGAACGAGATGAACCTTGGAAATCAAAATCAAGACCAAAGTAATGAAGCCAAACATGTACGAAACCCTGTCCTCATTACCGATGATAGGGATCGATGCATCAGACAATATGCTGTGTCACTTTTCAATGAGTTAAATCTAGGAATTAGAAGGCCAGATATTGAGGCAACCTAATTCGAATTGAAACCAGTGATGTTTCAAATTGTAACAGTCCAGTTTAGACCTTAGTCAGAATAGTGGTTTTGGGACCACATATATGAGTCAAAAAATATTTAAATATTATTCTCTGTGTTTATGATATGTGAATGAGCATGTATGAAAGTCTCGTATGAAAATTTAAATGTTTGTGTGCTTAATTTTGAAAAAGGACCTAATTACGTAAAATGTAAAAGTTTCCTGCTATTTGTTAAAAGTGCCTATTTGATTTGGCTTTATAAATGAGAGGTCCTTATGATGCAAATAGACCATTGGTTTAATGAATGGACAAGTATGGACAATAGTTAGTGAAATTTTAATGAAATAGCTAAGGTTAAAATTGGTATTTAGTAATTAAAGTTATGTTAAAAAAAACAAATCATAAAATCATCCTTATTATCATCATTTTGACCAAAAATTAGAAAAGAAGAAATCCAAAGGCTAGGTTTTCATTCGGCTATGGTTGAAGCTTGATTAAGGTATGAGTTTTGTTCAGTTTTTGATAATTTCTACATTTTTATAATCGTTGCTTCGAATACTATCAAGCCCATGTCTCAATTTTTGATTTTGATGATGATTTTGAAATGTGCCATGGATGAATCCATGAGCTGTGATGTTATATGATGAAATATGAAAGTTTGATGTTGGGTTTATATGTTTTGTTTTTGGATTTTTGATGATTTTGAGTAAAATAGGCTAAACTGTGAAATTTGTAAATTGAGGGACTAAAATGTAAAATAAATGAAATGTGTGGACTTGTATGAGAACTATGATTATTCGGTCAAGCTTGTGTACAACCAAATTATGTGTATTTTGTGATTTTGTGAATTAGGGACTAAAGTGTCAAAATGTGAAAATATGAGGGCTAGTTTGCAAAATGCCCTAATTGTGTGTATATGGATTGGTTTGAATGATTTGGTGAATAAAATGGTTAAATTTGAATTTATATAGATGGAGAATTAGAGAAAACAGAGTTAGACCGGGGAAAGTCAAAAGTTGTCGAGTAACCGACTTCGTCCATCTGAATCCGTACGAGGTAAGTCGATATACAAATAAGCTTGTTTGAATTGAATTATTATTATTCATTTGATATTGAATTGTGATGAATGAATGTCCGAGCTAAATATATGCTATCCAAGAAAGTATCGACAAAGTGTCGACGTCCGAAAAGCCTCATACAAACCTTAAGAATAGTTAGGATACATATGTCATGACATGGGATTTCTAATAGCTGTTCTGCATGTAAGACCACGTCTATGACATTGGCATCGACTTCTATTTTACGTAAGACCATGTCTGGGATATCAGCATCGTATCTAATTTCGTGTAAGACCCTGTCTGGGATATTGGCATTGATATTTGATTACATGTAAGACCACGTCTGGGACGTTGGGTTTTTGATCTATCCGCGTATCCTTATGTTCCGAACAGTTCAAACAAGCATTCTGAGAAAATGAATGACTTTGTGAAATTATATTTGATTCAGGTATGTTTGCTTTGTATAACGTATTTAAGAATGGAAGATAAGTATATGAATATGAGATTTGTGTTAGCATTTGTCTACAAAGTATAAATGATTTGATGATGTTTGTTTGCTTTGAATGATATGGTTATTTGTATATGGCTTACTAAGCTTTTGAAAGCTTACTTTGTGTGTGTTTGCATTGTTTTATAGATATCAAAGCTACTGTGAGGTCGGGGATCGTCAAGGATCGTCACCACACTATCGAACTTTATTTTGGTACTTTGAAAATGTATATATTAAAGTATGGCAGGTATAGGCTAGAAGTTGTTGGATTATGTTTTGTGATGTATATATTTAGCCATGTGAGATGGCTAGTTTGTGTTTGAACTTATAGTTTGATAACGGTATATGATATGTGATGCTAATGTGCAATTGTGGTATGTTTTGGTTGGCCAAAAGAAATGGTAAATGTTGAGAAGTTTTGGTAAGTTTGAGCATGAGATTGAATGATGTATTGAAAGAAATGTTTTGATATGATTTTGTCTTATGTTTTGACATAGTTTAGTAAGGTTTATAAGCATAGATTTGGTTGACAATGATATGTCATGAATGGCTTATGTTTTGGTCTTGAAATTGGCTGAAATTGGTATGCAAATATGCTTGTTTTATTGATTGTAGGTTTGACCCAATTGGGGTGGCAAGTTGGCTATTCAAATGGCCTATTTTTTCCACAAGGGTAGAGACACGGGCATGCGTCTCAGCCATGTGCGACACACGGTCATGTTACACTGTCGTGTCTCCTTTAAGGTACCCCCCTCCAGTTTTGCCACGGCCTGGACACATGGGCGTGTCTATTGGTCGTGTGTGGCACACGGGCGTGCGGTCGGCCATGTGGCCAAGTCAATAGCCTCTCTAATTTTCACATGGCCTGGTACACGGGCGTATCTTGTGGTCGTGTGGATAAGTCAGTATGTATACCTTGTTTTGTCGCAGTTTAGACACACGGGCGTGTCTAAAGCCGTGTAAGGCACATGACCTGTACACACGGGCGTGTGACCTTTGAAATGTTGAAAATTTTTCTAAGTTCTGAAACTTTCATATGTTATCAATTTGGTCTTGAATGCAAGTTTTTGACTTCGTATGCTCGTTTTAAATTCATATTGAATATGAATAACTTGTGTTTATTGAAATGAGATCATGTTTGTTATGTGATTGTTCTGATCTGAGTTACGAGTCTGGTAATGCCTCTTAACCTATTCTGGCGACGGTTACAGGTTAGGGGTAAACGGTGGGCCAATTTAGTGGTATGCCTACGGAAGATCCACATCTCCACCTTCGATTGTTTATAGAGGTGAGTGATTCATTCAAGATAGCCAGTGTGACTGAAGACACATTGAGGTTGAATTTGTTTCCATACTCGTTACGAGATCGAGCATGAGCATGGCTCAATTCATTACCACCAAGTTCTATATCTACATGGCAAGAATTAGAAAAGAGATTTTTGGTTAAGTATTTCCTGCCTAGCAAAAACGCTAAGTTGAGAAATGAGATCACAACTTTCCAACAATTGGATGACGAGTCTTTGTATGAGGCTTGGGAGCGATTCAAGGAGTTACTGCGTAAGTGTCCTCATCATGGGATTCCTCATTGCATCTAGTTGGAGACATTCTATAATGGTCTTGATGTGATCCGGCCTGGGAAGTTGAGTCGAATTCATGTAATTGCCCGATTGTAGAGGAGAGAATTATTCGTGCCTCGAATTTTAGTAATAGAAGTAAAAGAATAAGTTAGGATAAGCGGAAGGTTTCAAGAAGTGTAGAAGTAGCAATAGGTTCGGCTAAGGGTAGCAAAGATGGATGATAGATAAGTGGCTCGGTTTGGTTAACAAAAAGAAATTTGAAAGATGGGGATGGAAATCGAACTTAACGTCAGGAATGATTCAACACTAAAAAGTGTCACCCTGGTTCCTATATTGTTAAGGTGAAAAGGATGGATGGAAGGATAGGTGAACGCCACACCAAGATTGGTGATAAGTTCAAACAAGGACAATTGATGCCACTAGCACAAGCTAGATAAGTCTTTCGAAACTTGTATGAGATATGAGAGGAAGCAACCTCACAAGAACAATGTTCATTAATAATTTGGCAAAAGTCCCTTTACAATGAAATAAACAAACTATTTATAAGCCTAAGATGTCTATTGATATTTGGCATCTATGATGTTCACACTAACTTAAATTTTGTTCACATTTGTATTTAACGTGTTCACACAAAAGCATTAAAATTTGGTTCATGCTTGAAGATGGTGCATGAATTGGCCGAACCATCATGTTGCTTCACTTGATGCATTCATGCATACTTAGCCTAGAAGAAAAACCATAGTTCATGAATGTGCAGCCCTTTAATACTCCTACATCTCCCTTGGCCGAATGAAGCTTGAATGTACCTTGAATACTTGAATGGACATCTTGGATATGCATGATACATGCATGAAACGTCCCAATGCATGTTCTTCCTTAATTATGGTCCATGAATCTTCAAATACATGTACATAAAATAGCCCCCACTTGCATGAACGACCCATTACATGAATTCCTTCAAATGCCATCCATTGAACACTAGTTGTGCATGCATCCTTCCATACGATGTATTAAGCCATGCATGTACTTGCATTAATGGCTCCTTCATGTATTCGGTCACTTTGTGAAACTTAACTCTTGGCCAAAAGGTTGCTTAGGGATTACCAATAGCAAGCCCACCATGCATAAAATCGTTCATGCATGAACTCTCATAATCCATGTACCTGGCCGTGCATGAATCTCATTTAATGTACTCAATACATTCGGTTGAACCTACAAGAAACATGAACACATTAAATCCCAATGTATATTCGGCTGAACATGTTAAGAGCATGAACTAGACATCATAAATATCATGTTAAGCTAAACTAAACACATTAATTAAAGACTTGCTAGTAGCATTAAGTTCGGCTAGTTCAAACTAAGTGAAAACATTTAATGAACTTATTTGAGCTGGGATTTTCATTAATGAGCTGTAGCAAACTAATTAGCATAAAACTAAAACTTAGTTTAATTTATTGAAATGAAGAATGAGCTGAAAGTAAGCTCGGTTGAGCTCAAACGAGCTGAAATAAGCTCAAATGAGCTGAATTGAGCTGGATGGAGCTCGAGGAGCTGGAAACGAGGTAGGATCAGTTTGCCAACATGCATGGGTTCTTTGGATAGTTGTTTCAAGCTGATTTTGTGAGCATTGGGCCTTGTTTCGAACCAAGGTGTTGCACTAGAAGCTAAAACAGCCTGTAGGAAATGCTTAGCATCAGCTCGAGTTATGAGTCCTATTGGAAGCTCGATTAGATCTTGGTTTGCATTCGAGGATGCCCCGGGCATTCTTACATCATTCCCCCCGTCTTCAAAGCGACTTGTCCTTAAGTCGAGCCGTTTATCTGCCGGAAAATATTTTCTCTCACATGGCTTTCCTCGGTCAAATGGGATAAAGGTTGTCACACAAACCTTAATAATCTTGGAAGTTACATGATGAAAGTTTGATTTTACCTCGTTTGTACAAAACAAACCTTCGCTCCTTAGCAAGGTAATGTAATCGATATTTTGAACTCGAACAAACCTGTAAAGGTGAAAAGTCAAAAAGACAATTCTTGCTTTTCAAAATATAAGTTCCACATGAATGGAAAATGTTAAGGTCACCACGAAAAATGTACTTAAAAGGACAAGATAAAATGTTATTCACAGATGGAACGTCTGATTCAATTTCAGGATTAAAAATAAAATTTTAAGAATCAAAAACTTGGTTTTGATTTTGTAATCCAGCCACATGCTTTATTTCCAAAAATAAAGATAAGATTCGAAGAAGATGAGAAGGTAAAACAAAGTTACTTACAATAAGATCACAATGCTTACCTTTTCTTGGAAACAATTCGAAATGGCTTACTCCCGGCTTAAAGACTCGGTTTTGATCACTTATCCCAAGTTTACAGATAAGTCGCCAAAGTGAATCAAAGAGACTTTAAACTGACAATTACACAAGCATTCATGCTTCACAAATCCTAGTCGAACAAACAGTCCGAAACATGGAAATTTCGCATAGAAATTCAAAGATTTCTTTTGAAGAGCAAAATCAAACAAATCAAGTATTTCATGCAAAAAAACTTTTAACACATATATCGAGCAAAGAAGTTGTGTTCATGTGACCTTTCAGAAATTCAAATCCATCACAAATCATTTGAATAGGCATGTTTAAACAGGAAGATGAATTAAAAAAATTTACATAGCCATACTTATCAAAATGTAAAAACCTTTTATCACATACATTCACAATTTGCACAGGATGAACCAATCCAACAGAATCAACAGAATTCTGTTATAAAACATGTCATAAGACAGAATCTTCATGGCATCTTTTGAATCAACATCGTTAACATTAATATGTGAACAATAATTAGCCAAATTAAAAGATGGAAGTTTTTTAGAAGTTATGCCATCAAAATCTTTATGAGTAATTTTTAAATTAGGCGGCCCTGATTCGTTAAACAAAGATTCCTTACCTTCCTTACCTTCGATTTCCAATGGGTGGCGGTCGTCCACGGATTTACCTTTTTCAAACAACTGAAAACGCCTCTCGTTTTGAAGGTATCGGAGTTGGATTTGGTCGCACGGACTTTTAGGAACCTGAAAAGAAAGATCACAAAAAGATCGAGTAGAAGTGTTAGTAGAAAGAATCCTCGCTTGCTCACTAACACCATTTTCACTCGATTCTATTTCTTCTGAATCACTCGTTTCTTTTATCTCAATTTCTTGTTCCACTATTTTTTCTTGTTCACATTCTTTTTCTCTCTCAAACTCTTTTTCATTCTCTTTTTCAATCTCATTTTCTTTTTCATTTTCTTTTTGTTTTTCAAAGGCTTTTTCAAGTTCTCTCAAGATTCGCTCATTTTCTCTCTTACTTGCCTTTTGCCTCTCTTTTCTTTTTATTTCGTTTTCTTTTTCTTCTTTTGCTTTTTCTTTTCTTTCCTTTGTTTTCTCGTTACAAGAATGTACAAAAGAATCATAAGAATAGAGATCATGTTCGAAAGGCCAAGAACTATTTGCATGTAATTCACAATCATAACTTCGTGTAGAACAATCCTTGAATGATTTCTTTGAAGTTTGGGAAGAAGTATATCTATCTCTTTGCACATTTTCTTGGAAGGAGTCAAAATCATAGTCGCCTCCTTGTCGTCTCAATCTCCTTGATGAAAAATACTCTCGTTCGAAGTCTCTTCTCGAATAGGAGTCATAGTATGAATCTCTTTGCCTTGAAGTCAATGGGAAGAAAGAATCACGATAGGAACTTTTGTTCAAGTAGTATTCGGCGATATATATCCGTGGTATTTTTGGTTCCGTTTTTTTACTAGAAGAAACTCGAGCACTTTGTTCTCGTTTTTCCAATCGATCTAGCCTCACTTGCAGTTGGCCAAACTCAGAATTCACCATTCTTCACATTTCTTGAACCAAGTATTGGAACTCTGACTCGGTAAATTCTTCACAAGACATCTTGATTACTGAAAGGAAAATATGTTAGATCAAACAAAAATTTAAGTTCCTCACTACAAAATCCTCACGAGTTCACTCGGAAAGAAATAATAGATGAACACTCCACTCATGTTTGCACTCATTTTAGGCTTTTTCAACTCTCAAATGCTTTCACACTCTCTAGCCTTTTACCACTCAAGCTTGCTCTCGTAACCTCGTACTTTGTTTCTCTTGACTCGTCTTGGTGCTTTGGGGTCAGCTTAAAAAATGGTTACAAGGGGTAAGATGTTACGGTGTACGGGTAGGCTAGAAGAAAGTTTTGGTATAGTGTGGCGTTTTGGGAGGGTACAAAAAAATTGAAGAAGAAGAACACTTGACGATCGGAACTAGATATAAACAAATGAAAGAACTTGATCACTTCACTTTTTTTTTTAAATTTAGTACCTTTTTTTTTACTACTTCATAATACCACTATTACAATAGAGAAAAACAAAAATTACAACTTGAAATTTTTTTTTAATTTCAAATATTTTTTACGAACCTATTTCGAACTTGATACGAACGTCTATGCCTCTCGATTTACAAGCTCTGATACCAAATGACGTGATCCGGCCTGGGAAGTTGAGTCGAATTCACGTAGTTGCCCGATCGTAGACGAGAGAATTGTTCGTGCCTCGAATTTTAGTAATAGAAGTAAAAGAATAAGTAGGATAAGCAGAAGGTTTCAAGAAGTGTAGAAGTAGCAATAGGTTCGGCTAAGGGTAGCAAAGATGGATGATGGATAAATGGCTCGGTTTGGTTAACAAAAAGAAATTTGAAAGATGGGGATGGAAATCGAACTTAACGTTAGGAATGATTCAACACTAAAAAGTGTCACCCTGGTTCCTATATTGTTAAGGTGAAAAGGATGGATGGAAGGATAGGTGAACGCCACACCAAGATTGGTGATAAGTTCAAACAAGGACGATTGACGCCACTAGCACAAGCTAGATAAGTCTTTCGAAACTTGTACGAGATATGATAAGAAGCAACCTCACAAGAAAAATGTTCATTAATAATTTGGCAAAAGTCCCTTTACAATGAAATAAACAAACTATTTATAAGCCTAAGATGTCTATTGATATTTGGCATCTATGATGTTCACACTAACTTAAATTTTGTTCACATTTGTATTTAACGTGTTCACACAAAAGCATTAAAATTTGGTTCATGCTTGAAGATGGTGCATGAATTGGCCGAACCATCATGTTGCTTCACTTGATGCATTCATGCATACTTAGCCTAGAAGAAAAACCATAGTTCATGAATGTGCAGCCCTTTAATACTCCTACATCTCCCTTGGCCGAATGAAGCTTGAATGTACCTTGAATACTTGAATGGACATCTTGGATATGCATGATGCATGCATGAAACGTCCCAATGCATGTTCTTCCTTAATTACGGTCCATGAATCTTCAAATACATGTACATAAAATAGCCCCCACTTGCATGAAAGTCCCCATTACAGGAATGCCTTCAAATGCCATCCATTGAACACTAGTTATGCAAGCATCCTTCCATACGATGTATTAAGCCATGCATGTACTTGCATTAATGGCTCCTTCATGTATTCGGTCACTTTGTGGAACTTAACTCTTGGCCAAAAGGTTGCTTAGGGATCACCAATAGCCAAACCAGCATGCATAAAATCGTTCATGCATGAACTCTCATAATCCATGTACCTGGCCGTGCATGAATCTCATTTAATGTACTCAATACATTTGGTTGAACCTACAAGAAACATGAACACATTAAATCCCAATGTATATTCGGCTGAACATGTTAAGAACATGAACTAGACATCATAAATATCATGTTAAGCTAAACTAAACACATTAATTAAAGACTAGCTAGTAGCATTAAGTTCAGCTAGCTCAAACTAAGTGAAAACATTTAATAAACTTATTTGAGCTAGGATTTTCATTAATGAGTTGTAGCAAACTAATTAGTATAAAACTATAACTTAGTTTAATTTATTTTAATTTATTGAAATGAAGAATGAGCTTAAAGTAAGCTCGGTTGAGCTCAAACGAGCTAAAATAAGATCAAATGAGCTGAATTGAGCTGGATGGAGCTGGAGGAGCTGGAAACGAGGTAGGATTAGCTTGTCAACAATGCGTGGGTCCTTTGGATAGTTGCTTCAAGCTGATTTTGTGAGCATTGGGCCTTGCTTCGAACCAAGGTGTTGCACTAGAAGCTAAAACAGCTTGTAGGAAATGCTTAGCATCAGCTCGAGTTATGGGTCCTCTTGGAAGCTCGATTTGATCTTGGTTTGCATTCGAGGATGCCCCAGGCATGCTGACATCAGGTCTCAATGTACATACAAGATTGATGGTAGATGCTTCTGTGAATGGTGCAATTTTGTCTAAGTCTTATAATGAGGCTTATGAGATCATTGAGAGGATCAAGAGCAACAACTATCAATAGCCAACAAATCAAACAACTTTAGGAAGACGTGTAGCTGGAGTTCATGAAGTTGATGCTCTCACTTCGTTATCAGCTCAGGGATCGTCTATTTCCTCTATGTTAAAGTAGTTTACCGCTAATAGTGCTAATAATTTTGTAGCTCAGCCACCAAGTCTGTTTGAAGTAGTTTCTTGCGTAAACTGTGGGGAAGGTCATTCTTTCGAGAATCGCCCATCAAATCCCAAGTCAGTATACTATGTGAGGAATCAACATCAAAATAGGAGTAGACAAGGACCCTAGTCCAACTTCTATAATCCTTCATGGAGTAATCACCCCAACTTTTCTTGGAGCAACTAAGGAAATGGACCAAACAACAACTTTATACAGCAAATACTCAACCAATCTCAAGGGTTTAATTAGCAAGCTCCAAAACCACTTCAAGCTGAATCATCAAATAGTTTGGAGAACTTGTTGAAAGCATACATGGCAAAGAATGAAGCTTTGATCCAAAGCCAAGCAGCAACATTGAAAAATTTGGAAAACCAAATGGGTTAGTTAGCTACAGAACTTCGTAATAGACCATAAAGAACATTGCTGAATAATACTAAGAATCTAAGAAATTTGGGTAAAGGACATATCAAGGCAGTGGCATTGCGAAGTGGTAAAATTTTGAAACCCCGATTGATTGATGTTGAAGACGAGCTTGTTGAAAAGGGGGAAAGTCAACCAGATGTTGAAGTTCCAGCACAAAAAGAGTCAAAAACTGCAAAGACTGACAAGGCAAATCCTAACTTAGTGAATTCAAATACTTTAACATCTTCTTTGGATGCAGATTTACCTACTAAGATGAGCTGTCCGGTTCAATTAAAAGTTCCATCACCTCTATATCCGCAAAGATTGCAGTAATACAAGAAGAAACAGGAGGTGTAATTATAGAAGTTTTTGGATGTTCTGAAGTAATTACGCATCAATATTCCACTGGTGGATGCTTTAGAAAAAATGCTGAATTATGTGAAGTTTATGAAGGATGTACTATCCAAGAAGAAACGATTGAGTGAGTATGAGACTGTAGCTCTGACAAAGGAGTGCAGTGCATTCCTACAAAACAAGCTGCGACCGAAATTGAAGGTTCCAAGAAGCTTTACGATACCTTGCAACATTAGTGAATCTTACTGTGGTAAAGCTTTGTGTGACTTAGGAGCAAGAATCAACTTAATGCCTAAGTCTATTTTCAAGATGTTAGGGATAGGAGAAGTAAGACCTACAACTGTGACGCTCCAGCTAGCGGATCGATCTTTTGCATACCCCAAAGGAAAGATCGAAGACGTTTTGGTAAGAGTCGATAAATTTATTTTTCCTGCTGATTTCATTATTCTAGATTTTGAAGCAGATAAGGAAGTGCCAATTATCCTTGGGAGACCTTTCCTAGCCACGAGAATAACGTTAATTGAGGTGCAGAAAGGCAAACTCACCATGCGAGTTCAAGATGATCAGGTAACTTTTAACATTCTTAAAGCGATGAAATTTCCCGATCCAATAGAAGAGTGCTCAGTTATGGAAGAAATAGAAACCTTGATTTCTATGGAAAGCCATCTTGAAGAAGATACTTTGGAGAAAGCCTTAGGGTTTGACCCTTTGGAGGATGAAAAAGGTAAAGAAACATGGCTGTGATAGAAACCAATCCGAGAAATTTTATTAAATCCACATGGTTTGAACCATTGGAGTTGGAAGTCAGAGAATTGGTGCAACCCAAATTGTCAATCGAAGAACCACCTACACTCAAACTAAAGGTACTTCCTTCCCATTTGAAATATGTTTATTTAGGTAACTGTTCTACTTTGCCTGTGATTATTTCAGCAAAACTGACTAAAGGTCAAGAGGAGCAACTAATTTCTGTTCTAAAGAAATTTAAGAAAGCAATTGGTTGGACCATAGTTGATATTTGAGGTATAAGCCCTTCATTTTGCATGCACAAAATTATTCTAGAGGAAGGTGAAAAAGCTCGAATTGATGGGCAAAAGAGGCTTAATCCTATTATGAAGGAAGTTGTGAGAAAGGAAGTGATCAAATGGCTAGATGCAGGAATCATCTATCCTATTTCAGATAGTTCGTGGGTAAGTCTGGTACAGTGTGTGCTGAAGAAAGGTGGAATTACGATTGTTGAGAATGAGCGTAACGAATTGATCCCAACAAGAACTGTTACTGGTTAAAGAATTTGTGTTGACTACAGAAAGCTGAATAAAGCCACTGATAAACCGTAATTTATACATATTATTATCCCATAATTAATACATTTATGAATGATTTCTCCTTAGATTTGATGAATTTGATGCTCCTAATCCTTTAATTTCATGTTTTATACTTAGGTGAGCATAAGAGAGCAAAAAGAACAAGAAACAGGCCAAAAATAGAGAAAATGGGCCAACATGGGAAAACAACATGGCCTGGACTTCCTCACACGGGTAGCACACACGCCCGTGCCATTCTAATAGGCTCGAACACAGCCTAAAATAACCACAATATGGGTGTGTTGATTTCTCAGCCTTGACCATGGCATGAAGTAATCGCACACGGGTGTGTCACACGGGCGTGTCCCTGTTGAGCCCAAGTTAAGTTCTATTCAGAAAAGGGCAATTTTGAGGGCTTTTAGGCATTCTAAAGCCTATTTAAACACCCTAGAGGAGGACTAAAGGAGACACACAGAGTAGGAAGTAAGGAATTACTCCAAGAAAGCCGATTGATCCATCTCAGAAGTCGGATTCATTATCAAGACTGAAGATCTCCCCTCAATTTCCTTTCAGGAGTTTTGGGTTTTCTTTATGTTTTGCATTCATTATTCTTCTGAGATGTTTTCCTCTTTAGTTATGAACTAAACCCCCTAAATACCTAAGGGGAATGAAACATAAGATGAATCTTGTTATTATTATCTGAATTGTATGATAAATATTCGACTTGTTTTTAATTATGTGTTCTTAATTGTTGCTTCAGTATTTTAGGATATTGATTAAAGTTAATGCGCTTATTCGGAGGATGAATAGTCCCTGTCTAAGAGTAAATTTGCCATAATTAAGCGGAGTTGATTACATGCCTAGAGATAGGGTGACAAGATTTTTCCAGATTACAGTGAAACCTACTAAGGGGATCCATAGATCGAGTTAATGCAACCTTAGGGTGTTAATTAGAAAGAGATTTCAATTATTCAATCTAGGGTTAGACGTTATTAGTCTTAAAAGGGATAATAACATAAATTAGGGATTTCTACGGAACAAGTTGAATGAATAAATCGTCCGATTCAGAGACAAATAACAAGTGAAGTCTAGGTGGATTTTTCCTTGGGTATTGTCTTAAATCAATTGTTTTTCCAAAAGTGTTTTTCCCAATTCTATTTTCTGTGGATTTTTAGATTAGTTAAGTAGTTAATTAAAACCCCCATTATTCTTAGGCTAGATAATAAAAAGAAAGTTAATACTAGTACTTTTAGTTCCTTTGAGTTCGACATTTGGTCTTGCTAAAACTATACTGCTAATCGATAGGTGCTCTTGCCTTCGTCGTGATAATAGTTAGTTTAGGTGCGATCATTTATAAATTTTAAAACTCATTGCGAGTGACAATCAGCCACTCGAAAGGACCATTTTCTGTTGCCATTTTCTATTATTTTTTAGATGGTTATTCGGGATATAACCAAATAGTTGTAGTTCCAGAAGACCAACATAAAACAACCTTTACTTTTCTGTACGGTACGTTTTCTTTTAGGCGAATGCCTTTCGATTTATGCAATGCACATGCTACCTTTCAACAATTCATGTGGCAATATTCACTGATATGGTTGAAAACTTTGTTGAGGTTTTCATGGATGATTTTTCTATTTTTGGTAACACTTATGATATTTGTTGGAGTAATTTAGCTAAGCTACTAAGAGATGTGAAGAGATGAATCTTGTCCTTAATTGGGAGAAATGCCATTTTATGGTTAAGGAAGGGATTGTCTTAAGGCATATAATTTCAAAGAAAGGAATTGAAGTCGACAAAGCAAAGGTGGGCGTAATTGAAAGAGTACCGGCCCATTGAATGTGAAAGGAGTCAGAAGTTTCTTAGGCCATGCTGGTTTTTACTGACGGTTTATCAAAGATTTCTCGATAATTTCTAAACCGTTGTGTTTGTTGTTAGAGAAAGATGCAGTGTTTGATTTCAACAAAGCATGTTTAGAAGATTTTAAAGAGCTAAAAAAATGGTTAATCTCAGCCCCAATAATCATTACACTCGGTTGGAGCACACCTTTTGATGTGTAATGCAAGTGATTATGCTGTAGGAGCTGGTGATAGGTCAAAGAAGAAATAAAGTGTTCCACCCTATTTACTATGCAAGTAGAACCTTGACAGAAGCCCAACTCAATTATACAATAACTGAAAAGGAACTAGTTGCTATAGTTTTTGCTTTTGACAAATTCCACTCATATATTATAGGTGCCAAAGTTATTGTATTTACTGACCATACGGCCATTAAATACTTGCTGACGAAGAAAGATGTGAAACCGAGGCTAATTCGTTGGATACTTTTACTCCAAGAATTTGACCTTGAGATCCAAGACATACAAGGTGTTGAAAATCAAGTAGCTGATCATCTGTCGAGGTTGGAGCAAGATGAGGTAACTCAATCACATGTGCCTATCAATGAGAATTTCCTAGATGAGCACTTATTTGAGGTGTTTCGAATTCATGAAACACCTTGGTTTGTTGATTTTTCCAATTATCTTGCATGTAGAATAATTCCTCTAGAATTGACATACCAACAAAGGAAGAAATTCCCTCATGATAGTCAGTATTATTTTTTGGAGGACCCGTTCTTGTTTAAACAGTATGCAGATAATATAATCCAAAAGTGTGTAGCTGAAAGTGAGATTACTATGATCTTATATCATTTCCATTCATCTCCAAGTGGGGGACACTTTGATGGTGCACGTACCGCAGCAAAGATTTTGCAAGCAGGTTTCTTTTGGCCTACACTATTTAAAGATTCTTACGTTTATATGAAGAACTACAATAAGTGTCAAAGAACTGAAAATATATCACGGAGGAATGAAATGCCCTTAACAAATATTTTAGAGATTGAATTATTCAACGTATAGGGCATTGACTTCTTAGGACCGCTTCCTTCTTCGTATGGGAACAAATACATCTTAGTTGTTGTGGATTATGTGTCCAAACCCTACAAATAATGCTAAGGTAGTCATGCGATTCCTACATAAGCATGTGTTTACACGACTTGGGACACCAAGAGCTATTATTAGTGATGAAGGTTCTCACTTTGTGAACAAATGGCTTCAGTGGTTACTTGACAAATATGATGTGAAACATAAGATTGCTACTGCTTATCACCCTCAGTCTAATGGGCAAGTTGAATGAGTGAACTATGAAATCAAAGGTATCCTTGAAAAGGTAGTACACCCAAGCAGAAAAGATTGGTCTCGAAGGCTCGATGATGCATTATGGGCCTATCGAACAGGATTTAAGACACCGATAGAAATGACTCCTTATCAGTTGGTTTTTGGGAAGGCATGTCATTTGCCATTAGAGTTGGAGAATAGAGCTCACTGGGCTTTGAAGAAATTGAATTTTGATCTTAAGCAAGCCGGTGAGAGAAGGATGTTACAACTAGATGAGTTGGTTAAATAATAAAATATAAAGTTATATTTAATAATTTATTATAATATATCTCATTAATAAATTGGGTTTTAATTAATTAAGTAAATTGATTAATTATAGTGGTTAAATTATTTTCTTTGGTCCTCTAAATTATCTACTTTTATTGGATAAGTCTAAGAGCTTTATGTTGATTACAAAACCATCCAAATAGAGGACAAGTCAACCCAAAATTTGGCTGCATGTGGATGTTCATAAATCAAATTTTGGTTTAATTACACAAGGCCCTTGAAGAGCTGAAGAAATCAGAGATTTACCCTGAGATTTGTAATTGACCGAGTCTTGATCCTGATGATGATGTGGCACTTAAATCAAGAAAAAATCAGCCACATTTCCACAAATCATGGTCGGCCACCCTTGGAGGAATTTTCAAAAGATGGACACTCCTATTTTTAGCAAACTAGCCCCCTTTCCTCACCTATAAATAAGACCCCATTTCTCACTTTTCTAATCATCCCTCACTTATTCATCATTCTCTCCTCTCTCAACACTTTTAGCTTTCTTTCTCCCTCATGCCGATCATCATCTTTGCATAAGGATTTTTAGCAAATTAGCCTCTTAAAGAACCCTTGGTCGGCTACCTTGGAGAGCTATCAGCAAAGGAGCAAAGCGAAGGAACGAAGGAGCCCTTGTCAGTCAGAGTCTTGGGTGACAACCACTTTGATTTGGGTTTAATCTTTCTTTACTTTAATTTAATTCAAGATTTTTTTTCTATGTGTTCATTGTTCTTGTTTACAACAATGATAGCTTAATTTCATTTAAGTTAGGATGATTGCTTTGATTAAATAATAATTATTTGATTCATGCTTATAATGTTTGTGCCTCAATCGATCATGTTTTCAATTAAAATCAAGTCTATATTTCGTTCATACGTGATTGAAATGCACTTGAATTAGCTAAGCGATCCTAACCGGACGACAGCTAATGGACACATAATTGAAATGTGTATGCTCAATTTAGATCCTAACCTACTTAAATTACAGGTTCCATAACAACCCTAACCAGGCTTTGTTATCTACATAGTTTTTAGATTTGTGTGATTAAACTGTTTCAAACTTAACACGTCCCTGTTACCTGGTACAAATACTAACAAACCCTTAGTAAATAAGGATCTATAAAATGCGTATTTACTAAGTAAATGATTCCGAAAGGACCTAATGTGGTTTCCAAACTCATGAAAGATCGAGTTGCCATGGAATGTGATACGATCCGTCTCGAGGATGAGTCAAGTCGTATGTAAAATGCCCGATCGTCTACGAAGAAGTATCGTTCGGTTTGCTCAAAAAGATATTTCTAAGTAAATTATGCGGAAGCTATTCAAGGGGTTCAAAGGAAGGGTTTAAAATATGAATATTAAGGTTCGGTTTAAAGTAAATAAAAGAATGGAAAGAAGGAACTCAACAGCAAGCACGAACCAATACGAGAGAGTATTGACCCAATTGCCTATAGGTTTTTAAGGTGATCGGATGAAAGAAGGTAAACCTCGACCCTCTACTTAGCAAAGTAGGAACCTTGGTATAGTTTTGAACGCCACACTATAAATAGGGATAAGTTCGGGATAAAAGAAAAACAGGCTGATGCCACTAGGCTTCCTAGATAAGCCAACAAGTTTTCAATGAAATTAGGGAGAAAAGTATCTCACCAAATAGTTTCATTAACAAGAAAAAATGATAAAAGTTCAAAAAAAAACCCTTACAAATGAAAGTAAACAACTATTTATAGCCTAGTTCTTGGGGTAGCCAAATGGACATAAAACAATGCTTAAAGACTAAGTAAAATTTGGCTAGAAAATCCTAGAATAAACTAGAAGACAATCATTAAGTGACTAAGTCTAAATTCAACTACTTGGAACGCCAATGGGCATGCTTTGTGGAGAAGAAATTTGGCTGAATGAATGTGAAGCATGGTAGCTTAAGGAGAGGATGAATGGCAGCCTTCATGCATGTTTTTTTGGCCGAATGGTCAATTAGAAAATATCAACCAGCATATGTCCATTGGTCTCCACGAAAAGGTGTATGGGAAGAAGGAAGATTCAGCAACTCATTTAAGTCATCCATGCATGGTAAACACTTTAATAAATGCTGTCCATGCACAAAACACCCACTTAAATACTGCACATTAAATTCGTTTCTTGCCATGAACCTACAACAAATTAATGCATCAAGTAAACAGCAATTAATTCGGCCATGCATGCTTGCCACAAACAACCGCTTTAATGGATGCCCCTTGCATGCTGGACAAGTCCTTAAATTCATCCCATGCTTGCTCCAACACCTCTTTAATTCAGTCAGCCATCATGCACAATAAATTCAGCTTCTTTAATGCTGATTCATTCATGTGCCTAAAAGCAATTTAATGAAGCAAATTAATTCATGTTAAACACATTAAATTCGGCACATTCAACCTGCAGCAAAGTTGAGACAATTTAAATTCATGGTTTTAATCACAAAACATATTAATAACATGTCTAAACAAGGACATATTTATGACCAACGTTTTAATGCTAGGACAACCATTAAATTCGGTTTAGACAAATAAATAGTAGCAGCTAATTAATTTATCTTAAACTTGACATATTAAATTCATGTCCTAAACTAAGACACATTAAAAACTTTATTTAATTATGTATTGATTTGACAAATTAAAATGAGCTAATTATTTTAAGCTAACCAAATAAACTAACTTAATTATTGCAGCAAATTAAAATGCAAGAAATTAAATAATTTCGAATCGAGCTCAAATGAGCTTGTGTCAAAACGAGATTAAATCGGTAACAAGCTGAATTGAGCTGGACGAAGCTCGGGGAGCTAGAAACGAGCTAGGATCAGCTTGCCAACATGTTACAGCTCGACTAGTGAGACTTGTTCGAAGAGGTTCGCTGGGCGCGCTCGCATCATTCCCCCCCTCTTTTAGGCGACTTGTCCTCAAGTCGATCCGTTTATCTAAAGGACAATATTTTTTTCTTGCTTGGTTTTCCTCAGTCGAATGGGACAAAAGATATCAAGCAAAACTAAAATTGATTCACCAATGGAAAAGTTAACACATCACCATCGTAAATAAGTAGAAGAGGGTTAAGACAATAAAAACCAATAGATAACCCGAATGTTGAGCAAAAGACGAATCTTATCTTATCGAATTGACTTACCAATTTTGGCAATGACAAGTGGAAAGTATTTAAATTCGGATGGTACATGTGGAATTTAGCCCAAAGGTCATATGGCAAGAATATCATTCGTTCATAACATGGATACTTCACATTGTCGCACAATTTCGATATGTCATCAATATGATCAATTGAACAAAATGGAAACAAGGAATGATCAATCACGCATCTTAACAAACAAGAATGAATTCCTCGTTTCAACCACAACATTCCAAATGGATCAAAACAGACCTCATTTTGCCGTATTCGATTAAATGGAGTAATATGGCCACTATCCATAAAATCATTACTAACAACATCGAGTTCTTCTCTTTTTAAACAAAGTAAAGGCATTTGTGACTTACTTTGTAAGTTACATGACGAAAGTTCAAATTTACCACGTTTTCGCAGATCAAACCTTCGCTTCTTAGCAAGGTAATGCAATCGATAATTTGAACTCGAACAAACCTGTAAAGGTGAAAAGTCAAAAAGACAATTCTTGCTTTTCCAAATATAAGTTCCACATGAATGGAAAATGTCAAGGTCATCACGAAAAATGTACTTAAAAGGATAGGATAAAATGTTATTCACAGATGGAACATCTGATTCAATTCCGGGATTAAAAATAAAATTTTTAGAATCAAAAACTTGGTTTTGATTTTGTAATCTAGCCACATGCTTTATTTCCAAAAATAAAGATAAGATTCGAAGAAGATGAGAAGGTAAAACAAAGTTACTTACAATAAGATCACAATGCTTACCTTTTCTTGAAAACAACTCGAAATGGCTTACTCCCGGCTTAAAGACTCGGTTTTGATCACTTATCCCAAATTGCAACAAAAATTTCATTTTCGCAGATAAGTCGCAAAAGTGAATCAAAGAGACTTTAAACTGACAAATACACAGGCATTCATGCTTCACAAATCCTAGTCGAACAAACAGTCTGAAACATGGAAATTTCGCATAGGGATTCAAAGATTTCTCTTGAAGAGCAAAATCAAACAGATCAAATATTTCATGCAAAAATCTTTTAACACATATATCAAGCAAAGAAGTTGTGTTCATGCAACCTTTCAGAAATTCAAATCCATCACAAATCATTTGAATAGGCACGTTTAAACAGAAACATGAATTCAAAGAATTTACATAGCCATACTTATCAAAATGTGAAAACCTTTTATCACATACAATCACAATTTGCGCAGGATGAACCAATCCTACAGAATCAATAGAATTGCCGTTATAAAACATGTCATAAGACAGAATCTGCGTGGCATCTTTTGAATCAACATCGTTAACATTAATATGTGAACAATAATTAGCCAAATCAAAAGATGGAAGTTTTTCAGAAGTTATGCCATCAAAATTTTTATGAATAATTTTTAAATCAGGCACCCGTGATTTGATAAACAACGATTCCTTACCTTCCTTACCTTCGATTTCCAATGGGTGGCGATCGTCCACGGACTTACCTTTTTCAAACAATTGAAAACACCTTTCGTTTTGAAGGTATCAGAGTTGGATTTGGCCGCACGGACTTTTACGAACCTGAAAAGAAAGATCACAAAAAGATCGAGCAGAAGTGTTAGTAGAAAGAATCCGAGCTTGCTCACTAACATCATTTTCACTCGATTCTATTTCTTCTGAATCACTCATTTCTTTTATCTCAATTTCTTTTTCCACTCTTTTTTCTTGTTCACATTCTTTTTCTCTCTCAAACTCTTTTTCATTCTCTTTTTCAATCTCATTTTCTTTTTCATTTTCTTTTTATTTTTCAAAGGTTTTTTCAAGTTCTCTCAAGATTCGCTCATTTTCTCTCTTACTTGCCTTTTGCCTCTCTTTTCTTTTTATTTCATTTTTTTTTCTTCTTTTACATTTTCTTTTCTTTTCTTTGTTTTCTCATTACAAGAATGTACAAAAGAATCATGAGAATAGAGATCATGTTCGAAAGGCCAAGAACTATTTGCATGTGATTCACAATCAAAACTTCATGTAGAACACTCCTTGAATGATTTCTTTGAAGTTCGGGAAGAAGTATATCTATCTCTTCGCACATTTTCTTGGAAGGAGTCAAAATCATAGTCGCCTTCTTGTCGTCTCAAACTCCTTGATGAAAAATACTCTCGTTCGAAGTCTCTTCTCGAATAGGAGTCATAGTATGAATCTCTTTGCCTCGAAGTCAATGGCGAGAAAGAATCACGATATGAACTTTTGTTCAAGTAGTATTCGGCGGTATATCTCCATGGTGTTTTTGGTTCCGTTTTTTGACTTGAAGAAACTCGATCAGTTTGGTCTCGTTTTTCCAATCGATCTAGCCTCACTTGCAGTTGGCCAAACTCAGAATTCGCCATTATTCGCATTTCTTGAACCAAGTATTGGAACTTTGACTCGGTAAATTCTTCATAAGACATCTCGATTACTGAAAGGAAAATATGTTAGATCAAAACAAAAATTTAAGTTCCTCACCACAAACCTCACGATTTTGCTTGGAAAGAAGAAGGAAAAAGTGACACTCTCGCTCGTGTTTTACACTCGATTGGCTTTTACCTCCAAAAGTGACACTTTCGCTCGTGTTTTACACTCGATTGGCTTTTACCTCCACTTGAATAGTCTCACACGTTCGTGCCTTTTACCTCTCAACTTTCTCTCGCAACTTCATTTTCGGACTTGCCAAGGCCTTATCGTAGGCTTAGGGGTCGGTTTCAAAATTGGGTAACAAAGGATAAAATATGATGGGTTACGGGTTGGCTGAAAGAAAAAAAAAATTTGGGTTTAAGTGTGGCGATGAGATAGGAAGTGAAAGAAAAAAAAATGGAAGAATGACTCCAAGATCGGGGCTGAATTACAATAGAACAAATTTTCACTTCAATTTTTTTTGAATTTTTTTTTTAACTTGTATAACTTTTTTTTTCTTTTGTACTATATCAGCAAACTAAATACAATAGGAACACTTCTGTACGCGATTTTTTTTCTTCGGCTGCGTAGATTTTTGTTTTTATAGTAACAACAACAAACTAATCAAAATGAGAAAACTTCGGTATACAAAATTTTTTTTCTATACTTTTTTTCGGATCCTACTTACTTTCGTTCACTTGTACTATTCCCGAAATGATTTTGTCATACGTACTTCTCGTTTGAGTAGCTCTGATACCAAATGATATGATCTGTCTCGAGGATGAGTCTAGTCGTATGTGAAATGCCCGATCGTCTACGAAGAAGTATCGTTTTGTTTGCTCAAAAAGATGTTTCTAAGTAAATTATGAGGAAGCTATTCAAGGGGTTTAAAGGAAGGGTTTAAAATATGAATATTAAGGTTCGGTTTAAAGTAAATAAAAGAATGGAAAGAAGGAACTCAAAAGCAAGCACGAACCAATACTAGATAGTATTGACCCAATTGCCTATAGGCTTTTAAGGTGATCGGATGAAAGAAGGTAAACCTCGACCCTCTACTTAGCAAAGTAGGAACCTTGGTATAGTTTTGAATGCCACACTATAAATAGTGATAAGTTCAGGATAAAAGAAAAACAGGCTGACACCACTAGGCTTCCTAGATAAGCCAACAAGTCTTCAATGAAATTAGGGAGAAAAGTATCTCACCAAATAGTTTCATTAACAAGAAACAATGATAAAAGTTCAACAAAAAACCCTTACAAATGAAAGCAAACAACTATTTATAGCCTAGTTCTTGGGGTAGCCGAATGGACATAAAACAATGCTTAAAGACTAAGTAAAATTTGGCTAGAAAATCCTAGAATAAACTAGAAGACAATCATTAAGTGACTAAGTCTAAATTCAACTACTTGGAACGCCAATGGGCATGCTTTGTGGAGAAGAAATTCGGCTGAATGAATGTGAAGCATGGAAGCTTAAGGAGAGGATGAATGGCAGCCTTCATACATGTTTTTTTGGCCGAATGGTGAATTAGAAAATATCAACCAGCATATGTCCATTGGTCTCCACGAAAAGGTGTATGGGAAGAAGGAAAATTCAGCAACTCATTTAAGTCGTCCATGCATGGTAAACACTTTAATAAATACTGTCCATGAACATGTCTTGGCCATGCACAAAACACCCACTTAAATACTACACATTAAATTCGTTTCTTGCCATGAACCTACAACAAATTAATGCATCAAGTGTGACAATTAATTCGCCATGCATGCTTGCCACAAACAACCTCTTTAATGGACGCCCCTTGCATCTTTGGACAAGTCCTAAAATTTATCCCATGCTTGCTCCAACACCTCTTTAATTGGCCACCATCATGCACCATAAATTGGCTTCTTTAATCTTTGATTCATTCATGTGCCTAAAAGCAATTTAATGAAGCAAATTAATTCATGTTAAACACATTAAATTCGGCACATTCAACCTGCAGCAAAGTTGAGACAATTTAAATTCATGGTTTTAATCACAAAACATATTAATAACATGTCTAAACAAGGACATATTTATGACCCACGTTTTAATGCTAGGACAACCATTAAATTCGGTTTAGACAAATAAATAGTAGCAGCTAATTAATTTATCTTAAACTTGACATATTAAATTCATGTCCTAAACTAAGACACATTAAAAAATTTATTTAATTATGTATTGATTTGACAAATTAAAATGAGCTAATTATTTTAAGCTAACAAAATAAACTAACTTAATTATTGCAGCAAATTAAAATGCAAGAAATTAAATAATTTCGGATCGAGCTCAAATGAGCTTGCGTCAAAACGAAATTAAATTGGTAACAAGCTGAATTGAGCTAGACGAAGTTCGAGGAGCTGGAAACGAGCTAGGATCAGCTTGCCAACATGTTACAGCTCGACTAGTGAGACTTGTTCGAAGAGGTTCACTGGGCGCGCTCGTATCAGAATGTTTTTCTGAATATTGATAAGCATGTTGATAATAATTTGAGTTTAATTAAAGTGATTGTCCTAGCTTATTTATGTTATAATTGTTTCTTATTGTGTTAATTCTGCTAAAATCTATTTCATTCATATAGTTGCATGTTAGGATAAATCACATTAGGGATTATTGCATCTAGATTAATTTTACATAATTTTAATCAATACTTCCAAATCAAATTGTGTTTCTATTTACCAAGTTGTTAATAATATTTTTATAATTGAGTGACTTAGCACGAATACAATCCCTGTGGATACGATAACTCGATACTTACTTGTTACTTGATAACGACTGTGTACACTTGCACAAACCCGAGCATTACAGTGTTCCAAGAACTTCAGATCTCATTTAGAAAATTTTACACAAAGCTCATAATAGTAATATGTTTATTCATCCTGGTAGTAATAAAATGTACGGTGACTTGAAAGAAATGTACTGGTGGCCAGGTATGAAACGAGAGATTTCTAAGTTCGTATCGAGATGTTTAGTGTGTCAGCAAGTTAAAGCTAAAAATCAGGTACCGTATGGTCTATTACAGCCAGTGATTATTCCTGATTGGAAATGGGAGCGCGTCATTGTAACAGCACATTTTTAGTAAAATCAGAATAGTGGTTATGGAACCACAAATCTGAGGTCAAAATAGTTATTTTATTATTATTTTGAGGTCTATAGCATGTTATTAGAGTCATATGAAAATTTTGTTAAGAATTTTTATCGTTCGAATGCTCAATTCGATGAAAAAGACTAAATTGCAAAAGGTGCAAAATTAGAGTTTTCTAGGCTAAAAGTACTAAAAGCTAAAGAACTTAAATGTATGAGTACGTGAATGGTAAATAGACCATTGATAATGTGAGTGGACTTATATGGACATCATTTAAATGATTTTAAAGGTTATATATCAAGGTTAAAAGTGTAATTTAGTAAATAAAGTAAATTAAATTAAAGAATAACAAAAGGTATCATCTTTCACTCATCTCTCCCACCAAAATTAAGAAGAAATAAACCTCCATGGATGCATCCTAGGTTCGTCCAAGCTTACAAGCTCAATTGGTGAGTGAATTTTGATCTGTTTTTAATGATTTTTATGTTTTTGAAGTCGTTGTAGCTTAATCTATCTAGCCCAGGGACTAAATTGTGAAACTGTTAAAAGTATAGGGTTTTACCATGAGTGTATGTTAGTTTTTTTTGATGTTTTATGGATGAAAATGAATGCTTGATGATAGTTCAACAACTTTAATAAAGGAAATTTTGATGAATTTGTTAATTAAGGTTAAATTGAAAAATAGAAAAATATTCATGGTTAAATTGTGAAATAAAGGAAATGTAGGGCTTGTCGGCTAAAGTGGGATTATATTAAATTGCATGAATTTTCATTTTTATGTGCTAGGGACTAAATTGTACAAAAATGAAATGTTTAGAGGCAAAATAGTAATTTTTCCATATTATGAATTTTGGGTTAAATTGTATAGAATGATATTTAAATCAGTTAAATTTTGTTATATATAGATCAAGAAAAATAACGTTCAGAATTAGATCAGGGGAAAAATAAAGTAGTGGATTGATTGCTTGATTTTCTCTGTATTAATTCGAGGTAAGTTCGTATGTTAATAAGCATTAAATTAATCATGTTTTAAATGCTTTATTATTGCATTCTTGATGAATACGACTTCACGGAAATACTCGATGAAGCTTTGGCAATATATGAGATCCCGATTAAACTGTAGAAATAGATAGGATACAAATGTCATGTCATTAGGCGTTACTGTGTTTTGGGTGCTGACCCTGCGTTCTACTGATGGCTGAGTTTTCTGGCATGTACTACTGTTACTCGTCAGCTTGTGTGAGCAGCACCGTGTAGCTACGTCTTGACCGTTAGCTTGTGTGAACAGACCCAGTGATAGCTCGAGAGTGAGCATTTATGTGAGATATGAGATAGAGATGGTTTCAACCATGTATTGGCACTTAGTGTGTGAGATTCCTGAGTATCCGATAGTATTCCAAATGGTTCAATGGGTATATTGATGTATGAAAGAATGAGAGATTGATACGTATCATTACATGTATGTATATGAATTATATAAGCATTGGATCTATGAAAATGGTGAATTTTATGTCTAACCTTATGGATGAATATGTGTTAGGTTTGTGGATTAAGTTGAGTAACATTATGCTATGTTTAATTACTTAAATTATGATTAAATGGTAAGTTATACTTATTATCCATACGATCTTACTAAGCTTAATAGCTTACTTTGTTTACTTTTATGTGTTTTATAGTGATTTCGAAGATTGCTCGGATTGGAATTTGTCAGAGATCTCATCACACTATCCAGTTTTTGTTTTGGTAGTTTTGAACTTTGTGTATTTTGGTTATATGGCATGTATAGGTCTTTTGGATAATGAAAGCCTATATGTTTTGGTTATGTAATTAGTCATGTAATATGACTTGATTTTCATATATTGGTATATGTATGTAGTTATTCTCATCTTGTGTGCATTTGGATTGCCATGGAATATGTTGGATATGTAAATATGTGTAAATGACCCTTTGATATGTGGTTTATAAGTGCTATGTGAAGGCCTAAATTGTGTATTTGTATTTCGAGTACCAAATGGTCAAATTTTGAGATATGGTATACATGTTGATTTAGGCACAAAGTCTACTAAGTAAGTTTGATCATTTTGGTGATTGTTGGGAGTCATATTGGTATGATTTTGAATACCCAATTATGAAGTTATGAACATTGTTATTGTTGGTATTTGTATAGATTGATTTGGACTTGGTTGTGAATGGTTTGAATGTCTATTGACGATATGATCATATGCCATTTGATATGTTTAGGTTGATGAAATTTAGGTGAGAAAAATGGCTTGGAAAATATGGCATGTTTAGCTAGACTCACATACGCTATGGTAGTCCTAGAACCGACTAAACTATAGCTCTGATACCAATAAAATGTAACACCCCTAACCTGTATCCGTCGCCGAACTAGGGTTAAAGGCATTACCAGACAACCGGAACATTTTACACACAATTCATATACATCATTCACAATCATAATCAAACATTAACATAGAGTCCCTTATATAGGTCATCGAGACCTTAAACATGCATTTTAAAAGGGTCGGGACTAAACTGAGCTCATATGCCAATGTGAACAGGCCGTGTGCCTTACACGGCATTAGGCACGCTTATGTGTCTAGGCCGTGTCAAAATAGGTCATACATACTGACTTGCTTACACGGCCACAAGACAAGGCCGTGTGCCTTGACCGTGGTCAAAACTGACTTGGGTCACACGGCTAGCCACACGCATATGTGCCTTGGCTGTGCTCAAGCCTGACTAAAAATCGTAGGGTACCCTAGGGGACACACGGCTGTGCAACATGGCTGTGTGTCGCACACGGCTGAGACACACGCCCGTGTCTCTACCCTTGTGGGCAAAAATAGGCCATTTGAAAAGCCAATTTGCCACCCAATTTGGGTCAAACCTACAAGCATCAAACCAAGCACATTTACACTATAATTTCAGCCAATTTCAATACCAAAACATACACCATTCATGCCATAACAATATCAACGAATTTCATGTTCATATCACCTACCAATTCATGTTATTCCATAAATCAAAAACATACCAAAACATATGGTTTCATAATCTCTAATCATATGATCAAATCTCACGTCAAAACCTTACCAAATTCATACTAGGCAAAGTCCAAAACTTACCAAATTGACTAACTCTCTTGGCCATCCATAAACACATTACATAAGCATAATTTTCATCACATAACATATACTAAAATCAAACCATAAGTTCAACCTCAAACTAGCCATATCACATGGCAAGATATATACATCACAAAACATAATCACATACTTCTAGCCTATACATGCCATACTTCAATATATACATTTTCAAAAGGTACCAAAATATAGTTTGATAGTGTGGTGATGATCCTCGATGATCCCCAAGCTCCCGATACCTACGATATCTATAAAATAATGCAAACACACACAAAGTAAGCTTTCAAAAGCTTAGTAAGCCATATACAAATAAACGTAACATTTTAAACATAAAAGCATCATGAAATTTCATATACTTCATAGCCAAATACTATCATAAACCTCAATGTTCATATACATTTCACATATTCCAAATTATTTAGCACATATAGCATATTTTCTCATGCTTTTATCACATATCAACATTTATTCACTAAAGTACATATACATACCTTTCAACATCAAATATAATACTCATTTTATACGTACCTATATCAGATACATATTCACATAATAATTCATTTTCTCGGAATGCCCGTTGAACCGTTCAGAATCATAAGGATATGCGGATAGCTCGAAAAGCTCATACAATGCCAACGTCCCAGACATGGTCTTACATGTAATCAAATATTGATGCCAATGTCCCAGACAGGGTCTTACACGAAATCAAATAAAATGCCAATCTCCCAGACGTGGTCTTACATGTAAATTATAAGTCAATGCCAACGTCCCAGACATGGTCTTACACGATAATACATAGGAAATCCTATGTCATGACATATGTATCCTAACTATTCCTAAAGTTTGTACTGGACTTTTTGGACGTTGGAACTTTGTCAATACTTTCTCGGATGTCTCATTTCTTTTCTCAACTCATATATTCATTCATTGTAACGCCCCAAAATATAGGTACTTATTTTCTATATGTTGTGTAGCTCAAATGCATGCTTGTCTCAATGGTTAAGTGTCCTGGGAAGAGCCTGAGAAGTCTTGGGTTCAAGCTTGGGCATTTGCAAAAAACTTTGTTTCTAGAAAATTAACCCTTGCTTTCAGTTAGTAGACTTTTAAATTTATGTGTGTAAATCATGACATAAAGAGCCTATTGGTCTAGGGGTAAGTGGCATGTGGAGTGTTCCTTGGGGTCTGAGGTTCGAGGCTTCGTGATACAAAAAGGGCATTTTATTTTGCTACAAGTATGGTGGAAATGTTCTAGGTTGACCGAAACTCAGAAGAGTGATTGGAGTTTGAATAGGCAGTTGAGGGGATAATGGAAGAGGGATTTTAGGAGGATTTTGTGGGATTTAAAAGTGGGGAAGGTTGTGCCGAAATTGAATTCTTGTTCAAGAGAGTTTCAGCTGAGGTGGGAAAGGTTGGAAGAGTCAAGTGTGGGAGTTTTTTAGAGGTCTTTCCAAATTAGGAGTTTCTTTTGGCAAAATCAGCATTAGTCTTTGATGCTGAATTTGGATATTTTCGGTTTGGCTTTCTTGCTTGTTGTGGCTGAATAGTGTTTGTTCATTCGGGTCTTTCTCTCTGTTGTGCCTTGCGTTTTTGTGCTCCCTTACTGACCTTTTTCCTCTGGTTAATTGATTTCTTTTCCCCTCTTTCTCATTTGGCTTTTTCTTTTCTTCTTGACTGATTGTTGCTATCTCTTTTTCCCCTCTCAACACTTTCGGTTTTAACCACCTTCTCCCTCTCACAATCGATTGTAGTATCTAGGTCGATTACCTTTTCTCTTCTCCTTTTCTTTTTCTTTCGCTTCTCTACTCTTTTTCAATTCCTTCCCTTTTCACTGGTGGGTGGCTGAATACTGATTGGTAAGTCTTTGTTTGTGTCTGCTCTTTTGGATTTTCTCTTCTTTTTCTTTTAATGTTGATTCTCATCTTATTCTCTCTTAATTATGGTGTTCTTTCAGGTTTTAGTACTACTCGAGTAGTGAATGAGTTGGCTAGTGTTTCAGAAACAATTGAAACCTTTCTCTCGTCTCTCGTTTGAAGGTAACTCTATTCGTTGATATTATATTGAACTGAGGCATTTTGGCTTGGATTCTTTAGTCTTGGCCAAATGTTTCTTTCCATTATTTTGGGTTTGCATTTTCTATGGGTTGGTATGTGTTGTTTTAACCCTTGTGTATAAGAAACATGAGTAATAGATTCACTTATCATGCAGATAATCATCAAGGAGTCTGTTATCAACTTTCGTCAGTGATCTAAGCGAGTTAAAACCACGCTCGTTCAATCAAGGCGATAGTAAGTAATCTTTTGAACAAGTTTCGGTTAGGGTTTCTTTCAACTCGTGTGTTAGATATTTAACTGAAGCTTCTGTTGTAATAGGTTGGAGTGTACGTGGGCTAATTCGCTCGTTTTCGCAACCAGGTGTGTAATCACACTACTATAAACGTAGATTGGCAAATGCTGGAAAAGTATGACTGTTGACACTACACGAGCGTACACTCACTCATGTGGTAATCCAAACACGTAAAATGTGGGTGATTGATCGTAGAGGCCACCATGAGCGTTTTCATGGGTTTGGCCGATTTGGGCCACGTTAGGCCGAAATGGGCCGTGTGGGCCCCACGAGCTCATAGACCCCACACGGGTAAACCACACAGGCGTGTGGAGATTGTTGGGCCAGGCTGTGTAGTTTAGACGGCCAAGGTCATTTTTGGGCTTTATAGGCCACACGGGCTTGTGGACCCACATAGGCCGTGTTATGGGCTTTGGGCCCATTTTCACTGTTTGATTGTTAAGGTTGCACCGGTCGCCCAAGACGACTGTAGACCTACTGTTGGGTCTGTAAGTACACTTAGACCCTATACTGATAAAATGACTGTTATACCCCAATAAGGTAAAGTGACTGATATACCCTTATGTTATGTATGACTGTATTCGAGCATGACATTTCTGCATACACGTATGATATTATGACATGACATGTTGAATGGGGGTGGGTTGATATATTTAGAGGAAGTATATTGTACTGGCAGCTTTGCTACAAATACTATTTAGTGTTGCAACTGGTGCTATATTTTGAAATGTAGGGATGGGTGGGTCGATTTTATCCCCACATGGAGTGTAGGGATGGACGGAGTGGAGTGTAGAGGATGGATGGGTAGGATTTATGATTGCATTTATGTTACTATTACTATAATGGGCTAACGTCCACACTGATACTATTACTGTAATGGGCTTTAGCCCTAACTAATGCTGGACTGTCACTAAAACAGGCTTAGGCCCAAACTATATTTGCCTACAGTTTGACTAGTTATTGTAAAGGGATTGCACACTGAGTATTTCATAAACTCACCCTTCTGTTTTCCTGTGACAGCCCTAAATTGACCCTAGTCGGAAAGTGGTTTCGGGACCGCTAAACTGAGTCACCGAAGTATTTGAATATAATATTTATTGTCTAAAATATGTGGATATGAATGTGTGAAAGTTTTAAGCTTCGATTTAGTCGATTGCATGTGAATTTAGTTATAGGACTTAGGTGTGACACTTTTGAAATGTGATAGGTTAATCTATAAGGATCTAATAGTGCATAATGTCAAAAAAGTGTACTTGCATGTCAAATTAGCCAAATCTTGGATGGTGGCCGGCTATGTTATGGACTAAAACATATAATAATTATTTGTTGATCAATATTTTAGTGTTAAAAATAAAATATGGATAATAAAAGAATGTTGAATTAGTGGGAGGAGAAACCAAAGTTTCTCCATCCTTGCTTCTCATTGCCGTAACTAGAAGAGAAAGAGCTTGGAGAAATTCGACTATGGTGGTTCTCTAGATTAAGGTAAATTCAATGATAATTCATGGATTTTTTAACATTTTTGAGTTTGTCATTAAGTTTTTGCTTAACCCATGACCAAATTGGAATGGTGTGGTGTCTGAGTAAGTCGGCTATGGAAGAAAATGGAAGAA
The DNA here is from genome assembly GCA_025698475.1 of Gossypium anomalum. NCBI lineage: Eukaryota > Viridiplantae > Streptophyta > Magnoliopsida > Malvales > Malvaceae > Gossypium > Gossypium anomalum. The sequence continues at coordinate 47,124,432 of CM046964.1, forward strand.
AATGGAAGAGATAAATGGTTGTTTTCATGTTTATTGACTAAGTTGCAAGTGGTTGTTAATTGTATGTAGTTTGAATAAATGAACAATAATAATAATAATAAAACATCTAGTAAATTGGTGTAATTGCCGAATTTGAACTATGAAGTTATTGAGTAATGTTTGTATATTAAATGATAGAATAGGGTCAATGTTTGGAATGTGATATGTATGAATTATAAGTTGGATTAAAGGCTGTTATATTGCCTTATCATTTTCGGTAGTGTGCTTTGTCAAAGAAATTGAGGGTTGATGTTTAAATGATGTAAGTATAGGTATATTCGGCTTGTAGTTTTATAGATGTAATATGAGTATAGGTCAGAATGATGTTTAAGTACGAATGTATTTGGATGATCAATTAAAATTCTACCCATTTTATGGTTGAAGTATAGGTTTTGTATGAGTTAAGTTTCAGTTAAGGTGGATTGTTTTAATGTCATTAGCACACTAAGTGTGAAGCTTTGTAATGATACATGTGATGGTGGATAGATTAAGGGTTTTATGAGGAAATTATGCCATAGCCGAATGTGTCTTAAAGAAGATGTCATATGTGCTTATCATAGATATATGAGTATTCGGCTAATGAATTTGAATTAATGTAGCATAAGTTACCAATGTTCTTGCCGAATGAGTGTTTAATAATCAAGGAGTTGTTATTTAATGTTTAAATAAATTGGATAAGGTTTAATATGACTAAACTTGTTTAACATAGCTCAAGAGCATAAAGGGCCAACATCGGATAGAGGAAAAGCTAAAGTAACGGAATAGCTAAACCGAGATTTGTTCAGAAGGATATAAGGTAAGTCTTCGAGTAATGGAACTTAGTTTATGATTTGTTTAAGTTATGACATATAAGCATAACAAATAAATGGCAATATAATGATTCTACTTGAGTTATATATTGGGGTAATTAGTTTATACTTATGATGGATGATAGAGAATGCGAATAGAGATCATGTTATGAAGCAAATCAAAATCATACTCTTTGAATGTGGCTATTGGGCGAAAATGGCAATGGTTGATAAGTGTCTTGTGTTTGAATTCTAGTAATGAAAATGAAATCTAGATGTGTTATAATTTATGACATATGTGCATGATTATTCGAATGATATCCGGGCTAAGTTCCGAAGGCATTTGTGCTAGTGACTATATCCGGGCTAAGTCCCGAAGGCATTTGTGCTAGTGACTATATCCGGGCTAAGTCCCGAAGGCATTTGTGCTAGTGACTATATCCGGGCTAAGTCCGGAAGGCATTTGTGCTAATGACTATATCAGGGCTAAGACAGAAGGCTTTGTGCTATTGACTATATCCGGGCTAAGACCCGAAGGCATTTGTGCGAGTTGCTATATCCGGCTAAATTCTGAAGGTACTTGGATTTAGAAATGAGCGATCTTACAGTAATAATTTCAATTAATACGCTCATAAAAATCCAAACGATAAGGTATGTTTTGTATATGCATCAGAAAAGTTAATTCCTTTTTAGATAGTATTCACTCTATTGATTAACAACTTCCGACCTTTAGTTAGGTTTGATCCCCTGTGTATGAATATATTGGTTGATGTGTGAAGTAAGTATGATTTTGGGAATATGCGTATATGCAACTATTCAATTAGTCATATATGAACACTATCTGTAATCGTAAATAATTTCATTACTTGAACTTACTAAGCCTTAAAATGCTTACTCTGTTACTTTGATTCTCTGTTTTATAGATTTTGTTCTGGTCACCATCTGATTTGGGAGGGTCAAAGTCGAAGTCATCCACACTATCTCAGCCACTTTTTGGTACTCTCTTAGTTCTATTTTGAAAACGGCATGTATAGGACTGACCTTATTGTTAAATAAGTACTTTTTTTTTTTTGGTAATGTATATATTCGGTTGGCCATGCGAAAATGGCTTATATATTTTGAGCATAGCGTTATAATCATTTTGTATATATATGGTTATTGAGAGGTGTGGAAATGCCTGGCAATGATTAGCCATTGGAATGGTTAATCCGATCATATTTGGTGCTATGTATGTCAAATAGCTAGTTGAATCATGGAAACTATGAAACAGGTGAAATTTGCCTTAAAATAGATGCTGACAGCAGCAGTGTTGTGAGTTTGAAAAATCACTAAAAATAGTAGAAATGTAATTAAATAATGAATAAATTATTTAATCGAATCTGGATGAGTCTATTTTCATATGGAAGAAGCAAAACGACCAGATGAGCCGTATTTTATGAGATGTTTAAGTTTTCGTGAAACAGGGCCAGAGCGATTACTGGATCCCCTGTTCTGACTTTGGAAATTCACCATAAATTAACCAGAGATAATTAGAAGTCATGCCTTATATGTAAAGATTCCTTTCTGAGTCTAGTTTCATTAGAAACAAACGATATTTGTATTGGAGCACTGTACAGGGAGATATCTAGGTCGTAATACATGAAGGTTAGGGTAGTCGAACCCTAAAACAGGGGAGAAATTAAATAAAATAATTGCACTAATTGGCCTGACCAAAAATTCTAGAAAACAATTTGTAGATGGATATATGAGTCTAGTTTCAGGAAAAATTTACAGAATCAGTTTTCAAGTTTTGGAACTCGAGATATAATTTTTGAGGTGACTGTGACGCTTGATTAGTGACTTATGTCCGGAATTGTAAAATGAACTGTGTAAATAAAAAAATTAAGTCCGTTAACACCTCGTGTTTGACTTTGGCAACGGTCTCAGGTACGGGGCATTACAATTTTATTGGTATCAGAGCTACGGTTTAGTCGATTCTCGAACTAACGTAGCATGTGTGAGTCTAGCTATACATGTCGTTAAGTGTTAATACGATAGTGTGATGATTTCTGACAGTTAAAAATGTGTTTTTGTTAGTAATGGATCCCGATCCCAATCGAGCGGTAGCTGATGATGTGAAGAGTGTAGCGCCTGCTCTCGCGCACGGGACAACGCCAATGGACTCTCAACCTATTGCAAGCAATCAAAACGACGAGGCTAGACAAGCCTTTTATAATGTGATGAATGATTGGTTTAACCAATACATCCGAACTAATACGGCTGTTCCACAACCCCCATTCCCTACTAATACATCCCGGCACACATGATACCTCGATAACCGACGGATGAGGTTAAACAAGCCCCCGATTAACGAATCCGAAAGCACAGGCTCACGAATTTAAAGCTACAGATAAGCGGCGATGCCGAGCAAGCAAGCTGAATTTTGGTTGGACAACACTATCCGGTACTTGATGAACTATCTTGCACACCCGAGGAATGCCTAAAGTGTACTATCTCTCGCGCTACGTGATTACGCCTACTATTGGTGGAATACGTTGATTTCTGTTGTGCCCAAAGAGCGGGTAACTTGGGAGTTTTTCCAAAGCGAGTTTGAAAAAAGTATATCACCAGAGATTCATTGATCAAAAATGAAAAGAATTTCTCGAACTTAAACAAGGTTCCATGACGGTTACTGATTATGAACGAAAGTTTGTGAGGCTTAGCCGGTACACTCGAAAATGCGTTTCTTCAGAAGCTGTAATGTGTAAACGTTTTGAAGATGTTATTACGGGTACTTTTACTCTCTTTGATACTGATGTGATTGCTTTGATAGACCCCGGTTCTACTCATTCATATGTATGTGAGACTTTAGCATCCAGTAAGACTCTACCTATTGAGTCTACTGAGTTCGTAATCCGAGTGTCAAATCCCTTGGGTCATTATGTATTTGTTGATAAGGTGTGTAAGAAATGTCCCCTAGCAATCCGAGGTTCCTATTTTCCGGCCGATTTGATGCTTTTACCATTTGATGAATTTGATGTTATCCTCGGTATGGATTGGTTGGCCGTCCATGATGCAGTTGTGAATTGCAAAAGAAAGACTATTGATTTGAGATGCGCAAACAACGAGATAATCCGAGTTGAGTCTCATCGATATGAACGGGTTTGCGCGATTATATCTTCAATCTTTGGCCAAAAATATGTTAAAAAGGGGTGTGAGGCATATCTTGCGTATGTACTTGATAGTAAAGAACCAGAGAAAAAGCTTGAATCAGTGCCAGTAGTTTGTGAGTATTCAGATGTTTTTCCTGAGGAATTACCAAGATTACCACCCGTTCGAGAAGTTGAATTCGGCATCGAACTAGTACCTGGTACCACACCAATTTCAATGGCTCCGTATCGTATGGCACCAACGGAATTGAAAGAATTTAAAACTCAGTTGAAAGAGTTGACGGATAGAGGTTTTGCTTGACCGAGTTTTTCACCTTGGGGTGCACCAGTTTTATTTGTGAAAAAGAAGGACGGAACCTTGAGAATGTGCATCGACTATCGTCAATTGAATAAAGTGATCATAAAGAATAAATATCCGTTACCACGTATTGATGACTTGTTTGATCAGTCGAAGGGAGCCTCAGTGTTTTCAAAGATAGATTTGAGATCGGGTTATTATCAATTGTGAGTTCGAGACTCAGATATTCCCAAAACTGCTTTCAGAACGAGATATGGTCACTACGAGTTTTTAGTGATGCTGTTTGGGCTTACAAATGCCCATGCGGTATTTATGGATTTGATGAATCGAATTTTCAGACAATATTTGGATCAGTTTGTGGTTGTGTTTATAGACGACATCTTGATTTATTCACGTGATGAAATCAAACATGCCGAGCACCTGAGATTAGTGTTGCGATTTTATGGATAAGCGGTTGTATGCTAAGTTCGAGTAAATGTGAGTTCGGTTAAGAGAAGTTAGCTTTTTGGGACACGTGGTATCTCAGACGGGTATTAGAATTGATCCGAGCAAAATTTACGCCATACTCGATTGGAAGCCCCAAGGAATATTATCAAGTCCGAGCTTTTTGGGACTTGCGGTTACACTGGGCACTTTGTAAAAGGTTTCTCGATGATAGCCACACCAATGACGAGATTACTTGAGAAAGATGTTAAGTTCGATTGGTCGAGAAATGTCGAAAAGTTTTGATCAATTGAAAACTTATTTGTTGAAGCCCGATATTAGTACAACCCGTATCCGGTAAACAATTTGTTATTTACTGATGATGCATCCTTGCTTGGGCTGGGTTGTGTATTGATGCAAGAAGGTCGACTGGTAGCTTATGCATCAAGACAATTGAAGTCGCATGAGAAAAACTATCCGACTCATGATCTCGAGCTAGCTGCCATTATTTTTGCTTTAAAAATATGGCGTCACTATTTGTTTGGTGAGAAGTGCCATATATATTCGGATCACAAAAGTCTCAAATATTTGATGACTCAAAGAGATTTGAATCTGCGACAAAGACGTTGGCTTGAGTTGTTAAAAGATTATGAGCTTGTCATTGACTATCACCCGGGAAAGGCTAATGTGGTTGCGGATGCTTTAAGTCGTAAATCACTATTTGCTTTACGAGCGATGAATGTACACTTGTCTGTTCTATTCGACAATGTGTTGGTAGCAGAATTAAAGGCCAAACCATTGTTGATTCATCAAATTCGTGAAGCTCAGGAAGTCGATGAAGAATTGGTTGCAAAACGGGCTGAATGTGTTTCGAGTATGGAATTAGAGTTTCAAGTTGATGATGACGATTGTTTGAGGTTCAGAAGTCGTTTGTGTGTTCCAAGAAATTCAGAACTTATTTCGACGATTCTGAACGAAGCTCATTGTAGCCAAATGTCGATTCACCTGGGGAGTACGAAAATGTACAACGATCTGAGACGTCAGTTTTGGTGGCATGGCATGAAACGAGACATTTTCGATTTTGTTTCGAAGTGTTTAATATGTCAACAAGTGAAAGCGGAACATCAAGTGCCTACAGGTTTACTTCAGCCGATTATGATACCTAAATGGAAATGGGATCGAGCCACGATGGATTTTGTATCTGGGTTGCCATTGTCGGCAAGTAAGAAGGATGCGATTTGGGTTGTTGTTGATAGACTGACTAAGTCGGTTCATTTTATTTCCGTACGTACGGATTATTCACTGGATAAACTAGCTGAATTGTATGTTTCTCAGATAGTAAGATTACACGGGGTACCTATTTCTATTGTGTCGGATAGAGATCCGAGATTCACCTCGCGATTTTGGAAGAAATTGCAAGAAGCTTTGGGTACCAAGTTGCATTTTAGCACCGCTTTTCATCCACAGACTGATGGTTAATCTGAGCAGATAATCCAAATACTCGAAGATATGTTGAGATGTTGCATCCTTGAGTTTAGTGGTTCATGGGAACGGTATTTACCTTTGATTGAATTCGCTTACAACAATAGTTTTCAATCAAGTATTAAGATGGCACCTTACGAGGCTTTGTACGGTCGTAAATACCGTACACCATTGTTTTGGACCGAGCTCAGTGAAAGTAAAATTTTCGGGGTTGATTTGATTAAAGATGCTGAGCGGAAAGTAAAAATAATTCGTGAAAGTCTGAAGGCAGCCTCAGATCGTCAGAAGTCGTACGCGGATTTAAAACGAAGAGATATTGAGTATCAAGTGGGAGACAAAGTATTTCTTAAAGTTTCACCTTGGAAAAAGATACTCAGATTTGGCCGTAAGGGCAAACTGAGTCCGAGGTTTATAGGGCCGTATGAAATATCCGAACGAGTTGGTCCAGTGGCATATAGATTGATTTTACCCTCTGACCTCGAGAAGATTCACAACGTTTTTCATGTTTCGATGCTTCGACGTTACAGATCTGATCCTTCGCACATAATAAATCCCTCCGAGGTTGAAATTCAAGCCGATATGAGTTATGAAGAAGAACCGATTCGTATCCTAGCTCGTGAAGTGAAAGAGTTGCGAAACAAAAGGGTTCCGTTAGTAAAGGTGTTATGGCTCAAACACGGGATCGAAGAAGCTACTTGGGAAACCGAGAACTCTGTGAAAGAACGATACCCAAACCTATTTACCGGTAAAATTTTCGGGGACAAAAATTTCTTAAGTGGGGGAGAGTTGTGACAGCCCTAAATTGACCCTAGTCGGAAAGTGGTTTCGGGACCGCTAAACCGAGTCACCGAAGTATTTGAATATAATATTTATTGTCTAAAATATGTGGATATGAATGTGTGAAAGTTTTAAGCTTCGATTTAGTCGATTGCATGTGAATTTAGTTATAGGACTTAGGTGTGACACTTTTGAAATGTGATAGGTTAATCTATAAGGATCTAATACTGCATAATGTCAAAAAAGTGTACTTGCATGTCAAATTAGCCAAATCTTGGATAGTGGCCGGCCATGTTATGGACTAAAACAAATAATAATTATTTGTTGATTAATATTTTAGTGTTAAAAATAAAATATGGATAATAAAAGAATGTTGAATTAGTGGGAGGAGAAACCAAAGTTTCTCCATCCTTGCTTCTCATTCTTTGTAACTAGAAGAGAAAGAGCTTGGAGAAATTCGGCTATGGTGGTTCTCTAGATTAAGGTAAATTCAATGATAATTCATGGATTTTTAACATTTTTGAGTTTGTCATTAAGTTTTTGCTTAACCCATGACCAAATTGGAATGGTGTGGTGTCTTGAGCCGTCGGCCATGGAAGAAAATGGAAGAAAATGGAAGAGATAAATGGTTGTTTTCATGTTTATTGACTAAGTTGCAAGTGGTTGTTAATTGTATGTAGTTTGAATAAATGAACAATAATAATAATAAAACATCTAGTAAATTGGTGTAATTGCCGAATTTGAACTATGAAGTTATTGAGTAATGTTTGTATATTAAATGATAGAATAGGGTCAATGTTTGGAATGTGATATGTATGAATTATAAGTTGGATTAAAGGCTGTTATATTGCCTTATCATTTTCGGTAGTGTGCTTTGTCAAAGAAATTGAGGGTTGATGTTTAAATGATGTAAGTATAGGTATATTCGGCTTGTAGTTTTATAGATGTAATATGAGTATAGGTCGGAATGATGTTTAAGTACGAATGTATTTGGATGATCAATTAAAATTCTACCCATTTTATGGTTGAAATATAGGTTTTGTATGAGTTAAGTTTCGGTTAAGGTGGATTGTTTTAATGTTATTAGCATACTAAGTGTGAAGCTTTGTAATGATACATGTGATGGTGGATTGATTAAGGGTTTTATGAGGAAATTATGCCATAGCCGAATGTGTCTTGAAGAAGATGTCATATGTGCTTATCATAGATATATGAGTATTCGGCTAATGAATTAGAATTAATGTAGCATAAGTTACCAATGTTCTTGCCGAATGAGTGTTTAATAATCAAGGAGTTGTTATTTAATGTTTAAATAAATTGGATAAGGTTTAATATGACTAAACTTGTTTAACATAGCTCAAGAGCATAAAGGGGCAACATCGGATAGAGGAAAAGCTAAAGTCACGGAATAGCTAAACCGAGATTTGTTCAGAAGGATATAAGGTAAGTCTTCGAGTAATGGAACTTAGTTTATGATTTGTTTAAGTTATGACATATAAGCATAACAAATAAACGGCGATATAATGATTCTACTTGAGTTATATATTGGGGTAATTAGTTTATACTTATGACGGACAGCCGAATGCGAATAGAGATCATGTTATGAAGCAAATCAAAATCATACTCTTTGAATGTGGCTATTGGGCCGAAAATGGCAATGGTTGATAAGTGTCTTGTGTTTGAATTCTAGTAATGAAAATGAAATCTAGATGTGTTATAATTTATGACATATGTGCATGATTATTCGAATGATATTCGGGCTAAGTCCCGAAGGCATTTGTGCTAGTGACTATATCCGGGCTAAGTCCCGAAGGCATTTGTGCTAGTGACTATATCCGGGCTAAGTCCCGAAGGCATTTGTGCTAGTGACTATATCCGGGCTAAGACCCGAAGGCTTTGTGCTATTGACTATATCCGGGCTAAGACCCGAAGGCATTTGTACAAGTTGCTATATCTGGCTAAATTCTGAAGGTACTTGGATTTGGAAATGAGCGATCTTTCTGTAATAATTTCAATTAATACGCTCATAAAAATCCAAACGATAAGGTATGTTTTGTATATGCATCAGAACAGTTAATTCCTTTTTAGATAGTATTCACTCTATTGATTAACAACTTCCGACCTTTAGTTAGGTTTGATCCCCTATGTATGAATATACTGGTTGATGTGTGAAGTAAGTATGATTTTGGGAATATGCGTATATGCAACTATTCAATTAGTCATATGAACACTATACTGTAATCGTAAATAATTTCATTACTTGAACTTACTAAGCCTTAAAATGCTTACTCTGTTACTTTGATTCTCTGTTTTATAGATTTTGTTCGTCAGCTATCGGATTCGGGAGGGTCAAAGTCGAAGTCATCCACACTATCTCAGCCACTTTTTGGTACTCTCTTAGTTCTATTTTGAAAACGGCATGTATAGGACTGACCTTATTGTTAAATAAGTACTTTTTTTTTTTTGGTAATGTATATATTCGGTTGGCCATGCGAAAATGGCTTATATATTTTGAACATAGCGTTATAATCATTTTGTATATATATGGTTATTGAGAGGTGTGGAAATGCCTGGCAATGATTAGCCATTGGAATGGTTAATCCGATCATATTTGGCGCTATGTATGTCAAATAGCTAGTTGAATCATGGAAACTATGAAATAGGTGAAATTTGCCTTAAAATAGATGCTGACAGCAGCAGTGGTGTGAGTTTGAAAAATCACTAAAAATAGTAGGAATGTAATTAAATAATGAATAAATTATGTAATTGAATCTGGATGAGTCTATTTTCATATGGAAGAAGCAAAATGACCATATGAGCCGTATTTTATGAGATGTTTAAGTTTTCGTGAAACAGGGCCAGAGTGATTACTGGATCCCCTGTTCTGAATTTGGAAATTCACCATAAATTAACCAGAGATAATTAGAAGTCATGCCTTATATGTACAGATTCCTTTCTGAGTCTAGTTTTATTAGAAACAAACGGCATATGTATTGGAGCCCTGTACAGGGAGATATCTAGGCCGTAATGCATGAAGGTCAGGGTAGTCGAACCCTGAAACAGGGGAGATTTTAATAAAAAACTGTACTAATTGGGCTGACCAAAAATTATAGAAAAAAATTTGTAGATGGATATATGAGTCTAGTTTCAGAAAAAATTTACGGAATCAGTTTTCGAGTTTTGGAACTCGAGATATGATTTTTGAGGTGACTGTGATGCAGTTAGCCAGCTTGTCTGGAATTGTAAAATGAACTGTGTAAATAAAAAAAATTAAGTCTGTTAACACCTCGTGTTTGACTCCGGCAACGGTCTCAGGTACGGGGTGTTACATTTCCTGTGTAAGTAATCCTTAGGCGGGTCGGTGCGGCGAGGGACTTGATGGGGGCCACACAACTGCTTTTGCTACTGTTTTAAACTTTTAATCTTTAAGCTATTTAATTTGGGTATTTGTTATGTAACAAGGCCTCTTTAAATTTTACTTTAATTTGGGGTTTACTTATTTTGATTTATATCTGCTAATAGTGGGATGCGAATTTTCAAAAATATATATGTTTTCAAAACACCACACTATTACAACATATTTCAAAAGCTTCCACAACAAACATTGTCTTTAAAGTGTAATAAAAACCTAAAATGATTAAATTTTTGCTAACCTACTTGATTTTTAACAACGAACAAGATACTTATAAGTTTTGTAAAAGATTATTACAAGGGTTTTAATATAGTACGGACTTTTCAAACAGAACGTTGCTTTTCAAAACACACTTCAATGTGACATCGCAGATTCGGCCATAATGTCTAGGTCAAGTTTGGGGTGTTACATTCATCATAGTTCAATGGAATATAATTGATAGTAATTCAATTCAAAACACATTTATTTGTATGTAGACTTACCTCAGACGGATACGGATAGACAGACTAGGCTACTCGCTGACTTTCGACTTTCCCTGATCTAATTTCATTTTCTTTAGTTCTTGATCTATATAAATTCAAATTTAACTCTTTTATTCACCAAATCATTCAAATCAAACCAAAAATACACATTTATGGCATTTTACAAATTAGCCATCATATTTTTCACATTTTGACAATTTAGTACCTAATCACAAAAATCACAAAATACACAAAATTTGCATATACCCCTGCTTAGCCGAATTTCCATAGTATTCATATAAGTCCATATATTTCATTTATTTTACATTTTATTCCCTCAAAATATCATTTTTACAATTTAGCCCAAATTATTCAATTTCATCAAAAAATCAAAGACAAAACTTAGTAACCCAAAACATATCTTCCATTTATCAACAACTAACTTCACAAAACTTATAATTTCATCAAGGGCATAACTCAAAATCATCAACAAAATCAGAAATTGAGACATGGGCTTGATAGTACACTAAGCAACTGAAACACCCCAAACCCGGCCTGGAAGTTTGGCTCGAATATGGCGTGTCAAATTGAAGTGTTTTTCGAAAACCATGTTTCCATTAAAAACCCTTCTTAATAATTAAAAACTTATACCCTTTTTAAACCTTGTCAGAAAACCTCAGCTGAATAACATTCTTAACAACTTTGTAAAAAATATTGGCAGTTGCAGAAGCTTAATTTAAAATAATTGCGGATATGTGATGTTTTGAAAACAATAGTTATTTTGGAAAACCGTGTTCTAATACTAGCAATTATAAATAAAATTCCAAATTAGAAATCCAAAAAATTACAACAGCTTTACTACAACTCACATAAAAACATTTTTAAAGCAATAATCAAAACTGTAACTTAAATAGTGTGTGTAGCTCCCTCCGAGCCCCTCACAGCTCTAATCCGTCTAAGGCTAGAAATTACCTGAAAGGTTAATAAACGGGGTGAGTTTACGAAAACTCAATGTGAAATCCCCAACTATATAAAAGGAACAATCAGTCATATAAAAGAATTAAAAGTCTGGCCCCAGTACTACTTACAGTTTCAGTATCAATTGGGCCTTAGCCCATTATAACAGACAGTACCAGACGGGCCTTAGCCCATTACAGAATAAGAAACATTATCAGAACTAGAATCAAAATGAGAATCGAGAATCGTAATCGGTGTGAATCGAGAATCAATATCGTAATGTAATCGAATCGAATGTGAATGCAATCCCAACCCAATCCATCCGTATACACCCCCGTACTAGCCTTACACCATGTGGGGAGACTACTCGACCCACCCAACTGCTACACACCACAGAAATTGCAGCGAGGCTGCCAGATATTGTGACGAAGTCACCAGATACAAATATTGTGGCTAGGCCACCAGAACAGATATATATAGCCACCAGAACAAATATATATATATGTGGCGGCCACTCAAATTGCAATGAGGTGCGGATATTGTTGTGAAGTCACCGTAGCAGATATATGTGGCATGCCGCCAGATTGCAGCGAGGCTGCCAGAATGCTTCCTCCACCAATATAACCCATGTCCCATGCAACAGAAATAATATGTCATGGCATACATATACAGAAATAGAATATCATGCCCATATTTGAATCAAACAATCACAGTCAAGTCATTCACATCACCAACATATATTCACAATCAAATACGTCAACCACACAGTCCAAGTCAGTCACTTGCCCACAAGGGCAAAACAGTCATTTATCACCCTAGGGGCAAAATGGTAATTTTACCCCACAAGGGTATCTCGGTAATTCTACCCTACAGGGGTATTTTGATATTTCTACCCTACAAGGGTATTTTGGTAATTCTACCCTATAAGGGTATTTCAGTAATTTAGTAAACTAAAGTATTCTAAACAGGGATAACAATACGAATGGGCCTAAAGCCCTTTCTTGGCCCAAGTGGGCCCACACGCTCGTGTGGCCCTTTTAGCCCAAATTTAGTCACAGATATGAGATTCACCTAGCCTACTCCAATAATTACTACACAATCAAACAACTTATCCAATTGGGCCATAGGCCCATTGGCCCACATGGCCCCTTTCAGCCCATCGCGACCCGAAGTAGCCATCCTACAGCTAGAGTAGTGAGAAATACACACCTGATAGGAGACTGGAGTTAATTCGCGCTCCAAGCACTCTCAGCTGATGCCCAACCCAAACGAGCACACCATAAAGCGAAAGGGATCAGCCAAGAAAGGTACCTTTACTTTCCTCATGGTTCTCTCTATTTAAAGCCAGCTTCGCATCCACTCTTATGTTAGCTTCCCGATGTGGGATCCCTCCATCACCAGAGTTTAAAACCAACACCAACTCTTCCCGTCCCAACATAGCAAAATAATCAACCTTTGCGTGCCAAATGATTCAAACTAAAGTCCTCTCACATGCCAACTCACGCCACCACCACTAGGCCATCAACTCATTTGTGTCATAAATCCAACACATTAAACTTTAAAGCGCACCTACTTGCTTCCAGATTTATTGAAAAGAAAACCCAAAATATATTGCAAGAGCCAAGACTTGAACCTTGGACCCCTTGCTTCCTCTATGGCGTCACTTCCTCGTCCCCTAAGTGGCGCCACCTTGCCACTACACCAAACTCCTTTTTGTGTCATCTTTTCTCCAACAATATTCTTAAGGCCTACCTACTACACCCAGGGTTTGATTCACCTTAAACCAAAATTTTTGCTAGAGTCCAGGTTTGAACCCAAGACTTCTCCCACACTTCTCAACACACTTAACCACTAAAACAAGCCTTCATTAACGAAATTTACACGCAGAACAAAATATTATAAGCTACCTACAACTGCTCCCATGCTCAAGGCCCAAAACTTCTTGGCCCAAATTCAGGGTGTTACAACAATGATCACAAAAACGTAGAAATTATCAAAAATGGATCAAAACACATACCTTAATCATCAAAATCAATAGCCGAACCCTAAAGCTCTTGTTCTTTCTTTTTCTTTTCTTATTTTCGGTAAAGTAAGTGAAAATAAAGCTTTAATTCTTATTATGTTTTATTACAAACATTATAATAGCCATTTTACCATTTTAGCCTTACTATAATAACCATTTAAACTTATAATGGATGTCCAACAATGTCCATTTAATATACGAATGGTCTAATACCATAATAAGGATCTTAATTTTAATAAGACATAATACTTAAGCACTTTTAACAAATAGTTAGCCACTTTTACATTTTACACGATTAGGTCCTTTTATCAAATTAAACACACAAATGATCAAATTTTCGTACAGAATTTTCACACATACTAATTCACATATAATAAGCACAGAAAATAATAATTAAATATTTTTTTATCCAATTTTGTGGTCCTAAAACCATTTTTCCAACTAGGGTCCAAACCGGACTGTTACAATTCTCCCCCCTTAGGGATTTTCGTCCTTGAAAATCTTACCGTTGAACAGATCCGGATATTGTTGTCTCATAGCCCCTTCGGGCTCCCACATAGACTCTTCAATACCATGTCGATGCTACATCACTTTTACTAACGAAATTTTCTTATTTCGCAATTCCTATAACACCTTAAACCCGGCCTGGACGTTATGGCTGAATCTAGCGATGTCACATTGAAGTGTTTCTCATAAAGTGCAAAATTGTTAAAAACCCATTCTCTATTAAACCTTTTTGAATGACCTTAAAGATGATTTCAAGGCTTATCGTTTATCTTCAAAACGTAAGTCGTTTGTCAAAAATTAATCATATTAAAACATCGTTATCTATTTAAAAACGTTGTTTCTTGCGAAAGCTTTTGAAGCATGTTGTGTAATCGTGATGTTTTGAAAAGCATTTATCCTTTGAAAACTTGTGTCCTACAGCTAGAAGATATAAATCAATATAAATAAAACCCCAAATTAAAAATTAAAAACTTAGAGAGGCCTTATTATAGAAAAATACCCAAATAAAACTACTTATGAATAAAAATTCAAATATGGAAGCGTAAGCTATTGTGTGGCCACCTTCGAGTCCCTCCCAGCACCAATCTACCTAAGGATTACCTGTGCAGATAAGCAGAAGGGTGAGTTTACGAAAACTCAGTGTGTAATCCCTTAATAAACAGACAATCAAGCATACCGTGAGCAAATACTGTAACAGCCTATTTTTAGGGTAAATCAGAATAGTGGTTTTAGGGCCACCAAATCTGATGAGTAGGTTTGTAAATATTATATTTAATATTTACGAGTTAATTGTGAGTTTAAAAAAGGTTTTTGGTATTGTGATTTTTGTTTTATAAGTAATTTATTAAGTTCATGTGGTATGACCCTAAGGTCAAGTGGGTTTAGAAAATGAGGTATCGAGACCTTGTTTCTATAAACCGAGTCATAAATATTTTTATAAATATTTACAGAGTGGCAATAAGATGGTATTAAATTTTCATTGAAAAATTTTATCGTTTTGATAGTTAATTAAGCAAAAAGGACTAAATCGCGCAAAGCGTAAAAGTTGTATTCTATAAGCTAAAGCTATTAAATGGCTATGGAATTAAATAGTGGGAGTCCTTAAGTGGTAATTATTCCATAATTGTTGATAGTGGAATTCCATGGCTTGGTATAATGGAAATTATTAATGTATATTAAGGTTAAATATGGTATTTGGTAATTATAATAAAATAAAATAAAACAAAAGCCAAATTGCATGCTATCCTCTTCATCAATAGCCGAATGTGAGAAATAAAATAACGTTCTCAAAGCTTTGAAGGTTCGGCCATGGTTGTTCATGCATGTAAGTCCATTTCGTCTCAGTTTTTAATAATTTTAACGTGTTTGAGATCGTTGCTTTGTGTTCTAGCTAGCCCGTACCTCCAGTTTCAAAATTGTTAAAGTATTTGGATGATGCCATTGTTGAATATTTGAGTATCTTGATGTTTAATGATGGAGAATAAATCTTTGATGGTAGATTATTGAGTTTAGTTAAGTGAATTTTAGCAAAAATGTTAATTTTGGACTAAATTGTGAAATATAATAAATTGTGTGGTAAAAGTGTGAATAAATGAAAAATATGGTTGATATGAGCATGTGTGAAATTTGGATAGCTTGGGCTATGATGAAATTGACTAAATTTGCATTTTACGAGCTTAGGGACTAATTTATAAAAAGGTCAAAAGTGTAGGGGTAAAATAGTAATTTTATCAAAATATGAAATTGAGTTAAAATGAATAGAATATGAATTGAAATAGTTGAATTTGATTGATTAGATCAAGTTAAGCCTCGTACGAGTCTATATCGAGGGAAAAACAGAGTTTCAGAGTAGTCGATCCATTTCAACGTTTTGACGATCGAGGTAAGTTCGTATGTATTAAGCATTGTTAAATGTATGCTTTTAATGCTTGATATTGTATAAACTGTCTGTACGTGATTATTGTTATGATTAACAACTTATAGACTAAAATGGCACTTAGTGTGCGGTTCGAAATAGCTTCGGCTAAAAGTGGCACTTGGTGTGCAATTTGGGATAACTTCGGCTATATATATATAAATGACACTTAGTGTGCAAAGTATCAAGGATGGCACTTAGTGTGCGAAACATCTAGAATAGCACTTAGCGTGCAAGGTATCAAGTATGGTACATAGTGTGCAAGACATCGAAGATGCAACGACATTATGTATATGTATGAAATGGTAAGGATCGGTATAGGTATTTACAGAAACTCAACTTAATATGAAATCCATCAATGGTAAGTCCATGAGCATTGTGAAATGACCTTGTGTTAATTTGGTGAATAATTATATATGTTTATAAATGTATGGATTTCTAATTGAAAGAAAGGAAAGTGTGGTAAATTTAGTATTATCATTTTCTTACTAAAACAGTTTTGGATGGCAGCTGCAGTTTGATTTTGAAAATACTCCAAAAATAGTAGAAAGTGAGTTAGAGATTGAATAAAATATGTATTTGAATCTTATTGAGTCTAGTTTCTTATAAAAGAACGGTGTAAGCGAAAGAATTTCATATTATGAGATATGTGAAGTTGTGTGAGACAGAGTCAGAACGATTTCGAAATCCCCTGCTCTAATTTGAGAAAATCATTAAAAATTTTAAAAAAATATTTATGGGTTGTAATTTATATTCCTATAATTCTTAATGAGTCTACTTTCAATAAAAATAGACAGGAACATAATATGAGTCCCGTACTATGAGATAATTAATTTTTAGTGAAGAAAGGTCAAAGCTATCGAGCAGCGAAATAGGGGTAATTTAAAGAATAATCTATACTTATTGGCAAAACCAAAAATTTTGAAAATTTTTTGGTAAGAATATATATGAGTCTAGTTTCAAGGAAAATTATCAAAACTTAATTTGGAGTTTCGTAGCTCCAGATATAAATAAATTAGTGACTATGACTTGAGAAAATAGCTTGACCTGAACGTAAGTAAAAATGGAAATATGGTTGTATTACCTTGAGAAGCAAGTTAATAAATTGCTTATTATTTTAATATGAACTTACTAAGCTTTATAGCTTACTCCCCTTCCTTTTCATCTCTTATAGGTTTATTTAGCTAGCTCGGGTTGGAGATCGCCAGAGATTCTATCATACTATCAAGCTACCATTTTGGGTATAAGTATTCAAATACTTAGTCTATGGCATGTATAGGGCTTTATCTTTTGTAATTTTGTCATTACTAACGTGGCCAAATGTGTTGCCCTATAATGGTTATAGTTCAATTTCTGTCTAGCCATGAATGGTGGCTTATGTTGATTATATGATTATGCATGTGCCTATGTCATGGAGATGAGGCTTGTGATCGTGTGTATGTAATGAGTTATATTGTTAGTGGTGAATGCTTGATGGTTTACTTGAGATGAGATGATGTGTTGATAACTAAGGCTTAAATGTGTGATATGCGAGTAATCTTATAAACTTTGATGCATGAGAATTAGTAAATTTGAGCTTGACTAAGTAAGATGTTTTAAGTATGTAAAATATGATATGAGGCTGCCATGATCTTGTATTGTTTGTGGATGATTAAATGTCCAAATGTACCATGTTAATGGTCAATAAAATTAAGCATGTGAGTTTCTTATTGAGGGTGGGAATTGGCTTGGAAAATAGCCTAAAAATTATCCAAACGAGTCGTGTGTCCCCTGCATCATGTACTTTAGTTTCGAATTGGCCACACGGGCTGTGACACGGCCATGTGTCTCAGCTGTGTGAGGGACACGGCCTGGAGGCACGGGCATGTGCCTTGGCTATGTGCCCTTATTTTTGTGATGACATCATAAACAGAGAGTTATATGGGCTGAGGACACGGGCGTGTCCCAAGCCACACGGACGTGTTACCCTGTTTCATGATGAAATTTTCTAAGTTTTCCAATAGTTTTCAAAGTTTTCAATTTAGTCCCGGACCACCCCTGATGTATGTTTTGGGCCTCGTAGGCCCGTATAAGGGATGTTATCCATATGTATAAAAGGTTTTAATTTGGATGAAATTTTATGGCTTAGTTTTGTATGAATGTTTTGATGTAAGTCCGATAATACCTCGAACACTATTCCGACGTTGGATACGGGTAAGGGGTGTTACATTTAGTGGTATCAGAGCTATGGTTTAGTCGTTTCTCAGACTAACATGCCATATTACTACTCGTGATAGTGTGATATCTCCCGACTCTAACGAAATTATTTTATTAAGACAGAGGTGACTTCTAACAGAGCTATTTTCAGTAATGCAAAAAAATGATATTGAGAGGATTGAAACATGCTTATGATGTGTCAAAATTGAGAAAGGTATGAATAGAATTTCATGATCTTTATGTGCTAACGTAAGCAATGTGATAATCATAAGTTAAGAAATGTGGAAACGTGGAATGAAATGAAAGTTTATGTGGTGATAAGCTTATCTATGTGTGTTGGTATTCATATGATGTTATGTGCCCAATCTATCTAATTAAGTGAATATGAAAAGCTAATTTACTCAAGATGATGGAATGTGTGTTTATGTACACTTATCGAATGATGTGTAATCAGTGTGTTTATATGATTAAATCTTATGTTTCAATTGCTAAATTAAAGTTATTATAATGTTATGTTTTATGGTTTTGATATGGAATCATAAATAATATCACAATATGAAATTGAATTGGAAGATCAAATTGAGTAGAACGCAGGAAATGAATACAATTGTTCGATGATGAATTAACGGATAAGACCATGGTTGGACCATGGAAATACATGTGAGCTAGTGTAAGACCATGTCTGGGACATGGCATCGACTTGGTATATGTCAGTGTAAGACCATGTCTGGGGCATGGCATTGGCATAGAAAGAGGAGAGCCAGTGTAAGACCATGTCTGGGATATGGCATCAGCCTCGATATAAGAGAGTCAGTGTAAGACCATGTCTGGGACATGGCATTGACTCGATATGTGATTACATGTAAGACAATGTCTGGGACATTGGCACTGTTTTGTGATTTCGTGTAAGACCTTTATGGGACAGTGGCATCAGTATGTGATAACATGTAAGACCATATCTAGGATATGGCATTGTGTGAGCTATATGTGATTATCGAGTATCCGTAATGATTCTGAATGATTCAATGGGCATATTCAAGACGAGAATTAAAGTACGATTAGAATAAGTAATACAGGTACGTACAGAACTTATGTGAGAATCAAATGAAAGTAAAATTGGTGAGTTCATATTGTATTATGTATATTAAATAAGAAAGAACTGTGTATAGATATGTTTCATTCAAAATGTGTTTATTTGACTACAATGAAGTATGTATTGAATGTTATGTGAGATATAAATTATAGTTGCTTTTACTAAATATACATATGGCAATCAACTAATAAGACCATAATCGGGTTGTGGCAAGTGAAATAAAGACCACGACAAGGCTTTGGCAATGTATGTGTAAGACCATAGTTGGACTATGGCTTTAACTAAACGACGTGCTCAGACTCGTAAGACGCTCTTTAATTTGAAAAATGTTGGTAAGTAGAATTGAAGTTAAATGTTGACATTTAATTAGATACTGATATTGGGCTCGAGTAAGTAGATTTACTATTTGAAATTGTGGATGACAGAAACAGTTGTAAAATAAATAAGTATGTTAATTTGCTTAGAGTAAACTATATGATTGTGATGATATTATATTGACAATGAATGTTAAGTCATAAGTGTGTACTTATGATAGTCAAGTTAGAGGCTTTACAACTTCCCCTTATCAGTGTTGCTTTTGTGACGAAAAAAATTTACGAGAATTATGTTGAATAAGCTCACAAGTATGAGGTTAAAGAGTTTAATGGTGGGATAATTAGTAATGCAAACAGAGTAGAGTACAGAGTAACAAATGAACTCAGTTTTAGAAGAAATATCGGGATGTTTTAAAAGACCATACAGAGTATGTAATGTTTTACTTAAAGAAGAAAATTGGTCTCGACTATTCTAATCATTTGGGTATGAAGTTTAAAGATATGTTTGCTGGGATTCCTTCCGACTTGGTTTTCATTAGTGAGTGGGATAATACAGGGTCTTTGATGACAGAATTAGTCAGAGAAAGGATAAATGAGTTGTAAAGATGTCTGGGTGTAACGGCTAAAGTTGAATAAATTACGGTGACTTCTTCTTGGTGTTCTAAATATTCAATTGTCCCCAGGGGTTTATATGATCGTTCTCTTTCTGATGAAATTCTTATTGTGTGAGAATATTAGCTAACTATGATATTAGACGTAAGCACTATTGGACCTATTGGTTTATGATCGTCATTTCTTTATTCTCTTTGAAATTCTATTCTATTAAGTTGGAATAAGGACAATGGTAAAAATTTGTGTGAGGCTATTCTTCCGTTCCTGCCAAATGATGTTTGTCTTATGTGTATACTCGAAAGATATGATATTTCTATTACAATGGAATTCCAGAATAGATAAGTATTATTTTTCTTCTAGTTTTCTCTGAGAAAATTTTTTGAGTTTTCATTATTATTCTCTTATGAGTTATGTTCTCGGGTTTCTGTTGCGAGATTGTGTCTGGGGTTTTCTTATCATCCTCATTCTGTGAATTATCTGACATGGCTCATCTTTAAAGTGCATTCTTTGATCTGTGATGATTATGTTTATTTTAAGGTATTTCTGGATTCGATAATAGGAATGTGGAAAATTCTAGTATCTGGATTTCTCTGATTTTTAGTATAAAGAATTGACATCGACAAAGGCATAAATGATAGAAACTGAAGCTTGAAATGTATACTGGTTTTCTTTTTTCAGGTAAGCTTGACTAAGGTTAGTGAGTTTAATCGGAATATCTTCGTTTCCTTGAGCTAATATAGTTGTGAGATTTTTGATTTGCATGACAAGAGATTTATGAACGAGTGTGTAACACTCCTAATCCCGTACCCGTCGCCGGAAGGATTTAAGAAGTATTACCATACAAGCATGAAGTTTCTTTTAATTATAATCAGATAATTCCATTTGAATACCAATAGAACCGAATTCCATTTATACAACAGACAAGGAGTCATCTTAAGTTAATAATTATCTCGATTCATTCATAAGTTCAATTCGATCAAAACATTTAAAACATTAATTAAATATCAACTACACATATATACTAACTAGGTGAAACTCATATAATAACTTAACAAGCCATTTTCGCATGGCTATATATATATACATCACCAAAAAAATACTTAATTAACATCAAAAGTCAATCCTATACATGCCATTTTTAAAGTTCAACTACAAGGTACCAAATGGGCTTAGATAGTGTGGATGACTTCGGCTTTGAAATCCCCGAGATCGATAGCTAACGAACGAGATCTATAAAACAGAGAATTTAAGCGACAGAGTAAGCATTTTGATGCTTAGTAAGTTTAAGTAATGAAATCATTTACAACTAAAGCATAACATTCATAAGCTAAATAAATACATAAACGCAAAACTCCATGATCATGTTACCTCACACTTCAATCATTATATTCACACGCTCAGAGTCAAACCTGACTAAATTCCATTTAAGTCAAAAATTATGTACCCCGAATAAGCTAAATATTTCATACAACCCTAAGATCTGACCCGGAGTTCACTATTCAATTGAACGAATACATTTTAAACCAAATCAACCTTTACAATGTATATATATATGAAACATACCTTATCATCTTAGAAATTTGAGCGCATTTATTTGGAATTATTACAGCCGTATCACCAATTCCAAATCAACACGAATGACTTCGGGGCTTAGCCCGGATATAACAACTATCACGAATGCCTTCGGGACTTAGTCTGGATATAACAACTAGCACGAATGCCTTCGGGACTTAGCTCGGATATAACAACCAGCATAAATGCCTTCGGGAATTAACCCGGATATAACACTCACACAAGGCCTGCGGGTCTGAGCCCGGTTATAATCCCAATTTATCATGCACATGTCTTATTATCATAACACGTCGGTATTTCATTCACATTACTAGAACACAAGCACAACATGCTTATCAACCATTCCACTTTCGGCTCAATAGACACATATAAGGAGCACGATTTCGATTTGCTATTCAACATGATTTCTATAACTATTCAATTACAAGTCATAAGTACAAGCTATTTATCTCACTACATAAATCAAGTAGAACCATTATGTCATAGACTATTTGTTATGCTTATATATCATGATTTTATCAACTCATAGACTAAGTTCCAATACTCGAAGACTTACCTCGGATAAACTTGAACGGTTACGAAGTGGCTACTCGGCTACTTTCTCTTTTCCCTTATCTCAAATCGCTTTCTATGCTCTTGAGCTTAAGTTCAACAAATTTTAAACTAGTCATTAATCGACTATTAAAGTATTACTTTCAGAATGTAATACATATAGATTCGACTTTCACACATATAGATTATAGTAAGCTTTATAAAAATCGATAAATAATTCATTAACAAATTTTCATTAATGTTTACAATATAATTACAATTTCCCTATAAGCTGACTTCCTGAGCAACAGTCACTAAAGTATTTATAACTGGAGCTACGAAACTCCAAATCGATTGCTGTAAATTTTTCTTGACAGAAGACTCATTTATCTATTATCCACAAAATTTTCATAATTTTTACTTTAGCCCAACAATACTATATTTTTCTTAAAGTTCACCTTGTTTCACTATTTGACTAAACTGACCACTCTTCACTATGAATCAAATTTCTCATTGTACAGAATTCAAAATATGTTATCATTTATTTCATTTGAAACTAGACTCATTAGGGAGTCTAAGCATGTAAATTTTATCTTAGGGTCATTTTTGTAC
The DNA here is from genome assembly GCA_025698475.1 of Gossypium anomalum. Classification (NCBI taxonomy): domain Eukaryota; kingdom Viridiplantae; phylum Streptophyta; class Magnoliopsida; order Malvales; family Malvaceae; genus Gossypium; species Gossypium anomalum. The sequence continues at coordinate 47,147,593 of CM046964.1, forward strand.
AATTTATACTGATTTTATAAACACAGAACAGGGAATCTAGTAGTCATTTTGACTCAGCCCCACAATACTTCAAATATCTCAAGATCGGTAACTCTTTTGTTTTTATAGTTTCTTTTGTAAGAAACTAGACTCTTAAAGCTTTAATGACATAATTTATTCAGCTTCTAACTCAACTCCTACAAATTATGGCGATTTTCCAAATTCACCTTACTGCTGCTGTCCCCAAGCAGATTATTACCAAATCACTCTTTCAAACATTCCTTGTATACATTTTATTTAAGCATGTATATCAACAATCGAATTCATCATATAAATATCTATAAATTCACTCAAACAATCTCAATACAATACATGGTGCTCGAACCATTATTCAAGTTCAAAATTCGGCTAATACACATATATACACTAGCAATCAAATACTAACATTTGCATTTCACCTTAATAGCTAGCTTAGCAAACCTTATTTTAACATACAATAGTTCATAACACAATTAAAGCATCCTCTCCATTCCATCAATTCAAAACACATACATTACCCAAATATCCAAAATTATATTCGGCCTTAGTACACAACTTGTTAGCCGATTCTTTTCCATTTAGCAACTAATGCCCATATGTGCTCATTTGTTAGACTCTACTTCACCTATCTACCATTTTTCATCAAAATAACATGAACAACAACCATTTCCTGAACATTTTCTCTTAACCGATTACTCATGTTACCAACAAAATTCAAAATTTGGATATGGGCTAACTAAGGGACTTAGTAACTAGCTTAATACATTCAACAATTTCAAAAGCTACCATGAATTTCATACCTTATTCAAGACTAGGAGTGGCCGAATGCTTGTTTCCCCTTCCCCTTTCTTCTTGAGTTTTCGGCCAAGGATGTTAAAAGATGAACACTTATTTCTTTTCTTTGTTTTATTCACTTAATTAGTTTAACACCTTTTTTTGTTTTTTTTTCTTTTTTTATTATGCCATTAATACATTATTTTATTATTATTACACATCACATATTGCTTATCATCATTGTCATGGCCGGCCACTATTATTAAAGTGGGGAAATTGACATGCAAGTCCACCCTTTTGATTACATGCATTATTGAACCACTTCTAGGATTACCTATCACATTTCACATTTGTCTCACATAAGTCCTATTAAATAGGTTCACATTCAAATGAATAAATTAAAGATTGAAATTTTCACACATGCATGTTCATGCACATTAAACATAGAAAATAACGGTTCTTTATTTTTATAACTTGATTTTGTGGTCCCGAAACCACTTTCCGACTAGGGTCAATTTAGGGCTGTCACAACTCTCCCCCACATAAGAAATTTTCGTCCCCAAAAATCTTACCAGTGAATAAGTTAGGATATCGCTCTTTCATAGAGTTCTCGGGTTCCCAAGTAGCTTCTTCCATCCCGTGCTTGAGCCATAATACCTTTACTAACAGAACCTTTTTGTTTCGTAACTCTTTTACTTCGCGAGCTAGGATACGAATCGGTTCTTCTTCATAACTCAAATCGGATTGAATTTCAACCTCTGTTGGATTAATTATGTACGACGGATCGGATCTATACCGACGAAGCATCGAGACATGAAAAACGTTGTGAATCTTTTCAAATTCAGGGGGTAATATCAATCTGTATGCGACTGGTCCAATTCGTTCAGATATTTCATACGGCCCGATGAACCTCGGACTCAATTTGCCTTTACGACCAAATCTGAGCATTTTTTTCCAAGGTGAAACTTTAAGAAAAACTTTGCCTCTGACCTGATAATTGATGTCCTTTCGTTTTAAATCCGCATACGACTTCTGACGATCTGAAGCTGCTTTCAGACTTTCATGGATTACTTTTACTTTCTGTTCAGCATCTTTAATCAAATCAACCCCGAAGATTTTACTTTCACTGAGCTCGGTCCAAAACAACGGTGTACGGCATTTACGACCATACAAAGCTTCGTAAAGTACCATCTTAATGCTAGATTGAAAACTATTGTTATAAGCAAATTCAATCAAAGGTAAATACTGTTCCCATGAACCACTAAACTCAAGAATGCAACACCTCAACATATCTTCGAGTATCTGAATTATCCGCTCAGATTGGCCATCAGTCTGAGGATGAAAAGCGGTGCTAAAATGAAGCTTGGTACCCAAAGCTTCTTGTAATTTCTTCCAAAATCGCGATGTGAATCTCGGATCTCTATCTGACACAATAGAAATAGGTACTCCATGTAACCTTACAATCTGAGATACATACATTTCAGCTAGCTTGTCAAGGGAATAATCCGTATGTACAGGAATAAAATGAGCTGACTTCGTTAGTCTATCAACAACAACCCAGATCGCATCTTTCTTGCTTGATGACAATGGCAACCCTGATACAAAATCCATCGTGACTCGATCCCACTTCCATTCTAGTATCATGATCGGCTGAAGTAATCTTGAGGGCACTTGGTGTTCCACTTTTACTTGTTGACATATCAAGCACTTTGAAACAAACTCAGAAATGTCTCTTTTCATACCACGCCACCAAAACTGACATTTCAGGTCGTTGTACATTTTCGTACTCCCTGGGTGAATTGACATTCGGCTACAGTGAGCTTCGTTCAGAATCATCGAAATAAGTTCTGAATTTCTTGGAACGCACAATCGACTTCTGAACCTCAAACAATCGTCATCATCTATTTGAAATTTAGATTCCATATTCGAAACACATTCAGCCCGTTTTGCCACCAATTCATCATCGACTTTTCGAGCTTCACAAATTTGATGAATCAACAATGGTTTGGCCCTTTATTTCGCTACTAACACATTATCGGATAAAGCAGAGCGGATGTACATTCATCGTCGTAAGTAAAGCAAACAGTGATTTACAACTTAAAGCATCTGCAACCACATTAGCCTTTCCCGGGTGATAATCAATGACAAGCTCATAATCTTTTAACAACTCAAGCCAATGTCTTTGTCGCATATTCAAATCTCTTTGACTCATCAAATATTTGAGACTTTTGTGATCCGAATATATATGGCACTTCTCACCAAACAAGTAGTGACGCCATATTTTTAAAGCAAAAACAATGGCAGCTAACTCGAGATCATGAGTCGGATAGTTTTTCTCATGCGGCTTCAATTGTCTTGATGCATAAGCTACCACTCGACCTTCTTGTATCAATACACAACCCAGCCCAAGCAAGGATGCATCACTGTAAATGACAAGTTCTTTACCGGATACGGGTTGTACTAATACTGGGGCTTCAGTCAAATAAGTTTTCAATTGATCAAAACTTTTCTGACATTTCTCTGACCAATCGAACTTAACATCTTTCTGAAGTAATCTCGTCATTGGTGTGGCTATCATCGAGGAACCTTTTACAAAGCGTCTGTAGTAACCGGCAAGTTCCAAAAAGCTTCGGACTTCAGTAATATTCCTTGGGGGCTTCCAATCGAGTATGGCTAAAATTTTGCTCGGATCAACTCTAATACCCGATGCAGATACCACGTGTCCCAAAAAGCTAACTTCTCTTAACCAGAACTCACATTTACTGAACTTAGCATACAACCGTTTATCCCTTAAAATCTGCAACACTAATCTCAAGTACTCGGCATGTTCGATTTCATCGCGTGAATAAATCAAGATGTCGTCTATAAACACAACTACAAACTGGTCCAAATATTGTCTGAAAATTTGATTCATCAAATCCATAAATACCGCAGGGGCATTTGTAAGCCCAAACGGCATCACTAAGAACTCGTAGTGACCGTATCTCGTTCTGAAAGCAGTTTTGGGTATATCTGAGTCTCGAACTCGCAATTGATAATAACCCAATCTCAAATCTATCTTTGAAAACACCGAGGCTCCCTTCAACTGATCAAACAAATCATCCATACGTGGTAACGGATATTTATTCTTTATGGTCACTTTATTCAATTGACGATAGTCGATGCACATTCTCAAGGTTCCGTCCTTCTTTTTCACAAACAAAACTGGTGCACCCCAAGGTGAAAAACTCGGTCGAGCAAAACCTCTATCCGTCAACTTTTTCAACTGAGTTTTCAATTCTTTCAATTCCGTTGGTGCCATATGATACGGAGCCATCGAAATTGGTGTGGTACCAGGTACTAGTTCGATGCCGAATTCAACCTCTCGAACGGGTGGTAATCCTGGTAACTCCTCAGGAAAAACATCTGAATACTCACAAACCACTGGCACTAATTCAAGCTTCTTTTTTGGTTCTTTACTATCAAGTACGTACGCAAGATATGCCTCACACCCCTTTTTAACATATTTTTGGGCCAGCATCGAAGATATAACTACTGGCAACCCGTTCATATCAGTAGACTCAACTCGGATTATCTCATTGTTTGCGCATCTCAAATCAATAGTCTTTCTTTTGCAATTCACAACTGCATCATGGACGGTCAACCAATCCATACCGAGGATAACATCAAATTCATCAAATGGTAAAAGCATCAAATCGGCCGGAAAATAGGAACCTCGGATTGCTAGGGGACATTTCTTACACACCTTATCAACAAATACATAATGACCCAAGGGATTTGACACTCGGATTACGAACTCAGTAGACTCAATAGGTAGAGTCTTACTGGATGCTAAAGTCTCACATACATATGAATGAGTAGAACCAGGGTCTATCAAAGCAATCACATCAGTATCAAAGAGAGTAAAAGTACCCGTAATAACATCTGACGAAGAAGCATCCTCGCGTGCACGTATAGCATAAGCTCTAGCAGGAGCACGAGCCTCAGATCTGGTTGTAGCATCTCTAGATCCTCTCTCGACCACGCTAGCATTCCCGCATTTCTAGATTGTCTACCTCGAGCGGAGAGTAGCACCGGTTTCCTACTCGATTTACATTACGCGCCGCATGATCTCGGGCAATCCTTGATAAAGTGGTCGGTGATCCACACTTATAGCAGGAGCGGTCATGGAATCTACAACTCCCGAATGCCATTTACCACAACATCGACATTTCGTCTGTCTCGACGATCATTTCCCACTGCGCAACCGAAGTGACTCGCGTACTACAGAGGGGTCGATCGCGATCTACGTGCGGAAAACCCGAAGTGTCTTTGGATCGGCCGAATCATCTCTAAATTTCTTCGATGACTATTGAAAGGGCTTTCCCAAGATCTCTTACGAAACTCTTTGGCTCCCATTTGACTTTTCTTTTCTTCTCTCATCGAGCTCTTCGACTTTGCAAGCTCGCTCGACAAGTACTACGAACTCTCGATTTCTAGAATGCCAACATACGACTTTATATCTTCGCTCAAACCATCTTCAAAACGTTTACACATTACGACTTTCAAGAAACGCGTTTCGAGTGTACCTGGCTAAGCCTCACAAACTTTCGCTCATAATCGATGAATCGCCATGGAACCTTGTTTAAGTTCGAGAAATTCTTTTCGTTTTTGATCAATGAATCTCTGGCTGATATACTTTTTTTGAAACTCAGTTTGGAAAAAACTCCCAAGTTACCCGCTCTCTGGGCACAACAGAAATCAACGTATTCCACCAATAGTAGGCAGAATCACGTAGCAAAGAGATAGTACACTTTAGGCATTCCTCGGGTGTGCAAGATAGTTTATCAAGTACCCGGATAGTGTTGTCCAACCAAAATTCAGCTTGCTCGGCATCATCGCTGTCTGTAGCTTTAAATTTAGTAGCCCTGTGCTTTCGGATTCTGTCAACTGGGGGCTTGTTTAACCTCATCTAGTCGGTTCACGGAGGTATCTGCGGTGCGAGGGATGTATTAGTCGGGAGTGGGGGTTGTGGAACAGCCGTATTAGTTCGGATGTATTGGTTAAACCAATCATTCATCACATTATAAAAGGCTTGTCTAGCCTCGTCATTTTGATTGCTCGCAATAGGTTGAGAGTCCATCGGGCGCCGCCCCGCAAAGGGAGCAGCGCTACACTCTCCACATCGTCACTACCGCTTTCGATTGGGATCGGGATCCATTACTAACAAAAACACACATTTTTAATCGTTAGAAATCATCACACTATCGTATTAACACTTAATGGCATGTATAGCTAGACTCACACATGCTACGTTAGTCCTAGAATCGACTAAACCGTAGCTCTGATACCAATAAAATGTAACACTCCTAATCCCGTACTCGTCGCCGGAAGGATTTAAGAAGTATTACCATACAAGCATGAAGTTTCTTTTAATTATATTCAGATAATTCCATTTGAATACCAATAGAACCGAATTCCATTTATACAACAGACAAGGAGTCATCTTAAGTTAATAATTATCTCGATTCATTCATAAGTTCAATTCGATCAAAACATTTAAAACATTAATTAAATATCAACTACACATACATACTAACTAGGTGGAACTCATATAATAACTTAACAAGCCATTTTCGCATGGCTATATATATATATACATCACCAAAAAGATACTTAATTAACATCAAAAGTCAATCCTATACATGCCATTTTTAAAGTTCAACTACAAGGTACCAAATGGGCTTAGATAGTGTGGATGAATTCGGCTTTGAAATCCCCGAGATCGATAGCTAACGAACGAGATCTATAAAACAGAGAATTTAAGCGACAGAGTAAGCATTTCGATGCTTAGTAAGTTTAAGTAATGAAATCATTTACAACTAAAGCATAACATTCATAAGCTAAATAAATACATAAACGCAAAACTCCATGATCATGTTACCTCACACTTCAATCATTATATTCACGCGCTCAGAGTCAAACCTGACTAAATTTCATTTAAGTCAAAAATTATGTACCCCGAATAAGCTAAATATTTCATACAACCCTAAGATCTGACCCGGAGTTCACTATTCAACTGAACGAATACATTTTAAACCAAATCAACCTTTACAATGTATATATATATATATATGAAACATACCTTATCATCTTAGAAATTTGAGCGCATTTATTTGGAATTATTACAGCCATATCACCAATTCCGAATCAGCACGAATGTCTTCAGGGCTTAGCCCGGATATAACAACTAGCACGAATGCCTTCGGGACTTAGCCCGGATATAACAACCAGCATAAATGCCTTCGGGAATTAACCTGGATATAACACTCACACAAGGCCTGCGGGTCTTAGCCCGGTTATAATCCCAATTTATCATGCACATGTCTTATTATCATAACACGTCGGTATTTCATTCACATTACTAGAACACAAGCACAACATGCTTATCAACCATTCCACTTTTGGCTCAATAGACACATATAAGGAGCACGATTTCGATTTGCTATTCAACATGATTTCTATAACTATTCAATTACAAGTCATAAGTACATGCTATTTATCTCACTACATAAATCAAGTAGAACCATTATGTCATAGACTATTTGTTATGCTTATATATCATGATTTTATCAACTCATAGACTAAGTTCCAACACTCGAAGACTTACCTCGGATAAACTTGAACGGTTGCGAAGTGGCTACTCGGCTACTTTCTCTTTTCCCTTATCCAAATCGCCCCTATGCTCTTGAGCTTAAGTTCAACAAATTTTAAACTAGTCATTAATTGACTATTAAAGTATTACTTTCAGAATGTAATACATATAGATTCGACTTTCACACATATAGATTATAGTAAGCTTTATAAAAATCGATAAATAATTCATTAACAAATTTTCATTAATGTTTACAATATAATTACAATTTCCCTATAAGCTGACTTCCTGAGCAACAGTCACTAAAGTATTTATAACTAGAGCTACGAAACTCCAAATCGATTGCTGTAAATTTTTATTGACAGAAGACTCATTTATATATTATCCATAGAATTTTCATAATTTTTAGTTTAGCCCAACAATACCAGATTTTTCTTAAAGTTCACCTAGTTTCACTGTTTGACTAAACTGACCACTCTTCACTACGAATCAAATTTCTCATTGTACAGAATTCAAAATATGTTCTTGTTTATTTCATTTAAAACTAGACTCATTGAGGAGTCTAAGCATATAAATTTTATCTTAGGGCCATTTTTGTACAATTTATACTGATTTTATAAAAACAGAATAGGGAATCTAGTAGTCATTTTGACTCAGCCCCACAATACTTCAAATATCTCAAGATCGGTAACTCTTTTGTTTTATAGTTTCTTTTGTAAGAAACTAGACTCTTCAAGCTTTAATGACATAATTTATTCAGCTTCGAACTCAACTCCTACAAATTATGGCGATTTTCCAAAATCACCTTACTGCTGCTGTCCCCAAGCAGATTATTACCAAATCACTCTTTCAAACATTCCTTGTATACATTTTATTTAAGCATGTATATCAACAATTGAATTCATCATATAAATATCTATAAATTCACTCAAACAATCTCAATACAATACATGGTGCTCGAACCATTATTCAAGTTCAAAATTCGGCTAATACACATATATACACTAGCAATCAAATACTAACATTTGCATTTCACCTTAATAGCTAGCTTAGCAAACCTTATTTTAACATACAATTGTTCATAACACAATTAAAGCATCCTCTCCATTCCATCAATTCAAAACACATACATTACCCAAATATCCAAAATCATATTCGGCCTTAGTACACAACTTGTTAGCCGATTCTTTTCCATTTAGCAACTAATGCCCATATGTGCTTATTTGTTAGACTCTACTTCACCTGTCTACCATTTTTCATCCAAATAACATGAACAACAACCATTTCTTGAACATTTTCTCTTAACCGATTACTCATGTTACCAACAAAATTCAAAATTTGGACATGGGCTAACTAAGGGACTTAGTAACTAGCTTAATACATTCAACAATTTCAAAAGCTACCATGAATTTCATACCTTATTCAAGACTAGGAGTGGCCGAATGCTTGTTTCCCCTTCCCCTTTCTTCTTAGAGTTTTCGGCCAAGGATGTTAAAAGATGAACACTTATTTCTTTTCTTTGTTTTATTCACTTAATTAGTTTAACACCTTTTTTTTTTTTTTTTTTTTTATTATGCCATTAATACATTATTTTATTATTATTACACATCACATATTGCTTATCATCATTGTCATGGCCGGCCACTATTATTAAAGTGGGAAATTGACATGCAAGTCCACCCTTTTGATTACATGCATTATTGAACCACTTCTAGGATTACCTATCACATTTCACATTTGTCTCACATAAGTCCTATTAAATAGATTCACATTCAAATGAATAAATTAAAGATTGAAATTTTCACACATGCATGTTCATGCACATTAAACATAGAAAATAACGGTTCTTTATTTTTATAACTCGGTTTTGTGGTCCCGAAACCACTTTTCGACTAGGGTCAATTTAGGGCTGTCACAGAGTGCATGTACTTGGGTTGTAGTAGTGGAAATCAACTTAGTTGTTTATATCAGCACAAACTAATTTGTCGAGATGTGAATTGAGTTATATGTATTTAAATGACTTTTGGTATGGTGATGAATTTTTGTACAATCATGAGTATATAGATAGACGGATAGATGGAATAAAGAAACTATGTTCTCGAGAGTATGATACGGAACTATGCTTATTGGAATATTCTAACCGAATTATGTTGTTATGAGTTAAAGTTGTTCTAGTTAATGAGATTATCATGTTCGTGAAAGTTGAATGATAGATTCGAGTTAGAAAAGTTGGAAATAGTTGAAAGTATTATTAACTAAAGCTTTAGTGCTGAGTTTAGTCTGGATTAAGTAAAGAAGTTATGATTCTCAATAATGTACTAGTGAACTGATTGGAATATGTTTCATTAAGAGAATATAGAGAAAGCAGATATAATTACAGATGTTAAATGGAAAGATCTTTGCTTATTTTTGTGAGAATGGTTACTCGATTGATCTTATCTGATGATGGAAAAAAAATCTGCATGATTGTTTTAGTATATACAGAGTTCCTATTTGATAGATCAATTGAGCTATGTGTTCTGAGTGAGTAATTCAAAATTTTGACAATATGCTCTGGCACTGTGTGTTAAAATTCAAAGGCTATGGGAAAAAGATATGCGAGGCTGAAATCGATTTGTGACCTTGAGAAAATAGTGAAAGTGATTCATAAGATTTGGAAGCAACTTCTTCTAGTAAGATTTTCGGGGACAAAAATCCCTAAAGGGGGGAGAATTGTAACAACCCGTTTTTAAGGTTAATTAAAACAGTGGTTTGGGGGCCACCAAACCTGACGAGTAGGTTTTAAATATTATATTTAATATTTACGTGTTGATTGTGAGTTTAAAAAAGGTTTTTGATATTGTGATTTTTGTTTTATAGGCGATTTATTAAGTTCAAGTGGTATCACCCTAAGGTCAAGTGGGTTTAGAAAATGAGGTACCGAGACCTCGTTTCTATAAACTGAGTCATAAATATTTTTATAAATATTTATAGAGTGGCAATAAGATGGTATTAAAGTTTCGTTGAAAAATTTTATCGTTTTGATAGTTAATTAAGCTAAAAGGACTAAATCGCGCAAAGCGTAAAAGTTGTATTCTATAAGCTAAAGATATTAAATGGCTATGGAACTAAATAGTGGGAGTTCTTAAGTGCTAATTATTCCATAATTTTTGATAGTGGAATCCCATGGGTTGGTATAATGGAAATTATTAATGTATATTAAGGTTAAATATGGTATTTGGTAATTATAATAAAATAAAATAAAACAAAAGCCAAATTACATGCTATCACCTTCATCAATAGCCGAATGTGAGAAAGAAAATAATGTTCTTAAAGCTTTGAAGGTTCGGCCATGGTTGTTCATGCATGTAAGTCCGTTTCGTCTCGGTTTTTCATAAATTTTACGTTTTTGAGATCGTTGCTTTGTGTTCTAGCTAGCTCTTACCTCCGGTTTCAAAATTGTTAAAGTATTTGGATGATGCCATTGTTGAATATTTGAGTATCTTGATTTTTAATGATAGAAAATAAATCTTTGATGGTAGATTATTGAGTTTTGTTAAGTGAATTTTAGCAAAAATGTCAATTTTGGACTAAATTGTGAAATATAATAAATTGTGTGGTAAAAGTGTGAATAAATGAAAAATATGGGCTGATATGAGCATGTATGAAATTTGGAAAGCTTGGGCTATGATGAAATTGACTAAATTTGCATTTTACGAGCTTAGGGACTAATTTGTAAAAAGGTCAAAAGTGTAGGGGTAAAATAGTAATTTTATCAAAATATGAAATTGAGTTAAAATGAATAGAATATGAACTGAAATAGCTGAATTTGATTGATTAGATCAAGTTAAGCCTCGTACGAGTCTATATCGAGGGAAAAACAGAGTTTCAGACTAGTCGATCCATTTCAACGTTTTGACGATCGAGGTAAGTTCATATGTATTAAGCATTGTTAAATTTATGCTTTTAATGCTTGATATTGTATAAATTTATGCTTTTAATGCTTGATATTGTATAAATTGTATATATAAATGACACTTAGTGTGCAAAGTATCGATGATGGCACTTAGTGTGAGAAACATCCAGAATAGCACTTAGCGTGCGAGGTATCGAGTGTGGTACATAGTGTGCGAGACATCGAAGATGCAAAGACATTATGTATATGTATGAAATGGTAAGGATCGGTACAGGTATGTACAGAAACTCAACTTAATATGAAATCCATGAATGGTAAGTCCATGAGCATTGTGAAATGATGTTGTGTTAATTTGGTGAATAATGATATATGTTTATAAATGTATGGATTTCTAATTGAAAGAAAGGAAGGTGTGGTAAATTTAATTATTATCATTTTCTTACTAAAACAGTTTTGGACAACAACAGTAGTCTGATTTTGAAAATACACCAACAATATAAAGTAAATTAGAGATTGAATAAAATATTGAATTGAAGCTTATGGAGTCTAGTTTCTTATAAAAGAATGGTGTAAGCGAAAGAATTTCGTATTATGAGATATTTGAAGTTGTGTGGGACAGAGTTAGAACGATTTCGAAATCCCTTGCTCTGATTTGAGAAAATCATTAATAATTGTACAAAAATATTTATTTGTTATAATTTATATACCTATAATTCTTAATAGGTCTATTTTTAATAAAAATAGACGGGAACATCGTCGAAGTCTCGTACTATGAGATAATTAATTTTTAGTGAAGAAAGGTCGAAGCTGTCGAGCAGTGAAATAGGGGTGATTTTAAAGAATAATCTGTACTTATTGACTAAACCAAAAATTTTGAAAATTTTTTGGTAAGAATATATGTGAGGCTAGTTTCAGGGAAATTTGCGAAACTTAATTTGGAGTTCTGTAGCTCTAGATATAAATAAATTAGTGACTGCGATTTGAGAAAATAGCTTGACCTGAACATAAGTAAAAATGCAAATATGGTTGTATTACCTTGAGAAGCAAGTTAATAAATTGCTTATTATTTTAATATGAACTTACTAAGCTTTATAGCTTACTCCCCTTCCTTTTCATCTCTTATAGGGCCGGAGATTCTATCATACTATCAAGCTACCATTTTGGGTATAAGTATTCAAATACTTAAGTCTATGGCATGTATAGGGCTTTATCTTTTGTAATTTTGTCATTACTAATGTGGCCAAATGTGTTTCCCTATAATGGTTATAGTTCAATTTCTGTCTAGCCATGAATGGTAGCTTATGTTGATTATATGATTTTGCATGTGCCTATGTCATGGAAATGAGGCTTGTGATCGTGTGTATGTAATGAGTTATATTGTTGGTGGTGAATGCTTGATGGTTTACTTGAGATGAGATGATGTGTTGATAACTAAGGCTTAAATGTGTGATATGGGAGTAATCTTATAAACTTTGATGCATGAGAATTAGTAAATTTGAGCTTCACTAAGTATGATGTTTTAAGTATATAAAATATGATATGAGGTTGCCATGATCTTGTATTGTTTGTGGATAATTGAATGTTCGAAGGTGCCATGTTAATGGTCAATAAAAGTAAGCATGTGAGTTTGTTATTGAGGGTGGCAATTGGCTTGGAAATAGCCTAAAAATTGTCCACACGGGTCATGTGTCCCTGTATCATGTACTTTAGTTTTGAATTGGCCACACGGGCTGTGACACGGCCATGTGTCTCAATTGTATGAGGGACACGGCCTGAAGGCACGGGCGTGTGCCTTGGCCGTGTGCCCTTGTTTTTATGATGATGTCATAAACAGAGAGTTACATGGGCTGAGGACATGGGCGTGTCCCAAGCCACACGGGTGTGTGACCCTGTTTCATGATGAAATTTTCTAAGCTTTCCAAAAGTTTCCAAAGTTCTCGATTTAGTCCCGAAGCAGCCCCGTTGTATGTTTTGGGCCCCATAGGCCCGTATAAGGGATGTTATGCATGTGTATAAAAATTTTTAATTTGGATGAAATTTTATGGCTTGGTTTTGTATGAATGTTTTGATGTAAGTCCGGTAATGCCTCGAACCCTATTCTGACGTTGGATACGGGTAAGGGGTGTTACAAATACAGTCTGGGCCTAAGCCCATATCAAGAATGAGAAACAAATGTGATGCAAGAACAACAATCGGTGCGATAGAATGAGAGTCAGTGCAATAACAGATAAAACAGTATGCAAGTCCTACCTATCTAGCCTCTACACTCCATCTCCGTCCAACCCTACAGTCCATGTGGGGATATAATCAACCCGCCCATCCCTACACTCCAGAATTAGCACCGGTTGTGGCACTAAACAGTAATATGCAGCTGGGCTACCAGCAATTTAGGCTCGAGGCCTTTCAGTACACTTCCTCTGATCAGTATAAACCCATTCCCATGTAATGCATCATACAATCATGTCATACATGTATGCAAAATATATAAAATGGCATGCTTAATTACAGTCATACATAGCACAAGGGCATAAAAGTCATTTTACCTCTTAGGAGCATAACAGTCGTCTCGGGCAACCCGTGCAACCTCAACAGTCAAACAGTGAAAATGGGCCCACAGTCTATATTGCGGCCCATGTGTGCCCACACGCCCGTGTGGCCCACAAAGCCCAAAAATGGCCTTGGCTGTGTGGACTACACAGCTTGGCCCAATATCTTTCACACATCCATGTGCTTAACTCTTGTGGGGCCCACAAGTCTATGGGGCCCACACTGCAAAACCCTTAACCCGTAGCCATCGCTGGAATAGGTTAAAAGGCATTACCGGACTTATCATTCAGTTCAAAACAATTATAAACCAATTATCAACTCATTACAATAAAAGTCATTTATTCTCATACAATATGAACTTAAATTCGAGCATACAATACTTAAAACATACATTCGGGACCAAATCGGTAATATATAAAGTTTCAAAACTTATAAAAATTTTCAACTTTTAAAAGGTCACACGCCCTTGTGAACAGGCCGTGGCCAAATAGGGCATACATACTGACTTGATCACTTGGTCAGACCACACGCCCGTGTGTCCAGCTTGTGTTCCTAACACACGCCCGTGTCTAGGCCGTGTGCTAGGCCGTGTCAAAAATAAGGGGTATTCTGTTTATGACGTCAGCATACCAATTAGGGTCACACGGTCAGGGCACACGCCCATGTGTGAACTCATGCCGTACACATGACCAATAGATAAGCCCGTGTGTCTAAGCCATGCCAAAACTGGAAGGTATATTGACTTCAATTCGTAGGGTACCCCAGGGGACACACGGCCGTGTAGCGTGACTGTGTGTCACACACGGCTAAGACAAACGCCCGTCTCTCTGCCCGTGTGGACAAAAATAGGCCATTTGAATAGCCAATTTGCCACCCCAATTTGGTCATCTTACAAGCAAAGTAAACAAGCATTTTTATATCACCATTTCAGCCAATTTCAACACCAAAACATAACCTTTTCATATCATATAATAATCACCAAAATTCATACTCATAAACCTTACCAATTCATACCCAACATAAGGTAATATCATACCAAAAAACTTCATCCATACATCATTCAATCTCAAGTTAATCTTACCAAAACTTATCAACTAAAACATACCATAATTTCATATTGCCATCACATACCATGAACCATTATCAATTATGAGTTCAATCACAAATTAGCCAAGTCACATGGCTAAGCATATACATCACAAACATACATCTCAAACTACTAGCCTATACATGCCATACTTTAAAAATATGCATTTTCAAAAGTACCAAAATGAGATCCGATAGTGTGGTGACGATCCTTGAGGATCCCCGAGCTTGCAGTAGCTTCAGTATCTATAAAACAATGTAAACACACAAAGTAAGCTTTCAAAAGCTTAGTAAGCTCGTACCTAAAACATCAACAATATAAAATATGAAACACTAATACATAAGTATTTATAATTTCTCAATTCATCCATCAAGTCCATGACAACACCAACTATATGTTCATATCAATTCAATAGACTTTTATGCATTTTACCATCTACCACATAGGTATTGTACTTACCTAAACATTCTCATATTCATTCATTTTCATTCTCACTTCTTACCCGAATACTTTAAGACTTTCCGAAGATAACCAATGCTTTAAACATCCGCACACTTAGTGCTTAAAGGTTAGTCGAAGCTAGAACAATTCCACACACTTAGTGCCATCTCAATGAATCAAAGCTAAGTTGGTAACGCACACTTAGTGCCTCAAATAGCCGAAGCTAATTTAAATCGCACATTTAGTGCCAAATACTTTTAATTCATCATCATAATCACCCAATTCAATTATATATACATCTATGTATAATCAAAACAACAACATGTACTTATACTATCATGTTCTACTATGAACTTACCTCGTACTCGAAGTTGTCGACTCGAACGTTTATTCTACAATCTTCGACTTCCCTCGGTCTAAGTTTGAATTCCTCTTTTCTTGATCTATATGTATTTAAAATTAACCGTTTATTCACTAAATCATTCAAAATAATCCATATACACACAATTAGGGTATTTTGCAAAATACCCCTCACATTTTCACATTTCGACACTTTAGTCCCTAATTCACAAAATCACAAAATACACAAAATTTACTTGTACACAAGCTTAGCCGAATTCTCCTAGCTCTCATACAAGTCCATACATTTCATTTATTTCACATTTTAATCCCTCAAAATAACATTTTTACAAATTAGCCAAAATTACTCAATTTCATCAAAAATCCAAAGACAAAACATTTAAACCCAACATCAAGCTTCATTAATTCATCATATAACATCACAAAGCTCATAGTTTCATCACTGGCACATTTCAAAACTATCACCAAAATTAGAAATTGAAGCATGGGTTCAATAGTATACGAAGCAACGATTACAAAAACATAGAAATGATCAAAAACTAAACAAAACTCATACCTTAATCAAGCTTCAACCTAGCCGAACCCTAAAACTCCATGGAAGCTGTCTTTTCTTTCTTAATATTCGACCAACCAAGATGATAATGGCAAATTTTATATTTTTGTTTATTTTAATTAACATAATATACTAAATTACCATATTAACCTTTCTTAATTAACATATAATTCATATTCATTAAGGACATTAATGTCCACTCATATGTTCAATGGTCTTATTGCATCATAAGGACCTCTCTTTTAATAAGACAAATCAAATAGGCACTTTTAACAACTAGCACACAGCTTTTACATTTTACTCTATTAGGTCCTTTTTTTACATATTAAGCACACAAACAGTTAAATTTCCACACGAGACTTTCACACATGTCAATTCACTTATAAAAGGCACGAAAAATAATATTAAAATATTTTTTAAACTCGGATATGTGACCCCGAAACCACTATTTTGACTAGGGTCTAAGCTGGATTGTTACAGACACGGCCCATTTCAGCCCAACGTGGCCCAAAATGGCCTAAGCCCATGAAATCGCTCATGGTGGCCTCTACGATTCAACGCCCATGATTTTACATTCAAACTACCACACGATCGAGCGAACGTTCGTGTGGTACAGATGGTCTCTTATTTTGGCTTTTGTCGATTTACGAGTAGAGGCAATGTTTTACACACTTTGTCTACGAGAATGTACGAAAGGACCACAAGTGCTCCAAGCCTAGATTTAAACACAATCCGCCATCAGTCCTTTTTAATAACAAGATCAATAATCCTTTTTGTTATAACACTTATCAAAGTGATTATAATCACTTGCCTTGGTCGATTGACAGAAGATAGCACACTTAAACCGTTACAAGCGATAGACCACAAACCCTTTTAGAGATATCCTACAATACATTCGAGACTTAATAACCTTAATCCATTTATTGATCAACCAAAAGTCTGCGCCAACCGTATAACACTTACCAATTGCACGAAACTGATTATAGGGAAGGAAAGAAATCGGCCTATCCAAAATGATCACCCAAAACGACAGAGGCAAAGTTAGCACCAATACACTCCTAATAAGTTGGCAGTAGAAGAAAGTGTTAGATACAAGACTAACATGGTAGAGAGGGAAAGTAAGAAAAAGCACCCGTACACTCAGACAGATTGATCACAAAACAATGCCGAAACTGAAAGAACAGAAGGAGGAGAAGTGGAGTAATCGGCCAACAACAAAATAAAGAAAAAGAAAAATTGAGGGAAAGAGAAGGGGAAAAGGAATATTTATCCAAACAACAAAACCGATTTGAGAGAGAAAAGGGGAGAGAGGGGAAGAGAATGTAATCGGCCGAACAAAAAATCGATATGGGGGAAGGGAGAGGCTGAAGTAATCGGTCAAAGAAAGACCACAATTAAAATAAGAAATTAAGATAAACTTGCCAAACCCAAGAGTGTTGAAAGGGAAAGAGAGGGAGAACTGAAACTGAATAAGGTAGAAGAGAGAAAAATAATACTCGGAAGAACCTTAGACATTACTTGACCTCCAGAGAACAAAAGAACAGAACCCGAAATGCTCACAATAGCTAAAATGGAGAAAAATCCTCCCAAAGCCAAATTTTGAGTGGGAAGGTTACCATTTCAGCACCAACTCTCTCTCCCAACTTCAAATCCCCAAATTTTTTCCTAAATTCCCTCCTCAAATCACTCCTCCAATCTCTCAACCATCTAATTCAAATTCCACAACAACTTTGCAGTATTTCGGTCAAACTCTACTACCCACACGACATAGGCAGCAAAATAAAACCCCCATTGTGCAAACCAGGACTCGAACTTCAGACCTCAGACAATAGTAACACGCCACTTATCCCTTAGGCCAACAGGCACTTTTCTGTCATATTATTTCCCTATTTACTTAAAAGCCTACTGCCTAGAGACAGTGCTTATTCCTTTAAAAATAAAACTTTTTGCACTTGCTTAGGCTTGAACCCAAGACTTCTCAAACTCTTCCCAGCACACTTAACCACTGAAATAGATACACAATTGTGTAACATTCTTGCACAACTAAATATTTATGTGTAGCCTCCTAACTGTTGCCATGCTCAAGACCTAATACTTCTAGGCCCAAAATTTGGGGCTTTACATTTCCTTAACCTCGCGAGCTAATATACGAATTGGTTCTTCTTCGTAAGTCATATCAGACTAAATCTCAATCTCAGACGAAGGAGTCACATGCGAAGGATCAGGTCTGTATCATCGAAGCATTGATACATGAAACACATTATGAATCTTTTCTAGTTCTGGTGGCAACAACAATCTATAAACAACCGGTCTGACACGTTTAATAATCTTATACAGCCCGATGAACCAAGGACTCAACTTGCTTTTTCTATCAAATCGAAGTACTTTCTTCAACGGGGACACTTTCAGAAATACTTTGTCACCAATCTCAAATTAAATACCTTTTCATTTCAAATCTGTGTATGATTTCTGACGATCGGAAGCTGCTTTTAGACTATCTCAGATTATTTTCACTTGCTGTTCAGTCTCTTTTATCTTGGAATCTTATTTTCACTGAGCTTAGTCCAATACAAAGGTGTATGGCATTTGCGACCATATAAGGCTTTGTATGGTGCCATTTTAATGCTCGATTGAAAACTATTATTATAAACGAATTCAATCAAACAAATTCAATCAAAGGTAAATACTATTCCCACGTACATTCAAACTCAAGAATGCAACATCTCAACATATCCTCGAGAATCTGAATAATCTGCTCGGATTGACCATCCGTTTCCAGGTGAAAAGTAGTACTGAAATGTAATTTTACACCTAATGCTTCTTGTAGTTTCTTCCAAAACCATGAAGTGAATCTCAGATCTCTATCTGACACAATAGACAATGGCACTCCATGCAGTCTCACAATATCAGAAATATACAACTCAGCTAATTTATCAAGTGAGTAATTAGATCGCACCGGAATAAAATAAGTTGATTTCATCACTCGATCAACTACAACCGAGATCGCATCTTTCTTTCTTAAAAATAGGGGCAAACCCGTAACAGAATCCATTGTTACTCTATCCCATTTCCATTCCGGAATCATAATCGGTTGTAACAAACCTGATGGCACTCGATGTTCAGCTTTAACTTGCTGACGGATTAAGCATTTTGTAACAAATTCAGAGATATCACGCTTCATACCATGCCACCAATAAAGCTATTTTAGATTATTATACATTTTCGAACTACCTGGATGAACAGATAAACAACTGTTGTAAGCTTTGTTCAAAATCATCTTAATTAACTCTGGATTTCTCGGAACACAAATTCTATCTCAGAATCTCAGAAAATCATCATTATCAATTCGATATTCAGAATCAAAATTCAAATCACACTGAGCTCGTTTTACTAAAATCTCATTATCAACCTTCTGAGCATCAATAATCTACTGTAAGAACAAAGGTATTGCTTTCAATTCTGCTAACCATCAATAGTCATACACAACTGAGCATTCATAGCATGCAATGCAAACAATGATTTTTGACTCAAAGCATCAGCAACAACATTTGCTTTTCCTAGATGATAATCAATAACTAGCTCGTAATCTTTTAGCAGTTTTAGCCATCTTCTCTGTCCTAGGTCCAAATCTTCCTGAATCATCAGATATTTCAGCCATCTTCTCTGTCCTAGGTCCAAATCTTTCTAAATCATCAAAAATTTCAAACTCATAGGATTAGAATATACGTGACATTTCTCATGAAACAGATAGTGGCACCAAATTTTCAAAGCAAACACAATCGTAGCTAATTCCAGAACCTACGTCAGATAATTTTTTTCGTGCAGTGTAATGCCCCAAAAATATAGGACCTTTAATTTTGCATGGTTTGGCACAAATTGCATGTTTGGTGTGGTGGCTAAGTGATTTGGGCGTGTTTGGAGGTGTCTAGGAAGTCCTGAGTTTAAGCTTTGGCTTTTGCAGAATTTTTGTTTTTGCTCTTAAAAGAACCTAGACACTGGCACCTAGGCTTTATGAATAATCGTGTTTGATTGATAACACAAGTGAACTTGTGGCCTAGTGGTGGTGGCGTGACATGACAATTGTGTGGGCAAGGGTTCGAATCACATGTCAAACAAGGAGCAATTATTTTGCTATCAGGGGACGGTAAGAGTTAGTATTGGATTTGAACTCTGGTGATGAAGAGTTTGAATTGGTCTTGTGAGATGGTTGTAGAGGATATCAGGGAGGGATAAGGGGAGAGAATCTTATAGGTTTTCAAGAAGTTTGAAATTGGGATGAGTTGTAGCTGAATTGGGGAGATTGTAGGGGCAAAATTTAGCCAAGGGGTTTGGGAAGTGTATTTTCGGCAATTGGTGTAGAAGTAGGTGTTGATTTCTTTCTTTTCTATTTCAGGTTTTTGCTCTTTTTGATGTTTTGGTATCTTTCTCCATAGTGTCGATCTCTCTTTCGTGGCTTTCGAGATTTAAGCCGAAATTCCTTATCTCAACTTCTTTCTTTTTCCACTTTGTGCCAATGACATGACTTTTTCCTCTCTTCTCTTCTAAAGTCTTTGACCAAATTTTCCTTTCTCAAATATCGATTTTTCTTTTCTCCTCTTCACACTCTTCTTTTGCCGAACATCTCTACCTCTCCCCTCACCCATTGGTTTGCATTGGTCGAATATCTCTCTAAACTTTCTTCATTCTCCTTCTTACTCTTAACTGCATTTCCTCTATTGAAGCCTTGATCGAATCCCTCTTGCCTTCTTTCCTCCTCGACTCATTTGGGATTTTCTCTGTACTAGCCGAATATCCTCTTACCTAGCTGAATTTCCCCTTGCTTGATCAAGGGGTGCGTTTGTGGCATCAAGTGCTCTATTATAGTTTATGCTGGGGTAGGCTGAATACTGCTACTCTCCTCTCTTAGTCCTTGTTTCGGTAAGAAGTTCATATGGTTAAAGTGGATTATGTATAAGGTTATGTAACAAAGTGGACTTTAATGCAAATCATTACCGAAGGGAGTGATCATGGGTTAAGGGTGGTTTGAACCCTACTTGTGCTATCAAGGTAAGTGGTATATTATGTTGGGAATTAAGAGATATCATGAGAGTGGTTAATCTTAGTAACTGAAAGCTGACTTTGGATCGTTATTTTGGGATTTAGGTTGGGTGCGTGGTGATTGCCGTTTTCTTCTTCAAAAAGGTGTGTAATCGTACACCTAAACTTTTTCTACTGCCAAAATGATGGACAAGGTGTGTATTCACACCAATTCGTTATTGTGAATCGGTAAAAGCTGAAAAGCTGGAAAGGTGAAACTTCGGCATTTGAGGCCTTACGAGCGTGTGAGTGCCCATGGGATAACCGAGCCTTCAAATTAGGGACAACAAACTTTAGAGGTTGCCACGAGCGTTTTCGTGGGCTTGGGCCATTTTGGGCCTCGTTGGGCCGAGATGGGCTGTGTGGGCCCAACAAGCTCGTGGGCCCCAAACGGATAGAGTATTACAGTAAGTGCCAAATAATGGAATGGACTATTGGGATCACATAGTCACGACTGGAATTAGGTTGTTTGGGCCACACGAGCGTGTGGGCCCACATGGGCTGAGTATTGGGCCTTGGGCCCAATTACACTATTTTGGCCACAGGGGTTATCTGAGTCATTCGAGAAGACTATAGACCTTTTGAAGGGTCGTTGTCTATACTGAGACCCTAAAATTAGCTAAATTATCGAAATACCCCTAAAGGGTAGAATTACTATTTTACCCCTAATGGATGGAAATGACCCTTATACCCTAAAGGTATGATGATTGATGAGTGTATAATATATGTATTACTATATCTGAGTTGAAACCTTGCATACACGTAATATTATGACATGACATTCTAAATTGGGGTTGGGATATTCATTTGGAGAAAGTACTGTACTAGTGGCTTTGCCACGTTTTTACTGTTCTGGTAACTTTGTCACGTATTTTGATATTAATGGCTATGCCATGTTTACTGTTATTAGCAGCCTCACTGCAATATTGGTGTGTTGGCTGGGTGGGTCGATTTAATTCTCACATGGTGTGTTGGTTGGTACGGGTGGTGTGTTGGTTGGATTGGGATGGGTTGCATACCTGCACTGTACTAATATTGTTTTGGGCTTAGGCCCACACTGTCACTGTATAGGGCTAAGGCCAAGACTGTACTGTTACTGAATAGGGCTCAGGCCCAGACCGTTATTGTATGCACTATTTACTATTTGACGGATAGGGAATTACACACTGAGTTTTCGTAAACTCACCCTTTCTTTTAGACGATTTGGGGTCGCGACGGACTCAGAGGTGGCCACATGATTGCCAATAATTTGATTGTGACTCAATTTACTCAGAGATTTTATACTTGGGTTTTAATTATGTAATAAGGCCATTTGAGGAATTTTTTAACTTTTATTGGGCTTTTGATTTCGTATTTTAAACTACTAGAATAGGAACATTGAGTTTTCAAAATAATAATGATTTCAAAGAAAAACATGTATTTTTAACCTTCAGCTTTTCAACTAAAGAAGCTTCCACGGTTCTAATCGGCTTAAGAAATCAATGATAACAAACGTTTCGATAAGTTAATTTCAGTTGTAATAACGGAATTTACTTAGTTTTCTCAAGCAATAAAAACTAAATAGGTTTTAACTTAAAAATGGTTTTTCACCAACAAGTTCAAGTTTTAGAAGGCACTTCGATGTGACACATCAAATTCAATTATAACGTCTAGGCCAGGTTTGGGGTGTTACATAAAGTCAAGTTGCAAAATTCAGCTGTGGAATGGGTTTCTAAAATTTTTTTTCAAAGTTGGGGTTTTAAAAAGTTTTCCTATAATCTGGTTTTGGAAAAGATGATTTTAAAGGAATTTGGAATGTTTTGGAATGACATTACTGCAAGTGTGGCACACTGAGTCTCCGGCACCAAATTTGTAAGTTCTCTACCATTAGTTACTACTATGGACTGAAATATTATACTGAGAAATTACTATAGATAGTAGTGCTATACTGAAACTAATTTGTTAGAGTAAACTGAGACTGTAGAAGACTGGAAACTGTAGTGAGATCCCGATCCGCGAAAACGAAAACTTTAAATATTATTTATCATAAAATACTCATTAATAATTACTGGAACTATACATTGATATCATAAAACTTCTAAATTTAGATTAAGCGTATATCGATATGAGCACGAGAGGTACTCGTGGAAGGGGTACGTGAGGCCGTGGTAGAGGCAGAGGAAGTGTTAGAGTTGGGTCTTCAGCATCGGGTCACATGCCTACTAGGGAGGCACCAGCCTCACCAGTATCTGAGATAGGGTCTCATGATCGAGCAGCTGGGGATGATGCTCTATCCCAAGCAATGTTACGGGTTCTTGAAAAGGTTGCTAGAGTGAGTACGGGATCAGTAGGCCGAGGGTCAATTTTTGAGCGACTCCAATCTAATGGGGTGGAAATCTTCAGAGGTGTTTCTGGTGTAGCCCTGAATGCGGCAGAATATTGGTTAGAGGCTGCTGAACAAATAATGGTTGACCTTGATTATACTGTGGAACAGAAGCTAAAAAAGGTAGTGTCTTTACTGTGAGATGAGGCCTACCAATGGTGGCTCACTGTGAGAGAAGGTACGCAGGCTGACCGTTTGACACGGGACTTCTTCAAGGCTCAAGGAAAGTATGTAGGCGCAATTTATGTGGACACCCGAAGGAAGGAATTTCTAAACTTGACCCAAAGAAATAAGACTGTGGTAGAGTACGAGGTAGAGTTTCTGCGGCTGAGTCGGTATGCTCGCGGGATAGTCGCAACTGTGTATGAACGCTGTGTGCGGTCTGAGGATAGGCTCCGGGATGAGTTGCGTGTGCTGATAGCTCCACAGAAGGAGCGAGACTTTGCTGCCCTTGTTAAGGAGGAAAAAATTATCGAGAATGTAAAATGGACAGAAATAAGAGAGATTTTGGGCCCTCAAGTTCTTTTTGTGGCCGATATGAAGCCTAGATGTGATGGGCCAACCCGAGCTGGGGTTCTTATTGTTGCTGCTAGACCGCAGCCTTACGCTGATTGTGGGAAAGCTCACTAGGGTGAGTGCTAGAGACAAATTGGGGCATGCTTTAGATGTGGGTCTATGGATCATCAGGTTAAGAATTGTACCCAGAGGCCTGTTCAGATGCAAGCTGCAGGTCAGGGCTATGTTCAGCCAGGGAGAGGTGGTCAGCAACCACCGAGAGACTGTGGTCAGGCCAGAGGTGGAAACGGGTTTGGACAAGGCCGTGGAGCATCTAGCAGAGGTGTTGGTAACACTGAGGCGAGGCAGCCTGCGCTGGTCTATGCTGCTCTTTGTCAGAGGATGGTGACGCTCCTGACGTCATAACTGGTACGTTCCTAATTTATAATGTACCATACACTCCCTTAATTGACATTGGGTCTACACACTTGTATGTTGCATGCACTGTGTCTAGGATGTTGAGTATTCAATTTGAAAGTACTGTTAGTGAGATGACTGTGTTAAGTCCACTAGGACAGTCAGCTAGGGTAAATAAGTTATTTAGAGATGTGCCCTTAGAGGTTCAAGGAGTAGTCTTTTTGGCGGATTTGATGGAATTACCGTTTAGTGAATTTGACCTTATTTTAGGTATGGATTGGCTAGTAAAACATCATGTGAGTTTGGATTGCACAGCTAAGTTTATGGTATTGAAGACTACTGAGGGTGAGGAGGTGTTCGTGATAGGAGAGCGAAGGGATTATCTGTCTAACGTAATTTCAGTGTTAAGGGCCGAGAAACTGGTTCACAAGGGTTGTAAGGCATTTCTAGCTTATGTCAGCATTTCTGATTCTAAAGGTCCTTCTGTTGAAGATGTTAGAACTGGTAAGGAATTTCTGGATGTATTTCCTGAAGAGCTTCCTGGGTTGCCTCCAGACCATGAGGTCGAATTCGGTATTGAGCTCCTACCTGGAACAGCTCCAGTTTCCATCGCCCCTTATAGGATGGCATCGAAAGAGCTGGTGGAGTTAAAAGCTCAAATTCAAGAGCTATTGGACGAGGATTCATTCGATCGAGTGTGTCTCCGTGGGGAGCACCAGTGTTTTTTGTGAAGAAGAAGATAGATCCATGCGCATGTGCATCGATTATCGTCAACTGAATAAACTGACTATCAAGAACAAGTACCCTTTATCGAGGATAGATGATCTGTTTGGAGGAGCTGCAGTGTTCTCCAAAATAGATCTTCAATTTGGGTACCATCAGTTAAAGGTTAAGGAAGCTGATGTGTATAAAATAGCGCTTAGGACTTGTTATGGTCACTATGAGTTCTTAGTGATACCGTTTGGGTTGACAATTGCACCAGCTACTTTCATGGATATGATGAACCGAGTATTTCAACCCTATCTGGATCGGTTCGTAGTAGTGTTCATAGACGATATTCTGGTCTATTCGAGAACTGAGGAGGATCATGATGCACATCTTTGAATTGTTCTACAAATTTTGAGGGAGAAGCAACTGTACGCAAAGTACAGCAAGTGTGAGTTCTGGTTGCGAGAGGTGACATTTCCAGCTCACGTGGTGTTTACCGAGGGGATTAGGGTTGATCCTCCGAAAATTAAAGCCGTATTGGATTGGAAACCACCAAAGACTATATCTGAGATTCGAAACTTTCTTGGTCTGGCTGGGTATTACAGACGTTTTGTTGATAGGATTTCACTGATTGCTACACGTCTGACCAAGTTACTGAGTAAAGGGGTCCCATTCATTTGGACTAATAAACAGAAAGAGAGTTTTGAGAAACTAAAGAGTGTTCTGACTGAGGCCCCTATTTTGATACTGCCTAAGGCTGAGAAGGAATTTACTGTCTACAGTGATGCATCACGCGTTGGATTGGGCTGTGTGTTGATGCAAGAGGGTAAGGTGGTTGCATATGCGTCTCGTCAGCTACAGCCTGATGAGGCGAATTACCCCACTCATGATCTGAAGTTAGCTGCAGTGGTATTCGCACTAAAGATTTAGAGGCATTACCTGTACGGTGAAAAGACCATTATTTACACAGACCATAAAAGGCCTCAAGTACCTCCTTACTCAGAAGGAATTGAACCTTAGGCAGCGAATGTGGATAGAGTTGCTTAAGGATTATGATTGTTCAATTGAGTACCACCCTATTAAAGTTGATGTGGTAGCTAACGCACTGAGCCGTAGGGTTGTATCTGATTTGAGGGCAATGTTTGCTCGTCTCAGCTTGTTTGATGATGGTAGCTTGTTAGCGGAACTGCAAGTGAGACTGACTTGGACTAATCAAATTAAGGAGAAACAATTATTGGATGAGTCATTAGTTTCTCATTTTAGACAAGTCGAGAATGGTGAGACCACAAATTTTGGGCTGAATAGTGAAGGAGTACTATGTTTCCGTGGGAGAGTTTGTATATGGAAGGATTTCGATCTGAGGCAGTCTATACTGTAAGAGCGCATAGTAGTCTATATGTTATGCATCCGGGTGGAAACAAGTTATATTGAGATCTTCGTGAGCTGTACTGGTGGCCAGGGTTGAAACGCGAAGTTACTGATTATGTGAGTAAGTGCCTAACATGCCAGCAAGTTAAGGCTAAGCATCAATTACCTTCTGGGTTACTACAGCCAGTTAAAATTCCACTCTGGAAATGGGAGAGGGTAACCATGGATTTTGTGAGTAGGCTACCCTTGACGCCTACTAAGAAGGATTCGGTAGGGGTGATTGTGGACCGATTGACTAAGTCTGCTCATTTTATACCGGTTCGCACTGATTACTCATTGCAGAAGTTGGCTAAGTTGTATGTGGCCAAGATTGTAAGGCTGCACGGTGTATGTAACATCCTGAAATAGGGCCTAAACGAAATAGTGGTTGCGAAAACACGAATTCGAGGTCAAAAAAAATTTATTCCGATTAAGTTTTAAGGTTTATTCATTGATTGAATAATTGTGTGAAAATTTCGTAAAGAAATTTTATGTATAAGTGCCTAATTTGATAATTAGGACTAAATTATAAAATTAGCAAAATGTGTGTTCTAGATAATAAAGGGGATTTAATTGAAATGGGTTCTTAAAACGGAGGTCCTTATTTAGTAATTAGACCATTATATTTAAGTTTGGACAAAAATGGGCAAGAATAGGACAAATTTGAAAGAAAAGCCTTTAAGGGCATTTTGGTCATTTAGTAATTAAAAGAATTAAAAAGGGAAAGTAAAGCCAAAATTGGTCCATCTTCTTCATGGAGGCCGAATATAGCATGGAGTAAGCCATGGTTAGGGTTTCCAAGCTTTCCAAGCTCAATAGTAAGGCCGTTCTAGCCTCGTTTTTAATGTTCTTTACGTTTTTGGAGTCCTAGTAACTTGATTTAGCTTATTCTAGCAATAATTCATGCTATGGTTCATATTTGGAAAAATACCCATAGGTGAAATGTGTTTATTTTGATGTTTTATGGTAGAATATGAAGCTTGAAATTGTGTTAAACAACTTTTGCTAAGCGATTTTACGTGAAAACAAGTAAAACGACATAATCGGTAAAAGTACCTAATGTACATAAGTACATGATAGAGTGGGAATTTGATGTTGCCGTAGAAGGTAAAAATGTTCAGCATGTCATAAAACATAAGAAAATTGGATAAATTTTAATTTCCGAGCCTAGGGGCAAAATCATAATTCTGTAAAGGTTTAGGGGCAAAATTGTAATTTTTCCAAAGTTTGAGTTAGGGAATTTTTTGAATAATAAATTAACTAAATAAGTGAAATATGATTTTTTAGATCCCGGAAAGTGAGATTTGGACCTAGAATTGGAGAAAAACTGAAAATCGAGAAAGTTGGTAAAATGGTCGTTTTGGTATCGAGGTAAGTTCATATGTTTAATAAGCATTTAATTGTGCATATTTGAATGATAAATTGATATTTTGGCTATAAATACTTTAGTATTGAGTTTCAGATATAATGATTAATGTTCGATAATAATTCGATATTGGAAAGAGAACTTGTATAATTTATATGTAAGACCATATTTTGTATTATGGCTTTGTATGATAACATGAAAGTATTAACTAGAATAGTTTGATTAGAATAAGTTAAGTTGATGATATGATGAGATTGAGAAGTAAGTATGTAAGTTAAGTAGCATTTTATTATTATGCAATTATTGTTATTAGTATTGTTATTATTGAGTTATGAGACTAACCTTGAGAATTTGAGCAAGTATGTTTCAGCTATGACTTGACAAGGCATTGATATCTCAAAGTCCATGGTTGTACCATGGCAATTAAGGAAGAATTGACAGAAAAGTCCATGTTCATAACATGGCATTTAAAGAGGAGTTGATGATTAAGGATACCATGTAAGACCATGTCAAGACATGGCATTGGTAAGGCAAGGATCCCGTGTAAGACCATGTCAAGACATGGCATCAGCATTGATTAAGGACTCTATATAAGACCACAACTAAAAGAAGGATACCATGTAAGACCATGTTTGGAACATGGCATTTGGTAAGATAAGGATATCATGTAAGACCATGCCAAGGCATGGCATTGATAAGTTCTATAAGGCAAGGAAATCATGTAAGACCATGTCAAGACATGGCATTGATAAGTTACTATAAGGCAAAGGCCCCATGTAAGACCATGCCAAGCCATGGCATTGGTGAGTCCGTAAGGCAAGGATACCACATAAGACCATGTCAAGACATGGCAATGGTAAGTTCAAAAAGGAAAAGGTTCCTGAGTAATCCAAAGAGTAAGTCAAAGAAACGACAAGGTGAGAACATGAGGAAAGAGTATAGGTTTGCATTTAAGCCTTATTTAATATTGAGATTGTAAGTAATTGAGATTATCAAGTATTAAGTAAGTGATGAGTTTTCAGTTATGCTTGTGACACTTTCTGACATGATTGGCAATATGCCTATATTATGAAAGAGTACTCATTTGTTAAGTGAGATGTTGCAAGTATGTAAGCAAGCTATTAAGTAAGGTGCCTTTTGTATTCTAAGCCTTTGGTAAGGTTACCGATGAGTAAGATGGGAAAGTAAGAACTAAACATTATTTAAGCAAATTATGACAGCACAGTAGTAAGCTAAATTGATTGCTAATGCTTATTATTTTACATGTGAACTTACTAAGCTTTATAAGCTTACTTCTTTCACTTTCCCATGTTTCAGAGTACTTAAAAGCAAGCTTGGGTTAGAGGTCATCCTAGATAAATTCACACTATCGACTATCAAGTTACCAAATAGGTATCTTCATTTACAAACGTTCTAGTTTATGGCATGTATAGGGACTTAGCGATTTTGTGTTTATGTCCTTATGATATGGCTAAAGAATGGTATGTAAATATTTGATAATGATTAGCTATTGAAATGGCTAACGAAGAACATGTTTCGGTGTTATGTATGCCTAAATGGTAGTTAATACAAAGAAATCATGAAAAAGTGAAATTAGCATTAAAATAGTATTAAATAGCAGCAATGACGTGACCTTGAAAAATCACCAAGAATAGCATAAATGGAATTAGGTGATGAATGTGATATAGAATTAGATCTTATTGAGTATATTTTCATATTAAAGAAACAGAGTGAGCAAAAGAAGTGTATATTAAGAGATATTTGAATTTTAGTGAGACATGTCCAGAGTGATTTCTGAATCCCCTGTTCTGACTTTATAAATTCACTAAAACTTTTACAAAAAGAATTAGGAGTTATAGTTTATATTTTTAGATTCCTTAGTGAATCTAATTTCTAGAGAAACAAACGGCATGGTTATTTGAATTTTGTACAGGGAGAAAATTGATTCGTAGTGAGGAGAGGTTAGAGTAGTCGAATAGTACAATAGGGGAAACTTTAACTAATAAACTGTACTAATTGGCTAGATCAAAAATTCTGGAAAAACATTAGTAAGAAGATATATGAGTCTAGTTTCAAGGAAAATTCACAAATTTAAATTTTTAGTTTTGTGACTAGAGTTATGATTTATTTAGTGACTATGACGCAGGTGGGCAATTTTATAAGGAATAATGAAATAAATTGTTTTGATTTGTCTAAGTATTCGGAAAATTTTTAATGTTCCTAGTTTGGTCCTAAACCATTTCAATTGAATGTTTTAGGGTCTCGAGGGCCCCTTTTTAGGGACATATTGAATGAATGTAGATAAATTAATTTTAAAAGCAAATTTTATGCCCCGAATTAGTAAGTTAAGTCAGGTAACGCCTCGTGCTCGACTCCAGCGACGGTCTCGGGTAAAGGGTGTTATAGTGCACCAGTTTCTATCATATCTGACAGAGATTCTAGATTCACATCTCAAATCTGGAAGAAGTTACATGAGGCTTTGGGTACAACACTGGACTTCAGCACTACGTTCCACCCTCAGACAGATGGGCAGTCAGAGAGGGTGATTTAGATACTGGAAGACATGTTAAGAAGTTGTGTAATTGATTTCAGAGGCAGCTGAGAGGATTATTTGCCACTGGCAGAGTTTGCATATAACAACAACTACCAGTCTAGTATTTCAATGGCATCGTACGAGGCGTTATATGGTCATAGGTGTCGTACTCCTACCTGTTGGACTGAGTTGGGTGAGCGGCAGATTCTGGGGCCAGAATTAATTTCTGATATTGAAGACAAGGTGAAACTGATTTGAGATCAGTTGAAGGAAGCATCTGATAGACAAAATCATATGCAGATTTGAAGTGTAAGGAGATCGAGTACTCTATGGGGGATTATGTCTTTCTTAAAGTCTTACCATGGAAGAAAATTTTTAGGTTTGGGCAGAAAGGCAAGCTTAGCCCTAGGTTTATTGGGCCTTACCGAGTACTTAAGCGTGTGGAATCTGTTGCTTGTCAACTTGAGTTGCCTCCAGAGTTGGATAGGATTCACGACGTGTTTCATGTGTCAATGCTAAGGTGATACCGTTCTGATCCTTCGCACATAGTGCCGGTTGAGGAAATCGAAATTAGGCTTGATTTGACTATCAAGGAAGAACCGGTGCAGATATTGGATCGTGACATTAAAGTGCTAAGGAAGAAATCTGTTCCACTGGTCAAAGTGCTTTGGCGTTATCACGGGTCAGAGGAAGCTACGTGGGAACCGGAGGAAGGGATGCGATAGCAATACCCTCACCTATTCTGACCGGCTAAATTTCGAGGCCGAAATTTCTTTAAGGGAGGTAGTGTTGTAACGCCCTAAAAATATAGGACCTTTAATTTTGCTTGGTTTGGCACAAATTGCATGTTTGGTGTGGTGGCTAAGTGATTTGGGCATGTTTGGGGGTGACTGGGAAGTCCTGGGTTCAAGCTTCGACTTTTGCAGAATTTTTGTTTTTGCTCTTAAAAGAACCTGGACACTGGCACCTAGGGTCCTTATGAATAATCGTGTTTGATTGAGGACAGAAGTGAGCTGGTGGCCTAGTGGTGGTGGCGTTACCAGACAACCGAAACATTTTACACATAATTCATATACATCATTCACAATCATAATCAAACATTATCATAAAGTCCCTTATATAGGCCATCGAGACCTCAAATATGCATTTGAAAAAGGTCGGGACTAAATTGAGCTCATACAAAAATTTTTGAAACTTAAACATATTTCAAAGTTGTACAGGTCACACGCCCGTGTGAGTAGGCCATGTGCCTTACACAGCATTAGACAGGCCTGTGTGACTAGGCCATGTCAAAACAGGGCATACATACTAACTTGCTTTCACGGCCACAAGACATGCCCGTGTGCCTTGACCATGGTCAAAACTAACTTGGGTTACATGGCTAGCCACACGCCCGGGTGCCTTGGCCATGCTCGAGCCTAACTTAAAATCGTAGGGTACCACAGGAGACACACGGCCGTGCAACATGACCGTGTGTCGTACACGGCTGAGACACACGCCCGTGTCTCTACACGTGTGGACAAAAATTGGCCATTTAAAAAGGCAATTTGCCACCCAATTTGGGTCAAACCTACAAGCATCAAACCAATCACATTTGCAATATAATTTCAGCCAATTTCAATACCAAAACATACATCATTCATGCCATAACATTATCAACCAATTTCATGTTCATATCACCTACCAATTCATGTGGTTCCATAAATAAAAAACATACCAAAACATATGGTTTCATAATCTCTAATCATGATCAAATCTCATGTCAAAACCTTATCAAATTTCATACTAGGCAAATTCCAAAACATACCAAATTGACCAACTCTCTTGGCCATCCATAAACACATCACATAACATATACTAAAATCAAACCATAAGTTCAACCTCAAACTAGCCATATCACATGGCAAGATATATGCATCACAAAACATAATCACATACTTCTAGCCTATACATGCCATACTTTAATATATACATTTTCAAAAGGTACCAAAATATAGTTCGATAGTGTGGTGATGATCCTTGATGATCCCCGAGCTCCTGATAGCTATGATATCTATAAAACAATGCAAACACATACAAAGTAAGCTTTCAAAAGCTTAGTAAGCCATATACAAATAAACTTAACATTTTAAACATAAAAGCATCATCAAATTACATATACATCATAGCCAAATACTATCATAAACCTCAATGTTCATATACATTTCACATATTCCAAATTCTTTAGCACATATAGCATATTTTCTCATGCTTTTATCACATATCAACATTTATTTAGTAAATTACATATACTTACCTTTCAACATCAAATATAATACTCATTTCAAATGTACCTGTATCGGATACATGTTCACATAATAATTCCTTTTCTCAGAATGCCCGTTGAACCGTTCAGAATCATCAGGATACGCGAATAGCTTGAAAAGCTCGTACACTACCAACGTCCCAAACGTGGTCTTACACGATAACACATATCGGATCCTATGTCATGACATATGTATCCTAACTATTCCTAAGGTTCGTATGGGACTTTTCGAACATCAGAACTTTGTCGATACTTTCTCGGATGTCTCATTTCTTTTCTCAACTCATATATTCATTCATCATAGTTCAATGGCATAAAATTGATAGTAATTCAATTCAAAACACAGTTATTTGTATATAGACTTACTTCATACGGATTCGGATAGACGGAATAGGCTACTTGACGACTTTCGACTTTTCCCAATCTAATTTCGTTTTCTTTAATTATTGATCTATATAAATTCAAATTTAACTCTTTTATTCACAAAATCATTAAAATCAATCCATAAATACATATTTAGGGCATTTTACAAATTAGCCATCACCTTTTTGACATTTTGACAATTTAGTCCCTAATCACAAAATTCACAAAATACACAAAATTTGCATATACCCATGCTTAGCCGAATTTTCATAGTATTCATATAAGTCCATATATTTAATTTATTTTACATTTTAGTCCCTCAAAATATCATTTTCACAATTTAGCCCAAATTACTCAATTTCATCAAAAATTCAAAGACAAAACTTAGTAACCCAAAACATATCTTCCATTTATCAACAACTAACTTCACAAAACTTATAATTTGATCAATGGCATAACTCAAAATCATCAACAAAATTAGAAATTGAGACATGGCCTTGATAGTACACTAAGCAACGATTACAAAAACGTAGAAATTATCAAAAACGGATCAAAACACATACCTTAATCATCAAAATCAATAGTCGAACCCTAAAGTTCTTGTTCTTTCTTTTTCTCTTCTTATTTTTGGCAAAATAAGTGAAAATAAAGCTGTAATGCCCCAAAATTATTAGGTCTTTATTTTTGTATGTTGTGTTGCTTAAGCATGTGCCTTTTCCAATGGTTGAGTGTCCTGAGAGGTGTTGGAGAGGTCCTGTGTTCAAGCCTTGGCTTGTACAAAATTTTGGTTTTTGTTTGAGTTAAATCTGCCTCTGGTTAGTTGGTCTTTTAAATTTGGTTGGATAAAGTATGGCACAAGAAGCTTGCTAGTCCAGTGGCAAGGGGCGTGTAGAGTGATCTTGGAGGTCTAGAGTTCGAGCCCTATTGCGTACAAGGTGTTCTTTTTGCTGCTGTGTCGTGGAAGTGTCCTAGGTTGACTGAAATTGAAGTGGTTGAGGAGGAAGTGGAGTGTAGGGCTGAATTTCAAGATGAGTGGGGAAGGAATTTGAATTGGTCAAGGAGGAATTTGAGGAGAGTATTGGGGAGGAAATCATGGAATAGAGGAGTGGGATGTGGTTGCCAAAAATGGGACTCTCTTAGTACCACAACCAGTTTTAGGCACTTGGTGCCGAATTTGGTTAGTTTTTGGCTTGTTCGGTGTTTTCCTTCTTTTGCTCCTTGTGCTGAAAGGGTAATCTAGTTGCTAGTACTCTCAATAGTCATATTCTTTTCCTTTTGGTTTCTCTTTTAGTATTTTTCTCTCATGCTTCTTTCTTTGTTGACTACCCGAAACTACTTCTTTTCTAACCTTTTTTCTCTCATAATCAATCTTCTTTCGCTGAATATATTGTTTGGGTGGTGAGTCGATTTCCTTCTCCCTTATTCCTTTCTCTTTCATTTTGGGAATTCTGGCCGAATACTCTAGGGTCACTTTTCTTTTGCCGTCGATTGGCTAGGATGTGGTGATCAGTTGGGTTGAGTGTACGATTCCTTTCTCTTACTCTAGCGTTTTGGTGTTGGCCGAATATTCTAGGTAAGTTTCAACTATTTCTACTTCCCTTTCATTTTGACACCTTGCTGAACCCACTTCTTACTGAGTCTCTTCTGGCCGTTTACTCTTTGCCTTCTTCCAAATTAATCCCTATTCTTAGTTCGGTGTGCATTACATCTTTGGTCTGCAATCTGCTTCATCATGTTGGTAAGTGTGTTACGTTTGTGAAGGTATTTATGTAACTACAAGTGCGAGTCTAATTATGGAAAGTGATGTCCTTTATGTAGGTGGTGATCAAGTTGATCGACACATCCTCTAGGATTCAAAGGTGCGTTTGTGGGGTAAGACTTTTGGGATAGGAGTGGCGGAGCAGATTTACTCCAAATCGCAACAGGTGTGTAATCACACTTTTGTTAGAATAAATCGACAAAAGCTGAAAATGTAGGATTGTTGACACTACACGAGCGTACACTCGCTCGTGTGGTGAGCCGAATGCACAAAGCGTAGGCATTCGATCGAATAGGCCACCATGAACGTTTTCATGAGCTTAGGTCGACATTGGGCCACGATGGGCCAAAATGGGCCGTATGGGCCCTATAGGCTCGTGGGCCTGTATTGTGACAGCCCTAATTTGACCCTAGTCGGGAAGTGGTTTCGGGACCATAAAACCGAGTCACAAAAAAAATAGTTAACCATTACATTCTATGCTTATTATATGTGTAAATGTATGTGTGAAAGTTTCATGCTATAATTTTGTCGTTGCATGTGAAATTTATTAAATAGGACCTATATGAGATGTTTTGAAATATGATGGGTCATTTTTGTAGTGGCCAAATAATTGATAGAGAAAATTAATGGGTTTGCATGTCTAATACCCCACTTTAGTGGTAGTGGCCGGCCATGATAATGATAGTAGGCAAAAATTATGTGTTGTTTAATAATATTATATGATAATGGCCTAATTTGTGAAATAAAGAAATAAAGGAAAATAAGAATGAGTAATAGGAAAGCAAAAGAAAAGAAAAAGAAAAATATTAGTCTTCATCTTCCTTCTTAGGAGCCGAATGTTAGAGAAGAAAGGGGGATAGCATTCGGTCAACTTAAGCTCAAAAGAAGGTTAGTAATTCATGTTAAATTTTGAAATGTTAGCTTATTCTAAGTTAGTTACTAAGTTCCTTAACTAGCCCATGTGGAAATTTTGGTTTTGGGGGGGGGGTGAATGAAGCATTCGGAAGTATGAACTAGTAAGAATTTAATTGGGTAGTATATATATAGGTGTAATAGCCGAAATTGGAATTGCTTAATTACTTGCACAAATGTTTTGTGTTTGAATATTAGAAGGTGAGCATTACCATTTAGATGATTTGAAAAGAAAAGGGGTAAAAGTTTGAATGTCTAAAGGTTCGGTATCATACATGAATTCCAATAATATGATTTTGAATAATGTAAGAAATAGAATATGAATAATGTTAATGCTTGGGCGTGTTCGGCTAAGATGGTATATTAATGAGAAATCAATCCATCTTGCTAATATTATATAAGGTGATAAATAATAATGATTAGAAGTGTATTGATAAAGATGATTTTTAGTTTATTAAGTGATCAATGTTGTATGTGGGTTGTGATTAGTTTAAGTGACTAAGTAATGTGTTTTGTTTCATTAAGGTTAGGTATATCTTTGGTATATGAGTAAGTGTATGTCATGTGTGTATCTATGTTTTGTGATGGCCGAATATAATGGCAAAGTTTATATTAGACTTATATCAAGGATGTAGTCACAAAATACATATATACCAGGGGTACATGTACAATCGGTTATATAGATTTTAATGTATAGCACTAAATTAATATGTATGCAAAGAATGTTTGGATATGTGAATGAGTAAATTGTGGTAGTCTACTTTGGACGGCAGCAGTAAGGTGATTTTAGAAAATCACTATAAATTGTAGGGGATGAATTAGGTGCTAAATAAATTGTGTAATGAAAGCTTAGTGAGTCTAGTTTTCTATAGTGGAAACAATAAGAATAAAAGAACCATCTATCATGAGTAAATCGAAGTAATGGGGGACAGAGTCAGAATGGCTTCTAGATCCCCTGTTCTGTTTTTATAAAATCAGTATAAATTGTACAAAAATGGGGTTAAGATAAAATTTATATGCTTAGATTCCTTAATGAGTCTAGTTTCAAATGAAATAAGTGAGAACACATTTTGAATTTTGTACAATGAGAAATCTGATTCGTATCGAAGAATAGTCAGTTTAGTCAAGCAGTAAAACAGGGTGAACTTTAAGAAAAATCTGGTAGTGGTTGGCTAGACTAAAAATCATGAAAATTTTATGGCTAAAAGATAAATTAGTCTATTTTCGAGGAAAATTTACGGTCTTTGATTTGGAGTGTCGTAGCTCAAGTTATAAGTAAATTAATGACTGTTGCTCAGTAACTCAGCTTATAGGGAAGTTGTGATTTACTAATGAATTGCTTATTGATTTTTATAAGCTTACTATAAGTTGTATGTGTGAAATTCAAATATATATATATATGTGTGCTATATTCTGAAAGTAATACTTGAGTAATTGATTAATGGTTAGTTTAAAATTTATTGATTAAAGCTCAAGAGCATAGAGGGGCAACCTCGGATAAGGGAAAAGCTAAAGTCGCGGAATAGCCAACCCGAACTTGCCCAGAAAGATACAAGGTAAGTCTTTGAGTAATGAAATATAACGTATATTTAGACATAGAAATTATCAAATTATGATTGCGATGAATAAATTATGACGTGATGGTCTTGCTTGCATCATATGATCAAATAAATAGGTAAAATACTTGTTTGTAATCGCATGATAATAGAAAGTTTCCGGAATAATGAAACGAGAATATGTCATTTGTTATGACTAGTGAATTAATTGTAAAATGGTTAGAAAGAATGCTAAAATTGTATTCAAATATCAAAGTGTTGTTTAAATGTGTGAATGTATGATTGTTGATCAAGGTTTGAAACCGAGCTAAGTCTCGAAGGGCTATAAGCCAGTGTTAAAAACCGGACTTGGTTCCGAAGGGCTTTAAGCCATCGTTAAAGCCGGACTTAGTTCCGAAGGGCTCTGCGCCAGTGTTATTGCCGAACTTAGTTCGAAGGGCCTTTAAGCCAGCAGCGCAAACCGAGCTTAGTCTCGAAGGGCTTCTGAGCCAGTTCTAAGATTCGGGTTTTAGTTCACAAGGACGCGTCTTCGCCAAATTTGACCTATGAGTTGGGTGGATAAACCGTAAGTATGCACAAGTGAATTTATATAATGCATGTCAAGTTAATTCCAAGCATAAGTACAATTTAACGTGAAGTGATCAAGTAAGTAAATGCTTTCGTTGAAGATATGATTGATCGTTATATTTCGTGTTTCGAAAGTCGGCAATTATGCTTAAACTAGCGTTTAAAATCCTTTGAATGTTTATTATTGGATTAGAAGGTATGAGTACTAACTTAGGCGATTTCAACATCACTAGTAGGCTATATATATATATATATGCATGAGAGTTGTCTGAAAATTTGGGAAGATCGTATTCAGTTATAAATTAAAGGAATAGATGAACGTATTGATTTTTCCCTTTATGATATGATCGATAAAGAAGCACTTTCGTTATGTTTGGGTTTAGCCCAAGGCTGATTTAAATAGACTTGAGATTAATATGCCAATTTCTTAGATGATTTCATTACTTAAAGCTTACTAAGCATTGAAATGCTTATTCTTTTGTTTTGCTTCTCTGTTTTATAGATTTTGCTCGTCCTCCATCGGATTCGAAAGTTCCAAAGTCGAAGTCAACCACACTATCTAAGCTTTTTGGTACATTTTTGATTAAGTTGTGATAATGGCATGTATAGGATAGACTTTGTAATTTGACCTAGTACCTTTTGGTGTTGTACATATATGAATAGCCATACGCAAATGGCTTATCTAGTCAACTTGCAATTTTTATATATTTATGATGAAAGTGTTGATGAATGTGATCGATAATGCTCGAATGTTTTAATTATACGGTTGATATTTAGAAAACGAAATTAAGGCTTACTTAGTAACATTCTTAACTCCTCCGGTGACGGAGGCGGGCTAGGGGTGTTACATTTTATTGGTATCAGAGCTACGGTTTAGTCGATTCTAGGACTACCGTATTGCAAATTGGTCTAGCTATACATGCCATTATATGTTTATTTGATAGTGTGGTGATTTCTGACAGTTAAAAATGCGTTTATGTATAGTGATGGATCCCGATCCTAATCGGCGATAGTTGATGATGTTGAGAGCGTGGCACCGCCTCGCGCAATGACAAACCGGTGAACTCTCAACCTATGGCTAGTAATCAGAATGAGGAAGCTAGACAAGCTTTCTATAGCGTGATGAATGATTGGTTCAATCAGTACATTCGAACTAACACGGCTATTCCCCAACCCCCACTTCCGACCAATACACCCCCTGCACCAGCAGTACCTCCGGTAACCGATCAGATGAGGTTAAATAAGCCTCCAGTTGACAGAATCCAAAGCACGGGGCTACTAAATTTAAAGCAACAGACAGCGATGATGCCGAACAAGCTGAGTTTTGGTTGGATAACACTATCCGGGTACTTGATGAACTTTCTTGCACACTCGATGAATGCTTGAAGTGTGCTATCTCTTTGTTACGTGATTCTGCTTATTATTGGTGGAATACGTTGATTTCGGTTGTACCTAGAGAACGGGTAACACGGGAGTTTTTCCAAACCGAGTTTCGGAAGAAGTATATCAGTCAGAGATTTATCGATCAAAAACGGAAAGAATTTCTTGAGCTTAAACAAGGTTCCATGTCGGTTACTGATTATGAACGAAAGTTTGTGAGGCTTAGTCGGTATGCTCGAGAATGCGTTTCTTCGAAGATGTAATGTGTAAACGTTTGAGGAGGGTGAACGAAGACATAAAGCTGTTCGTTGGTATTCTAGAAATCGAGAGAATTTGTAGTACTTGTTGAGCGAGCTTGCAAAGCCAAGAGCTCGATGAAAGGAAAAAAGGAGAGCTGATTTGGGAGCAAGAGAGTTTGAAAAGATATTCGGAAAACCATTTCATCAGTCATCGAAGAAGTTTAGAGATGATCCAAATAGATCTAAGAATACTTGAGTTTTTACGGACGGGATCGTAATCGACCCCTATGAGAGTACACGTAGCTATACTTTGCGGTGTTGGCAATGATCGTCAGGATAGATCTGATTGTCAGTATTGTGGCAAGTGGCATTCGGGAAGCTGTAGAGTTCGTGACCGCTCCTGTTTCAAATGTGGATCGACGGATCATTTTATCAAAGATTGCCCGAGATTGTCTGGTCAGAATGTGAATCAGAGTGAAAAACCGACTAATACTACAAAGAAGAGGTAGGCCCCTAGAAATCCGGGGCATGCTAGTGGCGGTCGAGAGGGCCTAAAGATACCACCACCAAATCGGAGGCTCGTGCTCTGCCGAGAGCTTATGCTATACGCGCACGCGCGAGGATGCTTCTTCACCGGATGTTATTACCGGTACTTTTACTTTCTTTGATACTAATGTGATTGCTTTGATTGACCCTGGTTCTACTCATTCTTATATATGTGAAACCTTAGCATCCAGTAAGACTTTACCTGTTGAGTTTACTGAGTTTGTAATCCGGTGTCAAATCCTTTGGGTCGTTACGCACTTATCGACCAAGTGTGCAAGAAATGCCCCCCTAGTAATCCGAGGTTCTGTTTTTGGTGATTTGATACTTTTACCGTTTGACGAATTTGATGTTATCCTCAGTATGGATTGGTTGACCGTACATGACGCAATTGTAAATTGCAAAAGAAAAACCATCGAGTTGAGGTGTGTGAATAACGAGATAATTCGAGTTGAGTCTACCGACTTGAATAGGTTGCCAGCTGTAATATCATCGATGCTGGCTCAGAAATGTGTAAGAAAGGGGTGTGAAACATACCTTGCGTATGTACTTGATGACAAAGAATTAGAAAAGAAGCTTGAATCTGTGCCAGTAGTTTGTGAATACCCGGATGTTTTTCCCGAAGAATTACCGGGTTTACCACCTGTTCGGGAGGTAGAGTTTGGCATCGAGCTTGTGCCTGGGACTACACCGATCTCAATAACTCCGTTCGTATGGCACCAACAGAATTAAAAGAATTGAAAGCTCAGTTGCAAGAGTTGACGGATAAAGGTTTCGCTCGACCAAGTTTCTCACCTTGGGGTGCACCAGTATTGTTTGTGAAAAAGAAGGACGGAACCATGAGATTGTGTAATGATTATCGTCAGCTGAATAAAGTGACAATAAAGAATAAATATCTCATTATCGCGTATTGATGATTTATTTGATCAACCTGAAGGAGCCGCGGTGTTTTCAAAGATAGATTTTAGATCGGGTTATTATCAGTTGCGAGTTCGAGATTCGGATATACCCAAAACTGCTTTCAGAACGAGATACGGCCATTATGAGTTTTTAGTGATGCCGTTCGGGCTCACTAATGCCCCTGCGGTGTTTATGGATTTGATGAATCGGATCTTCAGACAGTATTTGGACCGGTTCGTAGTTGTGTTTATTGATGACATCTTGGTCTATTCTAGAAATGAGACCGAACATGCCGAACACCTGAGATTAGTGTTGCGAATTTTACGGGATAAGCAATTATATGCTAAGTTCAGTAAGTCTAAGTTCTGGTTAAGAGAGGTTAGCTTCTTGGGGCATGTGGTATCCGCATCAGGTATTCGAGTTGATCCGAGCAAAATTTCAGCCATACTTAATTGGAAGCCTCAGAAATATTCTTGCGAGGTTTGGAGCTTTTTGGGACTTCTTTGGTTACTACCGACGATTTGTAAAAGGTTTCTCAATGATATTTGCACCAATAATGACGGCTACTTCAAAAAGATGTTAAGTTTGATTGGTCGAGAAAAGTGTCGGAAAAGTTTTGATCAATGAAGACTTATTTGACGAAGCTCGATCGTACGGCCGAATCAGGGAAAGAGTTTGTCATTCTGATGATGCATCCTTACTTGGG
The DNA here is from genome assembly GCA_025698475.1 of Gossypium anomalum. Lineage (NCBI taxonomy): Eukaryota > Viridiplantae > Streptophyta > Magnoliopsida > Malvales > Malvaceae > Gossypium > Gossypium anomalum. Next base: position 47,189,496 of record CM046964.1, read on the forward strand.
TTGGGTTGTGTGTTGATGCAAGAAGGTCGAGTCGTAGCATATGCGTCGAGGCAATTGAAGCCACATGAGAAAAACTATCCAACTCATGATCTCGAATTAGCTGCCATTGTATTTGCTCTTAAAATATGGCGACACTACTTGTTTGGAGAGAAGTGCCATGTATTTTCAGATCACAAAAGTCTCAAATATTTGATGACTCAGAGAGAATTAAATTTGCGACAAAAAGACGTTGGCTTGAGTTGTTGAAAGATTATGAGCTTGTCATTGATTATCACCGGGAAAGGCTAATGTGGTTGCGGATGCTTTAAGTCGCAAATCACTTTGTTTGCTTTACTGAGCAATGAATGTACACTTGTCCGTTCTATCCGATAGTGTGTTAGTAGCGAGAATTAAAGGCTAGACCATCGTGGATTCATCAAATTAGTGAAGCTCAAAAAGTCGATGATGAATTGGTTGCTAAACGAAATTTGAATGTGCCATGGGTATGGAATCGAATTTCAAATTGATGAAGACGACTGTGTAAGGTTCAGAAACCGATTGTGTGTTCCAATAAATTCAGAACTTATTTCGATGATTTTAAATGAAGCTCATCATAGCCGAATGTCGATCCATCCGGGTAGCACGAAAATGTACAATGATCTAAAATGTCAGTTTTGGTGGTCTGGTATGAAACGAGACATTTCCGACTTTGTTTCGAAGTGTTTGGTATGTCAACAGGTGAAAGCGGAACATCAAGTACCTTCGGGATTACTTCAGCAGATCATGATACCCGAATGGAAATGGGATCGAGTAACGATGGATTTTGTCTCTAGGTTGCCGTTGTCGTCAAGCAAGAAAGATGCGATCTGGGTGATTGTTGATAGATTGACAAAGTCGGCTCATTTTATTTCCGTACGCACGGATTATTCACTTGACAAAGTAGCCGAGCTGTATATTTCTCAGATTGTGAAGTTACACGGGGTACCTATTTCTATTGTATCGGATAGAGATCCGAGATTCACATCGCGATTCTGGAAGAAATTACATGAAGCATTGGGTACCAAGTTGCATTTTAGCACCGCTTTTCATCCCCGCATCGATGGTCAATCAACGGATTATTCAAATACTCGAGGATATGTGGAGATGTTGCATCCTTGAGTTTAGTGGTTCGTGGGAACGATATTTGCCTTTGATTGAATTTGCTTACAACAATAGCTTCCAATCAAGCATTAAGATGGCACCTTACGAGGCTTTATATGGTCGTAAATGCCGCATACACCGTTGTTTTGGACCGAGCTTAGTGAAAGTAAAATTGTTGAGTCGATTTGATTAAAGATCTTTGAGCAGTAAAGTAAAAGTAATCAGTGAAAGTCTGAAAGCAGCTGCAGATCGTCAGAAATCGCACGCGGATTTGAAACGAAAAGACATTGAATATCAGGTCGGAGATAAAGTGTTTCTTAAGGTTTCACCTTGGAAGAAAGTGCTCAGATTTGGCCGTAAAGGCAAATTGAGTCCAAGGTTTATCGGGCCATATGAGATATCCGAACGAATTGGGCCAGTTGCTTACAGATTGATTTTACCCCCTGAACTTGAAAAGATTCACAATGTTTTTCATGTCTCGATGCTTCGACGTTATAGATCTGACCCTTCGCACGTAATTAATCCATCAGAAGTTGAAATTCAATCCGATATGAGTTATGAAGAAGAACCGATTCATATCCTAGCTCGTGAAGTGAAAGAGTTGCGAAACAAAAGGGTTCCGTTAGTAAAGGTGTTATGGCTCAAACACGGGATCGAAGAAGCTACGTGGGAAACCGAAAACTCTATGAAAGAACGTTACCCAAACCTATTTACGGTAAGATTTTCGGGACGAAAATTTCTTAAGTGGGGAGAGTTGTGACAGCCCTAATTTGACCCTAGTCGGGAAGTGGTTTCGGGACCATAAAATCGAGTCACAAAAAAAATAGTTAACCGTTACATTCTATGCTTATTATATGTGTAAATGTATGTGTGAAAGTTTCATGCTATAATTTTGTCGTTGCATGTGAAATTTATTAAATAGGACCTATATGAGATGTTTTGAAATATGATGGGTCATTTTTGTAGTGGCCAAATAATTGATAGAGAAAATTAATGGGTTTGCATGTCTAATACCCCACTTTAGTGGTAGTGGTAAACCATGATAATGATAGTAGGCAAAAATTATGTGTTGTTTAATAATATTATATGATAATGGCCTAATTTGTGAAATAAAGAAATAAAGGAAAATAAGAATGAGTAATAGGAAAGCAAAAGAAAAGAAAAAGAAAAATATTAGTCTTCATCTTCCTTCTTAGGAGCCGAATGTTAGAGAAGAAAGGGGGATAGCATTCGGTCAACTTAAGCTCAAAAGAAGGTTAGTAATTCACGTTAAATTTTGAAATGTTAGCTTATTCTAAGTTAGTTACTAAGTTCCTTAACTAGCCCATGTGGAAATTTTTGGTTTTGGGGGGTGAATGAAGCATTCGGCCATAGTTGATAATGAAGAGATATGGTTATTTTTTTGGTTTAGATGAATAAATGTTGATGAGAGAAGTATGAACTAGTAAGAATTTAATTGGGTAGTATATATATAGGTGTAATAGCCAAAATTGGAATTGCTTAATTACTTGCACAAATGTTTTGTGTTTGAATATTAGAAGGTGAGCATTACCATTTAGATGATTTGAAAAGAAAAGGGGTAAAAGTTTGAATGTCTAAAGGTTGGTATCATACATGAATTCCAATAATATGATTTTGAATAATGTAAGAAATAGAATATGAATAATGTTAATGCTTGGGCATGTTGGCTAAGATGGTATATTAATGAGAAATCAATCCATCTTGCTAATATTATATAAGGTGATAAATAATAATGATTAGAAGTGTATTGATAAAGATGATTTTTAGTTTATTAAGTGATCAATGTTGTATGTGGGTTGTGATTAGTTTAAGTGACTAAGTAATGTGTTTTGTTTCATTAAGGTTAGGTATACCTTTGGTATATGAGTAAGTGTATGTCATGTGTGTATCTATGTTTTGTGATGGCCGAATATAATGGCAAAGTTTATATTAGACTTATATCAAGGATGTAGTCACAAAATACATATATACCAGGGGTACATGTACAATCGGTTATATAGATTTTAATGTATAGCACTAAATTAATATGTATGCAAAGAATGTTTGGATATGTGAATGAGTAAATTGTGGTAGTCTACTTTGGACAGCAGCAGTAAGGTGATTTTAGAAAATCACTATAAATTGTAGGGGATGAATTAGGTGCTAAATAAATTGTGTAATGAAAGCTTAGTGAGTCTAGTTTTCTATAGTGGAAACAATAAGAATAAAAGAACCATCGATCATGAGTAAATCGAAGTAATGGGGGACAGAGTCAGAATGGCTTCTAGATCCCCTGTTTTGTTTTTATAAAATCAGTATAAATTGTACAAAAATGGCCTTAAGATAAAATTTATATGCTTAGATTCCTTAATGAGTCTAGTTTCAAATGAAATAAGTGAGAACACATTTTGAATTTTGTACAATGAGAAATCTGATTCGTATCGAAGAATAGTCAGTTTAGTCAAGCAGTAAAACAGGATGAACTTTAAGAAAAATCTGGTAGTGGTTGGCTAGACTAAAAATTATGAAACTTTTATGGCTAAAAGATAAATTAGTCTATTTTCGAGGAAAATTTACGGTCTTTGATTTGGAGTGTCGTAGCTCAAGTTATAAGTAAATTAATGACTGTTGCTCAGTAACTCAGCTTATAGGGAAGTTGTGATTTACTAATGAATTGCTTATTGATTTTTATAAGCTTACTATAAGTTGTATGTGTGAAATTCAAATATATATATATATGTGTGCTATATTCTGAAAGTAATACTTGAGTAATTGATTAATGGTTAGTTTAAAATTTATTGATTAAAGCTCAAGAGCATAGAGGGTGCAACCTCGGATAAGGGAAAAGCTAAAGTCGCGGAATAGCCAACCCGAACTTGCCCAGAAAGATACAAGGTAAGTCTTTGAGTAATGGAATATAACGTATATTTAGACATAGAAATTATCAAATTATGATTGCGATGAATAAATTATGACGTGATGGTCTTGCTTGCATCATATGATCAAATAAATAGGTAAAATACTTGTTTGTAATCGCATGATAATAGAAAGTTTCCGGAATAATGAAACGAGAATATGTCATTTGTTATGACTAGTGAATTAATTGTAAAATGGTTAGAAAGAATGCTGAAATTGTATTCAAATATCAAAGTGTTGTTTAAATGTGTGAATGTATGATTGTTGATCAAGGTTTGAAACCGAGCTAAGTCTCGAAGGGCTATAAGCCAGTGTTAAAAACCGGACTTGGTTCCGAAGGGCTTTAAGCCATCGTTAAAGCCGGACTTAGTTCCGAAGGGCTCTGCGCCAGTGTTATTGCCGAACTTAGTTCGAAGGGCCTTTAAGCCAGCAGCGCAAACCGAGCTTAGTCTCGAAGGGCTTCTGAGCCAGTTCTAAGATTCGGGTTTTAGTTCACAAGGACGTCTTCGCCAGCCTATGAGTTGGGTGGATAAACCGTAAGTATGCACAAGTGAATTTATATAATGCATGTCAAGTTAATTCCAAGCATAAGTACAATTTAACGTGAAGTGATCAAGTAAGTAAATGCTTTCGTTGAAGATATGATTGATCGTTATATTTCGTGTTTTGAAAGTCGGCAATTATGCTTAAACTAGCGTTTAAAATCCTTTGAATGTTTATTATTGGATTAGAAGGTATGAGTACTAACTTAGGCGATTTCAACATCACTAGTAGGCTATATATATATATGTGCATGAGAGTTGTCTGAAAATTTGGGAAGATCGTATTCAGTTATAAATTAAAGGAATAGATGAACGTATTGATTTTTTCCCTTTATGATATGATCGATAAAGAAGCACTTTCGTTATGTTTGGGTTCGGCCCAAGGCTGATTTAAATAGACTTGATATTAATATGCCAATTTCTTAGATGATTTCATTACTTAAAGCTTACTAAGCATTGAAATGCTTATTCTTTTGTTTTGCTTCTCTGTTTTATAGATTTTGCTCGTCCTCCATCGGATTCGAAAGTTCCAAAGTCGAAGTCAACCACACTATCTAAGCTTTTTGGTACATTTTTGATTAAGTTGTGATAATGGCATGTATAGGATAGACTTTGTAATTTGACCTAGTACCTTTTGGTGTTGTACATATATGAATAGCCATACGCAAATGGCTTATCTAGTCAACTTGCAATTTTTATATATTTATGATGAAAGTGTTGATGAATGTGATCGATAATGCTCGAATGTTTTAATTATACGGTTGATATTTAGAAAACGAAATTAAGGCTTACTTAGCAACATTCTTAACTCCTCCGGCGACGGAGGCGGGCTAGGGGTGTTACATGTATGGGCAAACGGCACGGATGTGAGGAGACCGTTGGGCCAGTTGTGTTGGTTACACGGCCAAGGCCATTACTTGGGCTTATTGGGCCTCATGAGCGTGTAGGCCCACATGGGTCGTACAATGGGCTTGGGCCCATTTATACTATTTTACTGTTAAGGTTGCACGGGTCACACGAGACGACTGTGGGCCTACTATTTGGTCAGTAAGTATACCTAAACCCTAAATTATGAATTGACTGTTATACCCCCATGAGGAAAATGACCGATATACTCCTATGTGATGAATGACTGTTTAAGCATGCCATATTTATCATATGTACATTTATATTATGTCGCATTGCATGGGGTGGGATTTATGTTATTGGAGGAAGTGTATTGAAAGGCTATAAGCCTATTACTGACAGCTCTGCTGCAAATACAATTAATGCCAAAACCGGTACTTTATTCTGGAGTGTAGGGATAGGTGGGTCAATTTATTCCCCACATGGAGTGTAGGGTTGAACGGAGTGGAGTGTAGAGGATGGTTAGGTAGGATCTTTTTGTGCATTTTTGATACTGTACTGAATTGGGCTAAAGCCCACACCTTTACTGTTACTGTAATGGGCTAAGGCCCACACTATATTATTGTTAATATGGGCTTAAGCCCAGACTGTTCGTCACTATATGTTTGACTGTTTATTAATAGGGATTACACATTGAGTTTCATAACTCACCTTTTTTGCTTAACTGTGCAGGTAATCCTTAGGCAGGTCGATGCTGTGAGGGACTTAGAGATAGCCACACCACTATTTATAACTTCATTTTGTTTTTAGTAAAAGTAGCTTATTTGGGGTATTTTATGTAATAAGACCGTTATAAGTTTTTATTTTCTTTTTTTTGGGAATTTTACTAAATTGATTTATAACTGTTAGCCATAGGATTCGGGTTTTCTAAAAAGTAGAAGGTTTTCAACTACATACTATGAAACTTGATTTAAAAGCTTCCACAATGACAACGTTTTAAAGTGTAATATCGACCTAGTATGAGACATGTTTTACAAAACGAACCAATAATTTGGCAAATGGATTAAACAAGTTAGTTTTTCAAAAGATCACAAACAAGGTTTTAAAACTAACAAACTTTCTATCAAAATCTTCGATATTCACAGTTCACTCCAATGTGACATCTCGGATGCGGCCCTAATGTCTAGGCCGGGTTTGGGGTGTTACAAAAGCTTAAATTCTTATTATGTTTTATTATAAACATTATAATAGCCATTTTACCAATTTATCCTTACTATAATAATCATTTAAATTTATAATAGATGTCTAACAATGTTCGTTTAATATACCAATGGTCTAATAACATAATAAGGACCTTACTTTTAATAAGACATAACACTTAAGCACTTTTAACAAATAGTTAGCCACTTTTACATTTTACGCGATTAGGTCCTTTTATCAAATTAAACACACAAATGATCAAACTCTCATATAGAATTTTTGCACATACTAATTCACAGATAATAAGCATGGAAAATAATATTTAAATATTTTTTTGACTTATATTTTTGGTCCCAATACCACTTTTCCGACTAGGGTCCTGATGTGAGCACACCCGGGGCATCCTCGAATGCGAAACAAGAATTAATCAAGCTTCCAAAAGGCCCCATGACTCGAGCTCGAACCAAGCAAATTCAAGATGCTCTATCCGTATTAGTGTTGCACATTTGGGATGACAACAAGGTTCATGATGTTGGAGGAGCTAAGGATAATGCCTTGAAGACTCCACGCACCATTTTGCAATCTGATTTTAGCTCCTTTCAGCTCCCTATGCGCCATTCAGCTCCCATCAGCTCATTTGAGCTCGATTCAGCTCGTTTGAGCTTGATTTTAGCTCGTTTTAGCTCATTTCTTTTTCATTCCAATAAATTAAGTTTTAATTTAGTTTTTAATCAAGTTTGCTACAGCTCATGCCGAAACCCCTAGCTCAACTTAGCTCACTAAGTGATTTTGACTATTTTGAGCTAGCCGAATTTACTTGATAGTTGACTTATAATTATTATGTTTGGATTAGTTAATGTCATTAAGTTTTTTAGTTATTAATTTAAATTATAACTACATGAATAGTTATATTTTATTTAATTATGTGATTAATTCATGTAGGTTTGCCGAATGTGGAAGATTCATTCATGACAAGATGCATGAACGGGAAAGTACATTGAATGGGAAGATACATGCATGGATCAGTTCAATGTTTAGAGGCCATACATTCATGAACATGGAGGGTTAATGAATATTGAAGATGCATCTCCCATGGACGGCACACATGCATGTATGAGGGACCTTAAATTCAAGTACATGTACGGCTAGATTCAAGCCTCCTACCAAGTTCCATGTATAGTCGATGCATGTGGGAGGAATCTTGGTGTTTCCTAAGCACCTATTCAGCCAAGAGACACCTCTTGGAAGTATCATGCACACCTTGGCCGAACCTAGACAACCTGTTGAGCTCCGAAAGGTGTACATCCATCAAGTGACTTAAGCTCATGCATGAAGCTGTCCAAACATACTCCCATTAGTTGAATCAAGACTAGACAACTAATGTGTTCATTCTAGAATATTCTAGCTAGTTCATGACCGAATTTGCTTAGCCTTTAAGCTAGCTAGTTGTCCATTCAGTTACTACATGATTGCCTTTAAATAGTTTGTTGATTTCATTGTGAAGGAACTTTTTGCCAAATTATTAATGAACATTGTTCTTGTGAGGTTACTTCCTCTCATATCTCGTACAAGTTTCGAAAGACTTATCTAGCTTGTGCTAGTGGCGTCAATCGTCCTTGTTTGAACTTATCACCAATCTTGGTGTGGCGTTCACCTATCCTGCTATCCATCCTTTTCACCTTAACAATATAGGAACCGGGGTGACACTTTTTAGTGTTGATTCATTCCTGACGTTAAGTTCGATTTCTATCCCCATCTTTCAAATTTCTTTTTGTTAACCAAACCGAGCCATTTATCCATCATCCATCTTTGCTACCCTTAACCGGACCTATTGTTAATTCTACACTTCTTGAAACCTTCCGATTATCCTAACCTATTCTTTTATTTCTATTACTAAAATTTGAGGCACGAACAATTCTCTCGTCTAAGATCGGGCAACTACGTGAATTTGACTCAACTTCCCGGGCTAGATCACATCATTTGGTATCAGAGCTTGTAAAACGAGAGGCGCCGACGTTCGTATCAAGATTGAAATAGGTTCATAGTGTAAAAAAAATTAAAATTAAAAAAAAATTTCAAGTTGTAATTTTTGTTTTTCTCTATTGTGATTGTGGTATTGTGAAGTAGTAAAAAAAAAGGTATGAAATTTTAAAAAAAAAAGTGAAGTGATCAAGTTCTTCCATTTGTTTATATTTAGTTCCGATCGTCAAGTGTTCTTCTTCTTCAATTTTTTTTTGTACCCTTCCAAAACGCCACACTATACCAAAACTTTCTTTTAGCCTACCCGTACACCGTAACATCTTATCCCTTGTAACCAATTTTGAAGTCGACCCTAAAGCACCAAGACAAGTCAAGAGAAACAAAATACGAGGTTACGAGAGTAAGTGTGAGTGGTAAAAGGCTAGAGATTGTGAGAGCATTCAAGAGTTGAAAAAGCCTAAAACGAGTGCAAACACGAGTGGAGTGTTCATCAATTATTTTCTTTCTGAGTGAATCGTGAGATTTTGTGGTGAGGTGTTTATTATTATTATTATTATTATTATTATATTTTAACAATCTTCTTTTCAGAAACTAATCATGTCTCAAGAAGAGATTTTAGATTTTGAACTTCTAGACTTCGTGAAGGAAATGGATCGCTTGCTCGATAGGAGATTAAAACCCTTCCAAGAACAATTGGTCCGTGTCGAAGAGCGAGCTCATCGAGCAAGAGCCCAACGAGAGCAAGGCCGAGGGGCGGATTCAAGACTATCAAGAAAACAGTCATCCAATGACTATTTTGGAAAAGACCTATATCATGATTCTTTTTCATCAAGGAATTCGAGACGAAATCAAACAAATTTCAAGTTTGAAGCCTATTATGGTGGCAAACAAGAAAGCACAAGTCGATCTTCATGTACACCAAGTTATTCATCCATGAAGAATCAATCTCGAAGAGATGATCATCGTTTGTATGAAGACCCCTCTTCTCATTCTCAACGAAAAGTCTCTCATTCTAATTCCTTCTTGTATTCTTCCTCTTGTAATAAAATCAAAAAAGCAAAGGAGAAAGAATTTGAAAGAAAAAAATAAACAAAAGAAAAGGAGTGTGAAAGAAAGCAAAAAGAGAATAAGAAAAAGAAAAATGAAATTGAAATTGAAAAAGAAAGTGAAAAAGAAAAAGAGAAGGAAAAAGAGATCGAGATCGAGATCGAGGGTGAAAAAGAATGTGAGAAGAAAAAGAAAATTGAAAAAGAAGTGAGTGAAAATGAAGAACGAGAGCAAGAAAAAGCGAGGAGTGTTTCAACTAACCGAACTACAAGTTTTCCTTGTATTGCTTCCTCTTTTCAGGTTTCTGAAGAATCGATTAATAAGTTCCATCTACATTACCTCCCAAAGGAGAGACAGTTCGCATTGGTTGGTAAAGGTAATCCTAGCCCACCCATGCCACAAGGTAAGGAAGGTAAGTGTTATAAAGTGTTTCAGTCTCCACCGACCTATTTGAATGTTTGTGATTATATTGATGATATGGCCAACTTCCATTCTTTGATTAATGGAGATGTGTTTATTTCAAATGATGGCAAGGAGACCATTACTCATGAAAATTGTGGTGTTGAAGAGCATGTTGGTGAAGTAAGTATAAATCAACACAAACAATTTTTGAATTTGTGTGTTAAAAAATTGCCATGTAAAACTCCTAGTCCGATTGTTTGTGATGGTGGTGTAATGTTGTTGCCTTATTCTGTAAATTTTGCATACTTGTGTAGGTTTGATCGAGTGAGACTTGAGTTTAATGATTATTGGAATGATTGCTTGATCCCATCTTCTTTGATTAACATACTTGGGACATTGGAAATCAAGAAACTCTTAATGCATATTGAATCAAGTGACCAAGCTCATGTGTTTAAACCCAGAATTTGTTATTTTGGTTCGATATGTGGGGAACTCAAGCATCCTAAATTTTGTGCGAATAATTTATGTTTACTTGATGCTTGGACTATGAATAAGAAAATGAAAATTAAAGATTCTGCTTATAACTTAAAATTGTTCCTTGTTCATTCTATGTTGCTGGTTATGAAATTCTTGTTTCACCTCGAAAGGGTAAGATCAACTCATGCTTTTGATCCTAGTATCGATTCATACACTCAATTGGTGAATATCATTTCAGTACGTCCCTTTAAGTTTACCAACCATGGAGACACTATCATTTATCATTTTTGTGAAGGAGACACTTTGAAAAGTGAGAATTGTTTTTGTGATTACTCTTCATTTCAGGTTTCTCAAGGATCATGTGAAGATCTTTGGCTTCAATACCTTTCCGAGGAAAGAAGGATTATGTTGGTTGAAAAGGGTAAAACTAATTTTCATCTCCCTAGTCCCAACGGTAAGCAAGGTGAGTTTTCAATAGTTCTTAGGCCGCTCTATTCGACTAGAATCGATGATTTTGCTCATGACTTGTGTCCGGAAAAGGTTTCATCCATTGATGCGGTCAATTGCTATTCTTTGTTTGATGAAGCATTACCTTGTAAGACGTTCTGTCCATTTGCTTGTGAAAATGGTGCTTTGAATATGTTCGCTTATATGAATCATAATTGTTTTGATACAATTATGCTTGGACAATTTGTTTGTTCGAAAAATTTATTGACAACTTATGGATATTCATCTCACATGATTCATACATATTTTCTATTGCCGAAGATGGATAGTCAAATTGGAAAGGTAAGACCCAACCTTTACCTCACCAACGACAATCCCTCATCTGTTCGTGAAATAAAAAGGATTGGCCCATTTCTAGTTTGTTTTGTATTCAAGTTTTTACTCTTTCATTATGATGAAATTAATAGTTGTCAAATTTTGATTCCTATTCAAACTTCTGGCAGTTCTTTTATCTTTCGCCCTAGAGAGATCCAAACGTTCGACTTGAGGACAAGTCGCTTTGAAGACGGAGGGGATGATGTGAGCACACCCGAGGCATCCTCGAATGCGAAACAAGAATTAATCGAGCTTCCAAAAGGTCCCATGACTCGAGCTCGAACCAAGCAAATTCAAGATGCTTTATCCGTATTAGTGTTGCGCATTTGGGATGACAACAAGATTCATGACGTTGGAAGAGCTAAGGACAATGCCTTGAAGACTCCATGCACCATTTTGCAATCCGATCTCAGCTCCTTTTCAGCTCCCCATACGCCATTCAACTCCCATCAGCTCATTTGAGATCGATTTAGCTTGTTTGAGCTTAATTTTAGCTCGTTTTAGCTTATTTCTTTTTCATTCCAATAAACTAAGTTCTAATTTAGTTTTTAATCAAGTTTGCTACAGCTCATACCGAAACCCCTAGCTCAACTTAGCTCACTAAGTGATTTTGACTATTTTGAGCTAGCCGAATTTACTTGATAGTTGACTTATAATTATTATGTTTGAATTAGTTAATGTCATTAAGTTGTTTAGTTATTAATTTAAATTATAACTACATGAATAGTTATATTTTATTTAATTATGTGATTAATTCATGTAGGTTAGCCGAATGTGGAAGATTCATTCATGATAAGATGCATGAACGGGAAAGTACATTAAATGGGAAGATACATGCATGGATCAGTTCAATGTTTGGAGGCCATACATTCATGAACATGGAGGGTTAATGAATATTGAAGATGCATCTCCCATGGACGACACACATGCATGTATGAGGGACCTTAAATGCAAGTACATATACGGCTAGATTCAAGCCTCCTACCAAGTTCCATGTACAGCCGATGCATGTAGGAGGACTCTTGGTGTTTCCTAAGCACCTATTCGGCCAAGAGACACCTCTTGGAAGTATCATGCACACCTTGGCCGAACCTAGACAACCCGTTGAGCTCCCAAAGGTGTACATCCATCAAGTGACTTAAGCTCATGCATGAAGCTGTCCAAACATACTCCCATTAGCCGAACCAAGACTAGACAATTAATGTGTTCATTCTAGAATATTCTAGCTAGTTCATGACCGAATTTGCTTAGCCTTTAAGCTAGCTAGTTGTCCATTCGGTTACTACACGATTGCCTTTAAATAATTTGTTGATTTCATTGTGAAGGAACTTTTTGCCAAATTATTAATGAACATTGTTCTTGTGAGGTTGCTTCCTCTCATATCTCGTACAAGTTTCGAAAGACTTATCTAGCTTGTGCTAGTGGTGTCAATCGTCCTTGTTTGAACTTATCACCAATCTTGGTGTAGCGTTCACCTATCCTGCTATCCATCCTTTTCACCTTAACAATATAGGAATCGGGGTGACACTTTTTAGTGTTGAATCATTCCTGACGTTAAGTTCCATTTCCATCCCCATCTTTTAAATTTCTTTTTGTTAACCAAACCGAGCCATTTATCCATCATCCATCTTTGCTACCCTTAACCGAACCTACTGCTAATTCTACAACTTTCCGCTTATCCTAACCTATTCTTTTACTTCTATTACTAAAATTCAAGGCACGAACAATTCTCTCGTCTACGATCGGGCAACTACGTGAATTTGACTCAACTTCTCGGGCTGGATCACATCAGGTCCAAAGCAGACTGTTACACATGTGGCACAAGTTAGTATACCCTCTAGTTTTCACATGGCCCAGCATACGGTCTGTGTAACATCCGAAACCCGGCCTGGACATTATGGCTGAATCTGGTGATGTCACAGTGAGGTGTTTCTTGCAAAATGCACTTTCGTTGAAAATTCCATTTCATAATAAAACACTTTGTGATCTTAACAATGATTTAGGAAGTCTCGTTCATTGTTAAAACTCAAGTCATTTAGCAAAAGGTTAATCCTATTAATTTGTTATTCCATCTTTAAACATTGTTCATTGCGGAAGTTTTAAAAATATGTTGCGTAAATGTGGTGTTTTGGAAAAAACATATATTTTTTTGAAAACCTGCATCCTACTACTAGCAGATATAAATCAAAATAAATGAAACCCAAAAATTAAAGATTAAAAATTATAGAGGCCTTATTACACAAAAATACCCAAATAAAACTAATTATAAATTAAAAGTCGAATATGGAAGTGTAAACTGTTGTGTGGCTACCTTCGAGTCCCTCGCAGCAACGATCCGCCTAAGGATTTCCTGCATAGATAAGTTGTAACACCCTTAACCCGTATCCGTCGCTAGAATGGGATTATGAGATATTACCTGACAAAATACAACTAGAAATTTATATACATTTCATTTCATACTTAATATGTTATTCTTATCAAATCATTCAAACCATTAAATTTTAAAATCTTATTGCTAACATAATCTCTTTACAAATCATTTCATATCATATAACGAACATATATGTAATCACATAATTCATAAGCAAAAATATCATTTATATCATTTTACCACATAAGCATGTGCGCATATCCAAGCTAATGTAATTATTTCATTCCATTATTTCATACATAAATCATATAAATCAAACAAATCGAAACACATATCATTTTAACCATATCATAATTGACACAATAAGGATATATCAAATTGAACCAAATCGTTCATGGCATATGTACATTACTACATATGATTTGAAATGACTAAAACATGAACAAATCTACTTGTAATTCAATCAACTTATGCTCATCATTTAATGATTAACCTATACTCAAACATTAATTTTTAACCAAACGAACATATATGCATCACATAAAACTCATATTATCTTCTTGTTTTACTAATGCACAATTCACTATTCATTTGGTCATTTTTCAATACATAGTCGAATGTATTCATGCTTAATACATAAGCTTTATTCAATGTATAAATTCATCATTTTTTATCTATCACATTATAAGCATATAACCTTTCATAGAAATAAATCAATATATATTTATCAACCATAATTTGCACATCAAATCAATCATATTACATTATATCTCATCTAATATATATATAAAATATCTTATATATATGCCAAATCATGATTAAGTTACTAACATGATTCATAACAATTTCTTCACTTATCGCAAGCATATTGAACTCACATTTATCACAAGCCACAACCAAATTACCTAGTTACCAGAATACCTAAAAAATATAAATAAAACAAATTTCACCTATAAATACTAAGCATGGCTGAATCATCAATTAAATAAAATTCTATTACCTAAATTTAACATTTAACCGAATCATTAGACAATAGATAACATATCAAGCATAATTCATACTTTTATACATTCCATAGTCGATTCAACAAAACCAAATAGAATCATCATTTGAGCATAGCATACAAACCAAACTTAGCACACACAAAAACCATGATCAAGATAGCAAATACTTATATATCAAATTAGCTGTTATTAAGCCACAACCAATATATATATATATCCATCAACATGTTCATATATATATATATAAGGGTTGGAACGACTCGGTTAACGTTGGAGTAGTGTGCCTCTACTGTTACGCGGTTGGTAGAATTGTTTGCGGCAAATTGTGGAGTATTGAACAATCTTGTTCGAATCTGCACGTCCCGGAGTGCTCGATAGTGTTTTACAACAAATCGCATCAGGTGTGTAGTAGTATCGTATTTGATAATGGGTCAAAAGCTGAAAAAGTGTCTGAACCCATACATATTGATTTGACCATAGGTCTGCAAATGCCGAAATGTCGAAATACCAAGAAGCTGAAAAGTCGAAAGGAGGGGCTTAGAGCGTGCGATCACACGTACAGTAAAATCGAGCCCACAAAACGTGGGTGTACGGCAGAAAAGGCCGCTATGAACGAATTCATGGGCTTAAGCCATAATGGGCCAAATGGGCCCGATGGGCCCGTGGGCCCGGTTGTGTAAATCTGACTGTTAGGTGGAAAATAGTGGGGCTTGTCATGTCGCGCACATGGCATAGGCAATTCTAGGCCTCGATGGGCTGAAGTGGGCTGTGTAGGCCTAATGGGCTCGTGGGCCTCGCATAGATAAAATCCTCGATAAGTGACAAACTTTGGACTGGGCTGTGTAGTATGCATAGTCATGGTTAAGTCTGGGCTAATTGGGCTGCACGAGCGTGTGGGCCCATTTGGGCCGAATAATGGGCCTTAGGCCCATTTTTACCGATAGAACCATTAGGGTTGCAAAAGTCACTCGGGGTGACTGTAAACCTCGGATGGCCCGATAAGCATGTTTAGGCCAAATTGACTAGATGACTGAATTACCCCTGTGGGGTAAAATGACTGTAATACCCCTATGAGACAAATGACAATTATGCCCTTATGTTCTGTTTGACTGATGTGCTTGTGATATATGTATATGATTGATTGAGCATGCCATATGATATTTATGTGTTTTGCAAATGGAGGAAGTGGACTATTCTGTTAAGGTCGCACAGGTCACACGAGATGACTGTGGACTATTTTGTTAAGGTCGCACGGGTCACGCGAGATGACTGTGGACCTATCGATGGCTTTAAGCCACATGAACTGATTATGGCTCTGTGCCATTCTAAAGTTGGCTCTATGCTATCTCGATTATAGCTTCGTGCCATATTGATCATGGCTCTATGCCGATCATACTACAGCTACCGATGGCTCTGTGCCGATCATATTACAGCTACTAATGGCTTTGTACCGATTATATTACAGCTACTGATGGCTTTGTGCCATCCTGTTTATATCTCATAGCTACCGTATAACTCTTACCCATTCTGTTACTGGCAGCATTGCTGCGATACTGTTGCGGGTAGCCCTGTTGTGTTACTCTTATTGGTAGCTTTGCTGCGATATTGGTGTGCTAGCTGGGTGGGTCGATGTTATCCCCACATGGTGTGTTAGTTGGTACGGGTGGTGTGTTAGCTGGATTGGGATGGGTTGCATAAGTGCATTGTTGCATTTCTGTTACTGACACTGTTACTGTATTGGGCTTAGGCCCACATATATTCGGTCTCTAATTCTATAATGGGCTTAGGCCCAGACTGCTTCTGTATACTATTTATATGACTGACTATTTTTATATTAGGAGGGGATTACACACTGAGTTTCGTAAACTCACCCCGTTTTTAACTGTACAGGTAGTCCCTAGCATTAGACGGATTGGTGCTGCGAGGGACTCGGAGATGGCCACACGACTGCCCCTACTGCTACATTAAATTACTTACTCGTATTTTTTATTTTGGATTTCTAGTTTGTAATAAGACCATTTGTGGGATTTACTTTTAATTAGGCTTTTGATTACTCACTTTAAACTGCTAGTCTAGGAAAAGACAAGTTTTCAAACAATTACTATTTTCAAAAACATATGTTTTAAACTTCTTTAATTTAAATTAGCTTCCACAACTAAAAGAGATTTTCAAAGAAATTAATAACATTTTAAAAGTGATTAACTTTTCAATGAACCACGTTTTGAAATTAAACGAACACAAACTGAGATTTTACACAAGTTTTAAATAGTAAGAAGGGTTTTCCAATGAAATCACGGTTTCGAAAGACACTTCAATATGACACAGCCAGATTCGGCCATAACATCTAGGCCGGGTTTGGGGTGTTACACCCGTCTTATTCAACCTTTAGAGACACGATTTTATATAGCCACGAGTCTCTCATAGTTGATGAGGTTTATGGTTTTTTGACCTCGTATGATAAGATGAAGCATCTTGTGGTTAAACCCGACTCTCAGGGAGAGGGTCTCATTGTTCGTAGGGGACAATATCGGAATGCTAATGATGGTCGTGGAAGGACACAAGAACGAAATCCTCACAGTAAATCTAAGGGTAGATCGAAGTCTTCAAACAGAGGTAAAACTTGTAACTTTTGCAAGAAGAAAGGGCACATTAAATCTGAGTGCTATAAGCTACAAAATAAGATTAAAAGGGAAGCTGCGAATCAAAAGGGAAAACAACTAGAAAATTTTGGTGAAGCTGATGTTGTAAAAGACTATAGCGATGGTGAACTTCTAGTCATTTCTGTCAACAATTTTAAAGTGAGTGATGAGTGGATCCTTGATTCGGGCTGCACCTTCCACATGAGTCCCAATTGGGATTGGTTTACAACTTACGTAACAATATCTAAAGGTGTTGTTTTGATGGGAAATAATTCTTCGTGTAAAATTACCAGTGTTGGAACAATTAAAGTTAAGATGTTAGACGGAGTTGTCAGAACACTTAGCGACGTGCAACATGTTCCAGAGTTGAAGAGAAATTTAATTTCGGATTGTCTACTCTATAAACTTCGACTTCCCTCGGTCTAAATCTGAATTCCTCTTTTCTTTTTCTATATGTATTCAAAATTAACCCTTTTATTCACCAAATAATTCAAATCAATCCATAAACATTCATTTAGGGCATTTCACAATTTAGCCCTCACATTTTCACATTTTGACACTTTAGTCCTTAATTCACAAAATCACAAAATACACATAATTTGCTTTTACAAAAGCTTAGCTGAATTAACCTAGTACTCATACAAGTCCACACATTTCATTTATTTTACATTTTAGTCCCTCAAATTACAAATTTCACAATTTAGCCAATTTTACTCAAATTCGTCAAAAATTGAAAGACAAAACATGTTAACCCAAAACATATCTTTCATTTATCAACAATTAACTTCACAAAACTCATAGTTTCATCAAGGGAACATTTCAAAATCACCATCAAAATCAGAAATTGAGACATGGGCTTGATAGTATACGAAGCAACGATTACAAAAACGTAGAAATCATCGAAAACCGATCAAAGCACATACCTCAATCACCAAAATAAGTAGCCAAACCCTAGCAAGCTTATTTCTTTCTTTTTCTTTGAATTTCGGCAAGAAAGAACACCAAATGACTTATTTCATGCTTTATTTTAATTGTAATTCACTTGATAATTAGTTTACCATTTTGCCCTTTTATAAACCATTATAAAATCACTTAATGGATGGTTATTAATGTCCATTCAAACTTCCAATGGTCAAATAACCACATAAGTACCTCTCATTTACAAAGTCATATCAAATAGACACTTTTAACAAGTAGCAGGCAACTTTTACATTTTACGCGATTAGGTCCTTTTTCAAAATTAAGCACACAAACATTCAAATTTTCATACGCGACTTTCATACATGCTCATTCACATATCATAAACATGGAAAAATAATATTTAAATATTTTTATCACTCGGATATATGGTCCCAAAACCACTATTTCGACTAGGTTCTAAACCGGACTGCTACACAGAGTATCAGATGAAGACACTTTTCCAGGTGATGTTGTGACGTGAAAGATTGCATCTCAACATGGTTGGCTGAGTTCTTGGGCATGTTTTGTTAACTTTGCAATTACGTCATGATTTTTAGGCAATGCAATTGGAGGCCTTAAACACCATGAAATGCTTTTAAAATTTACGTGACAAGGTTTTATACGTGGAATTTTCAAGTGCTATCTTCAATTTCATAAAAAGGTTTTCCTTGATATTCTGGAAATTTAAGTTTTAATCCCTAAACTTCGCTTCGAAATTGACTAACATTTAATCATTGTTTTGAATTGAATTTTTCAAATATAGTTTTAAATAAAATGCTCAAAGAACTTGTTGGTATAATTTCATGATTTATGAGTATTTCACGTACATTATGCAAAAAGTGACTTTTTACCCCTATTCTTATTTTGCTATATTGTGATAGTCAAAACATGACTTAGGATTGTATGATTGGTTTTAATGGTTAACTGAGTAATATGCATGTATTGTGTGGTTTAATTGGCGGTTCTATGTTGTGTTTTGGTGGTCGATAAGGAAAGTCACGTAAGTGGCTAATGTAATATTTTGGATTTGGGTTGGACCATCCCAGTTGGGTTTGGGGCATCACAAAAACTGTGTGGCCCTTGGCAAAGTTTCTTTGGCTAACCATTACATCTTGTTAGGATTGGGCTTTAGGATAATTTATTGGATAATGTCAAACCTTAATTACGCAATTTAAATTTCTTTTATATAAATATTACATTGTGGTATAATGTACATTTTAAGGGGTAATTTATATATTAAGTATTTTCAGAAACCTTAGGCAAGAGTTTTATAAAACCTCGTACTCATATTTCTAGTACCTCATTGTGTGGTTCTTTTCTTTTCTTTTCTTTTTTTGTCCTTTTTTTAAATGATATAGTTGAATATGGCTTCTTTGAAGTGAATAAAACAAAAACAAAGATTAAGCACAATGGTTAACATGAATGGGAATGGTGAAGTATTGAGTCAAAAGACAAAAACATATCGTAGTCAAAACCTAAATTATAGTTAGCTTCTATATGTAAAGCGCTGAAACAGGAGAGCAAGTAGTTATCATCCTAGGATTTGCTTGAATTTTACTTTATATCAATTTAAGAGATAGTTGTATTCCACTATATACATGCTTTGCGCATATCATATATCTAGTTAGACTGCTATAGTGTAAAACATTTAAGTACAAAAGATACTATTGGGTTATCATTGAAAGTAAGAAACAATGAAGCAAATAAATTAGAGATAAAGCGTAATAATCTTTCTAGGTCAACTAAGGTGTTGTTAAAAAAAGTCAACTGAGGTAATATCTCAATTACACTAGTTGTCTATGTAATTCAGTTTATATATAGTGTACAGCACTTAATATGTCAAACATTTGACATATGTGAGTGGGAAAAAAAAATATTTGTAAGCAATATTATATTAAAATTAAATGATGTTTTGATTATGTTAATAAAGTTCAAAGTTAAATTTCATATGTTTTAAGTTTAAATCCAGTATAATATTATTTTATTAAAAAAGCATTAAAGAAAAAAATATTTTTATACTAATATTTGTTACTTTGTATATAAAAAATATTTTATAATTTTGTAATTAAATTAGTGTCTGATTAATTCGTGACATTGGCTCAATTAAGATTTAATAAAAGTATAGAGCTTATTATAAGTAATGATGTTATTTAACAAAAAATATTTAATATATAAATTTTCTTAGTGTTCTTTTAAATTTCTGCACGGAGAAGCCATTCTATATTCATATGTAAATCACTCCCATAAATTTGAGCGTCTTAATTCTAGAAATTCTATTATTACATCGATTATTGCATTACAAATGCATAAAACTCTTTCGAATATTACTAATAGAATTGGGAAACTCGAAAAAGACATATTAGAAGGATGATTGATCAAAATAGAAAATGCTTTAAAATTTTTTTTTTTAAATTATTTGAAGTAATGCTTTAGTTTTGTTGAGCATTATAGAAGTGGTCAATCTTCTTCACGAGATATTGTCGGGGATATGTGAAAGGAAAGTGATTAATGGATTGTTAGGGAGATGGAGAAATCTATGATTTTGGTTTGAAAATTTTGAGGAGTGGACCTCTAATCTTGTGGAGGTTTTTCCCCCTCTGTATGAGCTAAGTTCATTTTTTTAAAAAATAAAAATTAAAAAAAAAGTTAATTTCATGATTTATAAGTTTGATGGGCTTACTTACATTCTTGTTTTGGGTAAACAACACAATTATTTTCCTAATTTTTATAAGTTTTTATTTTAGTCATTAAAATAAAAAAATTATATTTTAAGCAATGTCGTTAACATATGTTTTCATTTTGGTCACCCACTATTAATTTAAGGTTAGGTAATATTATTTTACACTCATTTTAGTCCATCAACTTTAGTACGTTTTTTATTTTGGTCATTTCCTTTTAGAACATCAATTTTTTGTGTAAACTATAGAGAGTTAGTCACCCAATTAGCTTGTTTTTGTTTTGATCACCAAACTATGAATATTTTCAGTTAAATCACAAATGTTTTGTATCATTTCTATTTTAGTTACTCATGTTTTAGATTGTTTCTATTTTGAAAACTCCCCATTAAATGGTTAACGGAAGTAATGGTGTGGTTTTTTTTTTCTAACTAGTATAACAACACGTTTACTCCATAATATTTAAGCATTCTATCAATTTGATTTTCAAACATATATAACTAAATATAAATTATATATTATGAAAAAGTACAGAGTATAATATTATTTATATAAATATATATAAATAATATTTTATGTGTTTATACTTAATTATAATCATAAGGCTGAAATATATATTTTAGCTCTCTAAACTTGCACTTTCTCCTCAGTTAGCAATTGAATTTTTATTCTCCTAAGAGTTTTGGTATTTTTTTTTTTTACCAATATTAAATATAAAAAACAGTACACTCTTATGTTGTGAAACATGACACTGATTTTTCCCTTTCCTTCATACATAATCCTGCCGCAGCCAATAGGTACAAAGAAAGATCATATTCTACATGAATCCAATTAATACAAGGTTTCAGTTAGTACATGAAAAACTAACACTCATAGTTTGCCATTTCTTTGAACAACCAATCTCTTGTCTTAATATTGAGGATCCTCGGTATTCAAACCTGCCTGAACATACAGTAAATACAACCATCAACGTATATTATATCCCATCAATTCATTAAACCATCTTTTTGAGATATATGTGAAAATAAAATAAATTAAAATAAAATAAAGAACACACAAATTTTACGTGGAAACCCTTTCGGGAAAAAACCACGGGCAGAGGAGAAGAAAATTCAATATGTCGAATTTCGAATAATACAAGAGGAATAGACAATGTCTATTTATAGGCTTTGTAAAGCCATATTCTAATAGGAGTGTAGTAAGGTTGAAACACCTTATTCTAATTAATATAAAATAGATGGAGTTTAATAAGGTTTAAAAAACCTTATTCTAAAATAAAATAAAAGAAGTGTAGTTCTATATGGATTTTACTTTTATTTTATTTTACCACTGTATTTTATTTAAATAAGGATTCGGGTCACTTAATTCTAACAATCTCCACCTTGACACAAATTTTCAATGAACAAGTTCTTCATCGCGAACTCTTAACGAACAAGTTCTCCACCTCTTCCATAAAACCCCTTAAGGGTTTAACTTCAACAATGAACACCAACCAAGTCTAAGCAATGCTAAAACATGGTTACAAGGAAGTGACTTAGTCATCAAATCTGCAGGATTTTCATGAGTACTAATTTTGCTCACAACAACATCACCACGAGCAATAATATCACGAACAAAATGATATCGAACATCAATGTGTTTTGTTATCTCATGAAACATTTGATCTTTTGTAAGGAAGATTGCACTCTGATTGTCACAAAATACTGTACTGATTTGAAGGTCTTCATTGAGTTCACTAAAGAGTCCCTTCAACCAAATAGCTTCTTTACAAGCCTCAGTAATCGCCATGTACTCAACTTCAGTGGTAGACAAAGCGACTGTAGTTTGCAAAGTGGCTTTCCAACTGGTTGCACAACCTCCGATTGTAAAGACATAACCTGTGAGAGATCTTCTTTTATCAAGGTCTTCAGCAAAATTAGCACCAACATACCTAATGATTCCATCTCTAGTTCTTCCAAACAGTAAGCAAACATCAGTAGTACCTCGTAAGTATCTTAAAATCCATTGAACTACTTTTTAGTGTTCTTTACCGGGATTCGCCATGTATATGCTAACTGCACTGACTGCATATGATAATTTTGGACGTAAACAAACCATAACATACATAAGAGATCCCACTACACTAGAGTATGGAACATGTGACATGTACTGAATCTCATCATTTGATTGTGGAGACAAAGCTGATGAAATTCTGAAATGGGCTACTAAAGAAGTACTAATAGGCTTAGCACTTTGCATATTGAACCTGCAAAGAACTTTCTCAATGTACCCCTTCTGATTTAGGTACAATTTACTTGTTTTTCTATCTCTGAGAATCTCCATACCAAGTATCTTCTTTGCTGGTCCCAAATCTTTCATCTCAAATTCCTCACTTAGTTGGGCTTTGAACTTTTGTTATCTTTCATTTATCTTTTGTTGCTATCAACATGTCATCAACATAAAGAAGTAGATACACAAAAGAACCATCACTATTTTTCTTAAAGTAAACACAACTGTCAAAACTACTTCTTTTGAAATCATGAGAAGTCATAAAGGAATCAAACCTCTTGTACCACTGTCTTGGTGACTATTTCAAACCGTATAGAGACTTTTTTAGCAAACACACATAATCCTCCTTTTCTGAGACTGTAAAACCCTCTGGTTGTTACATGTAAATATCCTCCTCAAGTTCTCCATGCAAAAATGTAGTTTTTACATCTAACTGCTCAAGCTCCAAATCATGTATGGCCACAATACCTACTTCACAACTGGGGAGAACACATCTGTGAAGTCCACTCCTGGAATTTGACTGTAACCCTTTGCAACAAGCCTTGCTTTATATCTGGGTTCTTCAATTCTTGGAGTCCCTTTTTTCTTTTTAAACACCCACTTACAATGAACAACTTTTTACCTTTAGGAAGTTTCACAAGATCCCATGTTCTATTTTTGTGGAGTGATCCCATCTCCTCTTACATAGCAAACATCCACTTTTCTGAGTCTTCACAGCTAACCGTCTCAGAATAATTAGATGGCTTTTGGTTCGCATCTATATCTTTAGCTGCATTTAAAGCATAAGCAACTAGATTAGCCTCGACATACTTCTTTGGAGGTTTAATTTCTCTTCTATTTCTATTTTTGGTGATAGAGTATTGTGGTGAAGAAGCAACTCTATTCTGAATTTTTGTACTGGCTTGAGGAGTCGACTCTGTTGTAGATTCTAGATTAATCTGATGCTCTACCTGCTTTTGATTTTCTTTAATGGAAGAGTCTTTAAGAGATAAGTTAGGTAGCATAGTAGTTTCATCAAAAACAACATCTCTGCTAATCACAACTTTTCTATTTTCAAGACACCATAACTTATACCTTTTTACACCAGCTTTATAACCAAGAAAAACACATTTAATAGATCTTGGTTCCAATTTTCCATTATCAACATGAGCATACGCAAGACACCCAAAGATCTTTAAATCAGAATAATAAGTAAGATTACCAGCCCACACCTTTTGTGGAGTCTTTTTCTCAGTGGCATCGGATAAAGATTAGTTGATCAAAAAACATGTAGTGGAGGCTGCTTCGGCCCAAAATGACTTTGGTAAGTTGGCATTTGACAGCATACATTGAACCTTCTCCATGATCGTTCTGTTCATTCATTCTGCAATGCCTTTTTGCTGTGGAGTATGACGAACTGTCAAGTGTTTCACGATCCCTTCTGACTTGCACAATTTATTAAACTTATTAGAACAAAACTCTAAGCCATTATTTGTACAGAGGTATTTTATTTATTTCCCCGTCTGTTTTTCAATCATAGTTTTCCAAGACTTAAATGCAAAAAACACATCACTTTTCTGCTTCAGGAAGAACGCCCAAACTTTTCTCGAAAAATCATCAATAAAAGTTAGCATATAATTAGCTCCACCTCTCAAAGGTACTCTAGATAGCCCCTACAGGTCAGAATGAATATACTCCAACGTTCCTTTCGTGTTATGGATTCCTCTAGTGAATCAAACTCTCTTTCGCTTCCCAAAAATGGACTGCTCACAGAACTTTAGTTTGCAAATTCCTTGCCCATTAAGAAGTCCTCTTTTGCTTAATTCTGCCATGCATTCTCACTCATATGCCCTAGGCGTATATGCCAAAGTTTAGTAATATCATCATCTAACAAGGAAGAGGAAGCGACAGTTGTATCACCAGTAACAGTAGAACCCTGCAAAACATATAACTTGGCAGTCTTTCTTTAATCACAATAAGGGAACCTTTGGAAATATTCAAAACCCCGCTTTCAGCTGTGTATCTGTAACATGTGCTCAATTTTAAGCATTCTATTTCTGAAAATTAAGGTTCAGGGGACACATGGCCTAACTATACGCCCATGTTACCAGGCCGTGTGTCACACACGGTCTAGACACACACAAGTGTGTCTTCCCGTGTGGACAAAATAAAGCCATTTCCTAGCCTCATTTGTCACCCAAATTTACCATTTTCCTGCACTAAAACACACATCCAAATACCAACCAATTCAAGCATTCAAATTAAGCGAATCCCATCATTCAACAAGGCATATCATTACATGCATATATGTTTATAATTTTACCTTGGTATATTCCATATGGTAGGCAAAATTTGAACAACCACTTAACATATATTTAGCTACCTATAGTATGACATTACAAGTATATCAAAACAACCATTACTAGCCATTCCAATGGCTAGATTACAAACATCATTTTCAAGCCACTAATGGTCAAGTTGTCTTATACATGCCATTATACCAAAATGATTCTACTATATGTATACCCCAAAATAACTGGTTGGTAGTGTGACAATGCTCCAATGATCTCCAAGCTTCGTGAGCTTTCGAGCACTATAAAACAAGGAAAATAAAATGGTGTAAGCATTACATGCTTAGTAAGTTTGTATAATGAAAACTAAACTTACCAAACCCATTTATTAAATTTAAGTATACAATATCATGTTTTCCATCCATTAGCAAAATTTCCTAAACACATGCATTCAATCAAACATGTTAGTCACAAAAATCTTCATATGAATCAAGTAAACATAGATGAGCTCATCATGCAATATTCTTTCAAGTCATTATCATTTCATCCCAAAATTCTCATACCATGTCAAGAGTTATGTCCGTTGAATCATTGAATTTCCAATGGATGCTCAAGTAGTACACTCGAGGCGTACGATTCAATAATCCGTCAATTCTTATTCAAGGGTACCCATTAGGGTACTTAATCAAGGAACACACTCTCGAGCCACATATCGTATAACAAGATTACTAGTCTAGGCTAAATCCTTTATATAACGTATGTTTAGAAGAGCTTAATTAGGATTACCGGTCCAGACTAAACCCTAATCATAATGTATACTCGAGAAATGTATACTCGAGAATATTTGCTAAATCTTTTCTATAATGATGTCAATAGGATTACTCGTCCAAGTTAAATCCCATCCGCAACAAATGCAAGACCTCATCCATTTCGGGAAAGCACAAATATTCATCAGAATTCAATATTCAATCAGGACTTAACCCTTTCTCACCATTTCAAGCATGTATTAGGTTGTCCATTATAGCATTCAAGTAATGCATTCCAATATAAGTCACATTACATGCAAGCATAACATTCAATTAACATAATTACATACTCGATTAAGTTACACGAACTTACCTCGATACTTTTTCGCGTATAAATCTACTAATCCAAAACCTTTTCTTTTCCTCGGTCTAACCTCGAATTTGTATTGTCTGGATCTACAAAAATAGATTTAAACATCAATTTCTCATATTTCATATTTATTTGAACTCAATTTACGCCCTAGCTAAATTACCATTTTGCCCCTAACTTTTCCATAAATTCCAATTTCGTCCCTAGGCTCAGAAAATGAAACTTATGCAATTTACTCCCTATTCCAAGCCTAATCAAAATCCCATTACAAAATTTACAGCACATGTATTCATAAAAATTTAGATTTTTTCATCAAATTTCATAACTTTACATTTTAGTCCCTAAATTATGTTTTCATCAAAATCACATTGTAAAAGTTGTTGATCTATCAACAACCTTTCATTTTCTACCTTAAATTTCTAATTTTAGCATATATATCCCTGACCCATTTTCCATACTTTGATAACTTTTTAAATTAATCCCTCAAATAGATAGTTTAAGCTATTTCAGTTTCAAAAATATCAAAATTACTAAAAACGGGACAAGGAAACTTACGCAATTAAGCCTTGAAAGTTTCTTCTCTCTCTCCTAAGGTTTCCATATAATTTTGGGGTTGAAGATGACAAAAATAATAAGATGATATCTTTTATCATTTTTTTAATTAATTAATTATTTTAATTTCCAATTTAGTCCCTACTCTTTTCTAATTTTTCCATGGATGAGTCACCAAAAATCTACATACTTTTCTTTAATGGTCTAATTACCATATAAAGACCTCTAGATTTGAATTCCATAGCCATTTAATCCTTACAGCTACTAGAATTCAACTTTCATATTTTATGCGATTTAGTGCTTCTCGCAATTAAGCACTTAATTGATAAAATTTTCGTATCAAAATTTTCACACGACATGTTTATCATAATACAGACCATATTATAAAATAAATATAAACTTTATTTTTGGATCAGATTTGTGGTCTCGAAACTACTGTTCTGATTTCACTGAAAAATGGGCTGTTACAACTCTCTCCCCTTAGGGATTTTCGTCCTCAAAAATCTTACCAGAAAAAAGATTCGGGTATTGCTTCCTCATAGTGTCCTCTAGTTCCCAGGTAGCCTTTTCTATACTGTCTCATTTCCAAAGAACTTTTACTAAAGCTACCTTTTTATTTCTTAACTCTTTTTTTCTCGAGCTAAGATTTTGATCGATTCTTCACTATATGTTGTATAAGGCTGAATCGCTACCTTTGTCAGAGAGATAACATGTGAAGGATTGGATTGATACCACCGTAGCATAGACACATGAAAAACATTATGAATCCGATCAAGTTCTGGTGGTAAAGCTACCTAATATGTAACCGATCTGATTCTTTCTGTAATCTCATATGGTCTAATGAACCGTGGACTCAGTTTTCCTTTACGACCAAATCAGAGAACTTTCTTCCAAGGCGATACTTTCAAGAATACCTTGTCACCGACTTGAAGTTCTATTTCCTTTCATTTAAGATCAGCATAGGACTTTTGACGATCAGAGGCTACTTTCAAACTGTCCGGAATTACTTTTACTTTTTCTTTGGTTTCACGGACCAAGTCAACTCCGTGTAACTTTTTCTAACTGAGTTCTGTCCAATACAACGGAGTTCTACATTTATGACCATACAAAGCTTCATACAGTGCCATTTTAATGTTGGACTGATAACTGTTATTATAAGCAAATTCAACCAAAGGCAAATACTTTTCCCAATTACCTTCAAACTCAAGTGTACAACATCAAAGCATATCTTCCAAGATCTATATTACCTGTTTAGATTGACCATCTGTATCGAGATGAAATGTAGTACTAAAGTGTAACTAAGTACCCAAAGCTTCTTGCAATTTGCTTTAGAATTGAGATGTAAACCGAGGGTCTCTATCTAAAATAATAGAAATAGGCACTCCACGTAATCTGACAATCTCACAAACATATAATTCAACCAATCTGTCAAAAGAATAATCCATACGTACTGGAATAAAGTGTGCAAATTTTGTCAACCGATCAACAATTACCCAAATGGCATATTTATTCTTTAGAGATAGGGGTAACCTCGATACAAAGTCCATAATAATTCTTTCCTATTTCCATTTCGGTATCGTAACTGGCTGTAGTAGTCCAGAAGGCAACTGGTGTTCAGCTTTTACTTGCTAACATATCAAACATTTAGATACAAACTCAGAAATATCCCGTTTCATTCCTAGCCACCAGTACATCCTTTGTAGATCATTATACATTTTATTACTACCAGGATGTATAAACATGTTACCATTATGAGCTTCATTCAGAATCTTCTGTACTAGTTTTGAACCTTTCGGTATACATACTCTGCCTCTGAATAACAAACAACCACCAGTCCCAATCTAAAATTCTGAGTGAAGAGTTGATTCACTCTGTATCCATTTTGCTTGCAACTTACTATCATTTTTCTGAGCTTCAAAGGTCTGCTGCAAAAATGTTGGTCTAGCTTGTAATTCAGTTATGATTGAACCATCATTAGATAGTGACAATCAAGTATTCATTGCTCACAAAGTATATTTCTGCTCAAAGCATCTGGACTACATTGGCTTTTCTCGGATGATAATCAATAACAAGATCATAATAGTTCAATAATTCAAGGCATCTGCGCTGTCTCAAATTCAAACCTTTCTGTGACATCAAATATTTCAAAATTTTATGATCAGTGAATATGTGACATTTTTCACCAAACAAGTAATGCCGCTAGATTTTCAATGCGAACACAATGCTTGCCAATTTAAGATCATGTGTCGGGTAGTTTCTTTCATGTGTTTTTAGTTGTCTTGAAGCATAGGCCACTAATTTACCTTCTTGCATCAAAACACAACCTAAACCATTTAATGACGCATCATTGTAGACTATAAATTCCTTACCCGATTTTGGCTGAACTAACACTGGTGCTTCTGTCAATAAAGCTTTTAATCGGTCAAAAGTCCGCTGGTATTTGTCAGTCCACTCAAAATTTACATCTTTCTGTAGCAAACGAGTCATCGGAGAAGCTATCATTGAATTTTTTTTCAAATCTCCGATAGTAACCAGCTAGTCCTAGGAAACTTCAGATTTCTGACACATTCTTCGGTGGTTTCCAATTAATAATGGTTGAAATTTTATTCCAATCCACCCTGACACCTTTTGCAGATACTATATGCCTAAGAAAACTAACTTCCTGTAGCCAAAATTCACATTTACTAAATTTGCATACAATTGTTTCTCTTGCAAAGTTTGCAACACTATTCTCAAATGCTCAGTATGTTCATTTTCATCTCGGGAGTAAACCAAAATATCATCTATAAATACCACCATAAAGCTGTCTAAATATTGGTTAAAAATTCTGTTCATCAAATCCATAAACACTGCAAGTGCATTTGTCAAACCGAATGGCATCACAAGAAATTCATAGTGTTTATACCTGGTTCTAAAAGCTGTCTTCGATACATTTGAATCTTTTACCCGTAGTTGATACAGTGGCACATTTTAACTAGTTAAACAAGTCATCAATACGAGGCAATGGATACTTATTCTTTATTGTGATTTTGTTGAGCTATCTGTAATCAATGCACAGCCTCAATGATCCATCTTTCTTCTTTACAAATAGAACCAGTGCACCCCAAGGTGAGAAACTAGGTCGAGTAAAACCTCTGTCAATCAACTCTTGCAACTGTACTTTCGGCTCTTTCAATTCAATAGGAGCCATTCTGTAAGGTGCTATGGATATACGGGTTTTTCTTGGAACAAGATCTATAGAGAATTCCACTTCTCTATCCAGTGGTAAACTAGGTAATTCTTCTGGGAATACATCAGGAAATTCACATACAATCAACACTGATTGAATATTTGGCTCAGATACTTTCATATCCAACACAGATGCAAGATAAGCATTATAACCCTTTTTGACATATTTCTGTACTGATATTGCTGAAATCACATTAGGTAATCCATCTAGTTTATCAGATTCAATATGAAGTAATTCACCACTTTCACTTTTCAATACAATATGTTTCTGTTTGCAATTCACCACTGCATCATATTAGGTTAACCAATCCATTGCCAAGATCACATCAAATTCATCAAATCGAAATAACATCACGTTAGCCAGAAAGCAATAACCTTTTACCATCAACGGATAGTTTTTACAAACTTTATCCACCATAACACACTGCCCCAAGGGGTTTGAAACTTTAACCACAAATTCAGTGAATTCAACAGGTAAATTTTTAATAGTCACTAAGTTCGTGCATATGTATGAATGTGTGGAGCCAGGATCAATCAAAGGAGTAATATTAGTATCAAGTAGAGAAAATGTACCAGTAATAACGTCTAGTGCAGAGGCATCTTCTCTAGCACGAATAGCATATGTTCTTCCAGGTGCTCGTGCCTCAGATCTAACTGCTGCATCCCTGGTAGTACCTCGACTACCATTAACATTGCCGAGATGACAAGGTGGTCTGTCTCTCGAAACAAGATTACTAGGTTTTGGAGCTGGTTCTATTTCTTTTTTAACACTTTCGGGACAATCCTTGAGAAAATGGTCAAGTGAACCACACTGGTCACAAATGGAGATGAAGACCCCGAGTTAGAACATGACGAGCCTCGCTCTCTTCCAGAATATCCCGTATAGGTGGTAACACGATCATAATACCTCTTTCATTTCTTAGAAACAAATGATTGTAACTTACTCATAGTTTTTTTCCCAAAACTCGTGCCTCTCTTTCAGCTTATTTCTTTTCTTTACTCAATTCCTCAGCTTTGTGGGCTAAACTGGCTAACATCGCAAATTCCCTTATTTTAAGAATTCCAATCAATAACTTGATATCTTATTCAAAGTGTTTACATATCTCAGCCTCGGTGAGAACCCATTCTCTAGTAGATTTGCTCAACCAAACAAATTCTTGTTCATACTCGAACATAGTCATATTTCCCTACTTGAGTTCTAAAAATTCTTTATTTTTCTAAACCATAAATCTTTGACTAACATATTTTTTTCTAAATTCAGCGTGAAAAGATTCCTATGTAACGTTCTCTCTCAGCACAACTGAAGTTATGGTATTCCACCAATGATTAGTTGTATCCTTCAGTAGAGATACTGCACATTTCACACATTCGACAAGAGTACATGATAATTCATCAAAAACCCAGATAGTATTTTCTAGCTAAAACTCTGCCCTTTCTGAATCATCATCTGCGGTAGCTCTAAATTCTTTTGTCACATGCTTGCGAATTTTATCCATCGGAGGCTTACCTGTTCTAGCGGGTTCAACACCCTATGGTGCCTCAGGAACCGGTTGAGGACCAGGTGGGGGAGGTTGTTGTACAGCAGGGTTTGTTCTCATATATTGTGTAAACCATTCATTCATCATTTGCAAGAAGGCTTATTTTTCCCCCTCACTTTGGCCCTTGGACACAGGCCTTTCACTACCAGACGTAAACGTAACTCTTTGAACTAAAGCTGAAGCAAGCTCCTCGAATTTGGCTCTGGCTCGGTTGGATGACATTACTATATGAAAATCACATTTAAAATGATTAGGATTCATCACACTATCACAATTTATATAACGGCACGTATAGCTAAACTCATTTTTGCTATGTTAAATTTAAGAGCCAGCTAAACCGTAGCTCTGATACCACTAAATGTAACACCCCTAACTCGTATTCATCATCGCAATAGGGTTTCAAAGTATTATAAAAACTTTCAAAATATTTTACAACAATTTATGTAAATTACTATTCATTAACTAAAATCATATAAAACGTCCCTTAATTGGACCCTCGAGGCCCAATACGAGCATTATAATCGAGTCGGGACTTAATTGGGAGCTCTAAGAATTTTTAACGAAATTACAAAAATTTTCTAAGGTGCAGGGCTCACACGCCCATATGGTCCAAGGGACACGCCCGTGTAACCCTGGGACACGCCCGTGCTACAGGCCGTGTTCGACCCCGTTTAACTCTCTAACTTGTGCACACGGGCATGCCACACGCCCGTGTGCTAGGCCGTGTGGCTAATTAAATTAATTCAAAATTAGGTGCAGGTTCACATGGCCAAGAGACACGCCCAATGTCTAGGTTGTGTAGCACAAGCTAAGATACACACTTGTGTCTCTACCCGTATGCTCAATTCTAAGCATTCTGTTTCTCAAAATTAAGGTTCAGGGGACACAAGGCCTAACTACATGCCCATGTTACCAGGCCGTGTGTCACACACGGTCTAGACACGCACCCATGTGTCTTCCCATTTGGACAAAATAAAGCTATTTCCTAGCCTCATTTGTCACCCAAATTTACCACTTTCCTGCACTAAAACATACATCCAAATACCAACCAATTCAAGCATTCAAATTAAGCAAATTCCATCATTCAACAAGGTATATCATTACATTCATATATGTTTATAATCTTACCTTGGTATATTCCATATGGTAGGCAAAATTTGAACAACCACTTAACATATATTTAGCTACCATAGCATGACATTACAAGTATATCAAAACAACCATTACTAGCCATTCCAATGGCTAGATTACAAACATTAATTTCAAGATCGAAGCATATCTTCCAAGATCTATATTACCTGTTTAGATTGACCATCTTTATCGAGATGAAATGTAGTACTAAAGTGTAACTGAGTACCCAAAGCTTCTTGCAATTTGCTTTAGAATTGAGATGTAAACCAAGGGTCTCTATCTGAAATAAGAGAAATAGGCACTCCATGTAATCTGACAATCTCACAAACATATAATTCAACCAATCTGTCAACAGAATAATCCATACGTACTGGAATAAAGTGTGCAAATTTTGTAAACCGATCAACAATTACCCAAATGGCATATTTATTCTTTAGAGATAGGGGTAACCTCGATACAAAGTCCACAATAATTCTTTCCTATTTCTATTTCGGTATCGTAACTGGCTGTAGTAGTCCAGAAGGTAACTGGTGTTCAGCTTTTACTTGCTAACATATCAAACATTTAGATACAAACTCAGAAATATCCCGTTTCATTCCTAGCCACCAGTATATCCTTTTTAGATCATTATACATTTTATTACTACCAGGATGTATAAACATGTTACCATTATGAGCTTTATTCAGAATCTTCTGTACTAGTTTTGAACCTTTCGGTATACATACTCTGCCTCTGAATAACAAACAACCACCAGTCCCAATCTAAAATTCTGAGTGAAGAGTTGATTCACTCTGTATCCATTTTGCTTGCAACTTACTATCATTTTTCTGAGCTTCAGAGGTCTGCTGCAAAATGTTGGTCTAGCTTGTAACTCAGTTATGATTGAACCATCATTAGATAGTGACAACCAAGTATTCGTTGCTCACAAAGTATATTTCTGCTCAAAGCATCTGGACTACATTGGCTTTTCTCGGATGATAATCAATAACAAGATCATAATAGTTCAATAATTCAAGGCATCTGCGCTGTCTCAAATTCAAACCTTTTTGTGACGTCAAATATTTCAAACTTTTATGATCAGTGAATATGTGACATTTTTCACCAAACAAGTAATGCCGCTAGATTTTCAATGCGAACACAATGCTTGCCAATTTAAGATCATGTGTCCTGTAGTTTCTTTCATGTGTTTTTAGTTGTCTTGAAGCATAGGCCACTAATTTACCTTCTTGCATCAAAACACAACCTACACTATTTAATGACGCATCACTATAGACTATAAATTCCTTACCCAATTTTGGCTGAACTAACACTGGTGCTTCTATCAATAAAGCTTTTAATCGGTCAAAACTCCGCTGGTATTTGTCAGTGCACTCAAACTTTACATCTTTCTATAGCAAACGAGTCATCGGAGAAGCTATCATTGAATTTCTTTTTCAAATCTCCGATAGTAACCAGCTAGTCCTAGGAAACTTCAGATTTCTGACACATTCTTCGGTGGTTTCCAATTAATAATGGTTGAAATTTTATTCCAATCCACCCTGACACCTTTTGCAGATACTATATGCCTAAGAAAACTAACTTCCTATAGCCAAAATTCACATTTACTAAATTTGCATACAATTGTTTCTCTTGCAAAGTTTGCAACACTATTCTTAAATGCTCAGTATGTTCATTTTCATCTCGGGAGTAAACCAAAATATCATCTATGAATACCACCATAAAGCTGTCTAAATATGGGTTAAAAATTCTGTTCATCAAATCCATAAACACTGCAAGTGCATTTGTCAAACCGAATGGCATCACAAGAAATTCATAGTGTCTATACCTGATTCTAAAAGCTGTCTTGGATACATTTGAATCTTTTACTCATAGTTGATACAGTGGCACATTTTAACTAGTTAAACAGGTCATCAATATGAGGCAATGGATACTTATTCTTTATTGTGATTTTGTTGAGCTATCTGTAATCAATGCACAGCCTCAACGATCCATCTTTCTTCTTTACAAATAGAACCAGTGCACCCCAAGGTGAGAAACTAGGTCGAGTAAAACCTCTGTCAATCAACTCTTGCAACTGTACTTTCGGCTCTTTCAATTCAATAGGAGCCATTCTATAAGGTGCTATGGATATACGTGTTGTTACTGAAACAAGATCTATAGAGAATTCCACTTCTCTATCCAGTGGTAAACTAGGTAATTCTTCTGGGAATACATCAGGAAATTCACATACAATCAACACTGATTGAATCTTTTGCTCAGATACTTTCATCTCCAACACTGATGCAAGATAAGCATCATAACCCTTTTTGACATATTTTTGTACTGATATTGCTGAAATCACATTAGGTAATCCATTTAGTTTATCAGATTCAATATGAAGTAATTCACCACTTTCACTTTTCAATACAATATGTTTCTGTTTGCAATTCACCACTGCATCGTATTGGGTTAACCAATCCATTGCCAAGATCACATCAAATTCATCAAATCGAAATAACATCACGTTAGCCAGAAAGCAATAACCTTTTACCATCAACGGATAGTTTTTACAAACTTTATCCACCATAACACACTGCCCCAAGGGGTTTGAAACTTTAACCACAAATTCAGTGAATTTAACAGGTAAATTTTTAATAATCACTGAGTTCGTGCATATGTATGAATGTGTGGAGCCAGGATCAATCAAAGGAGTAATATTAGTATCAAGTAGAGAAAATGTACCAGTAATAACGTCTAGTGCAGAGGCATCTTCTCTAGCACGAATAGCATATGTTCTTCCAGGTGCTCGTGCCTCAGATCTAACTGCTGTATCCCTGGTAGTACCTCGACTACCACTAACATTGCCGAGATGACAGGGTGGTCTGTCTCTCGAAACAAGATTACTAGGTTTTGGAGCTGGTTCTATTTATTTTTCAACACTTTCGGGAGAATCCCTGAGAAAATGGTCATGTGAACCACACTATCACAGATGGAGATGAAGACCCCGAGTTAGAACATGGAGAGCCCCGCTCTCTTCTAGAATATCCCGTATAGGTGGTAACACGATCATAATACCTCTTTCATTTCTTAGAAACAAATGATTGTAACTTACTCATAGTTTTTTTCTCAAAACTCGTGCCTCTCTTTCAGCTTATTTCTTTTCTTTACTCAATTCCTCAGCTTTGTGGGCTAAACTGGCTGACATCGCAAATTCCCTTATTTTAAGAATTCCAATCAATAACTTGATATCTTATTCAAAGTGTTTACACATCTCAGCCTCGGTGAGAACCCATTCTCTAGCATATTTGCTTAACCAAACAAATTCTTGTTCATACTTGGACATAGTCATATTTCCCTGGTTGAGTTCTAAAAATTCTCTGTTTTTCTAAACCATAAATCTTTGACTAACATATTTTTTTCTAAATTCAGCCTGG
This sequence comes from Gossypium anomalum, assembly GCA_025698475.1. Lineage (NCBI taxonomy): Eukaryota > Viridiplantae > Streptophyta > Magnoliopsida > Malvales > Malvaceae > Gossypium > Gossypium anomalum. The sequence continues at coordinate 47,226,012 of CM046964.1, forward strand.
AAAGATTCCCATGTAATGTTCTCTATCGGCACAACTGAAGTTATGGTATTACACCAATGATTAGTTGTATCCTGCAGTAGTGATACTGCACATTTCACACATTCGACAAGTGTACATGATAATTCATCAAAAACCCAGATAGTATTTTCTAGCCAAAACTCAGCCCTTTCTGAATCATCATCTGCGGTAGCTCTAAATTCTTTTGTCCCATGCTTGCGAATTTTATCCATCGGAGGCTTACCTGTTCTAGCGGGTTCAGCACCCTATGGTGCCTCAGGAACCGGTTGAGGAGCAGGTGGGGTAGGTTGTTGTACAGTGGGGTTTGTTCTCAGATACTGTGTAAACCATTCATTCATCAGTTGAAAGAAGGCTTATTTTGCCCCCTCACTTCGGCCCTTAGACACGAGCCTTTCACTACCAGACGTAAACATAACTCTTTGAACTAAAGCTGAAGCAAGCTTCCTCGAATTTGGCTCTGGCTCGGTTGGATGATATTACTATATGAAAATCACATTTAAAATGATTAGGAGTCATCACATTATCACAATTTATATAACGGCATGTATAGCTAAACTCATGTTTGCTATGTTAAATCTAAGAACCAGCTAAACCGTAGCTCTGATACCATTAAATATAACACCCCTAACCCGTATTCATCATCGCAATAGGGTTTCAAAGTATTATCAAAACTTTCAAAATATTTTACAATAATTTATGTAAATTACTATTCATTAACTAAAATCATATAAAACATACCTTAATTGGACCCTTGAGGCCCAATACGAGCATTATAATCGAGTCAGGACTTAATTGGGAGCTCTAACAATTTTTAGCGAAATTACAAAAATTTTCTAAGGTGCAGGGCTCACACGCCCATGTGGTCCAAGGGACACGCCCATGTGACCCTGGGACACGCCCGTGCTACAGGCCGTGTTCGACCCCGTTTAACTCTCTAACTTGTGCACACGGGCATGCCACACGCCCGTGTGCTAGGCCGTGTGGTTAATTAAATTAATTCAAAATTAGGTGCAGATTTCACATGGCCAAGAGACACGCTCGATGTCTAGGTTGTATAGCACAAACTGAGATACACACCTGTGTCTCTGCCCGTATGCTCAATTCTAAGCATTCCGTTTCTTAAAATTAAGGTTCAGGGGACACATGGCCTAACTACACGCCCATGTTACCAGGCCTTGTGTCATACACGATCTAGACACACACCCATGTATCTTCCCATTTGGACAAAATAAAGCTATTTCCTAGCCTCATTTGTCACCCAAATTTACCACTTTCCTGCACTAAAACATACATCCAAATACCAACCAATTCAAGCATTCAAATTAAGAAAATTCCATCATTCAAAAAGGCATATCATTACATTCATATATGTTTATAATCTTACCTTAGTATATTCCATATGGTAGGCAAAATTTGAACAACCACTTAACATATATTTAGCTACCATAGCATGACATTACAAGTATATCAAAACAACCATTACTAGCCATTCCAATGGCTAGATTACAAACATTAATTTCAAGCCACTAATGGTCAAGTTGTCCTATACATGGCATTATACCAAAATGATTCTTCTATATGTATACCCCAAAATAACTCGTTGATAGTGTGACTATGCTCCAATGATCTCTAAACTTCGCGAGCTTCTGAGCACTACAGAACATGGAAAATAAAATAGGGTAAGCATTACATGATTAGTAAGCCCGTATAATAGAAACTAAACTTACCAATCCCATTGTTTGACATTTGGTAGGTCGATGTAAGGAAGGTTGACAAAAAGGCTTGGTAGATAGCCTTGCTTTTGTCCACACAAGTAGACACACGGGCGTGCGTCTAGGCCATGTGTGACACACGGTCTACCCCATAGGTGTGTAGTCAGGCCGTGTGTCCCCTGCACCTAAATTTGACATAACAGAATGCCAGTAGTAACCACACGGGCGGAGACACGGCTGTGTGTCTCAACCATATGAAAGACACAGCTATAGCACATGGGTGTGTGCCTTGGCCGTGTGCCCCCAAATTGTTGCTGACGTCAGAAATAGAATGTCAAGGTTTTAGTACACAGGCGTGTCATGGCCGTGTGAGGGACACGGGCATGTGCTAGGCCGTGTGAAAACCCCTGTAGGTTCGAATTGAGAAATAAATCCACATGGACAAGGGACACGGGCATGTCCCAATATGCTCAGTCCGTGTGAGCCACACGTTTCTTCAGCATGGCCATGTTAAGAGGACACACGGGTGTGTCACCGTTCCATACGGGCGTGTGCCCCTATTTTCAGTAAAATTTTCCAAAGTTTTCAAAAGTCCCCGATTTAGTCCCGAAATGCTTTTAAAGTATGTTATGGGCCTCGTGGGCTCATGTTAGGGACTCAAAGATGAAATTTGAAAAGTTTTTAATTTAAAAAAACTTTTATAACTTGGAAACATATGTATGTATGTGTTAAGATAAGTAATGCCTCGTACCCTATTCTGACATCGGATACGGGTAAGGGATGTTACAACCTCAACACTTTCTTCCAAGGCAAAACCTTCAGAAACTTTTTGTCTCCAACATTGTAACACCCTAAAATATGGCCTAGGAGTTTTAGAGGTATTTTAGGAATTTTAGCTATAGAGTGCTCAAAATTTCGTAGCATGGTAAACCGAAGTTATATTCAACTATGGCATTATAACTGTTAAATCAATTTTTAAAAAAGTGTTCTAGAAACTCTTAATTTTAGAAAAAGGGTAGAATTGCAACAGAGTCGAAATAGTAAGCATTTATGTTGCAGTTTTACCAATTTTTAAAATTGAGCTTAAAAACCCCATTCTTAGGTTTGTTTTAACGATAGGTTTTATCACAACACCAAGCTTGTCGTCCCTTTCTTTTTACTTGTTATTTTAATTTATTTTTATTCACAAACCATAATAATTTGATTTCCTATCATTCCTAAGTCAATTACCTTCATAAATCTCCAAGAAAAAACACTCAAAATCTTTCTATATTTCATCATATTCTCTAAACGTGTGTTTTCTAGGTTTGCATAAAAACTCATCTAATCTTTCATCAAAAGAAATATTTTAAACTTTTACAAGTTTTTCATGATTTCTAGCCCTCAAAATTTAAGTATTAGCCATTGAATCGAATGTTTTTATAAAAGCCAAAAATGGAGTCATTAATGGTGGATTTCAAGATTTTGAGTAAAAATGTGATTTTAAAGTATTTTTCTATTAGTTTCAGTATGATTAAGAGGTTTTTGAATTGGCATTAAAATTTCAATAATGATTTCTAATGTTTAAATGAGTTTTGTGAAAATTGCCAAAAAGATGTTGAAAAATGTCGATACCATGAACTGAGCATTTCAGTGTAGTCTAAAGGTTGAGATTTAGTCATAGGTGAATTATAAGATGAACGAAATTGGTTTTAGGCAAAAAGACTGAGTATAGACCGAGATATTAGAATTTAAAGTTTGTTACGTTAATGGTTTAGAGTTACATGAGAACATAGAATAAGTTGATGTTTTAGTTGGTTTAAGTGAGTCCTTGGCTGCTATCTAATTGTGTTTATTGCATGATTATTGTGAGTGAAGCCTCAGATTCATTAGATCTGGCTATGAGTTAAGGCAGAGTTAGTAGAGCTTTCAGTTTTCCGGCAAAAGTGTAAAGTGGTGAGTGTTTGGAATTTCTACTTGTAGACACGAGTCATGTGTTATTTGGGAATTTAGTAGTAGGCTAAACCCCTACTCTAAATTCTGATTGTAATTTTTCTTGTATTTACAGTATTTTGTGGTTTATGTGCTTATATGATTATAAAATTGTGTATAGTGATGAGAAGCTCAAATATGTGGTATGTGGATATGGTAATTACTGTGAAAGTGCAAATGTATACATGATATATATATGTGTTATATGAAAGTGATAGTGTTTTGCAAAAGATGCTAACATGCAGTGATAGTGTAACAGCCCGTTTTTAGTTAAATTAGAATAGTGATTTCAGGACCACAAATCTAAGGTCAAAATAATTATTTTATTATTATTTTAATGTTTACAGCATAATAATATGATTATGTGAAATTTTCGTTAAGAAATTTTATCGTTTAGGTGCTTAATTTGATAAAAAGGACTAAATCACGTAAAGTGTAAAGGTAGAGTTCTATTAGTTAAAGGTATCTAATAGCTATGGAATATTAAAGTGGAGGTCCTTAAGTGGTAATTAATCCATTAATGAGTTAATGGATGATAATGGCTTGGCATATAGCAAAATAATTAATGTTCATTAAGGTTAATTTTGTAATTTAGTTATTAAAGTAATTAAATGAAATAAAATCACATATTTCTTCATCTTCAACCGAATACTAAAAAGGAGGAAGCCATTTTTATGCATTAGGGTTTGGTCACTTTGAGGCTAAATTAGTAAGTGATTTTTGTCTCGTTTTTAATGATTTCTATGTTTTTGAGATCATTACAGCTTAATCTAGCTAGCCGAGGGACTAATTTGCAAAATTGTTAAAGGTTTAGGGTTTTTCCATTGATGAATAAGCATGTGTTTTGATGTTTAATGGTAGAAAATGTATGCTTGTTGTTAGATAAACAACATTTGTTAAGTGATTTTTGACAAAATTATCATTTAGGGATTAAGTTGATAAATGTTGAAATTTTGTAGTTAAATTGTGTAATAAATGAAAAATATGGGCTGCTAGGGACTTAATTGAAATTTGGTTAGCATGGGTATAAGTTAAATTTCATGAATTTGTATTTTTATGAGATAAGGACTAAATTATAAAAATATTAAAATATTAGGGGCAAAGTGTAAAATTGCTTTAATGTGTATTTTGGGCTAAATTGAATGGAATGATAATTGAATTAGTTAAATTCGATTACATATAGATCAAGAAAAGCAAAATTCAAATTTAGATTGGGGGAATAACAAAGTATCGAACTAGTCAATTTATTTCGCCGTCTTAGCGATTGAGGTAAGTTCGTATGTAATAAGCATTGTTATATTTGTGTTTTAAATGCTTTGATATTGTATAAATTGCAATTACGATCTTACAGACATATTCGAAGGTGACTTGACAAATGTGAAATTTCGGTTGAACCTTAGGAATAGATTAGGATGCGAATGACATGTCATTAGGGATTATATGATTTGTGTAACACTCCTAATCCCGTATCCGTCACCGGAAGGATTTAAGAAGTATTACCAAACAAGTAGATAATTCCATTTGAATACCAATAGACAATGAGTCATCGTAAGTTAATAATTATCTCGATTCCTTCATAAGTTCCATTCGATCAAAATATTTAAAACATTAATTACATATCAACTACACATATATACTAACTAGATGGAACTTATATAATAACTTAACAAGCCATTTTCGCATGGCTATATATATATACACATCACCAAAAAGATACGTATTTAACATCAAAAGTCAATCCTATACATGCCACTTTTAAAGTTCAACTACAAGGTACCAAATGGGCTTAGATAGTGTGGATGACTTTGTCTTTGAAATCCCCGAGATCGATAGCTAACGAACGAGATCTATAAAACAGAGAATTTAAACGACAGAGTAAGCATTTCGATGCTTAGTAAGTTTAAGTAATGAAATCACTTACAACTAAAACATAACATTCATAAGATAATTAAATACATAAGCATAAAACTCCATGATCATGTTACCTCACACTTCAATCATTATATTCATACGCACAGAGTCAAATCTGACTAAATTTCATTTAAGTCAACAATTTCGTACTTCGAATAAGCTAAATATTTCATAAAACCCTAAGATCCGACCCGAAGTTCACTAATCCATTTAACGAATACATTTAAAACCAAATCAACCTTTACAATGTATATATATATATATGAAACATACCTTATCATCTTAGAATTTCGAGCGCACTTATTTGGAATTATTACAGTCGTACCACAATTTCTAAATCAGCACGAATGTCTTCGGGACTTAGCCCAGATGTAGCAACTAGCACGAATGCCTTTGGGACTTAGCCCGGATATAACAACTAGAACGTATGCCTTCGGGACTTAGCCCGGATATAACGACCAGCATAAATGCCTTCGGGGATTGACCCGGATATAACACTCACACAAGGCCTGCGGGTCTTAGCCCGGTTAAAATCCCAATTTATCATGCACATGTCTTATCATCATAAAACATCGGTATTTCATTCACATTACTAGAACACAAGGACAACAAGCTTAATAACCATTCCACTTTCGGTTCAATAGACACATATAAGGGCACGATTTCGATTTGCCATTCAACACAATTTCAATAACTATTCAATTATAAATCATGAGTACAAGCTATTTATCTCACTACATAAATCAAGTAGAACCATTATGTCATAGACTAATTGTTATGCTTAAATATGATCATGATTTATCAACTCATAAACTAAGTTCCAATACTCAAGACTTACCTCGGATATACTTGAGCAGTTGCGGAGTGGCTACTCGGCTACTTTCTCTTTCCCTTATCCGAAATTGCCCCCTATGCTCTTGAGCTTAAGTTCAACAAATTTAAACTAGTCATTAATCGATTATTAAAGTATTACTTTCAGAATGTAATACATATAGATTCGGCTTTCACACATATAGATTATAGTAAGCTTTATAAAAATTGATAAATAATTCATTAACAAATTTTCTTTAATGCTTACAATATAATTACAATTTCCCTATAAGCTAATTTCCTGAGCAACAGTCAGTAAAGTATTTATAATTGGAGTTACAAAACTCCAAATCGATTGCCGTAAATTTTTCTTGACAGAAGACTCATTTATCTATTATCCATAAAATTTTTATAATTTTTAGTTTAGCCCAAAAATACCAGATTTTTCTTAAAGTTCACCTTGTTTCACTGCTTGACTAAACTGACCACTCTTCACTACGAATCAAATTTCTCATTATACAGAATTCAAAATATGTTCTCACTTATTTCATTTGAAACTAGACTCATTAGGGAGTCTAAGCATATGAAATTTATTCTAAGACCATTTTTATACATTTTATAGTGATTTTTTAAAAACAGAACAGAGGATCTAGAAGTCATTTTGACTCTGTCCCACATTACTTCAAATATCTCATGATCGGTAATTCTTTTACTTTCACGGTTTCTACTATAGAAAACTAGACTCATCAAGCTTCAATTACATAATTTAGTCAGCATCTAATTCAACTCCTACAATTTATGGAGATTTTCTAAAATCACCTTACTGCTGCTGTCCCAAGTAGATTATCACTAATTTACTCCATGCATTTATATTACCCTAGTGCTATACATTCAAATCTATATAACCGATTGTACATGTATCCATGGTGTATATGTATTTTATGACTACATCCTTATATAGGTCTAATATAAACTTTGCCCTTTATATTCGGCCATCTCAAAACATAGCTACGCACATGATATACACTTACTCGTATACCAAAGATATACTTAACCTTAATGAAACAAAACACATTACTTAGTCACTTAAACTAATCATAACCCACATACGACATTGATCACTTAATAAAATAAAAATCATATTTACCAATACATTTCTAATCATTATTATTTATCACCTTATGTAATGTTAGCAAAATGGATTAATTACACATCAATATACCATCATAGCCGAACATAATGTTTTCACCCATGCCTCAACATTATTCACATTCTATTTCTTGCATTATTCAAAATCATACCATTGGAGTTCATGTATAATACCGAACCTCTAGACATTTAAACTTTTACCTTTTCTTTTCAAATCATCTAAATGATAATACTCACCTTCTAGTATTTAAACACAAAACATTTGTGCAGATAACTAAGCAAATCCAATTTCGGCTATTACACATATAAATACTATCAAATTAAATTCTTACTAGTTCAAACTTCTCTCATCAACATTTATTCATCTAAACATAAAGAAAGTGATCATATCTCTTCATTATCAACTATGACCGAATGCTTCATTCACCATCCAAATCCAAAATTTCAACCTGGGCTAAACAAAGAACTTAGTAACTAACTTAAAATAAGCTAAAATTTCAAAATTTAACATGAATTACTAACCTTCTTTTGAGCTTAAGATGACCGAATGCTATATCCCCCTTTCTTCTTTAACATTCGGCTCCTAAGGGAGAAGATGAAGACCAATATTTTTGTTTTTCTTTTGCTTTTCTATTACTCTTTCTTATTTTACTAAATTTCTTTATTTCATAAATTAAACCATTATCATAAAATTTTATTAAACAATACATATTTTGCTTGCCATCATTAACATGGTCGCCACTACCACTAAAGTGGGATATTAGACATGCAAAACCATTTATTTACACTATCTATTATTTGGCCACTACAAAATGACCTACCATATTTCAAAATATCTCATATAAGTCCTATTTAATAAATTTCACATGAAAATGACAAAATTATAGCATGAAACTTTCACACATACTTTTACACATATAATAAGCATAGAATGTAACGGTTAATTATTTTTGTGTCTCGGTTTTGTGGTCCCGAAACCACTTTTCGACTAGGGTCAATTTAGGGTTGTTACAACTCTCCCCCACATAAAGAATTTTCGTCCCCGAAAATCTTACCAGTGAATAAGTTAGGATATCGCTCTTTCATAGAGTTCTCGGGTTCCCAAGTAGCTTCTTCCATCCCGTGTTTGAGCCATAATACCTTTACTAACGGAACCTTTTTGTTTCGTAACTCTTTTACTTCGCGAGCTAGGATACGAATCGGTTCTTCTTCATAACTCAAATCGGATCAATTTCAACCTCTGTTGGATTTATTATGTGCGATGAGATCGGATCTATACCGTCGAAGCATCGAGACATGAAAAACATTGTGAATCTTTTCAAATTCGGGGTAATATCAATCTGTATGCGATGGTCCAATTCGTTCAGATACTTCATACGGCCGATGAACCTCGGACTCAATTTTCCTTACGACCAAATCGAGCATTTTTTCCAAGGTGAAACTTTAAGAAAAACTTTGTCTCTCGACACGATACTCGATGTCCTTCCGCTTTAAATCCGCATACGACTTCCGACGATCCAAGTCGCTTTCGGACTTTCACGGATTACTTTTACTTTACTGTTCAAAGCATCTTTAATCAAATCAACCCCGAAAATTTTACTATCATCGAGCTCACCCAAAATAACGATTGTACGACATTTACGACCATACAAAGCTTCGTAAGGTGCCATCTTAATGCTAGATTGAAAACTATTGTTATAGGCAAATTCGATCAAAGGTAAATACCGTTCCCACGAACCACTAAACTCAAGAATGCAACATCTCAACATATCTTCGAGTATCTAAATTATCCACTCAGATTGGCCATCAGTCTGAGGATGAAAAGCGGTGCTAAATGCAGCTTGGTACCCAAGGCTTCTTGTAATTTCTTCCAAAATCGCGATGCGAATCTCGGATCTCTATCTGATACAATAGAAATAGGTACTCCATGTAACCTTACAATCTGAGATACATACATTTCAGCTAGCTTGTCAAGGGAATAATCCGTACGTACAGGAATAAAATGAGCTGACTTCGTTAGTCTATCAACAACAACCCAGATCGCATCTTTCTTGCTTGATGACAATGGCAACCCCGATACAAAATCCATCGTGACTCGATCCCACTTCCATTCTGGTATCATGATCGGTTGAAGTAATCCTGAGGGTACTTGGTGTTCCGCTTTTACTTGTTGACATATCAAGCACTTCGAAACAAACTCAGAAATGTCTCTTTTCATACTACGCCACCAAAACTGACGTTTCAGGTCGTTGTACATATTCGTACTCCGCGGGTGAATTGACATTCGGCTACAGTGAGCTTCGTTCAGAATCATCGAAATAAGTTCTGAATTTCTTGGAACACACAATCGACTTCTGAACCTCAAAAAATCGTCATCATCTATTTGAAATTCAGATTCCATATTCGAAACACACTCAGCCCGTTTTGCCACCAATTCATCATCGACTTTCTGAGCTTCACAAATTTGATAAATCAACAATGGTTTAGCCCTTAATTCTGCTACTAACACATTATCAGATAAAACAGATAGGTGTACATTCATCGCTCGTAAAGCAAACAGTGATTTACAACTTAAAGCATCCGCAACCACATTAGCCTTACCCGAGTGATAATCAATGACAAGCTCATAATCTTTTAACAACTCAAGCCAACGTCTTTGTCGCAGATTCAAATCTCTTTGAGTCATCAAATATTTGAGACTTTTGTGATTCGAATATATATGGTACTTCTCACCAAATAAGTAATGATGCCATATTTTTAAAGCAAAAACAATGGCAGCTAGCTCGAGATCATGAGTCGGATAGTTTTTCTCATGCGGCTTCAATTGTCTTGAGGCATAAGCTACCACCCGACCTTCTTGCATCAATACACAACCCAGCCTAAGCAAGGACGCATCACTGTAAATTATAAATTCTTTATCGGATACAGGTTGTACTAATACTAGGGCTTCAGTCAAATAAGTTTTCAATTGATCAAAACTTTTCTGACATTTCTCTGACCAATCGAACTTAACATCTTTCTGAAGTAATCTCGTCATTGGTGTGGCTACCATCGAGAAACCTTTTACAAAGCGTCTGTAGTAACCGACAAGTCCCAAAAAGCTCCGGACTTCAGTAATATTCCTTGGGGGCTTCCAATCAAGTATGGCTGAAATTTTGCTCGGATCAACTCTAATACCCGATGCAGATACCACGTGTCCCAAAAAGCTAACTTCTCTTAACCAGAACTCACATTTACTGAACTTAGCATACAACTGTTTATCCCATAAAATCTGCAACACTAATCTCAGGTGCTCGACATGTTCGGTTTCGTCGCGTGAATAAATCAAGATGTCGTCTATAAACACAACCACAAACTGGTCCAAATATTGTCTAAAAATTCGATTCATCAGATCCATAAATACTGCAGGGGCATAAGTAAGTCTAAACGGCATCACTAAGAACTCGTATTGACCGTATCTCGTTCTGAAAGCAGTTTTGGGTATATCTGAGTCTCGAACTCGCAGTTGATAATAACCCGATCTCAAATCTATCTTTGAAAACACTGAGGCTCCCTTCAACTGATCAAACAAATCATCAATACGTGGTAACGGATATTTATTCTTTATGGTCACTTTATTCAATTGACGATAGTCAATGCACATTCTCAAGATTCCGTCCTTCTTCTTTACAAGCAAAACTGGTGCACCCCAAGGTGAAAAACTCAGTCGAGCAAAACCTCTATCCGTCAACTCTTTCAACTGAGTTTTCAATTCTTTCAATCCCGTTGGTGCCATACGATACGGAGCCATTGAAATTGGTGTGGTACCAGGTACTAGTTCAATGCCGAATTCAACTTCTCGAACGGGTGGTAATCCTGGTAACTCCTCAGGAAAAACATCTGAATACTCACAAACCACTAGCACCGATTCAAGCTTCTTTTCTGGTTCCTTACTATCAAGTACGTACGCAAGATATGCCTCACACCCCTTTTTAACAAATTTTTGGGCCAGCATCGAAGATATAATTGCTGGCAACCCACTCATATCAGTAGACTCAACTCGGATTATCTCGTTGTTTGCTCATCTCAAATCAATAGTCTTTCTTTCGCAATTCACAACTACATCATGGACGGTCAACCAATCTATACCGAGGATAACATCAAATTCATCAAATGGTAAAAGCATCAAATCGGCCGGAAAATAGGAACCTCGGATTTCTAGGGGACATTTCTTACACACCTTATTAACAAATGCATAATGACCCAAGGGATTTGACACTCAGATTACGAACTCAGTAGACTCGATAGGTAGAGTCTTACTGGATGCTAAGGTCTCACATACATATGAATGAGTAGAACCGGGGTCTATCAAAGCAATCACATCAGTATCAAAGAGAGTAAAAATACCCGTAATAACATCTGGCGAAGAAGCATCCTTGCGTGAGCGTATAGCATAAGCTCTAGCTGGAGCACGAGCCTCAGATCTGGTTGTAGCATCTCTAGATCCTCTCTGACCACTGCTAACATTCCCCGTATTTCTAGATGGTCTACCTCGAGCAGTAGTAGCACCCGGTTTCCCACTCTGCTTTACATTCTGCTCAGACAGTCTCGGGCAATCCTTGATAAAGTGGTTAGCTGATCCACACTTATAGTAGGAGTGGTCATCGAATCTACAACTCCCCGAATGCCATTTACCACAACACTGACACTCTGTCCTGTCCCGACGATCATTTCCCACACTGGCAACCGAAGTGACTCGCGTACTCACAGGGGGTCAATCGCGATCTCGTCTGGAAAAACCCGAAGTGTCTTTGGATCGGCCAGAATCATCTCTAAATTTCTTCGATGACTGTTGAAAGGGCTTTCCCGAAGATCTCTTACGAAACTCTTTGGCTCCCATTTCAGCTTTTCTTTTCTCCTTACCGAGCTCTTCGGCTTTGCAAGCTCGCTCGACAAGTACTACGAACTCTCTGATCTATAAAATGCCAACATACAACTTTATATCTTCATTCAAACTATCTTCAAAACGTTTACACATTACAGCTTCTGAAGAAACGCATTCTCGAGCGTACCGGCTAAGCCTCACAAACTTTCGTTCATAATCAGTAACCGTCATGGAACCTTGTTTAAGTTCGAGAAATTCTTTTTGTTTTTGATCAATGAATCTCTGGCTGATATACTTTTTTCGAAACTCGGTTTGGAAAAACTCCCAAGTTACTCGCTCTCTGGGCAATGCTTGAAATCAACGTATTCCACCAATAGTAGGCGTAATCACGTAGCAAAGAGATAGTACACTTTAGGCATTCCTCGGGTGTGCAAGATAGTTCATCAAGTACCGGATAGTGTTGTCAACCAACATTCGACTTGCTCGGCATCATCATTTGTCTGTAGCTTTAAATTCGGTGAGCCCGTGCTTTGGATTACATCAGCTGGGGCTTGTTTAACCTCATCCGTCGATTCACGGAGGTCTGCGGGTGCGAGGGGATGTATTAGTCGGGAGTGGGGGTTGTGGAACATCCGCATTAGATCGAATGTATTGGTTAAACCAATCATTCATCACATTATAAAAGGCTTGTCTAGCCTCGTCATTTTGATTGCTCGCAACAAGTTGAGAGTCCATCGGTGCCGTCCCATGCGCGAGAGCAGGCGCTACACTCTCCACATCGTCAGCTACCGCTCGATTAGGATCGGGATCCATTACTAACAAAAACACACATTTTAAACTGTCAGAAATCATCACACTATCGTATTAACACTTAATGGCATGTATAGTTAGACTCACACATGCTACGGTAGTCCTAGAATCGTCTAAACCGTAGCTCTGATACCAATACAATGTAACACTCCTAATCCCGTATCCGTCACCGGAAGGATTTAAGCAGTATTACCAAACAAGTAGATAATTCCATTTGAATACCAATAGACAATGAGTCATCGTAAGTTAATAATTATCTCGATTCCTTCATAAGTTCCATTCGATCAAAATATTTAAAACATTAATTACATATCAACTACACATACATACTAACTAGATGGAACTTATATAATAACTTAACAATCCATTTTCGCATGGCTATATATATATACACATCACCAAAAAGATACGTATTTAACATCAAAAGTCAATCCTATGCATGCCACTTTTAAAGTTCAACTACAAGGTACCAAATGGGCTTAGATAGTGTGGATGACTTTGTCTTTGAAATCCCCGAGATCGATAGCTAACGAACGAGATCTATAAAACAGAGAATTTAAACGACAGAGTAAGCATTTCGATGCTTAGTAAGTTTAAGTAATGAAATCATTTACAACTAAAACATAACATTCATAAGTTAAATAAATACATAAGCATAAAACTCCATGATCATGTTAACTCACACTTCAATCATTATATTCATACGCACAGAGTCAAATCTGACTAAATTTCATTTAAGTCAACAATTTCGTACTTCGAATAAGCTAAATATTTCATAAAACCCTAAGATCCAACCCGGAGTTCACTAATCCATTTAACGAATACGTTTAAAACCAAATCAACCTTTACAATGTATATATATATATATATGAAACATACCTTATCATCTTAGAATTTCGAGCGCACTTATTTGGAATTATTACAGCCGTACCACAATTTCTAAATCAGCATGAATGTCTTCGGGACTTAGCCCAGATGTAGCAACTAGCACGAATGCCTTCGGGACTTAGCCCGGATATAACAACTAGCACGTATGCCTTTGGGACTTAGCCCGGATATAACGACCAGCATAAATGCCTTCAGGGATTGACCCGGATATAACACTCACACAAGGCCTGCGGGTCTTAGCCCGGTTAAAATCCCAATTTATCGTGCACATGTCTTATCATCATAACACATCGGTATTTCATTCACATTACTAGAACACAAGCACAACAAGCTTAATAACCATTCCACTTTCGGTTCAATAGACACATATAAGGGCACGATTTCGATTTGCCATTTAACACAATTTCAATAACTATTCAATTATAAATCATGAGTACAAGCTATTTATCTCACTACATAAATCAAGTAGAACCATTATGTCATAGACTAATTGTTATGCTTAAATATGATCATGATTTATCAACTCATAAAATAAGTTCCAATACTCGAAGACTTACCTCGGATATACTTGAACGGTTGCGGAGTGGCTACTCCTACCGCTTTCTCTTTCCCCTTATCTGAAATTGCCCCCATGCTCTTGAGCTTAAGTTCAACAAATTTAAACTAGTCATTAATCGATTATTAAAGTATTACTTTCAGAATGTAATACATATAGATTCAGCTTTCACACATATAGATTATAGTAAGCTTTATAAAAATTGATAAATAATTCATTAACAAATTTTCTTTAATGCTTACAATATAATTACAATTTCCCTATAAGCTAATTTCCTGAGCAACAGTCAGTAAAGTATTTATAATTGGAGTTACGAAACTCCAAATCGATTGCCGTAAATTTTTCTTGATAGAAGACTAATTTATCTATTATCCATAAAATTTTTATAATTTTTAGTTTAGCCCAACAATACCAGATTTTTCTTAAAGCTCACCTTGTTTCACTGCTTGACTAAACTGACCACTCTTCACTACGAATCAAATTTCTCATTGTACGGAATTCAAAATATGTTATCAATTATTTCATTTGAAACTATACTCATTAAGGAGTCTAAGCATATAAAATTTATTCTAAGACCATTTTTATACATTTTATAGTGATTTTATAAAAACAGAACAGAGGATCTAGAAGTCATTTTGACTCTGTCCCACATTACTTCAAATATCTCATGATCAGTAATTCTTTTACTTTCACAGTTTCTACTATAGAAAACTAGACTCATCAAGCTTCAATTACATAATTTATTCAGCATCTAATTCAACTCCTACAATTTATGGTGATTTTCTAAAATAACCTTACTGCTGCTGTCCCCAGTAGATTATCACTAATTTACTCCATGCATTTATATTACCCTAGTGTTATACATTCAAATCTATATAACCGATTGTACATGTATCCATGGTGTATATGTATTTTATGACTACATCCTTAATATAAGTCTAATATAAACTTTGCCCTTTATATTCGGCCATCTCAAAACATAGCTACGCACATGATATACACTTACTCGTATACCAAAGATATACTTAACCTTAATGAAACAAAACACATTACTTAGTCACTTAAACTAATCATAACCCACATACGACATTGATCACTTAATAAAATAAAAATCATATTTACCAATACACTTCTAATCATTATTATTTATCACCTTATGTAATGTTAGCAAAATGGATTAATTACACATCAATATACCATCATAGCTTCTAACATAATGTTTTCACCCATGCCTCAACATTATTCACATTCTATTTCTTGCATTATTCAAAATCATACCATTGGAGTTCATGTATAATACCGAACCTCTAGACATTCAAACTTTTACCTTTTCTTTTCAAATCATCTAAATGATAATACTCACCTTCTAGTATTTAAACACAAAACATTTGTGTGAGATAACTAAGCAAATCCAATTTCGGCTATTACACATATAAATACTATCAAATTAAATTCTTACTAGTTCAAACTTCTCTCATCAACATTTATTCATCTAAACATAAAGAAAGTGATCATATCTCTTCATTATCAACTATGACCGAATGCTTCATTCACCATCCAAATCCAAAATTTCAACCTGGGCTAAACAAAGAACTTAGTAACTAACTTAAAATAAGCTAAAATTTCAAAATTTAACATGAATTACTAACCTTCTTTTGAGCTTAAGATGACCGAATGCTATATCCCCCTTTCTTCTTTAACATTCGGCTCCTAAGGGAGAAGATGAAGACCAATATTTTTGTTTTTCTTTTGCTTTTCTATTACTCTTTCTTATTTTACTAAATTTCTTTATTTCATAAATTAAACCATTATCATAAAATTTTATTAAACAATACATATTTTGCTTGCCATCATTAACATGGCCGGCCACTACCACTAAAGTGGGATATTAGACATGCAAAACCATTTATTTACACTATCTATTATTTGGCCACTACAAAATGACCTACCATATTTCAAAATATCTCATATAAGTCCTATTTAATAAATTTCACATGAAAATGACAAAATTATAGCATGAAACTTTCACACATACTTTTACACATATAATAAGCATAGAATGTAACGGTTAATTATTTTTGTGTCTCGGTTTTGTGGTCCCGAAACCACTTTCTGACTAGGGTCAATTTAGGGTTGTTACAATTTGGGTGCTGGTCCGTACATCCTACCGGTGACTGAGTTATTCGGCATGTGTTGTGGATACTTATCAGCTTGTGTAAGCAGCATAGTGTAGTTTTGTCTTGACTGTTAGCTTGTGTGAGCAGACCCGTTGATAGTTCGAGAGTGAGCATTATATGTGATACGAGATTGAGATAGCTTTGGCTATGTATGTGGCACTTAAGGTGCGAGATTCTCGAGTATCTGATAGTATTCTGAATGGTTCAACCGGTATATCAGAGATGTGGTTGAGTATGAATTTGGTACGAGATGGTACAGGTATGTACATGAACCGTACAAGCTTTGAAATAAGGAAATTTATGAAATTCATAACTAACTTGGTGAATGAAAATGTGGTAGGTTTGTGAATCATCATGAGATATGTTATGTTATCTTTAAATTACTTAAATTGTACATATATTGTAACACCCCTAGCCCGCCTCCGTTGCCGGAGGAGTTAAGAATGTTACTAAGTAAGCCTTAATTTCATTTCTAGATATCAACCATATAAATAAAACATTCGAGCATTATCGATCACATTCATAAACACTTTCATCATTTATAATAAAAAAAAAATTTCAAGTTGACTAAATAAGCCATTTGCGTATGGCTATTCATATATATACATCACCAAAAGGTACTAAGTCAAATTACAAAGTCGATCCTATACATGCCATTATCACAACTTAATAAAAAATGTACCAAAAAACTTAGATAGTGTGGTTGACTTCGACTTTGGAACTTCCGAATCCGATGGATGACGAGCAAAATCTATAAAACAGAGATGCAAAACAAAAGAATAAGCATTTAAATGCTTAGTAAGCTTTAAGTAATGAAATCATCTAAGAAATTGGCATATTAATATCAAATCTATATGAATCAGCCTTGGGCCGAACCCAAACATAACGAAGGTGCTTCCTTATCGATCATATCATAAAGGGAAAAATCAATACGTTCATCTATTCTTTTAATTTATAACCGAATACGATCTTCCCTAATTTTCAGACAACTCTCATGCATGTATATATATAGCCTACTAGTGATGTTGAAATCGCCTAAGTTAGTACTCATACCTTCTAATCCAATAATAAACATTCAAAGGATTTTAAACGCTAGTTTAAGCATAATTGCCGACTTTCAAACACGAAATATAACAATCAATCATATCTTTAACGAAAGCATTTACTTACTTGATCACTTCACGTTAAATTGTACTTATACTTGGAATTAACTTGGCATGCATTATATAAATTCACTTGTGCATACTTACGGTTTATCCACCCAATTAATAGGCGCGAAGACGTCCTTGTGAACTAAACCGAATCTTAGAACGGCTCGAAGCCCTTCGAGACTAAGCTCGGTTTGCGCTGCTGGCTTAAAGGCCCTTGAAACTAAATTCGCAATAACATCGCGCAGAGCCCTTCGGAACTAAGTCCGGCTTTAACGATGGCTTAAAGCCCTTCGGAACCAAGTCCGGTTTTTAACACTGGCTTATAGCCCTTCGAGACTTAGCTCGGTTTCAAACCTTGATCAACAATCATACATTCAGACATTTAAACAACACTTTGATATTTGAATACAATTTCAGCATGCTTTCTAACCATTTTACAATTAATTCACTAGTCATAACAAATGACATATTCTCGTTTCATTATTAGGAAACTTTCTATTATCATGCGATTACAAACAAGTATTTTACCTATTTATTTGATCATACGATGCAAGCAAGACCATTACGTCATAATTTATTCATCGCAAACATAATTTGATAATTTCTATGTCTAAATATAAGTTATATTCCATTACTCAAAGACTTACCTTGTATCTTTCTGGGCAAGTTCGGGTTGGCTATTCCACGACCTTAGCTTTTCCCTTATCCGAGGTTGCCCCTCTATGCTCTTGAGCTTAATCAATAAATTTTAAACTAACCATTAATCAATTACTCAAGTATTACTTTCAAAATATAGCACACATATATATATTTGAATTTCACACATACAACTTATAGTAAGTGATAAAAATCAATAAGCAATTCATTAGTAAATCACAACTTCCTATAAGTGAGTTCTTGAGCAATAGTCATTAATTTACTTATAACTTGAGCTACGAAACTCCAAATCAAATACCGTAAATTTTCCTCGAAAATAGACTAATTTATCTTTTAGCCATAAAATTTTCATAATTTTTAGTCTAGCCAATCACTACCAGATTTTTCTTAAAGTTCACCCTGTTTCACTGCTTGACTAAACTGACCATTCTTCGATACAAATCAGATTTCTCATTGTACAAAATTCAAAATGTGTTCTCACTTATTTCATTTGAAACTAGACTCATTAAGGAATCTAAACATATAAATTTTATCCTAAGGCCATTTTTGTACAATTTATACTGATTTTATAAAAACAGAACAGGAAATCTATTAGTCATTTCGACTCAACCTCACAATATTTCAAATATCTCAAAATCGGTAACTCATTAGAAACTAGACTCTTCAAGCTTTAAAGACATAATTTATCCAGCTTCTAACTCAACTTCTACAAATTATGGTGATTTTTCCAAAATCACCTTCATCATTCTTGTCCCCAAGCAGTTTTATACTAGCTCACTCTTTCAAACATCCCTTGCATACATTTTATTTTAGCATGTATATTAACAATCGAATTCATCAATTAATTATCTACCAAATTCACTTCAACATTCTCAATACAACACATGGTGTTCAAGCCATTTTTCAAGTTAAAAATTCGGTTAATACTCATATATATATATACACTAGCAATCAATTACTAACATTTGCATTTCACCTTAATAACTAACTTATCAAACCTTATTTCAACCTACAATTGTTCTTAACACAATTTAAGCATCCTCTTCATTCCATCCATTAACAATGTATACATTACCCAAATACCTAAAATCACATTCGGCCAAGGCATACAATTTGTTAGCCGATTCTTTTCTATTTAGCAACTAATGCCCAATGTGCTCATTTGTTAAACTCTCATTCACCTATGTAACATTTTCCAACCAAATAACATGAACAATAACCCTTTCATGAACATCTTTCTCTTAACCAATTTCTCATGATACCAACAAAAATTCAAGGTTTGGACATGGGTTAACTTAGGAACTTAGTAACTAACTCAATACATTCAACAATTTCAAAAGCTATTAAGAATTTCATACCTTAACCAAGACTAGGTGTGACCAAATGCTTGTTTTTTTCCCCTTCCCCTTTCTTCTTAGTTTCGGCCAAGGAAGCTAAAAGATGAACACAATTTTTCTTTCTTTGTTTTATTCATCTAATTAATTAACTCCTATTTTTATTTATTTATTTGCTATTTTTTATACTACTAATACATTATTTTATTAATATAACAAACACATAATGCTTATCATCATTGTCATGGCCGGCCACTATTCTTAAGTGGGGAAAATTGACATGCAAATACACTTTTTTGACATTGTACACTATTAGGTCCTTATACATTAACCTATCACATTTCAAAAGTGTCACACCTAAGTCCTATTGAATAAATTTACATGCAAATGACCAAATCAAAGATTGAAACTTTCACACTTGTATTTAATCACTTCATAAACATGAAATATAACTTATAATTATTTTTATAGCTCGGTTCTGTGGTCCCGAAACCACTTCCCGACTAGGGTCAAATTAGGGCTGTCACATATATGGTATGCTGAGTTTAATTCTATATGAACTTATTAATTTTTATAGCTTACATTGTTTATTTTTCCGTGTTTTATTGTGAAATCAAAGCTAGCTCAGATTCGGTAATCGTCGGAGACCTCATCACACTATCAAGCTATCACTTTGGTACTTTTGAATCTATGTATTTGGTATATGGCATGTATAGGAAGTATGGTCATTTTGGCTTTGGTTTGGTAATGAATTTAGCCATTTAAATTGGCTTGAAAATGTTGTGTTTTTAGGTGTGTTATTAGCTATAAGATTTTGCTTATTTTTGGCATATTGATGATGTATGTATATATGTGAAAAAGGCTCTTTAATATGTTGTGCTTAATTGCCAATTATAAGCTTGTTGTGAATTAGTATTATGGATGCCAAATGGTTGACATTTAAGTTTTGTTTGCTTGTATTTCTAGGTAAAGTAATGCATAATTGTAAGTTGCCATTTAAGTGATTTGTTATTGTGAGTTTAGCATTAATGAAATGGTCGAATTTGATACTAGTGTGTATTGTGGCTATGGTATGGAGTTAACATGAATTATGCTTGGTTGGAGTTGGATGAATGCCCATTATGCCATGTTTTGGTACCATTTGGTTTGGTGTAGGTATATGCAATTTTGGGTGGCAAAATGGTTTGGTAAATAGCCTATTTTTGTCCACACGGGTAGAGACACAGGCGTGTGTCTCAGCCTTGAGTGACACATGGTCAGGTTACATGACCGTGTGTCCTCTAGTGTTGAATTAAAAATCAAGTCAGTATGCTCTACACGGCCTAGCACACGGGCGTGTGTGACTTGGCTGTGTGGCATAAGTCAGTATACCCTACAGGTTTGGCACGGCCTAGCACACGGCCTGGCACATGGGCGTGTGAGGCTATTTCGAAGGGCACACGGGCCAGTCACACGAACGTGTGGTTGGCCGTGTGACCCAAGTCAGGGAGTTACATGGGGTCAGACATGAGCTGGGACACGCCCATGTGATTCCATTTCGAATGTCTATACAGGCATGTGGTTGGCCGTGCGACCCAAGTCAGAGAGATACACGGGGCAGGACACAGGCTGGGACACGGCCATGTGATTCCATTCCTAATGTCCACACGGCGTGTGTCCCCTGTTTTTTGTAAAAAAAAATTTAAGTTTTGTAAAAATTTCTTGAATTATCGATTTAGTCCCAAACCACCACGACTGCATGTTTTGGGCCTCGTAGGCTCGTATTAGGTACAATTTGATTGTTTATGAATGATATTTATATGGAAATGGAAAATGTATGTGAAATGTATGTTTAATTGTATAATAAGTTTGGTAATGCTCCGTAACCTTATTCTGGCATTGAATAGGTGAGAGAGGTGTTACAGATAGTGCTTGGATAATTGGTAAGTAATATGTGTGTGCAATTGGATATTTTGGCCTTGTGATTCTTGAAACTGTTGGATATAGTTAGCATGTCATAAGATTTTGAGTACACACCTATAGGTATAGTGATTTTGGGCATTGAGACCTTGGGACATGTTTGGAGGCATAAAGGAATGTGAGCTAAGCTCTATTCAATGAGACATGTGAGGGGAAACAATAAGAGTGTTAGCTATATGCTTCACGTCTGGGACATGTTTGACTCTACAAGTCTGTGTGGTGCGATGTAGATCTATTTATCCGATGTGTGATGATAGAGCTCACAATAAGTTTCATAACTTAAGTGCCAAATTATCTTCTATTGTATATATTTAGGTGTTGTGTGATAAAATTCCCTAATAAAATATACGTGGTTGTTATGCAAACTATCCGTATAAATGTTATGTAAATGAACTGTTAGACAATCCATGTTAAAGTGTTATGCGTTACTAAACACAAGACTCTAATATCATATATGTATGTGGTTGTTGTGAATGCATGACGGAATGTTTGTGTTGTGGATATTTCACTCATTCACTGAACTTGTTTAAGCTTACCCACTCTTTTCAACATTTGTAGATTAGTAACGACTCGGTGTTAGTGGTGTGGTTGTCTTAAGGAGTGATCCAAGGAAGACATGTAAATTCTCATAGGTGTTCTTTCAGTTATTTTCGTATTGGGTAATAAGGCAATGTGGTAGACTTGTTTAGTGCCATGATATTTTGGATTATTTACCAACTTTGTTTTGTTTTAGTTTTGGAAGTGTATAAGTTTATATGTTTGCTTATGTTCATGAACCTTAAATGATGGCTTAATGTATCTTTCTCGGTCATGTTTTGATTACTGGAATAGTTAAATTTAACCATTAGATGATTATTTATTGAAGTAAGTGATGCATGATGCTTAGAAAATGTTTTGGAATCAGTTAATTGCCTTCGTATGCTACATTTTTATGTCCAGGGCCAGAGGTATCAATATTCAAGATTTAAAATCGATACTTTCATGTTTCAAAATGTGCAGGGAGTCAAAATAGAGATTTGGTATTGATACCTTCGCTCAAGTATTGATACTCGGGGTTAAGTATTGATATTTCATGACAAGTATTGATAAATTTTGAGACTTTGGGATTTTAGTTGAGAAACAGAATGTAAGTTTGGTATTGGTTTTTCCATGTGGTATCAATACCACATAGAGAAAATATCGAGACCCTAATGTCAGTATCGATACCTACGGACAAGTTTTGCAAATCTTGCCAAATGAATCTTATGTTCGTTTGATAATGATTATTAGACAATTTGATGTATGATTTAAATGAAACATTGACAACTAACAAGTATGATTGACTCAAAACCTATACGAACGATACTTGATGTATGTTTTGCTAAATTAAGCTTTTAGTTGTTATAAATGACATGAGACAGTGGGTCCGTAAATAATAATATTTATAGGTCAAATATAGTATTATATTAAGTTTTCATTTGACAATTTATAACACCCCAAACCCAGCCTAGATGTTATGGCCGAATCTGATGATGTCACATGATAGTGCTTTTGAAATCGTAACGATGCTAAAAGAATAAACCCTTTCTCCGTTTAAACAACTTTTCAGTATCTTATGTTAATTTCCAAATCGTGTCATTTATTTCCAAACTGTTAACCATTTTCCAAAACATTATACTTTGCAAAAGCTTTAGAACCATTTTCGTAAATGTGGTAGTTTAGTAAAACATTCGATCCTTTTGAAAACCCGAGTTTTCCTACCACCAGCAATAAAAACCGTAAAACATTGCAAAATCCCAAATTAATCAAAAATCTGTAATGGCCTTAATTACATCAAATTTTCCCCAAATAAAAATTAAATCCTAAGTAAACAGAAAACAGTCCAAGTGGAAAACCGTGTGGCCACCGCTAAGTCCTCCGCTGCTCCAATGGGTCTAATGCCGGGGATTACCTGAACAGATGAAAAAAAAGGGTGAGTTTTTGGAAACTCAGCGTGTAATCCCCACAGATAAAACATGCATACAAACATACATTAGAATATAGTCTGGGGCCAGAGCCTATTACAGAATCAGTGTAAGCCTTAGCCCACTCAGATACAGAATCTGATACAAAGTAGGGCCTTAGCCCATCTCAGATAGACCATGCAGAACAGAACAGAATAACAGAGTCCTACCCACCAGTCTCTACACACCAACTCCGTCCAACCCTACACACTATGAGGGGATAAAATCAACCCACACATCCCTATACACCATGCTGTACAGTAGTGCAACACATAATCAGATAATTGCAGCGGAGCTGCCAGATATCAGGCTTAAGAGCCTTTCAGAATACTTCCTCCAAATATTACCAACCCAAACCTGATGTAATGCAACATACAAATATAACATGTAATATGCAATTTATCAGATCGTACATTCAAATCGGTATACATGCTAAGTGTAACATGCTAAACAC
The DNA here is from genome assembly GCA_025698475.1 of Gossypium anomalum. Classification (NCBI taxonomy): domain Eukaryota; kingdom Viridiplantae; phylum Streptophyta; class Magnoliopsida; order Malvales; family Malvaceae; genus Gossypium; species Gossypium anomalum. The sequence goes on from CM046964.1 coordinate 47,250,415, forward strand.
ATTTATCACATAATTAGATCACGTAGTTAGGGGTCAAAATAATTCTCACCAACCCTACAATAGGTCCACGGTCGACTTGGGTGACCCATACAACCTTACAGAATATTCCACAAAAATGGGCTCACAGGCCCATGTAACCTACCCGTGTGGGCTACACGCCCATATGGCTCACACGGCCCAAATTGGTGTTGGCCGCGTGGATCACATAGCCTGGCCCAGAATTCCACACGCCTGTGTGGCCCAACGGCCCAATTGATCTAGCCCTGTCTCGCACATAGCCTCACCAGCCATCACATGGCTGTGTCATGCACCCGTTTCTCGCGCGCACGGCCTGGCTCGTTGATCACATGCCCATATACTGCCACATGGGAAACCATAGGCCCGTGTTACATCGATAGATTTATTTTTTGGCTTTTGTCAAGTCTCGTTTTTCGTGTAATCGAGTACATACCTAGTTCGAATTCGCTATTTATGGAATCCTGAGAACACCAACACCTATAATCAAAATATTTAACCTTTTAGAAACCCAAAAGTGAGCTTTAACACTAATCCTGAAATGAAAAGTTGACTTACCAATACCAAAACGCTCATCACTTCAAGTCAACTCGATGAACCTTTGATTTCAGCCTCACGATTGACTCCTAAACAGTAGTAAAACACCATTTACTCACTTAATCAGAGCATCCTTCAAGATCAATAAAACTGGAACTTACCAATCGATTACCATGTCTAAGAGTCCCAAAAGCTCAGTAATACGAATATACGGACAAGAATATAGCAAGTGAAATTTCGACAGCAACAGGAGTAAGGAGAGGGAGAACGGCAACAAAAAGAGAGGAAAGTGAGGTAGGGTAGCCGAATTTTCTAAAAAAAAAAGTAGCATTCCTCGAAATTGATAACCCCTAATTTATTTCTCCTTAATTCTCTCCACCAACTACCCACTACTCAGTTTTTCTGTAACAGGCTAATTTAGAACCTATTCAGAATAGTAGTTTCGGGACCACAAATGTAACACCCTATACCCGTAACCCAAGCTGGGGCGAAATACAAGGTATTACTTAACTCGATCTCATGCATACAAACACCTCAAGGCACCAAGACTCGGTCCAAAATAAAATGTTTCCAATTTTTACTTTAAACCTCTTATTATGGGTCTATGAGCCCCAAATTGACTATCAAAAAGTATACAGGACCATTTCAGGTCCTTAAAACAACTATGAAAATCTTGCCTTTACAACAGGACACACGCCCGTGTGGAAGGGCAGTACGCCCGTGTGGCCATCTCAACATGGCTGTGCTGATGGCCCATGTGTCTCACACGGCCTAAGCACCTAAGGACACACCTGTGTCCTACACCTGTGTAGAATTAATTTCTAATTCACACCTACAGGGGTTTCCACACAGCCAGACACATGCCCATGTCCCTCATACGGCCACGACACGCCCGTGTCCTAGCCCGTGTGTAAAAACATGGACATTTTATTTCTGATGTCAGTATGATCAAAATGTCACACGGTCATAGCACATGCTCGTGTACTAGGCCGTGTCCTCCACTCGGCTGAGACACACGGCCGTGTCTCTACCCGTGTGTTTATTATCATGCATACTAACTTGAAATTTTTACGTGCAGGGGACACACGGTCGGACTACATGCCCATGGGACAGACCGTGCGTCACACACGACTTAGACACACGCCCATGTGTCTACCCGTGTGGACAATATAAGGCTATTTACCAAGCCTCATTGCCACCCTTACATTCTTTGTTCCATTCTAGCATAATTCATATAATCAAATCAGCCACAATAGACATTCATTCAACCATGAAGATGCATCTTTTATAAACTCAAAATGAGTGTTAGCCATCATTTAAGGCTTAATACAAAGTGAAGGGTTTCTAATCCAAGCCAACCTATTTGGCCAATTCTTAAAGACACAAAATGCTAAAGTCTGAGCCCTATACATGCCATGTTCAAAAATACAAACCCAACTATGCCTAATGTTTCGGATGATAGTGTGATCAATATCTCTAACTTCCGGTGATCCTTAAGCTAAGTAGGCAGCACTATAAGAAAATGGAAAGAAAAGGGAGTAAGCATAAAAGCTTAGTAAGTTGCATATAAATAAATATACAACAACAAATTCATCAATAACCAACATGCTCGTAACACAAAGGTAGGTATAATCTTAACTTACTCCTCACCATTCATACAAGTCACATATTCTATATTGAGCTCATTTCTCATATGTACCATTTAGGTACCCGTACTACTCACAACAAGGTTATACTTTCCTTATTAACTCACAATTATAACTTTCACCGTTGAACCATTTGGAACACTACCGGATCTTCTATAAGCCTCAAACATGGGGTAAATTACCGATGCCATGTACCAAACATGGTCTTACACTGGCTATCACCATCGAGGCTGATGCCATGTCCCGAACATGGTCTTACACTAGCTCTCGCATATCCGTGTTGATGCCATGTCCCAGACATGGTCTTACACTAACACAACTCTTAGCCTATACATGTCCTAGACATGTCTTACACTGGCTTATGTCTCAAGGCCGATGCATGTCCCAGACATGTTTTACACTGGCTCACAATAACCCAAATGTCATAGCATTAATATCTGATTCATTCCCTAGGTTCAAACAGGGATCCTACTATCTCTATTATCAATATGCATTCTCAATTCACAATCGAGCAATTCATGCTACATCAATCCAATGACAATTCAAGCACATATAGTAGCGATGTAGTTATATTATTTACATACAACTTACCTCGGATTACAAAATACACACGACTAATTGGTTTAGTCGGTTTGCTTGGCCTTCCCGCGGTCTATGTTTGGATTCGATAAATCTTGATCTATAATTATAAAATGCACTCATTTAGTCACTAAACACAATTAGGCAAATCTAAAATTTACATCTTAGGGAAAATGACCATTTTGCCCCTAAGATCGAAAATTAATTTTTATCGAATTTATTCGTATCTAAAGCCTAACCGAACCCTTTTTACTCTTATAGAAACTTCAAATTCTCACTATTTCACATATTTATCAACTATTTTACAACTTATGCAAAATAGTCCCTTTAGGTGTTTTCCATGAAAACTCCTTCACAAAAGTTGTTTATAACCTAGCTAGGACTCATATTCTTCCATAAAATTTTAGAAAACACCCTAAATGCTCTCATGGCAAAACCCTAAACTTTCCACCATTTTGCAATATAGTCCCCTCATTTGAAAGCTCATGTTTCAAGGGTTCTAAAAATGCAAAAATCATCAACAAAGGATAGGAAAATCACTTACTTGTGAGGACTTAAAGTTCTAAAATTTTTGAAGCTCAAAACCCTTACAATGGCTAGAAAAATCGGTGGGAGTGAAGAGAAGAATGAAAGAAAGGGGTGTTAGCCAGGCTTAGGCATTATTTTAATACACCTTATGTCATCAACATACCTAATGTCTAATTTCCTTTTAAAGACCCCGAATTTTGGTTCTCTAGCTATTTAACACCTTTAGCTATCAGTTTAAGACTATTTCACTTTATGCGATTTAGTCCTTTTTCTCAATTAGGCTCACAATCGTCAAAATTAACTCACCAAATTTTTCATGCACTAATATAATCATGCTATGACTCCATAATAATAAAATAATTTTCTAACTTTGAATTTGTGGTCCAGAGACCACTATTCCAACTAGGCCCTCAATCGGGCTGTTACAACAAATTCGAGTCAAAAAAATATTTTAATATTACTTTTCATGTTTATAAAATGTGAATTGATATCTGTAAAAATTTGATGATTTAATTTTATTGTTTGGATACTCGATTTAGAAAAAGGACTAAATCGCGTAAAATGCAAAAATGACTTGCTAATTATTAAAGTGATATATTGCCATGGATTTTATTATATGAGGCTTTATGTTGTAATTTAGCCATTGAAAACAAGCATGGATGGTTATGGACATTTATTATAAAGTTTTCATATTAGTTTATAAAGGTTAAAAAGGTAATTTATGAACAATATGTGTTATAATAAAACAAAACATTAAATGGCTATGGATATTCATCTTTTTGGCCGAATATGGAAGTGAAAAAGAAGCCATTTTAAAACTTTAGGGTTCAGCTGTATTGAAGCTCAATTAAAGATTGGCAAGAGTGGAATTTGGATTTAGATCAAGGGAAAGTCAAAGTATTGGATTACTTGACTTAATTTGTCGTTACTGCAAATGAGGTAAGTTTGTATTTTAATAGACGTTACGAAATCATGTTATTAATACATATGATTTATGTGATTGAATTCAATGTCGAATCGTACGGTATATATATATGTATTTTGAATAAGTTATATATGTTATCATGATATTGAATTGTTCGAGTAGCAGATGATATGAATCTGAGAAAGTACCGACAAAGTTTTGACGTCTGAAAAGCCCCGTATGAACTTTAGGAATAGTTAGGATACATATTCATGACATAGGATCCGATATGTGATTTCGTGTAAGACCACGTCTGAGACGTTGGAATCGACTTATGATTTACGTGTAAGACAATGTCTGGGACATTGGCATCGTATTTGATTTCATGTAAGACCCTATCTAGGACAGTGGCATTGATGTTTGATTACATGTAAGACCACGTCTGGGACGTTGGCATTGTATGTAATTTTCAAGCTATCTGCATATCCTTATGGTTCTGAATGATTCAACGGGCATTCTAGGAAATAAACAATTAAGTGAATGACATTTCGATTCAGGTGCGTTAAAATGTATACAATGTTTGAAAATGAAAGGTAAGTATATGTGCAAAGAATGTTATGTGATGCATATGGAAATGAAATGTGAATATATGCCAATGAAACATGAACAAATGAATAAAATGTGATTTATGAAGTTGTATATGTGAAATTGTTAGATGCTATATGAATGAAAAGTGAAATTGAATATAAATGATGATATGAGATTCATAAGAGAAAGGTATATGATTAAATGTGTTATTTTCCATAATGTCCTCATTTGACTATATGAAAGTGTGAATTGAATAATGTATGAAAATTGAATTGAATAAGCTTATGAAAGCTAAAATTAGTTAAGTGAGTAAGTATAATCTTGAAGGATGATAATTTGATATGAGAACATGTTATAAAAGTTAGAAAAGTTATGTGAGATAGCATATCATGCTTATGACATTATAATGAAAGTATTGGTTATGTTATGTTTATTAAGATACAAGATTACTAAGCTTAAAATCTTACTTTGTGTGTTTTTCCTGTTTATAGAGCTTCGGAGACTTGCCCGGGGTGGAAGTCATAGGAGACCTCATCACATTATCTGGTTATCACTTCGGTAAATTAAAGCTTTGAGTTTTTGGTTATGTGGCATGTATAGGCTAGTTTTGATATAATTTCATTGTGATTTGTATATATGTAGCCACGGAAAAATGGCTTGTTAATGGTGTTAATGTTTGTGTATATTTATAGCCAAGTGAAATGGTCTATTTGGTAAGGTTGTTACGATCTTGAAATGGTTATTATTATGATATTAATCATGTGTTCATGAATGGCCAAAGAAGTTGATCAAATTGGTAAGTTTTTGAATTGTGTCTATTTGGAGAAAAGGTAAGATTATGGCATGAGATTAAATGATGGATATTAAGGTTATAAATTATATGTTTTGATATGTATTTAGTTTATGGAATGATATGATTTGGTATGTGTTTCAAGCATGAAATATGTTGATAATGAATTGGTATAAATGATGTATATTTTGTTTGTGAAATGGTTGGTAATTTGGTATAAAATGATGTGGTTTTGATGCTTGTAGGTTTGACCCAAGTTGGGTGGCAAATTGGCTTTTCAAATGGCCTATTTTTTTCACACGGGCAGAGACATGGGCGTGTGTCTCAGCCTTGTGTGGCACATGGTCATGTTGCATGACTGTGTGTCCCCTGGGGTACCCTACGATTTTTAAGTCAGGCTTGAGCACGGTCAAGGCACACGGATGTGTGGCTAGCCGTGTGACCCAAGTTAGTTCCGACCACGGCCAAGGCACATGGGCATGTCTTGTGGCTGTGTGAGGAAGTTAGTGTGTATGCCCTATTTTGACACGGCCTAGACACACGGGCGTGTCTAATGTCGTGTAAGGGACACGACCTGTTCACATGGGCATGTGACCTGTACAACCTTGAAATATGTTTAAGTTTTGAAAAATTTTGTATGAACTCAGTTTAGTCTTAATCATTTTCTAAAGCATGTTTAAGGTCTCGATGACCTATATAAGGGACACTATATTGATGTTTGATGTTTGATGCTATGATAGTTGTGAAATGAATGTAAAATATTCTGATTTGTCCAGTAACGCCTTTAACTCTAGTCTGGCGATGGATATGGGTTAGGGGTGTTACATTTTCGGTCAAAAACAAACTCTAGCCGAGATTTTGTAGCAAAAATAATACCCTTACCATAGCAGAGATTCGCCACTTAACCACCAGACCAACAGGCCCATTCTGATATGTTTTACAAACAATAAAATATAAGCCTACTGAACCCAGTTAAGGCTTTATTCATAAAAATGCCAAAATTTACCCACGTTGTGGCTTGAACTTAGGACCTCATACACACACCCAGAACACTTAACCACCAAAGCAGATAGATATTTGTGTAAAATAATTACAGAAACACACATACAAATAATTTGTGTTACAAGTTTACACAATCCAGAATTAGGAAATTTTGGGGCGTAACAACTCTACCCCCTAAAAGAAAATTTCGGCCTCAAAATTTTACCTGATCAGAAAAGGTGAGGATACTGCTGCCGTATCGAATCCTTTGGCTCCCAAGTGGCCTCCTCAGTGCTATGATTCTGCCACAACACCTTCACTATGGGGATAGACTTTCTTCGTAGAACCTTAACATCGCGATCTCAAATTTGAGTCGGCTCCTCCTCAAATATTAGATCTAGCCTAACCTCAATCTCCTCTATAGGAACAATGTGTGTGGGATCAGAGCGGTAGCGTCTCAACATCGAGACATGGAAAACATCATGAATACGATCTAACTCTAAAAGTAGTTCCAACTGATATTCGACTAGTCCCACTCACCTCAGAATTCGGTACGACCCAATAAACTGAGGGCTTAGCTTGCCCTTGTGACCGAACCTCAACACCTTCTTCCATGGCGAGACCTTAAGAAAAATGAAGTCTCCCACAAAATACTCTATCTCTCATCTTTTCAAATCTGCAAAAGACTTCTGCCTATCAGAAGCCGCTTTCAGTCGATCTTGAATCAAACGGACCTTGTCCTCAGTCTCAGAAACCAATTCCAGACCCAGAATACTTCGTTCACCCAACTCAGTCTAGCATAAGGGAGTACGACACTTACGACCATACATTGCCTCGTAAGGTGCCATCTGTATACTAGATTGATAGCTGTTATTGTAGGCGAACTCTGCCAATGGCAAGTACTCCTCCTAACTGGCTCAGAAATTGATAACACAGCTCCTCAATATGTCTTCCAGTATCTGAATCACCCTCTCCGACTAACCATTTGTCTGAGGAAGGAAAGTAGTACTGAAGTCTAATCTTGAACCCAGAGCCTCATGAAGTTTTTTTCCAGAATCGAAACGTGAAACAAGGATCCCTATCAAAGATGATCAAGACAGGTACCCCGTGTAGCCTCACTATTTTAGAGATGTAGAGTTTAGCCAATTTCTGTAGAGGGAAGCCTGTCCTAACCGGGATGAAGTGAGCAGACTTGGTCAATCGATCCATGATGACCTAGATAGAATCCTTCTTAGTAGGTGTTAGAAATAACCCACTAACGAAGTCCATCGTTACTCGCTCCCATTTCCACATCGGTATCTTAACTGGCTGCAGCAAACCAGAAGGTAACTAATGCTCAGCCTTAACCTGCTGACAAGTCAAACAGCGAGCAACGAAGTTGATAACCTCATGCTTCAACCTTGACCACTAGTATAACTCTCGGAGGTCTCGGTACATTTTATTCCCACCAGGATGTATAACATAAGGGCTGCTATGCGCTTTCCTCAGAATCGATTGCCTCAAATCCTCATCATTCAGTACACAAATCTGACATCGAAAACACAATATCCCATCATTATTAATCCCAAAATCAGTAGTTACTCTCAACCTGATGAAAACTCAACCTAAGAGACTTATCCCCAGTCTATTTTTCTCTGATCTGATCAATCCATGTCGGTTTAACCTAAAGTTCTGCCAATAGACTCCCATCATAAAAAAGACTAAGTCGAGCAAACATTGCTCTCAGATTGGTCATTTCCCTACGGCTCAAAGCATCAGCCACCACATTAGCCTTGCCGGGGTGATACTTGATAGTGCAGTCACAGTCCTTAAGTAGTTTAACCTATCTACGCTGCCTAAGGTTTAACTCCTTCTAAGTGAGGAGATAGTTAAGGCTTTTGTGATCAGTGTAGATAGTACACTTCTCACCGTACAGATAGTGCCTCCAGATTTTCAGAGCAAAGACTACCGCTGCCAACTTTAAATCGTGTGTCAGATAATTAGCCTTATGAGTCTTGAGCTGACGAGATGCATAAGAAACCACCTTTTCGTCTTTCATCAGAACACAACCCAGACCCACATGCGATGCATCACTGTATACCATAAAGTCTTTACCAGGCTCAAGCTGTATCAGAACAGGAGCCTGAGTTAAAATAGTCTTGAGCTTATCAAAGCTCTACTGTTGTGCATCAGTCCAAATGAGAGGAACTACCTTACGCAGAAGCTTAGTCAACGGAGCTACGGTCAAGGAGAACCCTTCTACAAAACATCGATAATATCCTACCAGCCCTAAAAAGCTACGAATTTTAGACACATTCTTTTACTGTTTCCAATCCAACACAACCTCAATCTTATGAGGATCAACACGAATCCCCTCAGCAGACAACACATGTCCGAAAAAGGTTACTTCTCGAAGCTAGAACTCACACTTACTAAACTTTGCATGCAACTGTTTCTCTTAAAGAGTCTGTAGTACCACTCTGAGATGCTCATTGTGCTCATCCTCAGTCTTAGAATACACTAAAATGTCATCAATAAATACCACCACAAATTGGTCCAGATAAGGCTAGAACACACGGTTCATCAAATCCATAAATGTCGCTGGTGCATTGGTCAACCCAAAAGGCATAACTAGGAACTCGTAATGTCCATAACGAGTCCTAAATGCTGTCTTATGCACATCGGCCTCCTTAACTTTCAACTAGTGATATCCCAAACGTAGATCGATCTTAGAAAACACAGAAGCCCCTCTGAACTGGTCGAATAAGTCGTCTATCCTCGGAAGTGGGTACTTATTCTTGATCATTAGCTTGTTCAGCTGACGGTAGTCGATACACATCTTCATTGTCCCATCTTTCTTTTTCAAAAATAGAATAGGTGCTCCCCACGGAGACACACTAGGACGAATGAACCCACGATTTAACAGCTCCTGAATCTGAGTCTTGAGCTCTGTAAGCTCTTTTGGTGCCATTCGGTAGGGAGCGATAGACATCAGAGCTGTACCTAGAGTAAGTTCAATCCTGAATTCCACTTCTTGGCTTAGAGGCAAACCCAATAATTCCTCAGGAAAGACATCTAGAAACTCCTTCACGGTCTTAATGTACTTAACCAAAGTGTTCCTAGAGTCAGAAATACTGATGTAGGCCAAGAATGCCTCACATCCTTTTCTCACTAACTTTTCCGCTACCAAAGTTGAGATCACATTAGTTAAATAGTCATGTCATTCCCTAATCACCACTACCTCATTGTCCTCCTAGGTCCTCAAGACAATCTTTTTTGTGGCAAAGTCCAGACTCACTCGATGTTTAACTAGCTAGCCCATGCCCAAAATCAAATCAAACTCCCTAAATGGAAGCTTTATCAGATCAGCCAAGAATACCGTCTCTTGTATCTCTAGTGGAACATTTCTATATAGTTTAATCACCAAGACAGATTTCCCCAAAGGACTTAACATGGTTACCTTACTATCAGTACTCTTAATTGGAATCCCTAAAGTTTTAGACATAATATTAGCTACATATGAGTGTGTAGAGCCTATGTCTATCAGTGCAAGATAAGGTACATCAAATATTAAAAACGTACCCATGATGATGTCCGGAGCATCTTGGTCCTCACGGCGATGAGCAGCATAAAGTGCAGGCTGCCTCACCTCAGTCGGTCCAGCACCTCTGCTCGGTACTCTCTGCCCTCGGCCCATGCTGTTACCACTCCTAGCTTGACCTCGGCCCCTAGGTGGCTGCTGGACTACCCTCGGTGGCTGTTCAGTACCGATAACCAGAGCTTGCATCTGATCGATTCTCAATAGATAATCCCAAACTTGGTGCTTAGTCGACCCACATCTTAAACATGCCTCAGTAGTCCTCCAACACTCGTCCGGATGGCGTCTACCACAGTGCCCACAAAGCGCCACCCCAGTAGGTGCATCAGGAGGCCCAACTCTCACTGGCCTATTAGATCTAGCCTTTTTCTTAGGCCACATCCCAGAACTCGAGGGCTCTGATTCCCTCTTATACGTTCCTTTCTCTCGGTTTTGGCACTCAGCGCGCTTAACCTCCTCAGCGATCTTCATCTTCTCAAGTAAAGTAAAAAAATCACGCTCCCTCTGTTGAGTTATCACAACTCGCAAACTATCCTTGAAACCATCCTCGAAGTGTACACAACGCTCATACTCGGTCACCACCATGCTTCATGCATACTGGCTCAATCTCATAAATTTAGCCTCACACTCGGCCACTGTACGGTCTCCTTGGGTGAGATTAAGGAACTCAAGTCTCCTAGCATCAATATAGCTGGCTCTCACATACTTACTCTGGAACGCAGTCTTAAAATAGTCCCAAGTCAATCGGTTGGACTGAGTGCCCTCCTTAACCGTCAGCTACCACTGATATGCTTCGTCGCGAAGTAAAGAAATAGCCCCCTTCAGTTTCTATTTAGAGGAAAAATTTAGATCATCCATGATCCTCTCCGTAGCCTCCATCCAATATTCGACCACGTTAGGGGTGACTCTAGTAACGCCCTTGAATAACTCAACCCCATTGGATCGGAGTTGTTTCGTTATCGACCCTTGGCCCCCAACTCTAGTATTGGGCCCAGCGACCTCTCCAGAATACGTAACATGGCTTGGGACAATGCGTCGTTCCTAACCGCACGATCATGGGACCCAGGTCTAGTCTCAGTCACCGGTGAAACAGGCATCTAACTAGTATCAAAATTAGGTAGGTTGCCTGATGACGAGGACCCAGCTCGAGCCCCTCTACGGCCTCTACCACGGCCTCTTGTACCTCGTCCACGAGTACCACGTGTGCTCATTGTAAATTCAGAGTTTTGTCTGTATTAACAGTTTTATGCATTAGTTAACAGTTCTGGTATTTTATTAACAAATATTTTATGCAGAATAGTATTAGAAGTTCAGAGTTCTTTATCGCGAGTCTTAGTCTCACTACGCTTTTCAGTTGACATTACCTAGAGTGTTTTCAATACAGTACACTATCTATTGGCTGTTTCAAGCATGCTAGTAGTATTTTCAAACAAATCTAAACAGAATTTCAAAACAATTACAGGATTGGTACCGGAGACTCACTCGGTGAACCACATTCTCGGTCAAAAATATTTCAACCTATTAAAAATTATTTCGTTAAAACCAAATTTAAAACCCAATCCATAGCCAAGTTTTGCAAACTGACTCTGATACCACTAAATATAACATCCTAAACCCGACCTAAATGTTATGGCCAAATCTAACGATGTCACATGATAGTGCTTTTGAAATCATAACGATGCTAAAAGAATAAACCCTTTCTCTGTTTAAACAACTTTTCAGTATCTTATGCTAATTTCCAAATCGTGTCATTTATTTCCAAACCGTTAACCGTTTTCCAAAACTTTATACTTTGCAAAAGCTTTAGAACCATTTTCGTAAACGTGGTAGTTTAGTAAAACATTCGATCCTTTTGAAAACCCAAGTTTTCCTGTCACCAGCAGTAAAAATTGTAAAACATTGCAAAATCCCAAATTAATCAAAAATCTACAATGGCCTTAATTATATCAAATTTTCCCCAAATAAAAATTAAATCATAAGTAAACAGAAAACAGTCCAAGTGGAAAACCGGGTGGCCACCGTTGAGTCCTCCGCTGCTCCGATCCGTCTAATGCTGGGGATTACCTGAACAGATAAAACAGAAAAGGGTGAGTTTTTGCAAACTTAGTGTGTAATCCCCACAGATAAAACATGCATACAAACATACATCAAAATACAGTCTAGGGCCGAAGCCCATTATAGAATCAGTGGGAGCCTTAGCCCACTCAGATACAGAATCAGATACAAAGTAGGGCCTTAGCCCATCTTAGATATACCATGCAGAACAGAACATAATAACAGAGTCCTACCCACCAGCCTCTGCACCCCAACTCCATCCAACCTTACACACCATGTGGGGATAAAATTAACCCATCCATCCCTACACATCATGTTGTACCACAGTGCGGCACATAATTAGATAATTCTTACCGACCCTACAATAGGTCCACAGTCGACTTGGGTGACCTGTGCAACCTTACAGAATATTCCAAAAAAATGGGCTCACACGTCCACGTAACTTGCCCGTATGGGCCCACACGCCCGTGTGGCCCACACGGCCCAATTAGTCGAGCTCGTATCTCACACACGATCATGTCATGCACCCGTATCTCGCGCGCATGGCCTGGCTTGTCGATCACACGCCCATGTACTGCCATACGGCCTACCACACGGGCGACCGTACGCCCATGTGGCATCGACAGATTCATTTTTTAGCTTTTTTCGATTCTTATTTTTCGTGTACTCGAGTACACACCTAGTTCAAATTCACTGTTTACGGAATCCTGAGAACACCAACACCTATAATCAGAATATTCAACCTTTTAGAAACCCAAAAATGAGCCTTGACACTAATCCCAAAATGAAAAGTTGACTTACCACTACCAGAACGCTCACCACTTCAAGTCAACTTGACAAACTATTGATTTCAGCCTCACGATTGACTCCTAAACAATAGTAAGACACCATTTACTCACTTAATCAGAGCAGCCTTCAAGATCAATAAAACAGGAACTTACCAATCGGTTACCACGTCTAAGAGTCCCATAAGCTCACTAATACGAAAATACGGACAAGAAGAGAGCAAGGGAAATTTCGATAGCAACAGGAGTAAGGGGAGGGAGATCGACAACAAAAAGAGAGAAAAGGGAGGAAAGGTAGCCAAATTTTCTAAAAAGAAAGTAGCACTCCTCGAAACTGATAACCCCCATCTATTTCTCCTTAATTATCTCCAACAACTACCCACTACTCAGATTTTCAGTCAAACACAAACTCTAGCCAAGATTTTGTAGTAAAAATAATACCCTTGCCACAGCAGAAATTTGAACACAAGTCCTTTCGCATACTAACACTCCACTTGACCACCAGACTAGGAGACCCATTCTGATATGATTTACAAACAATAAAATATAAGCCTACTGAACCCAATTAAGGCTTTATTCATAAAAATGCCAAAATTTACCCAAGTTGTGGCTTAAACTTAGGACCTCATATACACACCCAGAACACTTAACCACCGAAGCAGACAGATATTTGTGTCAAATAATTACAGAAACACACATACAGATAATTTGTGTTACAAGTTTACACAAGCTAGAATTTGGAAATTTTGGGGCGTTACACAATTTTTGTTATTTGAATGAACAGTTAAGTTTAAGTGGTTGTCCTTAAAGTCAAGTAATTTTGGAAAACAAGTTATCAAGACCTCATTTCTCTAAAACAAGCTCATAAATATTTTTATTGAATACTTATAGAGTGCTTATATAGGTGTATGAAAGTTTGGTTTGCAAATTTTAACATTTAGATAGTTAATTAAGGGAAAAGATTTAAATCGTAATAGTTGAAAAAGCCAATGGGTGTTAGTCTAAATGTATTAATTTATTAAATAAACATGATTGGATGGCCTTGTTAGGTAATTATACCCCTAGTTCTGATAATGGACGGTATAGATAAAAGATTAATGAATTTAAAAGCCACTTCCTTATTTTGTTCTTCCACCGAAATAGAAACCTAAAACCATCGTGTTTGAAGCTTAAAGGGCTCGGCCAAGTTGGGTTCATGCATGATATATTTGGAGCTAGGTCTATCTAACCCATATCACCGATTTCAAAACTGTTAGAGATTTTAAAACTTGCCATTGATAAATATTAGTTTCTTTGGATAGAAATTGATATATTTGGAAGCTATGATGTAACACCCCGAGTTTTAGGAGTATTTTAGGTATTTTAGCTTTAGAGTGTTTAGAATTTTACGACATGGTTTATCAGTAATGTTTTTTACTATGGTTTTTAGAAAAATAAGTCAATTGTTGAAAAAGAGTTGTAAAGACTTTCAATTTTGAATTAGGGATTGATTTGTAAAATGGTCAAAATTTTGTGTGTTTATGAAGCAAATAAACCCAAATTAAAAAAATCACCCTAATATTATCCCCCACTTATAAATTTCATGTTAGTATTCTCTATCTCCATGCTTTAGTCGTCCCTTGCTCCCAAAGCTCCCCTCTTCCACTTTTTGTTCTTCAACCTTCATTCTCTTGATTTATGTCATGATCGAAGCCAAATATATCTATTGAATACCAAGAAAAACCCCTAAAATCACCATAGTTTTCTCTATTCTCAAGCTTTCGGGTTTTTTAGGTTTTCAATCAAACACTTGGTTTTTCATCAACTATGGTAATGATTCTTCTTCCCATTAGTTTGAAATGTTATTTAGTCTTGAAAACCAAGTTTTTAGCCATTAAATCACATGTTTTGAATAAAAGCCAAAAATTAGGCGATTAATGGTGGATTTCAAGATTTTGCATAAAAAAGTGATTTCAAAGTGTTTTTCAACTTTTGTTAACATGATTAGAATGTTTTTGAACTTACTTTGATGTTTCATTAAAGAATTCTTGAGATTTAATGAATTTTTGGAAAATAGCCATAAAACATGTCGAAAAAGTCTATACTATGAATTGAGTATTTTATTATAGTTTAAGGGTCGAGAATTAGTCATAGATAAATAATTAGACGAATTAAAATCATTTTAGTCAAGAAGATTGAGTATAGAACGAGATATTTGAGTTTTAAGTTTGCTATGTTAAAGGTTTCGGTTACATGAGAACCTATCATAGGCTTGTCTTTTGGATTATTTGATGTGAGTTCTTAGCAGATTATTGATTACATTGTAGTGTTGAAGTTCCAGATTCAATAGGACCTTCTACGAGTAAAGATAAAGGCAAGGAAAAACTAGTTTGAGCTTTCGATTTTTTGATGAAAGCGTAATTGGTAAGTGTTTGGAATAATTGCTCGTGGGCATGATTTAATGCATCATTTAGAAATTTAGTAGTAGCCTAAGCCCTTACTCTAAATTTCGAGTGTAAGCTTTCTCATACCTATGTTACCTTGTTAATAAAGTGCTTATGTGTTTATGAATATGTGAATTGAGATGAGATGCTATAACATGTGGTATATGGTTATGATAACTATTGTGAAAGTCCAAATATGTACATGTTTAAATGTTAGTGACAGAGTTCTGCTAAAGATGTAAATATGCAGTGACTGTTCACGGGTAATCAGTAAGTGATATGTGTTTGAGTTTGGATATTTTGGCCTTGTGGTATTGAAACCATTGGATATAGTTGGCATGCCATAGGATTGTGAGTACTTATCTATATGTACAATGCTTTTGGGTGTTGAGGCCCTGGGATATATTGGAGGGGTAAGGTGATGTGAGCTAAGCTTCATTCAACGGGACATGTGAGGGGAAATAAGTAGAGTGCTAGTTTATGCCTCACTTTTGGGACATGTTTGACTCTATAAGTCTATCTTTAGTGTGTTGGAGATCCATGTATGCGATGAGTGATGATAAAGCTATTCAAACCTCAAGTGCCAAATTATCTTAAATTATGAATATGTGTATTGTGATATGTGTTTATATGACATGTGACCATAATGCAATTTATCTATAAAGATGTTTTTCAGTATTGTGATATATACTTAAATGTTATGAGGTTATATGTATATTGTGATATATGCTTGAATGTTATGTGATTATATGAGTATTGTTATATATGCTTGATTGTTAGGTGATTATATGTGTAATAGGATATGTGCTTAAAAGTGAGTATGTTTACCATGTAAAATAACTAGAAAATAATGCACGAGTAGGTATATTATGACACTAGTGTTGGAACTGTTGAGGTTGTGCTATAAGGTTGTTTCGTTGGTATTTGATGAATTGTTTGCATGGTAGTTATTCTAGGCATTCATTGAACTTGTTAAGCTCACCCAATTCTTTTAAACCATTGAATATTAGTTGTGTACCGATGTGAGCGATGTGGTTTCGTAGATGTGATCCAAGCAAGTCTATTTGTTATTTCATAGATCTTCTATTTTTATTTACATTTTAGGGAACAAGGCAATGTGGTAGACTTGTTTATAGCCATGTTAACTTCTAGACATTTTGTTATGCTTGGGTTCATGAACATGAGGATGGATTGTCGCTACTTGCTCAAACATGATTTTGCGATATTGAATAGTAAATTAGACCTTTGAATGATTATTTGTCTAAGTAATTAATGTATGATGTTTAATAACTATATTGGAATGGATTAATTAATTATGTATGCTGCATTTTGAAGGTCTGGAGAAAAGATATCAATAATCGAGTTTTTAAATCAATACCTCTCTATTTTGAAATGTGTAGGGAGTTAGAATAGAGATTTGGATTCGATACCTTTGCTTGAGTATCGATACTCGAGGGTTAAAATATCAAAATTTCGTGGCAGATATCACTAATTTTTGAGACTTTGGCTTTTAATTGGGAAATAGAATGCAAGTTTGGTTCATTTTTTGGAGTGGTATCGATACCATATAAAGAAAATATCGATCCCTAGTGTCAGTATCGATGCCTATGTGATAGTTGTGAGATTTTTTTTAATGGACCTAATGCATGTTTAAATATTATTATAAGACTAGTTGATGTGTGGTTAGCATGTAACATTGATAACTAATAAGTATAATTTTCTTAAAACCTATATGAGTACTAAAATGGAAGACGCTTCGGTTAGAATGAACTTTTACTTATTGTATATGACATGAGACGATCGTGTGGCATCCCATATTTGGGTGTGGCGACCATGTCGGATATAAGGTGTTATATTTGATGGTGTCAGAGCTCTAGGTTAATTAACTCTCGGACCTAGGTGATTGTTGTGTGTTTGAAGTTTCGAAACTTTTGACACTAAATTTCTCTATTTTCTTGGAATTGTGACATAACTCTATTTGAATTGCATGGAATGATTGAAATGTCTTCGATTGAATTGAATGTGGGGTAGGAACGGGAACACATTGTCTTAATCCTAAAGTTTTCTTGTAGGAATGAGACTCGGATCATCTCTTTGCCACTCACACCGTTTGTTTGTGTGTTTTAGATTATTATATATGCCTCGCAGACATGTTAATATTAGAGCTAGTGCTCAAAAGGATGGTACATCTTCTGTACCTCATGTACCACTGCGTAGAATGAATATACCTGATGAGGGTGTACACCGTCTGATGGAAGTAATAATAGGAGCATTTCAACGGATTGTTAGTACTAACCCTACTCCTACACCTGTCAATCCTGCACCTGTTCGTTGTAGGTTACAGCTTGAAGGTCTTCAGACATTAGGTGGTTAAGAGTTTTATGGAGTAAAAGGTATTGATTCGACCTTCGCTGAGTACTGGTTGGAGGGAGTTGAAAGGATCCTCGAGCAGATGTCCTATTCTGATGAGAAGAAGTTAGGTTGTATTGTGTCCTTGACGGTGGGGATCATCGTTGGTGGAATACGGTCAGGATAGGTACTGTTTCTGATAAATTCACATAGAATTTCTTTCTTGAGGTTTTTAAGAGGAAGTTTATGGGCGAGCAGTATATGGAGGCTCATAAAAGTGAGTTTTTTGGATTTGGTTCAAGGAGATTTGTCAGTGGTTGATTATAAGGCTGAATTCATGCGACTTAGTCAGTATGCTCCTGAGGTGATACTTTCTGAGAGGGATTGATGTAAGTGGTTCCAATTTGGCCTTAATCGTGAGATTTGGTTTTACTTGGTAGCTCAAAATGTGGAGAAGTTTGATGAGTTAGTTGAGAAAGCCAAAGAAGTTGAGGAGACTTTGGCTGAATTACCTCGTTCTGTGGGTACTGAATCAGGTAAGAGGACTTCTAATGATGCATCTAGATGATCGTCTAAAAAAAGACGTGATATTCAGGGTTCTAATGGGAGTGCACAGCATGAATTATGACCAAGTTAGTCTGGGCAACAAGATAGTGTTGTAGCTAGTACTGGTGGTTCATCAAGTGGTTCTGGATGACTACTTTATGCACATTGTGTGCATAGGCATTCAGGTGAGTGTTGTAAGTTGATAGGTGGTTTTTTTAAGTGTGGTTTGAAAGAAAATTTTCTGAAGGATAGCCCAAATAGAATTGACATTTCGTAGGGTCAAAGTTTGGCACCTACTTCTATGCTTGCTAGAGGCCGTGGTCGCGATAAAGGTAATGGAAGACCGATTGGGTAGTGAATTGTTGCTTATACTATTGCTACATCAGTTGAGTCTAGAGGCCCAGCTCAAGTTTATACTATTAAGGAACCACGATCAAGATTTGAACGTTGACATTGAGTGTATTTTTGTATTGTAATCACCTTTTTTATTCTCATTGATAGATTTAGGCTCTGTGCCCTCGTAAAGTTAAAGTGAATTAGCTAATAAGTAGAGAATCCCAATAAAGACTAGTGAATTAGGAAAAATGATTACGAGTCCTTTAGATGAGAGTGTCGTAGTGAGTACAAAAATCTATTATCAAAGTTATTGTAGAATAAGTTTGTGGTAGTGAATAGGATAATTAAGAAAAGCAGTAGAAAGTTAGAGAAAATAAGAATTAGAGAGCAAGTGAAAGTGTGATAGTTTGTTTAAAAGTAGAAATAGCATATTTTGTGATTAAGCAAGTAATGTGTTAGTAAGGAATTTTGAAAACGAAATTCTTTTTAGACGGGGAGAATTGTAACACTCCAAAATAGGGCTTAGGAGTTTTAAGGATATTTTAGGGATTTCAGCTTTAGAGTGTTTGAAACTTTGCGACATGGTTTATCGGTAATATGTTTTTTAGAAAATTAAATCAAATTTTGAAAAAGAATTTTAAAGACTTTCAATTTTGAATTGGGGACTGATTTGTAAAAGGGTCAAAATTCTGTGTGTTTATGAAACAAATAAATCAAATTTTAAAAATCACCCTAATATCGTCCCCTACCTATAAATTTCACGTTTGTCTTCTCCATCTTCATTCTTTAGCCGTCCCTTGCTCCTAATGCTCCTCTCTTCCAATTTTTCTTCTTCAACCCTAATTATCTTGATTTCTATCATCACTGAATCTAAATATCTCCATTAAATACTAAGAAAAACACCCAAAATCACCGTAGTTTTTTCCATTGTCAAGCTTTCTGGTTTTTTGGGTTTTCGATCAAACACTCAACTTTGCATCACCTAAAGTAATAGTTCATCTTCCTATTAGTTTTAAATGTTATTTAGTCTTTAAAGAAAGTTTTTAGCCTTTAAATCGCATGTTTTGAATAAAAGCTGAAAATTAGGTCATTAATGGTGGATTTAGGATTTTGCATAAAAACATGGTTTAAAAGTGTTTTACAACTTGTTTTAACATGATTAGAAGGTTTTTAAATACTTTTGACATTCCGCTTAAGAATTCTTGAGTTTTAATGAATTTTGGAAAAATAGCTAGAAATCATGTTGAAAAAGTCGATACTATGAGTTGAGTACTATATTATAGTTTAAGGGTTTGGAATTAGTTGTAGATGAATAATTAGATGAATGAAACATGTTTTAAGTTGGCTATGTTAAAGGTTTCAGTTACATGAGAACCTAGCTTAGGCTTGTGTTTTGGATTGATTGATGTGAGTTCTTAGTTGATTATTGAATGCATTATTGTGTTGAGGTTCCAGATTTGATAGGACCTTTTATGAGTAAATATAAAGGCAAGGAAAAACTAGTTTGAGCTTTCAGCTTTTCGACGAAAGCGTAATTGATGAGTGTTTGGAATAATTGCTTGTGGACATGATTCAATGCGTTATTTGGGAATTTAATAGTAGCTAAAAGCCCTACTCTAAATTAAGATTGTAAGCTTTCTCATACTTATGTTATCTTGTGAATAAAGTGCTTATGTGTTTGTGAATATGTGAATTGAGATAAGTTGCTATAACATGTGATATATGGTTATGATAACTGTTGTGAAAGTGCAGATATGTACATGTTCTGTAAATGTTAAATTTTAGTGACAATGTTTTGCTAAAGATGCAAATATACAGTGATTGTGCACAGATAATCAGTAAGTGATATGTGTTTGACTTCAGATATTTTGGCCTTGTGATCTTGCAACCGTTGGATATGGTTGGCATGCCATAGGATTGTGAGTACTTACCTATTAGCACAGTGATTTTGGTCATTAAGGTCTTGGGACATGTTGGAGGGATAAGGGGATGTGAGCTAAACTCCATTCAAGAACATATAAGTCTATGATTTGTGTGTTAGATATCCATGTATCCGATGAGTGATGGTAGAGCTCACTTTTATGTTTCATAGCTCAAGTGTTAAATTATCATAAATTATGAATATGTGTGTATCGTGATATGTGTTTATATGACATGTGACCATTTTGCAATTTATCTATAAATATGTTTTTGAGTATTGTGATATATGCTTAAATGTTATGAGATTATA
The DNA here is from genome assembly GCA_025698475.1 of Gossypium anomalum. Classification (NCBI taxonomy): domain Eukaryota; kingdom Viridiplantae; phylum Streptophyta; class Magnoliopsida; order Malvales; family Malvaceae; genus Gossypium; species Gossypium anomalum. The sequence goes on from CM046964.1 coordinate 47,271,284, forward strand.
TCTATATTGTGGTATATGCTTGAATGTTGTGTGATTATATGAGGGTTGTGATATATGCTTAAATTTTATAAGATTAAATGTATATCGTGATATATGCTTGAATGTTATGTGGTTATATGAGTTTTTGATCTATGCTTGAATGTTTGGTGATTATATGTGTAATAGGATATATGCTTAAAAGTGAATATGTTTACCATGTAAAAAGAACTAGAAAATAATGCACGAGTAGGTATATTATGAAACTAGTGTTTGAACTATTGAGGTTGTGCTATATGGTTGTTTCGTTGATGCTTGATGAATTATTTGTATAGTAGATATTCTTGGCATTCACTAAGCTTGTTAAGCTCACCCACTCCTTTTAAACCATTACAGATTAGTCGTGTGTCAGTGTGAGCGGTGTGATTTCCGAGAGGTGATCTAAGCAAGTCTATTTGTTATTTCGTAGGTTTTATAATCGATAGCTCTTTGTTTTGAAATGTGCAGGGAGTCAGAATAGAGATTTAGTATCAATACCTTTGCTCGAGTATTGATACTCGGGGTTAAAATATCGATATTTCAAGGCAGGTACCGATCATTTTCAAGACTTTGGCTTTTAATCGGGAAACATAATGTATGTCTGGTATCATTTTTCCAAGTGGTATCGATACCACTTAAATAAAATATCGATACCCTACTATCACTATCGATACCTACGTGATAGTTTTGAGATTTTGTTAAATGGACCTTATGCATGTTTAGTTATTATTAGAAGACTATTTAATGAATGGTTAGCATGTAACACTGATAACTAACAAGTGTAATTAACTTAAAACGTATACGAATACTAAACTGGAAGACTATTAATTTAGAATGAACTTTTACTTGTTATATATGGCACGAGATGGTGGTGTGGCATCCCGTATTCGAGCTTGGCGACCAGGTCAGGTATAGGATGGTACATGTGAAATGTTTTAGGACTATTTTGTTAAATGATTTTGGTTAGTTTTAAGTTTAAGAACTAAATTGATAAAATAATAAACTTCACATGAAATTTTTGTTATATTTTAATAAATATGGGTTTTGATTGCATAGAGAAAAATTTAGCTAGTAAAAAGTTTGTATAATTGTGATAGATTTGAAAGTTTCAGGTTAAAGGACTAAATTGAAGAAAAGGTAAAAGGTTAGGGTAAAAGTGTAAAATCTTGATAAAATGTTTAATTTGTGAATTTTAGTATTTAAAAGTATTTGAATAGGATAATTGAATTCAATTATTATATAGATCAAGAAATAAATTAATCAATAGACAAACACGGAAAAGAAAAATTTACTGATTAGACTTTAGAGTTATTTTTGTTGCAGAATCAGTTTAGGTAAGTTCGTATTAGATTTTGGTTATGTCTATTGATGTTTTGAATTTAATATTTAATATATGTGATTAGGTATATAAATATGGATTTGTATGTATTTATGATTTGCATAGTTAAGGAAGGTAAGTTTTGGAAATTGAAATAAAGAACCAATTTGTAAAATATGGAAAAGGTATATGTATGAATTGAGTTGGAATAGTAATGGATCAAAATGTAAAGTATAAGAATGTTACAAATTGATAATGAATTATATTAAGACATGGTATGCGTTCATCTTTTCAAATATGGTATTATGGTATAAAGATGGAAAGATTATGGAATGTATGTGATCAAGGCAAAAATTGTAAGCATATATAGGTTATGGAATACATGATAAGCCCTTCTAAACTTAGTGAATAACTAGGATACAAATGACTTGTCATTAGAGCGTAGTAGGCTTCGTGCTAGTGTATATTTAGCAGGCTTCGTGCTAGTGTCTTCTGTAGCAGACACTCTGTGCTGGTGTTATATTTAGTAGGTACTCTGTACTAGTGATGGATACCATAATGATGGCTTGAGATCCTACATGTGTTGCAGATTTTCTGAAGCTTGTATGAGTAGTACCGTGTATCGGGTAATGTCCTTATGTTAGCTTGTGTGAGCATTACCTGTCCTTGTATCCGAAGTTAATTTACCCTTGTTCTCTGGGGGAAATAGTTAATTATCGAAATGGAAATGGAATAGAAAGATATGATGATTTATATCTTGATATATGATTATTGACATGTTATGTTCGGTTTTATGAAAATAGATAAGTGAAATGGAACATTGGATATAGACATTTGAAATGAAATGTGAGTCTTGAATCTATTTACTTATAATGTTTATGACATGATAAATTTATATGTTTTGTATATGTGAACTCGCTAACCTTGTGAGATTTGTGGTGTATTGGAAGCAATGGAAATCATGACCTTATTTATGAAGTTAATTGCAAAATATTTTAGTTACAATAGGTACGGTAAGTTAAAGTTTAAGTTTAATACAGACTTACTATGCTTTACTTAAGCTTACTCTATTTGTTGTTTCTTCTTTGTAGATTGTCAGATTTTTGCTGTTGACTAGAACGTCGTTGGAGATCACACTATCCAACAACTCATTTGGGAGCTATTTGTTTATTTTGGTCGGTTATAAGTGACATGTAAAAAGGATTTTGTTATATGTTGATGTACCAGAAACAACATTTGAATGGATTATGTTTCAATATTTAAGTTGTGGTGCCAATGAGGGCATATTGGTTAAACACATCTTAATTGTGAATTGATATATTTTAGCATGTTTAGTCACACTTTGAATAATTTTGATTGTTTGTTGTCGCCTAGCTTTGAGATCAAGCATTTGAATGTAAAATGGCTTATTTTCTAAGGTTGTTTTGGGAATACACGACTTGGACACGGGCTGTCACACGGCCGTATGCCCCACACGGTCATATGGCACGACCGCACAGGTCTTTAATTTTTGATGCAGAGTTATCCACATGGTCATAGAGAGTTACATGACCTAGTTACATGGCTGTGTGTAAAATCCCGAATAAAGGCCCAATCAGAATAGTGGTTTCGTGACCACAAATCTAAGATAGAAATAATTATTTTATGATTATTTTGAGGTCTATGACATGATTGCATGATTGTGTGAAAATTTCGTGAAGAAATTTTATGCATAAAGTGCTTAAATTGAAATTAGGGACTAAATCGAATAATTTGCAAAACTTGCATTCTAGAGGTTTTTAGTATGAAATTGCTTTGGAATATTAATGAGGAGGTCTTAAATAGAATTTGACCAATTTCTAAGTCTATGGACAAAAATTGGACATGGATGGAATTTTTGGAATGTTTAGTAGTAAGGGCATTTTAGTCATTTGGAAATTAAAAGAAATAAAAAGGGAAAATAAAGCCAAAATTGACTCATCTTTTTCATGGAGGCCGAAATTAGCATGGGGGAAGCCATGGCTAGGGTTTTCAAGCTTTCCAAGCTCAATAGTAAGTCCGTTCTAACCCCGTTTTTCAAGTTCTTTACGTTTTTGGAATCCCGGTAACTTGATTAAGCTTATGCTAGCAATAATTCAACCTAGGGTTCGTATTTGGAAAAACACCCATCGGTGAAATTTGTGTATTTTGGTGTTTTATGATAGAATATGAGGTTTTAAATTATGTTAAACAACTTGTGCTACTCGGTTTTAAGTGAAAACGAGTAAAAGGGCTTAATCGGTAAAAATACCTAATAGTCATAAGTACATGTTAGAGTGAGAATTTGATGTTGCCATAGAAGGGAAAAATGATCAGCATGTCATAAAACATAAGAAAATAGGATGAAGTTTAATTTCCGAACCTTGGGGCAAAAGTGCAAATATGTAAAAGTTTAGGGGTCAAAATGAAAATTTGTAAAAATATGATTTTTGGAGCCGTATGAATAATGTGACTAATTATAAGGAAAAATGTGATATTATAGATGAAGGAAATCGAGATTCGGGCTTAAATCGGGAAAATACAAGGTTATGGACTAAAATAGTAAATTGTCGTTTCTGGATCGAGGTAAGTTGGTATTAAAAAAAATTTGCAATAATGTTGTAATTTATATTTGAAAGTTAAATTTAGTGAATTAATTGAATTATGTTAAATTAAATGTTATGGTGCTAAGTTTATGAATTGATTTAAAAATATGTCTATGGTACATGAAGTGCATTGAATTATCATGCATAAATGTGATTTCTATGATTATGGATATTATGAGCAATTGTAAGTTCATATGATTTTTAATAATGCAATGTGTAAATTAAATGTTATTGCCTTGAGAAGTAAGTTTATATGTAAGTAACACATCAATTTTACTTGTATTGTGAGATTTTATAATAATATTGGAAATATTTTTGTTGATAATTACTTGATTGGTGAAATTGTTGGAAAAGAGAGAAATCTCGGTTGAACCTTCAGAAAGATTGGATGATACAGATGGTATGTAGCTAGGTCACATGTATGGTGCTGAGTGCACATCATGTGTACAAGAGAGCTACGAGACATTATGATGTAGCTAGGTCGCATGGGTGATACTATGCGTACACCATGTAGATAAGAGAGCTACGGGATATATGTAGCTAGGTCGCATGCATGGTTCCAGGTGAAGGACACCATGTAGACAAGAGAGCTACGCAATAAATTGGCTAGGTTACATGGGTGGTACTAAGTGTTCACTATGTGTACAAGAGAGCCGAACTATATGATGGGTGGAGCTATGTTCTGAAACCACCAAGTATCGAGGATTGATCCAAAGTGTTCAACGGGAGACTTACTATGTACTGCTTTGTGAGTTTTGTGATGAATAAGTGCAGGAATTTGCTTATGTGATGATGTGTTCATTAAGTGACCGAGATGTGGTAAAGTTATAAACAAGTAAGTTATACATGAGGATGATCTTATGGTGACCTTGTAATCATGGGCCTATACTTGTGATGTATGAAATGTGGTGAAAATGATTTGTGATATGTATGTTAAAATGAGGTTAATACAAAGAAATTGTGAAAGAGTGAATTAGCAATAAAATTGTTTGGACAGCAGCAGTGACGTGAATTTGAAAATTCACTAAAAATTGTAGAAGTTGAATAAAAATGCAAATGATATATGAAAATAAAGCTTAATGAGTATATTTTCACATGAAAGAAACAGTGGAAGGAAAAGAATTCTATATTGTGTGATATTTGAATTCTTGTGAAATAGGGTCTGAATGAATTTGAGATATCCTGTTCTGAATTTAGAAATTCACCATAAATTGTAAAAAAATTACTAAGAGTCATATTTTACATGAATGGATTCCTTATTGAGTCTATTTTTAATGGAAACAAATGATATGGTCGTTGGAGTTCTGTACAGGGAGAAATTTGGTCCATAGTACACAGAGGTCAGAGTAGTCGTACTCTGAAATAGGGGAGACTTTAACTAATAAACTGTACTAATTGGCTAAACCAAAAATTTTGAAATTTTATGGGAGAAATATATATGAATCTAGTTTTAAGGAAAATTAACTAAACTAAATTTGGAGTTTTTTAGTTTCAGATATGAATGATTTAGTAACTGTAACTTGATAACACAGCTTAACTTGAATATGTGTAATTGTACAATTATAGTGTTTTATCTTGAAAAGCATGGTAGTAATTTCGTATTATTTTCATATGAACTTACTAAGCGTAAAGCTTACCCATCCTCTCCATTTCTTTAGTATTGGCAGGTCGGCTCGGGGTTAGAGATCGTTGGAGGCAAAATCACACTATCAAACTATCATTTTTGGGAGAATTAATTCAAATGTTAGAAATATCAAGTGAGTGGCATGTATAGGAAGTTGGTTTGTGATATAGATTTTTATTATGATTTTGACCATACGTATCAGTCTGCATTGAGTTATCGTATATGATTATGAGATGTGGTCCTTATCCATTATGGTTTATAAGTTTAATTAATCATGCTATGTCCTATGCTTTGATGTAATGATATAGTTAACTTTGTTTGTTATGCATATGTTCGAAAAGTTTTGAATTAAATGAAATTTTATGGCCCGATTTTCGTCTATGTGTATTGTTAAGTCTGGTAATGCCTCGTACTCTGTTCCGGCCTTGGATACGGGTAAGGGATGTTACATTTAGTGGTATTAGAGCTATGGTTTAGTCAGTTCTCGGACTAACCTAGCATGTGTAAAAGTCCAGCTATACATGCTACTGATCCATGATAGTGTGATGTCTCCCGACGCGTATGAACACCATCTTGTTTAGACAGAGGTACTCTCCAACCGAGCTGCACTAACCATGTTCAATGTGATGCGAAGGTGTTTGAATAAAATTACGATTATGATGAGTCTCGATTTAGAAAAGTATGAATAAAAATTTATGATATATATAAGTGATAACACGTGAGATGAAAGGTCATGTTGTAATAAATATCCATATATGCTTGATGCTCATATGATGTAGTGTATTTGATTTACTTGATAAGATGAATGGGATAAATAGAAATTCGTAGAGGTATGAGTAAAAGTTCCTAATATTATGATATGAATAAAAATGTCATTGCCTTGATTGAACATTGAATGTTGATGAATGTCAATGATATTTTTTATGAGATAAATGATTATAATGAAATGAATTTATCTATGTTAAATTGTTTGGAGTAAATTATGTGATTTGAATGATATGTATATAATGATGCACGAAATAAAGGTTGCGATTGTGATGCAAATATCTATGTTTATTTAACCCTTATATGATGTCATGAGCATGATTTGTTCGAGTAGATGAATGGATAAGTCAAGCTATCCAAAAAAAAAAAAACATAGGATGTATGCATAATTATACTTGACTAAATGAGATAACTGGAAAGTGGGCATTAAACCAATATGAATGTTAGTTACTCGAAATAAATGACATGATTGAGATATGATTGCTATGATGAAAACTGTGTTACATGTATATGTATATGAGAGTTGAGTCAGAGGCCCTACGACCCCTTCCCCCTTATCAAAGTGGTGTTTTATAATGGAATTTCATGAGATTTATATTGAATAAGTTTCTGGTTGAGAAACTAAAGAGTTCAGTGCTAGAATAATTATAAATATGATTAGAGAATGAAGAACGAGTTGATAAGTAAAGTCAAAGCTAGAAAAGTATCAGATTGGCATAAGGATTATTAGAGTTATGCACTATTCCAGTTAGAGAAGAAATTTATTTTGATAAATCGAATTACTAAGGTACAAGGTCGAGAAAAGTGCAAATCAAAATTTATTCACAACTAGTCTTCTTTAGTGAAAAGTAATATGAAATTTGTGATGACAGAAATAGTTGGGGAAATGATATCTGAAATGTGTAATATATGAGTGTGATAGTTACGGCTGGACAGATTTTAGCAGTTTTTTCTAAGATGTTCTATGTGTTTATCCGTTCCCAGAAATATTTCTATGGTTATTGATCTTTTGAAGAAATTCTTGTTATATGGGGATGTTTTCTAATCCTGATGTTAGACGAAAGCATTGGTAGCCTGACTGGTTTATAATTTATATTGCTCTATTTCTTCGGGCATTTTATTATATTCTGCATTATAAAAATAAGATAGGAGAATATGTATGATACTATGATTTTGTTTCTTCTACTTGATGTTCCATTTGAAATGTGTATATGGGAAGATACATTGTTCTTCTTGCATTTGATTCCAGTGAGATTAAATGATGTTTTCTACTGGATTTCTTTTCTTTAAGGAATTATCAGGATCTTCTATATTTTCCTATGAGTTTGGTTTTTGATTTTCCAGCATAGTATCGTATCTTGGGTTTCTTTATTCTAGATTTCTTTATTCTGGGTTTCTCTATCTTGGATTTCTTTATTTGGTTTTCTTGTTATTTTTATTCCGTAATTTTTCAATTATGACTCATGTTTGGAGTGCATTCTTCAGCTCGTGATAATCATGTCAAGTATGACTATACTTCTGATTTGATTTGGGTAATGTGGTGATTTCAGTATTGGGATTTTTCTAATTTTTGTGTAAGGTTTGACAACAGTAAAGGCATAAGTGATAAAAGTGCGAGTTTTAATCGGTATGGTGGATTACTTCTCTCAAGTAAGTCAATTATAGTTAATGTCTTCAATTGAGATATTTTGGTTGCTTAAGCTAATGCAATTGAGACAGTTTTGATTAACGTAAGGAATGAATAGTAAAGGATGGCATGATGAATTGTTTTGTAACTAGAAGAAAGGATTTATTTTCGAGGCTATATCAGAATTATTTCCGTAGCGGAAAGAGGAAAATGTGATAGTGAGTAGTAAACTAAAAAGTATCTGTGAGGATCGACTTACGATGTTGAATTTGATTGGATCGATTCATGGTATTATTATTCCGAGGCTTATACAGAAAGAATTGTATGAAGCTCACAGTGTAAATTTGCCTATTCATTCAGAGAGTAATGACGTGTACTGTAATTTGATTAAGATGTTATTGGATTGTGAGTTATTGATGATGAAAATCTGTATGATTATTTCAGAAGAGTGCAGGTCCCTTTGATTGTTGGATTTCTTCGAATTCTAGTCTCCATTAACCAAATTGAGATCTGGTTTTATGTCAAGATGACAAGGGAAACAGAGAAGGGTTGAAAATTTAAGAACAGTTGAGAGATGAGTCCGTAAGCTTTCAGAATATATGAGAAAATTAAAGAGATATATTAGAGGCACCGCCTGAGTGAAAGTTCTTCAGCACCGAAAGTCAAATTTATGAATCTAAGTGAAGATCACTTTTCTGGTAAGATTTTCGGGGACGAAAATCCCTAAAGGGGGAAGAGTTGTAAAATCCCGAATAAGGGCCTAATCGAAATAGTGGTTTCGTGAACACAAATCTAAGATAGAAATAACTATTTTATGATTATTTTGAGGTCTATGACATGATTGATGAAGGAAATCGAGATTCGGGCTTAAATCGAGAAAATACAAGGTTATGGACTAAAATAGTAAATTGTCATTTCTGGATCGAGGTAAGTTGGTATGATAATAATACTGCAATAATGTTGTAATTTATATTTGAAAGTTAAATTTAGTGAATTAATTGAATTATGTTAAATTAAATGTTATGGTGCTAAGTTTATGAATTGATTTAAAAATATGTCTATGGTACATGAAGTGCATTGAATTATCATGCATAAATGTGATTTCTATGATTATGGATATTATGAGCAATTGTAAGTTCATATGATTTTTAATAATGCAATGTGTAATTTAATGTTATTGCCTTGATATTAAATGAGATGTAAGTAATATATCAATTTTACTTGTATTATGATATTTTATAATAATATTGGAAATATGTTTGTTGATAATTACTTGATTGGTGAAATTGTTGGAAAAGAGAGAAATCCGGTTGAACCTTGGAAAGATTGGATGATGAGATGAGTACGTAGCTAGGTCACATGTATGGTCTTTGAGTGCACATCATGTGTACAAGAGAGCTACGAGACATTATGATGTAGCTAGGTCGCATGGGTGATACTATGTGTACACCATGTAGACAAGAGAGCTACGGGATATATGTAGCTAGGTCGCATGCGTGGTTCTAGGTGAAGGACACCATGTAGACAAGAGAGCGACGAGATAAACTAGCTAGGTCACATGGGTGATACTAAGTGTTCACCATGTGTACAAGAAAGCCGAACTTTATGATGGGTGGAGCTATGTTCTGAAACCACCAAGTATCGAGGATTGATCCGAAGTGTTCAATGGGAGACTTACTATGTACTGCGTTGTGAGTTTTGTGATGAATAAGTGCAGGAATTTGCTTATGTGAATGATGTCTTCATTAAGTGACCGGGATGTGGTAAGGTTATAAACAAGTAAGTTATACATGAGGATGATCTTATGGTGACCTTGTAATCATGGGCCTATACTTGTGATATATGAAATGTGGTGAAAATGATTTGTGATATGTATGTTAAAATGAGGTTAATACAAAGAAAGTGTGAAAGAGTGAATTAGCAATAAAATTATTTTGGACAGCAGCAGTGACGTGATTTTGAAAATTCACTAAAAATTGTGGAAGTTGAATAAAAATGCAAATGATATATGAAAATAAATTTTAATGAGTCTATTTTCATATGAAAGAAACTGAGGAAGCAAAAGAATTCTATATTGTGTGATATTTGAATTCTTGTGAAATAGGGTCTGAATGAATTCGAGATCCCGTATTCTAACTTTATAAATTCACCATAAATTGTAAAAAAATTATTAAGAGTCATATTTTACATGAATGGATTTTTTATTGAGTCTATTTGAAGGGAAACAAACAGCATGGTCGTTGGATTTTTGTACAGGGAGAAATTTGGTTCGTAGTGCACAGAGGTCAGAGTAGTCGTACTCTAAAACAGGGGAGATTTAACTAATAAACTGTACTAATTGGCTAAACCAAAAATTTTGGAAATTTTATGGGAGAAAGATATATGAATCTAGTTTCAAGGAAAATTAACTAAAATAAATTTGGAGTTTTTTAGTTTCAGATATGAATGATTTAGTAACTGTAACTCGATAACATAGCTTAACCTGAATATGTGTAATTGTACAATTATAGTGTTTTATCTTGAAAAGCATGGTAGTAATTGCTTATTATTTTCATATGAACTTACTAAGCATAAAGCTTACCCATCCTCTCCATTTCTTTAGTATTGGCAAGTCGGCTCGGGGTTAGAGATCATTGGAGGCAAAATCACACTATCAAACTATCATTTTTGGGAAAATGAATTCAAATATTAGAAATATCAAGTGAGTGGCATGTATAGGAAGTTGGTTTGTGATATGTATTTTTATTATGATTTTGACCATACGTATCAGTTTGCATTGAGTTATCGTATATGATTATGAGATGTGGTCCTTATCCATTATGGTTTATAAGTTTAATTAATCGTGCTATGTCCTATGCTTTGATGTAATGATATAGTTAACTTTGTTTGTTATGCATATGTTCGAAAAGTTTTGAATTAAATGAAATTTTATGGCCCGATTTTTGTCTATGTGTATTGTTAAGTCTGGTAATGCCTCGTACTCTGTTCCGGCCTTAGATACGGGTAATGGGGTTACACTGTGTGACCCTATATTCGAATTGTACACAGCCTGAGAGCAGGAGTGTATGGAGTAGTCCCACGGGCAAGCTTGAGGCTACACAGGCTGGCCTCTTTCACATGGCCCGGCCACATGACCATGTGACCCTTGTTTACACTTTTTACTTAGAACTTTGTGGAAGTTACAGTTTCATCCTTTTTGTTTTAATTGTCTTGTAAGCTCGATTTAGGTCCATATTTGATTGAATAGCATAAAAATGATTTCATATGAATTATTTTGGTTACGTTTCATTAAATTGTGAATAATATTAAAGTTTTATAGCTGTAATGCCTTATAGCTCAGATCGGTGACTAGACCGGGTATATGGTCTTACCTTTAGTGGTATCAGAGCTATAGTTTAGTCAATTCTAGGACTGACTATAGCATGTATTTAATCGAGAAATACATGTCACTTTTTAACCTACGATACTGTGATGACTTTTAATCAGTTTTTCTTGTTTCTTATAGATTAAAGATGTCAACTAATTCTAATCGTTCAGTTTCTGATGGTGCTCAAAGTAATATTCTAGCCACCGATCAAAGGGTTGCTCATAACATACTAGAGTTTCAAGAGCCTAGACAAGAGGCTCCCAAAGCCTTTTTCCATATGATTCAAGATATGTTTTATATGTACATGGGATTTAATCTCGTGGCTAGACAAACTCCACTCCCTGTCCTCAAAGTTCTTTATGACTGAATATCTAATGAATTTCTATTAATAAGGTCTAAAAGTGTGAGCTGAGGAGTTCCATGGTAAGGTGGGTGATGATCCAACTAGAGCTAAATATTGGTTAGAGCATACTTAGAGGGTTCTAGATGAGATGATGTGTCATCCAAATGATTGCTTGAGATGTACTGTTGTGTCATCCAGATGACTGGTTGAGATGCACTGTTGTGTCATAAAGATGACTGCTTGAGATGTACCTTGTCATTATTATAAGAGAAAGCTTTTTACTAGTGGACGACTCTAATTAGGGTTGTACCTAAGGAATGAGTAAATTAGAAATTCTTCAAAATTGCATTTTAAAAGAAATACATCAGTAAAAGATATCTCAATAGAAAAAAATGGAATTTCATGAGTTGAAACAAGGTAACCAATCGGTTGTGGACTATGAGCATGAGTTTGTTCAACTCTGTAAATATGCTTGTGAAATAGTATCTTCTGGGGAAGAAATATGTATATGGTTTGAGGATGGTTTAAACGACGAGATCAGGCTGTTAAATAGAGTGATGAAAATTAGAGTTAGTAGTTTTATCTGATCGAGCCTAGAAAAGTGAAGAAGTTTACACCACAAGAAACATAATAAAACAAAAACTCGAGATTTCAGTAAATGTAACATATCCAGAACATTTTCTGCTTCCCCTTAGAAGAAAATGAATGAATCGAGTAGCCATTTTTTAGCACCATCAAGGTTTTCTGGCAAATATCGAGTAAAACATAATAGTATGAAATCACTAATGCCCTCAGTAGCTAGTGCAGGTAGCGTTCGAAATGTAAATAGACCTAAGTGTAGCCATTATCATCAAATTTATTTTGGAGTGTGTAAATTGAAAGATTGGTCGTATTTTGTGCGTAGACCTCCCAATAATTTTATGAAAGATTGCCTTAATCGAGCTGAATTAAATATAGATCAGAATGCAAAAACTTGTTGTTACCTCCATTAGAGGCAGATGGCCAAGAAATAGTGGCATCGCTGGAGTCAGTAGAAGTAGGAAAAAAGATAAAACAAATCAATCTAAAGGTTGAGTTCCTACCAGAGCTTACGCGATCCTTGCATGCGAGGAAGCTTCAACTCTTGATGTTATTACTGGTACAATTCCTATCTTTGATGTTATTGTGTATGCATTAATTCATTATGGGTCGACATATTCTTATATATGCACCACGTTAGAAAGGGTAAAGGGTTTATCAGTCGAGTTGATTGATTATGTTTTCAATATATCGAACTTTTAAGTTAAAGTGTCATAGTTGATTTAATTTGCAAATAGTGTCCACTAAGAACTGAGGGTTATGAATTTTCTACTGATTTGATGTTATTAACATTTAATGAATATGATGTTATATTGGGATTGGATTGGTTGACTGTTTATGATGCTGTAGTGAATTCTAGACATAAACGGATTGATTTGAGATGCCAAAATAATGAATTAATTTTCGTTGAATCCACTAAGCCTGATTGTGTTTCAAATATGATTTCAGTGATATATGCGCAGAAATTTATCTGAAAAGGGCATGATATGTTTTAACTTATATCATGGATTCTAGAGTATCAGAAATCAAAGTTAATCAGAATCAGTGTCAAGGATTGCTCTGATCTCGGTTGCTACGTACAGAATGGCTCCAAAAAAATTAAAAGAATCAATATATGTTACCCCATATTGATGACTTGTTCGATTAGCTAAAAGGTGGTACAATTATTTCAAAGATTGATCTCAGATCTTGTTACTATCAGTTGTGATTTAAAGATGTTGATGTACTAGAAACAGCATTCAAAACTAGTTACAAATATTATGAGTTTCTAGTCATGCCTTTTGGATTGACTAATGCTTCCGTAGCATTAATAGATCTGATGAATCAGTTTTTTCAGTCACAATTTGACAGATTGTAACAACCCATTTTTAATGAAATCAGAATAGTAGTTTCGAGACCACAAATCTGATGTTAAAATAATTATTTTATTAATATTTTAAGCTTTATAGCATGTTATTAGTGTCGTATAAAAAATTGGTTAAGAAATTTTATCGTTTGCATGCTTAATTTGATAAAAAGGACTAAACTGCATAAAGTGTAAAATTTGAGTTCTATAAGTAAAATGTGCCAAATTGTTATGAATTTTGAATGTGAGTGGCCTTAAATGGTAATTAGACCATTAACATTATTAGTGGACAAATATGGACATGTTTTAAAAGTTATTACTTAAGGTTAAATATGTATATTACTAATTAAATGAAATTAAACTAAAATGAAAGACAAATGTATCATCTTTCTAACTCATGTTCAACTAAAAATAAAGAAGGAAAAACACCATTGCTGTTCTCTTGAAGGTTCGGCCATAGTATCCTTGCATGTAACTGATTTTTTATTTTGTTTTAAATAATTTCTATGTTTTTAGGATAATTGTAGCTTAATCTAGCTAGCCCAGGGACTAATTTGAAAAAATGTTGAATTTTTAGCGTTTTTCCATGAATGTGTTTTAGTTGTTTGTGTAACGCCCTAAAAATTTAGGGTTTGTAATTTTGCCAGGTTTTGCACAAATCGCATGTTTTGTGTGGTGGCTAGATGCTTTGGCGTGTTTGGGGGTGTCTGGGAAGGCTTGGGTTCAAGCTCTGGCTTGTGTAAAAACTTTGTTTTTCTCTTAAAAAGAACCTGAACATTAGCACCTAGGAGTTATGAATAATTGTGGTTGCTTGTTACTACAAAAAGCCTTGTGGCTTGGTGGCATGTGGCGTGATCTGGCTGATGAGAAGACTGGGCTTCGAATCCTATAGAAAGTAAAGGATGTTAATTTTGCTGCTTGGAACGGCAAGAGTTAGTAGTGGATGGAAACTCAGTTGGGTGAGAGTTTGAATGGGCCTTGGAGGTTGTTATGGAGGGATAAAAGGAGAAAATCTTAGAGATTTTCATGGAATTTGAAATGGGAAGGAGTTTGTAGCCTTATGGGAGTGTGTGAGGGTGCAAATTTGGCTAAAGGGTTTGGGGAGTGTATTTTCAGCATTTGAGTAGGGAGTAGGGACTGAACTCTTCTTTGGCTATTATTTCTTTTGCTCTTTTTGGTCACTTTGGGTACCATTCTCCTCTGTCGACTTCTTTGTGTGTCTTTCGGGAAAAGCCATAATCTTTGCTTCATTTTGTGCCAATTGGTCAAACCTTGTGCATTCTTTCTTTTTTCTCTTCTAAGTCCCTGACTGAACACTACCCTAGTTTACACTCAACACTATGCCGAAATCCTCCTCTCCTTCCTCTTAATCTCAAATTCTTTTTCCATCATATCTCTATTATGCTTCTACCCTTAGAACTTTGGCCGAATACCATTTGTTCATCTGGTTCATCTCATTTGGGTTGCTTCTATGTTAGACGAATATCCCTTCTCTCTATTGAATCCTTCCCTATTTCTTTATTCATCTTTTAAATCTCTGTGTTACCCGGGTAGTTTGATCAAGCAAATTCGGTGCCTCTCTGCTAGTGTTATCACTGAGGAATGAAGGGCGCAGAACATTCTTGAGTCATCAGAACCTTGTCTTCCAACGCTCGATTGAGGGCCAAGATACGCGAGATCAACCCTAGCTAATCTAGATATAGTTGGTCACCTTTTCTTTTATTAAGGTAAGTAGAAGAGTTGGGTTAAGAGTAGTTGTTGCGATTGCATGTAGTGAAGACTAACTGAATGTTGGGTCGATTGTAGGCCTTGGACTCGTAGGGGATTCTATCGCTTTCGCAAGTCAAGGTGTGCAGTCGTACACAACCAAGCCCACATATTATGGGCGCTAAATTATAAGACCGTTGTGTGTGTTTGATGGACTAGGGCCATTATGGGCCTGGTTGGGCCGAGTGCTGGGCTTTGGGCCCGTTTACACTGTTTTGACCATATCAGTCGTATGAGTCATTCGAGACGATGGTAGACTTTTTAAAGGGTTGTTTCTATACTGAGACCCTAAAAATTTGTTAATTGACTGAAATACCCTAAAGGGTAAAATTATTGTTCTACCCCTAATTAACGAAATGACCTACTTACCCTTGCAGTGGGTTAGTTGACAGGTGTATGACATTGATATGATTGGTTATGAGTATGACACTGCATACACATATTATTTACGACATTTTGAATTAGGGTTGGGATTTCAATTCAGAGGAAGTACTGTATTAGTGGCTTGCCACGAATTCTGATATTAGTGGTGATGCCACATTTATGACTACTAGTAACTTTGCTGCGTTACCTATAGCAGCCTCGCTGCGATACTGGTGTGGTGGCTGGGTGGGTCAATTTAATCCCCACATGGTGTGATGGTAGGATTGGGATGGGTTGCATATGTGTGTTGGACTACTGTATAGGGCTTAGGCCTGCATCTGCATTTGCATATCTTGTATAGGGCTTAGGCCTGCATCGCATTGTTATTGTAGAGGCTAAGGCCCGGACTATTATTGCTCATGCTCATATATTGATCGTTACTCGGTAAGGGGGTTGCACACTGAGTTTTCCTAAACTCACCCCGTCTCTATCTGTGCAGGTAATCCCTAAGATTAGATGGTTTGGAGCTGCAAGGGACTCAGAAGCGGCCACACGAACTGAAAAGACTTTTTTATGGTTTATTCACTTATAGATATTTATTTTTGGGGTTTTGTTATGTAATAAGGCCATTGGGAGATTTTTACTTTATATTGGGCTACGATTTAACATTTATAAACTACTAGAGTAGGAACTTCGGGTTTTCAAAACAACAACGGTTACTAAAATCGAACTTATAAATTTTATTTCTAATAATAACAGGCGTCTTGAAAATTATACACGTTTTTAAATGGCATGAATCACTAAGCACTCTCAGGCCTTAAAACTTTAAAGACTTTCTCGACAACCATTTTGTCATCGTAAGTTTTTCGAGTTTTCAGGTAATTGATGTGGCACATCAGATTCGGTCGCAACATCTAGGCTGGGTCTGGGGTGTTACATTTAGTGGTATCAGAGCCAGGTTACAAAACTCGACTGTGGTATGGGTAGCAAAAATTAGGGTTTGCAAAGGGTTTTTCTAAAATTTGGTTTTGAAATTTATTAACGAAACTTGACTTGTTTCTTAAATGATGTTACTGAAAGTGTGGCACACTGAGTTTACGGCACCAAATCTGTAAGTTCTCTGCTAGTATGTATTGCTGTAACCTATAATGTTATGCTGAGAAACTGATATGGATGGTAGCACAATACAGGAATATCTAGTTAGAGCAAACCGAGACTGTAAAAGGACTGATAGTGGTGGTGGACTCTCGATCTATGAAAATAAAGCTCTAAATACTATCTATCATAAAATATCTTTTAATAACAACTGGAATTATAAACTGATAGCATAAAACTTATAAATTCAGAGAAAGCGTATATCGATATGAGCACTAGGGGTACTCATGGAAGGGGTACACGAGGCCATGGTAGAGGTCGAGGGGGTGCTGGAGTTGGGTCTTTAATGTCGGGGTCACATTCCTGCTAGAGAGACACCGGCTTTACCAGTAACTGAGACTGGGTCTCATGATCGAGCAATTGGGGATGATGCCTTGTCTCAGGCGATGCTACGAGTTCTTAAAAGGGTTACTGGAGCGAGTACAGGATCAGTGGCTTGGGGGTCAATTTCTGAGCGACTCCGATCTAATGGGGCGGAGATCTTTAGGGGTGTTTCTGGTGTAGCCCCAAATGTGGTAGAATAGTGGTTACAGGCTACAGAGAGGATAATGGATGATCTTGACTATACTGTGGAACAGAAATTGAAAGGGGCGGTGTCATTACTGCGAGATAAGGCTTACCAATGGTGGCTTACTGTGAGGGAAGGTACACAAGCTGACCGTCTGACATGGGATTTCTTCAAGACGTCTTTTCAGTGGAAATATGTAGGCGCAAGCTATGTGGACGCCCGAAGGAAGGAATTTTTGAACTTGACCCAAGGGAATAGGACTGTGGCGGCTTATGAGGCGGAGTTCTTGCGATTGAGTCGTTATGCTCATGGGATAGTAGCCACTAAGTACAAAAGTTGTGTGCATTTTGAAGACGGCCTTTGCGATGAATTGAGAGTTCTGATAGCTCCATGAGGGAGCGAGACTTTGCTGCCCTAGTCGAGAAAGCAAAGATTGCTGAGGATGTGAAGCGCTCTGAGTGCCAGAACTGGGAGAGAGATAGGGGCAGAGTTAAGAGGGACTTCGAATTCTCGAGTTTTGGAGGTAGGCCTATTAAGAGGTTCAAGTTTGACAGGCCAGTCCGAGCTGGGGATCCTGTTGTTACTACGAGACCACAGCCTTGCACTGATTGTGGGAGAGTTCACCAGGGTGAGTGCTGGAAGCGAACGGAGGTGTGCTTTAGATGTGGATCGATGGATCATCAGGTTAAGAACTGTACTCAAGTGCCTACTCAGATGCAAGCTACAGGACCAGGGTACATGCAGTCAGTGAGAGGGGGTCAACAGCCACCGAAGGGTTGTGGGCAGGCTAGAAGTGGAAATGGGTTTGGTTGAGGTCGTAGAGCACCGGGTAGGGGCACCTGGTAATACCGAGGTGAGACAACCAGCCTTGGTTTATGCTGCTCGTCGCTGAGAGGATGGTGACGCCTCTGACGTCGTAATTGGTACGTTCTTGATTTATAATTTACCATACGTTACTTTAATTGATATTAGATCTACGCATTCGTATGTTGTGTGCACTGTGTCTGAAACGTTGGGTATTCAGTTTGAGAAGACTGCTGAGGAAATGACGGTGTTGAGTCCACTAGGACAATCAGTTAGAGTGAATAAGTTGTTCAAGGATGTGCCCTTAGAGGTTCAATGGGAGGTTTTTCCGGAAAAGTTGATGGAACTGCCATTCGGGGAATTTGATTTTATTTTAGGTATGGATTGGCTAGTGAAGCATCATGTGAAGTTAGATTGTGCTGCTAAACGGTTGGTGTTGAGGACTTCTGAGGATGAGGAGATGGTCGTAATAGGGGAGCAAAGAAATTTTTTGTCTAATGTGATATGGGTGTTAAGAGCTGAGAAGCTGGTTCGCAAGGGTTGTGAGGCTTACCTGTCATATGTTAGTAATTTAGGGACTAAAAGTCTTTCTGTTGAGGATGTCAAAACTATTAAGGGGTTTTCAGATGTTGTTCCAGAAGAGCTTCCTGGCTTGCCTCCAGACCGTGAGGTCGAATTCGAAATTGAGCTTTTACCAGGAACAGCTCCAATGTCCATTGCCTCATATAGGACGGCACCGAAGGAGTTATTGGAGTTAAAGGCTCAAATTCAGGAGCTATTAGACTGAGGATTCATTTGACCGAGTGTGTCCCTTTAGGGAGCACCAGTTTTGTTTGTGAAAAAGAAGGATGGGTCCATGCGCATGTGTATTGACTATCGTCAATTGAATAAGCTGACCATTAAGAATAAGTACCTTTTACCAAGAATAGATGATCTGTTTGATCAATTGCGAGGAGATGCGGTGTTCTCCAAAATAGACCTTCGATCTGGGTACCATCAGCTTAAGGTCAAGGAAGCTGATGTGTACAACACAGCGTTTAGGACTCGTTATAGTCACTATGAGTTCCTAGTAATGTCGTTTGGATTAACGAATGCACTAGCTGCTTTCATTGACATGATGAACTGAGTATTTCAACCCTATCTGGATCAATTCGTAGTAGTGTTCATAGATAATATTTTAGTGTATTCGACAACTGAGGAAGAGCATGATGAACATTTGCAGATTGTTCTTCAAATTTTAAGGCAGAAACAGTTGTGGGCAAAATTCAGCAAGTGTGAGTTTTGGTTGCAAGAGGTGACATTTCTGGGTCACGTCGTGTCTGCTGAGGGGATTATGGTTGATCCTCAAAAAATTTAAGCCGTATTGGGTTGGAAACTACCAAAGACTGTATCGGAGATTCGAATTTTTCTAGGTTTAGCTGGATATTACAGACGTTTTGTGGAAGGGTTTTCAGTGTTGGCTGCACCTTTGACGAAATTACTGCGGAAAGGGGTGCCATTTATTTGGTCCAACAAACAGCAAGAGAGTTTTGACAAATTGAAGAAAGTATTAACTGAGGCCCCCGTTTTGATACAGCCAGAGTCTGGAAAGGAATTTACTGTTTACAGTGATGCATCACACGTTGGATTGGGGTGTGTGTTAATGCAAGAAGGAAAAGTGGTTGCTTATGTGTCACGACAGCTTAAACCTCATGAGGTGAATTATCCCACTCATGATTTGGAGTTGGCGGCGGTGGTGTTTGCACTAAAAATTTGGAGACATTATTTATATGAGGAAAGAACGATTATTTATACGGACCATAAGAGCCTCAAGTATCTCCTTACTCAAAAAGAGTTGAACCTTAGGCAACAAAGGTGGTTGAGTTGCTTAAAGATTATGATTTTTCAATTGAATACCACCCAGGTAAAGCTAATGTGGTAGCTGACGCATTGAGCCGTAGAGTTGTTTCTTATTTAAGAGCAATGTTTGCTAGTCTTAGCCTGTACGATGATGGTAGCTTGTTAGCTGAACTACAACTGAGACCGACTTGGACTGATCAAATTAAGGAGAAATAGTTATTGGACGAGTCACTAGTTTCTTGTTTTCAACAAGTGGGAAATGGTGAGACTTCGGATTTTGGACTGAATGGGAAAGGGGTGTTATGTTTTCGTGGAAGAGTGTGTATACCGAAGGATTCTGATCTGAGGCAGTCATTCTGCGAGAGGCACATGGTAGTCCTTATGCCATGCATCTTAGTGGGAACAAGTTATACCGAGATCTTCGTGAGTTGTATTGGTGGCCTGGGTTAAAACGTGAAGTTACCGATTATGTGAGTAAGTGCTTGACGTGCCAACAAGTTAAGGCTGAGCATCAATTACCTTTTGGACTACTGCAACAAGTTAAAATTCCACTTTGGAAGTGAGAGAGGGTAACCATGGATTTCGTGAGTGGGTTACCCTTGACGCCTACTAAGAAGGATTCATTCTGGGTGATTGTAGACCGACTGACTAAGTCTGCCTATTTTATACCGGTCCGCACAGATTATTCGCTACAGAGGTTAGCTAAGTTATATGTGGCCGAGATTGTGAGACTACATGGTGTACCGATTTCTATTATATCCGACAGAGATCCTAGGTTCACATCTCGGTTCCGAAAGAAGTTACACGAGGCCTTGGGTACACGGCTGGATTTCAGTACTGCGTTTCATCCTCAGACGGATGGACAATATGAGAGAGTAATTCAGATATTGGAAGACATGTTAAGAAGTTGTGTATTAGATTTCAGGGGCAGCTGGGAGGATTATTTGCCATTGGCGGAATTTGCATATAACAACAGCTACTAGTCCAGTATTCGAATGGCACCGTACGAAGTGTTATATGGTCGTAGGTGTCATACTCCTACTTGCTGGACTGAGCTGGGTGAGCGACGAATTTTAGGGCCGGAGCTAGTTGCTGATACAGAAGACAAGGCGTACCTACTACACCCAAGGTTAGATTCACCTTAAACCAAAATTTTTGCTAGAGTCCAGGTTTGAACCCAAGACTTCTCCAACACTTCTCAGCACACTTAACAACTAAAACAAGCCTTTATTAATGAAATTTACATGCACAACAAAATATTACAAGCTGCCTTCAATCGCTCCCATTCTCAAGGCCCAAAACTTCTAGGCCGAAATTCAGGGTGTTACAACCCTTGCACTTACACCTGAAATGGGGTATTCGCCTAACCCCAGACAATGAATAGAGAAGAAAGTCGAAGAAGAACGAGATGAGGGGAAAAGAGAAGTCTAGAGCACTTACCCCAACACCAAGACATAAGAAGTGGAGACATGGATAGAGTGGTGAGATGTTCAGAAACCAGAGAAAAGAAAGATTGTTTGGCACAAGCAATGATAGAGGCAGGCCAGAAGAAAATCAAAAGAGTAGAGTAACAAGAAGAAAGGGAACCTATTCGGCCAAAATTAACACAGTGCAATGTCGAATCCAAAAGTGATGAGAAGAGGGAAGGATCGGGCTAAATTTATGAAAGAATTTGCAAATGAAAGAAGGAGGAGGAAGAGATAATCAGTCATCCAAAAGACCTAAGGAAAATGAGCAACCCGAAATGGAATCAAATGAGCAAAACCCGAAGAAAGGAAGCAAAGCACTCCCAAAGACAAAATTCAACCACCAGAGGAAAAGATCCGAAAAACAATATCAATCCTATACTGACTGCCAAAACCCAACTTTGCCAAAATGGAGAGTCCTAATTGGGCACACCCCTTTTCCCACCCCTTTCAAACTCCTAAAATTCCTCCCCCTATCACTCCTAAGATCACTCAACATTATCCTATCGAA
The DNA here is from genome assembly GCA_025698475.1 of Gossypium anomalum. Lineage (NCBI taxonomy): Eukaryota > Viridiplantae > Streptophyta > Magnoliopsida > Malvales > Malvaceae > Gossypium > Gossypium anomalum. The sequence continues at coordinate 47,293,283 of CM046964.1, forward strand.
CCACATCTCTAATAGCCGAATTTTTCTCTGACAAGTCCTTAGAATTTGACCACACTCCCAACATCCCTTCAACATACCAACCACCCAAGCTTTCAGAGTTTCAGTGCTATACAATCACCTATACGACATGGTAGCAAAAAGACATCCCTTGCCTGCAGTAGGACTCAAACTCTAGTCCCTTAACATTTGCAACATGCCACTTACAACCTTTACCAGCAGGCTCCTTGTGTCATACCATACTCACATTAATTTAAGAGTCTACTAGCTGAAGACAGGGGTTTATTCAAGTAGAACCAAAATTTTTCTCAAGCCAAGGCTTGAACCCATGACTCCCAAGACACTTCCAGAGCACACAACCACTAAGCCAGACATACTTTCACGCCACAACACAAGAAAATAATTTTAACTAGGTTTTCAGGATTTGAGGCATTACAACTAACTGCACCCACTCAAGACTTAACACTTCTAGGCCCAAAATTTAGGGCGTTATAGTTGATTAGTCATCCCGTTCTAATTATTGTTGTAACACCCCAAACCCGGCCTAGACGGTATGGCCGAATCTGGCAATGTCACATTGAAGTGTTTTTCGTAAAACATGATATCGTTTGAAAAGCCCAATGTTTATTTAGCCTCTTGGTGTGATCTAGAAAATAATTTTAAAACTTGTGTCATTATCAAAAGTATTTACTTTACAACGTTATTAATTTCAAATTCTCGTTTATCGTAGAAGCTTTTGAAACGGTTTTGCGTATTCATGGTGTAACACCCCTTACCCATATCTAAGGCCAGAACAGAGTATGAGGCATTACCAGACTTAACAATACACATAGACGAAAACTGGGCCATAAAATTTCATTTAATTCAAAACTTTTCGAACATATGCATAACAAACAAAGTTAACTATATCATTACATCAAAACATAGGACATAGCACGATTAATTAAACTTATAAACCATAATGGATAAGGACCACATCTCATAATCATATACGATAACTCAATGCAGACTGATACGTATGGTCAAAATCATAATAAAAATACATATCACAAACGAGCTTCTTATACATGCCACTCACTTGATATTTCTAATATTTGAATTAATTCTCCCAAAAATGATAGTTTGATAGTGTGATTTTGCCTCCGACGATCTCTAACCCCGAGCCGACCTACCAATACTAAAGAAATGGAGAGGATGGGTAAGCTTTACACTTAGTAAGTTCATATGAAAATAATAAGCAATTACTATCATGCTTTCCAAGATAAAACACTATAATTATACAATTACACATATTCAGGTTAAGCTGTGTTATCGAGTTACAGTTACTAAATCTTTCATATCTGAAGCTAAAAAACACCAAATTTAGTTTCGTTAATTTTCCTTGAAATTAGATTCATATATATTTCTCCCATAATATTTTCAGAATTTTTGGTTTAGCCAATTAGTACAGTTTATTAGTTAAAGTCTCCCCTGTTTTAGAGTATGACTACTCTGACCTCTGTGCACTACGAACCAAATTTCTCCCTGTACAGAATTCCAACGACCATGCCGTTTGTTTCCCTTAAAATTAGACTCAATAAAAAATCCATTCATGTAAAATATGACTCTTAGTAATTTTTTTACAATTTATGGTAAATTTCTAAATTCAGAATAGGGGATCTCGAATTCATTCAGACCCTGTTTCACAAGAATTCAAATATCACACAATATAAAATTCTTTTGCTTCCCCTGTTTCTTTCATGTGAAAATAGACTCATTAAGATTTATTTTCATATATCATTTGAATTTTTATTCAACTTCCACAATTTTTAGTGAAATTTCAAATTCACGTCACTGCTGCTGTCCAAAACAATTTTATTGCTAATTCACTCTTTCACACTTTCTTTGTATTAACCTCATTTTAACATACATATCACAAATCATTTTCACCACATTTCATAACATCACAAGTATAGGCCTATGATTACAAGGTCACCATAAAATCATCCTCATGTATAACTTACTTGTTTATAACCTTACCACATCCCGGTCACTTAATGAACACATCATTCACATAAGCAAATTCCTGCACTTATTCATCACAAAACTCACAAAGTGGTACATAGTAAGTCTCCCATTGAACACTTCGGATCAATCCTCGATACTTGGTGGTTTCAGAACATAGCTCCACCCATCATAAAGTTCGGCTTTCTTGTACACATGGTGAACACTTAGTATCACCCATGTGACCTAGCCAGTTTATCTCGTCGCTCTCTTGTCTACATGGTGTCCTTCACCTAGAACCACGCATGCGACTTAGCTACATATATCCCGTAGCTCTCTTGTCTACATGGTGTACACATAGTATCACCCATGTGACCTAGCTACATCATAATGTCTCGTAGCTCTCTTGTACACATGATGTGCACTCAGCACCATACATGTGACCTAGCTACGTACCATCTGTATCATCCAATCTTTCCGAAGGTTCAACCGGGATTTCTCTCTTTTCCAACAATTTCACCAATCAAGTAATTATCAACAAACATATTTCCAATATTATTATAAAATATCATAATACAAGTAAAATTGATATATTACTTACATCTCATTTAATATCAAGGCAATAACATTAAATTACACATTGCATTATTAAAAATCATATGAACTTACAATTGCTCATAATATCCATAATCATAGAAATCACATTTATGTATGATAATTCAATGCACTTCATGTACCATAGACATATTTTTAAATCAATTCATAAACTTAGCCCCATAACATTTAATTTAACATAATTCAATTAATTCACTAAATTTAACTTTCAAATATAAATTACAACATAATTACAGTATTATTATCATACCAACTTACCTCGATCCAGAAACAGTAATTTACTATTTTAGTCCATAACCTTGTATTTTCTCAATTTAAGCCCGAATCTCGATTTCCTTCTTCTATAATATCACATTTAGCCTAATAATTAGTCACATTATTCATACGGCTCCAAAAATCATATTTTTACAAATTTTCATTTTGACCCTTAAACTTTTGCATATTTGCACTTTTGCCCCAAGGTTTGGAAATTAAACTTCATCCTATTTTCTTATGTTTTATGACATGCTGATCATTTTTCCCCTTCTATGGCAACATCAAATTCTCACTCTAACTTGTACTTATGACTATTAGGTATTTTTACCGATTAAGCCCTTTTACTCGTTTTCACTTAAAACCGAGTAGCACAAGTTGTTTAACATAATTTCAAACCTCATATTCTATCATAAAACACCAAAATACACAAATTTCACCTATGGTTGTTTTTCCAAATACGAACTCTAGGTTGAATTATTGCTAGCATAAGCTTAATCAAGTTACCGGGATTCTAAAAACGTAAAGAACTTGAAAAACGGGGTCAGAACAGACTTACTATTGAGCTTGGAAAGCTTGAAAACCCTAGCCATGGCTTCCCCCATGCTAATTTCGGCCTCCATGAAAAAGATGAGTCAATTTTGGCTTCATTTTCCCTTTTTATTTCTTTTAATTACCAAATGACTAAAATGTCCTTACTACTAAACTTTCCAAAAATTCCATCCATGTCCAATTTTGTCCATAGACTTAGAAATTGGTCAAATTGCTATTTAAGACCTCCTCATTAATATTCCAAAGCAATTTCATACTGAAAACTTCTAGCATGCAAGTTTTGCAAATTATTCAATTTAGTCCCTAATTTCAATTTAAGCACTTTATGCATAAAATTTCTTCACGAAATTTTCACACAATCATGCAATCATGTCATAGACCTCAAAATAGTCATAAAATAATTATTTCTATCTTATATTTGTGGTCACAAAACCACTATTCCGATTAGGTCCTTATTCGGGATATTACATCTCTTCCCCCCTTTAGGGATTTTCGTCCCCGAAAATCTTACCGAAAAAGTGGTCTTCACTTAGATTCCTAAATTTGACTTTCGGTGCTGAAGAACTTTCACTCAGGCGGTGCCTCTAATATATCTCTTTAATTTTCTCATATATTCTGAAAGCTTACGGACTCATCTCTCAATTGTTCTTAAATTTTCAACCCTTCTCCGTTTCCTTTATCATCTTGACATAAAGCCATATCTCAATTTGGTTAATGGAGACTAGAATTCCAAGAAATCCAACAAACAAATGGACCTGCACTCTTCCGAAATAATCATACAGATTTTCATCATCAATAAATCACAATCCAATAACATCTGAATCAAATTACAGTACACGTCATTACTCTCTGAATGAATGGGCAAATTTACACTGTGAGCTTCATACAATTCTTTCTGTATAAGCCTCGGAATAATAATACCATGAATCAGATCCAATCTAAAATTCAACATCAGAAGTCGATCCTCACTGTACTCTTTTAGCTTACTACTCACTATCACATTTTCCTCTTTCCGCTACGGAAATAATTTTGATATAGCCTCAAAGATAATCCTTTCTTCTAGTTACAAAACAATTCATCATGCCATCCTTTACTATTCATTCCTTACGTTAATCAAAACTGTCTCAATTGCATTAGCTCAAGTAACCAAAATATCTCAATTGAAGACATTAACTATAATTGACTTACTTGAGAGAAGTAATCCACCATACCGATTGAAACTCGCACTTTTATCACTTATGCCTTTACTGTTGCCAAAACTTACACGAAAATTAGAAAAATCCCAATACTGAAATCACCACATTACCCAAATCAAATCAGAAGTATAGTCATACTTGACATGATTACCACGAGCTGAAGAATACACTCCAAACATGACTCATAATTGACAAATTACGGAATAAAGATAACAAGAAAACCAAATAAAGAAATCTAAGATAGAGAAACCCAGAATAAAGAAATCCAGAATAAAGAAACCCAAGATACGATATTATGCCGGAAAATCAAAAACTAAACTCATAGGAAAATATAGAAGATCCTGATAATTCCTTAGAGAAAAGAAATCCAGTAGAAAACATCATTTAATCTCACTGGAATCAAATGCAACAAGAGCAATGTATCTTCCCATATATACATATCAAATGGAGCATCAAGTAGAAGAAACAAAATCATAGTATCATACATATTCTCTTATCTTTTTTTTATCAAGCAGAATATAATAGAATGCCCGAAGGAATAAAGCAATACAAATTATAAACCAGTCAGGCTACCAATGCTTTCGTCTAAAATCAGGATTAGAAAACATCCCCATATAACAAGAATTTCTTCAAAAGATCAATAACCATAGAAATATTTCTGGGAACGGATAAACACATAGAACATCTTAGAAGAAATTGTTAAAATCTGTCCAGCCGTAACTGTCACACTAAGAGATTACACATTTCAGATATCATTTCCCCAACTATTTCTGTCATCACAAATTTCATATTACTTTTCACTAAAGAAGACTAGTTCTAAATAAATTTTGATTTGCACTTTTCTCAACCTTGTACCTTAGTAATTCGATTTATCAAAATAAATTTCTTCTTTAACTGGAACAGTGCATAACTCCAATAATCCTTATGCCAATATGATACTTTTCCAGCTTTGACTTTACTTATCAACTCATTCTTCAATCTCTAATCATATTTATAATTATTCTAGCACTGAACTCTTTGGTTTCTCAACCGAAAACTTATTCAGTACAAATCTCATGAAATTCCATTATAAAACACCACTTTGATAAGGGGGAAGGGGTCGTAGGGCCTCTGACTCAACTCTCATATACATATACATGTAACACAGTTTTCATCATAGCAATCATATTTCAATCATGCCATTCATTTCGAGTAACTAACATTCACAGTGGTTTAATGCCCACTTTCCAGTTATATCATTTAGTCAAGTATAATTATGCATGCATCCTATGTTTTTTGGATAGCTTGACTTATCCATTCATCAACTCGAACAAATCATGCTCAGGACATCATATAAGGGTTAAATAAACATAGATATTTGCATCACAATTGCAACCTTCATTTCGTGCATCATTATATACATATCATTACAATCACATAATTCAGTCCAAACAATTTAACATAGATAAATTCATTTCATTATAATCATTTATCTCATAAAAAATATCATTGACATTCATCAACATTCAATGTTCAATCAAGGCAATGACATTTTTATTCATATCATAATATTAGGAACTTTTACTCATACCTCTACGAATTTCTATTTATCCCATTCATCTTATCAAGTAAATCAAATACACTACATCATATGAGCATCAAGCATGTATGGATATTTATTACAACATGACCTTTCATCTCACGTGTTATCACTTATATATATATCATAAATTTTTATTCATACTTTTCTAAATCGAGACTCATCGTAATCGTAATTTTATTCAAACACCTTCGCATCACATTGAACATGGTCAGTGCAGCTCGGTTGGAGAGTACCTCTGTCTAAACAAGATGGTGTTCATACGCGTCGGGAGACATCACACTATCACGGATCAGTGGCATGTATTGCTGGACTTTTACACATGCTAGGTTAGTCCGAGAAATGACTAAACCATAGCTCTGATACCACTAAATGTAATACCCCTTACCCGTATCTAAGGCCAAAACAGAGTACGAGGCATTACCGGACTTAACAATACACATAGACGAAAACCGGGCCATAAAATTTCATTTAATTCAAAACTTTTCGAACATATGCATAACAAACAAAGTTAACTATATCATTACATCAAAACATAGGACATAACACGATTAATTAAACTTATAAACCATAATGGATAAGGACCACATCTATAATCATATACGATAACTCAATGCAGACTGATATGTATGGTGAAAATCATAATAAAAATACATATCACAAACCAACTTCCTATACATGCCACTCACTTGATATTTCTAATATTTGAATTAATTCTCCCAAAAATGATAGTTTGATAGTATGATTTTGCCTCCGACGACCCCTAACCCTGAGCCGACCTGCCAATACTAAAGAAATGGAGAGGATGGGTAAGCTTTACGCTTAGTAAGTTCATATGAAAATAATAAGCAATTACTACCATGCTTTTCAAGATAAAACACTATAATTGTACAATTACACATATTCAGGTTAAGCTATGTTATCGAGTTACAGTTACTAAATCATTCATATCTGAAGCTACAAAACTCCAAATTTAGTTTCGTTAATTTTCCTTGAAACTAGATTTGCAATTTATGGTGAATTTATAAAGTCAGAACAGGGGATCTCGAATTCATTCAGACCCTGTTTCACAAGAATTCAAATATCACACAATATAGAGTTCTTTTGCTTCCCCTGTTTCTTTCATGTGAAAATAGACTCATTAAGATTTATTTTCATATATAATTTGCATTTTTATTCAACTTCCACAATTTTTAGTGAATTTTCAAAGTCACGTCACTGCTGCTGTCCAAAATAATTTTATTGATGATTCACTCTTTCACACTTTCTTTGTATTAACCTTATTTTAACATACATATCACAAATCATTTTCACCACATTTCATACATCACAAGTATAGGCCCACATTTCAAACATGATATCGTTTGAAAAGCCCAATGTTTATTTAGCCTCTTGGTGTGATCTAGAAAATAATTTTAAAACTTGTGTCATTATCAAAAGTATTTACTTTACAACGTTATTAATTTCAAATTCTCGTTTATCGCAGAAGCTTTTGAAACGGTTTTGCGTATTCATGGTGTAACACTCCTTACCCGTATCTAAGGCCGAAACAGAGTACGAGGCAATACAAGACTTAACAATACACATAGACGAAAACCGGGCCATAAAATTTCATTTAATTCAAACCTTTTCGAACATATGCATAACAAACAAAGTTAACTATATCATTACATCAAAACATAGGACATAGCACGATTAATTAAACTTATAAACCATAATGGATAAGGACCACATCTCATAATCATATACGATAACTCAATGCAGACTGATACGTATGGTCAAAATCATAATAAAAATACATATCACAAACCAACTTCCTATACATGCCACTCACTTGATATTTCTAATATTTGAATTAATTCTCCCAAAAATGATAGTTTGATAGTGTGATTTTGCCTCCGACGATCTCTAACTTGAGCGGACTGCCAATACTAAAGAAATGGAGAGGATGGGTAAGCTTTACGCTTAGTAAGTTCATATGAAAATAATAAGCAATTACTACCATGCTTTTCAAGATAAAACACTATAATTGTACAATTACACATATTCAGGTTAAGCTGTGTTATCAAGTTACAGTTACTAAATCATTCATATCTGAAGCTACAAAACTTCAAATTTAGTTTCGTTAATTTTCCTTGAAATTAGATTCATATATCTTTCTCCCATAAAATTTTCAGAATTTTTGGTTTAGCCAATTAGTACAGTTTATTAGTTAAAGTCTCCCCTATTTCAGAGTACGACTACTCTGACCTCTGTGTACTATGAACCAAATTTCTGCCTGTAAAGAATTCCAACGACCATTCCGTTTGTTTTCCATAAAAATAGACTTAATAAGGAATCCATTCATTTAAAATATGAATCTTATTAATTTTTTTACAATTTATGGTGAATTTCTAAATTTAGAATAGGGGATCTCGAATTCATTCAGACCCTGTTTTACAAGAATTCAAATATAACACAATATAAAATTCTTTTGCTTCCCCTGTTTCTTTCATGTGAAAATAGACTCATTAAGATTTATTTTCATATATAATTTGCATTTTTATTCAACTTCCACAATTTTTAGTGAATTTTCAAAGTCACGTCACTGCTGCTGTCCAAAATAATTTTATTGCTGATTCACTCTTTCACACTTTCTTTGTATTAACCTCATTTTAACATACATATCACAAATCATTTTCACCACATTTCATACATCACAAGTATAGGCCCACATTTCAAACATGATATCGTTTGAAAAGCCCAATGTTTATTTAGCCTCTTGGTGTGATCTAGAAAATAATTTTAAAACTTGTGTCTTTATCAAAAGTATTTACTTTACAACGTTATTAATTTCAAATTCTCGTTTATCGCAGAAGCTTTTGAAACGGTTTTGCGTATTCATGGTGTAACACTCCTTACCCGTATCTAAGGCCGGAACAGAGTACGAGGCATTACCAGACTTAACAATACACATAGACGAAAACCGGGCCATAAAATTTCATTTAATTCAAAACTTTTCGAACATATGCATAACAAACAAAGTTAACTATATCATTACATCAAAACATAGGACATAGCACGATTAATTAAACTTATAAACCATAATGGATAAGGATCACATCTCATAATCATATATGATAACTCAATGCAGACTGATACGTATGGTCAAAATCGTAATAAAAATACATATCACAAACCAACTTCCTATACATGCCACTCACTTGATATTTCTAATATTTGAATTAATTCTCCCAAAAATGATAGTTTGATAGTGTGATTTTGCCTCCGACGATCTCTAACCCTGAGCGGACCTGCCAATACTAAAGAAATAGAGAGGACGGGTAAGCTTTACGCTTAGTAGGTTCATATGAAAATAATAAGCAATTACTACCTTGCTTTTCAAGATAAAACACTATAATTATCTGATTACACATATTCAAAGTTAAGTTGTGTTATCAAATTCTGATTACTAAATCATTCATATCCAAGCTACAAAACTCCAAATTTAGTTTTGTTAATTTTCCTTGAAATTAGATTCATATATATTTCTCCCTAAAATTTCCAGAATTTTTGGTTTATCCAATTAGTACAGTTTATTAGTTAAATTCTTCCCTATTTCAGAGTATGACTACTCTGACCTCTGTGTACTATGAACCAAATTTCTACCTGTAAAGAATTCCAACGACCATGCCATTTATTTTCCTTAAAAACAGACTTAATAAGAAATCCATTCATGTAAAATATGACTCTTAGTAATTTTTTTACAATTTATGGTGAATTTCTAAAGTCAGAATAGGGGATCTCAAATTCATTCAGACCCTGTTTCACAAGAATTCAAATATCACATAATATAAAATTCTTTCGCTTACCCTGTTTCTTTCATGTGAAAATAGACTCATTAAGCTTTATTTTCATATATCATTTGAAATTTTATTCAACTTCCACAATATTTAGTGAATTTTCAAATTCACGTCACTGTTGCTGTCCAAAACAATTTTATTGCTAATTCACTCTTTCACACTTTCTTTGTATTAACCTCATTTTAACATACATATCACAAATCATTTTCACCACATTTCATACATCACAAGTATAGGCCCATGATTACAAGGTCACCATAAAATCATCCTTATGTATAACTTATTTGTTTATAACCTTACCACATCCCGGACACTTAATGAACACATCATTCACATAAGCAAATTCCTGCACTTATTCATCACAAAACTCACAAAGCAGTACATAGTAAGTCTCCTATTGAACACTTCGGATCAATCCTCAATACTTGGTGGTTTCAGAACATAGCTAAACCATCATAAAGTTCGGCTCTCTTGTACACATGGTGAACACTTAGTATCACCCATATGACCTAGCCAGTTTATCTCGTCGCTCTCTTGTCTACATGGTGTCCTTCACCTGGAACCACGCATGCGACCTAGCTACGTATATCCCGTAGCTCTCTTGTCTACATGGTGTACACATAGTATCACCCATGCGACCTAGCTACATCATAATGTCTCGTAGCTGCCTTGTACACATGATGTGCACTCAGCACCATACATGTGACCTAGCTACATACCATCTGTATCATCCAATCTTTCTGAAGGTTCAACCTGGATTTCTCTCTTTTCCAACAATTTCACCAATCAAGTAATTATCAACAAACATATTTCCAATATTATTATAAAATATCATAATACAAGTAAAATTGATATATTACTTACATCTCATTTAATATCAAGGCAATAACATTAAATTACACATTGCATCATTAAAAATCATATGAACTTACAATTGCTCATAATATCCATAATCATAGAAATCACATTTATGTATGATAACTCAATGCACTTCATGTACCATAGACATATTTTTAAATCAATTCATAAACTTAGCCCCATAACATTTAATTTAACATAATTCAATTAATTCACTAAATTTAACTTTCAAATATAAATTACAACATAATTACAGTATTATTATCATACCAACTTACCTCGATCCAGAAACAGTAATTTACTATTTTAGTCCATAACCTTGTATTTTCTCAATTTAAGCCCGAATCTCGATTTCCTTCTTCTATAATATCACATTTAGCCTAATAATTAGTCACATTATTCATACGGCTCCAAAATCATATTTTTACAAATTTTCATTTTGACCCTTAAACTTTTGCATATTTGCACTTTTGCCCCAAGGTTTGGAAATTAAACTTCATCCTATTTTCTTATGTTTTATGACATGCTGATCATTTTTCCCCTTCTATGGCAACATCAAATTCTCACTCTAACTTGTACTTATGACTATTAGGTATTTTTACCGATTAAGCCCTTTTACTCGTTTTCACTTAAAACCGAGTAGCACAAGTTGTTTAACATAATTTCAAACCTCATATTCTATCATAAAACACCAAAATACACAAATTTCACCTATGGGTGTTTTTCCAAATACGAACTCTAGGTTGAATTATTGCTAGCATAAGCTTAATCAAGATTTAAGGGATTCTAAAAACGTAAAGAACTTGAAAACTGGGTCGAACAGGACTTACTATTGAGCTTGGAAAGCTTGAAAACCCTAGCCATGGCTTCCCCCATGCTAATTTCGGCCTCCATGAAAAAGATGAGTCAATTTTGGCTTCATTTTCCCTTTTTATTTCTTTTAATTACCAAATGACTAAAATGTCCTTACTACTAAACTTTCCAAAAATTCCATCCATGTCCAATTTTGTCCATAGACTTAGAAATTGGTCAAATTGCTATTTAAGACCTCATCATTAATATTCCAAAGCAATTTCATACTGAAAACTTCTAGCATGCAAGTTTTGCAAATTATTCAATTTAGTCCCTAATTTCAATTTAAGCACTTTATGCATAAAATTTCTTCACGAAATTTTCACACAATCATGCAATTATGTCATAGACCTCAAAATAATCATAAAATAATTATTTCTATCTTAGATTTGTGGTCACAAAACCATTATTTTGATTAGGCCCTTATTCGGGATATTACATCTCTTTCCCCTTTTAGGGATTTTCGTCCCTGAAAATCTTACCGGAAAAGTGGTCTTCACTTAGATTCCTAAATTTGACTTTTGGTGCTAAATAACTTTCACTCAGGCGGTGCCTCCAATATATCTCTTTAATTTTTTCATATTTTCTGAAAGCTTACGGACTCATCTCGCAATTGTTCTTAAATTTTCAACCCTTCTCCGTTTCCCTTGTCATGTTAACATAAAACCATATCTCAATTTGGTTAATGGAGACTAGAATTCCAAGAAATCCAACAACCAAAGGGACCTGCACTCTTCCTAAATAATCATACAGATTTTCATCATCAATAAATCACAATCCAATAACATCTGAATCAAATTACAGTACACGTCATTACTCTCTGAATGAATAGGCAAATTTACACTGTGAGCTTCATACAATTCTTTCTGTATAAGCCTCGGAATAATAATACCATGAATCAGATCCAATCTGAAATTCAACATCATAAGTCGATCCTGACTGTACTCTTTTAGCTTACTACTTACTATCACAATTTCCTCTTTCCGCTACGGAAATAATTCTGATATAGCCTCGAAAATAATCCTTTCTTCTAGTTACAAAACAATTCATCATGCCATCCTTTACTATTCATTCCTTACGTTAATCAAAACTGTCTCAATTGCATTAGCTCAAGTAACCAAAATATCTCAATTGAAGACATTAACTATAATTGACTTACTTGAGAGAAGTAATCCACCATACCGATTGAAACTCGCACTTTTATCACTTATGCCTTTACTGTTGTCAAAACTTACACGAAAATTAGAAAAATCCTAATACCAAAATCACCATATTACCCAAATCAAGTCAGAAGTATAGTCATACTTGACATGATTACCACGAGCTGAAGAATACACTCCAAACATGACTCATAATTGACAAATTACGGAATAAAGATAACAAGAAAACCAAATAAAGAAATCCAAGATAGAGAAACCCAGAATAAAGAAATCCAGAATAAAGAAATCCTAGATACGATACTATGCCAGAAAATCAAAAACCAAACTCATAGGAAAATATAGAAGATCCCGATAATTCCTTAGAGAAAAGAAATGCAGTAGAAAACATCATTTAGTCTTGCTGGAATCAAATGCAACAAGAACAATGTATCTTCCCATATATACATATCAAATGGAACATCAAGTAGAAGAAACAAAATCATAGTATCATACATATTCTCTTATCTTTTTTTATCAGGCAGAATATAATAGAATGCCCTAAGGAATAGAGCAATACAAATTATAAACCAGTCAGGCTACCAATGCTTTCGTCTAACATTAGGATTAGAAAACATCCCCATATAACAAGAATTTCTTCAAAAGATCAATAACCATAGAAATATTTCGGGGAACGGATAAACAGATAGAACATCTTAGAAGAAACTGCTAAAATCTGTCCAGCCGTAATTGTCACACTAAGATATTACACATTTCAGATATCATTTCCCCAACTATTTCTGTCATCACAAATTTCATATTACTTTTCACTAAAGAAGACTAGTTCTGAATAAATTTTGATTTGCACTTTTCTCGACCTTGTACCTTAGTAATTCAATTTATCAAAATAAATTTCTTCTCTAACTGGAACAGTGCATAACTCCAATAATCCTTATGCCAATCTGATACTTTTCTAGCTTTGACTTTACTTATCAACTCATTCTTCAATCTCTAATCATATTTATAATTATTCTAGCACTGAACTCTTTGGTTTCTCAACCGGAAACTTATTCAGTACAAATCTCATGAAATTCCATTATAAAACACCACTTTGATAAGGGGGAAGAGGTCGTAGGGCCTCTGACTCAACTCTCATATACATATACATGTAACACAGGCAATCATATCTCAATCATGCCATTCATTTCGAGTAACTAACATTCATATTGGTTTAATGCCCACTTTCCAATTATCTTATTTAGTCAAGTATAATTATGCATGCATCCTATGTTTTTTGGATAGCTTGACTTATCCATTCATCTACTCGAACAAATCATGCTCAGGACATCATATAAGGGTTAAATAAACATAGATATTTGCATCACAATCGCAACCTTCATTTCGTCCATCATTATATACATATCATTACAATCACATAATTCAGTCCAAACAAGTTAACATAGATAAATTCATTTCATTATAATCATTTATCTCATAAAAAATATCATTGACATTCATCAACATTCAATGTTCAATCAAGGCAATGACATTTTTACTCATATCATAATATTAGGAACTTTTACTCATACCTCTACGAATTTCTATTTATCCCATTCATCTTATCAAGTGAATCAAATACACTACATCATATGAGCATTAAGCATGTATGGATATTTATGACAACATGACCTTTCATCTCGCGTGTTATCACTTATATATATATCATAAATTTTTATTCATACTTTTCTAAATCGAGACTCATCATAATCGTAATTTTATTCAAACACCTTCGCATCACAATGAACATGGTCAGTGCAGCTCGGTTGGACGGTACCTCTATCTAAACAAGACGATGTTCATACGCGTCGGGAGACATCACACTATCACGGATCAGTGGCATGTATAGCTGGACTTTTACACATGCTAGGTTAGTCCGAGAACTGACTAAACCATAGCTCTGATACCACTAAATGTAACACCCCTTACATGTATCTAAGGCCTGAATAGAGTATGAGGCATTACCAGACTTAACAATACACATAGATGAAAATCGGGCCATAAAATTTCATTTAATTCAAAACTTTTCGAACATATGCATAACAAACAAAGTTAACTATATCATTACATCAAAAACATAGGATATAGCACGATTAATTAAACTTATAAACCATAATAGATAAGGACCACATCTCATAATCATATACGATAACTCAATGCAGACTGATACGTATGGTCAAAATCATAATAAAAATACATATCACAAACTAACTTCCTATACATGCCACTCACTTGATAATTCTAATATTTGAATTAATTCTCCCAAAAATGATAGTTTGATAGTGTGATTTTGCCTCCGACGATCTCTAACCCCGAGCCGATATTAAAGAAATGGAGAGGATGGGTAAGCTTTACGCTTAGTAAGTTCATATGAAAACAATAAGCAATTACTACCATGCTTTTCAAGATAAAACACTATAATTGTACAATTACACATATTCAGGTTAAGCTATGTTATCGAGTTACAGTTACTAAATCATTCATATCTGAAGCTAAAAAACTCCAAAATTAGTTTTTTTAATTTTCTTTGAAACTAGATTTACATATCTTTCTCCCATAAAATTTCCAGAATTTTTGGTTTAGCAAATTAGTACAGTTTATTAGTTAAAGTCTCCCCTGTTATAGAGTACGACTGCTCTGACCTCTGTACACTACGAACCAAATTTCTCCTTGTACAGAATTCCAACAACCATGCCGTTTGTTTCCTTAAAAATAGATTCAATAAGGAATCCATTCATGTAAAATATGACTCTTAATAATATTTTTACAATTTATGGTGAATTTATCAAGTCAAAACAGGGGATCTCGAATTCATTCAGACCCTGTTTCACAAGAATTCAAATATCACACAATATAGAATTCTTTTCCTACCCCTGTTTCTTTCATGTGAAAATAGACTCATTAAGCTTTATTTTCATATATCATTTTCATTTTTATTCAACTTCACAATTTTTAGTGAATTTTCAAAGTCACGTCACTGCTGTTGTCCAAAACAATTTTATTGCTAATTCACTCTTTCACACTTTCTTTGTATTAACCTCATTTTAACATACATATCACAAATCATTTTCACCATGTTTCATACATCACAAGTATAGGCCCATGATTACAAGGTCACCATAAAATCATCCTCTTGTATAACTTACTTGTTTACAACCTTACCACATCCTGGTCACTTAATGAACACATCATTCACATAAGCAAATTTCTGCACTTATTCATCACAAAACTCACGAAGCAGTACATAGTAAGTCTCCCATTGAACACTTCGGATCAATCCTCGATACTTGGTGGTTTCAAAACATAGCTCCACCCACCATAAAGTTTGACTCTCTTGTACACATGGTGAACACTTAGTATCACCCATGTGACCTAGCCAGTTTATCTCATCGCGCTCTTGTCTACATGGTGTCCTTCACCTGGAACCACACATGCGACCTAGCTACATATATCCCGTAGCTCTCTTGTCTACATGGTGTACACATGGTATCACCCATGCGACCTAGCTACATCATAATGTCTTGTAGCTCTCTTGTACACATGATCTGCACTCAGCACCATACATGTGACCTAGCTACATACCATCTGTATCATCCAATCTTTCTGAAGGTTCAACTGGGATTTCTCTCTTTTCCAACAATTTCACCAATCAAGTAATTATCAACAAACATATTTCCAATATTATTATAAAATATCATAATACAAGTAAAATTGATATATTACTTACATCTCATTTAATATCAAGGCAATAACATGAAATTACACATTGCATTATTAAAAATCATATGAACTTACAATTGCTCATAATATCCATAATCATAGAAATCACATTTATGTATGATAATTCAATGCACTTCATGTACCATAGACATATTTTTAAATCAATTCATAAACTTAGCACCATAACATTTAATTTAACATAATTCAATTAATTCACTAAATTTAACTTTCAAATATAAATTACAACATTATTGCTGTATTATTATCATACCAACTTACCTCGATCCAGAAACGGCAATTTACTATTTTAGTCCATAACCTTATATTTTCCCGATTTAAGCCCGAATCTCGATTTCCTTCATCTATAATATCACATTTAGCCTAATAATTAGTCACATTTTTCATACGGCTCCAAAAATCATATTTTTACAAATTTTCATTTTGACCCCTAAACTTTTGCATATTTGTACTTTTGCCCCAAGGTTCGAAAATTAAAATTCATCCTATTTTCTTATGTTTTATGACATGCTGATCATTTTTACCTTCTATGGCAACATCAAATTCTCACTCTAACATGTACTTACGACTATTAGGTATTTTTACCGATTAAGCCCTTTTACTCGTTTTCACTTAAAACCGAGTAGCACAAATTGTTTAACATAATTTAAAACCTCATATTCTATCATAAAACACCAAAATACACAAATTTCACCTATGGGTATTTTTCCAAATACGAACCCTAGGTTGAATTATTGCTAACATAAGCTTAATCAAGTTACCGGGATTCTAGAAACGTAAAGAACTTGAAAAACGGGATTAAAACGGATGTACTATTGAGCTTGGAAAGCTTGAAAATCCTAGCCATGGCTTCCCCCATGCTAGTTTCGGCCTCCATGAAAAAGATGAGTCAATTTTGGCTTTATTTTCCCTTTTTATTTCTTTTAATTACCAAATGACTAAAATGCCCTTACTACTAAACTTTCCAAAAATTCCATCCATGTCCAATTCCATAGACCTAGAAATTGGTCGAGTTGCTATTTAAGACCTCCTATTTAATATTCCAAAGCAATTTCATACTAAAAACTTCTAGAATGCAAGTTTTGCAAATTATTCGATTTAGTCCCTAATTTCAATTTAAGCACTTTATGCATAAAATTTGTTCACGAAATTTTCACACAATCATGCAATCATGTCATAGACCTCAAAATAATCATAAAATAATTATTTCTATCTTAGATTTGTGGTCACAAAACCACTATTCCAATTAGGCCCTTATTCGGGATATTACATATGGTATTTTGGTAAATCATGCATACCTTTTGAAAACCCACATCCTACTACTAGAAGATATAAATTAAAATAAATAAAACCCTAAAGTTAAAAATTATAGAGGCCTTATTACATAAAAAAACCCAATTAAAACTACCTATAAATAAAAAATTCCAATAAGGTAGTAAGAGCGGTTGTGTGGCCATCTTTGAGTCCCTCGCAGCACCGATCTGCCTAAAACTGAGGATTACCTGCATAGTTAAAATAGATGGGTGAGTTTACAAAAACTCAGTGTGTAATCCGATATAAGTAAACAATCAAAGTAAACACAATTTGGGCCTAAGCCCTTTCATTTTCAGTTAGAGCCTTAGCCCTTTTCAGAATCAGAAACAGTGTGGGTCTGAGCCCAATCCAGTAACAGTATTAGTGGGGCCTAAGCCCATTACAAAATTAGTACAGTATGCAATCAGAAAATCCTACCCAATCCAGCCTCTACACACTATCTCCGTACTAACCCTACACACCATGTGGGGATAAAATCGACCCACTCATCCCTAAACACCAAGCAGTAGGTCCACAGTCGTCTTGGGTGACCCGTGCAACCTTAGATCCACAGTACACTTCCTCCAAAAATAACAATCCCAACCCCATACAACATGTCATACATCGTATCATAATATCTTACATGGATGCAGCATACATATAAGGTGGCATGCTTAAATATAGTCATACATATCGTAGGCAAATTAGTCATTTTACCTTACAAGGGTATTACAATCATTTTACCTTACAGGGGTATTATAGTCATTTTACTCTACAAGGGTATTTCAGACATTTTACCACATAAGGGCAAAACAGTCATCTTACCTGTAACACCCCAAACCTAGCCCAGACGTTATGGTCGAATCCGGCGTGTCACATTGAAGTGTTTTAGCGAAAACTGTGTTTTCATTGAAAACACTTCTTAAAATAAGAGAGAATCTTAACTAAAAACTTGTTCAAACATAAGATTTGATGAAAATAAAGCACTTAGAAATTTTAGTTGCGGAAGCGTAGAAAACATACTATAACTTAAAAAATCCATGTTCAACGTCTCGTAGATACAATGAAAATAATAATAATCCAAATAATAATAATAATAATAAAGAACTTATATGCTTTTAAAAGAGAAACAAGTCCAAGTTGTCTTGCTAGCTGGTTACCCAGGGTCACTCCAAACATCGAACCTTCTACTGAGTATCACCTAAAAATAAAATAAAAGAGGAGGGGTGAGTTTTCGCAAATTCAATGTGTACAACCCTCGAAAGAAAACAAGCATTCAAAAGAAACATCATTCATCAATCATGCAATGCAATCCCATCCAAATTATCCATCCGCTACACACCAACTCCATCCCCAATCACACCATGTGGGGATATAAATATCGACCCACCCAGCCCACACACCATGGTAGCCCAGTTGCGGAACTACCTTCATTTACATATTGGGCTTTAAAAGCTGTCGGTGGATCCACGATTGTCAAGCAACCATACAATCCTCATATACTTCCTTCGTTCTATATTTCCCATCCCATATGCAACCTAAGAAGAATATCATATGTATGCAACAAATAAGCATGTCACATTCAATAAACTTACATTTAACACATAGGGGTATTATGGTTATTTTTGCCCTTAGGGGCATTTCAATAATTTTCCCTTAATTATGGTTTTCACTTACCTTGGCCCGTTAACAAGTCCTGTGAGCTAAGATGAACGAATACTATGCTCCAGGTAGGATTCCAGAGAAGAGGAGGTAGGTCATTGAGACCGCTTAAGTACCAAGCTCTCCCAGATCCAATCCTAGACATGTATATACCCGTCGCCACACCTTAACCCTTTGACCTATCTACGGTCGCAAAATATTAATTAAGTCTTATGTAGTTATGATATACTAGGCCCAAAACCCCTTACGAAGCCCAAACAAATTCACATACCTGTATCTGGCCCATTAAGCCCAATCATATTCATATGGCCCATTAGGCCCAAATCACTTGTATATGGCCCATTAGGCCTAAATCACATTTATATGGCCCATTAGGCCCAAACACATTCATATTAATGCTCACATACAAATTCCCATCACATAGCATCAATATTCAGTTTTTGCCTATTGTGGGCCTAGCAGCCCATCGGGCCCATTGCCCATTCTAACCCGTATGGCCAAATCACAACCCAAGTCCATGGAATCATCCGTGGGTCTCAAGAAACCTATCGTCTCTCCCTTACGGGTGCTCGCACACTCGCAAGACTACCGTAGCCAAACTTTTAGCTTTTCGGTATTTCGGCATTCGGCATTTCGGCTTTTTCCGATTCATAATGTGTGTGAAGTGTATGTACACACTTGGTAAGCAAGCGTGATGTAATCTCCTTAGCCTAAACCTACAATCGATAACACTCAAAGATTAATCTTACATACTTATCGAATACTTTACCAAAAGCCAGAATCTCACCTTAACCTTACCTGAACACCAAGCCTTTACTAACTTTTACTTTGATCACTAAACACGCGTATTTCTTAGATTTGAAGAGCAAATCGGCAGGAATCCAAAATTGAGATCTGACAATAATTCCACTAGATTCGGTCAAAGAGTATTCAGCCCTTGAGAGATTCAGCTTTTCAACTTTTCAAATTTAGTATGGTGAATAAGGTTAATTTGGTACAGATTAAAAAAGAAGAGTAGAAGAAGAAACGGCTAAGTGAAAAAAAAAAATTGTGTAGAGAAGAATAGAAATCGACAGGAAGAAAAGAAAGAAAAACAAAAGGGTTTTTGGCTTTTTGGATCTTGAAAAGAAAAGGGTTTTCTACTTTTGGAGAAAGAGGTTTCTGGTAACAAGGTGAAGAAGAATTTCAGCAGTAGCTTGGCAACCCTGTATTCGGCCCCTATTTATAGCCCCTATAGCTGAATTTTCCATGCCTAATTCCCAATTCGGCTCCTTCACTTCTCCCTTCTCACCTCCTCATTTTTCTCCCTTATAACCCCTCGATCATTTCCTTAATTTTCTCTCCTGAACACTTCCCTTGGAGCCCTCTTTCACGCCACTACCATCTTTCTAGAAGGCCAAAATTAAACTTCTAAAAATACTAAGTTAAGATTCGAACCTTGGATCTCCTTGCTAGCTACTAATGCCACCTCCCTGCTCTCTAAGTGGCGTCACCTAGCCACTTCTCCACGAGGCTTTTTGATGGTATTTTTCCCTTATTTTTATTTAAAAGCCCAACTACTTGCCAATCCTAATTCTTTTAATAATTAAACTATAATTTCATTTATTCCTAGGTTCAAACTCAAACCTTAATTAAGACCTACTATAATTATCACATGGCTAGGAACAGAAAACACAATTTTTATCAAAATCGAAAATAAAGAAATTTCAGGATTTTAGGATTTTTGGGTTTCGGGATTTTTGGGGCGTTACATTACCAATTTGAGGGTCTAGGTATACTTATTGACCCAACAGTGGGTCCACAATTGTCTCGAGTAGCCCATGCAACCTTAACAGTCAAAGAGAAAAAATGGGCCCAAATCCCATATTATGGGCCCATGTGGGCCCACACGCTTGTGTGGCCCACAAAGCCCAGAAATGACCTTGGCCGTGTATACTACACAGCCTAGCCCAATATCTCCATACGTCTGTGTGGTTTACCCATGTGGGGCCCACGAGTCTGTGAGGCCCATACGGCCCATTTCAGCCCAACATGGCCCAGAACGGCCTAAGCCAATAAAATCGCTCATGGTGGCCTCTATGATCAAACACCCATGTTTATGCGGACAGATTACCACACGAACGAGCGCACGCTCATATAGCGTCAATAGCCATATTTACTAGTTTTTGCCGATTTGCAATTATAGCAGTGTGGTTACACACCTGTTCGTGAAGAGTGCTAAAAGTCCACAAGCACCACAGACTACATTCATACATGACATACAATCAGTCTTTTAAAGACTAGGGTTAAACACTCTCTTAATAGCACTTAATCCCAACACGGTGATTATTACCTGCCTTAATTGACAAAAGCATTTTAGCCCACTTATCCCACTAACTAAGATTAAGATCTTTGGCAAAGATCAAAACCTATTCTGTTAACTAGAACCCTAAATGTAAACAACTCGAACCCAGTACATGTAACAGTCTGATTTAAACCCTAATCAAAATAGTGGTTTCGAGACCACGGATCCGAGTCAAAAAAATTTTAAATATTATTTTTTGTTTTTATTATATGTGAAATTGCATGTGTGAAAATTTAGTACAAAAATTTGATTGTTTGTGTGCTTAATTTGATAAAAGGACTAAATCGCGTAAGCTAAAATCTTGATAGTTTAATCCATAAAGGTTGAATTGATAGTGGCTTTTTAATATGGAGTATTTATGTTGCAAATAATCCATTATTCTAGTGATGGCCGAATGTACCCATAAAGTATATGTTTATGTTATTATATTTATAAGGTTAAATAAGTAAAACATGTTAAATGTTAACATATAATAATATAAAACATAAAATAAATAAAAGCTATGCATGGTTATATTGTTGGTGACTGAATATAAAGAAAAAGAAAAAAGAAATAAGGTTTTCATAGGTTCGGCCATTGTTGAAGCTTTATTATGGTATGTAACTAGCTCAGTTTTTGAAATTTTTACGTTTTTGAGATCGTTGCTTCGAATACTACTCGACCCATGCTTGAATTTTTGATTTTGGTGAATATTTTGTGTTATGCCATTGATGAATATTTGTGTTTTGTGATGTTTGATGATGAAATATCAAAAATATGTTTTAGATTAACATGTTTTGTATTGGAGTTTTTGATGATTTTGGGTTATTAGGACTAAATTGCAAAAATAATAAATTGAGGGACTCAAATGTGAAATAGATGAAATATATGGACTATTAAGGTTATATGGAAAATTCAGCCCAACTACATTGTTGTGAGATTTTGTGTATTTTGTGTTTTGTGCAATTAGACTAATTTGTAAAAGTATGAAGTATCAGGGGTAAAATGGTAATTTGCCCATTTGTGTGTTGTTGGATTAAATTGAATGAAATTGTGTTTAAATGAGGTTAATTTGAAATTATATAGATCAAGAACAAAAGAAATTGGACTTGGATCGGGGAAAAACAAAAAAAGTCGAATAGCCATTTTGTAACGTCCGTCGATATCCGAGGTAAGTCCTTAAGTAATTAACATGGTTTATTTTGAACATAGAATGATTTACTATGATGATTTAAATTTTATAATGTATTAGTATGTTAGCCGAATGAGAAATATCAATGACTTAATGTGAATGAGTTGTATTTGAATGATATCAAAACCTCTGAAAGTGTGTATGTGTTATATGGAATATTATACGATTTGATATATGAAATGTTGTGGAATGATTTTATGTTTTTGATATTCGGGCTTTGAGCCTAGCAAGACTTATGCTGGTGACTTTGATCGGGCTTTGTGCCTAGCAGGCTTAGTGCTGGTGAATAAATATCGGACCTTGGGTCTAGCAGGCCTTGTGTCAGTGTGTAATTCAGGCTTATGCCTAGTAGGTTTATACGGGTGATTTGTTTTCAAGTCTATGATTATGAGAATTCAAGTTGTTAAGGATATTGAGTAAGTGAAATTGAGCTAAATTGTATTGTATATGTTCGGCCAAAAAGGTAAGTACATGTGAGCTTATATTGAACTTGTATATTAGGTTATATGTGAAGTTATCTTGTATGTGCATATTCGGCCATAAGTGATGTTATATTGAAATTGAACTATGAGACATTTGTGATGTTTTGTTTATCTCTTATATTCGGCCATATGTGAATATATAATGGATCTTGTGTATTTGGCCATACATGTAAATGACTATGTGATGAAATATTTGATATTGTATAATCGGCTTTTAGGAAATATTTATGTGATGTTATATACTTGATTTTGAACATTCGGCCAAGGTATTTTATTAAGATGAAGTATAACATTATGGACATAATATTGTTAGTTTGAATGTTTTGATTATTTAATGAGTTGTTTAATTTGCTTAAGGCTTACTAAGCTAAGTTAGCTTACTCTGTGTGTTTTTATTACTCTGTTTTATAGATTTTGGTTGTAAGATATGAGCTCGGGGATTGTGATCGAAGTCATCCACACTATCGTCATCTTTCGGTACTAATAAAAGTTTATTTTCGAACTTATGGTATGTATAGGCTAATATGTATTTTGTTCAACTTTGAATATGTATATATATTGAGCCATTCGAATATGACTTATCTTTAAAGTTTGGATATGGTTATGTTTGGCAATGGTTTATCTCATTTTGATTTTAATGTTATGTGAAATGAATGAAAAGCATATGTGATTGGTGTTTTATGATTTAGAAATAGCTTGAAAATGATTATTGGATTTGGTTGTACTTGATAAATCGGTCATGGTATGTATAAATGTGGTTAGTCAATTCGGTTATGGTACATGTTTGGTTAATTATAAATGTGAATTCGTATATTAAGCTTGTTTAATGCATATTTTGAATGAGATGATATAGGATATGTTTTGTGTTAATGAATAGAACTTAGTTCGGTATGTGTATTTAAAGTGATAAATTGTTTAACATAAATAGTAAGTGAGATAAAGATATTTACCAAATGAATAGTGATTCGAGTAATAATGTACTATGGGAGTTATATGAATTTTTAATAAGATGTTAATTATATATATTTATATATATGTACAAGTTGTGTATTCGATTGAAGCTTGCCATAATGGTTTGGTTTATAATGAAAGTATATGCGTTTAAATATATTTGTTAATGAATAAATGATTTGTGATAAATATTATTCAGTTGAAGATGCGTACGATTATTGGGTTGGAAATATGTTTGTTTGAATGCCTTGGATTTGGTTTAAATTTGAGGTATGATTGATAATTACAATGTGATTAATAAAGCATGTATTATATTTAATTAGCAATGTGCTTAATATGTATGAATATGACTTGCATGAATATGTGAATGTTTGGGATTATGTTTTTGTTTAGTAATGCCTCATAACCCTAATTCAGTGATGGATACGGGTTAGGGGTGTTACAGTACGTAACTTACAGAAATGTAGAACTAAGAGTGGAGGTAGCAGAAATTAGCCTACACAAAGTACACCCTAAAATGAGAACAAGATGGCGCAATCACCCCTGACAGAAACTGGTAGAGAATAGCAAATGTTAGAGGGGAAATCTATTGATAGAAAACAAAGAGCAAAAGCAACAGCGCTTACCCCCGCAATAGAATGTTCTGCTAACCCCATATAGTGAAAAGAGAAGAAAGCCAGAAGCAAGAAATAAGGAAAAGAGAAATCAAGAGCACTTACCCAAAAAGCCAAACAAGAGAGATGGAGAGAAATGATGAGGTCTTCGTCCTAAGAATAAGGTGAAAGGAAAAGAAATATTGGGAGGATGGGATAGAAGACATTCGACCAAAATGGGGTAGGAGAAAGAATGATGAAAAGAAAGGCAAGTGACCTCCAAATGCTAATTTGAAACAAACCAACACATAGCCAATAATCCTTGCGCTCGATATTCTCCAACAACAGAAAATAATAGAAAATAAAAATGAAAGAAGAGCCAAAAATGAATTGAAGAGAAAAATATCAAAACCAATCTCTAAACTCCCCAAAATCGAACTCACGAGTGCCTACATTCCCAATTCGGCTCCAACACTCTCTCCACTTCCATCCCCTTGATTTTCTCCTAAATTTCCTCCTGTCCACCAATTCAAACAATTGAAATCCCCTAAAAACCTCTCCTCAAATTTGGCTCACAACAACCCTATTCAAATCCGTTCAACTCTTGGTGTTTCGGTCAAACACAACTTCCTCCCATGGCCATTAGTAAAAATATTCTCCATTTGCACAAGCAGGGATTCGAACCTCAGACCACTAGCACACTCCACACGCCACTATCCACTAGACCATCAGGTTCTTTTCTGTCATGTTTTTAACAAATTTTACTTATAACCCTACTAACCAAAGATAGGGGTTTTATCCTCAAAAACCAAAATTTTGTGGAAGCCAGGGCTTGAACCCATGACTTCCAAAACACTTCCAGAGCACACAACCACTAAACCAAACACTCAATTATGTCACTTCCTTGCACAATAAAATATTTATGTGTTGTCTCCTAACTGCATCCACTCAAGACTTAAAACTTCGAGGCCTAAAATTTAGGCGTTACAATTGTTGTCCAAGGTAAGTTGATAAGCAAATAGATGTTATTTATTTGATTAAATACGAACTATATATGCTGAAATGAACTATGTGAAAGTATATATGTGGTAGCCGAATATAAATATGCTTGGGAGCTATGTTTACGAATTCGTTTCGACTGAGTTACGACGTCCGAAAGCCCCGTACGAACCTTAGGAGTAGCTAGGATACATATGTCATGACATAGGATTCCAATATGTGATGTGCGAGTAAGACCATGGCATCGATATGTGTACGAGTAAGACCATGTTTAATACGTTGGCATCGATATGTGATTCCGATATATATGTGTGCGAGTAAGACCATGTTTAATATGTTGGCATTGATATGTGCTTACATATAAGACCACGTCTGAGACGTTGGCATTGTATGATATGTGTGATTATTCGAGTATCCTATTCAATTCTGAATGGTTCAAAGAGCAATAATAAGTTGTGATCGAATGTGTAAAATGAGCTAAAATGATCATGTATGTGATAGTTGATCTCCTATTTGAAAATAAGGTAAGTTGGTTAATTGATATATAGGCTAACTTCTGTCTCCGGCTATTTGCTCTAGCCCGCATATCGCTATTGAAAGTAGTCCCCTATCGTCTTAGGGGCTAAGGCTAAATTTGAATCTTCTCTTTCCGGTGGTGCATTCCTCCGATGTAAATTATAAATGATACCTATGTATTTATATGTGTATTTGTGAAGTATATTCGGCCACATGTTATGTATAAGTATGTGATATTAAAATTTGATTCAAAAGTATATGCTTATGAGTGCATATATATTCAATTATATAATGGTATCATGGTTTTGAAATCGAATATTACTTTGATAATAGATATATGTATATTCGGCCAAGGGAAAATTTATATATGAAAGCATGTGTTGTATATGAAATTGTAAGCTTGAAATTAAATGTGATTATGATAGCATAAATTGATTTGGTTAAATTGAGTTGATATTTTCATTGTGTTATCTATTTGCTTATGACTTACTAAGATATGATAGTTTACTGTGTGTTTATGTTTGCCTCTGTTTTATAGATTTTAGAGTCAAGTTACGAGCTCGGGGATCGTTAGCAAAGTTTATCGCACTATGAACTGTTTTGGTACTTTTATAAGTTTGAATTTGAACCTATGGCATGTATAGGCTAGTTTATATATTTAACTTTGGGGTATGTAAATATGAGCAATGCAAAATGGCTTATTATTTTGTTAAGCTTGGATTCCTTTGCCTTGATCAAGTAATGGTTATATTTGATTTTGGTGTTTCGGCTGTGGCTTATATATATATAAGTATATATATATTTATATGTGAATCATGTTTGATATATTTGCTAATGATGATGAAGTTATGTTAAAGTATATGTGTAAGGTATATTTGGTATGTTTTGTATATGTTTATTTTTATGATTCAGCTCAAATGAATTAAACATGTTGATGGATATATATATATTGGTTGTGGCTTAATAACGGCTAATTTGATATATAAGTATTTGCTATCTTGATCATGGTTCTTGTGTGTGCTAAGTTTGGTTTGTATGCTATGCTCAAATGATGATAGTTTGGTTGAATAGACTATGGAATGTATAAAAGTATGAATTATGCTTGATATGTTACCTATTGTTTAATGATTCGGTTATATGTTGAATTTAGGTAATAGAATTATATTTTATTGATGATTCAGCAATGCTTAGTATTTATAGGTGAAATATATTTTATTTATATTTGTTATGTATTATGGTAACTAGGTAATTCGGTTGTGGCTTGTGATAAATGTGAGTTCAATATACTTGCGATAAGTGAAGAAATTGTTATGAATCATGATAGTAAGTTAATCATGGTTTGGCATATATATATATAAGTATATGAGATATTGGTTTGATATTTTACATATATTAGATGAGATATAATGTAATATGTTTGATTTGATGTGCAAACTATAGTTGATAAATATATATTGATTTATTTCTATGAAAGGTTATATGCTTATAAAGTTATAGATTAAAAATGATGAATTTATACATTGAATAAAGGTTATGTATTAAGCATGAATACATTCGGCTATGTATTGAAAAATGACCAAATGAATAGTGAATTGTGCATTGGTAAAACAAGAAGATAATATGAGTTTTATGAGATGCATATATGTTTAATTTGGTTAAAAATTGATGTTTGAGTAGTATATAGGTTAATCATTAAATGATGAGCATAAGTTGATTGAATTACAAGTAGATTTGTTCATGTTTTAGTAATTTCAAATCATATGGAGTAATGTACATATGCCATGAATGATTTGGTTCAATTTAATATATCCTTATTGTGTCAATTATGATATGGTCAAAATGATATGTGTTTCGATTTGTTTGATTTATATGATTTATGTATGAAATAATGGAAAGAAATAATTACATTAGCTTGGATATGCGCACATGCTTATGTGGTAAAATGATATAAATGATATTTTTGCTTATGAATTATGTGATTACATATATGTTCGTTATATGATATGAAATGATTTGTAAAGAGATTATGTTAGCTATAAGATTTTAAAATTTAATGGTTTGAATGATTTGATAAGAATAACATATTAAGTATGAAATGAAATGTGTATAAATTTCTAGTTGTATTTTGTCAGGTAATATCTCATAACACCATTCCGGCGACGGATATGGGTTAGGGGTGTTACAACTGAGGTAAGTTCGTATGTAAATAATACAACTTATATTATCTATTTAATATTTTGTTATTGCATGACTTGTACAATTATCATTATGGATTTGTTCAGCAAAGTTTGATACGGCGAAATTCCCGGTTGAACCTTGGGAATAGTTAGGATACAAATGTCATGACATTAGGGTTATGAGTTTACGTATAAGACCATATTTGAGATATGGCATCGTTATGAGATTTCGTGTAAGGCCATGTCTGGGACATGGCATCAATATAAGAATCATGTAAGACCATAGACATCGATATGAGATCCCATGTAAGACCATATCTAGGATATGGCATTGGTATGATTCTATGTGTATGTAATTCCCGAGTATCCTTTAGTACTCCAAGTGGTTCATCTGGTAATTTAAAGATTATGTCAAAGACGTGAAACGTTATGATTATGTTATGAACTGGTACATGTACGTACACAAAAATCGTGAGAAATGATCTCAATTTAAGATGCATTATTAGTAAGGATGCAAATGAGTAAGATGTGTTTATGATCACTTGATGATTTTGAGCTAATTTACGTTATGTTATATGTATGTTATTGTATGTTTAAAGTTATTTATTATTTACATGCTAACTTCCTAAGCTTAAAGCTTACCCCTTCCTTTTCATTTCTTATAGTGTCATCAAGCCAGCTCGGGGATCGAAGACAGTCGGAGATCCACTCACACTATCAAATTATTTGTAGCACCCTAAACCAGGCTTAGACGTTATGGCCGAATCTGGCGTGTCACATTGAAGTATTTTTTGAAAAGCATGTTTTCATTAAAAACCCTTCTTATTTAAAAAAAATATTGAGTACATTGAAAAATTATTAAATTTATTCCCAAAGTTCCTTTTTTGGTTGCGGAAGCTAATTTTAAAAGTAATCAATTTACGAAAATGTGATGTTTAAAAGTTAAGTCGCTAAACCATTTCGAAAATGTTACGAAAACGTAGTGTTTGAAAATAGTTATTGTTTTGGAAAACCGTGTCCTACTTCCAACAGATATTAAACATACTAAATAAATTTCCCAAATAAAAATTTAAGAAAATAAAGAGGCCTTATTACAACCCAAATCAAAAACCAAAGTGCTTAACTAAATGAACGAAATAGAAAAACATGTGCTGTTATGTGGTCGTCTCCGAGTCCCTCTGCGACACAGATCCACCTAACACTGGGGATTACCTGCATAGTTAATAAACGGGGTGAGTTTACGAAAACTCAGTGTGTAATCCCCTTACTAGAGTAACGGCCAGTACACCAAAACAGAAACAGTCTGGGCCAGAGCCCTTTAACCATAATAGTACAGTCTAGTTCAGAGCATTCGTGGGCCAAAGCCCATTAAAATATCATTTCGGTCACAGCCCATAATAGAATCAATTGGGCCTAGCCCATTTTAGTAACAAAACAAGATGTGTGAATGCATGGATGCATGATATCCCATCCAACCCTGCACTACTTGTAGGGAATAACTTACCCACGCCATCCCTACACTTACAATGTTAGCACTGGTTGCAGCACTAATCGAAATCGCAGCAAAGCTGCTAGTATATATATGGCTTTAAGCCTTCAGTAGTAGTATTATAATTGGCACAAAGCCATCGGTAAATGTAATAAGTTTGGCACATAGCCATCAGTGACGGTAATATGATCGGCACACAACCATCGGTAACTATGATCGACACAGAGTCATCAATAAATATGATAGGCACATAGCCAATGGTAAATACGATTTGCACAAAGCCAGAACCAAACATAGCACAGAGCCATATTTAGGTTGGCACAAGCCATAATTAGATTAAGCGGCACTAAGCCATCCATCGGTCCGCAGTCATCTCGTGTGACCCGTGCAACCTTAATAGATCAATATTGGATCCACAGTCGTCTCATGTAACCCGTACGATCCTATTAGAACTTCCTTCGTATCAATGTCCCAACCCCATGCAATATGTCGTGATGCAAAATGGCCATGCTCAGTAACAATCATTTAAACATATATTAAAAGCATATCAGTCGCACAACCACCGTCAAGTCAGTTAAAACACAGTCATACGATCACAATCAAATTGGTGAAATTCATAATCTAAGTCGGTCATTTACCCACAAGGGCAAAATAATCATTTTACCCTATAGGGGTATTTTAGTAATTTTACACTACAAGGGTATTTTGGTAATTTTTCAAACCGGGGTTTTAACGACCCAACAGATGGTCCACCGTCGCCTCGAGCGATTTAAGTAACCTAAATAGACATAACGGTGTAAGTGGGCCTAAAGCCCATTACTCGACCTAAGTGGGCCCACACACTTGTGTGGTGTGGCCCATTTAGCCCAGAAACAGCCACAGCTATGCGAACATCACAATCCAAACAACACTTACCACATCACATACATCTATCTGTGTGGGGCCCAAGAGCCTATTGGGCCAACACGGCCCATTTAACCCAACGAGGACCAGAACAGCCCAAGACCACGGGAGCGCTCGTGGTGGCCTCTACAGTCTAACGCCCATGTCTGTGGGCTCGGTTCACCACATGTACGATCGCACGCCCATGTGGCATCATACGCCATATTTCTGGCTTTTTAGCATTTCGCCGATCTACAGTCATAGCAGTGTAAACAACACATACTTTCGGCTTTCAAACGATTATCGAATACTGCATACAAATACACACACTTTTGGGTTTTTAGCCGATCATCAAACATAGCATACGGTTACACACCTGATCACGTAGAGTACTAAGAATTCATGATCGCCATAACCTATATTCAAACATAACATTTAGTTAATCACTACTCAAATAGTGTTACAAAAACTCTTAACAACCACTTAACCGAAAGATTGACTACCACTTGCCTTGAGTAGATCGGTCGACTGTGATTTGCCTACCTAATCCAATGTTTGGTGCCGTCACCCTTCCACATCCTGGTTGAACGTCTCGAACCGCCGACACCCTACACCACTTAAACCTGAGAGTAGAGGCTACGTGTTCAATCTCAGCCGACACCTTTGCCATCACTTTATTACTAGCACCCCCTTTTTCCATCTAAAGTTTGATTAGCAGAGGTTGCTTACCAAATCGAAAACAGAAATGGAAAGAGAGCGAAGAGGGGTTTGAGAGGGAAAAGAATTTAAGAAAAAGACTAGATTTAACTAGAGGTGTTTAGGAGAAAAGGAATAAGATATTCGGCTTTAGAGAGAAAGAGGAGAAAGGGAAGTAAATGGAGAGGAAGAAAACAACAATCGATTGTGTCAATGGTTTGATAGACTTGGGAGTATTCGGCCACCAAAGAGAAGAATAGAAAGAGATGTCGAAGAAGGGGAAGATGAACAGATTCGACAGGCTATGAAGGGAAAGAATCAGTTCACTAAAAAAAGAAAAAGAAAATAGAATACTTGAGTGGCACTCACCAATTCGGCTAAAGGGAGAAAAACAAAAAGAATGCGTGAGAGGTCACTTTTCAGTATATGTTCGGCAGTACAGAAAATTGAGAAACAAAAAAAAAAGAGGAGAACCTGAGAAATGGCACAAAAGAATTCGGCTCCTATGAAACAAGAGGTCCTATGACCGAATTTGCCAAGATGGGGAGTCCCACATTCAGCCAACTCATACACTCCCCTCATCCTTCCAAAATTTTCTCCTACAAACACTCTACCTACCGATTTGAATCACTTCAACCTCCTCCACCCATTCGGCTAGCAACAACTTATTTAAACCTTATTCAAACTCCTTTCAAACTCTTCTAGAAACCTCATTGATTTACTCCCAACAACCTCATCCAAGACCAAGTGAACAACCACCTCAGAAGAGTTTTAATCCAACTCTACCTCTCTCACCTCATGGAAATAAAATAAAATCTCTCTGCCTTCCATGTGTTTCGAACTCAAGATCCCTTGCCACCATAATGACGCCACAACCATTGGATCACCAACTCATCTGGTGTTTACCAACAATATTCTTTAAGCCCACTTCCTTACATCCAAGGTTTTATTCACCTGCAACCAAATCAAGTTTGAACCCAAAACTTCTCCAATACTTCTCAGAACCTTAACCACTAAAGCAGACATACTTTTGTGTTATTCACTGGTACAACTAAATTCCAATTCCTCCGATACACGAAGCCCATTTCTTCTAGGCCTAAAATTTAGGGCGTTACATTATTGTTTTAGGTACTTATGATTCCATTATTTTGAGTTATGGCATGTATAGGGACTTGGTCTTTTTGTGATATGTGTTATTATTGATTTGGCCAAGTGTGTTGGCTTGTAATGGTAATTGAATCATTTTGTAAATGGCCATATTGTATTGGCTAATATTGGTTAAGTATATATACATGTGATGATGCCTTTCATGGATGTGGTTATTGCATGATTTGTGATGATAAGTATGAGATGTTGTATGTGATAGAAATTGGAATGAAATTGATGTGTGGATGTCTTGGTTGTGGCTGAATTGGTGGTGTGTATATGCTTGGATTAGTGTTGTTTGATGTTGTATAGGTTGGTACAAGTAAGGGTGGCAAAAAGGCTTGGTAAATAGCCTTATTTTTGTCCACACGGGTAGACACATAGGTATGTGTCTAGGCCGTGTACGACACACGGCTAGCCCTATGGCTGTGTGATATGGCCTTGTGTCCCCTATATTTTAAATTTTAGCTTCGAATTGGCCAGAGAGCAGAGACGCAGCCATGTGTCTCAGCCGTGTGAAGGACACGACCTAGGGACATGGGCATGCGCCTAGGACGTGTGAAGTCTGCACTGATTTTAGGAAAAATTATGAAAATTAAATCGCCCACACGGCCAAGCACACGGGCGTGTGCCTTGGCCGTGTGACCCTAATTTGTTGATGACATCATAAACAAAGAGTTACACAGGTTAGGGACACGGGCGTGTGTGACCACATGGGCATGTGACCCCTATATTTATGAAAATTTTTCTAAGTGTTTGGAGAGTTTCCAAAGTTCTCGGTTTAGCCTCGAACTGCCCCCAATGTATGTTTTGGGCCTCATAGGCTCGTCTAAGGGATGATACAAATGTTTTTGAAAAGTTTTAAATTTGAGTGGAAAATCATGTCTCGATTTTAAATGTTCGTTTGAGTTTAAGTTCGGTAATACCTCGTACCCTATTCCGGCGATGGATACGAGTAAGGGGTGTTACATGTACTTTTACAAAAAATTTCTTTGTTTATTTTATTTTTACTTGTTACCAAATAAGTGTATTTCACTATTTTTTTTCTTATGTTACAAGTTCTTTTTGCTAGAGTGAAAATAAATTGAAAGCAGTGCCAACTTCTTTTCTGCAATTTTGTTTAATGATCTTGTTATTACTTTTCTGTTTCTTGCTCAATTTACTCCTGTGTTGTGTCAAATAAATCTTTTCAACCACATCACTGTGATCTTTTATCTTACTATCTGAACTTAGATAATTAATTTTTCCTTTAAATTTATACCTAGTTTTTGCATTTATCACTTTTTTTTGTTAGTTTTTCATCTTCATCACTGTAAACCTCTCCATAATTTTCTCACAGTTCACATTCCATTATCATAATGGCTCGTAATACACCATCTTCCTCTAAATCCTTACCTTGTAATACACATTATAGCATCATAGTCAAACATCATCACAAAGTCCCTTTTTTAGGTCAACGAGACCTTAAACATGCTTTAAGAAGGGGTCTGGACTAAACCGAACACATACAAAATTTCCAGACACTTAGAAAAAATTTCATGAAATCACAGGTCACACGCCTGTGTGAACAGGCCGTGTGCCTCACACGGCCACCAAACACGCTTGTGACATAGGCCGTGTGAAAACAGGGCATACATACTACACGGCCAACCACACGCCCATGTGCTAGGCCATGTGCCATTTACAGGGTATACTGACTTATGTCACACGGTCAGTCACATGCCCGTGTGTGAGTCAGTGTGACACACACGGCCAGTAGACACTCCCATGTGTCTTAACCATGTCAAACCTGTAGCGTATATTAACATAATTCGAAAGGGTACCCAGGGGACACACGGTCGTGTATCATGACCGTGTGTCACACACGGCAGAGACACACGACCGTGTATCATGACCGTGTGTCACACACGGCAGAGACACAAGGCCGTGTATCATGACTGTGTGTCACACACAGCTGAGACACACGCCCATGTCTCTGCCTTTGTTGACAAAAGTAGGCCATTTATAAGGGCAACATGCCACCCAATAAGGGTCATCCCTACAAGTAACAATCGAAGCATAATTCATGACCAAATGGCAACCAAAACCATACTCAAAACATGCATAACTCAGTCCACAATATTACCTATCAATTTCATACTCAAAGTACACCATTTCATTTACGAAATCATACCAAAATGGCCACTCACAGAAGACCATATATATATATACATAAATTATATCATTTTTCCATCACATAGTTTATACTAAGACAAATCCCATAATGTTAGTCATATTCATGTCATATCACACGGCAAGAAATACACATAACACATATCATAACATCACTAGCCATGCCATATATTAATATTTACAATATCAAAAGTACCAAAATATCATTCGATAGTGTGACGACGATCCTTGACGATCCCCGAGCTCACGATAGCTTTGATTGTAAGCTTTCCAAAGTAAGCTTGGTAAACACCCAAAGTAAGCTTTCCAAAGCTTAGTAAGCCATATATAAATAAACTTATCACATAAATAATTATAAACCAATTTAAACATATAAATCATGGCAAAACACAATTGCAAGATCATAAATCTCATATAGCTCAATTGTTCATAATCATTTGCTTATAAAGACATCACATTTTCATATAGTTCACATCTCAAATGATCATATCCATTCTTACTTCTCATTGCCAAATCTTATATACCTTTCGTACGTACCTAAATAAGATACACATTCACTTGATCATTTATTTTTCAATAATGCCCCTTGAACCATTCAGAAATAATAAGGATACTCAGATAGCTCGAAAAGCTCGTATAATGCCAGCGTCCCAGACGTGATCTTACATGTAATCAAATATCGATGCCACTGTCCCAGACAGGGTCTCACACGAAATCATATACGATGCTAATGTCCCAAACATGGTCTTACACGTAAATCTCAAATCGATGCCAACATCCCAAACGTGGTCTTACATGATATCACACCTCGAAATCCTATGTCATGACATATGTATCCTATACTATTCGTATGGTTCGTACAGGGCTTTCGAATGTCGTAACTTTGTTGATACTTTCTCGGATTCAATTATTCAGCTCTCATAGCAATTCAATACATTTCCACAACAATCAAACTTATATTATTCAATTGAAATATGTTTATTTGCATATGAACTTACCTCGGAATTGAGTACGGCTAAACAAGTCGATTATTCTACAACCTTTGACTTTTCCCGATATAATTTTGATTTCTTTTGTTCTTGATCTATGTAAATTCAGATTTCACTAATTTAATCACACATTTATTCATTTCAATCCACAAACACATAATTAGGGCATTTTACACTTTAGCCCCTAAAATTTCACATTTTGACATTTTAGTCCTTATTTCATAAAATTACAAAATACACATAATTTCACATTTCTCATGCTTAGCCGAATTTTCATATAGTCTCTAGCAGTCATAACTGTCACTTATTTCACATTTTAGCCCTTCAATTTCTCATTTTCACAAATTAGCCCATAATAATCAAATTCATCAAAAAATCCTAATACAAAACATATTAACCCAACACATATCTTTCATTTTTCATCAATTAACAACACAAAACTCATGGATTCATCCATGGTATATCTCAAAATCATCATCAAATTCAAAAATTCAAGCATGGGCTAGCTAGAACACGAAGCAACGATCACAAAAACGTAGAAATGACTAAAAACCGAACAAAATTCATACCTAAATTAAAAAGAACAAGGGCCGAACCCTAAAGCTTGAAAAATAGCTTCTTTTCCTTCTTCACTTTCGGTAAAAATAAGATGATAACATTTATCTTTAGTTTGTTTTATTTAATCTTTAATTTATTCAGAATTTACTAGTTTATCCTTGGCTATTTAACTTATAATTCACTTAATGGTTGTCCATATTTGTCCATGCATATTTCTAATGGTTAAATTACATCATAAGGACTCCACATTATAAAACCAATAACAATGTAGCACTTTAACAAATAGCTAGCCACTTTTACATTTTATGCGATTAAGTCCTTTTTATAAAATCGAGTACACAAACGATAAAATTTTCATACAAAAATTTCACACATACTTATTCACATGCTGTAAATATGAAAAATAATATTAAAATATTTTTTTGACTCAGATTTGTGGTCCCAAAACCACTATTCTGACTAGGGTCCAAACTGGGCTATTACAACTCTCCCCCTTATGAATTTTCGTCCCTAAAAATCTTACTAGCGAATAGGTTTGGGTA
The DNA here is from genome assembly GCA_025698475.1 of Gossypium anomalum. Classification (NCBI taxonomy): domain Eukaryota; kingdom Viridiplantae; phylum Streptophyta; class Magnoliopsida; order Malvales; family Malvaceae; genus Gossypium; species Gossypium anomalum. The sequence continues at coordinate 47,330,602 of CM046964.1, forward strand.
ACTTTCTCTCATAGCATCCTCGGGCTCCCACGTAGCTTCTTCAATCCCATGTCGATGCCTTAAGACTTTCACTAAAGAGATTTTCTTATTTCTCAATTCTTTAACCTTACGATCTAAAATATGGATCGGTTCCTCTTCATATGTCATATCAGACTTAATTTCAATCTCAAACGGAGAGATCGCATGTAAAGGATCAGATCGATAACATCAAAGCATAGATACATGAAATACATCATGAATCTTTTCTAGCTTAGGTGGTAATAATAATCTATATGCAACCGGCCCGATACACTCAATAATCTCATACGACCCAATGAATCTCAGACTCAATTTACCTTTACAACCGAATCAAAGTATTTTCTTCCATGGTAAAACTTTCAAAAACACTTTGTCTTCAATCTGAAACTCAATATCTTTCCATTTCAAATCTGCATACGATTTCTGAGGATCTGGCGCTCTTTTCAGACTATCGTAACACTTTCTGTTCAGTTTCTTTGATCAAATCAACCCCATGTATCTTATTCTCACTAAGCTCAGTCCAATACAAAGGTGTTTGGCATTTACGACCGTACAAAGCTTCGTAAGATGCAAATTCAATCAATGGCAAGTATCATTCCCACGTATCTTCAAACACAAGAATGCAACATCTCAACATATCCTCAAGTATCTGAATAATTTGCTCAGATTGACCATCTATTTGCGGATGAAAAGTAGTACTGAAATGTAGCTTCGTATCTAATGTATCTTGCAATTTCTTCAAAAACTGCGATGTGAATCTCGAATCTCTATCTGAAATAATAGAAATAGGTACTCCGTGCAATCTCACAACCTCAGAGATATACAACTCAGCAAGCTTATCGAGTGAATAATCCATGCATACCGAAATGAAATGGGCAGATTTAGTCAGTCTATCAACCACTACCCAGACCGCGTCGTTCTTAGTCAGTGACAGAGGCAAACCCGAAACAAAATCCATCATAATTCTATCCTATTTTAACTCAGGAATCATAATCAACTGAAGTAACCCAGACGGTACCTGATATTCAGCTTCGGCTTGCTGATAGATTAAACATTTCGATACAAATTTTGAGATATCTCATTTCATACTAGGCCACCAATACAGTTGTTTCAGGTCGTTATACATTTTTGTACTTCCCGAACTACTATGAGCTTCTTTCAAAATTATCTGAATCAACTCTAGATTTCTTAGAATACAAATTTTATCTTGTAATCTCATCATTATTATCAACTCTAAATTCTGAATCAGAATTCAATTCACACCGAGCTCGTTTTTCTATTATCCTATTATCAACTCTCTGGGCATCACAAATCTGCTTTAAAAACAACAATCTTGCTCGCAATTCTGCTAAAACCGAACCATCATCAGATAGAACTAAATGAACGTTCATCGCACGTAGCAAAAACAGTGATTTTTGACTCAAAGCATCCGCAACAACATTTGCTCTTCCTGGATGGTAATCAATAACTAGCTCATAGTCTTTTAATAGTTCTAGCCATCTTCTCTATCGCAGATTCAAATCTTTTTGAGTCATCAGATATTTTAGGCTTTTACGATCTGAAAACACGTGACATTTCTCATCGAATAGATCGTGATGCCAAATCTTTAAAGCGAACACAATTGCAGCTAACTTGAGGTCGTATGTCAGATAATTCTTTTCATGCGGCTTTAACTGTCTCGAGGCATAGGCAATAACTCTGCCTTCCTACATCAAAACGCATCCCAGATTGTTCAACAAAGCATCACTATATATCTCAAATTCTTTACCAGATTCTGGCTATACTAACACTGGAGCTTTAGTCAATAGGACTTTTAACTGATTAAAGCTTTTCTAACATTTCTCAAACCATTCAAACTTAACATCTTTCTATAGCAATCTTGTCAACGGAGTTGTAATCATCGAAAAGCCTTTTACAAACCATTTGTAATGACCAACCAGTCCCAAAAAACTGCAGACTTCAGAAACATTTCTCGGAGGCTTCTAATTTAAAATTGAGGAAATTTTACTCGGATCAACTCGTATACCTGATGCTGACACAATATGGCCCAGAAAACTGATTTCACGTAACAAGAATTCACATTTACTGAACTTAACAAAAAGCTATTTATCACGCAAAGTCTTTAATACAATTCTTAAATGCTCGGCATGCTCAATTTCATTATGTGAATAAATCAAAATGTCGTCAATGAATACAACAACAAATCGATCTAAATACAATCTGAAAATTCTGTTCATTAAATCCATAAAAATAGCAGAAGCATTCGTTAGTCTGAAAGGCATAACTAAAAACTCATAATGCCCATTCCTCGTTCGGAAAGCAATTTTCAGAATGCCTAAATCTTTTACTCGCAACTGATAGTATCCCAATTTCAGATCTATCTTTGAAAATATAGAAACTCCTTTCAACTGATCAAACAAATCATCAATTCACGGTAGAGGATACTTGTTCTTAATAGTCACTTTATTTAATTGACGATAATCAATGCACATTCTCATTGTGCCAACTTTCCTTTTCACAAATAGAACGGTAGCACTCCAGGGAGAAAAGCTCAGTCGTACGAATCCTCTATCGGTCAACTCCTGTAATTGAGATTTCAATTCTTTCAATTCTATCGGAACCATTGTATATGGAGCTATTGATATCAGAGTAGTCCCCAGCATTAACTCAATGCCAAACTCAACCTCTTGAATCAGAGGTAATCTAGGAAGTTCTTCAGGAAATACGTCAGGAAATTCACAAGCAACAGGCACTGATTCTGTTTTCCTTTCTGTCACTTTCGTATCAATCACATATGCAAAATAAGTTTCACATCCCTTTTTCACATAATTCAGAGCTTTCATCGAAGATATCACAGCCGGTAGCCCATTCAAATCACTGGATTCAATTCGGACTATCTCATCATTCTGACTTTTCAATTTAATGGTCTTTCGTTTGCAACTTACAATAGCATTATGCAAAGTTAACCAATCCATACCCAGAATTATATCAAACTCATAAAAAGGTAACAATATTAGATCGGCCGAAAAACAAACATCTCAAAACACCAATGGACAACTTTTATATACTTTGTCAACCAAAACACTCAGGCCTAAGGGATTCGATACTCTAATTATAAATTCAGTAGACTCTACAGGCAAAGTCTTACTGGATACTAAATTCATGCAAACATACGAATGTGTCGATCCTGGATCTATCAATGCAATCACAGAAGTATCATAAAGAGTAAATGTACCAGTAATGACATCTGGAGACGAAGCTTCCTCGCGAGCGCGTATAGCATAGGCTCTGGCAGGGGCTCTCGCCTTAAATCGCACAGCTAAATTTTTAGTTGCTCTTTGGCTACCACTCATGTTTCCAATGTTTCTCAATGGTCTACCTCTAACTGTAATACCACTAGGCTTCAGATTCTGCGCAATCTCTTGCTCAACAAGTTCGGGGCAGTCTTAGATAAAGTGATCTAAGGATCCACATTTAAAGCAAGCTCGATCATTCAATCTACAATTTCCCAGATGTCTTTTTCTATAATGTCTACACTTGAGTCGATCATATCTAACATTTCCAACACTAGCAATCGAAGTAGCTACAGCTTTAAAGCTCGAATGTGACCTTGCATGATCTCTGCTCGAATGTCCCACATTAGCCTTTGAACGGCTAAAATCATCTTGGAATTTCTATGATGCCGACTGAAATGATATACTCAATGATCTTTTCTTACATCTCTAGCTTCTGAATCAGCTTTTCTTTTCTCTTTCCCGAGTTCCTCAGCTTTACACGCTTGGTCAACAAGCACAACGAACTCTTTTATTTCCAGAATTCTGACTAACAAACGGATATCTTCATTCAAGTCGTCTTCAAACCTTTTATACATTATTGCCTCAGTCGAGACATATTCTCACCATATTGGCTTAATTTCACAAATTCTCGCTCATATTCTGTAACAGACATACAGCCTTGTTTCAGTTCAAGAAACTCTTTGCGTTTCTGATCTATGAATCTCTCACTAATGTATTTAGTTCAGAATTCAGTTTGGAAGAAATCCCAAGTGATTCGTTCTCTCGGAACCATTGATATCAATGTTTTCCACCACTAATATGCGGTATCTCTCAGAAGTGAAACAACACATTTAACACATTCTTCTGGAGTATAGGACAATTCATCGAATACCCAAATCGTATTCTCGAGCCAGAACTCAGCTCTTTCAGCATCATCATCAGTAGTAGCATGGAATTCTTCAAGCCCATATTTTCTAATTTTATCAACTAGAGGCTTATTTAGACGAATTGGATCTACCATTTGGGGAGTTAAGGGAACTTGCAGGGGCGGAGGTTAGGGAGCAGCCGGGTTTGTTCTAACATACTGAGTGAACCACTCATTCATCACTTGGAACAAGGCTTGCTTAACCTCTCCCTCATGGCTACTAGTAACAGGTCTATAGTCAGATTGCACTGCCCCATGAGCGGGAGCTGGTGCATTACTTTCAACATCGTCAGCTACGACTCTTTCGGGATCCATTTGCTATATAAAAACACATTTTATTTGTCCAGAATCATCACACTATCATAGTTAATATATATAGCATGTATAGCTAGACTCTCACTCGCTACGTTAGTCCTAGAATCGACTAATTGTAGCTCTGATACCAATTAAATGTAACACCCTTAACCTGTACCCGTCACCAGACTAGGGTTAAGAGGTATTATTGGACATATCGAAATATTTTATGATCAATTCACAAACATCATCCACACATTACAATTTCATAGTCAAACATCATCACAAAGTCCCTTTCTTAGGTTAACGAGACCTTAAACATGCTTTAGGAAAGGGTTCGGACTAAACTGACCACATACAAAATTTCCAGACACTTAGAAAAAAATTTCATGAAATCACAGGTCACACGCTCGTGTGAACAGGCCGTGTGCCACACATGGCCACCAGACACGCCCGTGGCGCAGGCCGTGTGAAAATATACATATTGACTTGGGCTACACGGCCAACCACATGCCCGTGTGCTAAGCCGTGTGCCATTAAAGGGGTTATACTGACTTATGTCACACGGTCAGTCACATGCCCGTGTGTGAGTCTGTGTGACACACACAGCCAGTAGACACGCCCGTGTGTCTAGACCTTGTCAGACCTGTAGTGTATACTGACTTAATTTGAAAGGGTACCCAGGGGACCAACGGCCGTGTATCATGACTGTGTGTCACACACGGCTGAGACACACGCCCTTGTCTCTGCCCATGTGGACAAAAGTAGGCCATTTATAAAGCCAACATGCCACCCAATAAGGGTCATCACTACAAGTAACAATCAAAGCATAATTCATGACCAAATGGAAACCAAAACCATACTCAAAACATGCATAACTCAATCCACCATATTATCTATCAGTTTCATACTCAAAGAATACCATTTCATCTACCAAATCATACCAAAATGGCCATTCACACAAGACCATATATATATATACATCAATTATATCATTTTTCCATCACATAGTCTATACTAAGACAAATCCCATAGTGTTAATCATATTCATGCCATATCACATGGCAAGAAATACACATAACACATATCATAACATCACTAGCCTATACATGCCATATATTAATATTTACAACATTAAAAGTACCAAAATATCATTCGATAGTGTGACGACGATCCTTGATGATCCCCAAGCTCATGGTAGCTTCAATAATCTATAAAAAAATTGAAAACACACAGAGTAAGCTTTCCAAAGCTTAGTAAGCCATATATAAATAAACTTATCACATAAACAATTATAGACCAATTTATACATATAAATCATGGCAGAACACAATTGCGAAATCATAAATCTCTTATAGCTCAATTATTCATAATCATTTGCTTATAAACACATCACATTTTCATATAGTTCACATCTCAAAAGATCATATTCATTCTTACTTCTCATTGCCAAATCTTATATACCTTTCGTACGTACCTAAATTGGATACACATTCACTTGATCATTTATTTCTCAATAATGCCTGTTGAACTGTACGGAAACAATAAGGATACTCAGATAGCTTAGAAAGCTCGTATAATGCCAACGTTCTAGATGTGGTCTTACATGTAATCAAATATCGATGCCACTATCCCAAACAAGGTCTTACACGAATTAATATATGACGCTAATATCCAAAACATGGTTTTACACGTAAATCTCAAGTTGATGCCAACATCCCAAATGTGGTCTTACACGTTATCACACCTCGAAATCTTATGTCATGACATATGTATCCTATACTATTCCTATGGTTCGTACGGGGCTTTCAGATGTCGTCACTTTGTCGATACTTTCTCGGATTCAATTATTCAGCACTCATAGCAATTCAATACATTTCCATAATAGCCAAACATATATTATTCAATTGAAATACGTTTATTTGTATATGAACTTACCTCGAAAATGAGAACGGCTAAACGAGTCGATTATTCTACAACCTTCGACTTTTCCCAATCTAATTTTGATTTCTTTTGTTCTTGATCTATAAAAATTCAGATTTCACTAATTTAATCACACATTTATTCATTTCAATCCACAAACACATAATTAGGACATTTTACACTTTAGCCCCTGAGATTTCACATTTTGACATTTTAGTCCCTATTTCATAAAATCACAAAGTACACATAATTTCACATTTCTCATGCTTAGCTAAATTTTCATATAGTCTCTAGAAGTCCATAACTTTCACTTATTTCACATTTTAGCCCTTCAATTTCTCATTTTCACAAATTCGCCCATAATAATCAAATTCCTCAAAAATCCTAACACAAAACATATTAACCCAACACATATCTTTCATTTTTCATTAATTACCAACAGAAAACTCATGGATTCATCCATGGCATATCTCAAAATCATCATCAAATTCAAAAATTCAAGCATAGGCTAGCTAGAACACCAAGCAACAATCACAAAAACGTAGAAATCAATAAAAATCAAACAAAATTCATACCTAAATTGAAAAGAACAAGGGCCGAACCTTAAAGCTTGAAAAATATCTTCTTTTCCTTCTTCACTTTCAGCAAAAATAAGATGATAACATTTATCTTTAATTTGTTTTATTTAATCTTTAATTTATGCATAATTTACTAGTTTACCCTTGGCTATTTAACTTATAATTCACTTAATGGTTGTCCATATTTGTCCATCATATTTCTAATGGTTAAATTACATCATAAGGACTCCACATTATAAAAGCCATAAGAATGTAGCACTTTAACAAATAGGTAGCCACTTTTACATTTTACGCGATTAAGTCCTTTTTGTAAAATTAAGCACACAAATGATCAAATTTTCACACGAAATTTTCACACATACTTATTCACATGCTGTAAATACAAAAAATAATATTAAAATATTTTTTTGTCTCAGATTTGTGGTCCTGAAACCACTGTTCCGACTAGGGTCCAAATCGGGCTATTACAGTAAGAATGGAAATAATTTCAACCTCAATGCATCTTCAGTCACAGGAACTATCTTAAATAAATCACTCACCTCTATGAACTTCCATGGGCATTCCTGTAACACCTCTTACTCTAGACCGTCGCCGGAGTCAAGCACGAGGTGTTACTTGACTTAACTTACTAATTCGGGGCATAAAATTTGCTTTTAAAATTAATTTATTTACATTCATTCAATATTTCCCTAAAAAGGGCCCTCGAGACCCTAAAACATGCAATTGAAACGGTTCAGGACCAAACCAGGAACATTAAGAATTTTTCGATTACTTAGACAAATCAAAACAATTTATTTCATTATCCCTTATAAAACTGCCCACCTGCGTCATAGTCACTAAATAAATCATAACTCGAGTCACAAAACTCAAAATTTAAATTCGTGAATTTTTCCTGAAACAAGGCTTATATATCTTCTTACTAATTTTTTTTTCCAAAATTTTTGTCTAGCCAATTAGTATAGTTTATTAGTTAAAGTTTCCCCTGTTGCACTGTTCAACTACTCTGACCTCTCCACACTACGAATCAATTTTCTCCCTGTACAGAATTCAAATAACCATGTCGTTTGTTTCTCCTGAAATTAGATTCATAATAAATCTATAAATATGCTATTTTCTTTTTGTACAATTTTTAGTGAATTTATAAAGTCAGAACAGGGGATTCAGAAATTACTCTGACCCTGTCTCACTAAAATTCAAATATCTCTTAATATACACTTCTTTTACTTATTTTGTTTCTTTTACGAAGATACCTATTTGGTAACTTGATAGTCGATAGTGTGAAGTGATCTCCGACGACCTCCAACCCAAGCTTGCTTACATACCTGCAACATCTCACTTAACACATGAGTACTCTTTCATAATATGGGCATATTGTTAATCATGTCATAAAGTGTCACAAGCATAACTGAAAACTCATCACTTAATACTTGATAATCTAAATTACTTACAATCTCAATATTAAATAAGCCTTAAATGCATACCTGTACTCTTTCTTCATGTTCTCTCCTTCTCGTTTCTTTGACTTAATCTTTGGATTACTCGGGAACCTTTTCCTTTTTGAACTTATAATTGCCATGTCTTGATATGGTCTTACGTGGTATCCTTGCCTTATGAACTCACCAATGCCATGCCTTTGCATGGTCTTACATGGGACCTTTGCCTTATAGTAACTCATCAATGCCATGTCTTGACGTGGTCTTACATGATTTCCTTGCCTTATAAAACTTATCAATTCCATGCCTTGGCATGGTCTTACATGATATCCTTATCTTACCAAATGCCATGTTCCAAACATGGTCTTACATGGTATCCTTGTCTTACCAAATGCCATGTTCCAAACATGGTCTTACATGGTATCCTTATCTTAGTGCCAATGCCACATCTTGATGTGGTCTTACATGGAGTCCTTAATCAATGCCGATGCCATGTCTTGACATGGTCTTACATGAGATCCTTGCATTCCTTAACTGTCAATTCCTTCTTAAATGCCATGTTATGAACATGGACTTTTCCATCAATTCTTCCTTCATTGCCATGGTACAACCATGGACTTTGAGATATCAATGTCTTGTCAAGTCATAGCTGAAGCATACTTGCTCATATTCTCTAGGTTAGTCGCATAACTCAATAATAACAATACTAATAACAATAATTGCATAATAATAAAATGCTACTCAACTTACATACTTATATTCTCAATCTCATCATATCATCTACTTAACTTATTCTCATCAAACTATGCTAGTCAATACTTTCTTGTTATCACACAAAGCCATAATACAAAATATGATCTTACATATAAATTATACAAGTTCTCTTTCCAATATCGAATTATTATCGAACATTAATCATTATATCTTAAACTCAATACTAAATTATTTATGGCCAAAATATCAATTTATCATTCAAATATGCATAATTAAATGCTTATTAAACATATGAACTTAACTCGATACCAAAACGACCACTTTACCAACTTTCTCGATTTTTAGTTTTTCTCCCGTTCTAGGTCCAAATCTCACTTTCTGGGATTATTTAACTTGGAAAGCTTGGAAACCCTAACCATGGCTTCCCCCATGCTATATTCGGCCTCCATGAAGAAGATGGATCAATTTTGGATTTATTTTCCCTTTTTAATTCTTTTAATTACTAAATGACCAAAATGCCCCTAAAGGCTTTTCTTTCAAATTTGTCCTATTCTTGCGCTTTTTTGTCCAAACTTAAATATAATGGTCCAATTACTAAACAAGGACCTCTACTTTAAGAACCCATTTCAATTAAATCCTTTTTATTACCTAGAACACACATTTTGCTAATTTTACAATTTAGTCCTAATTATCAAATTAGGCACTTATACATAAAATTTCTTCACGAAATTTTCACACAATTATTCAAGCAATGAATAAACCTTAAAACTTAATCAGAATAAATTTTTTTGACCTTAAATTTGTGGTTTCGCAACCACTATTCCGTTTAGGCCCTATTTCAGGATGTTACATTTCTCCCCCTTTAAGGATTTTTGTCCCCGAAAATCTTACCTACAAATGGATTCGAAATTGATTTCCAGCAACACTTTCAAATTCTCATTCAGCGTTGGCATACCCAACATCTTACTTCTTAAACTAAGGCTCTGAACTGGAATACCTACTAATAAGTAACTGACCTTATTTTATCATTAACCTCATACTCTCTGATGAAACGCAACTAACTCTTCTTTTCTTACCAAAATGGAAATTCTCTACCACTAAGGTACTTTAAAATAATAATAATAATAATAATAATAATAATTGTTTCTCTTTTGAGTGTCAATATTCTTACCTTTTGATTATGTATACAATTTTTGATAATCTGTCTCTGATTTCTGTAAATAATTTTCACTTTCCTTTAATCCTTTCTGCTCAATTTAATTCTGTGAATTTCTCTTTCTCAGTTCAACTATCAATACAAAGGTGACATGTAGTAACATTTAGCAATCTCATGGTCAAAACTTACTGTAGCTTTTTTCTAAAGTTACGGTGCAACCCTGGATTTCCAACCATAACAACTAAAATTTACACTCTGAATGAATTGACAACCTCAAAATGAATAACTCAGATAATCCTTCAGTAGAAAAACTCATTCGTACTGAAAAGAATACACAAACTTCTTCGAGCAATCAGCCATAGCTCATTTAACCTTTCAGTGATAATGCTAATTCTGTTGCACAATTCTTCGAAATACCCTCACATTTTCACACAAACATCAGTACTAACTCTAATAGCTTTTGAGATAATTGAAAATAAACTTTAACTCTCCAAAAGTTCAGGTATCAGATTCAAAGTCTGGTACAAAACGTTTCACACTCTTACTAGTATAACTAGCTGAAGTTATCATCCATCCCTGTAATTCTCAAATAATCAAATAATTATCACTGTGCTAGGCATAATACCTATTGCAAATTCTCTCGATTTCTCATTAACACATTTTTAGTAACCATAAACTCTTTATTCAAACCATGCTGAATCATAATGGATACTTCAATTGTCAATATCTTCAACTATTTATACTTTATTAGCATGAATTCAAGCCAAACTAAACTTCATACAATGAGAACTTTAACAATCAAACAACTTGGATTTGCAAAAATATACCTCTGATGCAACCATTCTGATATACGTATACAGCTCTGTACCATAACCTCTAGAATATGTACTATTTACTCGGGTAATTTATCTATTTATACATGAAAAATCAGCATTTACCTCTAAAGTCATGAATAATTCAAACATACATATAACTCAATCAACTGCTCAACTGAATCAGTCTCAACTAAAAGACAATAACTTTTCAAAAACTGTTCTTCTCTATGCTGTCTTGATATCTCAAACATACATTCTGTCGTGATTTCTTCAAAAACCTAATCACAAATCATTATTACTACATAACTCTAAAGAACATAGCATCTGGTCTTTAACTCATTGATATATATCAAGATTATGCGAAAAATGAAAATCAATACACATGTCTGAACTGAACTACACTGAGGCCACAATACTCATACTACTCAAAAATCATAATGCCATAATAAGACTGACTTCTCAATTACTTTAGTAAATAATATCTCGGGTGAAAATAAAACATCCTGATCATCTGAGAGATTTAAACACAAATTTCAATAACAACTAGTGCAAAAGAAGAATCTTTATACCTCTGATAACTATACATCTATACTTTCATTATCAGGCCCGAACTCGTAATCATCATAAACATACTCATAATAAGAAGAAACCATTTTCATCAATAGAGCATTTTCTGATAATGTCTCATGGCTGATACTTTGAACAATAATTTATTAATAAAACTGAGATAATAAAATCTTAGAACATGGAGCTACACAGAATTCCTGGTAACCATATCTCATGTAAAATAGTTAAGGTTTCAATAGCATCTTAGAAAATTTCCAAAAGGAAAGGATAATACTCACAAGCACTGGGAACAACTATGACAGAAGCCATAAAATTTTCCTTTACTTTCATTAAGCAATAGTTAACAATATAGATCAATAACATCATACAGATCTTACTGTCAACCTTCCACCTACACGCTGAAGTAGAAAACTAGAATAGATAAAGCAATATCAATCACAGCTCAAACAAACTATAATGCTTTCATCTGTCTGTAAATTTAACTAACATTCTCATAATGCAGGAATTGCATCTATGATCTTGCATATATTTATATATATCTCTAAAAGTAAATGTACATATATAATAGTCAAAAAATATTTTTCTATAATTTCTCAACTATAAACTCTATATTCAACTATTAATACGACTCAATTAATATTCCTTTGTCTAATTCTATCTTACTGAATTCACATTATCCCATTCACAGTTGGAATTTATTCAGAAGAAAATCTAGTAATCATATGCCTTAAACATCATACTTGAATGAGTGCATTAGCTGAGCCTGACCTTTCTTTTACTGTAACATTTCAGTTATCCGGATGATTTAATTATTAACTTGGCATCCTTTCTGCAACTGTGCTCATTTGCTAAATCATTCTTGACTCTAATTACATCGTCAATAAATTTGTCACTGAACTCTTTAGTTTTCCACTTTAGCCTATTCAATCTGAATTTCATGAAATCTCATTCTGAGTTACCTTGTTGATAAGGGGGGTGAGGTTGTAACACCTTTGACTTACCTCTTACATACTCATGCATATAACTTAAAACTTATCATATTAAATATTATCACAATTATACAATTTGCTTCAAGAACCTTAACATGCACGTTCATAATACAATGACGTCATGATCATCTTATGCAAATTAGTGCACTTATACATGTATTTGTAAATCTCGAGTAAAATTACTCATAGCATTCACTTAACTTCTCTAGTTATACATATAGCATCATACAAATGCCAATTTAACATGAACACTCATCTCAATATAAACTTTCCTTTCATCTTATCTCATCTTTCATATTTCCCGAACAATTATTATTCATAATTTATTCATTATCACATAAACATCATGAGCCATTATTCTTACATTTTATAAGTCTCAACTCATCATAAACATACTATCTGTACTATCAAACTTAGCTCGATTGGAGTCCGCATCTGTGTGACAAAACATTTTACATCTGGGTCGGAAGCCTTTACATTATCATAGTTCAATATGGCATGTATAGCTAGACTCTTACTCATACTGAATATTCCAAGAACCGACTAAATCTTTACTCTGATACCAATAAATGTAACACCCCTTACCCAAGACCGTCGCCAGAGTCGAGCACGGGGCGTTATCTGACTTAACTTACTAATTCGGGGCATAAAATTTGCTTTTAAAATTAATTTACTTACATTGTAACACCCTGAATTTAGGCCTAAAAGTTTTAGGCCTTGAGCATGGGAGCGGTTGAAGGTAGCTTTTAATATTTTGTTGTGCATGTAAATCCCGTTAATGAAGGCTTGTTTTAGTGGTTAAGTGTGCTGAGAAGTGTTGGAGAAGTCCTGCGTTCAAACCTAGACTCTAGCAAAAAAATTGGTTTAAGGTGTATCAAACCCTGGGTGTAGTAGGTAGGCCTTAAGTATATTGTTGGAGAAATTGTACCACAAAAAGAAGTGTGGTGTAGTGGCAAGGTGGCGCCACTTAGGGGACAAGGAAGTGACGCCATAGAGGAAGCAAGGGGTCCAAGGTTCAAGTCTTGGTCTTGCAATATATTTTGGTTTTTCTTTTCAATAAATCTGGAAGCAAGTAGGTGCGCTTTAAAGTTTAATGTGTTGGATTTATGACACAGATTAGTTGATGGCTTAGTGGTGGTGGCGTGAGTTGGCATGTGAGAGAACTTTGGTTTGAATCCCTTGGCACGCAAAGGTTGATTATTTTTGCTCTATTGGGACGGCAAGAGTTTGTGTTGAATTTAAACTCTGATGATGGAGGGATCCCACATCGGGAAGCTAACATAAGAGTGGATGCGAAGCTAGCTTTAAATAGAGAGAACCATGAGGAGAGTAAAGGTACCTTTCTTGGCTGATCCCTTTCGCTTTATGACATGCTCGTTTGGGTTGGGCGTCAGCTAAGAGTGCTCGAAGCACGGATTAACTCCAGTCTCCTATCAAGTGTGTATTTCTCACTACTCTAGCTGTAGGATGGCTACTTCGGGCCGCGATGGGTCGAAAGAGGCCATGTAGGCCCAATGGGCCTACAGGCCCAATTGGATAAGTTGTTTGATTGTGTAGTAAATATTGGACTAGGCTAGGTGGATCTCATATCTGTGGCTAGATTTGGGCTAAAAGGGCTACACGAGCATGTGGGCCCATTTGGGCCGAGAAAGGGCTTTAGGCCCATTCGTATTGTTATCTCTGTTTAGAATACGTTAGTTTACCAAATTACTAAAATACCCTCGACTTGTAAAATTACCAAAGTAACCCCGATTTATAGAATTATAATTTTACCCTTAATTTACAAAATTACCAAAATACCCCTAGTTTCTAAAATTACCAAAATACCCCTGGTTTGTAAAATTACTGAAATACCCCTGTAGGGTAGAATTATCGAGATACCCTTGTGGGGTAAAATTACCATTTTTCCCTATGGTGATAAATGACTATTTTACCCTTGTGGGCAAGTGACTGACTTGAACTGTGTGGTTGACGGATTTGATTGTGAATATATGTTGGTGATATGAATGACTTGACTGTGATTGTTTGATTCAAATATGGGCATGATATTCTGTTTTCAGATATCGTATGCCATGACATATTATTTCTGTTGCATGGGACATCGGTTATATTGATGGAAGAAGCATTCAGCGCGCCTCATTTGTAATCTCTGGTGGCGTCGGCACATATATACGATTCACGACTTTGTCACAATATCCGCGACCTCGGCTGCAATCATCCGGTAACTTCGCCACATATATATATCTATTCTGGTGGCCTAACACAATATCTATATCTGGTGACTTCGTCACATTATCTGGCAGTCTCGTTGCAATTTCTGTTGTGTGTAGCGGTTGGGTGGGTCGAGTAGTCTCCCCACATGGTGTAAGGCTGGTACGGGGGTGTTACGGATGGATTGGGTTGGGATTGCATTCACATTCTGATTCTGATTCTATTACCTGATTCTGTCACTTGATTCTGATTTTGATTCTCATTTTAATTCTAGTTCTGATAATGTTTCTTATTCTGTAATGGGCTAAGGCCCATCTGGTACTCTCTGTTATAATGGGCTAAGGCCCAATTGATACGGAATCTGTAAGTAGGGATGGGGCCAGACTTTTAATTCTTTTATATGACTTACTGTCCCTTTTATATAGTAGGGGATTACACACTGAGTTTTCGTAAACTCACCCCGTTTATTAACCTTTCAGGTAATTTCCAGCCTTAGACGGATCAGAGCTGCGAGGGGCTCGGAGGGAGCCACACACATTGTTTATGTTATAGTTTTGATTATTGCTTTTAAATTATTTTATGTGGGTTGTAGTAAAGCCGTTGTAATTTTCTGGATTTCTAATTTGGAATTTTATTTATTGTTCTTATAATTGCTAGTATTAGAACATGGTTTTCTAAAGCAACTACTGTTTTCAAAACATCACGTATCCGCAATTGTTTTTAAATTAAGCTTTCGCAAATGCCAATATTTTTACAAAGTTGTTAAAAATGTTATTCAGCTGAGGTTTTCTAACAAGGTTTAAAAAGGGTATAAGTTTTTAATTATTAAGAAGGGTTTTTAATGGAAACATGGTTTTCGAAAAACACTTCAATATGACACGCCAGATTCGAACCAAACTTCTAGGCCGGGTTTGGGGTGTTACATTTAGTGGTATCAGAGCCAAGTTGTAACAACTCGGCTGTGGATTGGGTTTTCTAAGGTTGAATTTTAGAAAATTATTTTCAACCACGTAGTTTGTTTGAAGTATTTCTCTTAGAAAGTGTGGCACATCGTGTCTCCAGCGCCGAATCCGTATGTCTTCTGAATACTTTTGTCTATTTAGAAATTGAAATATTGTAGATTCCTTAGATATTGGTCTAAATTTAAATTTAGTATTTGTTTTATGTGGATGTGATGTTTGGATATAGAAATTGTATATATGTGTGATAAATATGTGTCTGCTTCAATGAATAAGTGTTGTATGTCTGAGATGTTTCAAGTTCTAGTTGAAGTGTGATAGTGATAGTAGGATCAGAGTGCGCAGCGGTAGCATAATGGGGTAGATGTTACATGACTACCCTGTTAGATGGAAATTTCGGGGACGAAATTTCTTTAAGGGAGGTAGAGTTGTAACACCCTGAATTTAGGCCTAGAAGTTTTGGGCCTTGAGCATGGGAACAGTTAGCTTTTAATATTTTGTTGTGCATGTAAATCTCGTCAATGAAGGCTTGTTTTAGTGGCTAAGTGTGCTGAGAAGTGTTGGAGAAGTCCTGGGTTCAAACTTGGACTCTAGCAAAAAATTTGGTTTAAGATGTATCAAACCCTGGGTGTAGTAGGTAGGCCTTAACTATATTGTTGGAGAAATTGTGCCACAAAAAGGAGTGTGGTGTAGTGGCAAGGTGGCACCACTTAGGGAACAAGGAAGTGACGCCATAGAGGAAGCAAGGGGTCCAAGGTTCAAGTCTTGGCTCTTTTTTTCTTTTCAATAAATCTGGAAGCAAGTAGGTGCGCTTTAAAGTTTAATGTGTTGGATTTATGACACAGATGAGTTGATGGCCTAGTGGTGGTGACGTGAGTTGGCATGTGAGACAACTTTGGTTTGAATCCCTTAGCACGCAAAGGTTGATTATTTTTGCTATGTTGGGATTGAAAGAGTTCGTGTTGAATTTAAACTTTGATGATGGAGGGATCCCATATCGGGAAGCTAACATAAGAGTGGATGCGAAGCTGGCTTTAAATAGAGAGAACCATGAGGAGAGTAAAGGTACCTTTCTTGGCTGATCCCTTTCGCTTTATGGCGTGCTCGTTTGGGTTGGGCGTCGGCTAAGAGTGCTCAGAGCGGGGATTAACTCTAGTCTCCTATCAGGTGTGTATTTCTCACTACTCTAGCTGTAGGATGGCTACTTCGGGCCGCGATAGGCCGAAAGGGGCCATGTAGGCCCAATGGGCCTACGGGCCCAATTGGATAAGTTGTTTGATTGTGTAGTAAATATTGGACTAGGCTAGGTGAATCTCATATCTGTGGCTAGATTTGGGCTAAAAGGGCTACACGAGCATGTGGGCCCATTTGGGCCGAGAAAGGGTTTTAGGCCCATTCGTATTGTTATCTCTGTTTAGAATACTTTGGTTTACCAAATTACTAAAATACCCTCAACTTGTAAAATTACCAAAGTACCCCCGATTTACAAAATTACCATTTTACCCTCAATTTACAAAACTACCAAAATACCCCTAGTTTGTAAAATTACCAAAATACCCCTGGTTTGTAAAATTACTGAAATACCCCTGTAGGCTAGAATTACCGAGATACCCTTGTGGGGTAAAATTACCATTTTTCCCCTAGGGTGATAAATGACTGTTTTGCCCTTGTGGACAAGTGACTGACTTGGACTATGTGGTTGACGAATTTGATTGTGAATATATGTTGGTGATATGAATGACTTGACTGTGATTGTTTGATTCAAATATGGGCATGATATTACATTTTCGTATCGTATGCCATGACATATTATTTACATTGCATGGGACATGGGTTATATTGATGGAGGAAGCGTTACGCGACCTCATTTGCAATCAGTGGCCTCGCCACATATATCTCTTTTGGTGACTTTGTCACAATATCTGGCAGCCTCGCTACAATTTGGTGGCTTCGCCACATATATATATATATATATATATATATCTGTTCTGGTGGCCTAGCCACAATTTCTGTATCTAGTGACTTCGTCACATTATCTGGCAGTCTCGCTGCAATTTTTGTGGTGTGTAGCAGTTGGGTGGGTCGAGTAGTCTCCCCACATGGTGTAAGGCTGGTACAGGGGTGTTACGGATGGATTGGGTTGGGATTGCATTCACATTCTAATTCTGATTCTGTTACCTGATTCTGATTCTGTCACCTGATTCTGATTCTGATTCTCATTTTGGTTCTAGTTCTGATAATGTTTCTTATTCTGTAATGGGCTAAGGCCCAATTGATACCGAATCTGTAAGTAGGGCTGGGGCCAGACTTTTAATTCTTTTATATGACTGACTGTCCCTTTTATATAGTAGGGGATTACACACTGAGTTTTCGTAAACTCACCCCGTTTATTAACCTTTCAGGTAATTTCCAGCCTTAGACGGATCAGAGCCGTTGTAGTAAAGCCGTTGTAATTTTCTGGATTTCTAATTTGGAATTTTATTTATTTTTCTTATAATTGCTAGTATTAGAACATGGTTTTCCAAAGCAACTATTATTTTCAAAACATCACGTATCCGCAATTGTTTTTAAATTAAGCTTCCGCAAATGCCAAGATCTTTACAAATTTGTTAAGAATGTTATTCAGCTGAGGTTTTCTAACAAGGTTTAAAAAGGGTATAAGTTTTTAATTATTAAGAAGGGTTTTTAATGGAAACATGGTTTTCGAAAAACACTTCAATGTGACACGCCAGATTCGAGCCAAACTTCTAGGCCGGGTTTGGGGTGTTACATACATTCATCCAATATGTCCCTAAAAAGGGCCCTCGAGACCTTAAAACATGCAATTGAAACGGTTCAGGACCAATCCGGGAACATTAAAAATTTTTCGAATACTTAGACAAATCAAAACAATTTATTTCATTATTCCTTATAAAACTGCCCACCTGCGTCATAGTCACTAAATAAATCATAACTCGAGTCACAAAACTCAAAATTTAAATTCATGAATTTTCCCTGAAACTAGACTCATTTATCTTCTTACTAATGTTTTTTCCAAAATTTTTGGTCTAGCCAATTAGAACAATTTATTAGTTAAAGTTTCCTCTGTTGCACTGTTCAACTACTCTAACCTCTCCTCACTACGAATCAATTTTCTCCATGTACAGAATTCAAATAACCATGTCGTTTGTTTATGTTAAACGTAGATTCACTAAGAAATCTATAAATATAAACTATAACTCCTAATTCGTTTTGTAAATTTTTTAGAGAATTTATAAAGTCACAACAGGGAATTCAAAAATCGCTCTAAACCTGTCTCACTAAAATTCAAATATCTCTTAATATACACTTATTTTCCTTACTCTATTTCTTTCATATGAAAATAGACTCAATAATATTTAATTATATATCTCATTCACCACTTAATTTCATTTCTACTATTCTTGGTGATTTTTCAAGATCACGTCACTGTTGCTGTTCAATACTATTTTAATGCTAATTTCACTTTTTCGTGATTTCTTTGTATTAACTACCATTTAGGCATACATAACACCGAAACATGTTCTTCATTAGCCATTTCAATAGCTAATCATTATCAAGTATTTACATACCATTCTTTAGCCATATCATAAGGACACACACATAAAATGGGTAAGTCCCTATACTAGAACGTTTGTAAAGGAAGATACCCATTTGGTAACTTGATAGTCGATAGTGTGAAGTGATCTCCGACGACCTCCAACCCGAGCTTGCTTACTTACCTGCAACATCTCACTTAACACATGAGTACTCTTTCATAATATAGACAAATTTCCAATCATGTCATAAAGTGTCACAAGCATAACTAAAAACTCATCACTTAATACTTGATAATCTCAATTACTTACAATCCCAATATTAAATAAACCTTAAATGCATACATGTACTCTTTCTTCCTGTTCTCACCTTGTCGTTTCTTTAACTTACTCTTTGGATTACTCGGAAACCTTTTCCTTTTTGAACTTACCATTGCTATTTCTTGACATGGTCTTATGTGGTATCCTTGCCTTATGAACTCACCAATGCCATGCCTTGGCATGGTCTTACATGGTACCTTTGCTTTATAGTAACTCATCAATGCCATGTCTTGACATGGTCTTACATGATTTCCTTGAACGTAAAGACAAGTAGAGTCTTATTCTTATTATTCTTTGTCTATAAATATCCAAATTTTGATTCCTTATAAAACTTATCAATTCCATGCTTTGGCATGGTCTTACATGATATCCTTATCTTACCAAATGCCATGTTCCAAACATGGTCTTACATGGTATCCTTGTCTTACCAAATGCCATGTTCCAAACATGGTCTTACATGGTATCCTTATCTTAGTGCCAATGCCATATCTTGATGTGGTCTTACATGGAGTCCTTAATCAATGCCGATGTCATGTCTTGACATGGTCTTACACGGGCTCCTTGCCTTACCAATACCATGTCTTGACATGATCTTACATGGTTTCCTTAACCGTCAGTTCCTCCTTAAATGCCATGTTATGAACATGGAATTTTTCGTCAATTCTTCCTTAATTGCCATGGAACAACCATGGACCTTGAGATATCAATGCCTTGTCAAGTCATAGCTGAAACATACTTGCTCAAATTCTCTAGGTTAGTCGCATAACTCAATAATAACACTACTAATAACAATAATTGCATAATAATAAAATGCTACTCAACTTACATACTTACATTCTCAATCTCATCATATCATCAACTTAACTTATTCTTATCAAACTATGCTAGTCAATACTTTCTTGTTATCGTACAAAGCCATAATACAAAATATGATCTTACATATAAATTATACAAGTTCTCTTTCCAATATCGAATTATTATCGAACATTAATCATTATATCTGAAACTCAATACTGAAGTATTTATGGCCAAAATATGAATTTATCATTCAAATATGCATAATTAAATGCTTATTAAACATATGAACTTACCTCGATACCAAAATGACCATTTTACCAACTTTCCTGATTTTTGATTTTTCTCCCGTTCTAGGTCCAAATCTCACTTTCCGGGATTATTGAGCTTGGAAAGCTTGGAAACCCTAACCATGGCTTCCCCCATGCTATATTCGGCCTCCATGAAGAACATGGACCAATTTTGGCTTTATTTTCCCTTTTTAATTCTTTTAATTACTAAATGACCAAAATGCCTCTAGACCAATAGCCCCTTTTTGTCATGTCTTATCCAATTTTATTTAAAAGAACCTACTGACTAGAGACAAGGGTTTACCCAATTAAAACAAAATTTTTGCATAAGCCAAGGCTTGAACCCAAGACTTCTCAGACTCTTGCCAGAACACTTAACCACTGAAGCAGACATGCAATTGTGTCACACAACATACAGAAAATAAGTACCTATATTTTAGGGTGTTACACTTACAATTAAAATGCAAGCATAAAATAAGCATGATTTTATTTAATTGAACAAACTACTAAGGCCAATAACAAAACAAACATGAATTTAACAAATTAAGTGGACAAAATGCAATTAATCTAACATGAATGAAATTTAAGTCATTTTAGTTTAGTTAACAACATCAACACAACAAGTATTCATATTCATGATCATCACATAAACTGACAAAATAGATTAAGAGAAGGGAATTAGAAAACTAATCCCGGTGATGTTTCGAAGCCAGACTAGTGCGCTTTTCCTTTTTATGCTCGTTCTGTTGATCGAAGGTCTTTACAGATAATTGATTATTGCTACTCCAAGGAATGTGCTAACTCTTTTTCAAGAGGGGAAATGAAAAGGGAAGAAAGAAAATTGGAAAGGCAAAGAGAGTGAAAGCGGGAAACGAATAAAAAAATATGTGGATGAATGAGTTGATGATAAATAAAGAGGTGAGGAGAGGTATTTATAGTCGGAGATGGTTGCATGCATTAGCTAAAAATAGCACCAAATCCCCCTCCTTATGGTCAGCCATGCTAGTTGGAAGGAAAGGTTGAATTGGTTTTACTATTTTTAGCTTGTGGCTAGAAAATAAATGCATAAAAAGAGGAGGGGTTTGGACGACATTTAGAAAGAGTTCAAAGGCTGATTTGTAATGGCTAAAATTAGGCAAAATTAGCTGATTGGATTAGCTAGATGGTACAGTTTGGGCTATTCTCTTGGGCTTGTCCATTCTCCCTCTTTATTTGCTCAGTTCAGACCCCTTTTTTCCACTTCAAGATGCCTACTTTTCCTAATAAAAAATAAATCAGGCCAATTGATTCAAGAAGTCCAAAAGCTTAAAATTAAGTCCTCCACAGTTGTTAATTCATCATCTTGAGCTCCCAAGGTGCCTCGTTGATTATTTCTTTCAAGGTGACCATCGAGCTGATTTTTCACCTTTTGTGTAAATTTGCCAAAAATAACCCAAATTATGAAAAATTATTATAAAAATAACCAAAATTCAAAATGTTTTATAAATTAAGCTCAAATTAATTATTTTATAATAAAAGTATAAATTTTGACAAAATTACTTAAAAACTTCATGGATTAGTGCTCAAAAGGTGCTAAAAAGTCTATATATTTTAGTGTTTCCACACCCTCAAACTTAATTCATTGCTTGTCCAGAGTAATGCACAAATTGCAAAAGAAATTTAAGAAAATCTCCTTTGAAAATTTTCTTCAAAAATAATTTCCCACAATTATGAGTTTAATGTAACTATGCTCAAGAACAACAATTTTGAAATTATGCAACTCAAGTATACACATTGTTCGAATTTTCTCAATTATTATCATGATAGAAAGAATAGTCTAAATGATGTCTCAATGAAAGTATATTAATTTCTTAGATATTAACTTTTACATCATCATTCAAGACTAAATTGCAATCCTTAAGTTTAATTACACCTTCATAGGTTTAGTCTAGCAATTTCTCTCCACTAACGTAGTCAGCACAGAAAACTGAATCAATAGGTCTTTTAAATAGGTTGTAACGTGGCGTGGCTAGGGGTAGGTAAAAGTGCATAATTTTAAGCTAAAAACCCTAGACTCAACTTGCATCAAACCTTTGGAATAAATACCTCCAAATTTATCAAGTAATTTTGCATTTGGAGTATACATGCTCTTTGTACATCTACTTTTTCGAGTACATATGCTCTTTTTTTAACACACTCGAGCATATTAATGCATTTCCTACAATTTTTTTGACCGTTTGGTACTTTTTTTGAACTCCCACAAACTCATTTTTTAGGGAATACTCTGGATTGATTGAGTCTAGTGTTTGGGACAAAATAAAGATAATTATGAGAGAAGGGATGGCATTTTATTGCAAGGTTTGAATAAAATCAAGTCATGTAGTCTCAAAGTTCGTTTTCAAGGGATAAATATTCGTTAAGGTTGGCTTGAAAGGCTCAAACAGTCCACACAAATATGTGCCTAAATCATTTTAAAAATTACATGCTTCTTAGGATTCCGCCTCAAGAAATTACTAAGTCAATTTTAAAGACTTAAACTTTCATGCATGCTTAGCTCTCCTAAAGAATTAAAAATTGTATAGTTTGATTTATAAACTTTATTAAGAGTAGCATTTGTAATAATTCAGCTAACATAGCAATTATTAAGATAATAGAACTTTATTTATACTAAAGTTTAACTTAACAAAAATTCAATTTTTTAGCAAAATATAATTTAATCATAATTGGATAAGAAAAATGTATTCTGAAAAAAACAATTTGAATTTTTGGTCTCCCTACTTAAGATGAACAATGTCCCCATTATTAAAAATAATATATAAAAGGAATGAAAATATAGAAGTGAATAGATACTGTACACCAGGCAGAATCCCAGGAAAAGGAGGTGAGTTAAGGTTGACTACTTAAATACCAAGCTTTTACTAGACAGATCCAATCCTAGACATGTACATATCCATTGCCACACTTCTTAATTTGCAAATTGTTCAATTGTATTATTGATTTCAACCTCATGTTTTATTATGCAAGAAATAGAAATATCCTAAGAAAGCTTAAAACAAAAAACTTAAAATATCCTAAAAAATACAAATAAAGTAAAGACAAGATCCCCCCCTTTTTTTTTTATTTGCAGACCCCTCAGAATCTGACCCATATTTTGCTCTATCATCCTTCTTTTTGCTTGAATCACTTCGTTCCTTCCTTGAAATTGGACTCTATGGATCGAATATAAAGTCTAGAAATGCATGTACAAAAACAAACGGGTTGTGAAATATTTTCTTAAAAGCATCTCTAATTGAGTTATCCAATATTTTTTAGTATCTCCAATAAGCTTGTTGCAGCCACTGCATATGTTGCATTAAATCCATCAATTTTGATAGCTCATCTCGATGATTTGGGTGAGGCGAATATGTAGCGCATGATTTGCAGGGTACATTTATTTAATTTGCAAGGCAAGGTACATTTCCTTGGCTTAGCTTGTAGGCCTCATAAATATTAGTGGTTAAAATTTATCACAAGGAAGCATGTGGTCTAGTGGTTGTAGCGTCATTATGGTGGAAAGGGATCTTGAGTTCGAATCCCATAATTTGCAAGGTACATTTATTTTATTCCCATTAGGTGAGAGATGTAGAGTTGGATTAAAACTCTCCTGAGCTGGTTGTGGAATTGGTCAAAGGGAGAAAATCAAGGGATATGATAATGGTTGTTATGAACATGGAAGAGAATTGGGTGGAGAAAATTAAGGAATTTCAAACTTGGAGAGTGTTGTAGCCGAATAGGGGAACTAGTGTGTGTAAATTCGGCTAAGGGGTCCCTTTGTGTGCATTTTCGGTAATTGGAGAGTTTTGGAGTTGTTCTCTTTGTGCAATTTTGGTTTTGGGCATTTAGTACCGAATTGGTACCTTTCTTTTCTCTTTTTGCAAGTGTAGCCAAATCCAAGTGTGACCATTTGGGCAGTTTTGTGTGACTCTTTACTTCTCTATTACCTTTCAGGTGCATTCACTTGAACGATTTCTTCTCCCTCTTGCTCTTAGTATTATCTTCTTTGTTATGTTGTTCCTTGATTAGCTGAACCTTTATTTATCTTTTCTTAGAATCAAGTTGACTACATTCTTCAATTACCTTTCTTCTCCTCTCAATATCCCTTTTGGTTCTTGGCTGAAAATAGTTTTCCTCTGCCCTATATTTTGTTTCCTTGTGTTTTCTCCTAACCAATTAATTCACTTTCCTTTTCCTTCTATCGATTTTCCTACTTTGTGGTGTTGGCCGTTTGCTTTTGTGTCTGCTATTGGTGTTGTGGTTGCGGTCTTGCAAGATTTTGACAAATCAATAGAGTTTTAGTGGAGTGAAGAAGCGCTGGTGTTTGGGTAGCAATCAAACCACTCTCGTACTAAGGTAAATGTGATGGCATATTTTACCTTGGGGCTTAGGCCGAATGTGATTTGTTTCTCCTTAAGTGATTGTAAGTGGGTGTTGACCCTTGTTGCCAAGAGATTAATTAAATACCATGAATGATGTAGGTTGTTGCTCGAAGGATTTACGCAAAGTTTCACAATCAGGTGTGTATTTGCACCCCTCTTTATTGAAAATCGACAAAAGCTAAAAAGTCGAAACTTCAGGATTAGAGGCCTCGCGAGCGTATGATCGTTCTGTGGTAAACTGAGCCCACAGATTAGGGGTGATAGACTGTAGAGGCCGCCACAAGCGTTCTCATTTACTAGGGCTGTTCTGGGCCTCGATTGGCCTCGATGGGTTCTGTAAGCCCAATGGGCTTGTGGGCCCACATAGATAAAATTTGCGGTAAGTGAAAAATAATGAACTAGGCTGTGGTGTTTGCATTACTGTGACTTAAATTGGGCTAAATGGGCCACACGAACGTATGGGCCCACTTGGGCCGAGTAATGGGCCATGGGCCCATTTACACTATTTTGACCATCTATGTTACCGGAGTCGCTCGAGGTGATGGAAGACCATCTATGAGGTCGTAATCTATACTGGGACCCCAAAATTAGTAAAATGACCAAAATACCCCTAAAGGGTAGAATGACTATTTTGCCCTTCGAGGGTAAATGACTGATTTGTCTGTGGTTTGTATGACTGATTTATGCATGATATTCTACATACATGACATACTACTCTGGATTGGGATATTGTTATGGAGGAAGAAACCATATTGGTGGCTGTGCCACATATATTAACAGCTTTGTTGCGATTCTAGTTAGTGCCGTAATCAGTGCTAACACTGTAAGTATAAGGACGGCGTGGGTGATTTATTCTCCACAGGTAGTGCAGGGTTGGGTGGGTTATCATGCATTATTCATATGGGTTTGAAATTGAAATGGGCTAGGCCCAACTGATATTGATTCTGAGATGGGCTAGGCCCAATTGATACTGTGATGGGTTGAGACCCAAATGTTAATGGATCAGGCATTGGCCCACATATATTCTGAGTTGGACTGTTTTGTTACTGAATAGGGCTCAAGCCCAGATTGGTTCTAAATTCTATTTTTAACTGACTGTTTGGATGCTAGGGGATTACACACTGAGTTTTTGTAAACTCACCCCGTTTTTTAACTGTGCAGGTAATCCCCAGCATTAGGAGGATCAGTGCTGCGAGGGACTTAGAGATGGCCACACTACTGTTTTTGTTATCTACTACATTTATTTTCTTCTTAGTACTTTAAATTCGATTTGGTTTGTAATAAGGCCTCTATGATTCTTATTTTAACCTTTTAGATTTTATTTACTATGTTTGATATTTGTTAGAAGTAGATCGCGATTTTCCAAAATGATAACTGTTTTCAAAACACTACGTTTTCACAAATTAACTTTTAAACATCACGTTTTCGTAAATCGACTATTTTAAATTAATCATCTACAACAAACACCATTTTAAATCGGAATAACTTTCCAGTGAACCACGTTTTCCAAAATAAACCAATGTAAACAGAGGTTTTCACAAGTTTTAAAATGGCCAGAGGTTTTAAATAGTAAGAAGGGTTTTCAATGGAAACATGGTTTTTGAAAAACACTTCAATATGACATGCCAGATTCAGCCATAATGTCTAGGCCGGGTTTGGGGCGTTATAGAATAAGCTCTAAATGTCGGGGTAACCATGTTAGGTTCAAAAACTGGTTTAGTTGGCTCTACCTAGTCAGGAATTTCAACTGGCTTCACTGGTTCTGATTCTATAGGAATTTCCTCCTGTTCAGTGTCTTTGATCGATTCAGCTTGCTTTTGAAGAAAAGAATTTCCTACTACTCGGACAAGGTCCCAATCGATGATTTTACCTAGATTTTGTCCTGTCTTGTTTATGTTTGCACAAATACTAGCCTTCAAGTATAAAATCATTATCGTAAAAGGGAAATAGGTTGGACTAGAATTTCTTATAGCACAATTTCAAATTTCTTTCAGGATGATTTTTACCACAATAATGGTCTTTGTTGTTATAATTGAGTATAGCAAGACCATTCACTCTACTGAAATTGTAGACCTATGTGAGATAGGCACAAATTGAACAAAATAAAACCATACCTTCGCTAATGGGGTCAAACATTCTCTGTGACAAGTATGAGTCCCATGTTTCGACACAGTCCATTTAGAACCCAGAATTGTGAGTTCTTGTAAGATTTCTTTCAATTTCTATACCTCAATATTTTCCATTAAGGAAGTATATTCATCTCTTTCGAAATCAGGTAAATCATAAAAATCATTAATGGAACTTGGGTTTACAAGTACCTTAATTCCCCAGACAAAAATTTCTGTTAAAGCACTTGAGGTCAAATTCACATAAAATTCTCGAACTAACTCATCATTCAAATTTGGCCTTTTGTCCTAAAGCACTTCCTACTTTAGAGCCTCAGCAACTTTTTGAATGCTTGCCATGAAACAGTATAGCTACTTTTTCCCAAAGTAAAACCTTTCTCCGGAAGCATTTCTTTATTCTTAAAGATGCTCTCATATCTCACATTAGCTTCTTCGTAATGTAATTTGTTTTTTGATTCTTTGTGTTGGACAGAGGCACGAGTTCATTTATGAGGCATGATTCAACCACCTTTGTAATTAACCTAATAAGAACTTAAGAAAATAATGTGAGGATGAATCGATTGGTGTTAGGTAAGGGTTTGTTAGATGGTGATTAACGTCGAATAGGGTGTTATATTTTGTAGGTGCAACATTTATGATGGCTACTAGCAGATGGCCAAATGATGGCTTGAAAATATGGTAAGGAGCAGCCCGTGTGATTGGAGTAGAAGTGCACGACTACTTCTTGGTGCGTTAGGCGTGCACAACTACTTTTGCTGGTAGTTGGGACGTGCAATTACTAGTAGGTACAGTTGGGGTAAGTGGCTACTGATGGGTACAGTTGTTGCTAGTAGCAAGGGACTTCGAGGGTTGGGAGGTTAGTGCCTATGGTATCTACCGGCTAAGAGAAAAAAAAGGAAGTTTGTAATGCCCTGAATTTTTGGCCTAGAAGTATTAGGTCTTGAGCATGGGAACAGTTAGGAGGCTGCACATAAATGTTTAGTCATGTAAGAAAGAGACACAAATGCATGTCTATTTCAGTGGTTAAGTGTCCTGTTAAGTGTCTGCGAAGTATCTATGAAGTCTTGGGTTAAAGCCTTGGCTTGTGCAAAAATTTTGTTCCTTACTTGAATTAAACCTGTCTCTAGTCGGTAGGCTTCTTAAATAAATATGGGTAAAACATGACAGGATGGGCCTGCTGGTCTAAGGGATAGGTGGCGTGTGGTGTTTCCCAGTAGACTGAGGTTCAAGTACTATGGGGCGCAGAGAAGTATTTATTTTGCTGCTGTACCATGTAAGAGGTTGTTTGCTAGTGGGATTCTGATGTTAATGGGTGGTTGGAGTGTTTGAAGGGAGTAGGGAGTGTGTAGCCGAATTCTAAGAGGATATTGTGGAGAGATTTGAGGAGAGGATTAGGGGGAGTTAAGGTTGTAGAGGAGTTGTGTCAAATTTGAACTGTAGGCACTCAGAATTCAGCTAGGGGCTAGTTTGATTCTTCCCTTCTCTCTTTCGGTTTTTGAATTTTGTGTCTTGGGTTATTTTCTTTCACTTCTTGGTGTCAAAATTCTACTTTTGGGTTTTTATTGCTTTTCCTTCTTTCGTGTTTCTCTTTTTGAGACCGAGTGTTGTTAGAGATCCTTCAAGTTTTGCTCGTTTCCGTCTATTCCCGAATTTGGTTTTCATTCTTTTGGCTGACCATTTGCTTTCTCTTCTTTTCTCTTCTTCTCCCCTCCTTCGATTCTTTCTAAATTAACAGACCCCTTCTTTTCTTCATATTGTTACCCTGACCGAATATTACTCATTCTTTAACCCCCTCTGTGCCGATTCTTCTGTGCTCTCTATCAACTTTGGTAGGGTGCAATTGTCCAGTCTTGCTTCTATCATAGTGTGTACTTTTGGCTTTATGGGAGTGCAGGCCAATTGTCCCTTTCTACTAATTTGGACTTTGCATTTTTGGTAAGTGTTTATTCATCTAGTTCAAACTGTTCATTTGATTAATGGTTGATAAGGCTTGATTAGAATACAGGCAACCCTTAAGGCCTAGTATTAGTCTCTTGCGGTGGAATAAGGGTGCAAGCCTCAATCGATCGATTTAGATAAGTGATAGGTAATCTTATGAATAAGTGTTTTGGTTAGGGTTCCCTTCAACTCAATTTTTAGGTTATTAACCAAAGTTTTTGCTTGAAATAGTTTGGAGCACTTGTGGACTAGTCGCGCACTTTTGCAATTAGGTGTGTAAACATTGCCCAAATCGTAGTTTAGCAAAAGCCGAAAACTATGACCAATAAGGCCACACGGGCGTGTGCTAGCTCGTGTAGTAGTCCGAACGCGTAAACATGGGCATTTGATCATAGAGGCCACCATGAGTGATTTCATGGGCTTAGGCCATTTTGGGCCACGTTGGGCCAAAATGGGCCGATTGGGCCAGGCTGTGTAGTCCACACGGCCAAGGCCATTTTTGGGCTTTGTGGGCCACGCGGACGTGTAAGCCCACGTAGGCACGCAATATGGGTCGTGGGCCCATTTTCACAGTTTGACTGTTAAGGTTGCACGGGTCGCCCGAGATGACTGTGGACCTACTGTTGGGTCGGTAAGTGAACCCGGACCCCTTATATGGTAAAATAACTATTTTGCCCTATATGGTGTGATGACTGTTTTGCCCTTATGTGATGTATATATATATTTGCATGTATGGACGTATTTTAGCATTCTATTTAAACTGTAATGGATACATGAATGGTTCTATGATATGACATGACATGATTGTGTAATGCGTTGCATGGGGATGGGTATATACTGATCGGAGGAAGTGTACTAAAAGGCTTCGAGCCTAAATTACAGGCAGCCCAGCTACATATTACCGTTTAGTGCCGCAACCGGTGCTAAGTCTGGAGTGTAGGGACGGGTGGGCTGATTATATCCCCACATAAAGTGTAGGGTTGGACGGAGTTATAGTGTAGAGGCTGGATGGGTAGGACTTATATACTGTTTTAAATTGTTACTGCACTGTTTACTGTTACTGCAATGGGCCAAGGCCCAAACACATGACTATTTCTGTATTAAGACGGGCTAAAGCCCAAACTGATATTGTGACTGTTACTAATATGGGCTTAGGCCCAGACTGTATTTGCTCACTGTATGTTTGACTGTCTATTTATTAAGGGATTACACACTGAGTTTTCGTAAACTAACCCTTCTGCTTATTTGCGCAAGTAATCCTTAGGTGGATCGGTGTTGCGACGGACTCGAAGGTGGCCACACAACAGCTTACGCTTCCATATTTATCTTTTAATTTATAAGTAGTCTAATTTGGGTATTTTTATGTAATAAGGCCTCTATAATTTTTAACCTTTAATTTTGGGGTTTTATTTATTTTGATTTATATCTGCAAGTTGCAGGTTTTCAAAAGATATGCATGATTTACCAAAATACCACGAATACTCAAAACCGTTTCAAAAGCTTCCGCAAAGTATTAACAATTTGAAATTAAATAAATTTTTGAAAATGAATAACTTCTGGAAACAAATGATGTGATTTGATCAAAAATGCAATAATGTAAAGAGATTGTTTAAATGGTTTTAGCAGCAACTTAGTTTCGAAAGCTCTTTCATGTAACATCGCCAGATTCGGCCATAACGTCCAGGCCAAGTTTGGGGTGTTACAAGGTTGGCAGTGTTTAGAATGTATGGGAAGGGAGTAAATATGGTGTTATTTAAGGTGAAAGTTGTAACACCCCTAACCCGTAACCGTTGCTGGAATAGGTTAAGAGGCATTACTTGACTCGTAACACAGATCAGAATAATCAAATATCAAATATCGTCTCATTTCAATAAACATATATCATTCATATTCAATATGAACTTTAAACGAGTATACAAATGCCAACACAAATCTTATATTCATATACTTACCTTCTACCCTCAAATAGGCTATACAAAGTAAACATACCTAAATCGGATATAATTCTCAAAGTCATTTATTTTCTTGAAATGCCCGTTTGAACCGTTTAGAAACATAAGGATACGCGGATAAATCAGAAAGCATATACAATACCGACATCCCAGACGTGGTCTTACATGTAATCAAACATCGATGCCACTGCCCAGACAAAGTCTTACACGAAATCAGATATGATGCTAATGTCCCAGACGTGGTCTTACACGAAAAACAGAAGTTGATGCCAATGTCATGGATGTGGTCTTACACATAGAATAGATATCGAAAATCCTATGTCATGACATATGTATCCTAACTATTCTGAGGGTTCGTACGGGGCTTTTCGGACGTAGGAACTTTGTTGATACTTTATCGGATAGCACATATTTAGCTCAAACATTCATTCATCACAATTCGATATCAAATGAATAATAATAATTCAATTCAACAAGCTTATTTGTATATCAACTTACCTCGTACGGATTCGGATAAATTGTATCGGCTACTCGACGACTTTCGACCTTCCCTGATCTAATTCCGTATTCTTCAATTCTCAATCTAAATCAATTAAAATTTAATTATTCAATCACACATTCATTCAAAACAATCCATATACACAAAATTAGAGCATTTTGCAAACTAGTCCTCACATTTTCACATTTTGACACTTTAGTCCCTAATTCACGAAATCACAAAATAGACATAATTTGCTTGTACACAAGCTTGGACGAATACTCAATGCTCTCATACAAGTCCACACATTTCATTTATTTCACATTTTAGTCCCTCAATTTACAAATTTCATAATTTAGCCCAAATTACTCAAATTCATCAAAAATCTAAAGACAAAATATGTAAACCCAACATAAAACTTCCATTTATCAACAACTAACTTTACAAAACTCATAATTTCATCAATGGCACATTTCAAAATCATTATCAAAGTTAGAAACTGAGGCATGGGTTTGATAGTATACAAAGCAACGATTAGAAAAACGTAGAAATAATCAAAAACCGAGCAAAACACATACCTAATTCACCAAATCAAAGT
Organism: Gossypium anomalum; assembly: GCA_025698475.1. Classification (NCBI taxonomy): domain Eukaryota; kingdom Viridiplantae; phylum Streptophyta; class Magnoliopsida; order Malvales; family Malvaceae; genus Gossypium; species Gossypium anomalum. The sequence continues at coordinate 47,362,905 of CM046964.1, forward strand.
GCCAAACCCTAGTTGCTTTTCTCTTTTCTTTTTCCTTTTTATTTTCGGTAAGATGAGCATGAAATGAGCTTATTTTAAGCTTTTGTTTTATTTTAATTTATTTAATAAACATGTTACCATTTTGCCCCTTCATTAAAACATAAATGAACCATTGTAATAAGACTATATATGTCCATTAACCATGTAAATGGCATAATAACCACATAAGGACCTCTCATTGATAAAGCCAAATCAAATAGGCACTTTTAACATATAGTAGGCAACTTTTACATTTTACACGATTAGGTCCTTTTATCAAATTAAACACACTAACGATTAAATTTTCAGACGAAACTTTCACACATGTTAATTCACACATCATAAGCACGAAAAGCTTGGATATGTGGTCCCAAAACCACTATTTCGATTAGGGTCTAAATCGAACTATTACAATTCTCCCCCTTAAGGATTTTCGTCTCCGAAAATCTTACCGTTGAACAGATTCGGATATTGATGTCTCATAACATCCTCAGGCTCCACGTGGCCTCTTCAATACCGTGTTGATACCACATCACTTTTACTAACGAAATTTTCTTATTTCACAGTTCTTTAACCTCGCGAGCTAAGATACAAATCAGCTTTTCTTCTTAAGTCATATTAGACTGAATTTCAATCTCAGACGGAGGAATTACATGCGACGGATCAGATCTGTATTGTTGAAGCATTGATACATGAAACACATTATGAATCTTTTCTAACTCTGGTGGCAAAAACAATCTATATGCTACCGGCCCAACACGCTCAGTAATCTCATATGGCCTGATGAACCTTGGACTTAATTTGCCTTTTTTACTGAACCGAAACACTTTCTTCCATGGAGATACCTTCAAAAACACTTTGTTGCCGATATCAAACTGAATGCCTTTTCTTTTCAAATCCGCATAAGATTTCTGACGATCAAAAGCTGCTTTCAAACTATCTCGGATCACTTTTACTTTCTGTTCAGCTTCTTTTATCAAATCAATCCCGTGAATCTTATTTTCGCTAAACTCAGTCCAATACAAAGGTGTACAGCATTTGCGACCATATAAAGCTTCATACGGTGCCATTTTAATGTTTGACTGAAAACTATTATTATAAATAAATTAAATTAAAGGCAGATATTGTTCCCACGTAACTTCAAACTCAAGAATGCAACATCTCAACATATCCTCGAGTATCTGAATAATCCGCTCGGATTGACTGTCGATTTACGAGTGAAAAGCAGTACTGAAATGCAATTTTGTACCCAGAGCATCTAGCAACTTCTTCCAGAATCGCAAAGTAAATCTCGGATCTCTATCTAACACTATAGATAATGGCACACTGTGCAATCCCACAATATCAGAAATGTATAATTTAGCTAACTTATCAAGTGAGTAATCAGATCGTCCCAGAATAAAATGAGTTGATGTCGTCAATTGATCAACTACAATGTACCACCCAAATATCCGTGTCTATTACTGGAGTAGATTCATATAACATAACCTGCTCAACTCTTGAATAGAACACTTAAAGTTCATAAAAAAAAATTATTAAAGTGTGAAGCCTTGAACTTAATGCATGACATCACCCGATTTAAACCTTTCTATTAATTTAGTGATTTTTCCCCTCTTGACCAAATACACCTACATAATATATATTTCAATCATATCACAAATATGAAGTTCTAAGTCAAGTTGATTAACATTTTGAGATTTATAACCAAAACATTTTCATATCCATACATAGAAGTTTAGCCATATTCGCTTGGCTTTATATACAATTCTATCAAAATAGCAAACCTCCCAAAATATTATCCTATACATGCCATAATGTCTACTAAAGTTTTAAAACAAAAGTACCAAAACGTTGTCAAAAGTTGCGATGACTTCGTGATGGTTCCAAGCTTTCCTTGACAAGATGATCTATACCAAAGCAATAAACACACCGAGTGAGTTATTAACTCAGTAAGTCCTAAAGAATTTCAATAATATAATAATAATCCAATTATCTACAAAGTAAATAATTAACTCAATACTATTCGAATTCAACCATGATATCACAAAGGAATCTTAAGTCACAAACGTACCTTATGCATTTGGTACATACTTACCCAAATTCACTATGTACTCCTACTCCAAATATTCACAATTAAAATACCATGGCAAATGTCATGTCCAGACCATTGACATATTTATATATAAATAATATACAACCTTAATTTTATTTAATGCATAAACCACACCACTCCATCCATCAATCAAATCTCCAATTTAATGTTTAATTGCATTCTCATTTGCAACAAGTAGTACTCCATAATTGACATTGCACACTTAATGCTTAATTTGAAAGTCCGCGCACATAGTTCTCTTACTTATTCGCACACATAGTGCCATGTTTTCTCGCACACATAGTGCCGCATAACCTCGCATACATAGTGTTGTAATTTTCTTATCTTTAACCATCACATTATCATAGATTGATCAATAATTTCACATTCGATTTCCAAGAACTCATACATACTATGATTTCTTATCTAACTTAAATTACCTAAGGACTTACCTTTTTAATCAGATGAACAACTCCGATCGACTACTCCATTGCTTTCGCTTTCCCTTTGGCCGAACTTGGCTCTCTTTGATCTTGAACTTCAACTCCAGCTAAGCAAATAAAATAACTCAATCATCATAGCCCCAATTTATACTTCTTCCTCATAGACACACACACAGAGATTCGGTATTTGCCCATACATAATTTAAAATTTAACCTTCAAACTTAATGCATATCCAAACATGCTTTTCATCTATTCCAACAATTCGATACATTACAAGATCAATTTCCGCAACTCACATTTCCATATTTTATTAGCTAAGTTCATTTTCGGTTAGTATTCATTTAAAATCTATCAAGATCATATACTTCTAATTTCATGAGTTCAACATCTTAATGCCCATTGTAATTACTCAAACAAATTTCAAATACATAAATTAAGTCACTCAAGCTATCTTGATTTAAAAATCGGCAAACACACATATATCAAGCTATTTTAACCAAATTCTACTTAATACTTAAACTAAAATATGCACTTAAACTTACTATGTTTTCATTATGCCTTTCACTCCCAAAACATAAAAATATCAATCTTATTTCTTTTTCCATGTCTCGGTCAACTACTCAATTTACCACATAACATGAATTTTGCACTCTCCTATCCATCATGACTCATTCAGCTTTAATATTGACCCATTTCTCATAAAAGGAAATAACAAATAAAATGAACATTCCATTAAACCCTATATGGCCGAATGCACCAAGTATTACCTAGCTAATATTTCAACAAATTCAACCTCATAATAACCTCTAGTTATTCAATACAACATGAAAACAACCTCTACTCCTAACCTCTTGATATACGGCTTAATGCCCAAATCACCATAAAAGTTTGATTTTCTTGACATTGCCAAAATGCATTTAACAATTAGCTTAACATATATAAAAAAAAAGTTTAAACAACCTTTCAAAACTTACCTCCAACTAGTAACAAGGGTTGTTGAATTGCCTTCGTGTAAATTTCCCTATTTCTTTCCTTTTTGTTTCGATTTTGGCAAGGAGGAGAAGAAGATGAGCACTCTTCTTCTATTTCTTCTTTTATTCATCTTTATTTTGAATATTTTAATCACTTACCAATATAAAATTATAATTTATATAAACTTACTGGAGGAACATCATTACTTGGCCGGCCACTTAGTACAAATTTGGCATTTTGACATGCAAACTCAAACTTTCCAACTTTAAAATTAGTTGGTCCTTATATATTTACCTATCATATTTTTCTAAGTTCTCAACTAAGTCCTTTCAAGTGAAATTCACATTCATAAGACTAAATTAAAACCTCAAATTTTTCACACATGCACCATCACACATAGAGATATGCAAATTTAATTTTAAATAAATTTTATGACTCGGTTTTGTGGTCCTGAAACCATATTCTGATTAGGGTCAAATTAGGGTTGTCACAACTCTCCCCCACTTAAAAATTTTCGTCCTCAAAAATCTTACCGTCGAATAAATTTGGATAACGTTCTTTCATAGAGTTTTCGAGCTCCCAAGTAGCCTCTTCTACTCCGTGTTTGACCCATAGTACTTCTACTAAAGAAATCTTCTTATTCCGTAATTCTTTCACTTCTTGAGCTAAGATACGGATCGGTTCTTCTTCATAGCTCAAATCTAATTGAACCTCAATTTCGGATGGATTAACCACATGTGAAGGATCAGATCTATACCGTCTAAGAATCGATACATGGAATACATTATGAATCTTTGCGAGTTCGGGTGGCAGAACCAATTTATAAGCAACCGGTCCTATCTGTTCAGCTATTTCGTGCGGTCCAATAGATCTTGGGCTTAATTTGCCCTTACGGCCAAATCGGAGTACTTTTTTCCAGGGTGAGACTTTCAAAAATACTTTATCACCAATTTGATACTCGATATCTTTGCGTTTCAAATCTGCATATGATTTCTGACGATCCGATGCTGCTTTCAAACTATTACTAATCACTTTCACTTTTTCTTCAGCTTCTCTAATCAGATCAACCCCGTATATCTTATTTTCACTGAGCTCAGTCCAATACAGTGGCATGCGACATTTACGATCGTACAAAGCTTCGTAAGGTGCCTCTTAATATTTGATTGGAAGTTATTGTTGTACGTAAATTCAATCAGAGGTAAATATAGTTCCCACGAACCACTAAACTCGAGAATAAAACATCTCAACATATCTTCGAGTACCTGAATAACTCGTTTAGATTGACCATTTGTTTGGGGATGGAAAGCAGTGCTAAAATGTAATTTAGTACCCAACTCTTCGTGCAATTTTCTCCACAATCGAGAGGTAAATCTGGGGTCTCTATCAGAAACAATAGAAGTAGGTACTCCATGCAATCGAACAATTTGAGAAACATATAACTCTGCCAATTTACCAAGCGAGAAATCCATACGAACAGGGATAAAATGAGCGAACTTAGTCAATCTATCAACAATAACCCAGATTGAGTCTTTCTTGCTCTGCGTCAATGGTAAACTAGATACAAAATCCATCGTTACTCGATCCCATTTCCACTCAGGTATCATGATCGGTTGTAATAATCTCGAAGGCACCTAATGCTCCGCTTTCACTTGTTGACATATCAAACATTTAGAAACAAAGTCAGAAATGTCTCTCTTTATGCCATGCCACCAATATTGTCTTTTTAAATCGTTGTACATTTTTGTGCTACCAGGATGGACCAACATTCGGGTACTATGAGCCTCACTCAAAATCATCGAAGTAAGTTCTGAATTTCTCGAGAACATAATCGATCTCTAAACCTTAAACAATCATTATTGTCAATTTGAAACTCTGAACCCGTGTTGGAATCACATTAACCTCATTTAGCAACCAATTCGCAATCAATTTTCTGTGCTTCACAAATTTGCCGAATTAATACTGGTTCTGCTTTTAATTCTGCCACTAGCACATCATCAACGGAAATAGACAAATGTACATTCATTGCTCGAAGAGTAAATAGAGATTTTTGACTTAAGGCATCAACCACCACGTTTGCCTTTCCTGGATGATAATCAATGACAATTTCATAATCCTTTAATAATTCAAGCCACCGTCGTTGTCTCAAATTCAAGGCTCTCTGAGTCATTAAATATTTTAGGCTTTTATGATCAGTAAAAACATGGCATTTCTCTCCAACAGGTAATGACGCCAAATTTTAAGAGAAAATACTATCGCAGCTAGTTCGATATCATGAGTTTGATAATTTTTCTCGTGAGGCTTTAGTTGTCTTGAAGCATACGCAACAACTCTACCGTCCTACATCAACACACAACCCAAACCATTCAAAGAGGCATCACTGTAGACTACGAACTCTTTACCAGACTCTGGCTGAACTAACATGGAAGCTTCCGTCAAAAGAGTCTTCAGCTGGTCAAAACTTGTCTGACACTTCTCTGACCACTCAAACTTGACATCTTTCCGAAGTAGTTTCGTCAATGGTGTTGCGATCATCGAGAAACCTTTAACGAATCATCGATAGTACCCAGCGAGTCCCAGAAAGCTCCGAACTTCAGAAACATTCTTCAGAGGTTTCTAATCAAGAATGGCTGAAATTTTGTTCGGGTCAACCCTAATACCCGAAGAGGATACAACATGTCCCAGAAAGTTGACTTCCCTTAACCAGGATTCACATTTACTAAATTTTGCATACAACTGTTTATCTCGCAGAATCTGAAGTACTAGCCTTAAGTGATCGGCGTGTTCGGACTCATTGTAAGAATAAATTAGAATATCATCCATGAACACCACCACAAATCGATCTAGATACTGTCTGAATACCCAATTCATTAAATCCATGAAAATCACCGGGGCATTAGTGAGCCCAAACGGCATCACTAAAAGCTCATAGTGTCCGTATCTCTTTCTGAAAGCAGTCTTAGGAACGTCAGAATCTCTAACTCGCAACTGATAATAGCCAGATCGTAAATCAATCTTCGAAAACACGAAAGCTCCTTTCACCTGGTCAAATAAGTCATCTATTCGTGGCATCGGATATTTATTGTTTATCGTCACTTTATTGAGCTGACGATAATCAATACACATTCGCATAGTTCCATCTTTCTTTTTCACGAATAGTACTGGAGCACCCCATGGTTAAAAGCTGGGTCGCGCAAAACCTCTGTCGGTCAACTCTTGTAATTGAGCTTCCGATTCTTTTAACTCAACCGGTGCCATATGATACGGAGTAATTAAAATTGGGGTCGTACCTGGGACCAATTCTAAGCCAAACTCTACTTCTTTAATAGGTGGTAATCCCGGTAGTTCCTCAGGAAACACTTCTAGATACTCACAAACTACAGGCATAGTCTTGAGCTTTCGTTCCAATACCTTGCTATCTAATACATATGCAAGATAAGCTTCATAACCCTTTCTCACATATTTCTGAGCTAACACAAAAAATATCACTACCGATAGCCCACTCAGATCACTAGACTCAACTCGTATCGTTTCACCACTCGAACATCGCAAGTCTATAGTCTTTCGCTTGCAATTTACCATAGTGTCATGCTCGGTTAACCAGTCCATTCTGAGAATAATATCGAATTTGTTGAAGCATCAAATCTGCCGGAAAACAGAAATCTTTGATTATTAAAGAACATCTCTTGCATACCTTATCAACTAACACATACTGACCTAAAGTGTTTGACACTCGTACTACAAACTCAGTAGACTCAACAGGTAGAGTCTTACTGGACGCTAATGTTTCACACACGTAAGAATGGGTTGAACCAGGATCAATTAAAGCAATCGCACTAGTACTATAGAGAGTGAAGGTACCAGTGATAACGTCAGGGGAGGATACCTCCTCTCGTGCACGGATAGCATAAGCTCTGGCGGGGGCACGAGTCTCGAATCGAACAGCCACATCAGAAGTCCCTTTCTAGTTACTAGCTCTACTTCCTGAATTTCTCGATGGTCTACCTCTAGTTGTTGCGCCACTCAATCTCGCACCTTGTATCCTATTCTTTTCATCAGATTCTGTGTAATCTCGAATGAAATGATCCCGCGATCCGCATCTATAACAAGCTCTGTTAATAGACTTACCCCAACATTTGCCTACATGCCGTCTTCCACACTGTGGACATTCGAGTTTTTCTAGCTGATTGTTGCCAACACCAGCAACCGAAGTAACTCGAGAGTCCGTTGATGGTCGCTCCTTTATAGAAATTCCTGCGGTCGTCTTTGATCTGTTAGAATCATCTCTGAACTTTTTTGCAGTCGAGAATAAAGTTTTACCTGATGATCTTTTACGAAAGTCTCTAGCTTCAGATTCAGCTTTCTTTTTCTCCTTTCCAAGCTCTTCAGCCTTGCAAGCTCGTTCAACCAGTGTTACGAATTCTTTTATTTCTAAAATACCCCCCAGTAACTTTAAATCTTCATTCAACCCCTCTTCAAATATAATACATATGGCAACTTCATCAGCTACACACTCCCTAGCATATCGACTGAGTCTTACAAACTCACGTTCATATTCGGATACCATCATACGGCCTTGTTTAAGCTCCAAAAATTCTTTATGCTTTTGATCGGTGAATCGTTGGCTAATATACTTCTTACGAAACTCTGTCTGAAAGAAATCCCAAGTGACTCGTTCATTCAGAACAATCGAAATCAAGGTTCTCCACCAATAGTAGGCCAAATCTCGTAATAAGGATATGGCACACTTTAGGCATTCATTGGGTGTGCAAGACAGCTCATCAAAAACACGGATGGTATTATCGAGCCAAAACTCGGCCCTTTCAGCGTCATCAGTCACTGTGGCTCGAAATTCTTCGGCCTCGTACTTCCTAATCAAGTCAACAGGAGGTTTACTCGGCCTCAAAGGATCAGTAGTTGATGGTATTATAGGCACCGGAGAAGGATTATTTAAATTCAGAAATTGTTGAGTAGCCAGGTTTGCTCGGGCATATTGCGCAGCCCACTCATTCATAATGGTAAAAAAGGCTTGCTTAGCCCCATCATCTTGATTACTGGCAGATGGTTGAGGTTCAACAGGAACTGTCCCTTGCGCGAGAGTGGCTTCTACACTCTCAACGTCATCCGCTATGGCTCTCACTGGATTGGATTCCATTTACTAATAAAAAACAACAATTTTAGCCATCAAAAGTCATCACACTATCATATACTAGCATTATGACATGTATAGCTAGACTCACACGTGCTACGGTAGTCCTAGAATGATTAAATCGTAGCTCTAATACCAATAAAATGTAACAGCCAAATATCCGTGTCTATTACTAGAGTAAACCTGCTCAACTCTTGAATAGAACACTTGAAGTTCATAAAAAAAAAATTATTAAAGTGTGAAGCCTTGAACTTAATGCATGACATCACCCGATTTAAACCTTTCTATTAATTTAGTGATTTTTCCCCTCTTGACCAAACACACATACATAATATATATTTCAATCATATCACAAATATGAAGCTCTAAGTCAAGTTGATTAACATTTTGAGATTTATAACCAAAACATTTTCAAATCCATACATAGAAATTTAGCCTTATTCGCATGGCTTTATATACAATTCTATCAAAATAGCAAACCCCCCAAAATATTATCCTATACATGCCATAATGTCTACTAAAGTTTTAAAACAAAAGTACAAAAAGGTTGTCAAAAGTTGCGATGACTTCGTGATGGTTCCAAGCTTTTCTTGACAAGATGATCTATAGCAAAGCAATAAACACACCCGAGTGAGTTATTAACTCAGTAAGTCCTAAGGAATTTCAATAATATAATAATCTAATTATCTACAAAGTAAATAATTAACTCAATACTATTCGAATTCAACCATGATATCACAAAGAAATCTTAAGTCACAAACGTACCTTATGCATTTGGTACATACGTACCCAAATTCACTATGTACTCCTACTCCAAATATTCACAATTAAAATACCATGGCAAATGTCATGTCCAGACCATTGACATATTTATATATAAATAATATACAAGCCTAAATTTTATTTAATGCATAAACCACGCCACTCCATCCATCAATCAAATCTCCAATTTAATGTTTAATTGCATTCTCATTTGTAACAAGTAGTACTCTATAATCGACATTGCACACTTAGTGCTCGATTTGAAAGTCCGCACACATAATGCTCTTACTTATTCGTACACATAGTGCCATGTTTTCTCGCACACATAGTGCTACATAGCCTCGCACACATAGTGTTGTAATTTTCTTATCTTTAACCATCACATTATCATAGATTGATCAATAATTTCACATTCGATTTCCAAGAACTCATACATACTATGATTTCTTATCTAACTTAAATTACCTAAGGACTTAACTTTTTAATCGGATGAACAACTCTAATCGGCTACTCCACTGCTTTTCGCTTTCCCTTTGGCCGAACTTGGCTCTCTTTGATCTTGAACTTCAACTCCAGCTAAGCAAATAAAATAACTCAATCATCATAGCCCCAATTTATACTTCTTCCTCATAGACACACACACAGAGATTCGGTATTTGCCCATACATAATTTAAAATTTAACCTTTAAACTTAATGCATATCCAAACATACTTTTCATCTATTCCAATTATTCGATACATGACAAGATCAATTTTGGCAACTCACATTTCCATATTTTATTAGCTAAGCTCATTTTCGGTTAGTATTCATTTAAAATCTATGAAGCTCATATACTTCTAATTTCATGAGTTCAACATCTTAATGCCCATTGTAATTACTCAAACAAATTTCAAATACATAAATTAAGTCACTCAAGCTATCTTGATTTAAAAATCGGCAAACACACATATATCAAGCTATTTTAACCAAATTCTACTTAACACTTAAATTAAAATATGCACTTAAACTTACTTGTTTTCATTATGCCTTTCATTCCCAAAACATAAAAATATCAATCTTATTTCTTCTTCCATGTCTCGGTCAACTACTCAATTTACCACATAACATGAATTTTGCACTCTCCTATCCATATGACTCATTCAGCTTTAACATTGACCTATTTCTCATAAAAGGAAATAACAAATAAAATGAACATTCCATTAAACCCCATATGGCCGAATGCACCAAGTATTACCCGCTAATAATTCAACAAATTCAACCTCATAATAACCTCTACTTATTCAATATAACATGAAAACAACCTCTACTCCTAACCTCTTGATATACGGCTTAATGCCCAAATCACCATAAAAGTTTGATTTTTTTGACATTGCCAAAATGCATTTAACAATTAGCTTAACATATATAAAAAGAAGTTTAAACAACATTTCAAAACTTACCTCCAACTAGTAAAAAGGGTTGCCGAATTGCCTTAGTGTAAATTTCCCTATTTCTTTCCTTTTTGTTTCGGTTTTGGAAAGGAGGAGAAGAACATGAACACTCTTCTTCCATTTCTTCTTTTATTCATCTTTATTTTGAATATTTTAATCACTTACCAATATAAAATTATAATTAATAGAAACTTAGTGGAGGAACATCATTACTTGGCCGGCCACTTAGTACAAATTTGGCATTTTGACATGCAAACCTAAACTTTCCTACTTTAAAATTATTTGGTCCTTACATATTTACCTATCATATTTTTCTAAGTTCTCAACTAAGTCCTTTCAAGTGAAATTCACATTCATAAGACTAAATTAAAACCTCAAATTTTTCACACATGCACCATCACACATAAGGATATGCAAATTTAATTTTAAATAAATGTTATGACTCGATTTTGTGGTTTCGAAACCACATTTCGACTAGGGTCAAATTAGGGCTGTCACAACTCTCCCCCACTTAAAAATTTTCGTCCTCGAAAATCTTACCGTCGAATAAATTTGGATAACGTTCTTTCATAGAGTCTTCGAGCTCCCAAGTAGCCTCTTCTACTCCGTGTTTGACCCATAGTACTTTTACTAAAGAAATCTTCTTATTCCGTAATTCTTTCACTTCTTGAGCTAAGATACAGATCGGTTCTTCTTCATAGCTCAAATCTGATTGAATCTCAATTTCGGATGGATTAACCACATGTGAAAGATCAGATCTATACCGTCTAAGCATCGATACATGGAATACATTATGAATCTTTGTGAGTTCGGGTGGCAGAACCAATCTATAAGCAACCGGTCCTATCCGTTCGGCTATTTCGTACAGTCCAATAAATCTTGGGCTTAATTTGCCCTTACGGCCAAATCAAAGTACTTTTTTCCAGGGTGAGACTTTCAAAAATACTTTATCACCAATTTGATACTCGATATCTTTGCTTTTCAAATCTGCATATGATTTCTGACGATCTGATGCTGCTTTCAAACTATCAGTAATCACTTTCACTTTTTCTTCAGCTTCTCTAATCAGATCAACCCCGTATATCTTATTTTCACTGAGCTCGATCCAATACAGTGGCGTACGGTATTTACGACCGTACAAAGCTTCATAAGGTGCCATCTTAATACTTGATTGGAAGCTATTGTTGTACATAAATTCAATCAGAGGTAAATATCGTTCCCACGAACCACTAAACTCGAGAATAAAACATCTCAACATATCTTTGAGTACCTGAATAACTCGTTTTGATTGACCATCTGTTTGGGGATGGAAAGCAGTGCTAAAATGTGATTTAGTACCCAACTCTTCGTGTAATTTTCTCCAAAATCGAGAGGTAAATCTGCGGTTTCTATTAGAAACAATAGAAGTAGGTACTCCATGCAATCGAACAATTTGAGAAACATATAACTCTGCCAATTTGCCAAGCAAGAAATTCGTACGAATAGGGATAAAATGAGAGGACTTAGTCAATCTATCAACAATAACCCAGATTGAGTCTTTCTTGCTTTGCGTCAACGGTAAACTAGATACAAAGTCCATCATTACTCGATCCCATTTCCACTCAGGTATCATGATCGGTTGTTATAATCCCGAAGGCACCTAATGCTCCGCTTTCACTTGTTGACATATCAAACATTTAGAAACAAAGTCAGAAATGTCTCTCTTCATGCCATGCCACCAATATTGTCTTTTTAAATCGTTGTACATTTTTGTGCTACCAGGATGGACAGACATTCGGCTACTATGAGCCTCACTCAAAATCATCGAAGTAAGTTCTGAATTTCTCAGGACACATAATCGATCTCTGAACCTTAAACAATCATTATTGTCAATTTGAAACTCTGAATCCGTGTTGGAATCACATTGACCTCATTTAGCAACTAATTCGCCATCAATTTTCTGTGCTTCACAAATTTGCCGAATTAACACTGGTTCTACTTTTAATTCTGCCACTAGCATATCATCAACGAAAATAGACAAATGTACATTCATTGTCGAAGAGCAAATAGAGATTTTTGACTTAGGGCATCAGCCACCACGTTTGCCTTTCCTGGATGATAATCAATGACAATTTCATAATCCTTTAATAATTCAAGCCACCGTCGTTGTCTCAGATTCAAGTCTCTCTAAGTCATTAAATATTTTAGGCTTTTATGATCAGTAAAAACATGGCATTTCTCTCCAAACAGGTAATGACACCAAATTTTAAGAGAAAATACTATCGTAGCTAGTTTGATATCGTGAGTTGGATAATTTTTCTCGTGAGGATTTAGTTGTCTTGAAGTATACGCAACAACTCTACCCTCCTGCATCAACACACAACCCAAACCGTTCAAAGAGGCATCACTGTAGACTACAAACTCTTTACCAGACTCTGGCTGAACTAACACGGGAGCTTCCGTCAAAAGAGTCTTCAGCTGGTCAAAACTTGTCTGACACTTCTCTGACCACTCAAACTTGACACCTTTTCGAAGTAGTTTCGTCAATGGTGTTGCGATCATCGAGAAACCTTTAACGAATCGTCGATAGTACCCAGTGAGTCCTAAAAAGCTCTGAACTTCAGAAACATACCTCAGTGGTTTCCAATCAAGAATGGCTGAAATTTTGTTCGGGTCAACTCTAATACCCGAAGAGGATACAACATGTCCCAGAAAGCTGACTTCCCTTAACTAGAATTCACATTTACTAAATTTTGCATACAACTGTTTATCTCGCAGAATCTGAAGTACTAGCCTTAAGTGTTCGGCGTGTTCAGACTCATTGTGAGAATAAATCAGAATATCATCCATGAACACCACCACAAATTGATCTAGATACTGTCTGAATACCCGATTCATTAAATCCATGAAAATCACCGGGGCATTAGTGAGCCCAAACGGCATCACTAAAAGCTCATAGTGTCCGTATCACGTTCTGAAAGCAGTCTTAGGAACGTCAGAATCTCTAACTCGCAACTGATAATAGCCAGATCGTAAATCAATCTTTGAAAACACAAAAGCTCCTTTCACCTGGTCAAATAAGTCATCTATTCGTGGCAGTGGATATTTATTCTTTATCGTCACTTTATTGAGCTGACGATAATCAATACACATTCGCATAGTTCCATCTTTCTTTTTCACGAATAGTACTAGAGCACCCCGTGAAAAGCTGGGTCGCGCAAAACCTCTGTCGGTCAACTCTTGTAATTGAGCTTTCGATTCTTTTAACTCAACCGGTGCTATATGATACGGAGTAATTAAAATTGGGGTCATACCCGGGACCAATTCTATGCCAAACTCTACTTCTTTAACAGGTGGTAATCCCGGTAGTTCCTCAGGAAACACTTCTGGATACTCACAAACTACAGGCACAGTCTCGAGCTTTCGTTCCGATACCTTGCTATCCAGTACATATGCAAGATAAGCTTCATAACCCTTTCTCACATATTTCTGAGCTAACTCAAAAGATATCACTACCGGTAGCCCACTCAGATCACTAGACTCAACTCGTATCGTTTCACCACTCGAACATCACAAGTCTATAGTCTTTTGCTTGCAATTTACCACGGCATCATGCTCAGTTAACCAGTCCATTCCGAGAATAATATCAAATTTGTCGAAGGGCAACAGCATCAAATCTGCCAGAAAATAGAAATCTTTGATTATTAAAGAACATCTCTTGCATACCTTATCAACTAACACATACCGACCTAAAGGGTTTGACACTCGTACTACAAAGTCAGTAGGCTCAACAGGTAGAGTCTTCCTGGACGCTAATGTTTCACACACGTAAGAATAGGATGAACCAGGATCAATTATGTAACACCCTTCACCCGTAACCGACTCCGGACCGAGTTTCGAGGCATTACCGGACTTAAACATTCACAAACATATAAAATCGGGTCACAAAGTTCTGCCCAAAATTAAAACTTGCAAACCACAATAAATAATGACCACACCTCACGGCCATGTACAAAAGCTCAATGTAGGCCAATACGTAAACCAAATCATAATAATAATACATGACATGAAATAAACTTCTTATACATGCCACTCACATGAAAACATTTAACATATACTAGCCAATACTCCAAGGGTAATGGCTTGATAGTGTGATCTTTGCCTCCGACGATCTCACCCCCTGAGCTGACCTGACAAACTAAAAATAAATGAAAAGAAGGAAGTAAGCTTTACGCTTAATAGGCAAGTACATAAATAATGAATAAAGAATTTAGTATGATTACATAATAACTCAAGTGTATCTACTTTTAATTTCACTATTTATTCCACTTTTGTCAAGCTGTCTCTCCTGCGTCATGTTCACTAAATAAATCATAACTCGAGTTACGAAACTTGAAATCCAATTCCGTAAATTTTACTTGAAAATAGACTCATATATCTATTCACTAATTTTTTTCTAGAATTTTTTGTCAAGCCAATTAGTACAGTTTATTAGTTAAAATTTCCCCTGTTACACAGCTCGACTGATCTGACCTCTGTTCACTACGAATTTAATTTCTCCCAGTATACAATTCAAATAATCATGAAACCTGTTTCATTTAAAACTATACTCAATAATGAATTTATGCATATAAACTATATTTCTTAATTTGTTTTTTACAATTTTTAATGATTTTTCAAAGTTGGAACAGGGGATCACATAGTCATTCTGAGCAAGTCACACACAATTATAAATATCTCAAAATATAGAACTCCTTTACTTGCTCCGTTTCTTTTATATGAAAATAGACTCATCAAGATTTAATTTCACATCTCATTCAGCCTCTAGTTAAATTCCTACTATTTTTGGTGAGTTTTCAAAATCACGTCACTGCTACTGTCCCACAACAGTTTTAGTGCTAATTCACTCTTTCACACTTTCTTTGTATTAACCTCATTTTAACATACATATCACAATTCATTTTCACTACATTTCATACATTACAAGTATAGGTCCATAATTACATTGTCACCATAAAGCCATCCCGTTGAACAATTCGGATCAATTCTCGATACTTGATGGTTTTTGACACACACTCCACCATCATATTTCATATAATTCGGCTCTCTTGTACACATGGTGAACACTTAGTACCACCCATGTGACCTAGCCAATTTATCTCGTAGCTCTCTTGTCTACATGGTGTCCTTCACTGGAACCACGCATGCGACCTAGCTACATATATCCCGTAGCTCTCTTGTCTACATGGGATACTTCTGTATCACACATGTGACCTAGCTACATTTATCTCTCTCCCGTAGCTCTCTTGTCTACATGGGATACTTCCAGTATCACACATGTGACCTAGCTACTACATAGTATCGTGTAGCTTTCTTGTACACATGATGTGCACTCGGCATCATACATGTGACCTATTTGCACTCCATCTATATTATTCAATTCTTAGAATGTTCAACGGGATTTCTCTCTCTATTACTTATTTCCATTCTTCCAATAATCAATTTATGCTTCAAAATCGGCTAAAATATATATAATAGGCTGAAATATAAAAATGTAAATGAAGTTAATGTATTATTTACATACAAACTTACCTCGAGTGCAAAATATAGAAATTTTGCAATTTAGTCCAAAACATTTTCCTTTCCCCGTTCGAGATCGATTCCACGCCTTTCTTGATCTATAATATCACATTTAGCCTAATAATTAGTCACACTATTCATGTGGGTCTAAAAATCATATTTTTACAAATTTGCATTTTGACCCCTAAACTTTTGCATATTTGCACTTTTTCCCCAAGACTCGAAAAATTAAACTTCATCCTATTTCCTTGTGTTTTATGACATACTGATCATTTTTCCTTCTATGGCAACATCAAAATCTCACTCTAACACATAGTTATGAACAATAGATATTTTTATCGATTATGCCGTTTTACTCGTTTTTCTGAAAAATCACTTAGCAAAAGTTGTTTAACACAATTTCAAGCTTCATATTCTACCATAAAACATCAAAATAAACACATTTCACCTATGGGTATTTTTCCAAATATGAACCCTAGCTTAAATAATTGCTAGAATAAGCTTAATCGAGCTCACAGGGATTCCAAAAACGTAAAGAACATTAAAAGCGAGGCTTGGAATCACTTACTATTGAGCTTGGAAAGCTTGAAAACCCTAGCCATGGCCTCCCCATGCTAATTTCGGCCTCCATGAAGAAGATGAGCAAAATTGGCTTTTAATTTTGTATTTTAATTCATTTTACCCCTAAATGACCAAAATGCCCTTACTACTAAACTTTCAAAAATTCCTTCCATGTCCTAATTTTGTCCATGAACTTAAAATTGGTCAAATTGCTATTTAAGACCTCCTAATTAATATTTTAAAGCAATTCATACTAGAAACTTCTAGAATGCAAGTTTTGCAACTTATTCAATTTAGTCCCTAACTTCAAATTAAGCACTTTATGCATTGAATTTCTTCACGAAATTTTCACGAAATCATGAAATCATATCATAAACCTCAAAATAATTATAAAATAATTATAAAACAATTATTTCTATCTCGAATTTGTGGTCACGAAACCACTATTCCGATTAGGCCCTGATTCGGGTTGTCACAAATTAAAGCAAACACACTAGTACTATAGAAAGTGAAGGTACCAGTGATAATGTCAGGGGAGGATACCTCCTCTCGTACACGGATAGCATAAGCTCTGGCGGGGGCACGAGTCTCGGATCGATCAGCCACATCAGAAGTCCCTTTCTAGTTACCACCTCTACTTCCTGAATTTCTCGGTGGTCTTCCTCTAGTTGTTGCGCCACTCAATCTCGCACCTTGTATCCTATTCTTTTCATCAGATTCCATGTAATCTTGAATGAAATGATCCCGCGATCCGCATCTATAACAAGCTCTGTTAATAGACTTACCCCAACATTTGCCTACATGCTGTCTTCTACACTGTGGACATTCGAGTTTTTCTAGCCGATTGTTGCCAACACCAGCAACCGAAGTAACTCGAGAGTCCGTTGATGGTCGCTCCTTTATAAAAATTCCTGCAGTCTTCTTTGATCTGTTAGAATCATCTCTGAACTTCTTTACAGTCGAGAATAAAGTTTTACCCGACGATCTTTTACGAAAGTCTCTAGCTTCAGATTCAGCTTTCATTTTCTCTTTTCCAAGCTCTTCAGCTTTGCAAGCTCGTTCAACCAGTGTTACGAATTCTTTTATTTCTAAAATACCCCCTAGTAACTTTAAATCTTCATTCAACCCCTCTTCAAATGTTTTACACATGGCAACTTCATCAGCTACACACTCCCTAGCATATCAACTGAGTCTTACAAACTCACGTTCATATTCGGATACCGTCATACGGCCTTGTTTAAGCTCTAAAAATTCTTTACGCTTTTGATCGGTGAATCGTTGGCTAATATACTTCTTATGAAACTCTGTCTGAAAGAAATCCCAAGTGACTCATTCATTCGAAACAATCGAAATCAGGGTTCTCCACCAATAGTAGGCCAAATCTCGTAATAAGGGTATGGCACACTTTAGGCATTCATCGGGTGTGCAAGACAGCTCATCAAAAACACGGATGGTATTATCGAGCCAAAACTCAGCCCTTTCAGCGTCATCAGTCACTGTGGCTCGAAATTCCTCGGCCCCGCGCTTCCTAATCAAATCAACAGGAGGTTTACTCGGCCTCAAAGGATCAGTAGTTGATGGTATTTTTTTGGGTACAGAGAAGGATTTTTTAAATTCAAAAATTGTTGAGCAGCCGGGTTTGCTCGGGCATATTGCACAACCCACTCATTCATCATGGTAAAGAAGGCTTGCTTAGCCCCATCATCTTGATTACTCGCAGATGGTTGAGGTTCAACAGGAATTGTCCCTTGCACGGGAGCGGCTTCTACACTCTCAATGTCATCCGCTATGGCTCTCACTGGATTGGATTCCATTTACTAATCAAAACAACAATTTTAGCTGTCAGAACTCATCGCACTATCATATACTAGCATTATGACATGTATAGCTAGACTCACACGTGCTACGGTAGTCCTAGAATCGACTAAACCGTAGCTCTGATACCAATAAAATGTAACACCCAAATATCCGTGTCTATTACTGGAGTAGATTCATATAACATAACCTGCTCAACTCTTGAATAGAATCATAAAAAAAATTTATTAAAGTGTGAAGCCTTGAACTTAATGCATGACATCACCTGATTTAAACCTTTCTATTAATTTAGTGATTTTTCCCCTCTTGACCAAATACACATACATAATATATATTTCAATCATATCACAAATATGAAGTTCTAAGTCAAGTTGATTAACATTTTGAGATTTATAACCAAGACATTTTCAAATCCATACATAGAAATTTAGCCATATTCGCATGGCTTTATATACAATTCTATCAAAATAGCAAACCTCCCAAAATATTATCCGATACATGCCATAATGTCTACTAAAGTTTTAAAACAAAAGTACCAAAAGGTTGTCAAAAGTTACGATGACTTCGTGATGGTTCCAAGCTTTCCTTGACAAGATGATCTATACCAAAGCAATAAACACACCGAGTGAGTTATTAACTCAGAAAGTCCTAAGGAATTTTAATAATATAATAATAATCCAATTATCTACAAAGTAAATAATTAACTCAATACTATTCGAATTCAACCATGATATCACAAAGAAATCTTAAGTCACAAACGTACCTTATGCATTTGGTACATACTTACCCAAATTCACTATGTACTCCTACTCCAAATTTTCACAATTAAAATACCATGGCAAATGTCATGTCCAGACCATTGACATATTTATATATAAATAATATACAAGCCTCAATTTTATTTAATGCATAAACCACGCCACTCCATCCATCAATCAAATCTCCAATTTAATGTTTAATTGCATTCTCATTTGCAACAAGTAGTACTCCATAATCGACATTGCACACTTAGTGCTCGATTTGAAAGTCCGCACACATAGTGCTCTTACTTATTCACACACATAGTGCCGCATAGCCTCACACACATAGTGCTGTAATTTTCTTATCTTTAACCATCACATTATCATAGATTGATCAATAATTTCACATTCCATTTCCAAGAACTCATACATACTATGATTTCTTATCTAACTTAAATTACCTAAAGACTTACCTTTTTAATCGGATGAACAACTCCGATCGGCTAGTCCACTGCTTTCACTTTCCCTTTGGCCGAACTTGGCTCTCTTTGATCTTGAACTTTAACTCCAGCTAAGCAAATAAAATAACTCAATCATCATAGCCCCAATTTATACTTCTTCCTCATAGACACACACACAGAGATTCGGTATTTGCCCATACATAATTTAAAATTTAACCTTTAAACTTAATGCATATCCAAACATACTTTTCATCTATTCCAAGAATTTGATACATTACAAGATCAATTTCCGCAACTCACATTTCCATATTTTATTAGCTAAGTTCATTTTTGGTTAGTATTCATTTAAAATCTATCAAGCTCATGTACTTCGAATTTCATGAGTTCAACATCTTAATGCCCATTGTAATTACTCAAACAAATTTCAAATACATAAATTAAGTCACTCAAGCTATCTTGATTTAAAAATTGGCAAACACATATATATCAAGCTATTTTAACCAAATTCTACTTAACACTTAAACTAAAATATGCTCTTAAACTTACTATGTTTTCATTATGCCTTTCACTCCCAAAACATAAAAATATCAATCTTATTTCTTCTTCCATGTCTCGATCAACTACTCAATTTACCAAATAACATGAATTTTGCACTCTCCTATCCATCATGACTTATTCGGCTTTAACATTGACCCATTTCTGATAAAAGGAAATAACAAATAAAATGAACATTCCATTAAACCCCATATGACCGAATGCACCAAGTATTACCCAACTAATAATTCAACAAATTCAACCTCATAATAACCTCTACTTATTCAATACAACATGAAAACAACCTCTACTCCTAACCTCTTGATATACGACTTAATGCCCAAATCACTGTAAAAGTTTGATTTTCTTGACATTGCCAAAATGCATTTAACAATTAGCTTAACATATATAAAAAAAAGTTTAAACAACATTTCAAAACTTACCTCCAACTAGTAAAAAAGGTTGCCGAATTTCCTTAGTGTAAATTTCCCTATTTCTTTCCTTTTGTTTCAGTTTTGGCAAGGAGGAGAAGAAGATGAACACTCTTCTTCCATTTCTTCTTTTATTCATCTTTATTTTGAATATTTTAATCACTTACCAATATAAAATTATAATTAATATAAACTTAGTGGAGGAACATCATTACTTGGCTGGCTACTTAGTACAAATTTGGCATTTTGACATGCAAACCTAAACTTTCCTACTTTAAAATCATTTGGTCCTTACATATTTACCTATCATATTTTTCTAAGTTCTCAACTAAGTCCTTTCAAGTGAAATTCACATTCATAAGACTAAATTAAAACCTCAAATTTTTCACACATGCACCATCACACATAGGGATATGCAAATTTAATTTTAAATAAATTTTATGACTCAGTTTTGTGGTCCCGAAACCACATTCTGACTAGGGTCAAATTAGGGCTGTCACATACAACCCAGATTGCATCTTTCTTTTTAGAGACAGTAGTAAACCTGATCCATTGTCACTCTATCCCATTTACTCTCTAGAACCATAATCGGTTGTAACAAACCAGATGGCACCTGATGTTCAGCTTTAACTTGCTGACATATCAAACATTTAGAAACAAAGTCAGAGATATCTCTTTTCATTCCAGACCATTAGTAATGTTGTTTTAGATCATTATACATTCTCGTACTACCCGGATGCACTGATAATCTACTATTGTGAGATTCACTTAGAATCATCTGAATTAACTCTGGATTTCTCGGGACATAAATTCTATCTCGAAACCTCAGACAATAATCTTTATCAACTCTGAATTCTTAATCAAACTCTACATCACACTGAGCTCGTTAGCTAAAATCTCATTATCAATCTTCTGAGCTTCAATAATCTATTGTAAGAATAAAGGTCTTGCTTTCAATTCAGCTAAAACTGAACCATCATAGGACAGAACCAAATGAGCATTCATCGCACGCAGAGCAAACAATGATTTTTGACTCAACGCATCAGCAACAACATTTGCCTTACTCGGATGATAATCTATCACAATTTCATAGTCTTTTAGCAGTTTAAGCCATCTTCTCTATAGTAGGTTTAAATATTTTTAAGTCATTAGATATTTCAAACTCTTATGATCAGAATATATGTGACCTTTCTCACCAAATAGGTAGTGGCACCAAATCTTTAGAGCAAATATAATCGCTGCTAACTCAAGATCATGTGTCGGATAGTTCTTTTTGTGCGACTTCAACTGTCTTGAAGCATAAGCAATGACTTTACCTTCTTGCATCAAAACACATCCCAAATCGATCAATGAAGCATCACTGTAGATTACAAATTCCTTACCTAATTTGGGTTGTACCAATACCGGAGCTTCTGTCAACAAAGTTTTCAATTGATCGAAGCTTTTCTGACACTTTTCAGACCATTCAAACTTCACATCTTTCTGAAGCAGCTTTGTCAACGGAGTCGCAATCATCGAAAAGCCCTTTATGAATCGTCTATAGTAACCAGCAAGTCCTAGAAAACTACTGACTTCAGAGACATTCCTCAGAGGTTTCCAATCCAGATTAGCCAAAATCTTGCTCGGATCAACTCGAATACCAGATACTGATACAATATGACCTAGAAAACCAACTTCTCGCAGCCAAAATTCACATTTACTGAACTTCACATATAACTGTTTATGTCGCAGAATCTATAGCACTAATCTCAGATGCTCGGCATGTTCTGATTCATCAAGTGAATAAATCAATATGTCATCAATGAATACAACAACAAATTGATCTAGATACGGTCTGAAAATTCTATTCATCAAATCCATAAAGATAGCAGTGCGTTAGTCAATCTAAAAGGCATAACTAAGAATCCATAATGGTCGTACCTCGTTCTGAAAGCAGTTTTTGAAATATCTGAGTCTTTTACTCACAACTGATAAAGGCTCGATCCCAAATCTATTTTTAAAAACACAACAGCTCCTTTCAACTGGTCAAAGAAATCATCAATTCGGGGCAGAGGATACTTATTCTTGATAGTCACTTTATTCAACTGACGATAATCTATACACATTCTCATTGTACTGTCTTTTTTTTTCACGAATAAAATCGGAGCACCCCAAGGTGAGAAACTCGATCTAGTAAATCCTCTATCGGTCAACTTTTGACTTTAATTCTTTTAATTCAGTTAGATCCATTCTGTAAAGAGCTATAGAAATCAGAGTAGTATTAGGTACCAATTCAATACAAATTCAACTTCTCTAACTGGAGGTAATCTTGGAAGTTCTTCAGGAAATACATTAGGGAACTCATATACAACAGACACTGATTCAACTTTCTTTTCTGGCACTCTCAAATCAATCACATATGCAAAATAGGCTTCACAACCCTTTCTCACAATGCTTAAAGCTTTCACCGAAGATATCATAGCGGGCAATCCATTCAAATCACTAGATTCAATTCTAACTATTTCATCATTCTTGCATCTCAAATCAATAGTTTTCCGTTTGCAGTTCACCACAGCATCATGCAAAGTTAACCAATCCATACCCAGAATTATATCAAATTCATCAAAAGGTAATAGCATCAAATTAGCCGGAAAACAACTGTCTCAAAATATCAACGGACAATTCTTGCAGACTGTATCAACCAATACACATCTGCCCAGGGGGTTTGAAACTCTAATTATAAATTCAGTAGACTCTATAGGCAAAGTCTTACTGTTCACTAAGTTCATGCATATATACGAATGTGTCGATCCAGGATCTATCAAAGCAATCACAGAAGTATCATAAAGAGTAAATGTACCAGTAATCACGTCTGGCAATAAAGCTTCCTCACGAGCTCGGATAGCATAGGCTCTGGCAGGTGCACGAGCCTTGGATCTAGTAGCTGTGTCTTTTATCCCTCTCTGACTGCCACTTACATTTCCTGTATTTTTGAGAGGTCTACCACGAGAAGTATTGCCACTCAGTCTCAGATTTTGCACACTTTCTTGCTCGACAGATTCAGGGTAATCACGGATAAAATGGTCTAACGATTCATATCTAAAACAAGCCCGATCATACAGTCTACAATTACCGGGATGTCTTTTACCACAATGCTTGCACTCAGGGTGATCAGACTTAGTATTGCGATCTAGCACGATCTCTATTCGAATGTCCCACGTTAGCCTTTGAACGGCTATTATCATCTCTGAACTTCTTTGATGCAGACTGAAATGATTAGCCCGATAATCTCTTTCATACTTCTCTAGCTTCAAAATCAGCTTTTCTTTTCTCTTTCTCGAGATCTTTAGCTTTACATGCTCGTTCAACAAGCACAACAAATTCTTTGATTTCTAGAATCCCGAATAATAGACAAATATCTTTGTTTAAGCCATCCTTGAATCTTTTAGACATTATTGCCTCAGAAGATACACATTCACGAGCATACTGACTCAACCTTACAAATTCCAGTCCATATTCTATGACAAACATACGGCCTTGTTTAAGCTCGAGAAACTCTTTACGTTTTTGATCGATGAATCTCTGACTGATATATTTCTTTCAAAATTTAGCTTGAAAGAAATCCCAGGTGACCTGCGCACTCGAAACCACGGATGTCAAATTTTTTCACCAATGGTACGTCGTATCTCTTAGAAATGAAACAACACATTTTATACATTCCTCGGGACTCAAAGACAATTCATCAAACACTCTTATCGTGTTCTCTAACCAGAATTTGGCCCTTTCAACATCATCATTCGATGTAGCTTGAAATTCTTCAGCCCCATACTTTCTAATCGTATTTACTGGAGGCTTACTAAACTGAACCGGGTTCACTGATGGCATAGCAGGAGCTTGTGGCAAATTAACTGGGGGTGGAGGTTGTTTTACAGCCGAATTGGTTCTAATATATTGGGTGAACTAATCATTCATCATCTGATAGAAGGCTTGTCTAGCCTCACCATCATGGCTAGTCGTAGCCGATCCAGAATCAGATGTCACCGTCCTTTACGCGGGAGCAGGCACATTACTTTCGACATTTTTCGCTATAGCTCTTTCAGGATCCATTTGCTATATAAAAGCACATTTTAATGTCAGGATTCATCACACTATCACGATTCATAAATATGTCATGTATAGCTAGACTCACATAAGCGATGGTAGTCCTAGAACTGACTAAACCATAGCTCTGATACCAATAAAATGTAACACCCCTAACCCGTAACTGTCGCCGGAATAGGTTAAGAGGCATTACCAGACTCGTAACACAGATCAGAACAATCAAATATCAAATATCGTCTCATTTTAATAAACATAGATCACTCATATTCAATACGAACTTTAAACGAGTATACAAATGCCAACACAAATCTTATATTCATATACTTACCCTCCATTCTCAAATAGGCTATACAAAGCAAACATACCTGAATCGGATATAATTTCTCAAAGTCATTCATTTTCTCGGAATGCCTGTTTGAACCGATTGGAAACATAAGGATACGCGAATAGATCAGAAAGCATATACAATGCCGACGTCCCAGACGTGGTCTTACATGTAATCAAACATTGATGCCACTATCCTAGACAGGGTCTTACACAAAATCAGATACGATGCCAATGTCCTAGACATGGTCTTACACGTAAAACATATGTCAATGTCAACATCGTGTACGTGGTCTTACACGCAGAACAGATATCAGAAATTGTATGTCATGACATATGTAACCTAACTATTCTTAGGGTTCGTACGGGGCTTTTCGGACGTAGGAACTTTGTCGATACTTTATCGGATAGCACATATTTAGCTCAAACATTTATTCATCACAATTCGATATTAAATGAATAATAATAATTCAATTCAACAAGCTTATTTGTATATCGACTTACCTCGTACGAATTCAGATAAATTGTATCGGCTACTCGATGACTTTTGACTTTCCCCGATCTAATTTCGTATTCTTTAATTCTTGATATAAATCAATTCAAATTTAACTTATTCAATCACATATTCATTCAAAGCAATCCATATACACAAAATTTGGGCATTCTGCAAACTAGTCCTCATATTTTCACATTTTAACACTTTAGTCCCTAATTCACGAAATCACAAAATACACATAATTTGCTTGTACACAAGCTTGGCTGAATACTCATTGCTCTCATACAAGTCCACACATTTCATTTATTTTACATTTTAGTCCCTCAATTTATAAATTTCATAATTTAGCCCAAATTACTCAAATTCGTCAAAAATCTAAAGACAAAATATGTAAACCCAACCATCAAACTTCCATTTATCAACAACTAATTTAAAAAAAATCATAATTTCATCAATGGAACATTTCAAAATCATTATCAAAATTAGAAATTGAGGCATGGGTTTGATAGTATACGAAGCAACGATTACAAAAACGTAGAAATTATCAAAAACCGAGCAAAACACATACCTAATTCACCAAATCAAAGTGTCAAACCCTAGTTGCTTTTCTCTTTTCTTTTTCCTTTGTATTTTTGGCAAGATGAGCATGAAATGAACTTATTTTAAGCTTTTGTTTTATTTTAATTCATTTAATAAACATGTTACCATTTTGCCCTTTCATTAAACATAAATAAACCTTTGTAATAAGGCCATATATGTCCATTAACCATGGAAATGACATAATAACCACATAAGGACCTCTCATTTATAAAGCCAAATCAAATAGTCACTTTTAACATATAGTAGGCAGCTTTTACATTTTACGCGATTAGGTCCTTTTATCAAATTAAGTACACAAACGATTAAATTTTTAGACGAAACTTTCACACATGTTAATTCACACATCATAAGCACAGAAAATAATATTTAATTATTTTTTTGACTTGGATATGTGGTCCCGAAACCATTATTCTAACTAGGGTCTAAACCGGACTGTTACAAAAGTAGGATGGAGTTTAACTCAAATTCTTAGATGAAATAATAATAAAATATTAACACTTTTAATTCCATACAAGGTTAATAAAAATTAATATATAATATAAAAATATTAATTTTTTATTTTTATCTTATTTATTAAAAATAAAAATTAAAAACTTTTGTTTCAGCTATTTGAAATATTTATAGAAAATACAACTAATTATTTAAAGCAATTCAATTAAGTGTCTATACTGAAAAATAATTTGAAAGGAAAAAAAACTAACACTTCGATCAAAATTGTTCCTTTTATTCAACAAATTATTTTTTTTTTTGCCACTTAGAAAGTATTTTCTTGGAAAATTATGTTAAAATCAATTCCCAAGAATGATTAGAGAGGCCACAAGTGGTCCGCTTCAATTCTAATTTGTTAGATAGAATTTATTTTGACATAATAGTCCAACGAAAAGTTTATCTAAGTATACCATTTTATTCAAATAAAAGAAACATAATTGAAAAAATAAAATAGTGACAGAGAAAGAGAGCTCCCTTAATGTTAATAGGGATCGTCACTAACTAAGGAGGTGTCAAATGACCATTTGTCATACCAATCATACCCATCTAGATAGACATAATAATCTTTCCAAATTTTTCTGTTAACTATTTGATCCAGGAAAACAAATAGGAAATGATCTTTCCTAGTTACCTTGTTTTGTTTCTTATAGTCCACAGAGATACACCAAGAAGAAACCATCCTTCTTGGAACCAACTTGTTATTTTCATTTTCCACAATCTTGATACCTTCTTCCTTCAATGCATATTGAACAAAGTCCATTCAAAAACT
The DNA here is from genome assembly GCA_025698475.1 of Gossypium anomalum. Lineage (NCBI taxonomy): Eukaryota > Viridiplantae > Streptophyta > Magnoliopsida > Malvales > Malvaceae > Gossypium > Gossypium anomalum. Next base: position 47,390,629 of record CM046964.1, read on the forward strand.
ATCATAGATGGGATAAATTATCCCCGCTTTTAACAATTGAGACTTGAGTTTACTAAGATCAAATATTCAAGATTGAATCAAGTTCATCTATCCCTTGATAGACACCTTTTCAGTTTCTTCTAGCAATAACTTGTGAGTGCACAAAGAAGGATAATTACCTCAAATATCTGAAATAGTCCATCTAATATCCTTTACATACCTTTTCACAACCTTTCAGTTTAACTCGGATGGTTCTTCTATTGACGGTTTTTGTCAGTTGTACTCATAATATGACAGCTTTAATAACCCAAACTAAACTTTCGAAGTGAATCCTTTCAAGTTAGCTTTAAGCAAAGCTAAATATTTCTCACCTTCCTCATCACTTAGGGTGTCTGACATTAGGACTTGTCCTAATGGGTCCTTAGTGGAATTGAGTTCCCATTCTATGGCTAATTCCTCTAACTCGGTCACTATAGAACACTCATCAATTGCGTCAAGAAATCACATAGATTTAAATACATTAAATGTTAACAGGTCGTCCTAAACAGGAATGGTAAGCTCACCATTCTGCACATCAATAAGGGTCCTTCTAGTTGCTAGGACATGCCTTCCTAAGATGGTTGACACCTTATTATCTACTTCAAGGACTAAAGCAATAAAGTTAACAAGAAAAATAAATTTGTCTACACGTACCAATACATCCTCGATTTTTCCTTTCAGATATGCTAAGGATCAATTTGTTCATTGAAGTGTAACTATAGTTGGTCTAACTTCCCCAATCCCCAATTTCCTAAATATGGACATAGGCATAAAGTTCACGCTCGCACCCAAATCACACAAAACCTCACCATAATAAGATGCTCTAATGTGGTAGTGTATGGTAAAACATCCAAGGTCTTTCATATTTGGGGGTGGATTATCTTGTAGATATGCGTTGCATTCCTTTATCAAAGTTACCATATCAAATTCTCCAAGTCTCCATTTATTAAACAAGATATTCTTCATAAATTTAACATAGCTTGGCATCTACTTAAGAGCTTGTAAGGCCCTAATAATAGGTCTTGTAGTTTTGGGTAAGTTTACCAGGTTCCGAGTGAAAATTAGGAGTTAAACAAGTTTATTAGCTTAATTTCATTTTTAAAAACCAGTAAATAATATTTGAAAAAATAAAAATATTTTTATAAATATTAATTTTATGGTTTTAAATAATTTTTGGGTAAAATAAATATTTTGGGTCTAATTAGGATTGAAAAATAAATTAAAGAATTTAAAACATTAATTGAATAGGACCATTTTGCAAAACAAGGGAAATGTAAGAGTGGTTTTTATAGCAAATTATCCTTATTTTCAGAATTTTGGAGGGAAAGGAGTATTTTGTAAAACAAGGGAAATGTGGGAGTGGTTTGATGGTAATTTTCCCATTTTTTAAAAATTAGGTGGGGGTTTTTAGTTTTAAAAACACTACAACTACCTCGCTTTGCACACCATTTTCACCCAAATTAAGAGTTTTTTCTGATGTGAGCACGCCTGGGGCATCCTCGAATGCAAACCAAGATCTAATTGAGCTTCCAAGAGGACCCATAATTTGAGCTGATGCTAAGCATTTCCTACAAGTTGTTTTACTTCTAGTGCAACACCTTGGTTCGAAATAAGGCCCAATGCTCACAAAATCAGCTCGAAGCAACTATCCAAGGAACCCGTGCATTGTTGGCAAGCTGATCCTAGCTCATTTCCAGCTCCTCGAGCTCCGTCCAACTCAACTCAGCTCATTTGAGCTCGTTTCAGCTCGTTTGAGCTCAACTGAGCTTACTTTCAGCTTGTTCTTTATTTCAATAAATTAAACTAAGTTTTAGTTTTATACTAAGTAGTTTGCTACAGCTCAATAACGAAAATCCTAGCTCAAATAATTTCATTAAATGTTTTCATTTTAGTTTGAGCTAGCTGAATTAATAAGCTAGTTAATTCTAATTTATATTGTCCTAATTAGTTAAGTTGTTATTTAAGTTGTTAGTTGCTGTTTAATTATGATTAAATGATATAATTAAATGTGTTCATGTCTTTGTAGGTTCAGCCGATTATGGAGGTACATCAAAAGCTAGGTACATGTACAAACAAGTTCAATGCATTGGGAAATTCATGCATGTTTCGGTTCAATGATTGGAATAATTAAGTTCATGTTCATGGACGGCTTGGATACATGCATATGGATTAATGCTATTCATTCTCACTTGGATGATACAATGAATACATGAAGATACACTTACCTTGGACGTCACCCATGCATGAATGGAGAGCATTTAATGAATGTTCATGTACGGCCAGATTCAAGCCCCTTTCTAGTTACATGCATGGCCGAATGTATGTGGATGAACCATTGGTGTTCCTAAGTGTTTATTCAGCCAAAGGGTAGCTGCCATTTAATTTCTAAATTCAATTCATGAATGAAGCCTAAGAGAAGATGCATGGACCGCAAGCTACAACGAATGTGAGAATGCATCTAGTTCTTGATACATGGATTGTTTGCTGCCCAAATGACTTCCCTAGGTGTCTATTCGGCCAAAAGACACTTCTTTAATACACTAATCAATCCATGAACGAATTTAGACAAGCTAATGGGCTGCCATCTATTCACATTCATCCAAGTCAATTTTGCTTAACCATGAAGCTGCCCATTGAAGTTCCAATCAGCCGAATGTGGACTTAACCCTTTAATGATTTATTCTAGAATATTCTAGTGCATTCTTAGCTGAATTTAATTAGTCTTTAAGCTAATAGTTTGTCCATTCGGCTACTACATGATAGCCTATAAATAGTTTGTTTATTTCTTTGTAAAAAAAACTTTTTGCCAAATTATTAATGAACATTGTTCTTGTGAGGTTGCTTCCTCTCATATCTCGTACAAGTTTCGAAAGACTTATCTAGCTTGTGCTAGTGGCGTCAATCGTCCTTGTTTGAACTTACCACCAATCTTGGTGTAGCGTTCACCTATCCTTCTATCCATCCTTTTCACCTTAACAATATAGGAACCAGGGTGATACTTTTTAGTGTTGAATCATTCTTGACGTTAAGTTCGATTTCCATCCCCATCTTTCAAATTTCTTTTTGTTAACCAAACTGAGCCATTTATCCATCATCCATCTTTGCTACCCTTAACCGAACCTCTTGCTAATTCTACACTTCTTGAAACCTTTCGCTTATCCTAACCTATTTTTTTACTTCTATTACTAAAATTCGAGGCACGAACAATTCTCTCATCTACGATCAGGCAACTACGTGAATTCGACTCAACTTCCCGGGCCGGATCACATCATTTTCTCTCTTTTTATTTTGCTCATTTTCATAGACCACATATTAGAGAATAGATCTAAACTTTTACTCTCTCAAAATTCTCTCCAAAATCTTCACAAAAGTTTTCCAAAGTTGAGCTAAAGCCATCCAAAATTTCTTCAAGTATCTAAGTTGAGCAAAAGTCATCCAAAATTTCTTCAAGGATCTTCATTCGATCTTCTAAATTGATGGTTTGAGATTAATTAAGGGTAATTCTCAACTCTAAAATCAAACTCGTTTGGTTGATCCATTTTGATAAATTCACTTTTAATCAAGAATATGAGTCGATTTTTAAAAAAAAATTAAAACGATTTAATAGATGAAATTAACATTTAAGTTTTATGTTAATGGACCAGGAATGAAGTTTAGAAGTGGTTTGTGGTGCTGAGAAGGTCGTTTAGTTGATGAATTTTATGTTTCGACTTAATTATGCAATTTCAGTAAGGTAGGTTAGAGAAATGATTTAGATCCGTATAGTTTATGAAATTTAGACTTTCTTACTATTAATGTTAGTTTGTAATGTATATTTTGTCTTTGTTAAAGCTTCAAACCAAGATAAGGATGATGCTAATCGGATTTGAGGCTCAAACTTAACTACTTGAACATACTTCTGTTTCAAAAACAAAGTGTGGATGTGAGTGATTTTAAGCGCTATTGGTAAATTTTCCTGGTTATGTGTTAAATTGAATTTTTAAATAGTGTTTTTAATTGCCTAATCACAACTTATTCAGTTTGATTTGCAAAAATTAATTTTATTTTATAAGAGCATGCAATTGGCTTCTGGAAATTTGTGTGTTAGGCTTTTGACATGATTAATTTGGATTGAATGGATTTTAATTGGAGCATGAGTTCTTGAATTTTTGAGCACTTGATGTTGGTTTTATGATTGGTTTAAGATTCATGGACAAAGGAATTTGTTGTGCTTAATTATATTGATGTTGAAATTGTTAAGCTACATGCTTTTAATGACATTTTTATATCTTAAATTAAGTGCTTAAACATCAAATTTTATGCCTTGTATGTATGATTATATTGGCAACATTGCGTGGTGGATCCATTGGATATAGTTGGCATGCCATAAGATTTATGAGTACTCACCATTATATGTGTTCTTTGTGAGCATATGGCTCAAGAAGTTCTAATTTTTGGAGTAAATAAGGGAGTTTGAGCTTGTGTCCCCACTCAACGGGACTATAAGGAGATATAAGGGAGTGTGTGGCTTTGGCCCACTCAATCCGAGACTGTTTCTAATATATAAGAGTTTAGAGATCCGTTTATCCAATGTATGATAACACGTTTAAATATTTCCATGGATGTATTATGCCAATATATGTGTATGTTTATAAGATAAATTATAATTTCATATGCCATATTAAACTGGAATTCTATTCATGGAATAACATAGGTTATTAACATTATAATATGTGATATTATGACTAAAATTTTAATGCTTAATTTACCTTGATTTATGCATGAATTGGGTGCAATTTACTGAATGTTTTTGTAACACCACTAACCCGTATCTGTCACCAGATTAGAGTTATGAAGCATTATAGTACAATCAAAACAGTTAAACAATATTTCATTCACTAACATAAACATATCATATATCAATAATACATTCATATTTCGTCCCTAAATCGAGCCGTTGAGGCCCTAGAAGTACCTTAGAAACAATTCGAGACTAAATCGAAATCATTCAGAGAGTCTAGGAAAAAGCTACAAAAATTTTGATATAGGGGTCACACGGCTGTGTGGCCAGGTTGTGTGCCTCACTCGGTTGAGACACACACCCGTGTCTCAGGCTATGTAACCTTTGAACTAGGGACACATGGCCGTGTCCCAACCCATGTCCTCACCCGTATAACTCTCTGAGTAGGGTCACACAGCCATGTCACACGCCCGTGTTCTAGGCTGTGTGCTAGGCCTTGTAACTGACTGACTTGCATTGTAACACCCCTCACCCGTATCCGTCACTGGAATAGGGTTACGGAGCATTACCAGACTTATTATACAATCAAACATACATTTCTCATATAGTTATCAAATTCAAATACAAGTCATTCACAATCATTCATCAAGTTCTTAATACGAGCCTACAAAGCCCAAAACATGCTTTAGAAGTGGTTCGGGACTAAACCGGTAACTAAAAAGTTTTTTAGAAAACTTAGAAAATTTTTCAAAATATAGGGGACACATGCCCGTATGGCCCGGCCGTGTGCCTTACATGGCCAAAGACATGCCTATGTCACAGGCTATGTGGACATTCGAAATGGGATCACATGGCCGTCTCCCATCACATGTCCAACCCCTTGTAACTCTCTAACTTGGGTCACACGGCCAACCACATGCCTGTGTAACCAGTCCGTGTGCCCTTCGAAGTAGCCTCACACGCCTGTGTGCTAGGCCATGTGCTAAGCCGTGGCAAACCTGTAGGGTATACTGACTTATGCCACATGGCCAAGTCACACGCTGTGTGTTGGGCCGTGTGGAGTATAGTGACTTCATTTCTAATTAAACACCAGGGGACACACAGCCATGTCACCTGACCATGTGTCACACACGACTGAGACACACGCCCATGTCTCTTCCCATGTGGATAAAAATAGGCTATTTACCAAGCCATCTTTCTCACCCAAATTTGTATACACCTATACAATCCAAATGGCACATAATATGGCAAAATTAGGCATTCAACCAACCTCAACCAAGTATAATTCATACCATTTCCATACCAAAAACAACAAGGCATATATGCTCCATAATATGCTAATCAATTTCATACCAAATTCATAATCTCAAATCACCAAAATAATCACTTTCAACTATGCACTAATTGGCCTAAAATCACAAGCATATCTATCTCAAATTTTCAACCAAATGGTAATCAATTTATCAATTCACAATAAACATCACATAACCATTACCAACCACATAACAAAAGTCCATATACACATATATACACACACACTAAACATGCAAAAGTAAACCAAGTCATATGGCTATACACATAACTATCCATTCATCATTTACAAGCCAATTCAAATGGTTAAATCCATTACCAAACTATATACCAAATGACCATAACTCCTATACATGCCAATAACCAAATTATATAAGCTCAAAAGTACCAAAATGAAAGCTCGATAGCGTGATGCAATCTCTGACAACTCCCAATCCAAGCTAGCTTCAATGTTCACTATAAAACATGGAAAAGTAAACAAAGTAAGTATAAAGCTTAGTAAGCTACTATAGTTAATAAGCAAAACTCACCATTTAATCACCATTCAAGTAATATAGCATAGTATACTTCAAAATCATGTAATTATAAGGTTAACATATATTTAACCTCATAATTAATCAAGATCTCATAACTTTCATAGTTTCAATGCTCATATAGTTTTCGTACATACCTGTACTGATACGTATCTATTTCTCACCATTTCATATCTTCGATATACCCATTAAATAATTTGGAATACTATCGGATACACGGGAATCTCACACCCTAAGTGCCAATACATAGCCGAAGCTATCTCAATCTCATATCACATATAATGCTCACTCTCGAGCTATCAACGAGTCTGCTCACACAAGCTGATGGTCATGACATAGCTACACGGTGCTGCTCACACAAGCTGATGAGAATCTGCAACACATGCTAGATAACTTAGCCACCGATAGGATGTACGGACCATCACCCAAATAACATAACCCCTAATGACATGTCATTCATATCCTAATCTATTCCTAACGTTCAACTGGGATTTCACATTTGCCGAATCATCATCGAACATATCTGTAAGGTCGTATTCACAATTAATTCAATAATAAAGCATTTAAAACACAATTATATTAATGCTTATTAACATACGAACTTACCTCGATTCACAAAAATGACGAAGTAGATCGACTAATCCAGAACTTTGTTTTTCCCCCGATCTAAATTTGAATTTCACTTTTCTTAATCTATATGTAACCAAAATTAACTTATTTAATTGTCATTCTATTCAATTTAACCCAAAAATCATATTATGGCAACTTTACACTTTTGCCCCTAATGTCTCAACATTTTTACAATTTAGTCCTTATCTCATAAAAACACAAATTCATGCAATTAGGTCCTTACCCATGCTAGCCAAAATTCCCTTATCACCATAGCAGCCTATATTTTTCATTTATTTCACATTTTAACCATAAAATTTACTCATTACTTAATTTAATCCCTAATTGGAAATTTTATCAAAAATCACTTTGCAAATGTTGTTTATCTAACAAAAAGCATACATTTTCTATAATAAAACATCAAAGTACACTCATATTCATCAATGGCAAAACCCTAAACCTTTAACAGTTTTGGAAATTAGTCCCTGGGCTAGCTAGATTAAGCGGCAACGATCTTAAAAACATAGAAATAATTAAAAATGTGACAAAAACCATACCTAAATGGACAATGGAAGCTTGGCCGAATGTTAAATGTTCAACAATGGAGTTTTTCATATTATTTTCAGTTGGAGAAGAACTAAAAGATGATAATATGTTTTGGGTTTATTATTTTAACTTAATTTATTCAATTACTATTATAACCTTTAAAAACATTAAAATTTTCACTTATACCAAGCCATGTATATCCATTATCAACATAAATTGTAACGTCCCAAAAATTTTAAAATCCCGAATTATCTTTTTTTTCGATTCTGATAAAAAATGTGTGCTTAGTATTCCCGGTTAAGTGTTAATTATGTGATAGTAGGTCTCGATTAGTTTTGGAGTTATAACTAAGAAGTGAAAGAAATTATAATTTAATTATTAAAAGAACCCTGATGGCAAGTATGTGGGCTTTTGAATAAATGAAGGAAGAATTGGACAGAAAAGAGCTTGTTGGCCCAGGGGATAAGTGGCGTGTTGCTAGTGTCAGAGGTCTGGGGTTCGAATCCCTCCTTGCTCAAAAGAAGGATTTATTTTTGCTTAAGAGATGGACAGAGGTGGCGTTGGATATGAACTCTGTAGGGAGTGATAAGAGGAGAAATTTGAGGAGAGCATTAAGGAGTTACCAGGATGAAAAACTAGGAGATGAGGAGTGAAGAAGTGGTGGAGCCGAAATGGGAATTTGGGCTTGGGAAATTCAGCTATAGAGGCTATATATACGTGTTGAATGGGAGGTTGCCAAGCTAATGCCGAATTCTCCTTCACCTTGTTGCCAGAAACCCTTTTTCCTAAAGCCGAAAACCCTTGGTTTTCTTCTTTTCCTTGTGCCGATTTCCCATCCTTTCTCTACTCAATTTTTTTGATTCACTTTTGGTTTAGCCGACTTCTTCTTACCTATTTCCTTGGTGCCAAATAATCTTTTATTTTCCATACAAATCGCAAGGGCCGAACACCTCTTTGGCTGAATACCCTTGGAGCCGCCACTACTTTTTTTAGTCGATCAGTCCTATTGTAAGTGTTTTGGTTCTTCCAATCAGTTTTTTTAAGTATTGAGTATTCAGTTCCTCACTTCTTCTAATCGGTTTTGGTAGGATTAGGCATCGAATCTCAGTCTTTTGAATCCCTGTCGATTTGCTCCTTAGATGTGAGACTTTGGTAAGTGTTCTTGATCTTAGTTGGCTGAATGGTCATAGTTAAGGGAAGGGGGACTTGTGTTGGATACAAGTCACCTATTATTCTGGTTTTAATAATTAAGATTGGTGCAGATCTAGGAGTTGATTGTGGTTAGTGATTAAAGAAGGGACTGTTATAACTTGTCGCGCAAGGTAAGGTGAAGGGTGAGGTTTCAATTTTAGTAAAGATATGTATTAAGCATGCGATTAATTGAAGGGTGATATCGATTGTAGGTTCGGGGCTAAGGAAATCGTAGCACACTTTATTATCAGGTGTGTACATACACTGCACACACAAGTAGATCGGCAAAAGCTAAAATGCCAAAAAGCCAAAATACCGAAAAGCTGAAATGCCAAAAAGCCAAAAGTTTGGCTACGGTAGTCTTGCGAGTGCGCGAACACTCATAAGGGGGAAACCGATAGGTTGTTTGAGGCCCCATGGGCAATTCCATGGACTTGAGCTGTGAATTGGCCAACCAGGCCCGATAGGCCGTTGGGCCCATAATAGGCAAAAATTGGTAATTGATGCTATGTGATGGAAAAATGTATGTGAGCATGACTATAAAAGTGATTTGGGTGATTGGGCCTAATGGGCCATATGAAAGAGATTAGGCCTAGTGGGCCTTATACAGGTATGTGGATTTCTCTAGGCTTTGTAAGAGGTTTTAGGCCTAGTATATGATGACTGCATAAAACATAATTAATTTATTGAGACCATGGACAAGTTATAGGGTTAAGGTGTGGCAATGGGTATATGAATGTCTAGGATTGGATCTAGGGAGAGCTTGGTAGTTAAGCGGTCTTAATGACTCACCTCCTCTTCTTTGGAATCCTACCTGATGCATAGTATTTGTTCATCTTAGCTCATAGGAAAATTATCGAAATGCCCCTAAGGGCAAAAGTAACTAAAATACCCTTATGTGTGGAATGTAAGATTTATAGATGTTACATGTATACCTGCTGCATTCATATGCATTCATATGATATCCTGTTTAGGTTGCATATGGGTTGGGAATTATGGAACGAAGGAAGTATATGAGGGTTGCATGGTTGTTTGACAATCGTGGATCCACCGACGGCTTTTAAGCCCAATATGTGATTGGCAGCTTGCTGCAATAAAGGTAGTTCTGCAACTGGGCTGTCATTGATGTGTGTCAGTTGGGTAGGTTGATATTTATATCCCCACAATATCTGTATCGGGGGACGAAGCTGATGTGTACCGGTTGGATTATTGGGGTGGGTTGCACTGCATTGCATTGCATGTATATTGTATGGTGATTGATGAATGCTTGTTTCTCGTCGAGGGTTGTACACACTATGTTTTTGAAAACTCACCCCCTCTTTTATTTTCCTCAGGTGATGCTCAGTAAGAGGTTCGATGTCTGGGCGGACTCTGGGTGGCCAGCTTGTAAGACAACTTGGATTTGATTTAAAAGCATATAAGTTATTGGTTTATTAAGTAATTTATTTTGGATTGTAATAAGGCCTCCCATTTTTGTTATCATTTAGATTATTAATTTTTCGCGTTGTAATTATGAGAAGTCGAACATGGATTTTCTAAACCATTGTTTTTATATACTACGTTTTCGTAACTAAATTTTTAAATGATAAGTTTCTTAAATCAAATGTTTTAAACAACGCATCCGCAAATAAAAATAAATTTTACAAAGTAACTGATATGTATCTTTTTAAGGAAGGGTTTTCAATGAAAAAAAGGTTTTCGTTAAAACACTTCAATGTGACACGCCGGATTCAGCCATAACATCCGGGTCGAGTTTGGGGTGTTACATAAATGGTCTAATTAGTACATAAGGACCTCCAATTTAAAGTTCTATAGTTATTAGACACCTTTAGCTAATAGAACTCAAGTTTTACACTTTACGCGATTTATTCTTTTTTATCAAATTGAGCTTTTAAACGATAAAATTTCTTAACGAAATTTTCACACAATCATACAATTATGCTGTAGACATTAAAATAATAAGATAAATATTTCGACCTCAAATTTGTGGTTCCAAAACTACTGTTCTGATTTGACTAAAAACGGGTTGTTACATGCATACAAAAGGACTTTCAGGAGAAACACAGCCGTGTGTCACTTAGGCTGTGTAACATCTCGATTTTGGGTCTAGTCGGAAAGTGGTTTTGGGACCACAAATTCGACAGAGAAAATTTTACTTTATTATATTTTTATGGTCTACGATTTCACGGAATAATTTCATAAAAATTTCGTTCAAAAAGTTCGACGTTTAGGCACTTAATTTGGTCAAAATGACTAAATTGTAAAAAGTGCAAAAGTTGAGTTCTACATGTTAGAGGTGTCTAATTGTTATGAAATTTTAAATGGGAGGTCCTTAAATGGTAATTAGACCATTAGTTAATTGTTGGACAAAAATAGACATGAAATGGGTGTAATAAAATATTTTTAAGTTAGGGGCATTTTGGTAAACTAATAATTAAAAGAATTAAAAAGGGAAATAAGCCAAATTAGCTATCATCTTCTTCATTCAACCATTTCTACCAGTAGTAGCCATGGTTAGGGTTTGTTCAAACTCCCAAGCTCGATTGTAAGTGATCCCTAGCCCCGGTTTTAAAGTTCTTTACATTTTTTGAAATCCCGGTAACTTGATTAAGCTTATTCTAGCAACAATTTAACCTAGGGTTTATATTTGGAAAAAAAACCCATAGGTGAAATGTATTTATTTTGATGTTTTATGGTAGAATATGAAGGTTGAAATTGTGTTAAACAACTTTTGCTAAGCGATTTTATGTGAAAACGAGTAAAATGACATAATCGGTAAAAATACCTAATGTTCATAAGTACATGTTAGAGTGAAAATTTGATGTTACTATAGAAGGGAAAAATGATCATCATGTCATGAAACATAAGAAAATAGGATGAAGTTTAATTTACGAGCCTAGGGGCAAAAATGTAATGTTGACAAAGTTTAGGGGTAAAATTGTAATTTTGTGAAAATATGATTTTGGGTCAATTTGAATAATGTGAGTCCTAATTAGGCTATATGTGTAAAGATAGAGCAAGGAAAATTGAAATTCGGGCTAGAATCGGGAAAATACCAAGTTGTGGACTAAAATGGTCAATTGTCATTTCTGGATCCGAGGTAAGTTCATGTGTAAATGTGGTAACATAATTGTCATTTTAAGTAATTTAATGTTATTTATATGATATGATGATTATTATCATGAAATATTATGCTTTGTGGGTTATTATTTAGTAATATGCAAATTATGTGAGGTACTTGATAAATATGAAATGCTACCAAGTATCTGTTCCAACATTCTGTGGAAGACGGCAGAGATGTGTGATCGAGGAAAATCCTGTTTGAACCTTGGGAATAGATTAGAATACAAGTGACATATCACTAGGATATATGAGTTTTAAACTCGTTGAGTTGAGTCTGAGTTCGTGAGATGTAACTAGGCATCCGAGCTCGTTGATTGAGTCCGAGTTCACTTATGGATGCGAACGCCCGAACTCGTTTAGTTGAGTTCAAGTTCGCTTATGGGTGGGTTACATGGTAGCTTGGCTACATAATTTCTGCAGGCTATTGAGTTTGTCTAGCTGTAGGTATGGCACTTATGTGCATGCAATCCGTGTATTCGAATCATATTCCGATGTGTTCAACGGGTGAATCTTAAGTGAATAAGGAGAATACCTAAGACGAAAGTGACATGTTTGTAAGTTTGGTGAATGAGAAAGTTTGGCAGGTATGTGGTTAAACCCTCGGGTTGAGAACTTGGTATGATGAATCATGGTAAGATAGTAAATACACATGTAACATGAATGTCTTGGTGATATTTATGCAAATGATGTTTTATGTTGGATTGCATGATTATGTTACTTGTTATTTGCATGTGAACTTACTAAGCATATATGCTTATTTCCTCCTTTTCATTCTTTGTAGTTTTATCAAACCAACTCAGAAATCGAGAACAGTCGGAGGCTCGCTCACACTATCCGTGGACCATTTTGGTATAGTGGCTTGTATATTTTGAGTATGGCATGTATAGCATTATAACCATTTTGTGTATATAATCTTATGATATGGCTATTGAGTGGTAGGGAAATGTTTCATAATGATTAGCCATTGGAATGGCTAATCAAGATCATAGTTGGTGTTATGTATGTTTAATGTGCTATTTAATCCATGAAAATTCATAAACAGGTGAAAGTTGCTATAAAACAGTATCATACAGCAGCAATGACGTGAATTTGAAAAATCACTAAAAATAGTAGAGACAGAATTAGATGGTTAATAAAATATAAAATTGAAGCTTATTGAACCTATTTTCATATGGAAGAAACAAAACAGGTAAATGAGTTTTATTTTATGTGATATTTGAGTTTTGGTGGAACAGGGTCAGAGCAATATCTGAATCCCCTGTTCTGACTTTAGAAATTCACTAAAAATTGTAAAAAAATAATTAGGAGTCATGATTTATATGTACAGATTCTTTATTGAGCTTAATTTTAAGAAAAAGAAATGGCATAGTCATTTGAATTCTTTTCAGAGAGAAAAATGATTCGTAGTGAATAGAGGTTAGAGTAGTCGAATACTAAAATAGGGGAAACTTTAACTAATAAAATGTACTAATTGGCCCGACCAAAAATTCTGGAGTTTTTTTTAAATATATATATTAGTCTAGTTTGAGGAAAAATTTACGGATTTGAATTTTGAGTTTCGTAACTCGAGATATGAATTTTTTAGCCACTATGACACAGATGGACAGTTTATTACGAAAGGTGAAATAAATTGTTTGAAATTGTTTAAGTGATAAATTAAGTCTGTTAACGCCTCGTGCTCGATTCCAGCGATGGTCTCGGGTAAGGGGATGTTACATTTGGTGGTATCAAAGCTACGGTTTAGTCAGTTCTCGGACTCACATGGCGTATGTACGGGTTTTGCTATACGTGCCATATATATATATTATGATAGTGTGACGACTCTTGACCTCTAAAATGATTTTTTTATAGTAAATGGATCCCGATCTAGCTGTGGCTGATGATGTAGAGAGCAATGCACCAGCTCCTGCTGAAGGGGCGATGCCAACTGAAAATCGACTGAAAAATGTCATTGTCCTGATTTGGACGTTGAATTTTGATGAATGTCAATGATATTTTTTTATGAGATAAAGGATTATAATGAAATGAACTTATCTATGTTAAATTGTTTGGACTGAATTATATGATTGTAATGATATGTATATAATGATGCACGAAATGAAAGTTGCGATTGTGATGCAAATATCTATGTTTTTTTGGCCCTTATATTATGTCATGAGTATGATTTGTTTGAGTAAATGAATGGGTAAGTAAAGCTATCCAGAAAACATAGAATGCATGCATAAGTATACTTGTCTAAACGGGATAACTGGAAAATTGGTGTAAACCAACATGAATGACACATTTCCTGAATGAATGACATGATTTTGACGATGTTGCTATGATGATGAAAGTTGTGTCATATGTATATGTATAAGAAAGACGAGTCAGAGGCCCTACAACCCCTCCCCCTTATTGAAGTGGTGCTTATGATGGAATTTTATGAGATTTGTACTGAATAAGTTCCCGGTTGAAGAATCAAAGAGTTCAGTGATAGAATAATTATAAGTATAATTAGAGATTGAGAATGAGTTGATAAGTAAAGTCAGAGCTAGAAAAGTATCAGGTTGACATAAAGATTATTGGAATTATGCACTGTTCCAGTTAGAGAAAAAATTTACTTTGGTAAATCGAATTACTCAGGGACAAGGTCGAGAAAAGTGTAAATCAAAATTTATTCAAAACTGGTCTTCTTTAGTGAAAGGTCTAATATGAAATTTGTGATGGCAGAACTAGTTGTGGGAAATGATATTTGAAATCTGTAATATCTGAGTGTGACAATTACGGCTGGAAAAATTTTAGCAATCTCTTCTAAGATGTTCTATGTGTTTATCCATTCTCAGAAATATTACTATGGCTGTTGATCTTCTGAAGAAAATCTTGTTATATAGGGATGTTTTCTAATCCTGTTGTTAGATGAAAGCATTGGTAGTCTAACTGGTTTATAATTTGTATTGCTATATTCCCTTGGGCATTCTATTACATTTCGTCTGATAAGAATTGATGAGAGAATATGTATGATATTATGATTCTGTTTCTTCTACTTAAGGCTCCATTTGATATATATATATATATATGGGAAGATACATTGTTCTTGTTGCATTTGATTCCAGTGGGATTAAATGATGTTTTCTTCTGGACTTCTTTTCTCTAAGAAATTATTGAGGTCTTCTGTATTCCTATGAGTTTGGTTTTCGATTTTCTGGCACAGTATCATATCTTAGGTTTCTTTGTTCTGGATTTCTTTATTCCGGGTTTCTTTATCTTGGATTTCTTTACTCGATTTTCTTGTTATCTTTGTTCCATAATTTGTCAATTATGACTCATGTTCAAAGTGCGTTCTTTAGCTCGTGATAATCATGTTAAGTATGACTATACTTCTGATTTGATATTGGTAATGTGGTGATTTTAGTATTGGGAATTTTCCTAATTTCCGTGTAAGGGTTTGACATTAGTAAAGGCATAGGTGATAAAAGCGTAAGTTTCAGTCGGTGTGGTGGATTACTTCTCTCAAGTAAGTTAACCATAGTTAATGTCTTCAACAGAGATATTTTGGTTACTTGAGCTAATGCAATTGAGATGGTTTTAGTTAGCATAATGAATGAATAGTAAAGGATTGCATGATGAATTGTTTTGTAACTAGAAGAAAGGATTACTTGAAATGTCATTCACTGGTGATTAAGATCGACTCGAGTGTTCAATCTGTGTGAATTATTTATTTGAAAGATTTCATGTGACAATTATGTCAAGATTATTTTTCTCAAGTCTGATAATAGAATTTCATTTCTGTATGGATAAAAGGCAAATAGTCTGAACAAGAAGTGTATATCTCTTAGAAAATTTTTGATATGAGTTAAAGCTACTACGAATGATGAGGTTTTCGTCTCGTGAAACCTGAAAAGTTTATTACATGTTGGCAAAGTTCGGATAGATGAGAATATTGTTAACCGAAGTGTCTGAGCTAGACTAGTCTGTATTGAGTAAAGACTTCCTGATTTTCAGTAATGTACTGTTGTATGAATTGTGATGTGTATCAAGACAATAAGGTAATGTGAAAGTATAGAGCATTTGATGCCATAGAGAATCTAAATTATTAATGGGGTTAAAGCTGAGCATCCGGATCTACCAGAATTATCTTTGCCAGGATTGATATTAGGATGGAAATGAGAAAGGATTATTTTCGAGGCCATATCAGAATTATTTCCGTAGCGGAAAGAGGAAAATGTGATGTATCTTATTGTTAAATGTTTGACGGGATCTGTAAATCATACTGGTATTTAATGAATTTCTACTCATTGGATTCATGGATTTCCAAATCTCTCTGATTGCTGGATTACTTGGAATTCTAGTCTCCATTAACCAAATTAAGATTTGGGTTTTATGTCATGATATCAGGGGAAACTGAGAAGGCTTTGAAAATTTAAGAATAATTGAGAGAGTTGAGTCTGCCAGTTTTCAGATCATATGAGAAATTAAAAGATGTATTGGAGGCACAGCCTAAGTGGAAGTTCTTCGGTATCAAATATGAGATTTAGAAATCTAAGTAAAAACCACTTTTCCGATAAGATTTTCGGGGACGAAAATCCCTAAAAGGGGAAGAGCTGTAACATCCTGATTTTTGGTCTAGTCGGAACAGTGGTTTCGGGACCACAAATTCGACAAAGAAAATTTTACTTTTATTATATTTTTATGGTCTACTATTTCATGGAATAATTTCATAAAAATTTCGTTCGAAAAGTTCGACGTTTGGGCACTCAATTTGGTTAAAAGGACTAAATTGTAAAAAGTGCAAAAGTTGAATTCTACATGTTAGACGTGTCTAATTGTTATGAAATTTTAAATTGGAGGTCCTTAAATGGTAATTAGACCATTAGTTAATTGTTGGACAAAAATAGACATGAAATGGGTGTAATAAAATATTTTTAAGTTAGGGGATTTTGGTAAACTAATAATTAAAAGAATTAAAAAGGGAAATAAGCCAAATTAGCTATCATCTTCTTCATTCAACCGTTTCTACCAGAAGCAGCCATGATTAGGGTTTGTTCAAACTCCCAATCTCGATTGTAAGTGATCCCTAGCCCCGTTTTTAAAGTTCTTTACATTTTTTGAAATCTTGGTAACTTGATTAAGCTTATTATAGCAACAATTTAACTTAGGGTTTATATTTGGAAAAATACCTATAGGTGAAATGTATTTATTTTGATGTTTTATGGTAGAATATGAAGGTTCAAATTATGTTAAACAACTTTTGCTAAGCGATTTTATGTGAAAACAAGTAAAATGACATAATCGGTAAAAATACCTAATGTTCATAAGTACATGTTAGAGTGAAAATTTGATGTTACTATAGAAGGGAGAAATGATCATCATGTCATAAAACATAAGAAAATAGAAGGAAGTTTCATTTACGAGCCTAGGGGCAAAAATGTAATTTTGACAAAGTTTAGGGGCAAAATTGTAATTTTGTGATAATATGATTTTGGGTCAATTTGAATAATGTGAGTCCTAATTAGGCTATATTTGTAATGATAGAGCAAGGAAAATTGAAATTCGGGCTAGAATCGGGAAAATACCAAGTTGTGGACTAAAATGGTAAATTGTCATTTCTGGATCCGAGGTACGTTCATGTGTAAATGTGGTAACATAATTGTCATTTTAAGTAATTTAATGTTATTTATATGATATGATGATTATTATCATGAAATATTATGCTTTGTGGACTATTATTTAGTAATATGCAAATTATGTGAGCTACTTGATAAATATGAAATGCTACCAAGTATCTGTTCCAACATTCCGTGGAAGATGGCAAAGATGCGTGATCGAGGAAAATCCCATTTGAACCTTAGGAATAGATTAGAAAAAAAGTGACATATCACTAGGATATATGAGTTCCGAACTTGTTGAGTTGAGTCCAAGTTCGTGAGATGTAACTAGGCATCCGAGCTCGTTGAGTTGAGTCCGAGTTCACTTATGGATGCGAACGCCCGAACTCGTTGAGTTGAGTCCGAGTTTGCTTATGGGTGGGTTACATGGTAGCTTGGCTACATAATTTCCGCAAGCTATTGAGTTTGTCTAGTTGCGGGTATGGCACTTATGTGCATGCAATCCGTGTATTCGAATCATATTCCAATGTGTTCAACAGGTGAATCTTAAGTGAATAAGGATAATACCTAAGATGAAAGGGACATGTTGGTAAGTTTGGTGAATGGGAGAGTTTGGCAGGTATGTGCTTAAACCCTCGGGTTGAGAACTTGGTATGACGAATCGTGGTAAGATAGTAAATACACACGTAACATGAATGTCTTGGTGATATTTATGCAAATGATGTTTTATGTTGGATTGCATGATTATGTTACTTGTTATTTGCATGTGAACTTACTAAACATTTATGCTTACTTCCTCCTTTTCATTCTTTGTAGTTTTATCAAACCAGCTCAGAAATCAGGAACGGTCGGAGGCTCGCTCGCACTATCTATGGACCATTTTGGTATAGTGGCTTGTATATTTTGAGTATGGCATGTATAGCATTATAATCATTTTGTGTATATAATGTTATGATACAGCTATTGAGTGGTAAGAAAAATCTTGGTAAGGATTAGCCATTGGAATGGCTAATGAAGATCATATTTGGTGTTATGTATGTTTAATGTGCTATCTAATCCATGGAAATTCATAAAGAGGTGAAATTTACTATAAAACAGTATCATACAGTAGTAATGACGTGAATTTGAAAAATCACTAAAAATAGTAGAGATAGAATTAGATGGTTAATAAAATATGAAATTGAAGCTTATTGAGCCTATTTTCATATGGAAGAAACAAAATAGGTAAATGAGTTGTATTGTATGTGATATTTGAGTTTTGGTGGAATAGGGTCAGAGCAATATCTGAATCCCCTGTTCTGACTTTAGAAATTCACTAAAAATCGTAAAAAAAATAATTAGGAGTCATACTTTATATGTACAGATTTTTTATTGAGTCTAGTTTTATGAAAGACAAACAGCATAGTCATTTGAATTCTTTACAAAAAGAAAAATGATTCGTAGTCAACAGAGGCCAGAGTAGTCAAATACTGAAACAGAGGAAATTTAACTAATAAAATGTACTAATTGGCCTGACCAAAAATTCTGGAAATTTTTTTTTAAATATATATATTAGTCTAGTTTCAGGGAAAATTTACAGATTTAAATTTTGAGTTTTGTAACTTGAGATATGAACTTTTTAGCGACTGTGACGCAGATGGACAGTTTATTACGAAAGGTGAAATAAATTGTTTGAAATTGTTTAAGTGATAAATTAAGTCTGTTAACGCCTCGTGCTCGACTCTGGCGACGGTCTCGGGTAAGGGGGTGTTACAGGCCATGTGGACCTAAAATTCACCTAAAACAAGCCATTTCCAACACCAATTCATGCATAATAACTTGAACAATTTGTGCATACCTACAAGACATCAAACCATACCTAAACATGCATATATTTGTCATTCCAAAAGTCCTAATTCAACTAACCAATATGTCATTCAAAGGCACCTCACACACATGCAACAACACCTACCTATACATGCCACTAATTGACCATTATCATACCAATTCAAAACATACCATATGAGCCATTCCAAATATGCATCACAAGTTAACCAAAATGACACAATCCAATAAGGTATCAAATGGTAACAACCAAGATAACTTACACAACTTATACATACTAAATCATCCATTGAACATTCAACTAAACATCATTATAAGTCCACCTATACATGCCATTATAACCTTGGTTAAAACATCAAAAACTACTTATATTTATGTTGGGTAGTGTGATAGATTTCCGATGAGCTTCCAAACCGAACGAGATTTAAATAATCTATAAACATAGGAAAGAAACTACGTAAGCACTTAATGCTTAATAAGTTTTTAGAAAATAAAACATAACTTACCATTTCATTCATATAACAATAAGTATAAGCATAATATAAACCAAACCACAAGCTTGGTACAAGCCTATACATCATCATCAATACACAAGTTAGTGCTTTTATACATTACTATTTTGAATTAACCATATGATATGCCATTTTTATATGAAAATACATTATTGACTCATACATCCTTTTCATGAGCATATGCACAATTCCATTTGAAAACCTACCACTTCAATTCTTTTTCTTGACCGTTGAACCATTTAGAATATCATCAGATACTCGAGAAAGATAACACGAAGTGTGCTTAAACATATAATCATAACCTTTCATTTACATCATTGCTCATAAGAAGTATGAAATGGGCCTGACCACATGAGTTGTGGGTCTGAATGTGAGTTACACGATGCTGCTCACACGAGCTGTGGAGTATTTGCAACAAATGCAGGACCTCAACCATCAATAGGACATTCAAGACCAGCACTCGAAACATGAAATCCCTAATGACATGTCACTTGAATCCTACAAATTCCTAGGGTTCAACTAGGACTCAATAACTGCCATAACATTGATTTGGATATACATCATTCGATTACATTTTGAATACATAATAACATAAATATAACTACTGTTCATAAGAACTTACCTCGACAACTAGGGCGTAGAAGTTAAATGACCTATTCTAAAGCTTTTGCTTTACTGTAACACCCATAACCCGTATCCATCGCTGGACTAGGGTTAGGAGGCATTACTGGACATATCGGAACATTTTATAATCCATTCACAAACATCAATCATATATCATCAATTCATAACAATTCATATAAATGTAGTCCCTTTATGAGGTCTTTGACACCCTAAACATGCTTTAAAGTGGATTTGGGACTAAACTGATCACATACAAAATTTCTTAAATACTTAAAATTTTTTCTAAGTTACAGAAGTCTCACACCTGTGTGAATAGGCCGTGTCATATCAGGGCATACATACTAACTTTTCCACACGGCCGGAGACACACCCGTGTGCCTTGGCCGTGGTCGAAACTGACTTTGGTCACACAGCTAACCACACGGTCGTGTGTCTAGCCTGTGTACCCTTCGAAATGGCCACACACGCCCATGTGCCAAGGCTGTGTGCCTTACATAAGCACGAGAAATGCCCATGTGTCTAGGCCGTGCTCGAGTCTGACTTGCTTTGAAAAGAAACATTAAAGGACACAGTCAAGACACACGCTTGTGTACTCAACCGTGTAGGCAAATATAAGCCATTTGCAAGGCCAATTTTCCACCCATATTGGGTCATACCCACAAGCCAAATTCAAGCATCAAATATACTAAATCTCCAACCAATTTTAATCACAAAACATACATTATTCATGTCATATAATCACCAACCAATTTCATCCTTATTATCCAAACTAAAACATACCCAAAATTACATACCAAACTCATTCAAATCCATTCCATTTCCATAACTAATTCACATATCTAACTTACCAACTTGACCATTTCTCACTAGGCCATTTATGCACATCAAAACTTACCATTTCTTAACACAACTTATATACCAAAACCAAACCAAATAACAACTTTCATCTAGCCATATCACATGGCATGATATACAATTCACAAAACATACAACCTTAGTCCTAGCCTATACATGCCATACTTTGATATATACATTTTCAAAAGGTACCAAAATAAAGTTCGATAGTGTGGTGATGATCCTTGACGATCCCCGAACTTCCAGTAGCTTTGATATCTATAAACCAATGCAAACATACACACAAAGTAAGCTTTCAAAAGCTTAGTAAGCCATATACAAATAAACTTATCAATTTAAGCATATAAGCATCATATGTTACATATACCCCATAGTCAAATACTATCACAAACCTCATAGTTCGTATACATTTCATATATTCCCGATTCATTTGCACATATGGCATATTTTCTCATAGTTATATCACTTGTCATATCTTGTACATATACTTACTTCACATTAACAAGTGTTGAACACATTTCAACATACCTGAATTAGATATTCATTCATTCAATAACGTATTTCTCAGAATGCCCATTGAATAGTTTGGAAATAAATAGGATACGTGGATAGCTTAGAAAGCTCATACAATGCCAACGTCCCAGACGTGGTCTTACTTGTAATTAATATCGATGCCACTATCCCAGACAAGGTCTTACAAAAAATCAAATACGATGCTGATGTCCCAGACATGGTCTTACACGTAAATCTCAAATTGATGCCAATGTCCCAAACGTGGTCTTACACGATAACATATATCGAAAATCCTATGTCATGACATATGTATCCTAACTATTCCTATTGTTCGTATAGGGCTTTCGGACGTCGTCGCATTATCAAAATTTTTTGAATTTCACAAATTCAATTTCTATAACCATTCATCACCATTCAATATCATATAAGCAAGAATAAATCAATTCAAACACATTTATTTGTATATTGACTTACCTCGTACGGAAATGAACGAAAACAAACGGCTATTCAACTACTTTCGACTTTTCCCGATCTAATTCCATTTTCTTTGGTTCTTTATCTAAACACATTCAAGTTTGACTTATTCAATCTCACATTCATTCAAATCAATCCTTAAACACATATTTAGGGAATTTTACAAATTATCCCTCACATTTTCACATTTTAACAATTTAGTCCCTGTTTCATAAAATCACAAAATATGCAAAATTTCTATATACTCCTGCTTAGCCGAAATTTCCCTTAACTCATATAAGCCCACATATTTCATTTATTTCACATTTTAGTCCCTCAAAATCTCATTTTCACAATTTAGCCCAAATTACTCAAATTTATCAAAAATTCAAATACAAAACATATTAATCTAACACAAAGCTTTCATATTTCACAATTTACTTCATAAATCTCACATTATCAACAATGGCACATATTAAAATCATAATCAAATTCTGAAATTGAGGCATGGGCTTAATAGAACACAAAGCAACAATCACAAAAACGAAATAAAAACGGACCTTTAATCAAGCATGGACATGGTCGAACCCTAGCTTGGCCTTTTTCTTTTCTTTTCTTTTGATTTTCGGCAATAATAGATGAACATAACACAAATTTCATGTTTTGTTTTATTAATAATACATTAATTCATCATTAACCAAAATAGCCTTATTATAAACATTTAAAATCCACTAACCCTTGGCGTATATGTCCATTCATAAATTCAATGGTTTAATATCAACATAAGGACCTCATAATTAACAAGTCATGTCAATTCGGCACTTATTCATGTAGCACACAACTTTTTATTTTCTGCGATTTAGTCCTTTTGTCAAATTAAGCACAAAAATGATAAAATTTTCACACGAAACTTTCACAGATATCAATTCACATATTATAAGCACGAAAAATAATATTAAAATATTTTTCTCATTCAGATTTGTTGTCTCGAAACCACTGTTCTGACTAGGGTCTAAACCGGGCTATTACATTTGCCTTGATCTAGGTCTGTACGTGATCTATCTTGATCTAAATAAACAGTTTCAATCCATTTAATACTTCTAGTATTCAATTTAGTCCACAATTCATATTTATGCAAAATTACTATTTTGCCCCTATCATTCTAACTTTTCATAATTTAGTCATTCATTCAAGCTAACCGAACACATTAGGGACTGATAACAACCCATACAAACCATCATTTCATAAATTTGCCATGAAATTTTACCATTTTTACAAATTAATACAAAACTTGTTTATTTATCAACAAGGACTCATAATGTAACACCCCTAACCCGTATCCATCGCCGAACTTGGGTTAAGAGGCATTACCGGACATTTCAGCACATTTTACAATCAATTCAAAAAAAAAAACAATCATATATTATCATTTCATAGTAGGTCATACATACATATTAGGAGGTCTGAGACATTAAACATAATTTGAAAAAGGTTTGGTACTAAACTAATCTCATTCAAAATTTCTCGAAACTTAACAATTTTTCTATCAAAGCACAATTGCACCATAATTTCAACCAATTTCAATCACAAAACATACATCTTTCATGTCATATAATCAACAATCAATTTCATCCTTATCATCCAAACCAAAATAGACCTAAATCACATACTAAACTCATTTATTCATACTTGTCATTATCCTAAATTTTCACATCCATTCTCATATCAAAATCATGCCATTTCCAAAACTAATTCACATAACTAACTTACCAAATTGACCATTTCTCACTAGGCCATTTATGCACATCGAAACATATCATTTCTTAACACAACTTATATACCAAAAACCAAACCAAAAACCAACTTTAATCTAGCCATATCACATGGCATGATATACACTTCACAAATCATATTCAAATACTTCTAGCCTAAACATGCCATACCTCAATATTCGCATTTTCAAAACATACCAAAATAGAGTTAGATAGTGTGGTAATGATCCTCGACGGTCCCCGAGATTCCAGTAGCTTCGATAACTATAAAACAATGCAAACACACACAAAGTAAGCTTTCAATAGCTTAGTAAGCCATATACAAATAAACTTATCATATTAAGCATATAAGCATTATATAATACCTATACTCCATAGTCAAATACTATCACAAACCTCATAGTTCGTATACATTTCATATATTCCCAATTTATTTGCACATATGGCATATTTTCTCATATTTGTATCACATGTCATCTCTTGCACATATACTTACTACACATTAACAAGTGTTGAACACATTTCAATGTACGTGAATCGGATATTCATTCATCCAATCACATATTTCTCGGAATGCCTGCTGAATCGTTCAGAATCAAAGAGGATACAAAAAGCTCATACAATGCCAATGTCCCAGACGTAGTCTTACATGTAATCAAATATCGATGCCATTATCCCAAACAGGGTCTTACATAAAATCAAATACGATGCCGATGTTCCAGACATGGTCTTACACTTAAATCTCAAATTGATACCAACGTCCGAGACGTGGTCTTACACGATAAAAAATATCAGAATCCTATGTCATGACATATGTATCCTAACTATTCCTATGGTTCATACGGGTTTTCGGACGTCGTCGCATTATCGAAACTTTCTCAATTTCACATATTTAACTTATATACCCATTCATCACAATTCAATATCATGTAAACGTAAATAAATCAATTCAAACACATTTATTTGTATATAGACTTACCTCGTACGGAAATGAACGGCTATTCAACGACTTTCGACTTTCTTCGATCTAATTTTGTTTTCTTTGATTCTTGATCTATATAAATTCAAATTTAACTCTTTTATTTAAAAAATCAATCGATTCAATCCATATACACATATTTAGGGAATTTTACAAATTAGCCCTCACATTTTCACATGTTAACAATTTAGTCCCTATTTCATAAAATCACAAAATATGCATAATTTCCTTTCACACATGCCTAGCTGAATCTTTCTTTAGCTCATATAAGCCCACATATTTCAATTATTTCACATTTTAGCCCCTTAATTTCTTATTTTCACAATTTGGTCCAAAACACTCAAATTCATCAAAAATCCCAGTACAAAACATAGTAAACTAACATATATCTTTCATTTTCTTTCATCAAGCTTCATAAAACTCACATTATCAACAATGGCACATCTTAAAATCATAATCAAATTTAGAAATTGAGGCATGGGCTTGAAAGATTACTAAGCAACGGTCAAAAAAAATAGAAATTATCAAAAACTGAGTCAAAACCATACCTTAATTAAGGAATCAAAGTGTTGAACCCTAGCAAGATTATTTTCTTTTCTTTTTCTTTGTATTTTCGGCAAAGATGAGTGAAAAGAAGATAATTTCTAACTTTGTTTTATTTAAGCTATATTATTAACTAGTTTACCATTTTACCTTTGCATTATAACATTAAAAATCCATTAACTCATGTCCAACCATGTCATTTCATGAATTCAATGGTCCATTTACAACATAAGGACCTCACAATTAAAGAGACACATTAATTTAGCACTTAATCAAATAGAAGGCCACTTTTACATTTTTTGCAATTAAGTCCTTTTTCTAAATTAAGCACACAAACGATCAATTTTTTATACAAAACTTTCACACTTATTAATTCACATATTATAAGCATGAAAAATAATATTAAAATATTTTTTAACTCGAATTTGTGATCCCGAAACCTCTGTTTCAACTAGGGTCTAAACTAGGCTATTACAACTCTCCCCTCTTAGGGTTTTTCATTCCCGAAAATCTTATAGTTTAACAGATTCGAATATTGCTGTCTCATAGTATCTTCAGGTTCCCACGTAGCTTCTTCGACTACGTGTCGATGCCATAACACTTTTATTAACAAAATTTTCTTATTTCTCAATTCTTTAACCTCCCGACCAAAGATACGGATCGATTCTACTTCATATGTCATATTAGACTGAATATCTATATCTGACGGAGAAATTACATGCGAGGGATCAGATCGGTATTGTCGAAGCATCGATACGTGAAACACATTATGAATCTTTCCAACTCAGGTGGCAACAATAATCTATAAGCAACCGGCCTGATACGCTCGATAATCTCATAAGGTCTGATGAACCTCGGACTCAATTTGCCTTTTTGCCGAATCGAAGTATTTTCTTCAATGGAGATACTTTCAAAAACACTTTGTCGCCGATTTCAAATTCAATATCTTTTCGTTTCAAGTCTGCGTATGATTTCTGACGATCTGATGCTACTTTCAAACTATTTAGAATCACTTTTACTTTATGTTCAGTCTCTTTGATCAAATTGACTCCGTGAATCTTATTCTCATTAAGCTCAGACCAATATAACGGTGTTCGATATTTACGACCATATAAGGCTTTGTACGGTGCCATTTTAATGCTCGATTGAAAACTATTATTATACGCAAATTCAATCAATTGCAAATACTGTTCCCACGAGCCTTCAAACTCAAGAATGCAACATCGCAACATATCCTCAAGTATTTGAATAATTCGCTCGGATTGACCATTCGTCTGCGGGTGAAAGGCAGTACTGAAGCACAATTTCGTACCTAAAGCATCTTGCAATTTCTTTCAAAACCTCAATATCAATCTCGAATCTCTATCTGACACAATTGACAATGGCACCCCGTGTAATCTCACAATATCAGAAACGTATAACTCAGCTAGCTTTTCAAGTGAGTAGTCTGATCGTATCGGAATAAAGTGGGCAGATTTTGTCAATCTGTCAACCACAACCCAAATCGCATCTTTCTTTCTCAAAGATAGGGGTAAACTCGAAACAAAATCCATCATCACTCTATCCTATTTCCATTTGGGAATCATAATAGGCTGTAACAGACTGGAAGGTACCTGATGTTCAGCTTTAACTTACTAACAGATTAAACATTTTGAAACAAAATCAAAGATATCTCTTTTCATACCATGCCACCAGTATAGTTGTTTCAAATCGTTATACATTTTCGTACTTCCCAGATGAACAGATAAAAGACTGTTATGAGCTTCTTTCAAAATCATCTAAATCAACTCTGGATTTCTCGAAACACAAATCCGATCTCAAAATCTCCAATAATCATCATTATCAACTCGAAATTCTGAATCAGAATTCAACCATATTGAGCTCGTTTCACTATTATAACATTATCAACTTTATGTGGATCATAAATCTACTGTAAGAACAACAGTCTTGCTTTCAATTTAGCTTAAATCGAACCATCACCAGATATATACAACTAAGCTTTCAAAGCACGTAATGCAAATAATGATTTCTGACTCAAAGCATCAGCAACAACATTTGCTTTTCCCGGATGATAATCAATAATAAGCTCGTAATCTTTTAGTAACTCTAGTCATCTTCTCTATTGCAGATTCAAATCTTTTTGAGTCATCAGATACTTCAAACTTTTATGATATGAAAACACGTGACATTTCTTACCAAATAGATAGTGATACCAAATATTTAAAGTGAGCACAATCGCAGTTCGTATGTCGGATAATTCTTTTCATGCGACTTTAGTTGTCTCGAGACATAGGCTATAACTTTGCCTTCCTGCATCAAAACACAACCTAATCCATTCAACAAAGCATCACTATAAATCACGAATTCTTTACCTGATTCTGGTTGCACTAATACTAGAGCTTCAGTCAATAGGGCTTTCAACTAATCGAAACTTTTCTGACATTTATCTGACCACTTGAACTTAACATCTTTCTGAAGCAATTTTGTCAACGGAGTTGCAATAATCAAAAGGCCTTTTACAAACCGTCGGTAATAACCAGCAAGTCCCAGAAAACTGCAAACTTCAGATACATTTCTCAAAGGCTTCCAATCTAAAATTGTAGAAATTTTGCTCGAATCAACTCGTATACCAGATGCTAACACAATATGGCCCAGAAAACTGACTTCGCGTAACCAAAACTCACATTTACTAAACTTTGTAAATAGTTGTTTATCACACAGAGCCTATAACACTACTCACAAATGCTCGGCATGCTCATTTTCATCACGTGAATAAATCAAAACGTCATATATGAATACGATAACAAATTAGTCTAAATACGGTTTGAAAATTCTGTTCATCAAGTCCATAACTAAGAATTCATAGTTACTCCAAAAGGCATAACTAAGAATTCATAGTGTCTGTACCTCGTTCGGAAAGCTATTTTCAGAATATTGGAATCTTTTACTCTTAACTGATAATAGCCCGATCTCAGATCTATCTTTAAAAACACAGTAGCACCTTTCAACTGATCAAACAAATCATCAATTCTGGGCAGAGGATATTTGTTCTTGATAGTCACTTTATTTAACTGACTATAATCAATACACATTCTCGTCGTGCCGTCTTTCTTTTCCACAAATAGAATCGAAACACCCTAGGGAGAAAAGCTCGGTCGTGCAAATCTTTTATTGGTTAATTCTTGCAACTGAAACTTCAATTCTTTTAGCTTGGTCGGAGCCATTCTATACGGAGCTATCAAAATCGGAGTAGTTCCCTATACTAAATCAATGCCAAACTCAACTTCTTGAATCGGAGGTAAACCCAGAAGTTCTTCAGGAAACACATCAGGGAACTCACAGACAGCCGGTATAGATTCTATTTTCTTTTCTTACACTTTCGAATCAATCACATAGGCAAAGTAGGCTTCACAACCCTTTTTCACATATTTCTGAGCTTTCATTGCAGATATCACAGCTGGTAACCTGTTCAAATCACTGGACTCAATTTGAATTATCTCATCATTCTTGCATCTCAAATCAATAGTTTTCTGTTTACTGTTCACAATAGCATAATGCAAAGTTAGCTAATCCATACCTAAAATTATATCAAATTCGTCAAAAGGTAATAGTATCAAATCAGTTGGAAAATAATTATCTCGAATCATCAACGAACAATTCTTGTACACTTTATCAACTAGGACACTTTTGCCTATGGGGTTCGATACTCTAATCATAAATTCAGTAGACTCTACGGGTAAAGTCTTACTGGATACTAAATTCATGCATATATACGAATGTGTTGATCCTAGATCTATCAATACAATCACAGAAGTATCATAAAGAGTAAATGTACCAATAATCACATCCAGAGACGAAGCTTCCTCACGAGCTCGGATGGCGTAGGCTTTGGTAGGTGCTCTAGCCTCAGATCGAACAGCTGTATCTTTAGTAGCTCTTCGGCTACCATCAAATTTCCTGTATTTTTGGGAGGCCTACCTCTACCTGAAGTATTACTCGGTCTCAGATTCTGTACAATTTCTTGTTTAATAGACTTGGGGCAATCTCGAATAAAGTGATCTAAGGATCCACATTTTAAAAAAAGCTCGATCATTCAATCTACAACTATCAGGTTGTCCTTTACTGCAATATTTGCACTCAGGTGGTGTTGGTTTGACACTTTCCATACTAGTTACTGAAGTAGCTTTTGAATTCACAGGTGGTCTCTCTCGATCTCAGCTCGAATAACCGCTGTAGCCTTTGAATGACTAGAATCATCTCGAAATCTCTTTGATTCTAACTGAAATGACTTATTTGATGATCTTTTTTGTACTTCTCTAGCTTTCGAGTCGGCTCTTCTTTTCTCTTTCCTGAGTTCCTCAACTTTACATGCTCGTTCAACAAGCACAACAAACTCTTTTATTTCTAGAATCCCGATTAATAGACGAATGTCTTCATTCAGGCAGTCTTCAAATCTTTTACACATTATTGCTTCAGTCGAGACACATTCCCGTGCATATTGACTCAATCTAACAAACTTTCGCTCGTATTCTGTAACAGACATATGACCCTATTTTAGTTCAAGAAACTCTTTGAGTTTCTAATCTATGAATCTTTCACTAATGTATTTATTTCAAAATTTGGTTTGAAAGAAATCCCAGGTGATTTGTTCTCTTGAAACCACTGATATCAAAGTTTTCCACCAATGGTACGTGGTATCCCTCAGAAGTGAAACGACACATTTAACACATTCTTTCGACATACAGGACAATTCATCGAATACCCGAATCATATTCTTGAGCCAGAACTCAGCCCTCTCCGCATCATCGTCAATAGTAGCACGAAATTCTTCAACTCTATATTTTCTAATTTTATCAACTAGAGGCTTATTTAGACGAATCGAGTCTACCACTTGGGGAGCTACGGGAACTTGCGGGGGCGAAGGCTGAGGAGTAGCCGAGTTTGTTCTAACATACTGAGTGAACCACTCATTCATCATTTGGAAGAAAGCTTGCTTAGCCTCTCCCTCATGGCTACTAGTAACGAGTCTAGAGTTAGACGGCATTGTCCCTTGGGTGGGAGCAGGTGCATTACTTTCGACATCGTCAGCTACAGCTCGTTCGGGATCCATTACTATATGAAAACATATTTTGTTTGTCAGGATTCATCACACTATCACAGTTCGTATATATGGAATGTATAGCTAGACTCACATATGCTATGTTAGTCCTAGAATCAACTAAACTATAGCTCTGATACCAATAAAATGTAACACCCCTAACCCGTATCTGTCACCGTACTAGGGCAGACATTTCAGAACATTTTACGATTAATTCACAAATAACAATCATAAATCATCATTTTATAGCAAGTCATACACATATAGTCTATTTAGGAGGTCTATGAGACATTAAACAAACTTTGAAGAAGTTTCGGTACTAAACTGACGTTATACAAAATTTCTCAAAACTTAACATTTTTTCTAAATTATAGAGGTCACACGCCCATGTGAAAAAGCCGTGTGCCTCACACGGCATTAGACATATCCGTGTATCTAGGATGTGGCAAAACAGGGCATACATACTGACTTATCCACATGGGCGGAGACACGCCCGTGTGCCTTAGCCATGGTCGAAACTGACTTGGGTCACACGGCTTACTACACACCCGTGTGTCTAGCCCGTGTACCCTTTGAAATGGCCACACATGCCCATGTGCCAAGCCTGTGTGCCTTACACGGCCACCAGGCACGCCCATGTGCCAAGGCTATGTTCCTTACACGGCCACCAGACACACCCGTGTGTCTAAGCCATGCTCGAGACTAGCTTAAAATTGTAGGACTAGCCTAGGGGATGCACGGTCGTGTAACATGACTGTAACACCCCAAACCCGGCCTGGACGTTATGGCCAGATCCAACGTGTCACATTGAAGTGTTTTGTCGAAAACCTTATTTTCATTGAAAACCCTTCTTTAAATAAAAACTATTCCTTCTTGTATGATAATAATTTCTTTGTAAATTCTCTTTTCAATTGCAGAAGCTTTATTTAAAATAGATGAGTTACGAAAACTTGTTATTTAAAATTTGAGTTGCGAAAACGTAGTATTTGAAAATAATTATGGTTTAGGAAAACCATGTTCTACTTTTAATAAATATAAAGCATAAAAATAATAATAAACCTAATTTGAAATAATAACCAGAGGAAAGGCCGTATTACAACCCAAATAAAAAAATTAAAATATTAGAAATTAAATAAAAGACTAAGTCTAAACTTTTTGCTAGTTGGCCACCTCCGAGTCCCTCCATCCATCGAACCGCCTACTAAGGATCACCTAAAAATTTAAAAGAGGGGGTGAGTTTTTGAAAACTCAATGTGTACAACCCTCGGCAAATAGAAAGGCATGCAATAGCAACTCTTTTCGGGCCTGAGCCCAATTCAATATCAGAACAGATATAAGGCAATCAAATATGCACAGATCCTACCCATCAAATCGCTACACACCATCTTCATCCCCTAATACACACCATGTGGGGATATAAATATCGACCCACCCATCCAATACACTCCAATGGTAGCCTGGTTGCGGTACTACCTAACATTGCTGCAAAGCTGCTAATCATATATTAGGCTTAAAAAGCTATTGATGAATCCACGGTCGTCAAGCAACCATGCGATCCTAATATACTTCCTCGTTCCATAATTCCCAACCCATATGCAACCTAAACAGAATATCATATGAATGCAGCAGGTATACATGTGGCATCCATAAAGCTTACATTCAACACATAGGGGTATTTTAGTCATTTTAGCCCTTAGAGGCTTTTCGGTAATTTCTCTTTATTATGGGTTTTTACTTACCTTGGCCCATTAACAAGTCCTCGTTGGCTAAAGCGAACAGATACTATGCACTAGGTAGGAATCCAGAGAAGAGGAGGTGGGTCAATAAGACTGCTTAAGTACCAAGCTCTCCCTAGATCCAATCCCAGACATGCCTATACCCATTGCCACACTTTAACCTTATGGCTTGTCCACAGTCACAATTAATTAATTATTTAAGTTTTATGTCTGTTTAACCAGTTATCATATACTAGGCCTAAATCCCCTTACAAAGCCCAAACGAGTCTACATACATGCATATGGCCCACTAGGCCCAATCTCGTTCATATGGCCCATTAGGCCCAAATCACATTTGTATGGCCCATTAGGCCCAAACTACATTCATATGGCCCGTCAGGCCCAACCACATTCATAGTCATGCAATCATATGATTTTTCATCACTTAGTAACAAATTGTCAATTTTGCCTATTATAAGCCCTAAAGCCCATCGGGCCCATTTAGCCCATTCTAGCCTGGTTGGCCAAGACACGGCCCATGTCCACGGAATCACACATGAGGCCTCTGCTAACCTATTGGTTTCCCTTTATGAGTGTTCACGCACTAGCAAGTCTATTGTAGCCAAACTTTCTACTTTTCGGCATTTTGGCTTTTCGGCATTTTGGGATTTATCGATTTACTGTGTGTGTGCAGTGTATGTACACACCTGGTACTAAAACATGCTGCGATCTCCTTAGCCACGAACCTACAAATGATGTCACTCAACAATTAATCACACACTTATTAAATACGATCACCAAAAGCTAAAAATCTCACATTTGCCTTACCTTGAATGACAAGCCTTAACAGCCCTTCCTTGATTACTAATCACGAGTATTTCTTAAATTTTCATCAATCTTAATCATTAAACCTAAACAAAAAGTGACTCACAATCATCTTAAGTCACTCTCAAATCCTCCATGGCCATTCGACCAACCTTAACCAATAAAAGAGAAATACTTACCCAAAACCTCAAAACGCCTAGGAGCAATTCGACAGAGATCTGAAATCTGAGATTTGATACTAATCCCACAAGAATCGGCTGAAGTAGAGGGAGTAGTGGCTGCACAGATTACCTTCAGCAAAAGAGGTATTCAGCTTTTGAGATTTGTACGGTAAAGGAGTTTTCGGCACAAATAAGAAGAAGAGAAGAAGGAATCGACTAAAACCAAAGGTGAATCAAAAGAGAATTTAAGAAGAAAAAGAATGGAAAATCGGCAAGCAAGGAACAAGGAATTCAGCTTCTGAGCACTTAGAGAGAAAAGTGTTTCGGCAACACAAAAATGAGGAATTCGGCCAAAGGACAAGAAGCAATTTCGGTAACACCTTATAATCCCTAAAATTGACACCTATATATACTATAGCCGAATTTACCTATCCCTAAATTCCCTATTCGGCTCTACTTCTCTACACCCCTTATCTCCTAACTTTTCTTCTTGATAACTCCTTAATCCCTTCCTTAAATTTCTCCTCAGATCACTCCTTCAGAGTTCACATCCAACGCCACTATTGGCCATTCATTGGGTAAAATTAAATCCTTCTTTTGAGCAAGGAGGGATTCAAAACCTAAACCTCCTTGCCATGCATGTAATGCCAGCTCTAAGCCCCACATATGATGCTACTTGCCACTCCAACACAAGGCTTCTTGTGTCCAATTCCTCCTTCATTTATTTAAAAACCAAACTACTTGCCATCAATGTTTTTTTAATTATTAAACTATAATTTCCTTCACCCCAAAATTTGAACTCAAACTTAACCAGGCCTATTATGACATTAATAACACTCAACTAGGAATATTAAGCACACCTTTTATCAAAACTGAAAAGAAAAGAAAGTTCAGGACTTTTGGGGCGTTACAATGACCGTGTGTCGCACATGGTTGAGGCACACGTCCGTGTCTCTACCCGTGTGGATAAAAATAGGCTATTTGCAAAGCCAATTTGCCACCCTTAATAGTCATCCCTACAAGTCCAAAATCAAAGCAAAATTGAACCATAATTTCAACCAATTTCAATCACAAAACATACATCTTTTAGGTCATATAATCACCAATTAATTTCATCCTTATCATCCAAACCAAAACATATCTAAATCACATACAAAACCCATTCATTCATACATGTCATTATCCCAATTTTTCACATCCATTCTCATATCAAAATCATGCCATTTCCACAACTAATTCACATAACTAACTTACCAAACTGACCATTTCTCACTAGGCCATTTATGCAAATAAAAACATATCATTTCTTAACATAACTTATATACCAAAAACCAAACCAAAAACCAACTTTAATCTAGCCATATCACATGGTATGATATACACTTCACAAATCATATTCAAATACTTTTAGCCTATACATGCCATACTTTAATTTTCGCATTTTCAAAACATACCAAAATAGAGTTCGATAGTGTGATGATGATCCTCAACGATCCCCGAGCTTTTACTAGCTTCGATATCTATAAAACAATGCAAACACACACAAAGTAAGCTTTCAATAGCTTAGTAAGCCATATACAAATAAACTTATCATGTTAAGCATATAAGCATCATATAATACCTATACTCCATAGTCAAATACTATCACAAACCTCATAGTTCATATACATTTCATATATTCCCAATTCATTTGCACATATGGCATATTTTCTCATATTTGTATCACATGTCATCTCTTGCACATATACTTACTCACATTAACAAGTGTTGAACACATTTCAACGTACCTAAATCGGATATTTATTCATTCAATCACATATTTCTTGGAATGCTCGTTGAACCGTTCGGAATCAAAGAGGATACACAGATAGTTTGGAAAGCTCATACAATGCCAACGTCCTAGACGTGGTCTTACATGTAATGAAATATCGATGCCACTGTCCCAGATAGGGTCTTACATGAAATCAAATATGATGCCAATTTCTTAGACATGGTCTTACACATAAATCTCAAATTGGTGCCAACGTCCGAAACGTGGTCTTGCACGATAACACATATCCGAATCCTATGTCATGGCATTTGTATCCTAGCTATTCTTATGGTTCATACGAGGTTTTTGGACGTCGTCGCGTTATCGAAACTTTCTCAATTTCAGATATTCAACTTCTATACCCATTCATCACAATTCAATATCATATTAACATAAATAAATCAATTCAAACATATTTATTAGTATATAGACTTACCTCATATGGAAATGAACGGAAACGAACGGCTATTTAATGACTTTCGACTTTCCTCGATCTAATTTCGTTTTCTTTGGTTCTTGATCTATATAAATTCAAATTTAACTCTTTTATTCAACAAATCTTCAATTCAATCCATAACACATATTTAGGGAATTTTACAAATTAGCCCTCACATTTTCACATTTTAACACTTTAGTCCTTATTTCATAAAATCATAAAATATGCATAATTAACTTCCACACATGCCTAACCGAATCTTGATTTAGTTCATATAAGCCTACATATTTCAATTATTTCACATTTAAGCCCCTCAATTTCTCATTTTCACAATTTAGTCTAAAATACTCAAATTCATCTAAAATCCCAATACAAAACATAGTAAACTAACACATATCTTTCATTTTCTTTCATCAAGCTTCATAAAAATCACATTATCAATAATGGCACATCTTAAAATCATAATCAAATTCAGAAATTGAGGCATGGGCTTCAAAGATTACTAAGCAACGATCACAAAAATAAAGAAATTATTAACAACCGAGTCAAAACCATACCTTAATCAAGGAATCAAAGTGCTGAACCCTAGCAAGCTTATTTTCTTTTCTTTTTCTTTGTATTTTTGGCAAATATGAGTGAAAATAAGCTAATTTCTAACTTTGTTTTATTTAAGCCATATTATTAACTAATTTACCATTTTACCTTTGCATTATAACATTAAAAATCCATTAACTCATCTCCAACCATGTCATTTCATGAATTTAATGGTCCATTTACAATATAAGGACCTCACAATTAAAGAGACACATCAATTCAGCACTCAATCAAATAGAAGGCCACTTTTACATTTTCTACGATTAAGTCCTTTTTTTGAATTAAACACACAAATGATCAAATTTTTATACGAAACTTTCACACATATTAATTCACATATTATAAGCATGAAAAATAATATTAAAATATTTTTTGACTCAAATTTGTGGTCCCAAAATCACTGTTCCGACTAGGGTCTAAACTTGACATAATCTACCATTAAACATCAAGAACTATTCAAAAACATTCATGGCATAACCCTCAATCCTTAACAGTTTTATGAATTGACCCCCCGGGCTAGCTAGATTAAGCTAAAACGACCTCAAAAACATAAAAATATTAAAAATGAAGTTGAAATTCATACTATGGAAGCAAAAAAAAAAAAAACTTGGTGGAATGCCCTAGCAAGCTTCAATGGTGTTTTCCTCTTTTAATTTCAGTGGTGGATCACAAAATGAGAAACATGAAGTGATTTTGTTTTATTTAGTTTATTTCATATTTATCTAATTACCATTTTAACCTTTAAAAACTTTAATAAATTTATCAAAACCATGCCATGCACATCCACTAAATTTATGAATTGTATAATTACCATATAAGTTCACTCACTTTAAATTTTCATAGCCATTTGACCCTTTTGACTAGTAGATCACTAGTTTTACACTTTTTATGATTTAGTCCTTTTCGCTTAATTAATCTTGCAAACATCAAAATTTTGTAACAAAAATTTAATACGACCTTACTAATATCCCATAAAAATTATAATAATATTAAAATAATAATTTACTTGTCTAATTTGTGGTCCCAAAACTATTGTTCCAATTTTACTAAAAACGAGCTATTACAATTTTTACGATCATTCACTAAGCTTTTTAAGCCCACACCCTCAAACCTTTGTGCAGAAAACTTTTTGGCTAGAGGAGTTGAGGAGTGAGAATAAGGCCGATCCAAGATTAAGGCTTGGTAGTAGCTTAGGAATTCTCCTTAAGAAATAATAGAGGGCATTATGGCACTTATTAGGACTAGTTTTAATTCAATTGTAATGGATATTGGACATTTATTTGACATATATTTTGGTGATGTTATAATTACTTTAATGCTTTATTTATATGCTTAAGTCTTGTGTGGTTTATGTAACAGCCCTTACCCGTTACCGTCGCCGGAACAGAGTACAAGGTACTACTAAAACATAGCACATACCATTAAACAAAAACCGAAATAGAAATATGTCATCCAATTTGATAGTGTATCGTTATAACATATGTCTTGAACAATATTAGCCAACTTTAATGGCTTATACAAAGTAGTTGATCGAAATCAGAACCAATATTCTAAACCTAGGCAATTATGACACGTAACAAAATAATTAAGTCTACTATACATGCCATAATTCAAAATGTTTAGTTCAATACCCTAAAGTGTTGATAGTGCGGATGGATCTTCGCGATCCTTAACTCTGAGCAAGTGAAGGACACTATAAAACAAAAGAGAGAAAACAAAGTAAGCTTATAGCTTAGTAAGTGAGTAAGTAAATATTAATTAAAGAATCTAATATGTTTATACAACAACTCAAGTATATCTACTTTAATTTCACTATTCACTCCAATTTGATTAAATTTGTCTCTGCTTTGCGTCATGTTCGCTAAATAAATCATAACTCGAGTTACAAAACTCAAAATTCAAATCCGTAAAATTTCCCTGAATCTATATTTTTACTAATTTTTTTCTAGAATTTTTTGGTTCAGCTAATTAGTACAGTTTATTGGTTAAAATTTCCCCTGTTACACAGCTCAACTGATCTGACCTCTGTTCATTACGAATTGAATTTCTCCCAGTACACAATTCAAATAATCATAAAATCTGTTTCATTTAAAACTAGACTAAATAAAGAATTTAGACATATAAACTATATTTATTAATTTGTTTTGTACAATTTTTAATGATTTTTCAAAGTTGGAACAGGGGACCACGTAGTCATTCTGAGCAAGTCACACACAATTGCAAATATCTCAAAATATAGAATTCTTTTGCTTGCTCTGTTTCTTTTATATGAAAATAGACTCATTAATCTTTAATTCCACATCTCATTCAACCTCTATTTAAATCCATTCTATTTTTCGTGATTTTTCAAAATCACGTCACTGTTACTGTCCAAAACAGTTTTAATGCCACTTTCACTCTTTCACCCATTCTTTGCACTAACCTCATTTTAACTTACATATTTATATACTACAAATCATTTTCATCACATTTCATACGTTACAAGTGTAGGTCCATGACTACAATCTCACTACTAAGCCATCCCGTTGAACAATTCGGATCAACCCTCGATATTTAATGGCTTCAGCCCATAGCTCCACCATCATACTTCGTTTAGTTCGGCTCTCTTGTACACATAGTGAACACTTAGTACCACTCATGTGACCTAGCCGATTTGTCTCGTAGATCTCTTGTCTACATGGTGTCCTTCACTTGGAATCACGCATGCGACCTAGCTACATATATCCCGTAGCTCTCTTGTCTACATGGTGTACACATAGTATCACCCATGCGACCTAGCTACATTTATCTCTTACGTAGCTCTCTTGTCTACATGAGATACATCCCGTATCACACATGTGACCTAGCTAATACATTGTATCTCGTAGCTTTCTTGTACACATGATGTGCACTCAGCATCATACATGTGACCTAGCTACGCTTCCTCTATTTTATTCGATCCCTCTGAATGTCCAACCAGGATCTCTCTCTATTGTTTATTTCCATTCTTCCAATGGTCTATTCATATTTTTAACATCCGCTAATATATTTACATAATAGGCTGAAATATAAGAATGTACATAAAATTAATGTAATATTTACATACAAACTTACCTCGGTGCAAAATGTGGAATTTTTGCGATTTAGTCCAAAGCTTTTTCTTTTCCCCGTTCAAGGTCAATTCCACGCCTTTCTTGATCTATAACAATACATTTAGCTCATTTAACACTCATACTATTTATTTCAATCCAAAAATCACATTATGGAAAAATTACATTTTGCCCCTAACTTTACAAAATTACAATTTTGCCCCAAGGCTCGGAAATTTAATTTCAGGCCCTATTCCTATGTTTTATGACATGCTGAACATTTTCTCTTCTACAACAACATCAAATTCTCACTCTAACATATAGTTATGAACAATAAGTATTTTTACCAATTATCTTGCTTTTTACTCGTTTTCACTTAAAACCGAGTAGCACAAGTTGTTTAACATAATTTAAAACCTCATATTCTACCATCAAACATCAAAATACATGCCTATCATTCATGGGTAAATTTTTAAACATAAACCCTAACTCGAAATAATAGTAGAAATAGGTAAACCAGAAAGCTACGAGGATTTCAAAAATGTAAAGAACATTAAAAAGCAGGGCTTGGAATTACTTACTATGGAGCTTGAAAGTTGAAGAAACCCTAGCTATGGAAAGAGGAAAATTCGGCAGCAACTAGTGAAGAAGATGACCAATTTTGTGTTATTTTTCCCATTTTATTTCATTTAATATACAAATGACCAAAATGCCCCTCCTTACTAAACTTTCAAAAATTCCTTCCATGTCCCAAAATTTGTCCATGAACTTAAAATTGGTCAAATTGCCATTTAAGACCTCCTAATTAATATTCCAAAGCAATTTCATACTAAAAACTTCTAGGATGCAAATTTTGCAACTTATTCAATTTAGTCCCTACTTTCAATTTAAGCATTTTAAGCATAGAATTTTATCACGAAATTTTCACACAATCACGTAATCATATCATAAAACCCAAAATAATTATAAAACAATTATTTCTATCTCGGATTTGTGGTCACAATACCACTATTCCGATTAGGCCCTAATTCGGGTTGTCACAATTCTCCCCCCTTTAGAGATTTTCGTCCCCAGAAAATCTTACTGCAGAAAAAGTTTGGGTCTTGTTTCTTCATAGCTTCCTCGGAGTTCCCACGTAGCCTCTTCTATCCCATGTCCGTGCCACAATACTTTCACTAAGGCTATACTTTTATTTCTTAAACTGTTTAACTTCTCGAGCCAAAATCTTTATTGGTTCTTCCTCATAGGTCATATCCGATCGAATCTCATTTTCGTTGGGAAACCACATGTGAAGGATCGAGCGATAACGTCTCAACATTGATACATGAAACACGTTATGAATTCTTTCTAACTCTTAGGTAAAGCCAACCGATATGCCTTTGGTCCAATTCTCTCGGTAACCTCATACGCCCAATAAAGCGCGGACTCAACTTGCCTTTTCGGCTAAATCTCGTAGAATCTTTTCCATGGTGACACCTTCAAGAACACTTTATCACCCACTTGAAATTCAATCTCTTTTCTTTTCAAATCGCATATGACTTTTGTCGATCTGAGCGACTTTCAAACAATCCCGAATTACTTTTACTTTCTCTTGGTTTCTTTAACTAAATCAACTCAACTCTGAATCTGTTTCTCACTAAGCTCGGTCCAATATAAAGGAGTTCGACACTTACGACCATACAAGGCTTAAATGCGGTGCCATTTGTATACTTGATTGATAATCGTTATTGTAGGCAAACTCAATCAAAGATAGATATTTCTCCCAACTACCTCCAAATTCTAAAACACAACATCTAAGCATATCTTGAGTACTGGATTACTCTTTCAGATTGACCATCTGTTTGTGGATGAAACGCGGTACTAAAGTTCAATTTTGTACCCAAAGCTTCTTGTAACTTTTTCCAAAATCTCGAGGTAAATCTCGGATCTCTATCTGATATTATAGACATAGGTACTCAGTGCAACCTCACAATTTCAGCAATATATAATTAGGCTAACTTATCAAGTGAGTAATCGATGCGTCTTGGTATAAAGTGGGTGACTTTGTTAATCTATCAACCACTACCCAAACAAAGACATCCTTCTTTTTAGGAGTCAAAGGCAAACTGGTCACAAAATCCATGGTAATCTTGTCCCATTTCCACTCAGGCACCATTACCGGTTGAAGTAGCCCTGAAGGCATTTGATGTTCAGCTTTTACTTGTTGACAAATCAAACACTTGGTTACAAATTCAGAAATGTCCCTTTTCATACCTGGCCACCAATACAACTTCTTTAAATCATTATACATCTTTGTGCTACCAGGGTGAACTGATAAATAGCCATTGTGTGCCTCATGTAATATTTTCGAATCAATTTATCATTTTTTACGGCACATATATCTGTCTCGAAACATCAAGCGATCAAATGTCTGGTCCAACTCGAAAATCTGAGTCGTAACCTGACTCACATTGAGTTCTCTTGGCCCGCAACTCACTATCATTCTTTTGAGCATCACAAATCAACTGAAAAAATAACGGTTTAGCTCTCATCTCTACTAAGATTGACCCAACATCAGACAACGCTAGCCCCGTATTCATGGCTCTCAAAGTAAAAAGAAATTTTTTGCTCAAGGCGTCAAAGAACTACATTTGCTTTTCCGGATGATAATCAATCACGGATCATAATCCTTTAATAATTCAAGCGATCTTGTTGTCGCGATTCAAATCCTTTTGATTCATCAAATACTTCAAACTTTTGTGATCAGTAAAAATTCGGCATTTTTCACCGTACAAATAATGTCGCCAAATCTTCAAGGCAAAAACAATAGCGGCCAATTCCAAATCATGTGTAGGATAGTTCTTCTCATGCGGTTTTAACTATCTCGAAGCATAAGCTACCACTTTACCTTCTTGCATCAACACACATCCAAGGCCTGTCAACGATGCATCACTATAAATTACGAACTCTTTTTCTGGTTGAAATTTGTACCAAAATTGGTGCTTGATCAATCGTGCTTTCAACTTTTCAAAACTCTGCTGACATTTATCAGTCCATTCAAACTTAACATTCTTTTGCAGCAACTTAGTCATAGGAGAGGCAATCATCGAAAATCCTTCAACAAAACGTCTATAATATCCGGCTAAGCCTAAAAAGCTTCTAACCTCGGATACATTCTTTGGCGGTCTCTAATCAACGATCGCAGAAATCTTACTTGGATCCACCCGATTACCATCACCTGAAACTATATGTCCCAAAAATTTGACTTCACGAAGCCAGAACTCACTTTTACTAAACTTGGCAAACAGTTTCTTTTCTCTCAAGATCTGCAATATGGTTCTCAAGTGTTCGGCATGTTCAAACTCATCCCGAGAATAAATTAAAATGTCATCTATAAACACTACCACAAACTTATCCAGATATGGCTGAAAGATCCGATTCATTAAGTCTATAAATATAGCTGGAGCATTTGTTAAGCCGAAAGGCATCACAAGAAACTCATAATGTCCATACCTTGTCCTAAAGGTGGTTTTCGCACATCCGACTCTTTAACTCTCAACTGGTAGTAACCGGACCTTAAATCGATCTTTGAAAACTTGTGGCCCCTTTTAAGCGATCGAATAAATCATCAATCCTCGGCAATGGGTATTTGTTCTTTATAGTCACCTTATTAAGGTAGCGGTAATCAATGCAAAGTCTCATTGAACCATCCTTCTTCTTTACGAATATCTTTGGAGCACCCAGGGGAGAGAAACTCGGTCTCACAAATCCCTTATCATTAATTCACGCAAGCCTGAGCCTTCAATTCTTTTAATTCGATCGGAGCCATTCTATACGGAGCAATCGAGATTGTGTGCGATGCCGAGCAACAAATCAATGGCAAACTCTATCTTTCTGTTCGGAGGCAACCCAGGCAATTCGTCTGGAAATACATCTGGAAACTCACAAACTATCGGTACTGATTCAAGCTTCAATTGAGGCAACTCAGTATTCATTACATAAGCCAGATAAGCTTCACACCCTTTTCTCATGTATTTCTGTGCAGACATGTGCGAAATCACCATAGGCAATTTATTTGATTCATCTGTTTCAACCCACAGAATTTCTCCATTTTCACATTTCAACTCTAGTATCTTTTGTTTGCAATCTACCTTAGCATCATACAATGTCAACCAGTCCATTC
Source organism: Gossypium anomalum (assembly GCA_025698475.1). Lineage (NCBI taxonomy): Eukaryota > Viridiplantae > Streptophyta > Magnoliopsida > Malvales > Malvaceae > Gossypium > Gossypium anomalum. The sequence goes on from CM046964.1 coordinate 47,434,209, forward strand.
CCAAGATAATGTCAAACTCACCAAATGGTAACAGCATCAAATTGGCCGGAAAACAGTGACCTTGAATCATTAATGGACAATTCTTGTAAACCTTATCAACTAGTACATATTGGCCTAAAGGGTTCGACACTTTAATCGTAAACTCAGTAAGCTCAACCGGAAACTTTTTATTAGATACTAAATTCATGCAAATATAGGAATGAGTGGATCCGGGATCAATCAATGCAATAACAATAGTATCATAGAGAGAAAATGTACCGATAATGACATCGGAGATGATGCATCTTCTCGGGCACGTATAGCATAAGTTCTAGCAGTGCTCTAGCTTCCGATCTTGCCCATCGAATCTTTCATCGCAGTTTTACTACTAGTCCCACTTCCAGTATTTCTCGGTGGTCTACCCCTACTAGCGGTGGTATTGTCTAGCACTCGGAAATCTTTCTTCTTTAACTTTCTCCGGACAATCTCTAATAAAATGTTCGCGAGAACCGCACCTGAAACAAGCTCGCTCGGTTCCCCAACACTCACCATAATGTTGCTGCCCACATTGCGACATTCGGGCTTTCTAGGTCGCATATTACCCACACTTGCCACCGAAGTAGCTTGAGCTTTAGACCTCGAATACGCTCTACCACGATCTCTGTGTGAATCTCCAATTGAAACTATCATTTGAGGGTTTGCCTCTTTGGACCTCTTTTATTGAGATTGAAATGGCTTGCTTATCGGCCTTTTACGGCATCTCGAGCCTCAATAGCGACTTTTCTTCTTTCTTTGTTCAATTCTTGACTTTAAGAGCTCGATCAACCAATACTACAAATTCTGTCAACTCCAAAATTCCTACCAAAGCACTTTAATGTCCTCATTCAACCCCATCTTCAAACCTTACGCACATAATAGCCTCGGTGGACACACATTCCTGAGCATACTTGCTAAGTCTCACAAATTCGCGTTCATATTCTGCCACAGACATCTTGCCTTGCTTTAATTTAAGGAACTCCTTCCGTTTTTGATCAAGAAATCGCTGACTTATGTATTTCTTTCTAAATTCCTCCAGGAAGAAATCCCAAGTAACTCTTTCTTTTGGCACCACTGCTACTCTAGTCTTCCACCAATTGTAGGCCGAATCTCTCAGAAGTGATACAGCACTCTTTAAGCATTCCTCGGGTGTACATGAGAGCCCATCAAATACACGAGTAGAATTTTCAAGCCAGAATTCCGCTTTCTCAGGATCATCATCAATCTTTGCTCTAAACTCTTCGGCCCCTTATTTTCGAATCTTGTCAACTGGAGGCTTGTTCATCCTTACCAAATCTATGCCTTGAGCAGCTACAGGAATCGTCTGAGGTATAGGAGGGGGTGGAGGAGGTTGAGCATTTGGATTTGCTTGAATAAATTCAGTATACCAATTGTTCATCCTTTGGAGAAAGGCATCCCGAGCCTCATCTCCTTGTCTCAATGTCTCAGATATACTTTCCATAGGCGCGGTCCCTTGTGCAGGAGCCGGCGCATTACTAGCAGCATCATCAGCTGTAGTTCCTTCAGGATCCATTACTATATTAAAACAAAACACAGTTTAGAACAATCAGGAGTCACCACACTATCACAATATTTTTATGGCATGTATAGCTAGACTTTTACACACACTTTATTAGTCCGAGAACCGACTAAACCATAGCTCTGATACCACTAAATGTAACACCCCTTACCGTTACTATCACATGGAGCAGTACAAGGTATTACTAAAACATAGCACATACCATTAAACAAAAACCGAAATAGAAATATGTCATCCAATTTGATAGTGTATCGTTATAACATATGTCTTGAACAATATTAGCCAACTTTAATGGCTTATACAAAGTAGTTGATCGAATACTGTAACCAATATTCTAAACCTAGGCAATTATGACACGTAACAAAATAATTAAGTTTACTATACATGCCATAATTCAAAATGTTTAGTTCAATACCCTAAAGTGTTGATAGTGCATGCAGATCTTCGCAATCCTTAACTCTGAGCAAGTGAAGGACACTATAAAACAAAAGAGAGAAAACAAAGTAAACTTATAGCTTAGTAAGTGAGTAAGTAAATATTAATTAAAGAATCTAATATGTTTATACAACAACTCAAGTATATCTACTTTAATTTCACTATTCACTCCAATTTGATTAAATTTTGTCTCTCTGCTGCGTCATGTTCAGCTAAATAAATCATAACTCGAGTTACAAAACTCAAAATTCAAATCCGTAAAATTTCCCCGAATCTAGACTCATAAATATTTTTACTAATTTTTTTCTATAATTTTTTGGTTCAGCCAATTAGTACAGTTTATTGGTTAAATTTTCCCCTGTTACACAGCTCAACTGATCTGACCTCTGTTCATTACGAATTGAATTTCTCCCAGTGCACAATTCAAATAACCATAAAATCTGTTTTATTTAAAACTAGACCCAATAAGGAATTTAGGCATATAAACTATATTTCTTAATTTGTTTTGTACAATTTTTAATGATTTTTCAAAGTTGGAACAGGGGACCACGTAGTCATTCTGAGCAAGTCACACACAATTGCAAATATCTCAAAATATAGAATTCTTTTGCTTGATCTATTTCTTTTATATGAAAATAGACTCATTAAGCTTTAATTCCACATCTCATTCAACCTCTAGTTAAATCCATTATATTTTTGGTGATTTTTCAAAATCACGTCACTGTTACTGTCCAAAACAGTTTTAATGCTACTTTCACTCTTTCACCCATTCTTTGCACTAACCTCATTTTAACTTACATATTTATATACTAATAATCATTTTCATCACATTTCATACGTTACAAGTGTAGGTCCATGACTACAATCTCACTACTAAGCCATCCCGTTGAACAATTCGGATCAACCCTCGATATTTAATGGCTTCACATTGCGGCTCCACCATCATACGCCGTTTAGTTCGGCTCTCTTGTACACATAGTGAACACTTAGTACCACTCATGTGACCTAGCCGATTTGTCTCGTAGTTCTCTTGTCTACATGGTGTCCTTCACTTGGAATCACGCATGCGACCTAGCTACATATATCCTGTAGCTCTCTTGTCTACATGGTGTACACATAGTATCACCCATGCGACCTAGCTACATTCATCTCTTACGTAGCTCTCTTGTCTACATGGGATACATCCCGTATCACACATGTGACCTAGCTACTACATTGTATCTCGTAGCTTTCTTGTACACATGATGTGCACTCAGCATCATACATGTGACCTAGCTACGCTTCCTCTATTTTATTCGATCTCTCCGAATGTTCAACCGGGATCTCTCTCTATTGTTTATTTCCATTCTTCCAGTGGTCTATTCATATTTTTAACATCCGCTAATATATTTACATAATAGGCTGAAATATAAGAATGTACATAAAATTAATGTAATATTTACATACAAACTTACCTCGGTGCAAAATGTGGAATTTTTGCGATTTAGTCCAAAGCTTTTTCTTTTCCCCGTTAAAGGTCAATTCCACGCCTTTCTTGATCTATAACAATACATTTAGCTCATTTAACACTCATACTATTTATTTCAATCCAAAAATCACATTATGGAAAAATTACATTTTTGCCCCCTAACTTTTACAAAATTACAATTTTGCCCCAAGGCTCGGAAATTTAATTTCAGCCCTTATTCCTATGTTTTATGACATGCTGAACATTTTTCTCTTCTACAACAACATAAAATTATCACTCTAACATATAGTTATGAACAATAAGTATTTTTACCAATTATCTTAGTTTTACTCGTTTTCACTTAAAACCGAGTAGCACAAGTTGTTTAACATAATTTAAAACCTCATATTCTACCATCAAACATCAAAATACATGCCTATCATTCATGGGTAAATTTTTAAACATAAACCCTAACTCGAAATAATAGTAGAAATAGGTAAACCGAAGCTACGAAGATTTCAAAAATGTAAAGAACATTAAAAGCGGGGCTTGGAATTACTTACTATGGAGCTTGAAAGTTGAAGAAACCCTAGCTATGGAAGAGAGGAAAATTCGGCAGCAACTAGTGAAGAAGATGACCAATTTTGTGTTATTTTTCCCATTTTATTTCATTTAATATACAAATGACCAAAATGCCCCTCCTTACTAAACTTTCAAAAATTCCTTCCATGTCCCAAAATTTGTCCATGAACTTAAAATTGGTCAAATTGCCATTTAAGACCTCCTAATTAATATTCCAAAGCAATTTCATACTAAAAACTTCTAGGATGCAAATTTTGCAACTTATTCAATTTAGTCCCTACTTTCAATTTAAGCATTTTAAGCATAGAATTTTATCACGAAATTTTCACACAATCACGTAATCATATCATAAAACCCAAAATAATTATAAAACAATTATTTCTATCTCGGATTTGTGGTCACAATACCACTATTCCGATTAGGCCCTAATTCGGGTTGTCACAGTTTATGGTATGTTGATGAGAGTTCATATGGTGATTGAAAACATGGTGTTTGAAGCATGTCTTTTATACTAACATAGTTTAATTGTAGCTTTCCAAGGAGTGGAATGCTAGTGGTTAAGGTATGTACCTTGTGTGATATAATTGATGGTTGCTAAGTATGATTTGGGTGATTAAAATGAATTTTTGACAAAAACAAACAGCAGTGGTCTGTACACGAGCGTGTGCCATTAGACACGGACGTGTTGCTGATTGAACACGGGCGTGTTGAAATTTGGAGCATGGGAGAACATCCTAAAAGTTTTTCGCGATTTGAACAAAGGCATTTAAGGACACACGAGCATCGGACATGGTCGTGTGCTTCTTTTGTGTCTAATTTTTTTTAGATTTTGTAATTTAAATTATAATTTAGTTCGAAAACTTGATTAGATTAATTGAAGCCTTTAACGATATGGAAACTCGATAATATTTTAGAATTAGAATGGTGGGTGTTAGAATTTGGTAGAAATATTCTTAGTTACTATTTTGGTAATGTATTAAAAGTTTATAAAATTTACATTATAGTTCTTATTAATAAAATAAAATTTAAACTTAGTAAATAAACTCGATTGAAACTAAAATTTTTAGGGCTTGCATAAATTGACTAAAAGAAGGTTGGTAATCATCTAGAACTAAAAATGAGATTGTTTAACTTTAGATGGTAAAATAACCAAAATACCCTTAGGGTTATATAATTAGAAATAATTTTAAAATGTTTCACAAAATCACTTTCGCATTAAAATTAGATAGTTAATTATTTAGAATTGAGGTGTTATAAGGTTGGGGTGTGTTTTAGGAGGTCTTGAGTTAGAGAGTCACTTCGGTGGCTATTGGGTCATTTTGGATTGGGCTGGTCCGTCCTAATCGGGTTTTGGGTGTCACAATTGGTGGTATCAAATCCAAGTTTTGTTAAACATAAGAGGTCGTGGATTTTTTATAGTGAAGTCTAGTGTATCTGATAATATTGCTTGAAATTGCATGTTTTACCTTTTCGTGTTCTTTGTTTTATAAATTATTTTATAGGGTTAGGAATTGGGAACACAATGCTCTATAGGAAAGTATACTTAGGTAAGCCTTGGGTCACTTGTTGCTACTAACTCCTGGTACATTTTCTCTACTTTTACTATAGTATTCGATTTATGTTATGCCTCCGAGATGTGAACGGGGTAGTCAAGATGAGGACGCACTGTCATAGCCACATGATGATGCTTATATTGGTCAAGTTGAGCACTTTATGTTTGAAATGATAGGGACATTCTAGTGTATCATTGGTGCCAATACTGCTCTTGTTCGTTAGGGATTAACATTAGAGCGTTTGTAAGCTCTAGGTGGTAAGGAATTTCCAGGAGTTAGGGGTAGAGACCCTACTCATGCTGAATATTGGTTGGAAGGAGTTAACCGTATCCTTGGTCAGATGGGCTATTCTAATGAGGATAAGCTTGGTTACTCCGTGTCATTGCTTATTGATGAGGCTTATCACTAGTGGATGACAGTCGAGCATGGTATTGCACCAGAAAGAGTGAATTGGGACTTTTTCCTGGAGTCTTCCCAAAAAAAGTTCATGGAAGAGCAATATCTATATGTGAGGAGACACGAGTTCATGGATTTTGTCCAAGTTATTTTTTCTATGGATGTGTACGAGGCAAATTCGTGTGTTTGAGCCAATATACGCCTGAGTTGGTGGCTCATGAGGCGAGTCATTGTAAGAGGTTTAGGTTTGGAATGAATCGGGATATTAAGTTGTATCTTGTTGTACAGTCTGCTGAGGTCTTTGACAAGTTGGTCGAGAAAGCCTATGCTTTAGAGGAGACCTTGGGGGAGGAGCCTAGAGCTATTACTACTGGTACTACTAAGAGATCCTTTAAGTCTGCTAGTGGATCTGGCTAGAAGGGTAAGAAAGGTCGGTTTAGGAGGTCTAGATGACTAGTTGTTGTAGGCCAAGTTTAGGTTAGGTAGGCTGTAGGAGTTGAGACTGGTACGAATGATTAGAGACATTCTACATGGATGTTGTGTGAGCATTGTAACCAGTGACATCCTCGAGAGTGTTAGAGGATGATTGGTGCCTCTTTTTCCTGCAAATCGATAGACCACCGTGTTAGTGATTGTCCTAAGAGAGCAATTGTGGTCAGAGAATAACCTGTTACTACTATTGTTGTTGTTGCTGCACCTATTCCGACTTGAGGGAGGGGCCATGGCAGAGGTGATGGTGATAGAGGAGTTAGTCAATGCGAAGCTACTCAAGGTGGAAATAGAGGTCAAACTAGAGTTTATGTAGAGCCCCAAATTAAGGAGGCCATAGATATCATCGCAAGTACTTTCACACTACAATCTTTTCCTCTTCTAGCTTTAGTAGACTCAGGTGCTACGAGATCATTTATTTTGAGAGATGTAGATAGAGAGTTGGGAATTTGTGTAGTGACATCTCGGTTGGGCGTTAGTGTTAAGAGTCCGCTAGGTGATAGTGTAGTGGTAGATCGAGTTTATCGTCATTGTCCTCTAATGCTTTAGGGACAAGTGTTTTCAATAGATCTTTTAGGGTTTTCATTCTAGGGGTTTGATGCTATCCTTGGGATGGATTGGTTGATCGAAAGTCGGGTGAAGATCGATTATGAGGCGCAGTTGGTGAGTTTGTGTTGTGCTAATTGCTTTAAGATTTTTTATTATTAGAGAAATGTCCATGTTACTTTCTAATGCAGTTTCTATGCTTACAGTCCAGAAGTTGGTCCAGAAAGGTTGCAAATCTTATCTATCCTATTTCCTGAATGCTAATAGTAGGGAGTTGAGATTGGATGAGAGTCGTGCAGTCTGTGATTTTCTGAATGTTTTTCCTAAGGAGTTGTCTGGATTACTGCCGGATAGAGAAATTAAGTTTGGTATTGAACTCTATCCTGGTACAGCTTCGGTGTCAATTTTTCCATACAATATGGCACCTAAGGAATTAAAGGAGTTGAAACGTCAGTTGCAAGAGTTGTTGGACTAGGGTTTCATTAGACCAAGTGTGTCGTCGTGGGGTGTGCTGGTTCTATTTGTGAAGAAGAAGGATGGGACTTTGAGGCTGTCCATTGATTACCGCCAGTTGAATAAGTTGACTGTCAAGAATAAGTACCCACTTCTAAGGATCAATGATTTGTTTGACAAGTTTTAGGGAGCTTCAGTTTTCTCAAAGATTAATCTGAGATCTTGTAACAGTCTGGTTTAGACCCTAGTCGAAATAGTGGTTTTGGGACCACAAATCCGAGTTAAAAAATATTTTAATATTATTTTTTGTACTTATTATATGTGAATTGATATGTGTGAAAGTCTCGTATGAAAATTTAAATGTTTGTGTGCTTAATTTGCAAAAAGGACCTAATCGCGTAAAATGTAAAAGTTGATTGCTATTTGTTAAAAGTACTTAAATGCTATGCTTTATGAAATGTGAGGTTCTTATTATGTAATTGGACCATGGATAGTAGGATTGGTCATAAATGACCTTAAAATGGATGATTTATAAGTTATTGAGACAAGGGTAAAATAGTAATTGATGTATTAAATGTATTATAATAAAACAAACATGAAACAAAAGCCATTATTCATTCATCTTTCACCGAAAATTGAAGAAGAAAAAAATAGGGTTTATATGTTTGAAGCATTTGGCCAACATCTAGCTTGATTAAAGATTCGTTTTTGTTCAGTTTTTGATAATTTTTACGTTTTTGTGATCGTTGCTTTATGTTTTACTAAGCCCATGCCTCAACTTCTGAATTTGATTATGATTTTAAGTTATGCCATCGATGAAACTATGAGTTTTGTGAAGTTATTTGTTGAAATATGAAAGTTTGATATTAGGTTTATATATTTTGTCTTTGGATTTTTGATGATTTTGAGTAAAATGGGTTGAATTGTGAAATTTGTAAATTTGAAGGACTAAAATGTGAAATAAATGAAATGTGTGGACTAGTATGAGTATTAGGAGAATTCAACAAAGCCTAAGTATATGCAAATGATGTGTATTTTGTGATTTTGTGAATTAAGGACTAAAGTGTCAAAATGTGAAAATGTGAGGGCTAAATTGTAAAATTCCCTAAATGAATGTTTATGGATTGATTTGAATTATTTGGTGAATAAAATGTTTAATTTTGAATACATAAAGATCAAGAAAAGAGGAATTCAGATTTAGATCGAGGGAAGTCAAAGGTTATAGAGTAGACAATCCGAGTCGACAATTTCGAGTACGAGGTAAGTTCGTACGTGATACATTATGTTACAAGTATATTTTTGATGCTTTGATTATACACAAATTGTGTATATATTTGATTATAGTTTGAATACGATGATAAATCAACTGCATTTGGCACTAAGTGTGCAATTCAAAATAGCTCTAGCTATAAATAGTACTAAGTGTGCGAAATGGAATAACTTCAGCTATATGAGGCACTAATTGTGCGATACCAAGATAGCTTCGGTTAATTGAGATGGCACTAAGTGTGCGGAATCATTCTAGCTTCGGCTAATCCTTAAAGCACTAAATGTGTAGATGTTTAAAGCATGAATAATCTTCAGAAAGTCTTAAAATATCCAAACGATAGGTGAATATGAAAATGAATAAATATGGGAAGGTTCAGGTATGTACAATACCTATGTGGTAGATGATATTATGTATATGAAGTTCATTGAATTGGTATAAACATATGAATTGTGTTGGCATAGAATTGATAGATGAATTGAGAACTAGTAAGTGCTTATGTGTTGATGTTTTATATTTTATAAACTGTTGATGATATTTGGTACAAGCTTACTAAGCTTTTGAAAGCTTACTTTGTATGTGTTTGCATTGTTTTATAGATATCGAAGTTACTATGAGCTCGGCGATCGTCAAGAATTGTCACTACACTATTGAACCTTGTTTTGGTACTTTTTAAAATGTATATATTGAAGGATGGCATGTATAGGCTAGAAGTGATTTGGTTAGGTTTTGTAATGTATATATCATGCCATGTGAGATGGCTAGTTTATGTTTGAACTTATGGTTGGAAATGTTATATGATATATGAGGCATTATGAATTATATGTATGTTTTGAATGACCAAAAGAAATGGTCAATGTTGATAAGTTTTGGTAAGTTTCGAGCATGAGATTGAATGACGTATTGAAACATATGTTTTGGCATGACTTTAGTTTAGGTTTTGGTATGGTTTGGTTGATGAATTGAGATTGGAATTTATTGGTAATGTAAAGGCATGAATAATGTATGTTTTGGTATAGAGATTGGCTGAAATTGGTGTACAAATATACTTTGTTTGGTGCTTGTAGGTTTGACCTAATTGGGGTGGCAAGTTGGCTATTCAAATAGCTTATTTTTGTCCACACGGGCAGAGACATGGGTGTGTGTCTCACCCGTGTGCGACACATAGCTACGTTGCACAGCCGTGTGTCCCCTTAGGTACCTACAATTTTAAGTCAGGTTCGAGCACGGCCAAGGCACATGGGCGTGTGGCTAGCCGTGTGGCCCAAGTCAGGCTCGACCACGGCCAAGTCACGCTGGCGTGTCTTGTGGTCGTGTGAGCAAGTCAGTATGTATGCTCTGTTTGGACATGACCTAAACACACAGGCATGTCTAATGCTGTGTAAGGCACAAGGCCTGTTCACACAGGTGTGTGACCTGTACTTCTTTGAAAATGTTTAAGTTTTGGAAAAATTTTGTATGAGTTCAGTTAGTCCTAACCCTTTCTAATGCATGTTTAAGGTCTCGTTGACCTATTTAAGGGACTCTATATTGATGTTTAATCTCTGATGTTACTATGTTTATGAAATGAATATTAAATGTTTTGAATTATCTGATAACGCCTTTAACCCTAGTCTAACAACGGATATGGGATAAGGGTGTTATATTTTATTGGTATTAGAGCTATGGTTTAGTCGGTTCTAGGACTACCATAGCGTATGTGAGTCTAGCTTTACATGCCATATTTATGAACTGCGATAGTGTGATGAATCCTAACATTGAGATGTGCTTTTATATAGCAAATGGATCCCGAACGAGCCATAGCAAACAATGCCAAAAGCAATACGCCTACTCCCACGCAAGGGAAGGCGCCATCCGATCCTAGACCAACTACGAGTAGCCGTGATGGTGAGGCTAGACAAGCCTTCTATCAGATGATGAATGATTGGTTTAGTCAATATCTTAGAACCAATCTGGCTGTTCAACAACCTCTACCGCCGGTTAATTCTCCACAAGCTCTTGCTATGCCATCAGTGAATCTGATTCAATTAAGTAAGCCACCAGTTGATAAGATTAGAAAATATGGGGCCGAAGAGTTTTGAGCTATAACGAACGGTGATGCTAAAAGAGCTGAGTTCTGGTTAGAGAACACAATACGAGTATTTGATGAATTGTCATTGAATCCCGATGAATGGAAAAAAGTGTCGTTTCACTTCTAAGAGATACGAGGTATCACGGGTGCAAGACTTTGATATCGGTAGTTTCGAGTGAGCGAGTCACTTGGGATTTCTTTCAAGCTGAATTTTGAAAGAAATACATTAGTTAGAGATTCATAGATCAGAAGCGTAAATAATTTCTTGAGCTTAAACAATACCGTATGTCTGTTATAGAATACAAGCGAGAATCCGTGAGACTGAGTCAGTATGCTTGTGAATGTGTATCTTCTGAGGTAATAATGTGCAAAAGATTCGAATATGGCTTGAATGAAGATATCCGTTTGTTAGTCGGGATTCTAGAGATCAAAGAATTCATTGTGCTTGTTGAACGAGCATGTAAAGCTGAAGCTATAAAGAAAGAGAAAAGAAAAGCTGATTCGGAGGCTAGAGATTTGAGAAAGAGATTGATGAATAAATCTTATCAGATCTTATCATTCATCGTCAAAGAAATCTAGAAATGTTAATGTTCAATCGACAGCTTCAGTGGGATATCAAAATAAAGATTATGGAAAGCAATATACCAATCCTAAAGCTCAAAGTACTTCAGTATCGAGCATTGGAAATGCACAGAATGAAAAGCCTGAGTAAAATCAATGTGTAAGACGTCATTTTGGAGAATGCAGGGGAAAAAGTAATTACCGAGCTTGTTACTGTTGTGGTTCACAAAATAACTTTATAAAAGATTGCCCAGATTTAACTGAAAAAGTTAATGTTCAGAATCCGAGGCCAAGCGACAATGTTTCTCGTGGTAGACCTCCCAGAAATACGGGAAATATAAGCGGTAGTCAGAACGGAACAAAAGATACAGCTGTTAGATTTGAGGCTCTTGCACCTGCCAAAGCCTATGCTATCCGAACTCGAGAGGAAGCTTCATCGCCAAATGTGATTACGGGTACATTTACTCTTAATGATACTTCTGTGATTGCTTTGACAGATCCTGGATCAACCCATTCGTATATATGCATGAACTTAGTGAATAGTAAGACTCTGCCTGTAGAGTCTACTAAATTTGTAGTAAGAGTTTCGAACCCCCTAGGCAAATGTGTTTTGGTTGATAAAGTCCGCAAAAATTGTCCGTTAATGTTTTGAGACATTTGTTTTCCGGCTGATCTGATGCTGTTACCTTTTGATGAGTTTGATATAATTCTGGGTATGGATTGGTTAACTTTGCATGATGCTATTGTGAACTGCAAACGAAAATCTATTGATTTGAGATGCAAGAATGATGAAATAGTCAGAATTGAATCTAGTGATTTGAATAGATTGCCTACTGTGATATCTTCAATGAAAGCTTTGAATTAGTGCCTGGAACTACTCCAATTTCTATAGCTCCATATAGAATTGCTCCGATGGAACTAAAAGAATTAAAGTCTCAATTGGAAGAATTGACCGATAGAGGGTTTGCTAGATCGAGTTTCTCACCTTGGGGTGCTCCTGTTCTGTTTGTGAAAAAGAAAGACAGTATGTGATGATAATGTGCAATTGTGGTGTGTTTTTAGCTGGTCAAAATAAATGGTAAATGTTGATAAGTTTTGGTAAGTTTTAGCATGAGATTGAATGATGTATGGAAATAAATGCTTTGATATGCTTTTGATATATGTTTTGACAAAGATTAGTAAGGCTTACGAGTATGGATTTGGGTGACTATTATATGAGATGAATGGCTTATGTTTTGGTGTGGAATTTGGCTGAATTGGTTGTGCAAATATGCTTGTTTCTTTGCTTGTAGGTTGATTTGGGTTGGCAAATTGGCTATTCAAATGGCCTATTTTTGTCCACAAGGGTAGAGACATGGGCGTGTGTCTCAGCTGTGTGCGACACTGGGGTACCCTAAGAATTAAAGGCAGTATACCCTCTAGTTTTGACATTACCTAGACACACGGGCGTGTGGTCGGCCGTGTGGCCTAGTCAGTAGCCTCCCTAATTTTAACACGGCCTGGCACACGGCGTGTCTTGTGGTAGTGTGGACAAGTCAGTATATATGCCCTGTTTTGCTACAGCTTAGACACACGGGCGTGTCTAAGGCCGTGTGAGGCACACGGCTTGTTCACACGAGTGTGTGACCTTTGAAAAGTTAAAAAAAATTTATAAGTTCTGAAACTTTTATATGTTATCGATTTAGTCCTAGATGCATGGATTAGACCATTTATGCTCAGTGTAAGTTCATATTGAACATGAATGACTATTATTTTTGGAAATGAGATGATATTTGATATTTGATTATTCAGAACTATGTTACGAGTCCAGTAATGCCTCTTAACCTATTCCGGTAACTGTTACGGGTTAGGGGTGTTACAATTTATTGGTATCAAAGCTATGGTTTAGTCGGTTTTAGGACTACCATAGCGTATGTGAGTCTAGCTATACATGCCATATTTATGAACTGTGATAGTGTGATGAACCTTGACATTGAAATGTGCTTTTATATAGCAAATGGATCTCGAACGAGCCGCAGTGGATGATGTTGAAAACAATGCGCCTGCTCCCACGCAAGGGACGGCTCCATCTTATTCTCGACCGACTACGAGTAGCCATGATGGTAAGGCTAGACAAGCCTTGTATCAGATGATGAATGATTGATTCACCCAATATATTAGAACCAATCCAGCTGTATAACAACCTCTACCCCCGATTAATTCTTTGCAAACTCCTGTTATGCCACCAATGAATCTGGCTCAGTTAAGTAGACTACTAGTCAATAAGATTAGAAAATATAGGGCAGAAGAGTTCCGAGCTACAACGAACAATGTGGCTGAAAAAGCCAAGTTTTGATTAGAAAACACGATAAGAGTGTTTGACGAATTATCATTAAATCCTGAAGAATGCATAGAATGTGTTGTTTTCCTTCTGAGAGATACGACGTACCATTGGTGGAAGACTTTGACATCTGTGGTTCCAAGTGAATGGGTTACTTGCGATTTCTTCCAAGCTAAATTTTGGAAGTAATATATCTGTAATATCCCGAATTAGGGCCTAATCGGAATAGTGGTTTCGTGACCACAAATTCGAGATAGAAATAATTATTTTATAATTATTTTGAGGTTTATGATATGATTACATGATTGTGTGAAAATTTCGTGAAGAAATTCTATGCCTAAAGTGTTTAAATTGAAAGTAGGGACTAAATCGAATAAGTTACAAAATTTGCATTCTAGAAGTTTTTAGTATGAAATTGCATTGAAATATTAACTAGGAGGTCTTAAATAGAAATTTGACTAATTTAAGTTCATGGACAAAATTAGGACATGGAAGGAATTTTTGGAAAGTTTAGTAGTAAGGGCATTTTGGTCATTTAGTTATTAAAATGAATTAAAAACAAAATTAAAAGCCAATTTTTGTCCATCTTCTTCATTAGGCCGAAATTTCAAGGGTTCTCCATAGCTAGGTTTTGTTTCAAGCTTCCAAGCTCCATAGTAAGTGATTCCAAGCCCCGTTTTTAATGTTCTTTACGTTTTTGAGATCCCGATAACTCGATTAAGCTTATGTTAGCAATAATTTAACCTAGGGTTTATATTTGGAAAAATACCCATAGGTGAAATTTGTGTATTTTGATGTTTTATGATAGAATATGAAGTTTTAAATTATGTTAGACAACTTGTACTACTACTCGATTTTAAGCAAAAACGAGTAGAAGGGCTTAATCGGTAAAAATACCTAATAGTCACAAGTACATGTTAGAGTGAGAATTTGATGTTTCCATAGACGAGAAAAGTGATCAGCATGTTGTAAAACATAAGAATAAGGAATAAAGTTTAATCCCGAGCCTAGGGGCAAAAATGCAAATATGTAAAAGTTTAGGGGTAAAATTGTAATTTTGCCAAAATTTGAGTTAAGGATTAATTTGATAATGTGAGTATTAAATAAGCTAAATGTGTTATTTTAGATCAAGAAAGACGTGGAATCGATCTCAATCGAGGAAAAGAAAAGATTGTGGACTAAATTGCAAAATCTTTATATTTTGGTACCAAGGTAAGTTCATGTGTAAATAATATAGTATAATTGTTTTTTTTTTTTTTAATTATTGATGTTAATTATATGATATGCTGATTTTTATCATGAAATATATGCTTTGTGGTTATTTTCGAATAAAATGCAAATTATTTGTATTATTTGTTAAATATAAAGTGTTATGTAGTATTGGTTTGGTATTTTACGGAAGATGGCAAGGATATGTGTTCGAGGAAAATCCCGTTTGAACCTTAGGAATAGATTAGGATACAAGTGACATGTCACTAGGATGGTTGAGCATCCGAACTCGTTGAGTTGAGTCCGAGTTCACTTATGGATGCGAATGTCCGAACTCGTTGAGTTGAGTCCGAGTTCGTGAGATGTAACTAGGCATCCGAGCTCGTTGAGTTGAGTCCGAGTTCACTTATGGATGCGAACGCCCGAGCTCGTTGAGTTGAGTCCAGTTCGCTTATGGGCGGGTTACATGATTGCTTGATTGCATATATGGCACTTATGTGCAAGTTATCCATGTATCGAATTATATTCCGATGTGTTCAATGGGTAAAGTTATACTCAAATGGAGGAATATTCGAGATGTAAAGAGACGTATTGGTAAGTGATGTGAAATGGATATTTTGGACAGGTATATATTTAACCCTCGGGTTGAGTATTGATACAATCACGATAAGGTAATAAGATGATGAAAAATGATTAGAAATGTGATATGTGTTTTAGTGATGCATGCTAATGTTGATTGGTATATTTGTTTGTTATGTTACTTATTATTTGCATATGAACTTACTAAGCATTTATGCTTACTCCCTCCTTCTTACTCATTGTAGTTTTGGACAAGCCAGCTTAGGAGTCGGGATAGGTCGAAGGCTCAATCACACTATCCGGAAGACTTTTGGTAAATGGCTTGTAAATTTAAGTATGGCATGTATAGCAATATACCTATTTTGTGTAAAAGATCTTATGATATGGTGATGGAATGGTTGAGAAAATGTTTGATAATGATAAATTATGAAAATGGTTAGTTTAGATTATGTTTGATGTTAAGGAAAATTATTAAGATACATAGTGCATAAAAACTCATAAAAGGGATGAAATTTGCCATAAACAGAATACTACAGCAACACTGACACAAGTTTGAAAATTTACTAAAAATCATATAAATTGAATTTAGTGATGGAGTACATATCAAATTGAATCTTATTATGTCTAGTTTAACATGAAACAAATGAAACAGGTAAAGGAGTTATATGTTAAAAGATATTTGAATTTTAGTGAAACAGGGTCATAGCAGTTTCTGAATCCCCTGTTCCAACTTTAGAAATTCACCATAAATTTTAAAGATATAATTAGGTGTTTTATTTTATATCCTCAGAGTCCTTATTGAGTCTAGTTTTATTATAAATAAACCTCATAGTCATATGAATTTTTTACAGAGAGAAATATGGTTCGAAGTAAACAGAGGTCAAACCAGTCAAGTCCTGAAATAGGGGTAACTTTAACTAATAAACTGTACTAATTGGCTCAACCAAAAATTCTAGAAAAAAATTAGTAGATAGGTATATGAGTCTAGATTTAAGGAAAATTTACGGATCTTGATTTTGAGTTTCGTAACTATAGATATGATTTTTCTTGTGACTGTGACGCAAGTAGCTTAAAAGCTGTGAATGTAGAAACAAATAATCCAAAGTTCTAAAAATGTTAAATTAAGCTTAGTAACACCTCATACTCGACTCCGGCGACGGTCTCGGGCGTGGGGGCGTTACAATATCAGTTAGAGATTCATCGATCAGAAACACAAAGAGTTTCTCGAACTTAAACAAGGCAGTATGTCTGTTACAGAATACGAGCGAGAATTTGTAAGGTTAAGTCAGTATGCTCTTGAATGTGTATCTACAGAAGCAATAATGTGCAAAAGATTCGAGGATGGCTTAAACGAAGATATTCACCTGTTAGTCAGGATTCTGGAAATCAAAGAATTTGTTGTTCTTGTTGAACGAGCATGTAAAGCTGAAGATCTCGAGAAAGAGAAAAGAAAAGCTAATTTTGAAGTTAGAGAGGTATGAAAGAGATCATCGGGCAAGTCATTTCAATCTGGATCAAAGAAATTCAGAGATGATAATAGCCATTCAAAGACTAGTGTGGGACATTCAAATAGAGATCGTGCTAGACCGCAATCAAACTTTAAAGCTCCAGCTACGTCTGTTGCCAGTGTTGGTAATGTAAAAACAAAAAACCTGAATGTGATCAATGTGGAAGACGACATTTTGGAGAATGCTGGGGAAAGAGTAATAACCGAGCTTGTTACAGTTGTGATTCACAAAATCATTTTATAAAAGAGTGCTCGGAATTAGCTGAAAAAGATAATGTTTAGAATCTGAGGCTGAATGGCAACGCTTCTCATGGTAGACCTCTCAGAAATACGAGAAATGTAAGTAGTAGTCAAAGAGGAACAAAAGATACAGCTATTAGATCCGAGGCTCGTGCACCTGCCAGAGCCTATGCTATCTGAGCTCGCGAGGAAGCGCCAGATGTGATTACGGGTACATTTACTCTTTATGATACTTATATGATTACTTTGATAGATCCTGGATCAACACATTCATATATATGTATGAACTTAGTGAACAGTAAGATTTTGCCTGTAGAGCCTACTGAATTTGTAATTAGAGTTTCAAACCCCTTAGGCAGATGTGTTCTGGTTGATAAAGTCTACAAGAATTGTCCGTTAATGTTTCGAGACATTTGTTTTTCGGTTGATCTGATGTTATAGCCTTTTGATGAGTTTGATAAAATTCAGGGTATGGATTGGTTAACTTTGCGTGATGCTATTGTGAACTGCAAATGGAAAATTATTGATTTGAGATGCAAGAATGATGAATTAGTCAGGATTGAATCTAGTGATTTGAGTGGATTGCCTGCAGTGATATCTTTGATGAAAGCTTTGAGTATTGTGAGAAAGGGTTGTGAAGCCTATTTTACTTATATGATTGATTCGAAAGTATCAGAAAAGAAAGTTGAATCAGTGCCTGTTGTTTGTGAGTTCCCTGATGTGTTTCCTGAAGAACTTTTGGGGTTACCTCCAGTTAGAGAAGTTGAATTTGGCATTGAATTGGTACCTGGTACTACTCTGATTTCGATAGCTCCATACAGAATGGCTTCGATCGAACTAAAAGAATTAAAGTCTCAGTTGCAAGAATTGACCGATAGAGGGTTTACTAAACTAAGGTTTTCACCTTGGGGTGCTCCGGTTCTATTTGTGAAAAAGAAAGACGGTACGATGAGAATGTGTATAGATTGTCGTCAGCTGAACAAAGTGACTATCAAGAATAAGTATCCCCTGCCCCGAATTGATGATTTGTTTGATCAGTTGAAAGGAGTTGTTGTGTTTTCGAAAATAGATTTGAGATCAGGCTATTATCAATAGTGAGTGAAAGACTTAGACATTCCGAAAACTGCTTTCTGAATGAGGTAAGGCCACTATGAATTCTTAGTTATGCCTTTCAGATTGACAATGCACCTGCTATCTTTATGGATTTGATGAATAGAATTTCCAGACCGTATTTAGATCAATTTGTTGTTGTATTCATTGATGACATATTGATTTATTCACGTGACGAATCTGAACATGTGAAATTAGTAAATGTTACAGACTCTGCGAGATAAACAGTTGTATGCGAAATTAGTAAATGTGAGTTCTGGTTGCGAGAAGTTGGTTTTCTGGGTCATATTGTATCAGCATCTGGTATATGAGTTGATCCGAGCAAAATTTTAGCTATTTTAGATTGGAAACCTCAGAGAAATGTTTTTGAAGTCTGTAGTTTTCTGGGACTTGCTGGTTATTATAGAAGATTCGTAAAAGGATTTTCTATGATTGCGACTCTGTTGACAAAGCTGCTTCAAAAAGATGTTAAATTTGAGTCGTCTAAAAAGTGTCAGAACAATTTTGATCAGTTGGAAACTTTGTTGACTGAAGCTCTGATATTGGTACAACCCGAATTGGGTAAAGAATTTGTGATCTACAGTGATGCTTCGTTGATTGGTCTGGGATCTGTTTTAATGCAAGAAGGAAAATTCATTGCTTATGCTTCGAGACAGTTAAAGCCGCATGAAAAGAACTATCCGACACACGATCTTGAGTTAGATCATAAGAGTTTGAACTATTTGATGACTCAGAAAGATCTAAATCCGTGACAGAGAAGATGGTTAGAATTGCTAAAAGATTATGAACTTGTGATTGATTATCATCCGGGAAAAGTAAATGTTATTGTTGATGCCTTGAGAAAATCATTGTTTGCTTTTTTGTCCGATGAATGCTCATTTGGTTCTATCCCATGATGGTTCAGTTTTAGCTGAATTGAAAGCAAGACCTTTGTTCTTACAGAAGATTCTCGAAGCTCAGAAGATTGATAAAGAGATTTTAGCTAAAATAGCTCAATGTAACGTAAAGTCTGATTTAGAATTTAGAGTTGATAAAGATGATTGTTTGAGATTCCGAGATCGAATTTGTGTTCCAAGAAATCCAGAGTTGATTCAGATGATTTTGAGTGAAGCTCACAATAGTTGGTTATCTGTGCATCCGGGTAGTACGAAAATTTATAATCATTTAAAATAACATTACTAGTGGTCTGGAATGAAAAGAGATATTTCTGAATTTTTTTCTAAATGTTTGATCTGTCAGCAAGTTAAAATTGAACATCAGGTGCCATTTGGTTTGTTACAACCGATTATAGTTCCTAAGTGGAAATGAGATCAAGTGACAATGGACTTTGTTTTGGGTTTACCCCTGTCTCCGAGAAAGAAAGATGCAATTTGGGCTATAGTTGATCAATTGACGAAATCAGCTCATTTTATTCCTGTTCGATCTAATTACTCACTTGATAAGTTAGTTGAGTTATACATTTTTGATATTGTGAGATTGCATGGTGTGCCATCATCTGTTGTATCAAACAGAGATTTGAGATTCACATCACGATTCTGGAAGAAATTGGAAGATGCTCTAGGTACTAAATTGCACTTTAGTACTGCTTTTCATCTGCAAACGGATGGTCAATCTGATCAGATTATTTAGATACTCAAGGATATGCTGAGATGTTGCATTCTTGAGTTTGAAGGTACGTGGGAACAATATTTACCTTTGGTTGAATTCGCTTATAATAATAGTTTTCAATCGAGCATTAAAATGGCACCGTACGAAACTTTATATGGTCGCAAATTTCGTACACCTTTGTATTGTACTAAGCTCAGTGAAAATAAGATAAATGGGGTTGATTTGATAAAAGAAACAAAACAGAAGGTAAAAGTAATTCGAGATAGTTTGAAAGTAGCTTCTGATCGTCAGAAATCATATGTAGATTTGAAAAGAAAAGACATTGAGTTTGAGATTAACGACAAAGTGTTTTTAAAGGTATCTCTGTGGAAGAAAGTGTTTCGGTTCGGTAGAAAAGGCAAATTGAGTCTGAGGTTCATTGGGCCGTACGAGATTACTGAGCGTATTGGACCGGTAGCATATAGATTGTTGTTGCCACCAGAGTTAGAAAAGATTCATAATGTGTTTCATGTATTGATGCTTCGACGATATAGATCTGATCTGTCGCATGTAATTCCTCCGTCTGAGATTGAAATTCAGTCTGATATGACTTACGAAGAAAAGTCGATCCGTATCTTAGCTTGAGAGGTTAAAGAGCTACGGAATAAGAAAATTTTGTTAGTTAAAGTGATGTGGCATCAGCATGGTACTGAAGAGGCCATGTGGGAGCCTGAAGATGTTATAAGGCAGCAATATCTGAATCTTTTCTATGGTAAGATTTTCGGGGACGAAAATCCCTAAGGGGGAGAATTGTAACAGTCCGGTTGTAACACCCCAAACCCGGCCTGGAAGTTTGGCTCGAATCTGGCGTGTCACATTGAAGTGTTTTTCGAAAACCATGTTTCCATTAAAAACCTTTCTTAATAATTAAAAACTTATACCCTTTTTAAACCTTGTTAGAAAACCTCAGCTGAAAAACATTCTTAACAACTTTGTAAAAATCTTGGCGATTTAGTAAAGCTTAATTTAAAACAATTGCGGATACGTGATGTTTTGAAAACGAGAGTTGCTTTGGAAAATCGTGTTCTAATACTAGCAATTATAAATAAAATTCCACATTAGAAATCCAGAAAATTACAACAGCTTTACTTCAACTCACACAAAAACATTTTTAAAGCAATAATCAAAATTGTAACTTAAACAGTGTGTGTAGCTACCTCCGAGCCCCTTGTAGTTCTGATCCGTCTAAGGCTAGAAATTACCTGAAAAGTTAAAAAATGGGGTGAGTTTACGAAAACTCAGTGTGAAATCCCCTACTATATAAAAGGAATAGTTAGTCATATAAAAGAATTAAAAGTCTAGCCCGAGCCCTACTTACAGTTTCGGTATCAATTGGGCCTTAGCCCATTATAACAAAGAGTACCAGATGGGCCTTAGCCCATTACAGAATAAGAAACATTATCAGAACTAGAATCAAAATGAGAATCAGAATCAGAATCTGGTGACAAAATCGAAAGCAGAATCGGTGTGAATCGTAATCGAATATGAATACAATCCTAACCCAATCCATCCGTAACTCCCCCGTACCAGCCTTGCACCATGTGGTGAGACTACTCGACCCACTCAATCGCTACACACCACAGAAATTGCAGCAAGGCTGCCAGATATTGTGACGAAGTCACAAGATACAGATATTGTGGCTAGGCCACCAGAACAAATATATATATATATGTGGCGAAGCCACCAGATTGCAGCGAGGCTGCCAGATATTGTGACGGAGTCACCAGAACAGATATATGTGGCGAGGCCATCAGATTGTAGCGAGCCTGCCAGAACGCTTCCTCCATCAATATAAACCCATGTCCCATGCAACAGAAATAATATGTCATGGCATACAACATACAGAGTCAGAATATCATGCCCATATTTGAATCAAACAATCACAGTCAAGTTATTCATACCACCAGCATATATTTACAATCAAATCCGTCAACCACATAGTCCAAATCAGTCACTTGCCCAAAAGGGCAAAACAGTCATTTAACACCCTAGGGGCAAAATGGTAATTTTACCCCATAAGGGTATCTCGGTAATTCTATCGTACAGGGGTATTTCAGTAATTTTACAAACCAGGGGTATTTTGGTATTACAACTTAACCACTTGGGCCTACGGACCCGTTGGGACCACATGGCCCATTTCAGCCCATCGAGGCCCGAAATAACCGTCCTACTGCTAGAGTAGCGAGAAATACACACCTGATAGGAGACTGGAGTTAATCCGTGCTCCAAACACTCTTAGCTGACGCCCAACCCAAACGAGCACGTCACAAAGCGAAAGGGATCAGCCAAGAAGGGTATGCCTACTCTCCTCATGGTTTGCTCTATTTAAAGCCAGCTCTCTATCTACTCTTATGTTAGCTTCCCGATGTGGGATCCCTCCATCACCAGAGTTTAAAACCAACACCAACTCTTGCCGTCCCAACATAGCAAAATAATCAACCTTTGCGTGCCAAGGGATTCGAACCAAAGGCCTCTCACATGCCAACTCACGCCACCACCACTAGCCCATCAACTCATTTCTGTCATAAATCCAACACATTAAACTTTAAAGTGCACCTACTTGCTTCCAGATTTATTGAAAAGAAAAACCAAAATATATTGCAAGAGCCAAGATTTGAACCATAGAGCCCTTGCTTCCTCTATGGCGTCACTTCCTTGTCCCGTAAGTGGCGCCACGTTGCGACTACACTACACTCCTTTTTGTGTCATCTTTTCTCCAACAATATTCTTAAGGCCTACCTACTACACCCAGGGTTTATTCACCTGAAACCAAAATTTTTGCTAGAGTCCAGGTTTGAACCCAAGACTTCTCCAACACTTCTCAGCACACTTAACCACTAAAACAAGCCTTCATTAACGAAATTTACATGTACAACAAAATATTATAAGCTGCCTTCAACCGCTCCCATGCTCAAGGCCCAAAACTTCTAGGCCCAAATTCACGGTGTTACAACTCTACCTCCCTTAAAAAAATTTCATCCCCGAAATTTCCATCTAACAGGGTAGTCCTGTAACATCTACCCCACTATGCTACCGCTGCGCACTCTGATCCTACTATCACTATCACACTTCAACTAGAACTTGAAACATCTCTTACATACAACACTTATTCACTGAAGCAGACACATATTTATCACACATATATACAATTTCTATATCCAAACATCACATCGACATAAAATAAATGCAAAATTTCAATTCAGACCAGTATCTAAGGAATCTATAGTATTTCAATTTCTAAACAGACAAAAGTATTCAGAAGACTTACAGATTCGGTGCCAGAGACTCGGTGTGCCACACTTTTTAAAAGAAATTCTTCAAACAGACCACGTGGTTGAAAATA
Source organism: Gossypium anomalum (assembly GCA_025698475.1). Lineage (NCBI taxonomy): Eukaryota > Viridiplantae > Streptophyta > Magnoliopsida > Malvales > Malvaceae > Gossypium > Gossypium anomalum. The sequence goes on from CM046964.1 coordinate 47,457,519, forward strand.
ATTTTCTAAAATTCAACCTTTGAGTGTGAAATCCCCTACTATATAAAAGGAACAGTCAGTCATATAAAAGAATTAAAAGTCTGGCCCCAGCCCTACTTACAGTTTTGCTATCAATTGGGCCTTAACCTATTATAACAGAGAGTACCAGATGGGCCTTAGCCCATTATAGAATAAGAAACATTATCAGAACTAGAATCAAAATGAGAATTAGAATTAGAATCAGGTGAAAAAATTAGAATCAAATCAGGTGACAGACAGAATATGAATGCAATCCCAACCCAATCCATCCGTAACTCCCTCGTACCAGCTTTACACAATGTGGGGAGACTACTCGACCCACCCAACCGCTACACACCATAGAAATTGCAGCTAGGCTGCCAGATATTGTGACGAAGTCACCAGATACAGATATTGTGGCTAGGCCACCAGAACAGATATATATATATATATGTGGCGAAGCCACCAGATTGCAGCGAGGCTGCCAGATTTTGTGACGAAGTCACCAGAATAGATATATGTGGTGAGGCCACCAAATTGCAATGAGGCTGCCAGAACGCTTCCTCCATCAATATAAACCCATGTCCCATGCAACAGAAATAATATGTCATGGCATACAACATACAGAGTCAGAATATCATGCCCATATTTGAATCAAACAATCGTAGTCAAGTCATTCATATCACCAGCATATATTCACAATCAAATCCATCAACCACACAGTCCAAGTCAGTCACTTGCCCATAAGGGCAAAACAGTCATTTATCATCCTAGGGGCAAAATGATAATTTTACCCCACAAGGGTTTCTAGGTAATTCTACCCTACAGGGGTATTTTAGTAATTTTACAAACTAGGGGTATTTTGGTAATTTTACAAACTAGGGGTATTTTGGTAATTTTGTAAACCAGGGGTATTTTGGTAATTTTATAACTTAACCACTTGGGCCTACAAATCGATTGGGACCACATGGCCTATTTCAGCCCATCGAGGCCCGAAATAGCTGTCCTACTGCTAGAGTAGCGAGAAATACACACCTAATAGGAGACTGGAGTTAATCCGCGCTCCAAACACTCTTAGCTGACGCCCAACCCAAATGAGCACGTCACAAAGCGAAAGGGATCAGCCAAGAAGGGTATGCCTACTCTCCTCATGGTTTGCTCTATTTAAAGCCAGCTCTTCATCTACTTTTATGTTAGCTTCCCGATGTGGGATCCCTCCATCACCAGAGTTTAAAACCAACACCAACTCTTGCCATCCCAACATAGCAAAATAATCAACCTTTGCGTGCCAAGGGATTCGAACTAAAGACCTCTCACATGCCAACTCACGCCACCACCACTAGGCCATCAACTCATTTCTGTCATAAATCCAACACATTAAACTTTAAAGCGCACCTACTTGCTTCCAGATTTATTGAAAAGAAAAACCAAAATATATTGCAAGAGCCAAGATTTGAACCTTGGACTCCTTGCTTCCTCTATGGTGTCATTTCCTTGTCCCCTAAGTGGCGCCACCTTGCCACTACACCACACTCCTTTTTGTGTCATCTTTTCTCCAACAATATTCTTGAGGCCTACCTACTACACCCAGGGTTTGATTCACCTTAAACCAAAATTTTTGCTAGAGTCTAGGTTTGAACCCAAGACTTCTCCAACACTTCTCAGCACACTTAACCACTAAAACAAGCCTTCATTAATGAAATTTACATGCACAACAAAATATTATAAGCTACCTTCAACCGCTCCCATGCTCAAGGCCCAAAACTTCTAGGCCCAAATTCAGGGTGTTACACCGATTTAGACCCTAGTCAGAATAGTAGTTTTGAGACCACAAATTCGAGTTAAAAAAATGTTTAAATATTACTTTCTATGTTTATGATGTGTGAATTAGCATGTGTGGAAGTTTCGTCTGAAAATTTAATCATTTGTGTGCTTAATTTGATAAAAGGACCTAATCGCTTAAAATGTAAAAGTTGCCTGCTACTTGTTAAAAGTGCCCAATTGTTATGTCATCTTAAATGATGAGTCCTTATGTGGTTATTATGCCATTTACATGGTTAATGGACATATATGGCCTTATTTCAAATGATTTTTTATATGTATAAATAAAGGGCAAAATGGGTATTTGATTAATAAATATAAGTTAATAAAACCAAGCTTAAAATAAGCTCATTTTCTCATGTTCATCAACCCAAAGTCACAAATAAAAGAAAAGAAAAGGACAACTAGGGTTTGGCCATTGAATTCCTTGATTAAGGTATGGGTTTTGTTTAGTTTTTGATTATTTCTACGTTTTTATAATCGTTGCTTCGTATATTATCAAACACATGCCTCAATTTCTGATTTTGTTGATGATTTTGAAATGTTCCATGGATGAATTCATGAGCTTTGTGATGTTATATGTTGAAATAAAAAAGCTTGATGTTGGGTTTACATGTTTTGTCTTTGGATTTTTGATGAATTTGAGTAATTTGGGCTAAATTGTAAAAATGTTATTTTGAGGGACAAAAATGTGAAATAAATGAAATGTATGGACTTCAATGAGAGCTATGAAAATTCAGCTAAGCATGTATACAAGCAAACTATGTGTATTTTTTAATTTTGTGATTTACGGACTAAAGTGTCAAAATGTGAAAATGTGAGGGCTAGTTTGCAAAATGCCCTAAATATGTATCTATGGATTGTTTTGAATGATTTGGTGAATAAAAGGGTTAATTTTGAATACTTATAGATCAAGAAAAAGGGAATTCAGATTTAGACCGAGAGAAGTCGAAGATTACAGAGTAGACAATTCGAGTTGACAATTTCGAGTACGAGGTAAGTTCGTACGTAAAATATGATGTTACAAGTATGTTTTGGTGCTTTGATTATACATGGAGTGTATATATATATATTTTGGATGAATACGATGATAAATCAAGGGTATTTGGCAGTAAGTGTGCGATTTAAACTAGCTTCGGCTATATGACGCACTAAGTGTGCGATGCTGAGATAGCTTCGGTTAATTGAGATGGCACTAAATGTCCGGAATTATTAAAGCTTTGGCTAACGTTTAAGGCACTAAGTGTGCGAATGGTTATAGGTTGAAACATCTTCGGAAAGTTTTAAAATATCCTAACGAGAGGTGAGAATGAAAATGAATGACAGGAAGGTTCAGGTACGTATAATACCTATGTGTAGATGGTATTATGTTTATAAAGTTCATTAAATTGGTATAAACATGTGGATGGTGTTGGTATAAAATGGATAGATGAATTGAGAATTTATAAATACTTATGTGTTGATGTTTTATATTTTATACATTGTTGATGATTTTTAGTACGAGCTTACTAAGCTTTTGGAAGCTTACTTTGTATGTGTTTGCATTGTTTTATAGATATCGAAGTTATTGTGAGCTAGGGGATCGTCAAGGGACGTCACCACACTATCGAACTTCATTTTGGTTTTGAAAATGTATATTTTGAAGTATGGCATATATAGGCTAGTAGTTGTGGGATTATGTTTTGTGATTTATATATTTTTAGCCATGTGATATGCCTAGTAGATATTTGAATTCATAGTTGATAATGACTTATGGTATGTGATGATAATGTGCAATTGAGGTGTGTTTTTAGCTGGTCAAAAGAAATGGTAAATGTCGATAAGTTTGGTAAGTTTTAGCATGAGATTGAATGATGTATGGAAATAAATGCTTTGATATGCTTTTGATATATGTTTTGACAAAGATTAGTAAGGCTTATAAGTATGGATTTGGGTGACTATTTTATGAGATGAATGGCTCATGTTTTGGTGTGGAATTTGGCTGAATTGGTTGTGCAAATATGCTTGTTTCTTTGCTTATAGGTTGACCCAATTTGGGGTGGCAAATTGGCTATTCAAATGGTCTATTTTTGTCGACACGGGTAGAGACACGGGCGTGTGTCTCAGCCGTGTGAGACACACAGTCAAGTTACATAACCATGTGTCCCTTGGGGTACCCTAAGAATTAAAGGCAGTATACCCTCCAGTTTTGACACAGCCTAGACACATAGGCCTGTCTATCGGTCATGTGTGGCACACAGGCTGGCACACGGGCGTGTGATCGGCCATGTGGCCAAGTCAGTAGTCTCCCTAATTTTCACACGGCCTGGCACACGGGCATGTCTTGTGGCAATGTGGACAAGTCAGCATGTATGCCCTGGTTCACCATGACTTAGACACACGGGCGTGTCTAAGGCTGTAAGGCTGTGTGAGGCATACGGCCTGTTCACACGGGCGTGTGAACCTTTGAAAAGTTGAAAATTTTTATAAGTTCTGAAACTTTTATATGTTATCGATTTAGACCTAGATGCATGGATTAGACCTTGTATGCTCGGTTTAAGTTCGTATTGAACATGAATGACTGGTATTTATGGAAATGAGATGATATTTGATATTTGATTGTTTTGAATTGTGTTACGAGTCCAGTAATGCCTCTTAACCTTTTTCGGCGATGGTTACTGGTTAGGGGTGTTACATTCCTTATTAAAAGTTCTTTGTAAACTTCCCGTTTTAAACTTTTATGAGTGTCCTGATTTAGCCCGGATAAGCTTCCTGTTACATGGCTCATATGAGCATTCCTGATATATGGCTCGAGAGAGTGCTTCCTGATTGTGTACTCTAATGAGTACCCCTAATTATGAATTGATGGATTTCTAATTTGTACACTTCGAGTGTACTACCTGCATAACCATCGATATTTCAAATAAATTCAATGGATAGAGTTTTGACATGAGAAAATATGAACAAGAAATGAATTATTACAAGTGTCTGCCTGAAATAAATGAAATGATGATATGTGATTTATGGAAATACAAGTTAATGATATATGAACATGGAATTTGTTTAATAAATATGTTCATCCATGAATATAGATTAGTACACCTTGAGTGTACTTCCCGTGTGACATTGATATTTCAAATGATTTAGTCGCTAAAGTTTTGATTGAAATAATCTGAACTCGAAATGAATTATTATGAAAATGTACTCGAAATATAGGGATTTGAATTGTATATGTTATTTGAATTCATGATGTGGAAAATATATGTATATGGGAATTTGGTTATTATTGAGCCCATACATTTTTCTTGATGTTTATATGAGATAGTATTACCTAGAAACAAATTATTACCCGAATGTACATGAAGTATAGGGAAATGACATTACTTGATATAATGATGTATGAATTGGTTATTACATGAATGTGGATCATGCTTGATGACTTTGTTCATCCATGATTAAGGACTATCATATGTGATTACTTGGCTAGCATGATGAGGATATGTGTTTAGGGCTTATGATAAAATTGATTGATAGTGCCTTTCAAGTTTATTCTGAACATAAATATATGGTAAGTTATTTACCATGTTATACAAACTTACTAAGCATTTCATGCTTACTCTGTTTTATTTTCCCTTGTTCTATAGTAATTAAGAAGCTCGTTGGATTGGAAGCATCGGTGGAGATCACTCACACTATCCACCAAGCTATCTTAGTACATATGGTAAATTAATTATGGTTATAATGGCATGTATAGGTTAATTAGCCAATATTGGCATATAAATATTTGGGTTAAAATTAGCCATTGGAATGGCTTGTGATGAACGTGTTTTGATATGTATTAATGAGGCTATAACATGTTTTGTGTGTGCTTAAATGGTTGAATGATAGAAATCATCTTGGCATATTTGGTAAAATACATATATAGGTGAATTTGATAAGTTACGTAAGTTTTGTATGCTTGATTACATGATGGTAAAGTGTTATTTGAGCTGCTTAAGAGCACATTGGTTGTATGTGATGTTATGTCATGCATAAGATTTGGTTTTTTTCTTGAATTAATTGTTTTAAAAATGGCTTGTGAATATGTTAAATTATTAGCGTAAGAGGAAGACAAATTGGGCGAGAAATGTGGCTTGGAAAATAACCTATTTTTGTCTACATGGGCAGAGACACAAGTGTGTGTGACACACGACCTAGCACAAGGGTGTGTGATCTGGCCGTGTGTCCCTTGCATCTTTAAAATGTCAAAACAGAATGCTCAGAATTGATCACACGACCTAGCACAGGGCGTGTGGCTTGGCCATGTGACCTTTGCACCTACACACGATCTAGCACACAGGTATGTGACCTGACCATGTGACCTAAGTCAAAGAGTTACACGGCCTAAACATGGGCGTGTCCTTGGCCATGTGAACCACACAGCCTGACCACACGGGCATGTGACCCCTGCACTTAGGAAAAAAATTTAAAATTTTACGAAAAATTTTCTGAGTACCTGGTTTATTCCCGACATGATTCTAATGCATGATTTGGGCCTCGAGGTCTCACGTAAGGGACTATATGATTAATTTGATCGAAATTTGATATGAATGCTAAATGTTTATGAAATGTCTGTTACTTGACCCGTAAACATCGGTAATACTCTGTAACCTTGTTTCGACGACAAATTCGGGTTAAGGGCGTTACAGTTCTAACTTCGAGAGGTGGTTTTTCTTGGTCTTGTCATTTTAACTAAGGGTATTGTTGCGTGCAAATAGCTAATGTAATTGTGCAAGTGTACACGTCATTTATGTAATAAAGTGATAAGTAAGTATCGTCTCCACAAAGATCGAAAATTGGTAAGAAATTGATTAAGTTATTATAATCCTATTTGTAACGCCCCAAAAATATTAGGTCTTTATTTTTGTATGTTGTGTTGCTTAAGCATGTGCCTTTTCCAATGGTTGAGTGTCCTGAGAGGTGCTGGAGAGGTCCTGTGTTCAAGCCTTGGCTTGTACAAAATTTTGGTTTTTGTTTGAGTTAAAACTGCCTTTGGTTAGCTGGTCTTTTAAATTTGGTTGGGTAAAGTATGGCACAAGAAGCTTGCTAGTCTAGTAGTAAGGGGCGTCTGGAGTGATCTTGGAGGTCTGGAGTTCGAGCCCTGTTGCGCACAAGGTGTTCTTTTTGCTGCTATGTCGTGGAAGTGTCCTAGGCTGACTGAAATTGAAGTGGCTGAGGAGGAAGTGGAGTGTAGGGTCGAATTTCAAGATGAGTGGGGAAGTAATTTCAATTGGTCAAGGAGGAATTTGAAGAGAGTATTAGAGAGGAAATGGTAACACCCTAAACCCGGCCCAGACATTACAGCCTGATCTGATGTGTCACATTGACGTGTTTTAGCGAAAACCATGTTTTCATTGAAAACCTTTCTTAAAATAAGAGATAATCTTAACTAAAAACTTGTTCAAACGAAAAATTTGATGAAAATAAAGAACTTAGAAATTTTAGTTGCGGAAGCGTAGAAAACATACTATAACTTAAGAAATCCATGTTCAACTTCTCGTAGATATAATGAAAATAATAATAATCCAAGTAATATTAACATAATGAAAACCTTATTACAATCTGGTCTGAGCATACCTAAAAAGAAATAAATGCTTAAATGCTTAAAAAAAACCAAGTCCGATTTATCTTGCTAGCCGGCCACCCAGAGTCCCTCCTGACATCGAACCTTCTACTGAGCAGCACCTGCAAATAAAATAAAAGAGGGGGTGAGTTTTCGCAAACTCAGTGTGTACAACCCTCTATGAAGGAAAAAAAAGCATTCAGAGAAGAATCATCAAACATGCAATGCAAACCCATCCAAATTGTACATCCGTTACACACCAGCTCCATCCCCTGTCACACCATGTGGGGATACAAATATCGACCCACCCAGCCCACACACCAATGGTAGCCCGGTTGAGGAACTTCCTTCATTTACATATTGGGCTTTAAAAGCCGTCGGTGGATCCACGATTGTCAAGCAACCATGCGATCCTCTTAGACTTCCTCCGTTCCATATTTCCCATCCCATATGCAACCTAAGCAGAATATCATATGTATGTAGCAAATAGGCATGTCACATTCAATAAACTTACATTTAACATGTAACGCCCCGTACCCAAGACCGTCGCTGGAGTCGAATACGAGGTGTTAACAGACTTAATTCATTACTTAAACAGCCCAAACAATTTAATTTTTAAAATTTTCAGACAAGCTGAAAATCTGCGTCACAGTCGCTTAAAAATTCATATCTCGAGTTACGAAACTCAAAATTAAGATCCGTAAATTTTATATGAAAATATACTCATATTTATATCTACTAATTTTTTTCTAGAATTTTTGATTGAGGCAAATAGTACATTTTATTAGTTAAAATCTCCCCTTTTTCAGGGTTCGACTACTCTGACCTCTGTGTATTACGAATCAGATATCTCTCTATAAAAAATTTCAATGACTATGAGGTTTGTTTCTATTAAAACTAGACTCCATAAGGAATCTGTAAATATAAAGAAAAACTTCTAATTATTTTTTTAAAATTTATTATGAATTTTTAAAGTCAGAACAGGGGATCCAGAAATCACTCTGGCCCTATTTCACAAAAGTTTAAATATCTCATAAAATATAATTTATATGCCTATTTTGTTCATTCCATATGAAAATAGACTCATCAAGATTCGATTCCATAACTTATTCATTATTTAATTCCATTTCTACTATTTTTAGTGATTTTTCAAATTCACATCACTACTGCTGTCTGAATCTATTTTATGGTAAATTTTACCTATTTCATGGTTTCCATGGATTAGCTAGCAATTTGACATACATAACACCAAATATGATCATGATTAGCCATTCCAATGGCTAATCATTACCAAGAATTTTCATACCACTCAATAACCATATCATAAGACCATATATACAAAATGATTATAGTGCTATACATGCCATACTCAAAATATACAAGCCATTATGCCAAGATGGTATACGGATAGTGTGAGCGAGCCTCCGCCTGCCGTTCGATTTCCGAGCTGACTTGTCAAAACTACAAGGAGTGAAAAGGAGGAGTAAGCATAAATGCTTAGTAAGTTCACATGCAAATAGCAAGTAACATAACCATATAAGCAAACATAAAATATCATTTGCATAATCATCATCAAGACATTCATGTCATATTTTCATTTATCATCTTACCACATTTGTCGATATTTTGAGTTTTCAACCCGAGGGTTAAGTACATACTGTTCAAAGTATCCATCTCACAACACTTACCAATATGTCCCTTTCATCTCTAGTATTCCTCCATTTGAGTAGAACTTACCCGTTGAACACATCGGAATATAATTCGGATACACGGATAATTTGCACATAAGTGCCACATATGTAATCAAGCAATCATGTAACCCGCCCATAAGTGAACTCGGACTCAACTCAACGAGCTCGGGCGTTTCGCATCCATAAGTGAACTCGGATTCAACTCAACGAGCTCGGATGCCTAGTTACATCTCTCGAACTCGGACTCAACTCAACGAGTTCGAAAATTCGCATCCATAAGTGAACTCGGACTCAACTCAACGAGTTCGGATGCTCAACCATCCTAGTGACATGTCACTTGTATCCTAATCTATTCCTAAGGTTCAAACGGGCTTTTTCCTCGATCCGACATTTGTTTGTCTTCCACGGAATATCGAAACCGATACTCGGTAGCAATTCATATTTATCAAGTAGTAAACATAATTTGCATATTACTCAACATTAACCACAAAGCATAATATTTCACGATTAAAAATCAGCATATCATATAATTAACATCAATAACTTAAAAATAACGATTATGCTACATTATTTACACATGAACTTACCTCGTATGCGAAAATGGCTACTTTTACCATTTCGTCCACAACTTGGTATTTTTCCCATTTTAGCCCGAATTTCAGTTTTCCTTGCTTATTGAGCTTGGAAAGCTTGAAAACCCTAGCCATGGCTTCCCCCATGCTAATTTCGGCCTCCATGAAGAAGATGAGCAAAATTGGCTTTTAATTTTGTATTTTAATTTATTTTACCCCTAAATGACCAAAATGCCCTTACTACTAAACTTTCAAAAATTCCTTCCATGTCCTAATTTTGTCCATGAACTTAAAATTGGTCAAATTACTATTTAAGACCTCGTAATTAATATTTCAATGCAATTTCATACTAAAAACTTCTAGAATGCAAATTTTACAACTTATTCGATTTAGTCCCTACTTTCAATTTAAACACTTTAGGCATAGAATTTCATCACGAAATTTTCACACAGTCATACAATCATATCATAATCATCAAAATAATCATAAAATAATTATTTCTATCTCAAATTTTGTGGTCACGAAATTACTATTCGACTAAGCCCAAAATCGGGATATTACAACTCTCCCCCTTTTAAGGATTTTCGTCCTCGAAAATCTTACAGGAAAAGTGGTCTTCACTTTTAATCTCATATTCGGTGTCAAGAACTTTCACTTAGGTCTGTACCTCCAATACATCTCTTTAATTCCTCATATGATCTGAAAGCTTACAGCCTCAACTCTCAACTGTTCTTAAATTTTCAACCCTTCTCGTTTCCCATGATATCATGACATAAACCCGGATCTCAACTTGATTAATGGAGACCGGAATTCCAAGAAATCCAACAATCAAAGAGACCTAAAATTCCATGAATCTGATGAGTAGTAATTCATTCAATATAGATATGATTTATAGATCTCGCCAAACATTTAACAATAGGATACTTCACATTTTCCTCTTTCCGCCATAGAAATAATTCTGATATGGCCTCAAGAATGATCCTTCTCATTTTCATCCCAATATCAACACTGGCAAGGATAATTTTGATAGATCCCAATGCTCGACTTTAACCTCTTTAACAACTCAGATTTTATGTAACATTGATGCTCTAAACTATCACATTATCTCACTGTCTTGAAACACATCACAATTCATACAGTAGTACATTACTGAAAGTCAAGAAGTTTTTACTCAATGTAGATTAGTCTAGTTCAGACGCTTCGGTTACCAATATTCTCATCTATCTGAACTCTGTCAAGATGTAATAAACTTTTCAGCTTTCACAAAACGAAAACCTTATCATTTGTAGTGACTTTAACTAATATCCAACTCTTTCTAATAAATATACACTTCTCGTTCGGACTATTTACTCTTTTATCAAGACAAAAATGAAATTCTATTATCGGACTTGGGAAAAATAATCGACATAATTGTCACATAAAATCTTTCAAATAAATAATTCACCATACCGATTGAAACTCGTGACTTTTATCACTTATGCCTTCACCGATGTCAAATCCTTACACGTAAATTAGAAAAAACCCCAATACTAAAATCACCACATTACCAAGATCAAATTAGAAGTATAGTCATATTTGACATGATTATCACGAGCTGAAGAACGCACTTCGAACATGTGTCATAATTGACAATTTATGGAACAAAGATAACAAGAAAACCGAATAAAGAAATCCAAGATAGAGAAACCCAGAATAAAGAAATCCAGAATAAAGAGACCCAAGATACGATACTATGCCGGAGAATCGAAAACCAAACTCATAGAGAAAATACGGAATACCCCGATAATTTTTTAAAGAAAGAAAGTCCAAAAGAAAACATCATTTAATCCCATTGAAATCAAATATAACAAGATCAATATATCTTCTCATACATATGTATCAGATGAAGCATCAAGTAGAAGAAACAGAATCATAATATCATATGTATTCTCTCATCAATTCTTATCAGACGAAATGAAATAGAATACCCGATGAAATAGAGCAATATAAATTATAAACCAGTCAGATTACCAATGCTTTCATCCAACACCAGAATTAGAAGACATTCCCATATAACAAAAATTTCTTTAGAAGATCAATAGCCATAGAAATATTTCTGAGAACGGGTAAACACATAGAACATCTCAAAAGAGACTGCTAAATCTGTCCAGTCATAACTGTCACACTCAGATAGTTCACATTTCAAATATCATTTCCCCAACTAGTTCAGCCGTCACAAATTTCATATTAAACCATTCACTAAAGAAGGCCAATTCTGAATAAATTTTGATTTACACTTTTCTCAACCTTGCACCTGAGTAATTCGATTTACCAAAGAGAATTCCTTCTCTAATTGGGACAGTACATAACTCCAATAATCTTTACGTCAATCCGATACTTACTGTCTCTGACTTTACTTATCAGCTCATTTTCAATCTCTGATCATACTTATAATTATTCTATCAGTGAACTCTTTGGGTTCTCAACTAGAGACTTATTCAATACAGATCTCATGAAATTCCATTATAAGTACCACTTGATAAGGGGAGGGTTGTAGGACCTCTCACTCGACTTTCTTATACATACACATATGACACAATTTCCATCATCATAGCAATACCATCAAAATCATGTCATTCATTCAGCAATGCAACATTCATGTTGGCTTACACAAATTTTCCTATTGTCCCATTTAGACAATATACTTATGCATACATTCTATGTTTTCTAGATAGCTTTACTTATCGATTCATTTAATTAAATTAAGTCATGCTCATGACATCATATAAGGCCAAACAAACATAGATATTTGCACCACAATTACAACTTTCATTTCGTGCATCATCATGTACATATCATTACAATCATATAATTCAGTCCAACAATTTAACATAGATAAGTTCATTTCATTATAATTCTTTATCTCATAAAAATTATATATCATTAACATTTATCAACATTCGACGTTCAAATCAAGACAAGGACATTTTCATTCGTATCATGATATTATGACCTTTATTCATACCTCTACTACTTTCTATTTATTCCGTTCATCTTATCAAGTAAGCCACATACACTACATCATATAAACATTAAGCAAATATGGATATTTATCACAACATGAATTTTCATCTCACATATTATCACATATATATCATAAACTTTTATTCACACTTTTCTAAACCGAGACTTATCATAATTATAACTTTACTCAAATACCTTCACATAACATGGAACATGGTCAGCGCAACTCGATTGGAGAGTACCTTGTCTAAATAAGATGGTACTCATACGCGTCGGAAGACATCACACTATCACAGATCAGTGGCATGTATAGTTAAACTTTTACACATGCTAGGTTAGTCCGAGAACCGACTAAACCTGCTCTGATACCACCAAATGTAACGCCCCGTACCCGAGACCGTCGCTGGAGTCGAATACGAGGTGTTAACAGACTTAATTCATTACTTAAACAGCGCAAACAATTTAATTTTTAAAATTTTCAGACAAGCTGAAAATCTGCGTCACAGTCGCTTAAAAATTCATATCTCGAGTTACGAAACTTGAAATTAAGATCCGTAAATTTTCTATGAAACTAGACTAATATTTCTATCTACTAATTTTTTTCTAGAATTTTTGGTTGAGCCAAATAGTACAGTTTATTAGTTAAAATCTCCCCTGTTTCAGGGTTCGACTACTCTGACATCTGTGTATTACGAATCAGATATCTCTCTATACAAAATTTAAATGACTATGAGGTTTGTTTCTATTAAAACTAGACTCAATAAGGAATCTGTACATATAAAGAAAAACTTCTAATTATTTTTGTAAAATTTATTATGAATTTTAAAGTCAGAATAGAGGATCCAGAAATCACTCTGGCCCTATTTCACAAAAGTTTAAATATCTCATAAAATATAATTTATATGCCTATTTTGTTCATTCAATATGAAAATAGACTCATCAAGATTCGATTCCATAACTTATTCATTATTTAATTCCATTTCTACTATTTTTAGTGATTTTTCAAATTCACGTCACTACTGCTGTCTGAATCTATTTTATGGTAAATTTTACCTATTTCGTGGTTTCCATGGATTAGCTAGCAATTTGACATACATAACACCAAATATGATCATGGTTAGCCATTCCAATGGCTATTACCAAGAATTTTCATACCACTCAATAACCATATCATAAGACCATATATACAAAATGATTATAGTGCTATACATGCCATACTCAAAATATACAAGCCATTATGCCAAGATGGTATACGGATAGTGTGAGCGAGCCTCCTCCCGTTCCCGATTTCCGAGCTGACTTGTCAAAAATACAAGGAGTGAAAAGGAGGGAGTAAGCATAAATGCTTAGTAAGTTCACATGCAAATAGCAAGTAACATAACCATATAAGCAAACATAAAATATCATTTGCATAATCATCATCAAGACATTCATGTCATATTTTCATTTATCATCTTACCACATTGTTGATATATCGAGTTTCCAACCCGAGGGTTAAGTACATACCTGTTCAAAGTATCCATCTCACAACACTTACCAATATGTCCCTTTCATCTCTAGTATTCCTCCATTTGAGTAGAACTTTACCCGTTGAACACATCGGAATATAATTCGGATACGGATAATTTGAACATAAGTGCCACATATGTAATCAAGCAATCATGTAACCCGCCCATAAGTGAACTCGGACTCAACTCAACGAGCTCGGGTGTTCGTATCCATAAGTGAACTCGGACTCAACTCAACGAGCTCGGATGCCTAGTTACATCTCTCGAACTCGGACTCAACTCAACGAGTTCGAAAATTCGCATCCATAAGTGAACTCGGACTCAACAACGCGAGTTCGGATGCTCAACCATCCTAGTGACATGTCACTTGTATCCTAATCTATTCCTAAGGTTCAAACGGGCTTTTTCCTCGATCGACATTTCTTTGTCTTCCACAGAATATCGAAACCGATACTCGGTAGCAATTCATATTTATCAAGTAGTAAACATAATTTGCATATTACTCAACATTAACCACAAAGCATAATATTTCACGATTAAAAATCAACATATCATATAATTAACATCAATAACTTAAAAATAACAATTATGCTACATTATTTACACATGAACTTACCTCGTATGCGAAAATGGCTACTTTTACCATTTCGTCCACAACTTGGTATTTTTCCCATTTTAGCCCGAATTTCAGTTTTCCTTGCTTATTGAGCTTGGAAAGCTTGAAAACCCTAGCCATGGCTTCCCCCATGCTAATTTCGGCCTCCATGAAGAAGATGAGCAAAATTGGCTTTTAATTTTGTATTTTAATTCATTTTACCCCTAAATGACCAAAATGCCCTTACTACTAAACTTTCAAAAATTCCTTCCATGTCCTAATTTTGTCCATGAACTTAAAATTGGTCAAATTACTATTTAAGACCTCGTAATTAATATTTCAATGCAATTTCATACTAAAAACTTCTAGAATGCAAATTTTACAACTTATTCGATTTAGTCCCTACTTTCAATTTAAACACTTTAGGCATAGAATTTCATCACGAAATTTTCACACAGTCATGCAATCATATCATAATCATCAAAATAATCATAAAATAATTATTACTATCTCAAATTTTGTGGTCACGAAACTACTATTCCGACTAAGCCCAAAATCAGGATATTACAATTGATGTTAATTAATTTGTCATAACCGAATATAATGTTTACATTTGTGTTCACATTAGCTTGAATTGATTCTGTTCACATTTTCTTGTAGAAACTCAATGGACGTATGGAGCATGAAGCAACATGTCTTTTTGGAGGTGCATGGACGGTTAAGGGTTTTGAATCTCCTAGGTGCATGATCGGCTAAGTATATGTATGGCCACATTCAATGTGTTCAAGGTTCATGAATGTTTCCATTCATGTATGGTGTGCTACTCTTCATTTTTCAAGTGACTATTCGGCTAAAAGGAGGCTTCCCATTACTTCAAACATGTGGCCAAACATCTCTCTTCATAAACCTTAAAATCCCGTTTGCATTATGTTCACATGGCATGGCCTTTCAATTCAAAGTGTTCACACCTATGGACTCTTCAAGAGCCGGCATTCACACTTAATTTGGCTCATGAAGTCTCCTCAATTAATTTCCAACTTTTCACCAAACAATATGAATTGATTGCCTCAATTACTCAAGTTGGCCGAACCTAGCTAATGTCCAAGGGAGTCTCTCATTCATGATTCATTTCCTTAGGCATGAAGAACTTTCAAGACATCTCCACCATAGCCGAATCTGGTCATGAACATCAAAGGACTTCCTTCTAGAATTTTCAAGATGCATTCATGAGACTTTTACTTAATCATTAAGTATGTAAAGTGTCCATTCGGTTAGCTAGTCTTTAGGCTATAAATACTTGTTATTTTTCTTTGTAAAAAAATACTTTTGGACTTTGTTAATGTTATGCTGCCAAAATTGTGAGGCAAAACTTTTCTCAAATTTCATTCAAAGATTCGATTGGCAAACTTTTCTCAAATTTCGTTCAAAGATTCGATTGGCTTCCTAGCGTTCTAGTTGTGTCAACCATTGTTCTTTGTCGAAACCAAACTTATCACTACTCGTAGTGTGGCGTTCAAACATACCGAGATTCCTATCTTGTTAGATAGTGGGTCGAGGTTTTCCTTTACCAAAACCAAACCGAACTAAAAGATCCTATAAACAATGGGTCGATACCAAATCGGTATTGGTTCTTGTTTGCACTTTTTGTTCAACCCCATTTCTCCACTTACCAAATTGTACCTAAACCGGCCATTCCATTCGTACCATTTCATAATACCATTACGACCATTACTTCAATCCCCTTTACCTAATTGAACCAATTCATTCATTTATACCTAATCGGATCCTAAACCCGAACTTTCAATTCTTCTTACCTATCCTAATTCGAAACAATACCAATATCCTTCTTCTCTTATCCGACCTTTCAATTAAACCTAACGTAACTTCTTGTCGACGATCGGGCACACTAATATGACTTGACTCCTCCGAGGTGATTCGTATCATCTGGTATCAAAGCTACTAAAACGAGAAGTTCGTTTGACAAAATCAATCTCGGGCTAGTCCAAGTGTACGCTAGTAAGTAGGATCCGAAAAAAAAGAGTATAGAAAAAAAAATTTCGTATACCGAAGTTTTCTC
Source organism: Gossypium anomalum (assembly GCA_025698475.1). Lineage (NCBI taxonomy): Eukaryota > Viridiplantae > Streptophyta > Magnoliopsida > Malvales > Malvaceae > Gossypium > Gossypium anomalum. Next base: position 47,474,364 of record CM046964.1, read on the forward strand.
ATTTTGATTAGTTTGTTACTGTTATTATAAAAACAAAAATCTACGCAGCCGAAGAAAAAAAATCGTGTACAAAAGTGATCCTATTGTATTTAGTTGTCGACATAGAACAAAAAAAAAGTTATACAGGTTTATAAAAAAAAATTTTAAAAAAAATAAAAAAATCAAAAAAATTAAAAAAAAAAGAGTGATTTATGCAATTCAATTGTTATTCGATCGTCAAGTTTTGATTTGATATAGTTCCCAATCCATCCTCTATTCTACTCTCCCTAATACGCCACACTATTAACCTAATTCCCTATTCTTTCAGCCTACCTTAAACCGAATACATCAATCCCTTGATACCCTTTTTGAACCGACCACCTAGACCAAGGTTTAAGCCTAACGAATCTACTTATGAAATTATAAGAAAAGTTAAGAGAGGTAAAAGGCAAGAGAGCGTGAGTGCATTCGAGGGGAAGTAAAAGCCGAACTAAGAGTGTAAACATGAGTGTGAGTGTGAGTGTCATCAAACTTCTTTCTTTCTGAGCGGATCGAGAGGATTTGTCTATGAGGCTATTTTAAACAAATAGATGTCCCAAAATAGTGGACAAAACATGGAAGAACAACAAGGACGACAACCAGTCAGAAATGTTTCGGATTTGCAAATGCAAGCCCTTTTGCGTGAGATGGAATGATTACTTGACCGAATGCTTAATCCTCTTGAAGATCGACTCTACCAAGTCGAGGCCCAAAGACAACGCGAAGAAAATTCTGAAGTTACTAGGCAAAGACGTGAAGGGCCCAATCAGCGGAAAAGACAACCAAGGGCTCAAGATGATGATGTTAACGAATATAGTGAGGATGAAAGCGATCATGTGTCTAACATAAGCCTAGAAAGGAGAGGTCCCCGAAACTGCGGACGAGTAGATCGAAGGTGGGAAGATGATGACTTGAAGAATATCAAACTTTCCATTCCTTCTTTCAAGGAAAATCTGATCCTGAGGCCTATCTTGAATGGAGAAAAAGATTAGAGTTGGTGTTCGAGTGTCACAACTATTTTGAGAACAAGAAGGTGAAACTAGTGGCGACAGAGTTCTCGGACTACGCCATGATTTGGTGGGATCAATTAACTACTAGCCGAAGGCGTAACGAAGAACGTCCTATTTCCACATGAGCCGAAATGAAGGCGACCATGAGGCGACGCTTTATTCCCACATATTACCACCGGGAGTTACACCAAAAACTCCAAAATCTAACGCAAGGGACCAAAAGTGTTGAGGACTACTTTAAAGAGATGGAAATCGCGATGATCCACGCGGACGTGTAAGAAGACCCTGAAGCAACGATGGTGCGATTCTTAGCTGGTTTAAACCGCGATATTGCCAATGTTGTTGAATTACAACACTACCTTGAAGTGGTTGACATGGTCTATATGGCCATCAAGGTAGAAAAGCAACTCAAACAAAAGGGACCGAGTCGAGGATTTACCACTTCCAACACTCTCAAATGGGGCCAAAGAACGAGTAAAGGTGTTTCCAATTCCTGAGGAAAGGAGTTCACGACTCCTCCGAAAACCAACAAGCCTACCACCGAAGTGAACAAAGGCAAGGCACCCGAATCGCCCTTCAATCGAAATCGGGACATCAAGTGTTTTAAGTGCCTCGGAAGGGGCCATATAGCAAGTCAATGTCCTAACTGAAGAACCATAGTGTTGAGGGCTGATGGCGAGATCGAAACGGAGGACAAGGAAGAGAAAGAGTCTGAATCGACTTCTAAAGTTGAGGAGGACTTAGAAGAACCTATAGAAGGAGAACTACTAGTGGTAAAGCGAAGTCTAAGTCTCCAAGGTGTAGAAAATGATCTCCAACGAGAGAATATCTTCCACACTCGATGTCAAGTCGGAGGCAAAGTATGTAGTGTTATCATCGATGGAGGCAGTTGAACTAACGTAGCAAGTACGATGATGGTTGAAAAGCTTGGTCTACCCACAACTAAGCATTCAAGTCCTTACAAACTTCAATGGCTCAATGACGGAGGAGAGCTTAAGGTAACGAAGCAAGTACTTGTCTCTTTCAACATCGGCAAGTATTTGGATGAAGTTCTTTGTGACGTCGTACCGATGCACGTGAGGCATTTGCTATTTGGCTGACCGTGGCAATTTGATAGATGAGCTCAATACGGCAGGTATACCAACCGATATACATTCAAATTTATGGGAAAGAATGTGACGTTGGCGCCGTTGACTCCCAAACAAGTGTATGAAGACCAAATCAAACTAAAAGCTTCTGTTGAGCAAATGAGAGAAAAAGAAAAAGAAAGTTGTAAAAAAATAAAAGAAGAGAAAAATAAGAAAAAGAAAATAAAAGAGAGTGACAAGAAAAATATCCAAGAAAAAGAAGAAAAAGAAAAGAAAATCGAGAAAATGAGTGTTTTTACAATAGTTAGTGATGTGAGGAAGGCTTTGGTGATGAATCGAACTGTTCTTGTACTTTTGTACAAGGAAGCATTAATTTCTACTAACGATTTACCCGATACCCTACCCCCTCCTATTTTGTCTTTGTTGTAGGATTTCCAAGATGTTTTTTCGGAAGAAGCCCCAAGTGGTCTTCCACCATTTCGTGGAATCGAGCATCAAATTGATTTCGTGCCGGGAGCAGTTATTCCAAATCGACCTGCTTACCGAGCCAATCCGGAGGAGACCAAAGAGTTGCAAAGACAAGTCACTGAACTGATGGAAAAAGGCTACATCCGCGAGAGCCTAAGTCCTTGTGCTGTTCTCGTATTATTGGTACCAAAAAAGGACGGAACATGGAGCATGTGCGTGGATTGCCTAGCCGTTAACAAGATAACAATCAAATACCGTCATCCTATTCCTTGCTTAGATGACATGTTAGATGAGCTTAGTGGGGCCAAAGTGTTCTCAAAAATCGATTTGAAGAGTGGCTACCACCAAATTCGGATGCGAGAAGAAGACAAATGGAAAATGGCATTCAAGACCAAGCACGGACTATACGAATGGTTGGTTATGCCTTTTGGCCTTACCAACGCTCCAAGTACGTTCATGAGACTAATGAACCATGTCTTAAGGCCTTTTATCAGTAAGTTTTGTGTGGTATATTTCGACGGTATATTGATTTACAGTAAATCTATGGAAGAACATATAAGTTATCTCAAATCTGTTATAGAAGTTTTGCGAAAAGAGACATTATATGCTAATTTAAAGAAATGTTCTTTTTGTTCTAAGAAAACTATTTTTCTAGGATTTGTAGTTAGTGCGGATGGTCTCGAGGTAGACCAAGAGAAGATTAAGGCCATACAAGATTGGCCAAGGCCTACGAGCGTTATGCAAGTTCGAAGTTTCCATGGCCTAGCAAGTTTCTACCGATGATTCGTTTCGAATTTTAGCACTATTGCTGCTCCACTTACGAGTGTTATTAAGAAAAATTCTTCTTTTATTTGGAATGATGAACAAGAGAAATCATTTATAAAAATCAAAGATTGTCTCACTAATGCTCCTTTACTTGCCCTTCCAGATTTTTCGAAGACTTTTGAGATCGAGTGCGATGCTTCGGGCATTGGAATCGGGGCCGTGTTGACACAAGACGGACGTCCTGTGGCTTACTTTAGTGAAAAACTTAATGGAGCCGTACTCAACTATTCGGTGTATGATAAAGAGATGTACGCGCTCATACGAGCCCTTGAGACATGGCAACATTACTTGTGGCCTAAGGAATTCGTTATCCACTCCGATCACGAAGCCTTGAAGCACATCAAAGGCCAACATAAGTTGAACCGACGCCACGCGAAGTGGGTTGAATACCTTGAATCGTTTCTGTATGTCATCAAATATAAGAAAGGTAAAGATAATATCGTGGCTGATGCACTCTCGAGAAGGTATACCTTGTTATCATATTTGGATTCCAAAATTCTTTGTTTTGCGTTATTAAAAGATGCTTATGTTAACGATTTTGATTTTGGTGAGATATTTGCTGCTTGCGAGAAAGGTTCTTTTGAAAATTTTTATAGGTACGAGGGCTATCTATTTCGAGAAGGCAAACTTTGCATTCCCTGTGGATCTGTTCAAGACCTCTTAGTGCACGAAGCACATAGCGGTGGTCTTATGGGACACTTCAGAGTCAATAAGACGCTTGCCACTCTCCATGAACATTTTTATTGGCCGCGGATGCGAAAAGACGTGGAGCGAGTTTGCGAAAGGTGTATAGCCTGCAAAAAGGCTAAATCAAAGGTGCAACTCCATGGCTTGTACACACCATTGCCCATTCCTGAAGCACCGTGGATTGACATCTCCATGGACTTTGTTCTCGGGCTTCCGCGCACAAAAACGGGGAAGGATTTTATTTTTATTGTTTTTGATAGATTTTCAAAAATGTCTCATTTTATAGCCTGTACTAAGACTGACGATGCTGTTCATGTTGCGAACTTGTTTTTCAGGGATATCGTTAGACTACATGGCATTCCTCGTACGATCGTGTCAGACCGAGATGCAAAATTTTTAAGTCACTTTTGGAGGTCTTTGTGGGGTAAATTAGGGACCAAACTTCTATTTTCGACCACCTGCCACCCCCAAACCGATGGCCAAACGGAAGTTGTCAATTGAGTTCTATCTACTTTGCTTCGGGCCATCGTTCGGAAGAATTTGAAGACGTGGGAGGATTGTCTACCCCATATTGAGTTTGCGTATAATCGTTCTGTCCATTCTGCGACTAAATTCTCCCCATTTAAAATTGTTTACGGTTTTAATCCCTTGACTCCTTTAGATTTATTGCCTTTACCTACTTATCAGTTTGTCCATGAAGATGCGAACAAAAAGGCAGATTTTGTCAAAGATTTACATAGCAAGGTGCGGGCCAATATCGAGGCTAGGACTAAGTCCTATGTGTGTAATGCGAAAAAAGGCCGAAAACGAGTAGTTTTTTAACCTAGAGAATGGGTTTGGATTCATATGCGCAAGGAGCGTTTTCCGACCCAATGGAAATCTAAACTACTGCCTCGCAGAGACGGTTCTTTTCAAGTTTTAGAGCGAATAAATGAAAATTCTTATAAAATTGACTTGTAGGAGATTATAATGTCAGTGCTACTTTAAATGTGTCGGATTTAACCCATTTTAATGCAGATTTCGACTTGAAGACAAGTTGTTTTGAAGAGAGGGGGAATGATGCAATTGCACCCCATGGTTCAGCTAGTTCGAGCAAGGATTCTATGGTGCTACCACAAGGTCCTGTTACTTGAGCTCGAGCCAAGAAGTTTAAGGAGTCTATCACAGCTTTTGTAGCTCAAACTTGGAATGAAACACTATTAGGACACTCCGAGAAAGCTGATTCCAGCTCTTTGAACTCACCATGCAACTACCTGTAAGTCCAGCTCAGCTCATCGAGCTCACTACCAGCTCAAGCAAGTTCCCATTCAACTCAAAACTAGCTCACTAGCTTGGAATCAGCTCACTTCGGTTCCCGGCTTGGGTCCAAACTCACTACCCGACTCATGAGTCCAAGTCCACTTTCGGTTTTAGCTCATGAGTTGAATTCAAGCTCATGAAGACTACTCTGACTTCATTTGACTACTATTAAATTTTTATTTAATAAGTTTATTAATTAGTTAATTAATAAACCACATATTAAATTTAGTTCACATTAGTTTTATTAAATATGTCTTAAAAGTGTTTATTGATGTTAATTAATTTGTCATAACCGAATTTAATGTTTACATTTGTGTTCACATTAGCTTGAATTAATTCTGTTCACATTTTCTTGTAGAAACTCAATGGGCGTATGGAGCATGAAGCAACATGTCTTTTTGGAGGTGCATGGACGGTTAAGGGTTTTGAATCTCCTAAGTGCATGATCGGCTAGGTATATGTATGGCCACATTCAATGTGTTCTGTAACATCCCGAAATAGGGCCTAAACGGAACAGTGGTTGCGAAACCATAAATTTGAGGTAGAAAAATTTATTTTATTATTATTTTGAGGTCTATGATATGTTTGCATGATTGTGTGAAAAGTTCGTGAAGAAATTCTATGCATAAAGTACTTAATTTGAAATTAGGGACTAAATTGAATAAATTGCAAAACTTGTGTTCTAGAAGTATTTTGCATAAAATTGAATTAGAATATTAATTAGGAGGTCTTAAATAGCAATTTGACCAATTTTAAGTTCATGGACAAAATTAGGACATGGAAGGAATTTTTGAAAGTTTAGTAGTAAGGGCATTTTGGTCATTTAGGGGTAAAATGAATTAAAATACAAAATTAAAAGCCAATTTTGCTCATCTTCTTCATTAGGACGAAATTTCAAGGGTTCTCCATAGCTAGGGTTTGTTTCAAGCTTTCAAGCTCCATGGTAAGTGATTCCAAGCCCCGTTTTTAATGTTCGTTACGTTTTCGGAGTCCCGGTAGCTCGATAAAGCTTATGCTAGTAATAATTTAAGTTAGGGTTCATATTTGGAAAAATATCCATAGGTGAAATTTGTGTATTTTGGTGTTTTATGATAGAATATGAGGTTTTAAATTATGTTAGACAACTTGTACTACTCGGTTTTAAGCAAAAACGAGTAAAAGGACTTAATCGGTAAAAATACCTAATAGTCATAAGTGCTTGTTAGAGTATGAATTTGATGCTGCCATAGAAGGGAAAAATGACCAGCATGTCATGAAACATAAGAAAATAGGCTGAAGTTTAATTTACGAGCTTTGGGGCAAAAGTGTAAATATGCAAAAGTTTAGGGGCAAAATTGTAATTTTTCCAAAATATGATTTTGGGTCAATTTGAATAATTTGAGTCCTAATTAGACTATATTTTAAATGATAGAGCAAGGAAAATTGAAATTCAAGCTAAAATGAAGCAAATACCAAGTTGTGGACGAAATGGTAAAAGTAGCTATTTTTGCATACGAGGTAAGTTCTGATGAAATAAATGCAATATTATTTTATTTTACATTATTATTGTCAATTTCCAGCATTTATATACTTATTTTATGAGAATATTTAAAGTCAAATTAAAAGTAGTGACAGAGAAAAAGCATTAGGATGCCTCGTTTGAACCTTAGGAATGTTAGGATATTGGGGTTGACAGGACAGGACAGGACAGAAATGAGCCATGCAAGTCCATATCAGATATATGGCTTTGGAGACAAGAATGAGCCATGTAAGCCCATATTAGATATATATATGGCATTGGAGACAGGAATAATTCATGAAAGTCCATGTCGAAGACATGGCATTGGCAGGATATTGATAGACAGGAATGACCCCAGTATCCTTAGTATTCCGAGTGGTTCAATGGGTCATTGTACACGTTAAATTACAGTGAATTATCAGCAAAAGGGAAGGTAGATTATATCTATGAATAGTGAAAGGTCAGGTAAGAAAGAAGGTAAGTGAGTAAAGAAGAAGGTAGAAAATGAGAAGTAAAGGAAGTTTATAAGGCTAGGTGACATTATGTATAATTATTCATTATGTTGAATGTTGTAATTTATTTGCTTGTAAGCTTACAAAGCCTAGTGCTTACTCTCTTTATTTTCTTTTTCTTATAGTTTTTATCTAGCCACTCGGGGATCGAAGGAAACGTCGGAGACCCGATCACACTATCGAAGAAATCACATTGGTATAGTTAGACGTTTAGTTTTGTGTATGGCATGTATAGGAACTTGGTTTCTTTTGATATGATATGATCAATGAATGATGTGTAAATACTTTCTAGTGATTAGCTAATAGAATGGCTGATGATATACATGTTTAATTGTATGTATGAATAAGTAGTAACTATCACATGAAAACTAAGAAAAATGTGAAAGTAACTTAAAAACAGATTCAAGTATCAGAAATAATGTGATTTTGAAAAATCACTAAAAATCGTAGAGACATGGTTTAATGGTGAATAATATATGAAATTAAAGCTTATTATGTATATTTTCTTATGGAGTAAGCAAAACAGGTAAAGGTATTATATTTTATGAGATATCTGAGTTTTAGTGAAACAGGGTCAGAGAAAATTCTAGATCCCCTGTTTCAACTTTGGAAATTCACCATAAACTGTAAAAAAATAATTAGGTGGTTTAATTTATATGGTTAGAATCCTTATTGAATCTAATTTTAATAGAAATAAACGGTATAGTTATATTAATTTTTTATATGGAGAAAAGTGGTTCGTAGTAAGTAGAGGTCAGTGCAGTCGAATTCTGAAACATGGGTAACTTTAACTAATAAACTGTACTAATTGGCTAAGTCAAAAATTCTAGGAAAAAATTAGTAGATAGATATATGAGTCTAGTTTCAGGAAAAATTTACGGATCTTAATTTTGACTTTTGAAACTCGAGAAATGAACTTTTAAGCAACCATGACGCAGAAAAACAGTTTATTCCGAAAATTAAAATAAGTGGTTTAGAGTTGTTTAAAAGGTAAGATAAGTTTAGTAACACCTCAAGCTTGACTCCGGTGACGGTTTTGGGCATGGGGGCGTTACATGTTCAAGGTTCATGAATGTTTCCATTCATGTATGGTGTGCTACTCTTCATTTTTCAAGTGACTATTTGGCTAAAAGGAGGCTTCCCATTACTTCATACATGTGGCCGAACATCTCCCTCCATGAACCTTAAAATCCCGTTCACATTATGTTCACATGGCATGGCCTTTCAATTCAAAGTGTTCACACCTATGGACTCTTCAAGAATCGGCATTCACACTTAATTTGGCTCATGAAGTCTCTTCAATTAATTTCCAACTTTTCACCAAACAATATGAATTGATTGCCTCAATTACTTAAGTTGGCCGAACCTAGCTAATGTCCAAAGGAGTCTCTCATTCATGATTCATTTCCTTAAGCATGAAGAACTTTCAAGACATCTCCACCATAGCCGAATTTGGTCATGAACATCAAAGGACTTCCTTCTAGAATTTTCAAGATGCATTCATGAGACTTTTACTTAATCATTAAGTATGTAAAGTGTCCATTCGGTTAGCTAGTCTTTAGGCTATAAATACTTGTTATTTTTCTTTGTAAAAAAACTTTTGGACTTTGTTAATGTTATGCTGCCAAAATTGTGAGGCAAAACTTTTCTCAAGTTTCGTTCAAAGATTCGATTGGCTTCTTAGCGTTCTAGTTGTGTCAACCGTTGTTCTTTGTCGAGACCGAACTTATCACTACTCGTAGTGTGGCGTTCAAACATACTGAGATTCCTATCTTGTTAGATAGTGGGTCGAGGTTTTCCTTTACCAAAACTAAACCGAACTAAAAGAGCCTATAAACAACGGGTCGATACCAAATCGGTATTGGTTCTTGTTTGCACTTTTAGTTCAACCCCATTTCTCCACTTACCAAGTTGTACCTAAACCAGCCATTCCATTCATACCATTTCATAATACCATTACGACCATTACTTCAATCCCCCATGCCTAATTGAACCAATTCATTCATCTATACCTAATCGGACCCTAAACTTGAACTTTCAATTCTTCGTACCTATCCTAATTCGAACCAAAACCAATATCCTTCTTTCTCTTATCCGACCTTTCAATTAAACCTAATGTAACTTCTTGTCGACGATCGGGCACACTAATACGACTCGACTCCTCTGAGGCGATTCGTATCACTTCCCTTGGAATGCAGCCTTGAAAAACTCCTAAGTGACCCTCTCCGGTTGGGTGCCCTCTTTCACCGTCAGCCACCACTGGTAGGCTTCTTCGCTAAGTAGTGACACAGCTCCTTTCAACTTTTTCTCAGGTGAGCAGTCTAGGTCCTCCATTATCCTTTTAGTGGCCTCCAACCAATATTCTGCCACATTAGGAGCCACGCCAGCCACGCCCTTAAAGATCTCACCCACGTTCGAATGAAGTCACTCCGGAATGGACCCCTGATTTCTGCTGCCTTTATTGGGCCCAGCAATCCTTTCCAAAATTCTCAGCATTGCCTGCGACAATGCATCTTCTTCCGTGACCTGATCATAAGGTCCATTCCCAACCACAGGTGAGGCCGGAGCCTCTTCTACTCCGACATCGGGTATATGGCCTGATGCCGATGATTCAACCCTAACACTTTCGCGGCCTCGGCCACGGCCTCTTGTACCTCTTCTAGTACTCATCGTCGATTCACGTATTATCTAGATTAGAAATTTTTATGAAGTCTTGGTTAGTTTTAATAATTAACCCGATGTTTTATGGAAGTAATTAAAGAGAAGATTATTTTCAAAAATCCTCTAAGTTTTAAGTTCCTACGGGCTTTGGTTCCATTCCAACAAAATCATCTAAAGTAGCCCTCTAACTATCTACTGTTTAACAATTTAAACAAACGTTAGAATAAGAATACTTACTTGGTTCAACGTCAGAGACTCGGTGTGCCGCTCAGCAAGACTTCCTCTTTTCCAAAACATTGAAAAAAAAGTAATTTTTAAAAAAAACAGCATTCAAAGAAGAATCATCAAACATGCAATGCAAAACCATCCAAATTATCCATCCGCTACACGCCAACTCCATCCCCCGTCACACCATGTGGGGATTTAAATATCGACCCACCCAGCCCATATACCAATGGTAGCCCGGTTGCGGAACTACCTTCATTTACATATTGGGCTTTAAAAGCTGTCGGTGGATCCACGATTGTCAAGCAACCATGCGATCCTCATATACTTCCTCCATTCCATATTTCCCATCCCATATGCAACCTAAGCAGAATATCATATCTATGCAGCAAATAGGCATGTAACATTTAATAAACTTACATTTAACACATAGGGGTATTTTGGTCACTTTTGCCCTTAGGGGCATTTTGGTAATTATCCCATAATTACGGTTTTCACTTACCTTGGCCAGTTAACAAGCCCCGCGAGCAAAGATGAAAGAATACTATGCACCAGGTAGGATTCCAAAGAACTGGAGGTGGGTCATTAAGAGCGCTTAAGTACCAAGATCTCCCTAGATCCAATCCTAGACATGCATATACTCGTTGCCACACCTTAACCTTTTGAGTTGTCCATGGTCGTAAAATTTAATTAAGTCTTATGTAGTTGTCATATACTAGGCCTGAAACCCCTTATAAAGTCCAAACAAATTCACATACCTGTATCTGGCCCATTAAGCCCAATCATATTCATATGGCCCATTAGGCCCAAATCACTTGTATATGGCCCATTGGCCCAAATCACATTTATATGGCCCGTTAGGCCCAGTCACATTCATATTCATGCTCACATACAAATTCCTATCACATAACATTAATATTCAGTTTTTGCCTATTGTGGGCCCAGCAACCCATCGGGCCCATTTAGCTCATTCCGACCTGTATGGCCAAATCACAACCCAAGTCCACGGAATCACCTGTGGGTCTCAAAAAACCTATCGGTCTCTCCCTTATGAGTGTTCGCGCACTCGCAAGACCACTGTAGCCAAACTTTTGGCATTTCGGCATTTTGGCATTTCGACTTTTACCGATTCATAGTGTGTCTGCAGTGTATGTACACACCTGGTAAGCAAGCGTGATGTGATCTCCTTAGCCCAAACATACAATTGATATAACTCAAATATTAATCTTACATACTTATCGAATACTTTACCAAAAGCCAGAATCTCACCTTAACCTTACCTAAACGCCAAGCCTTTACTAACTTTTACTTTGATCACTAAATACGTGTATTTCTCAGAGTTGCAGAGCAAATCGGTGGGAATCCAAAATCAAGATCTGACACTAATTCCACTAGATTCAGTCAAAGAGTATTCAGCCCTTGAGAGATTCGGCTTTTCAGCTTTTCAAATTTAGTATGGTGAATAAGGTTTATTTGGTACAGATTAAAGAAGAAGAGCAGAAGAAGAAATAGGCTCAGTGAAACAAAGAAAATTGTGTAGAGAAGAATAGATATTGGCAGGAAGAAAAGAAAGAAAAACCAAAGGGTTTTCGGCTTTTTGGATCTTGAAAAGAAAAGGGTTTTCAGCTTTTGGAGAAAGGGGTTTCTGGCAACAAGGTGAAAAAGAATTTCGACAGTAGCCTGGCAACCCTGTATTCGTCCCCTATTTATAGCCCTTATAGCTGAATTTTCCATGCCCAATTCCCAATTCGGCTCTATAACTTCTCCCTTCTCATCTCCTCGTTTTTCTCCCTGATAACCCCTTAATCTTTTCCTTAATTTTCTCTCCTGAACACTTCCCTTGGAGTCATCTTTCACGCCACTACCATCCTTCTAGAAGGCCAAAATTAAACTTCTAAAAATACTAAGCTAGGATTCAAACCTTGGATCTCCTTGCTAGCTATTAACGCCACCTCTCTGCTCTCTAAGTGGCGACACATACTCACTCCTCCACAAGGCTTTTTGATGCTATTTTCCCCTATTTTTATTTAAAAGCCCAACTACTTGCCAACCCTGATTCTTTTAATAATTAAACTATAATTTCTTTTATTCCTAGGTTCGAACTCAAACCTTAATTAAGACCTACTATAATTATCACATGGCTAGGAACATAAAACACAATTTTTATCAAAACTGAAAACAAAGAAATTCCAGGATTTCAGGATTTTTGGGTTTCGGGATTTTTGGGGCGTTACAACTCTATCCCCCTAAAAAAAATTTCATCCTCAAAATTTCCAACTACCCAATAGTCGCACCGCCTAGGTTACACCACTACACTTCTGTTGCGCACTCTATTTCTAATTTCAAAATAGATAGATCGCGCATGTAACACCCTGATTTTGGGCCTAGTCAGAATAGTGGTTTTCGGACCACAAATCTGAGATAGAAATAATTATTTTATGATTATTTTGAGGTCTATGATATGATTGTATAGTTGTGTGAAAATTTCGTGAAGAAATTCTATGCATAAAATGCTTAATTTGAAGTTAGGGACTAAATTGAATAAGTTGCAAAACTTGCATTCTAGAAGTTTCTAGTATGAAATTGCTTTGAAATATTAATTAGGAGGTCTTAAACAGCAATTTGACCAATTTCTAAGTTTATGGACAAAAAATTGGACATGGATGGAATTTTTGAAAGTTTAGTAAGTAAGGGAATTTTGGTCATTTGGATATTAAATGAAATAAAATGGGAAAAATAACACAAAAATGATCATCTTCTCCAACGAATATTGCTTTCCACCATAGCTACGGTTTCAACACTTTTAATCCTTGATTGTAAGTGATTTCTATGCCCGTTTTTAATGTTCTTTACATTTTTGAAATCCTCGTAGCTCGGTTTACCTATTTCTACCAATATTTTCAGCTAGGGTTTATATTTAAAAATTTTCCCATGGATGATATGTATGAATTTTGATGTTTTATGGTATAATATCAAGTTTGAGATTGTGTTAAACAACTTTTGCTAAGTGATTTTTCGTAAAAACGAGTAAAACTGCATAATCGGTAAAAATACCTAATGTTCATAAATACATGTTAGAGTGAGATTTTGATGTTGCCATAGAAGGGAAAAGTGATCAGTATGTCATAAAACACAAGAAAATAGGATGAAGTTTGATTTCCGAGTCTTGGGGAAAAAGTGCAAATATGCAAAAGTTTAGGGGTTAAAATGCAAATTTGTAAAAATATGATTTTTAGGCCCATATGAATAGTGTGATTAATTATTAGGCTAAATGTGATATTATAGATCAAGGAAATCGAGATTCGGGCTTAAATCAGGAAAATACAAGGTTATGGACTAAAATGATAAATTGCCATTTTTTTTTGGATTGAGGTAAGCTCGTGCGATTTAATAAGCCTATTATTCATGTTATTATTGTTATACATGAAATATATCTTGCTATGAAGTGCATTGAATTATCATGCATAAATGTGATTTCTATGATTATGGATATTATGAGCAATTGTAAGTTCATATGATTTTTAATAATGAAATGTGTAAATTAAATGTTATTGCCTTGAGAAGTAAGTTTATATGTAAGTAATACATCAATTTTATTTTTATTATGAGATTTTATAATAATATTGGAAATATTTTTGTTGATAATTACTTGATTGGTGAAATTGTTGGAAAAGAATATTCTAAAAATGAAAATGTATTCACTTAATTACAACTAATTAATTCTATTTAGAGGCCTTAAATATAACTCTTTCCAAGAGTTATCACAACCCCAAACCTGAATCATTGCTTGCCCTCAAGCAAATGATGTTTGAATATGCATGAAAGCATGGAATTGCCAAAATAATTAGTCACCAAATGTACTGCCAAATTGTAATAAGCATATTGTGTACCTCTATTCTCACCAATCTTCTATTGAAAGCAAGAAAAAATGCTTACAATCGTTGTAACCTATTTAGCAAATGCAGTATAGAAAATGGTTCCTAAAGGTAAAATTTTCTAAATATTTTAGCAATTAAAACTATAGTAGATCTCTATAAATATACTTCCGTTATCTCTCTCCTAAACTCAGTTTTTATTTTTTTTTTTAAAAGCAATTATTCAATTTTCAACACAAAATTTCCTAAGGAATTCATATTTTCATATGATTATATACTTGACAACCTCAATGGAGCATACACTAGACTGCCACCTATTATATAGTGTCACAATTTGAATATAAATCACTCATGAAACAAAAGCTTTTAATTAAAAAGATGGATGGAGCAAACAATTACCTTCTTAGCAATTTAGCCTCAAGATTTAGTAGAGTGTCCCTAGAATATGTGCATATATATATTCTTAGACAAACACTAATATTTGAACTCATTTTCTTGGTCAACAATATAATGGAGCAAATAAAATGTTACTGACCTACTCAACAGGTTCAAACATTAGAGTATTCATATTATTTTACCATGACAAAATTATACCCTTTTACTATACTGAAATTAAGTTAATAAATCCTAAATTTATTCAAAAAATGCTACTATAGCCTAATTGCATTTACATTTCAATTATTCTACTTTTAGAAAGTCGTTTTCAACAACTCTTCTATGTTAAATGTGCCTAAACAACTATCACCATATTTTCTAAGTTTATAAAGAAGAGTTATTATCCTCATTGAACATCATTGATAACCATATACTCACATAATTAGGCAGTTGCATGGCAATTGAATGTTATAGCAAAAGGACTATCTGAACAATTAATAATGCAGTCTATATGCACAAGACACCCCCAAACCTAAGGGATGCATTGTCCTCAATGCATGAACATGACAAAATAAAATGACTAAAAGCTACATAAATGCATGAAACAGATAAAAACTAAAATTACGGATCAGGAAATATAAAAATTAGAGCTTCGATTGTAAAGAAATTACTTCACTTGGGTTGGGTAGATTTCCTATGTAACACCCCAAATTCGGCCCAGATGTTATGGCCGAATCTGACGTGTCACATTGAAGTTTTGAAAACCCATGCTTCGTTTTAGTGTTAAAAGATCGTCTTTTGTTAGGTTAACAAAGTGAATGGAAGCTATGCACCAGGTAGGTATCCGAAACAGAGGAGGTGAGCCATGAAGGCTGCTTAAATACCAAGCTCTTGATTGGATCCAATCCTAGACATGCCCACAACCATTGCCACACTTTGGTAAACGAGTTGAAATTCATTTAAGTAGTCATCTTTGATATACCAATTATTTATATCGTTGTGTTATTTTGAAAACGAATAACATTTTGAAAACGCGTCCTAAGTCTAGCCCATTTTAAATTATTATCAGAAAAATATAGAGTTATAAGAAAAAAATAAAAATAATCCCAAATAAATAGTTAAAATGGCCTTATTACATCCCAAAAATAAATAGTATTAATAGTGAGGATAAACCGAAAAAAAATTGGTTACTTATTGGAAAGTCCAAACGTGATCACCATGGCCACTCTAAATCCCCTCCGGCTCCAAGTCTCCACATCAAGCCTCACCTTTAAAGATAAGGAAAAAAGGGGTGAGTTTGGAAACTCAGTGTGCAACAAGCCCCTTTCGGAGCCCAAACTAAAATCCGCATACTGGGCCTAAGGCCAAATTCAATCTCGACATACACTGGGCCGAAGCCTTTCGTTTAACGGTTACTAGGCCGAAGCCTTTACTGTAAACGGTATGGCCCATAGGCCCATTTCAATATCACATGTAATATTAATGGATGTATGTAAGCCCATTTGGGGAGACTACTCAACCCACCATCCGCTACTCTCCACTCGTACCAACCAAGCTCTCCATGTGGGGAATAACTCAACCCACCCAACCAACTCTCTCATTTGGCAAAGATAGTTGCTTTATCATATAACTGGAGGCCTAGCCTCTTTTAATAACTGGGGCAAAGCCCTTTTCGGTAAACTGGGGCAAAGCCCTTTTGGCACTTCCTTCATTCATATCAAAACCCAACCCATGCATATAATGAGTATATCATGTGCATATCATGTGCATGTCATAACATATCATGTGCATATCGTGTCATATCATGTATATCAATATCTCATGCATCATATTCATAATAAAACCCTAGGGGTATAATAAAACCCTAGGGGTATAAAGGTCATTTTTACCTAAGGGCAAAATAGTCATTTTTCATATCTTAGGGTAATTTCGTAAATTTACCAATTATCAAGAGTTTTCCACGTTCATTAACAATTATCAATATTCTCAAGTGTTTAAACAGTGTTTTTAACGCACTTTATCAAATTAG
The DNA here is from genome assembly GCA_025698475.1 of Gossypium anomalum. Classification (NCBI taxonomy): domain Eukaryota; kingdom Viridiplantae; phylum Streptophyta; class Magnoliopsida; order Malvales; family Malvaceae; genus Gossypium; species Gossypium anomalum. The sequence goes on from CM046964.1 coordinate 47,490,934, forward strand.
GGCTTTTGGGCCCAAAACCCCTAATAGGCCCTACGAATGTCGATTTAGCCCTTTATGCTCACTTAACCCGACTTTTACAATAGATCTAACCGTGTTATCATGCAATATATCCAAGTTCCATTTTTTTTATCAAATTTACCCAAATGGGCCCGGAAACCCATTGGGCCCAATTTCAGCCCATCAAGGCCCAACTTACCAACTTGCACAGAATTGTGCCCTTACCTGTTCCTTCAATCCAAACACCGATCGTATCATTCTTTTCGCATCTAAAACCACATGCAAAATCTCAAGTTCCCGAAATGCCAGAATTTGGCATTTTGGCTTTTCTGCAAATATTAGCCTAAGCTACCAAGAGGGTTGTTGCACACCTATTTTCTGACGTTTTGCTAACAGAGTCTCCCACGAAAACCTATAATTAATTATCACCAATCTTAGTGTACAAGTCATGCTTATTAAATCCAAAATCCACCTTACCTCATTCGGCCAAAGAACCCCTATTGGCCATAGGTTATTTACCTTCACAGGGTCCGACGATACGATTCAAGCTTATCCAAGTCGATACCCCAAGCCTTGCTGCTCCTCCAAAGTTATCTATTCCACTACACAAACCATAAAAATCAAATGACAAAGCCCCAGTAAGGCGTATACCTCAAAATGACAGCCTCCCTAAACTATAGGGAGTTTCGGGTTTTTCTTAGCAGTTATACTACTGAATCGATTTAGAGTACGAATACTTACCACGGTCTTCTTTTTTGTGCAGTTTAGAGTTTAGCAGATGAAGAATAAGTGAAGAGAAAAGAAGGTTGCTGGTCAAAAAGAAATCAGCACAACCAATCTTCACAGGTTTTGGGTTTTGTGGTTTTTCGGCAAAAGTGAAAATAGGAAAGGGAGTAGTAGATGAAAAGAAGCAAATAGTGAACTGGTTTTGAAAAAGAAAAGGAAAGAAATATGGATGGAGAGGGTGGTAGTTTCGGCTAGAAAAGAAGAAAGGAAGAGAAGAAAAATCTTATGGTGTTTAGACGAAAGCAAACGGCACAACTAAGTCCCTAAATGCCGAAATACTAACCTAATACTCCTCTGTCGACATCCCCTCTTTAATTCCCACTATTCGGCCAACTCTTAGCTTCTCTCTAAATCCCCAAAATCTATCACACATTAATCCATGCATTTGACTGACTCAAACTCTCTTCCAACAGAGTTCCATTCAACGTCCAACACCTGCCTGCTCAAGACATAAAAAGAACACCGCAACTGCCAGCTCAGAGAATCGAACCTTGGCTCTCCCCAAACACTTACACGCCACCTTTTTAGCTCTCTAGTGGCGTCACCTAGCCAGTTTTCCAGGGGCTCTCTTGTGTTACGTTTTACCCATATCTTTTAATAAGGCCACCTATCCAAAACCCCTAACTCCTTAAATCTAAAATTTAAAAATTCTACCGGGTTTTGGCCAACACATGGGCCTTCCTTAGGCCCATTTACATATTCCAATTACGAATTTCACTACCAAGTACCAAATTTTAACAACTTTACCAATTTCTCAAAAATTACGAAAATCCCAAAAATCAGGATGTTACAACTCTACCCTCCTTAAAGAAATTTCGACCTTGAAAATTTACCTGATCCAAACAGTTGAGGATATTGTTGACGCATCGCCTCGGTCTCCCAAGTAGCCTCTTCTTTTCCATGGTTCCTCCAAAGTACCTTCACTAGTGGGACTGATTTCCTTCTCAACATCTTGACGTCACGGTCAAGTATCTGCACAGGCTCTTCTTCGAAAGTCAAATCTGACTGTACCTCAATTTCAGCAATTGGCACGATATGAGTTGGGTCAAAATGATGTCGCCTTAGCATGGACACATGCAAGACGTCGTGAATACGATCTAGCTCTGGAGGTAACTCTAGCTGATAAGCCACCGGCCCTATCCGTTTAAGGATCCGATAAGGCCCAATGAACCGTAGACTCAACTTGCCCTTCTTACCAAACCTCAATATCTTCTTCCAAGGCGAAACCTTCAAAAGACCATGTCCCCTACATTCAATATCCTTACGCTTCAGATCAGCATAAGACTTTTGTCGATCCGCAGCCTCCTTTAACCGATTCCTAATCACCTTAACTTTGTCTTCAATATCTGCTACTAACTACGGTCCAAGTACTTGTCTTTCCCCCAACTCAACCCGACAAGTAGACGAATGGCACCTTCGCCCATACAGTGCCTCAAAAGGAGCCATCTGGATACTTGCTTGGTAACTGTTGTTATACGCGAATTCCGCCAACGGTAAGTAATCCTCCCAACTACCCCTAAAGTTGATAACACAACCCCTTAACATATCTTCTAGAATCTAAATGACCCTCTCTGACTGCCCATCCGACTGAGGGCGAAAGCCTGTACTAAAATCTAATCGCGTTCCCAATGCCTCGTGCAACTTTTGCCAAAACCAAGATGTAAACCTTAGGTCTCGGTCAGAAATTATTGATACTGGCACTCCATGCAACCGTACTATTCTGCCACATACAACTTGGCCAACTTCTGAAGTGAGTAATCGGTTCAGACAGGTATGAAATGGGCAGATTTCATCAGCCTATCCATAATTACCCAAACTGAGTCCTTCTTGGAAGGTGTCAATGGCAAGCCACTTACAAAATCCATAGTTACCCTTTCCCATTTCCAAAGTGGTATCTTTACTGGCTGTAACAATCCTAAAGGCAGTTGATGCTCAGCTTTTACTTGTTGGCACATCAAACATTTTCCCACAAATTCGGTCACTTCTCACTTAAGCCTAAGCCACCAATATAGCTCTTGCAAGTCTCGATACAACTTACTTCCTCCTGGATGCATAGCACAAGGTCCACCATGCGCCTCATTTAAAATCATCAATCTCAAATCAGAGTCCTTCGCCATACAAATTCTTCCTCAAAAACAAAGAACCCCATCACCATTTAATATAAAGTCTGGATTCTCCCCCTTCTCAACTTGCTGAAATTGAAAAACCAACGACTCATCCACCAACTGCTGCTTCTTAATCTGCTCCACCCAAGTCGGTCTCACTTGTAACTCTACCAATAAGCTTCCATCGTCATACAAGCTTAAACGAGCAAACATTGCCTTCAATTCTGCCACAGTCCTATGACTCAACGTATCAGCCACGACATTTGCCTTACCTGGATGGTACTCTATCGAACAGTCATCGTTCTTTAACAACTCTATCCACCTTCGCTATCTAAGATTCAGCTCCTTTTGAGTCAGCAAGTACTTAAGACTCTTATGATCCGTATAGATAATGCATCTCTCCATATCTTAAGCACAAAAATCACCGCTGCCAACTCCAATTCATGAGTAGGATAGTTTACCTCATGAGGCTTGAGCTGTCGTGAAGCATAAGCGACCACTTTACCCTATTGCATAAACATACTGCCCAAACCCACATGTGAAGCATCACTATACCCAGTGAAATCCTTGCAAGATTCTGGCTGAATCAACACTGGTGCCTTAGTTAGAACCTTTTTTAACTTCTCAAAAGCATCTTGCTGCTTATTTGTCCAAACAAACGGTGGTCCCTTACTTATAAGTTTTGTTAACAGTGCTGCCAACACAGAAAATCCTTCCACAAATCTTCGATAATAACCTGCCAACCACAGAAAACTTCAGATTTCTGTTACAGACCTCGGTGGCTTCCACTCCAAAATTGCCTCAATCTATCGAGGGTCTACCTTGATCCCCTCAGCAGACACAACATGCCCCAAGAAGGTTACTTCATTCAACCAAAACTCACACTTGCTAAACTTTGCATAAAGTTGTTTTTCCCTTAGCACTTGCAGCACAATACAAAGATGCTCATCATGCCTCTCTTCCGTTTCTAAGTACACCAAAATATCATTGATAAAAATGACTACAAACTGATCCAAGTATGGCTGAAACACTTGATTCATCAAATCTATGAATGTTACCGGTGCGTTAGTCAAGCCAAAGGGCATAACCAAAAACTCGTAATGACCGTATCGAGTTCTGAATGCCGTCTTATTAATATCCTCTTCTTTGACTCTCAACTGGTGATATCCTGACCGAAGGTCAATCTTAGAAAATACCGAAGCTCCTTTTAGTTGGTCAAATAGATCGTCGATTCTTGGCAAGCGATACTTGTTCTTGATCGTCAGTTTGTTCAACTACCGATAATCAATACACATTCGCATGGTCCCATCTTTCTTCTTTACGAACAACACCGGTGCTCCCTACGGAGAAATACTTGGTCTTATAAACCCTCTATCCAATAGTTCTTGAATCTAGGCTTTCAGTTCTACCAAGTCTTTTGGTGCCAGCCTATAAGGTGCAATGGACACAGGAGCTATTCCAGGTAACAAGTCGATTCCGAACTCAACTTCTCTATTTGGAGGTAGTCCAGGCAGTTCCTCCGAAAATATATCTTGAAATTCTTTGATGGTCCTAACTGACTCCATAGTCATCACCTCAGGTTCAGCTCGACTAACAAATGCTAAAAATGCCTCACAACCTTTCCGAATCAACTTCTCAGCCCTTAAAGCCGAAACAACATTAGACAAATAGTTCCTTCGCTCCCCTATGTCGATTATCTCCTCATCCTTGGCAGTTACTAGCACCATTCTCTTAACAGCACAATCCAACGTTGCCTTATGCTTAGTTAGCCAGTCCATTCCCAGAATAAGATCAAATTCCCCAAATGTCAGCTCCATTAAATCTCTCACAAATATCTTACCTTGTGTTTCTAAAGACACCTCCTTAAAGAGTTTATCTACCATAACCGAGTGTCCCAAAGGACTTATCACTGATACCCCACTCACAGCCTCCTCTGGAAGCACACCAATGCCCTAGATACATCACAAGCAACATACGAGTGAGTGGAACCCACATCAATCAAAGCAGTGTAAGGCTTGCCATGAATGAGGAACGTACCGGTTATAACATCAAGAGCATCACCCTCCTCACGACGTCATGTAGCATAAACCAACGCCGGCTGTTGAGTTTCAGCATGTCCAGCACCCCTGCCAGGTGCCCCACGTCCTCGTCCTTTACTATTGCCACCTCTACCTTGTTCACGGCCTCTCTGTGGTGGTGGTCCTCCTCGCTGCGGTTGGACACCTCCTTGTTCTGCAGCTTGATCCGGAGCTGCTCTCTGAGGACACTCTCTGAACTTATGTTCCTTTGACCCACATCGAAAAGATGCTCCAGTTCATTTCCAGCACTCCCCCATATGCGCTTTGCCACAGTCCTTGCATGCCTGCGATCTAAAAGTATTAACCGGAGCTGGTCGAACTGGATCCTCCATTCTAGCTCTTTTAACATTTCTATTTGTAGCACTCGAGGGTTCAGAATCCCTCCTGAATCTGGGTCGATCGCTCTCACGATTCTGCCGTTCGGTTTGTTTTACTTCCTCGGCTATCTTAGCCTTCTCTACCAATGCAGTGAAATCATGCTCCTTCTGTGGAGCTATCCGCACCCTAAGCTCATCGCGGAGGCCATCCTCGAATCGAACGCTGCTCTCATATTCAGTCGCAACTATCCCTCTAGCATATCGATGCGGCCTCAAGAATTCCGCCTTATACTCCGTAACAGTCTTATTACCTTATGCCAGATTCAAAAATTCCTTTCGACGGGCATCCACATAGCTAGCTCCAACATACCTCCCCTTAAAAGCAGTCTTGAACAGTTCTCAAGTTACTCGTTCGATCGGGGTACTTTCCCTTACAGTGATCCACCACTGGTATGCCTCATCTCTTAGCAACGACACGGCCCCCTTCAGCTTTTGCTCCACAGAGCAATCAAGGTCGTCCATAATTTGCTCTGTTGCCTCTAACCAATATTCAGCCACGTTTGGGGCTACTCCAGATACGCCCTTAAAAACCTCTGCTCCGTTAGCCCGGAGTCACTCAGAGATGGATCCTCTACTCATTGTCCCAGTGCTAGCTCCAGCAACCCTTTCCAGGACCCTTAACATCGCTTGGGACAAAGCATCGTCCCCCGCAGCCCGATCATGTGACCCAGTCTTAGTTGCCTATGGCACAAATGCCTCATCAGCTGGCTTATGCCCTGAGAATGAAGATCCAGCTTGCACTCTTCCGCGACCACGTCTGCGGCCTCGTCCACGAGTTCCTCTTATACTCATATCAAATTATCTGATTACGAATTTTATGAAATTAGTTAATATTTTGATTGTTTATTACAAGATGTGTTATGGAAATACAGCAGTTTAGGGATTGTTTTTGCAGCGTCGTAGCCTAACTACAGTCTCAATCCTATTGTTTTATAGCTCTACCATATCTAAAGTATCATAGTAGGGCCTCAATTCTATCCATAACATCATATCAATATCAAATAGTGTAAAAGTAAGTGTACTTACAGATTTGGTGCCAGGGATTCAGTGTGCCACGTCTTCCACCAAACCATTTAAAACTTAAAAACATGTACTTGGTCACAAAAACAGAAATTTCCTAAAAATTGATTTAAAACACATTTGTTTTAAAATTCTTGATTTTAAACCCGTTTAGAAACCAACAGCTGAGTTACTGCAACCTGGCTCAGATACCACTAAATGTAATACCCCAAACTCGGCCCAGACGTTATGGTCGAATCTGACGTGTCACATTGAAGTTTTAAAAACCCATGCTTCATTTTAGTGTTAAAAGATCGTCTTTTGTTAAGTTAACAAAGTGAATGGAAGCCGTGCACCAGGTAGGTATCCGAAACAGAGGAGGTGAGCCATGAAGGCTACTTAAATACCAAGCTCTTGATTAGATCCAATCCTAGACATGCCCACAACCATTGCCACACTTTGGTAAACGAGTTGAAATTCATTTAAGTAGTCATCTTTGATATACCGATTATTTGTATCGTTGTGTTATTTTGAAAACGAATAACATTTTGAAAACGCATCCTAAGTCTAGCCCATTTTCAATTATTATCAGAAAAATATAGAGTTATAAGAAAAAAATAAAAATAATCCCAAATAAATAGTTAAAATGGCCTTATCACATCCCAAAAATAAATAGTATTAATAGTAAGGATAAACTAAAAAAAAAAAAATCGGTTACTTATTGGAAAGTCCAAACGTGATCACCATGGCCACTCTAAATCCCCTACGGCTCTAAGTCTCCACATCAAGGCTCACCTATAAAGATAAGGAAAAAGGGAGTGAGTTTGGAAACTCAGTGTGCAACAAGCCCCTTTCGGAGCCCAAACTAAAATTCGTATACTGGGCCTAAGGCCAAATTGAATCTCGACATATACGGGGCTGAAGCCTTTCGTTTAACGGTTACTGGGCCGAAGCCTTTACTGTAAAAGGTATGGCCCATAGGTCCATTTCAATAGCACATGTAATATTTATGGATGTATGCAAGCCCATCGGGGAGACTACTCAAGCCACCATCCGCTACTCTCTACCTGTACAAACCAAGCTCTCCATGTGGGGAATAACTCAACCCACCCAACCAAACTCTCCACTGGAAGCATAGCTGCTTTATCATATAACTGGAGGCCTAGCCTCTTTTAATAACTGGGGTAAAGCCCTTTTCGGTAAACTGAGGCAAAGCCCTTTTTGCACTTCCTCCATTCATATCAAAACCCAACCCATGCATATAATGAGTATATCAATATCTCATGCATCATATTCATAATAAAACCCTAGGGGTATAAAGGTCATTTTTACCTAGGGCCAAAGTAGTCATTTTTCATATCTTAGGGTAATTTCGTAAATTTACCAATTATCAAGAGTTTTCCACGTTCGTTAACAATTATCAATATTCTCAAGTGTTTAAACAGTGTTTTTAACGCACTTTATCAAATTAAGGCTTTTGGGCCCAAAACCTCTAATGGGCCCTACGAATGCCAATTTAGCCCTTTATGCTCACTTAACCCAAATTTTACAACAGATCTAACCGTGTTATCATGCAATATATCCAAGTTCCATTTTTTTATCAAATTTCCCCAAATGGGCCTGGAAGCCCATTGGGCCCAATTTCAGCCCATCGAGGCCCAACTTACCAACATGCACAAAATTGCGCCCTTACCTATTCCATCAATCCAAACACCAATCGTATCATTCTTTTCGCATCTAAAACCACATGCAAAATCTCAAGTTCCCGAAATGCCGGAATTTGGCATTTCGGCTTTTTTGCGAATATTAGCCTAAGCTACTACAAGGGTTGTTACACACCTGTTTTGTGACGTTTTGCTAACAGAGTCTCCCACGACAACCTACAATTAATCATCACCAATATTAGTGTACAAGTCATGCTTATCAAACCCGAAATCCACCTTACCTCATTCGGCCAAAGAACCTCTATTGGCCATAGGTTACTTACCTTTACAAGTTCCGACAATACTATTCAAGCTTATGCAAGTCGATACCCCAAGCCTTACTGCTCCTCCAAAGATTCCACTACAAAAACCATAAAAATCAAATGACAAAGCCCCAGTAAGGCCTATACCTCAAAACGATAGCCTCCCTAAACTATAGGGAATTTCAGCTTTCTCTTAGGAGTTATACTACTGAATCGATTTAGAGTACGAATACTTACCATGGTCTTCCTTTCTGTATAGTTTAGAGTTTAGCAGATGAAGAATAAGTGAAGAGAAAAGAAGGTTGCTGGTCAAAAAGAAATCGGCACAACCAATCTTCACAGGTTTCGGCTTTTGTGGTTTTTCGAAAAAAGTGAAAATAGGAAACAGAGTAGTAGATGAAAAGAAGGAAATAGTGAACTGGTTTCGGAAAAGAAAAGGAAAGAAATATGGATGGAGAGGGTGGTAGTTTCGGCTAGAAAAGAATAAAGGAAGAGAAGAAAAATCTGATGGTGTTTACACAGAAGCAAACGACACAACTAAGTCCCTAAATGCCGAAATACTAACCTAATACTCCTCTGCTGAAATCCCCTCTTTAATTCCCACTATTCGGCCAACTCTTAGCTTCTCTCTAAATCCCCAAAATCTATCACTCATTAATCCATGCATTTGACTGACTCAAACTCTCTTCCAACAGAGTTCCATTCAACTTCCAACATCTGCCTGCTCAAGACATAAAAAGAACACCGCAACTGCCAGCTCAGAGAATCGAACCTTGGCTCTCCCCAAACACTTACACGCCACCTTTTTAGCTCTCTAGTGGCGTCACCTAGCCACTTTTCCAGGGGCTCTCTTGTGTTACATTTTACCCATATCTTTTAATAAGGCTACCTATCCAAAGCCCCTAACTCCTTAAGTCTAAAATTCAAAAATTCTACCGGGTTTTGGCCAACACATGGGCCTTCCTTAGGCCCATTTACATATTTCAATTATGAATTTCTCTACCAAATACCAAATTTTAACAACTTTACAAATTTCTCAAAAATTACGAAAAACTTGAAAATCAGGATGTTACAACTCTACCCGCCTTAAAGAAATTTTGGCCTCAAAATTTTACCTGATCCAAATAGTTGAGGATATTGTTGACGCATCACCTCCTCGGTCTCCCAAGTAGCCTCTTCTTTGTCATGGTTCCTCCAAAGTACCTTCACTAGTGGGACTGACTTCCTTCTCAACATCTTGACTTCAGGGTCAAGCATCTGCGCAGGCTCTGCATCGAAGGTCAAATCTGACTGTACCTCAATTTCAGCAATTGGCACGATATGAGTCGGGTCAGAACCATATCGTCTTAGCATGGACACATGAAAGACGTCGTGCATACAATCCAGCTCTGGAGGTAACTCTAGCTGATAAGCCACCGGCCCTATCCGTTTAAGGATCCGATAAGGCCTAATGAACCGTGGACTCAACTTGCCCTTCTTACCAAACCCCAATATCTTCTTCCAAGGCGAAACCTTCAAAAAGACCATGTCCCCTACAGCGTATTCAATATCCTTACACTTCAGATCAACATAAGACTTTTCTCGATCCGCAACCTCCTTTAACCGATCATTGATCACCCTAACTTTGTCTTTAGTATCTGCTACTAACTCTGGTCCAAGTACTTGCCTTTCCCCCAACTCAGCCCAACAAGTAGGCGAACGGCACCGTCGCTCATACAGTGCCTCGTAAGGAGCCATCTAGATACTTGCTTGGTAACTGTTGTTGTACACGAATTTCACTAACGGCAAGTAATCCTCCCAACTACCCCTAAAGTAGATAACACAACCCCTCAACATATCTTCTAGAATCTGAATGACCCTCTCTAACTGCCCATCCAACTGAGGGTGAAAACCCGTACTAAAATCCAATCGCGGTCCCAACGCCTCGTGCAACTTCTTCCAAAACTGAGATGTAAACATTGGGTCTCGGTCAGAAATTATTGATACTGGCACTCCATGCAACTGCACTATCTCTGCCATATACAACTTAGCCAACTTCTGAAGTGAGTAATCGGTTCGGACAGGTATGAAATGGGCAGATTTCGTCAGCCTATCCACAATTACCCAAACTGAGTCCTTCTTGGAAGGTGTAGATGACAAACCACTTACAAAATCCATAGTTACCCTTTCCCATTTCCAAATTGGTATCTTTACTGGCTGTAACAATCCTGAAGGCAATTGATGCTTAGACTTTACTTGTTGGCACGTCAAACATTTTCCTACAAATTCGGTCACTTCTCGCTTAAGCCCAGGCCACCAATATAGCTCTCGCAAGTCTCGATACAACTTACTTCCTCTTGGATGCATAGCACAAGGTCCACCATGCGCCTCTTTCAAAATCATCAATCTCAAATCAGAGTCCTTCGGCACACAAATTCTTCCTTGAAAATAAAGAACCCCATCACCATTTAATCCAAAGTCTGGATTCTCCCCCTTCTCAACTTGCTGAAGCCGAGAAACCAACAACTCGTCAACCAACTGCTGCTTCTTAATCTGCTCCACCTAAGTCGGTCTCACTTGTAACTCTGTGAATAAGCTTCCATCGTCATACAAGCTTAAACTAGCAAACTTTGCCTTTAATTCTGCCACAGTCCTATGACTCAACGCATCAGCCACGACATTTGCCTTACCAGGATGGTACTTACTCGAACAGTTATAGTCCTTTAACAACTCTATCCACCTTCGCTATCTAAGATTCAGCTCCTTTTAAGTCAGCAAGTACTTAAGACTCTTATGATCCATGTAGATAATGCATCTCTCCACATACAAGTAGTGCCTCCATATCTTAAGTGCAAAAATCACCGCTGCCAACTCCAAGTCATGAGTAGGATAGTTTACCTCATGAGGCTTGAGCTGTCGTGAAGCATAAGCGACCATTTTACCTTCTTGCATCAACACACAGCCCAAACCCACATGTGAAGCATCACTATACGCAGTGAAATCCTTGCCAGATTCTGGCTAAATCAACACTGGTGCCTCAATCAGACCCTTCTTTAACTTCTCAAAAGCCTCTTGCTGCTTATTTGTCTAAACAAACGGTGCTCCCTTCCTTATAAGTTTTGTTAACGGCGCTGCCAACACAGAAAATCCTTCCATAAATCTTTGATAATAACTTGCCAACCCCAAAAAACTTTAGATTTCTATTACCGACCTTGGTGGCTTCCACTCCAAAATCACCTCAATCTTCCGAGGGTCTATCTTGATCCCCTCAGTAGACACAACATGCCCCAAGAAGGTTACTTCATTTAGCCAAAAGTCACACTTACTAAACTTTGCATAAAGTTGCTTTTCCCTTAGCACTTGTAGCACAATACGAAGATGCTCTTCATGCTTCTTTTCCATTTCCGAGTACACTAAAATATCATCGATAAAAATGACTACGAACTGATCCAAGTATGGCTAAAACACTCGATTCATCAAATCCATGAATTCTACTGGTGCGTTATTCAAGCCAAAGGGCATAACCAAAAACTCGTAATGACTGTATCGAGTTTTGAATGCTGTCTTATGAATATCCTCTTCTTTGACTCTCAACTGGTGATATCCTGACCGAAGGTCAATCTTAGAAAATACCGAAGCTCTTTTCAGTTGGTCGAACAGATCATCGATTCTTGGTAAGGGATACTTGTTCTTGATCGTCAGTTTGTTCAACTACCTATAATCAATACACATTCGCATGGTCCCATCTTTTTTCTTTACGAACAACACCGGTGCGCCCCACGGAGAAATACTTGGTCTTATAAACCCTCTATCCAATAGTTCTTAAATCTGGGCTTTCAGTTCTACCAGCTCCTTTGGTGCCATCCTATAAGGTGCAATGGACACAGGAGCTATTCCAGGTAACAAGTCGATTCCGAACTCAACTTCTCTATTCGGAGGTAGTCCAGGCAGTTCCTCCGAAAATACGTCTTGAAATTCTTTGATGGTCCTAACTGACTCCACAGTCATCCCCTCAGGTTCAGCTTGACTCACAAATGCTAAAAATGCCTCACAACCTTTTCGAATCAACTTCTCAACCCTTAAAGCCGAAACAACATTAGACAAATAGTTCTTTCGCTTCCCTATGACCATTATCTCCTCATCCTTGGCAGTTCTTAGCACCATTCTCTTAACAACACAATCCAACGTCACCCTATGCTTAGTTAGCCAGTCCATTCCCAGAATAAGATCAAATTCCCCAAATGGTAGCTCCATTAAATCTCCCACAAATATCTTACCTTGTGTCTTTAAAGGCACCTCCTTAAAGAGTTTATCTACCATAACCGAGTGTCCCAAAGGACTTATCACTGATACCCCACTCACAGCCTCCTCGGGAAGCACACCCAATGCCCCAGATACATCACAAGCAACATACGGTGAGTGGAACCCAGATTAATCAAAGCAGTGTAAGGCTTACTATGAATGAGGAACATACCGGTTATAACATCAGGAGCATCACTCTCCTCACGACGCCATGCAGCATAAACCAACGCCGGCTGTCGAGCTTCAGTATGCCCAGCACCCCTGCCAGGTGCCCCACGTCCTCGTCTATTACCATTGGCACCTCTACCTTGTCCACGGGCTCTCTGTGGTGGTGGTCCTCCTCGCTGCGATTGGACACCTCTTTGTTCCACACTTGATCCTGAGCTGCTCTCGGAGGACACTCTTTGAACTTATGTTCCTTTGACCCATATCGAAAACATGCTCCAGTTCGTTTCCAGCACTCCCCCATATGTGCTCTGCCACACTCCTTGCATACCTGCGGTCTAAAAGTATTAACCGGAGCTGGTCGAACTGGTTCCTCCATTCTAGCTCTTTTACCATTTCTATTTGCAGCACCCGAGGGTCCAGAATCCCTATTGAATCTGGGTCGATCCCTCTCATGATTTTGTCGTTCAGTTTGTTTTACTTCCTTGGCTATCTTAGTCTTCTCCACTAATGCAGTGAAATCACGCTCCCTCTGTAGAGCTATCAGCACCCTAAGCTTATCGCGGAGGACATCCTCGAATCAAACGCTGCGCTCATATTCGGTCACAACTATCCCGCTGGCATATCGACTTAGCCTTAAGAATTCTGCCTCATACTCCGCAACAGTCTTATTTCCTTGTACCAGATTCAAAAATTCCTTTCGACGGGCATCTACATAGCTAGCTCAACATACCTCCCCTTAAAAGTAGTCTTGAACAGTTCCCAAGTTACTTGTTCGATCGAGGTACTTTCCCTTACAGTGATCCACCATTGGTATGCCTTATCTCTGAGCAACGACACGGCCCCCTTTAGCTTTTGCTCCACAGAGCAATCAAGGTCGTCCATAATCCGCTCTATTGTCTCTAACCAATATTCAGCCACGTTTGGGGCTACTCCAGATACGCCCCTAAAAACCTCTGCTCCGTTAGCCCGGAGTCGCTCAGATATGGATTCCCTATTCATTGTCCTAGTGCTAGCTCCACTAACCCTTTCCAGGACCCTTAACATCGCTTAGGACAAAGCATCGGCCCCCGTAGCCCGATCATGTGACCCAGTCTCAGTTGCCTGTGGCACAAATGCCTCATCAGCTGGCCTATGTACTAAGGATGAAGATCCAGCTTGCACTCTTCCGCAACCACGTCCGCAGCCTCATCCACGAGTTCCTCTTGTACTCATATCGAATTATCTGATTACGAATTTTATGACATTAGTTAGTATTTTGATTGTTTTTTACAAGATGTCTTACGGAAATACAATAGTTTAGGGATTGTTTTTGCAGCGTCGTAGCCTAATTACAGTCTCAATCCTATTGTTTTACAGCTCTACCCTATATAAAGTATCACAGTAGGTATTCAGTTCTATCCATAACATTATATCAATATCAAATAGTGTAAAAGTAAGTGTACTTACAGACTTGGTATCGGGGATTTAGTGTGCCACGTCTTTCGCCAAAACATTTAAAACTTAAAAACATGTACTTGGTCACAAAAATAGAAATTTCCTAAAAATTGATTAAAAATACCTTTGTTTTGAAATTCTTGATTTTAAACCCGTTTAGAAACCCACAGCTGAGTTGTTGTAACCTGGCTCTGATACCACTAAATGTAACACCCGAAACCTAGCCTAGACGTTATGGTCGAATCTGAAGTGTCATATTGAAGTTTTAAAAACCCATGCTTCGTTTTAGTGTTAAAAGATCGTCTTTTGTTAAGTTAACAAAGTGAATGGAAGTTGTGCACCAGGTAGGTATCCGAAACAGAGAAGGTGAGCCATGAAGGCTGCTTAAATACCAAGCTCTTGATTGGATCCAATCCTAGACATGCCCACAACCATTGCCACACTTTGGTAAACGAGTTGAAATTCATTTAAGTAGTCATCTTTGATATACCGATTATTTGTATCGTTGTGTTATTTTGAAAACGAATAACATTTTGAAAATACGTCCTAAGTCTAGCCCATTTTCAATTATTATTAAGGAAATATAGAGTTATAAGAAAAAAATAAAAATAATCCCAAATAAATAGTTAAAATGGCCTTATTACATCCCAAAAATAAATAGTATTAATCGTGAGGATAAACTGAAAAAAAAAACGGTTACTTATTGGAAAGTCCAAACGTGATCACGATGGCCACTCTAAATCCCCTCCGGCTCCAAGTCTCTACATCAAGGCTCACCTGTAAAGATAAGGAAAAAGGGGGTGAGTTTGGAAACTCAGTGTGCAACAAGCCTCTTTCGGAGCCCAAACTAAAATTCGTATACTGGGCCTAAGCCCAAATTCAATCTCGACATATACTGGGCCGAAGCCTTTCGTTTAACAGTTACTGGGCCAAAGCCTTTACTGTAAACAGTATGGCCCATAGGCCTATTTCAATATCAGATGTAATATTAATTGATGTATGCAAGCCCATTTGGGGAGACTACTCAACCCACCATCCGCTACTCTCCACCCGTACCAACCAAGCTCTCTATGTGGGGAATAACTCAATCCACCCAACTAAACTCTCCACTGGCAGCATAGCTGCTTTATCATATAACTGGAGGCCTAGCCTCTTTTAATAACTGGGGCAAAGCCCTTTTCGGTAAACTGGGGCAAAGCCCTTTTTGTACTTCCTCCATTCATATCAAAACCCAACCCATGCATATAATGAGTATATCATGTGCATATCATGTGCATGTCATAACATATCATGTGCATATCGTGTCATATCATGTATATCAATATCTCATGCATCATATTCATAATAAAACCTTAAGGGTATAAAGGTTATTTTTACCTAGGGGCAAACCAGTCATTTTTCATATCTTAGGGTAATTTCGTAAATTTACCAATTACCAAGAGTTTTCCACGTTCATTAACAATTATCAATATTCTCAAGTGTTTAAATAGTGTCTTTAACGCACTTTATCAAATTAGGGCTTTTGGGCCCAAAACCCCTAATGGGCCCTACTAATGTCGATTTAGCCCTTTATGCTCACTTAACCCAACTTTTACAGTAGATCTTAATTGTGTTATCATGCAATATATCCAAGTTCCATTTTTTAACAAATTTACCCAAATGGGCCGAGAAGCCCATTGGGCCCAATTTCAGCCCATCGAGGCCTAACTTACCAACGTGCACAGAATTGCGCCCTTACCTGTTCCATCGATCCAAACACCGATTGTATCATTCTTTTCGCATCTAAAACCACAAACAAAATCTCAAGTTCCTGAAATGCCGGAATTTGGCATTTTGGCTTTTCTGCGAATATTAGCCTAAGCTACTACGAGGGTTGTTACACACCTGTTTTGTGACGTTTTGCTAACAGAGTCTCCCACGACAACCTACAATTAATCATCACCAATCTTAGTGTACAAGTCATGCCTATCAAATCCAAAATCCACCTTACCTCATTCGGCCAAAGAACCCCTATTGGCCATAGGTTACTTACCTTCACAAAGTTCGACGATATGATTCAAGCTTATTCAAATTGATACCCCAAGCCTTGCTGCTCCTCCAAAGTTATCTATTCCACTACACAAACCATAAAAATCAAATGACAAAGCCCCAGTAAGGCCTATACCTCAAAACGATAGCCTCCCAAAACTATAGGGAGTTTCAGCTTTTTCTTAGCAGTTATACTACTAAATCGATTTAGAGTACGAATACTTACCACGGTCTTCCTTTTTGTACAGTTTAGAGTTTAGTAGATGAAGAATAAGTGAAGAGAAAAGAAGGTTGCTGGTTAAAAAGAAATTGGCACAACCAATCTTCATAGGTTTCAGCTTTTGTGGTTTTTCGGCAAAAGTGAAAATAGGAAAGGGAGTAGTAGATGAAAAGAAGGAAATAGTGAACTGGTTTCGAAAAAGAAAAAGAAAGAAATATGGATGGAGAGGGTGGTAGTTTTGGTTAGAAAAGAAGAAAGGAAGAGAAGAAAAATCTTATGGTGTTTACACAGAAGCAAACAACACAACTAAGTCTCTAAATGCCGAAATACAAACCTAATACTCCTCTACCGAAATTCCCTCTCTAATTCCCACTATTCGACCAACTCTTAGCTTCTCTCCAAATCCCTAAAATCTCTCCCCTTATCACTCATTAATCCATGCGTTTGACTGACTCAAACTCTCTTCCAACAGAGTTCCATTCAACTTCCAACACCTGCCTGCTCAAAATATAAAAAGAACACCGCAACTTGCAGCTCAGAGAATCGAACCTTGGCTCTCCCAAAACACTTACACACCACCTTTTTATCTCCCTAGTGGCATCACCTAGCCACTTTGCCAGGGGCTCTCTTGTGTTACATTTTACCCATATTTTTTAATAAGGCCACCTATCCAAAGCCCCTAACTCCTTAAGTCTAAAATTTAAAAATTCTACTTGGTTTTGGCCAACAATTGGGCCTTCCTTAGCCATTTAAATATTCCAATTATGAATTTCACTACCAAATACCAAATTTTAACAACTTTACCAATTCTCAAAAATTACGAAAAACCCGAAAATCAAGATGTTACATCCTAGCAGCTCTCTTGTAATGTTGTTTCTTTTCTATTAAAACAACATCTTCTTGGACTATTTTCTGACAGCATTTTTGAATCTTTTTCTTTGAAGCTGGTTGATGGGCACATTATCGGCATCATCAGTATCTGATGTCGTGAGTTCATGTTCTTGGTCAATCATTGGTATCTTTGATTATGGTGCTTTAGTAGTAGTGGTTGGTGTAAAAGTGTGCTGTCAGTTGTTGTCCTTCTTGTCAGAGTCAAGGTGTACAAACTCTGTCGGTTCTTCATCTCTCACAGGCTCTTTGGTATGCTTGTGTGTAATGGCAGGTTCTTTATCTTCTTCTTCATCATCAGATAAAAGTTCTTCGGGAAATAAAGGAAAGATAGGCATTGCCTTAGTGAAGTTGTTCTCAAGAGGTTTCTTGTGTGCATCATCGCATTTTTCACATACTCCTAATGTAAGTTCGTTTTGTCTTTTGTTGTGGAAAAATTTGTAACAACTTATTTTTAAATGGTGTCGAAAATAGTGGCTTCAGGGCAACAAATTTGATGAGTAAGTTCATAAATATTATTATTTAATATTTATGTGTCAAATATGGTTTTAAAAGGTTTTTGATATGGTAATTTATGTTATATGAATGATTAATTAGGTTCAAGTGGTAAGACCCTATAGTCAAGTGGTTGTAGAAAATGAGGTATCAGGACCTCATTTCTATAAACTGAACCGTAATTATTTATAAAAGTATTTACGGGGTGCTATTAAGGTTGTATTAAAGTTTCATTATGTAACACCCCTAACCCATACCGGTCGCCGAAATAGGGTTTTGGAGCATTACAAGAACATTCAGAACATTGATCCATTAAACTACATAAATTACTATTCATTTACCGAGATCATCCATAATGTCTCTTGATTGGGCCCTCGAGGCCCAATACGGGCATTAGAATCGAATCAGGAATTAATCGAGACCTCTAAAAATTTCCCACGACTTTTTAAAATTTTTCCAAGGTGCAGGGCTCACACACCCGTGTGGTCCAAGGGACACGCCTGTGTGACCCTAGGACACACCCGTGTTGGAGGCCGTGTTCGATCCCGTGTAACTCTCTGACTTGCACACACGGCTATGCCACACTCTCATGTGCTAGGCTATGTGGTTAATTAATTCAATTCAAAATTAGGTGCAGGTTTGACACGACCAAGACACACGCCCATGTCTCTGCCCGTGTGCTCAATTCTGAGCATTTTGTTTCCCCAAATTAAGGTGCAGGGGACACATGACCTAACCATATGCCCGTGTTACCAGGCCATGTGTCAAACACGGTCTAGACATACGCCCGTGTGTCTACCTATGTGGACAAAATAAAGCTATTTCTAGTTCCATTTCTCACCCAAATTTTCACCTAAGACCTGGACTTGAAACACACATCCAAAACCAACCAATTCAAGCATTCAGATTGGGCAATCCTCATCATTCAACAAAGCATATCACTATATGCATATGTGTTTATAAGCTTACCTTGGAATAACTTAGGCATTAGCATTATTTGATCACATATACATAACATATCCCATATGAATATAACATCATAACCTACTTAATCATGCCAAAATAAACCATTACTAGCCATTCCAATGGCTAAGATACAAAACATCATTCTCAAGCCACTATTGGCCAAGTTACCCTATACATGCCATTATACCAAAATGATTTCTACTAAGTATACCCAAAATGACTAGTTGATAGTGTGACGATGCTCCAATGATCTTCCAACCTTCACGAGCTTTCGAGCACTATAAAACAGGGAAAAATAAACGGAGTAAGCATTACATGCTCAGTAAGTTCATATAATGAAAACTAAACTTACCAATCTTGTTTATTAAAATCTAGGCATTCAATGTTATGTTTCCATCCATTTGGCTAAATTGCCTAATCACATACATTCCATCAAACATGTTAGCCACCAAAATATTCATATCAATCAAATAACATTGATGAGCTCACCAAGCAATAGTCTTCCAAGTCATTATTAATTTCATCTCAAGGTTCTCATGCCATGTCAAGAGTTAAATGTCCATTGAATCATTAAAATTTCGATGAAGGCTAAAATAGTACACTCGAGATGTACAATTCATTAATTCATCAATTCTTATCGAGGTTACCCCTTAGGGTACTTAACTAAGGAACACACTCTCGAGCCACATATCATATAACAAGATTACCAGTCCAGGCTAAACCCAAATCATAATGTATGCTCGAGAGATATTATATCAGGATTACCCATCCGGGCTAAATCCTTTTTTATAACAAGGTTAATGGGATTACTCGTCTGAGATAAATCCTGTCCGCAACAAATACAAGACCTTATTAGTTTCGGGAAAGCGTATATGATCATTGGAATTCAATATTCAATCGGGACTTAACCCCTTTTTATCATTTCAAGCATGTATCAATTTTTCATTATAGCATTCAAGTAGTACAAAAATATAATAACATTACATACAACACAACATTCAATTGAACATATTTACATGCCGAATTAAGTTACACGAACTTACCTCGACACTTGTTCGCGTAAAAGTCTACTAATCTGAAATCTTTTCTTGTCCTTGATCTAACCTCGAATTAGTGTTGTCTGAATCTATATAAATTAATTTAACCATCAATTTCACACATTTCATATTTAAATGGACTCAATTTACGTCCTAGGCAAAATTACCATTTTGCCCTTAACTTTTCCATAAATTATAATTTTGTCCCTAGGCCTGGAAAATGAAACTTGTGCAAATTACTCCCTATTCCAAGCCTAACCAAAGCCCCATTACAAATTTTCCAGCACATGTACTCATGAAATTTCAGAATTTTTCATCAAATTTTACAACTTTTCATTTTAGTCCCTAAATCATGTTTTCATCAAAAATCACTTTGTAAAAGTTGTTTATCTATCAATGATCTTTCATTTTCTACCATAAATTTCTAATTTCCAGCATATACATCCATGACCCATTTTCATACCTTGATAACTTTTCAAATTAATCCCTCAAATAGAGAGATTAAGCTATCTCGGTTTCAAAAATACCAAAATTACTAAAAATGGGACAAGAGAACTTACGCAATTAGGCCTTGAAAGTTTCTTTTCTCTCTCCTAGGGTTTCCATGTTTTTTAGGTTGAAGATGACATAAAATAAAATGATTGCTTTTATTATCTTTTTAATTAATTAAGAATTTTAGTATTTCCAATTTAGTCCTTGCCCTTTTTCTATATTTCCATGGATGAGTCATCAAGAAAATTCTACATAATTTTCTAAATGGTTTAATTGTCATATAAAGACCTCTAGTTTTGAATTCCATAGCTATTTGATCCTTATAGCTACTAGAATTCAACTTTCACATTTTATGCAATTTAGTCCTTCTCGTAATTAAGCACTAAATCGATAAAATTTTCGTATAAAAAATTTCACATGACACATCTACCATATTACGGACCATATAATGAAATAAAAATAAATCATATTTTTGGGTCGAATTTGTGGTCCCGAAACCACTGTTCCAATTTCACTGAAAAATGGGTTGTTACACATTATGAAATTTTAATGTGTCGATAGTTAATTAAACAAAAAAGACTAGTTTGTAAAAGTTGAAAAAGTTAATCGCTATTAGTTTAAAGGTGATAATTGATTAAAGAATTAAAGTTGGATGGCCTTAATGGATAAATAAACTATCCTTAAAATAGTAGGATGATTTGATGCTTTAATTTCTTTTAATTTTAATGTTTTATATGTTATTATATTATTAAAAGAAAGAATAAAAGGTTAATAAAAATAAGAAAACAAAATGTTTACTTCTTCAATTGTCTTGTTCTTCATTGAAACACCATGGCAAGAAGAACCAAGGTTTAGCCATGCTTCGATTTATGCATGGTAAGCCATTTTCACCCATTTTAAATAATTTTTAAGTTTTTGAGATCGTTACAACTAGGTCCAACTAGCCCGTACCTTCGTTTTTAAAACTATTAAAGATTTTGAATGTTTCAATTGATGAATCTTTGTGATTTTAGATGTTAAATGATGAATTTGAAGTGTTAGTTGGTATTTAAAAGTATTTTTTAAGTGATTTTTGATGAATTTGCCAATTAGGGACTAAATTATTAAAATAGTAATAGTTTAAGGACTTGATGTGAAATTGTTACAAAAATAGGCTAAAATGGAAGCTATGAATATTCGGTTTGGATGGGTTTACAATAAAAATGGTTAATTTGCATGTTTTAGGCTCAAGGACTAAATTGAATAAAAGTAAAATATTGGGGGCAATTGTGTAAAAATGCTAAAAGGACTAAATTGCATAAAATGAATTAGTTTTGCTGTCTAAATTAATGAATTTAATGAAATTATTAATTTAGATCAAGAACGAGTACTTTGAAATTTCTGCAATTTAGCCAGGTAAGTTTGTATGAACTGTAATCATTATAATGTTAATTAAATTGAATGTTTAATATGTTGTTCTAATATAAATAAATCAATATATATATATATATATATATATATATATATGTTATAATGTAATTTATCATGTCATGAAACGATGTAAATCTAACAATGTCATGACAATTACCGAGCCCCGTTTGAACCTTAGGAATTCATAGGATACGAAGACTTGTCATTAAGGTTTTCATGTTTCGGGTGCTGGTCTTGAATGTCCTACTGATGGCTGAGGTCCTTCATTTGTTGCGGATACTCTACAGCTCTTGTGAGCAGCATCATGTAGCTTACATTCTGACCCACAGCTCATGTGAGTAGGTCTATTTCACAGCTCGTGTGAACAATTATGTAAATGAAAGGAAATGTTACGGTTATATGTTTTGCACACTTCGTGTGAGCTATCCCGCGTATCCAATGGTATTCTAAATGGTTCAACGGGCATGAAACGGAAAGGAATGGAAAGTGATAAAAAGAAACTATGTCATGTATTTATGAAAAGGGTGAAATGGAAGTTTCATTGAAAGTATGATATGTTAAGGAAAATGATGAGTTCAAATGAATTATATTTATGCGATCTATGTTAAATTCATGTGGATTGTGTTTGAATATGCTAACATGTGTTGTTGGTGATACTCAAGCCTGTGCCAAGCTATTGGTTGGATTGTATTATGTTTAATTTTAAAATTTATGCTTTGAAATGGTAAGTGTCCAAATGGATATATGCTTATGTTCATGAGAGGGTTGTAAGAATCAAGGTATGCATTTTCTAATGAAATGGTTTATCATGTGGTTGATGTTTATGCTTACATCTTCTATTATGCAAATGAAACAGGTAAGAAAAGGTAACGAAATGGTAAGTCTAGAGTTGAGATGTAATATGATGAAAAAGGGATTGGTGAGTTGAATGATGTACTTATATGTGAGAAACTTACGTATGCTATAGATGAAATTACCTAGTTCATGAAAAAACATACTAATTAGTGAATTGATGTTGTTATTTAAGTTTATGCTAAGTAAATGAAATGGAAAGTAAGTAAATGGAATGGTAAGAAAGTAAATGGAGTGGTTCATAGTATTATGAAAAGGTTAATGATTGAGTAGTACGTTTTATAAATCCTATTATGTTAGGAATGAAAAGTACATTTGATATTAATGAGCTTACTCATTTATGAATTGATGGTTATAAAGTTTGATAAACTTTGTAGAATTGGTATAGGTTTATAATTACCCCATAAAGTTCATTATTGAAATGAAATGTTATGTTTAAAGTTTATACGAGCTTACTAAGCATTCATTGCTTACATCGTTATTTTTCCTTTACTGTACAAATTATCAAAAGCTTGATTAATTTAAAAGCTCGTTGGAGAACTATCACACTATCCAACGATTATATCGGTAACTTTGATATGTTGGTTAAAGTTATAATGACATGTATAGGTGGACTTATGGTTGATGATTAGTTGAATGTTAGTTGATGTACATGTCATTTTGGTTGATATAACCTTGGTACTTTTGGTGCCTTGTTAATGTGTGCTGTTTTGACAATGTGTTAATGCATGTTTGTATGGCCAAAGTGGTATGTGATGAATGGACCTCAACATGGTCAAGATATGGTATGCTTTGGAAAAGTTTTGAATTAGATGTGCATGATAGAAATATGGTATATATATATATTGGTTGTTTGGTACTATTAAGAAATGGTTGGTTTGTGTCACTTATGTGATTTTTTTATGCATGTGAGTAATGGTCCAAATGGTAAGATTATATTCACATGGTATAGGTTAAGTATGTATGTTTTGAAATGGTAGCAATGTTATTTAATATGCTTATGTTTAGGCATGTTAGTTTGATTGTGAATAAGGTGCCTATATGGCATATTGGTTGAAAGGAATTTGGTCATTTGAATTGGGTGATTTATGCATATTTTGGTATGTTTTTGATGCTTTTGCTTGTAGAAACATGCTTGTAAGGATGATGGAAATGGCTTGAATTTGGCCAATTTCTTGTCCACATGGACTAAGACACGGGTGTGTGTCTTAGCCGTTGTGACACATGGCCATGCGACACGGCCGTGTGTGCCTTATAGGTTTTAAAGGTTGCTTTCAAAAGTTACATGTCCCAGCGCACGACCTAGCACACAAGCATGTGAGGCCATTTCGAAGGTTACATGGCATGGCACAGGGCATGTAGCTTAGCCGTGTGACCCAACTCTGAGAGTTACACGGGCTGAGACATGACCGTGTGTCCCTATTTCAAATGTTACACAGTCTGAGACACGGGTGTGTGTCTCAGCTGTGTGAGTCACACGGCCTAGCCATATGACCGTGTGACCCCTGTAGTTTAAAATTTTCTAACTTTTCTGTTAATGTTTCAAATGTTTCTGATTTAGTCCCGAATTGTTTCTAAAGTGTTTCTAGGGACCTGAAGGCTCGATTAAGGGACAGTATGTGTAACACCCCTTACCCGTATCTGACGCCGAAACAGGGTACGAGGTATTACCAGACTTGAGTACTTGTAATCATTTAAAATCGAGACATAAAATTTCATCAAATTTTAAAATTTTCAAACATATATAATTTTTCCCTTAAAAGGGCCTATGAGGCCCAAAACAATCATTGAAATTGGTTCGGGAACAAACCGAAATCTTTCAGACACTTATAATTTTTTTTTATACATAAAATAGGTTTACATAACTTTAACCATTATGAGTCAAATCTTATGGCTATATACAATGAAGCAAAAATGAGCCTATTCATTTGGCTAAATCATAATATTACTTAATATCAATAAATAATTATCTATACATGCCACTTATTTGACAATAAATAAGAATTACCATTATTCTAATTTGATAAACCAATAGTGTGATGATACTTCCGACGATCTCCAACCCTGAGACAACCTGACAACACTAAGAGAAATGGGAAAATGGTGTAAGCTTAAAAGCTTAGTAAGTTGGCATATTAATAATAATAAGCAATTTAATTAACAATATTATCCCATTCCTCAATAGATACGCTCAGGAAAATAGAATCATTAATCACATGATTTCATCTTTTTACACAAGATCAGCTAAGGCTGTTTTCCTGAATCATACTCGCTAATTTAATTATTTCTTAAGCTACAGAACTCAAAATTTAGTTTCGTAAATTTTCCTTGAAAATAGACTCATATAAATTTCTACCATAAAATTTTTGGAATTTTTGGTTTTGCCAATCAATACCAGATTTTTCTTAAAATTTCCTCTATTTCACTATCTGACAATTCTGACCTCTCTATATAAAAACTCAGTTATCTCATTGTACAGAATTCAAATAATATTTTTGATTATTCAAATAAAAAATAGACTCATTAAGGTTTCTAATCATATAAACCATGCCCCATAATTATTTTTGTACAATTTATGATGATTTTACCAAGTCAGAACAGGAGATCACGTAATCATTCTGAACCAGTCTCACAAAAATATAAATATCTAAAAATATAAAATTCTTTTGCTTGTTATGTTTCTTTTATATGAAAAGAGACTCATTAAGCTTTAATTTCACATCTCATTCAGCCTCTAATTAAATTCCTACTATTTTTGGTGATTTTTCAAAGTCACATCACTGCTACTGTCCAAAACAATTTTATTGCTAATTCACTCTTTCACACTTTATTTGTATTAACTTCATTTTAACATACATATCACAAATCATTTTCACCACATTTCATACATCACAAGTATAGGCCCATGATTACAAGATCACCATAAAATCATCCTCATGTATAACTTACTTGTTTATAACCTTACCACATCCCGGTCACTTAATGAACATATCATTCACATAACCAAGTTCCTGCACTTATTCATCACAAAACTCACAAGCATTACATAGTAAGTCTCCCGTTGAACACTTCGGATCAATCCTCGATACTTGGTGGTTTCAGCACATAGCTCCACCCATCATAAAGTTCGGCTCTCTTGTACACATGGTGAACACTTAGTACCACCTATGTGACCTAGCCAGATTATCTCGTAACTCTCTTGTCTACATGGTGTCCTTCACCTGGAACCACGCATGCGACCTAGCTACATATATCCCGTAGCTCTCTTGTCTACATGGTGTACACATAGTCTCACCCATGCAACCTAGCTACATACCATCTGTATCATCCAATCTTTCCGAAGGTTCAACCGGGATTCCTCTCTCTTTTCCAACAATTTCACCAATCAAGTAATTATCAACAAACATATTTCCAATATTATTATAAAATATCATAATACAAGTAAAATTGATGTATTACTTACATATAAACTTATATCTCATTTAATATCAAGGTAATAACATTAAATTACACATTGCATTATTAAAAATCATATGAACTTACAATTGCTCATAATATCCATAATCATAGAAATCACATTTATGTATGATAATTCAATGCACTTCATGTACCATAGACATATTTTTAAATTAATTCATAAACTTAGCACCATTACATTTAATTTAACATAATCCAATTAATTCACTAAATTTAACTTTCAAATATAAATTACAACATTATTGCAGTATTATTATCATACCAACTTACCTCAAATGCCGAAACGGCTAACTTTCTTGACTTAGCACACAACTTTGTTCTTCCCCGATCTTAATCCAAATTTCATGTTTTCTTGATCTAACATGTCAAATAACACTTGTTTAACACATTTTATCAACACACTAACCAATTCAATTCATATATCAAATTTTGTAAAATTTAGAATTATGCCCCCTAACTTTTCAAAAATTACACTTTACCCCTAGGCTCGTAAAATAATTTTTATTCAATTTCTATAAGGTTTAAGACATGCTGAACATTTTTCTCTTCTATGACAACTCCAAATTTCCACTAATTCACACACTTATGACCAATTTATAACTTTTACAATTTAACCCATTTTTGACATTTTTACTGAAATTCATCGAACAAAACTCGTATTTAACACATCAAACATTCATTTTCTACTATAAATCATCAAAACACAACCATATCATGAATGGGTAAATTTTTAAACTCTAATTTCTCTTCAATCAATTGCTAGAAATAGAAAATTTAAGCTTCGGGGATCTCAAAAATATGAAAATCATTAAAAATGGGACAAAAACCATACCTATATAAGCCATAGAAGCTTGGCCAAATGGAGCTCATCCATGGCTGCCATTTTTGGTCCTTTCCCACGGTTGAAGAAGAAAGAATGAAAAAAAATGATAGCTTTTATCATTTTTGTCTTATTAGGTCATTTTAATTAATTTACAAAATTACCCTTTTTATTTCAACCAAATTTTAAAAATACCAAACAAATATCCATCCACTAACTTATTAAAGGACTAATTATAACATAAGGACTTTCAATTTAAAACTCATAACAATTTGGCACCTCATATATAAAGAACTCAACGTTTGCACTTTTTACAATTTAGTCCTTTTGACTAAATTGAGTGCCCAAATGTCAAAATTTTCGAATGAAATTTTTACGAAATATTTCCATAAATTTATAGACTATAAAAATATAATAAAAATAATTTTTTTCTCATCGAGTTTGTGGTCCCGAAACCACTGTTTCGACTAGACCCAATTTTGGGCTGTTACAGTATGCATGTTTATGAATGGAATTTTCTATGTTTAATGAAATGATTGGAAATGTATGTTTTTATGTTACGATTTTATGGTAATCCTCCATAACCCTATTCTCACGATGGATACAGGTTAGGGTGTTACAAAATCAATGGAGATTTGATTTTGCTGCTTTTCCACCATATCGAACTGATGTTGGAGTTTCTTGAGAGTATTTATTACTTGATGTTCCAACATATCAGGAAAAGTGTGTAGGGCTTCAGGTGGGGGTGATGATGTAGATGCTGGCCCAGATGGTTATGGCAAATCCTTGCCCAAGAATCACATGACAATTGATTTTGTTATGACGTCTTTGGTGCTTATAGTCTCTTCATTGTTATGGAAACGGACATTGGCGCATTGACAAAGGGCTGTGAGAAGAGAGAAATTTAAACTGTTGGCATTCTTTTGTATGCAGTGATGAACTTCCTGGAAAATTATTCTTCCAACATTGATTCTTCTACCAATCATAATTTAATGTAGTAATAACATCATTTCTTTGGAAATAGTAGAATTTTGAGTGGAGGGACTCAGTCGGGATTTTAGAAAGTGACACCATACTGTGCAATGAGGCTTCAGGGCAACTCTATCAACAGTGTGACAATTATGATGAGATACAGTCCATTTAGTTCCCTCAATATAAAGATCTTGAAGAACCTGTTGTAACCCTTATGTTGTAATCTTTGACATAAACTCGGAATGTTCATCAAGACCCTCAGGGAAATTGTAATGGGTATTAATAGAATCTTCATCAAATCAAACAGAAACAACTCTAACATAGATAAAAGCATTGTTAGAAGATTTAAATGCGCATAAAATTCTTTTACCACTTTTGGAAGAACATCACTCAAGTGTGAGCAAAATTGTTTCCAGCCATGGTTCTCCATTATCGAAGAAATAGAGGTATCATAACCCAAGAAGGTTGAGTCTTGAAAAAGGAAGCCTTTTTTGAAAACACAATGGTCTTTGGACTAGGTTTTTCAAATATTTTTCTTTAGCAGTTTTGTTGAAAAATGTCTTCGTAGGTAAGGATGTAGAGAAAAATGGTGTATTACAAGCCATTAGGACAATGGAATGTGAACGGTGACAAAATTGTTGAGAGGCTTGCAGTGATGAAGGTGAAGAACTAATAGAGGGAAGTAACAAAGACAAGAACTACGAATAATTTTGAAGGAAAAATTAATTATCAAAGTTCAGATAGTGAGAGAAAAGAATACAGTGACATGGTTGAAAAGATTTACCTAACACAACATAGAAGTAAATTGGCGGGAATCAGAAAAGTAATAACAAGATTATTAAATAAAATTGCATAAACGAAAAAGGCACTACTTTCAATTTTTTTTTACCATGGTTGAAAGAACCTGTAACAAAAGAAAATAAAAAGTTAAATAAAATTATTGGGTAACAAGTAAAAAATAATAATCAAAGAATTTTTTTTACAAAAGAACAATTATTAAGTATTTCGAAGAGAACTGAAATTTTAGACACACATTATATGAGATCCAAAATAATGTTTCAAGTGTTGACCATTGACTTTGAAGATGGATCATGTTTTTCCATATTTCACATTGACAGCTCCATGATGGTATATACGCACGACTTCGAATGGTCCAAACCATCTTAACTTTAATTTGCCAGGAAATAGTTTAAGTCTGGAATTAGAAAGCAAGACTTGTTGTCCAGGTACAAATTACCGTGGCAAAATTTTCTTATCATGTCAACACTTTATCTTTTCTTTGTACAGTTTTGTATTCTCATAAGCTTGAGCTTGAAATTCATCCATCTCATTAAGCTTCAGTAGGTAATGAGTAGCAGCAACACCCTAGTCCATGTTTAGTTTCTTGATTGCCCAAAATGCTTTGTGTTCTAGCTCAACTAGTAAATGACATGGTTTACCATAGACAAGTTTGAAAGGTGACATTCCCAATGGTGTCTTGAAAGCTATGCGATAAGCCCACAAGGCTTCATCTAACCTTATTGACCAATCCCTGTGGTTGGGGTTGACAACTTTCTCCAAAATCTGTTTGATTTCTCTGTTGGAAAGCTTGTCCATTTGTTTGAAGTTATTATGTTTTGGAAATTTTATGTTTAACCCCATATCTATTCAGAGTGTCAGTAACTAATCTGCAGTCAAAATGTGAGCCTTCATCACTAATTAAAGCACGAGGTGTACCAAACCTAGTTAAAATATTTGTATATAGGAATCTCAGAACTGATTCGACATCATTTGTAGGTAAAGCCACAGCTTCAACCGATTTGGAGGCATAATCCATAGCGACAAGAATATAGATTTTTCCCTAGGATGGTGGAAATGGACCCAAGAAATCAATTTCCCAAACATCAAATAATTCCACCTCTAAAATACTTTGCAGCGGCATCTCGTGTCTTCTTGAAAAGTTACTAGTTCTTTGACAACGATCACAGTTTTTACAAAACTCATTAGCATCTTTAAACATGATGGACCAATAAAAACTAGATTGGAGAACCTTTGCAGCAGTTCTCATGCTTCCAAAATGTCCACCATAAGGTGTAGAATGACAGTGATGCAAGATACTTTGAAATTCATCATTTGGAATACATTTTTGAATTACTTGATCTGCACAGTGCTTGAATAGAAATGGCTCGTCCTAGTAATATTGTTTGGCATCATGAAGGAATTTCCTTTGTCATGGACGTTCACAATTGACTTATGTTTTTTTGAGTTAATAATAATCATTTTTGAGTTTTTCTTCAAGAATTGCTCTTGAGTTTCTTTTAGAAGTTGTTTTAACAATCTTTCAGGTTGTGGGAATCATCTTCAAGCTTTTCCTTGCCAAGATCTCTTTCGTGGAGGGGGAATTAGAACCATTGAAAGGATTTATGGATTCTTAATGTTTCCAAGGCTTTTTAGGACATCATCTTCTCTTTTCTATCCTTAATCTATCATTTTTTTGCTCAAATAGTTTGATTTTAAATTCATTCTCTTTTGGGCTCTTTACCATCCAGTTCACCTTTCTTTTGATTTATTTTCGTTTGACTCTCCTTTCTGACAGCTAATCTTTTTTTGTTGTTTCTCGTTTCAGGTTATGTACGTATAGAGATTTAAAGTAAATCCACAACTTAGACAAGCTACAATCCTATTCAACACGCATTTTGTATCATTCTTTACCATTTGGTATCAGATTTGGTCATTTTGGTGTTCATGGTTGATTTCTTAACTGATTTCCATTGCAAAACAGCCTATAAGCAGTTTTTACCCAGAATTTATTCAAAAAAAATATTTTTGAGTGGGTAAACGTTTTTCAATTGATATGAAATTTTATATACTAATTCTTGGCACTATGTTACAATATAAAAAAATATTTCCCATGAAAAAAAGTGATTGAAATAGTATAGAAAAAGGAAAATACAAAAAGAATAGAAAAATAAAAAATATTATGTGGGTTTAATTTTTTGCCAAAACTTTCCAGATCAGATCTACATTATTTGAAGAGGCTGTAGTTTAAATTTTGTGATTTTTGGAAATCAAGTACTCCTTGAATGAAGTTTGTTAAGTTGCTTCACAACTTTTTGGGTTTTTGGGTTTTAGCCATTTTTATTGATTCATAGCCTTAGGTTTTCATTTGTTTTTTTTTTTTTCTTTTTATTGTTTATTTGCACATTCTAACACTTTCTTGTTTCGTATGTTAGTAGGTTAACAAATGTTACACATGCCTGCAATACAAACGTTGGTGTCTAGCCACTTTTGGACTCTTAGTGCCATTAGGATATTTTGTAGCTAGATTCTTTAACATTCTGATTGATTGTTATAAATGCTCCTAAAGGAATCACAAGATTAATTTTTAACTAATTGAGATTTTGAATTTTATCACTGAGTGCATAATAGTTAGGTCTGTTTAATTTTTCTTTTCTTGAGTGTTGTGTTCTTTTTAGGCTTTCATAATGATTTGCGATACTATGATTGGGAAGTTGCAAAGGCAAATGAGGAACTATTAGACAAGGGGAGACGGTTAAATGAAAAGAGGAGTATGATTGATCTCTCACCTATTGCGAAATGTTATTGGTGTAGTTCAAAAGATCATGAAGGTTTCCGATGTCTAATTAAATATTCAAACAGAGAGAATAAGATTGAGCTTTCACCTATTCTGCAATGTATTGGTGTAGTTCAAAAGATCATAAGGTTTCCAATGTCCAATTAAATATCCAATAAGAGAAGAAAGTAAGCATGACTTTGTACCTTTTGTTCATTCTTACTTTAGTGGAAAACAGATATGTGATGGCGAACTTTGTGAACCCAAAAAAGATGATAGTGAGAAATTTTTCCTCAAATCAGTGGAGTTAGATGAGATACAAACGTCTTGCTCTTCTGTTGAGATGTATTGTACTAAATTGAATATTCATAATACTTGTGAGGGGGATATGGGAAATGAGGAAAAATCATGTGAAAAGACTGAGAGAAAAGAGACCTTGAATGATAAAAGTCTACTTAATGCTCTAAATTTGGTGAGTGAAAATCCATGAGTTAAAATTAGAGAGTTCTCAAGTGGAAAAAGAAAATAAAAAGCAAGAAAATACCCATACAAAAGTGAGGAGTGATTATGTTTTAACTAACCCTAACTCAAAATTCTTTAGTGGTGTTTCTTCATTACAGGACTTCAAGGATCCATTGATAGATTTTCAATTATATTACTCTACAATTGATAGACAATTTTACTTGTGGAAAAGAGGTAAGTTGAACATTGATAATTCTCCACATGTGCTACAAGGTTATAAAGGTAAGGAAACAATAGAAATTAATTTAAGAAAGCATACCTTGAATGTTTTTTTATAAGTATGTTACTGATTTTGTCTGTAAAATATTTCCTTCCAACATGTTTTCTCATTGGTCAAATTTCATTAAACCTTGGTTTGAAAGTTCAATTGATTTTATGGGTTTATCTAAATTTGTAAAGGTTAAAAATAGTAATTTTGTTGCATTAAATAAGTTTTTAAAGCATTTTACATATTTTCTCTAGCAACAAAATTTTCTATCTTGACCTTTAACGATGAATTTTTACATAATAATATTAAACGTCTTGACTTTTATAATTTTGTGAAATTCTTGACTCATCACTAGAAATTCTTATGGATGACCATGCATATTAAAAGAAAGTTACATGTTATTTTTTACTTGAAGACTCATGTACCTAACACTTCTTTGTTTAGTTTTCATACCTTGTTTTTAAAGGAGACATGCATGATCAAAGTTGATTTGAAGGATCAAACTAATGTCTTTGATCCTGGAGATTTGCGTACAAGAAAGCATAGGTACTTTTTTCATTTTATTGTTATATATTCTAATCCTTTTTCTTTTTTTGCATCTAAAGATTTAGGGACAAATCTTCGTGCCGAAGGGGGGAATGATACAAGTAGATTGGTCAAATTCAAAGGCCATAATAGAGATGGGCCTTTCCAAGTACTCAAGCAGATCAATGGCAACGCCTATCAAATAGATCTGCCCGATGAGTACAACATAAGTTCTACCTTTAATATTGTTGACTTATCTACCTTTGATGTTTCAGATTCGAGGACGAATCTTTTTAAGGAAGAGGGGAATGATGCGAGTCTCAAGGCACAAAATAAGGCTTATGAACATGATGGGCTCAAATTTCCTCATGGCCCAATAACGAGGCCGAAGGCCAAGAAAATTTGAGCAAGATTGAATGGAACTATCCAAGACTTCATTACCAATGTAACACCCCAAACCCCTATCCGTCACTGGAATAGGGTTAAAGGCATTACCGAACAAATCGAAACATTTTACATACAATTCATATACATCATCCACAATCATAGTCAAACATTACTATAGAGTCCATTATATAAGTCATCAAGACCTTAAACATGCATTAAAAAGGGGTCGAGACTAAACTGAGCCATACAAAATTTTTTGAAACTTAAACATTTTTCAAAGTTGTACAGGTCACACTCCCGTGTGAATAGGTCATGTCAACGGCATTAGAGACGCCCGTGTGTTTAGGCCGTGGCAAAACAGAGCATATATACTGACTTATCCACAAGGCCGGAGACACGCCTGTGTGCCTTAGTCCTGGTCGAAACTGACTTGGGTCA
Organism: Gossypium anomalum; assembly: GCA_025698475.1. Lineage (NCBI taxonomy): Eukaryota > Viridiplantae > Streptophyta > Magnoliopsida > Malvales > Malvaceae > Gossypium > Gossypium anomalum. The sequence goes on from CM046964.1 coordinate 47,524,415, forward strand.
CACGGCTGACCACACGCCCATGTGTCAAGCCCATGTACCCTTCGAAATGGCCACACATAACCATGTGCAAAGGCTGTGTCCTACACGGCCACCAGAACGCCCGTGTGTCTAAGCAGTGCTTGAGACTGACTTGCTTCTAAAAGAAACATTGAAGAACACGGTCAAGACACATGCCCGTGTGCTCAATCGTGTAGGCAAATATAGGCCATTTACAAGGCCAATTTACCACCCATTAAGGGTCCTCCCTACAAGCATCAAATACACATCAATTACATAGTATTTTCAACCAATTTCAATCATCCATCATCGATATCATATAATCACCAATCTATTTCATACTCAATATGTAAATCAAAACATGCCAAATCATGAGCTAATATCATACCAAACATATACTTTATAATCTCAATTCACTTCATTCATTCTCATGCCATGAACTTACCAATTTCTCACATAAGCACTTACCACAAGCTTACCATAATGACCTATTCATTCGGCCATTCATGGACACATAATATTGACACATTGCGTCATATATTTCATACCAAATTTTTTTTCATATACACAACCATAATCAAGCCAAATCACATGGCTAGATATATACATTACCAAAATATATACAATAACTTCTAGCCTATACATGTCATACTTCAAAAATTACTCTTTCAAAAGGTACCAAAATATAGTTCGATATTGTGGTAAAGATCCTCGATGATCCCCGAGCTCCCGATAGCTACGATATCTATAAAATAGTGGAAAAACACACAAAGTTAGCTTTCAAAATCTTAGTAAGCCATATACAAATAAACTTATTATTCAAAACATGAAAGCATCGTTAAATTACATATATTCCATGGCTAAATACTATCTCAAACCACATAGTTCATAAACATTTCACATATTCCCAATTCATTTGCACACATAGCATATTTTCTCATACTTATAACACATCATCAATTGTACATATATTTACCTTTCTATTATCAAACATAGTATACATTTCGAATGTACCCGAATCGGATACACATTTCATATAATCATTCACTTCTAGGAATGCCCGTTGAACCGTTCAGAATCATAAGGATACGCGGATAGCTTAGAAAGCTCGTACAATGCCAACATCCCAGACGTGGTCTTACATGTAATCAAATATCAATGCCACTGTCCTAGACAGGGTGTAACAATTTAGTTTGAACCCTAGTCAGAAACGTAGTTTTAGGACCACAAATTCAAGTCAGAAAACTATTTAAATATTATTTTCCATGCTTATTATATGTTAATTAGTATGTTTGAAAATTTTGTATGAAAATTTGATCATTTGTGTGTTTAATTTTATAAAAGGACCTAATCGCGTAAAATGTAAAAGTGGTTAGCTATTTGTTAAAAGTGCTTAAGTGTTATGTCTTATTAAAAGTAAGGTCCTTATTATGTTATTAGACCATTTCTATATTAAATGGACATTGTTGGACATCCACTATAAATTTAAATGGTTATTATAGTAAGGCTAAATTGGTAAGATGGCCATTATAATGTTTATAATGAAACATAATAAGAATTAAAGCTTTATTTTCACTTGTTTTGCCAAAAATAAGAAAATAAAAAGAAAGAACAAGAGCTTTAGGGTTCGGCTATTGATTTTGATGATTAAGTTATGTGTTTTGATCCGTTTTTGGTAATTTCTACATTTTTGTGATCGTTGCTTAGTTTACTATCAAGCCCATGTCTCAATTTCTGATTTTTTTGATGATTTTGAGTTATTCCATTGATGGAATTTTATGTTTTGTGAAGTTGGTTGTTGATAAATGGAAGATATGTTTTGGGTTACTAAGTTTTGTCTTTGAAATTTTGATGAAATTGAGTAATTTGGGCTAAATTGTGATAATGATGTTTTGAGGGACTAAAATGTGAAATAAATGAAATATATGGGCTTATATGAATACTATGAAAATTTTGCTTAGTATGGGTATATGCAAATTTTGTGTATTTTGTGATCTTTGTGATTAGGGACAAAATTGTAAAAATTGTCAAAATGTGATGGCTAATTTGTAAAATGCCCTAAATGTGTATTTGTGGATTGATTTGAATGATTTGGTTAATAAAAGAGTTAAATTTGAATTTATATAGATCAAGAATTAAAGAAAACGAAATTAGATCGGGAAAAGTAGTCATCAAATAGCCGATTCCGTCTATCCGAATCTGTACGAGGTAAGTCTATATACAAATAAATGTGTTTTGAATTGAATTACTATCAATTATATGCCATTGAACTATGATGAATGAATATATGAGTTGAGAAAAGATATAAGACATCCGAGAAAGTATCGATAAAGTTCCGACGTCTGAAAAGTCCCGTAAGAACCTTAGGAATAGTTAGGATACATATGTCATGACATAGGATCCGATATGTGTTATCGTGTAAGACCAAGTCTGGGACATTGGCATTGACTTATGATTTATGTGTAAGACCACATCTGGACGTTGGCATCATATTTGATTTCGTGTAAGACCCTGTCTAGGACAATGGCATCGATATTTGATTATATGTAAGACCACGTCTGGGACGTTGGCATTGTACAAGCTTTCCAAGCTATCCGCATATCCTTATGATTTCGAATGATTCAATGGGAATTCCGAGAAAATGAATTATTATGTGAACATGTATTCGATACAAGTACGTTTAAAATGAGTATTATGTTTGATGTTGAAAGGTAAGTATATGTACTTTACTGAATAAATGTTGATATGTGATAAAAGCATGAGAAAATATGCTATATGTGCTAAAGAATTTGGAATATGTGAAATGTATATGAACATTGAGGTTTATGATAGTATTTGGCTATGAAGTATATGTAATTTGATGATGCTTTTATGTTTAAAATGTTAGGTTTATTTGTATATGGCTTACTAAGCTTTTGAAAGCTTACTTTGTGTATGTTTGCATTATTTTATAGATATCGTAGCTATCGGGAGCTTGGGGATCATCACCATACTATCGAACTATATTTTGGTACCTTTTGAAAATGTATATATTGAAGTATGGCATGTATAGGCTAGAAGTATGTGATTATGCTTTGTGATGTATATATCTTGCCATGTGATATGGCTAGTTTGAGGTTGAACTTATGGTTTGATTTTAGTATATATTATGTAATACAAATTATGCTTATGTGATGTGTTTATGGATGGCCAAGAGAGTTGGTCAATTTGGTAAGTTTTGGAATTTGCCTAGTATGAAATTTGGTAAGTTTTTTACATGAGATTTGATCATATGATTAGAGATTATGAAACCATATGTTTTGGTATGTTTTTTATTTATGGAATGACATGAATTGGTAGGTGATATGAACATGAAATTGGTTGACAATGTTATGGCATGAATGGTGTATGTTTTGGTGTTGAAATTGGCTGAAATTATAGTGCAAATGTGTTTGGTTTGATGCTTGTAGGTTTGACCAAATTGGGTGGCAAATTGGCTTTTCAAATGGCCTATTTTTGTCCACACGGGCGTGTCAGCCGTGTACGACACACTGTCATGTTGCACGGCCGTGTGCCCCCTAGGGTACCCTACGATTTTAAGTCAAGCTTGAGCACGACCAAAGCACATCGGCTTGTGGCTAGCCATGTGACCCAAGTCAGTTTCGACCACGGTCAAGGCACACGGGCGTGTCTTGTTCACACGGTCAAGTCAGTATGTATGCCCTATTTTGACACGACCTAGACACACGAGTGTGTCTAATGCCATGTAAGGCACACGGCCTGTTCACACGAGCATGTGACCTGTACAACTTTGAAATATGTTTAAGTTTCAAAAATTTTTGTATGAGCTCGGTTTAGTCCCGACCCTTTTCAAATGCATCTTTAAGGTCTCGATGACCTATATAAGGGACTCTATGATAATGTTTAATTATGATTGTGAATGATGTATATGAATTGTATGTAAAAGGTTTCGGTTGTCTAGTAACGCCTTTAACCCTAGTTTGGTGACGGATACGGGTTAGAGGTGTTACACAGGGTCTTACACAAAATCAAATACGATGCCTACATCCCAGACGTGGTCTTACACGTAAATCATAAATCGATGCCAACGTCGCAGACGTGGTCTGAGATAAAAACGCATATCAAATCCTATGTCATGAAATCTGTATTGTAACACCCCTAACCCATATCCGTTGCCGGACTAGGGTTAAAGGCATTACCGAATAAAACGAAACAATTTACTTGCATTCCATAAGCATCATAAAACATAATTCAAACATTAATATTAAGTCCCTTATATAGGTCATCGAGACCTTAAACATGCATTAGAAAGGGGTCGAGACTAAACCAAACACATACAAAATTTTTCCAAAAACTTAAACATTTTCAAAGAAGTACAGGTCTGTAACACCCCAAACCCGGCCCAGAAGTTAGACTTGAATCTGGCGTGTCACATTAAAGTGTTTTTCGAAAACCATGTTTTCATTAGAAACCCTTCTTATTTAAAACATAGTGCATTGAAAACTTCTTAATTTTATTTCCAAAATTCCTTTTTACTTTGCGGAAGCTAATTTTAAAAGTAACCGATTTACGACAAAGTGATGTTTAAAAGTTAAGTTGCGAAAACGTAATGTTTTGAAAATAGTTGCAGTTTTGGAAAATCGCGATCTACTTTTAACCATTACAAAAAATAGTAATTAAAATCCCAAAGTAAAATAAAAACCAGAATCAAGAGAGGCCTTATTACAACCCAATTAAAAAGAAATATGCAATAGTAATAACAAATCTGAAAACATAAGCAGTGTGTGGTCATCTCCAAGTCCTTCGTAGCACCGAACCACCTAATGCTGGGGATTACCTGCACAATTAAAATAGGGTGAGTTTACGAAAACTCAGTGTCTAATCCCCCCTAAAATAAAATAGGTAACAGTCAGTAAGACAAACAGAAACAGAATCAAACTGGGCTTGTGCCCTTTTATAGAATTAGGTGGGCCTAAGCCCAAATCAACATCAGTACAATCACTTGGGTCTCAGCCCTTGTCAGAATCAAACCATATGCATAATGCAAAAATAGATGCTAACCTATCCCAATAATCCATCCGCTACACACCAGCTCCATCCCCCGTCACATAATGTGGGGATATAAGTATCGGCCCACCCAACCGACAATCAATAGTAGCCCGGTTGCGGAACTACCTTCATTGCAGCAAGTTACCAATCATATATATACGGCTTTAAGCCTTTAGTAGCGGTATTATAATTGGCACAAAGCCATCGGTAACTATAATAAGTTCGGCACATAGCCATCATAACCGGCACACAGCCCTAGGTAAATGTAATCGACACTGAGTCATCAATAATCATATATTGGCACATAGCCTTAGGCAAATACGTTTGGCACACAACCATAATCAGAATAATTAGCTTTAAGCCATCAGTAGCTATATCATGTTAGGTACATAACCATCAGCGACGGTAATATTGTTGCGACACAGCCTCGGTAAATATGATCGACACAGAGTCGTCAACAATCATATATTGGGCTTAAAAGCCGTCGGTGGATCCACGGTTGTCAAGAAACCATGCGATCCTAATATACTTCCTCCGTTCCATAATTCCCACCCACGTGCAACATAATATTATATGAATGCAACAAATATACACAAGGCATACAAAATCATACAAATCACAATCACAACAGTCCAATCACAGTCATACATTCTCAGTCAAAACATAGTCAAATCAATCAAATTGTATTATCAGTGAGTCATATACCCTAGAGGGGCAGAACGGTCCTTTTTACCTATTAGGGGTATTTTAGTCATTTCACCTTACAAGAGTGTTTTGGTAAATCTACAAACCAAGGGTATTTCGATAATTTTGCAAACTAATGGTATTTTTGTAATTTTTGAAAGTCAAGGGTTTTTTTGTAATTTTTTAAATTAGGGGTATTTTTGTAATTTTCCAAATCAAGGGTATTTCGATAATTTTCCAAATTAGGGGTATTTTGGTAATTTTACAAGTTGAGGGTATTTCGATAATTTTACAGGTCGAGGGTATTTTAGTAATTTCACAAATCAAGGGTATTTTGGTAATTTTACAAATCGAGGGTATTTCGGTAATTCTACCCTATAGGGGCATTTCAGTAATTCTACCCTACAGGGGTATTTCCGTAATACTAACCTACAGATATGAGATTCACGTAGTCCAATCCAATATTTACTACACAATCATATAATTTATGGGCCCATTGGGCCCACATGGCCCATCGTGGCCCAAAGCAACCTAAGCCCACGAAAGCACTCATGATGGCCTCAACCATCACGTCAAAGCTCCCACTCGTGCGCTCGTATGCTCGTGTGGCTGCCATCGCAGTGTGACCGGTAGCTCGGCATTTCGGCATTTGTCATTCTACAACTAGAGTAGTGCGAAATACACACCTGTTTATGAGAACGCGCCGAAGTCCACAATCACCAACCTTGGCACATCCTGCATTGAGTCTTGCTCACCAACTCATCTGGTTCGCTCTATTTAAAGCCAGCTTCTCACCAATTCTCATGTTAGCTTCCCGATGTGGGATTACTTTCCACCAATAGGAAAATTCCTCATTCTTATGACCACTCCAACCACAGAGTTTCAGTCCAACTCCACCTCTTACACAGCTCAAATAGAAAAATTAAATACCCCACTGCGTATCCCAAGACTTGAACCTTAGACCTCACAGTTACACAACATGCCACCTTGCCACTCCACCACAGGCTCTTTCTGTGATAAAAACGTCCGTAATTAACTTTAAGACATATGTGCCAGCGTCCAGATTCACTTAAAAGAAAAACAAAAATGAATTGTAAGAGATAAGACTTGAACACAGGCTCTCTTGCAACCTTAAGGATGCCACAACCATTAGACCACATGCTTCCTTGTGTCATTTATTTAACACAATAATTTAAAAGGCCATCATCCAAGCATCCAGGGTTTTATTCACTTAATACCAAAATTTTTGCTAAAGCCCAGGTTAGAACCCAAGATTTCTCCAACACTTCTCAGGGCCATTAACCACCAAAGTAGACATTTAATTGTGTCATTTCCTTGCACAATTAATTATTTATATACAACCTCCTTACGGACCCATACTCAAGGCCCAATACTTCTAGGCCCAAATTCGGGGCGTTACAAGGTCACACGCCCGTGTGAACAGGCCATGTGCCTTATACGGCATTAGACACGCCCGTGTGTCTAGGCCGTGTCAAAATAGGGCATACATACCAACTTGCTCACACGACCACCAGACACACTCATGTGCCTTGGCTATGGTCAAGCCTGACTTGGGCCACACGGCTAGCCACACACCCACGTGGCTTGGCCGTGCTCAAGCCTAACTTACAATTGTAGGGTACCCCAGGGGACACATGGCTGTGCAACATAGCCGTGTGTCACACACGGCTGAGACACACGCCCATGTCTCTGCCCGTGTGGACAAAAATAGGCCATTTGAATAGCCAACTTGCCACCCCAATTGGGTCAGACCTACAAGCACCAAACCAGGCACCAAACCAATCATATTTGCACAACATTTTATAACCAATTCACAACCAAAACATAATCCATCAAGACATATCATTATCAACCAAATTCCATGCTCATAGACCTTACTAATTTATGCCAAAAACATAAGACAAAAGCATATCAGACATATAATTTGGTAATCTCTAAACATACAACCAAATATCATACTAAAACCTTACCAAATTTACCATTTTTCTTGGCCAACCAAAAACATATCACATTAACACATTAGCATCACATATCATATACCATTGTCAAACTATGAGTTCAAACATAAGCTAGCCATATCACATGGCATGATATATACATTACAAAACCTAACCAAATCACTTCTAGCCTATACATGCCATACTTCAAAATATACATTTTCAAAAGTACCAAAACAAGGTTCGATACTATGGTGACAATCCTCGACGATCCCCGAGGTCACAGGAGCTTCGATATCTATAAAACAATGCAAACATACACAAAGTTAGCTTTCAAAAGCTTAGTAAGCTTGTACCAATTATCATCAACAGTTTATAAAATATAAAACATCAACAGATAAATACTTATTAGTTCTCAATTCAACTATCAATTCTATGCCAGCACAATTCATATGTTTATACCACTTCAATGACCTTCATATACATAATATCATCTACCACATAGGTATCGTACATACCTAAACCTTCCCTATTTATTCATTTTCATTCTCACCTCTCGTTCGGATATTTTAAGATTTTCTAAAGGATATTCATGCTTTAAACATCCACACACTTAGTGCTTTAAGGATTAGCCGAAGCTAGAATAATTTCTGTACACTTAGTTCCATCTCAATTAATCGAAGCTATCTCAGTATCACACACTTAGTTCCTCATATAGCCGAAGCTATTTTGAATCGCACACTTAGTGCCTCATATAGCCGAGAGCTATTTTGAGTCGCACACTTAGTGCCAAATACAATTGATTTATCATCATATTCAACCATAATCAAATATATATACAATCTATGTATAATCAAGGCATCAAAAATATACTTGTAACATCATGTTTTATGTACGACCTTACCTCGTACTCAGAATTGTCAACTCGGATTGTCTACTCTATAACCTTCGACTTCCCTCGGTCTAAATCCGAATTCCTCTTTTCTTGATCTATATGTATTCAAAATTAACCATTTTATTCACCAAATAATTCAAATCAATCCATAGACATTCAATTAGGGCATTTCACAATTTAGCCTTCACTTTTTCACATTTTGACACTTTAGTCCCTAATTCACAAAATAAAAAAATACACATAATTTGCATATACTCATGCTTGGCCAAATTCTCCTAGTACTCATACTAGTCCACACATTTCATTTATTTTGCATTTTAGTCCTTCAATTTACCAATTTCATAATTTAGCCCATTTTACTCAAAATCATCAAAAATCCAAAGATAAAACATATAAACCCAAAATCAAACTTTCATATTTCATCATATAACAACATAAAGCTCATGAATTCATCCACGGCACATTTCAAAATCATCATCAAAATTAGAAATTGAGACATGGGCTTTATAGTAAACTAAGCAACGATCACAAAAACATAGAAATTATAAAAAACTGAACAAAATACATACCTAAATCTTCAATCAAAGTGCCGAAATCCTAACTTGTGTTTTCTCTCTTATTTTCTTGGATATATTCGGCCATATGATGAAAGAATGAAGGAATTATCATGTTTTATTTCATTAATGATAACATAATATACATTTTACTATAATAACCTTATTATACACATTTAAATTCCACTAACCTTTGGCATATATGTCCATTAAAACTTTCAATGGTCAAATTGCATCATAGGGACTTCATACTTAAAAAGCCATGTCAATTCGACACTTTAACAAATAGCAAGAAACTTTTACATTTTACGCGATTAGGTCCTTTTATTAAATTAAGTACACAAACGATTGAATTTTCATACGAAATTTTCACACATGCTAATTCACATATCATAATCACGAAAAATAATATTTAAATATTTTTCTAACTTGAATTTGTGGTCCCAAAACCATTATTCTGACTAGGGTCTAAACCAGACTACTACATGTATCCTAACTATTCCTATGGTTCGTACAGGGCTTTTCGGACGTCGAAACTTTGTCGATACTTTCTCAGATTTTACATATTGAGTTCTTATATGATCATTCATCACAATTCAATGTAATATAACATAAGTAAATCAACTTAAACATATTTTTTTGTATATTGACTTACCTCGTACAGATTCAAACGAACGGAGTCGACTATTCAACGATTTTTGACTTTCCCCAATCTAATTTTGTTTTCTTTGGTTCTTTATCTAAATCAATTCAAATTTAACTTATTCAAACTCATATTCATTCAAATCAATCCAAAAAAAATTTAGGGCAATTTATAAATTAGCCCTCACATTTACACAATTTAACACTTTATTCCTTATTTCACAAAATCACAATATACACATAATTTCCATATACCCGTGTTAGACCGAATTCTCATAGTATTCATATAAGTCCATATATTTCATTTATTTTACATTTTAGTCCCTCAAAATCTCATTTTTACAATTTAGTCCAAATTACTCATATTCATAAAAATTCAAAGACAAAAAACTTAGTAATCTAACACATATCTTCCATTTACTAACATCAAACTTCATAAAGCTCACAATTTCATCAATGGAATATTTCAAAATCATCATCAAAATTAGAAATTTAGGCATGGGCTTAGTAAAACACAAAGCAACAATCACAAAAACGTAGAAATTATCGAAAACGGGACAAAAACGAACCTTTAATTGATCTTTAGTATAGTTGAACCCTAGCTAGCTCTTTTTCTTTCTTTTCTTTGATATTTTCGGCACTAATATGAACAAAATGGCTAATTTCATGTTTGTTTTATTTAATTATAACTTAAATACTAAATTGCAAATTTAACCTTGATAAAAACCACCAAAATTTCATGATATAATATCTATTATTGTCCATTAACATTAGCAATGGGTTAATAACAACATAAGGACCTTACAATTATAGAATCACAGCAAATAGGCTCTTTTAACAAATAGCTAGCCACTTTTACATTTTACGCGATTAGGTCCTTTTATCAAATTAAGCACACAAACGATTAAATTTTCATACGAAATTTTCGTACGTACTAATTTACATATAATAGGCACAAAAAATAATATTAAAATATTTTTTAGACTAGAATTTGTGGTTCTGAAACCAGTATTTTGACTAGGATCTAAATCGAGCTGTTACAACTCTCCCCCTAGGGATTTTCGTCCCCGAAAATCTTACCGTTGAACAAATTTGGATATTGTTGTCTCATAGCATATTCGGGCTCCCACATAGCCTCTTCAATACTGTGTCAATACCATTTCACTTTTACTAACGAAATTTTCTTATTTCATAGTTCTTTAATCTCACGAGCTAAGATACGGATCAGTTTTTCATCATAGGTCATATTGGACTGAATTTCAATCTCAGACGGAGGAATTACATGCGAAGGATCAGATCTGTATCGTCGAAGCATCGATATGTGAAACACATCATGAATCTTTTCTAGCTCAGGTGGCAACAAAAATCTGTAAGCAACTGGCCCGATACGCTCGATAGTAACATCCCAAATCAAGGCTTAGTCGGAACAGTGGTTTTGGACCACAAATCTGACAAAATAATTTTTTTATTATATTTTTATGGTCTACAATTATACAGAATGATTTTGTGAAAATTTGATTCGAAAATTTTGACGTTTGGGCACTCAATTTAGCCAAAAGGACTAAATTATAAAAAGTACAAAAGTTGAGTTCTACATGTTAGAGGTGTCTAATTGTTATGAAAGTTTAAATTGGAGGTCCTTAAATGGTAATTAGACCGTTGGATAATTTGTTGGACAAAAATGGACATGAAATGGGTGAAATAGAATATTTTAAAGTTAGGGGCATTTTGGTAATCTAGTAATTAAAAAGAATTAAAAACAAAATAAAAGCCAAAATTTCTTGTCCATCTTCTTCCTTGGCTAAATATTGCATGAAGAAACCATGGCTAGGGTTTTCCAAGCTTCCAAGCTCGATTGTAAGTCTGTTCTTGCCCCGTTTTTAATGATTTTTATGTTTTTGAAATCCTCGTAAAAGATCTACCTATTTCTACCATTTATTTGAGTTATGTGAAGGTATAGGGTTTTGAACCATGATAAATATGTGTGTATTTTGATGTTTAATAATATATTATGCAAGTTTATGGTTAGAGAAACAACTTTTACTAAGTGATTTTAGGTGAAAATGCTTAAAATGACCGTTTTGTAAAAGTTATAAAATTTGTCATAAAAGTGTGATTTAGTGGAAATTGGGGCTGGTATAGTTATGAAAAATGATTTGGCTAGGCTTATAATTCAAGAAGTTGAATAAAAATCATTTTTCGAGCCTAGGGGACACAGTGCAAATATGTGAAAGTTTAGGGGTCAAATTGTAAATTTGTAAAAATATGATTTTTGGACCCATATGAATAATGTGACTAATTAGTAAGCTAAATGTGATATTATAGATCAAGGAAAATGAGATTCGGGCATAGATTGGAAATGAATGAGATTATGGACTAAATCAGAATAAATAGCCGTGCTCGCATTCGAGGTAAGTTCGTGTGATAATAATAATGCAATATTATACTTGAATTTTATTGCTTGATATTACATGAATTGTAAGTTTGTGTGTAAGTAATTCAACAATTTCATTATTATGTGTTTAACATTTGATATCATATGATACATGTATGTATACCCTAATGAAATTGGGTTGTGATGATTCAATGGAATCTTGATGATAACATTGTATCTCGAAAATCCTGGGGGACACTAAGGAATGCTTAGGATTCGAATATCATGAAACCATGGTTAATTAGATCCCGTGTAAGACCATGTTTGGGACATGGCATCGGCATTGATATGTATGCTAGTGTAAGACCATATCTGGGACATGGCATCAGCGTTGATATGTATACCAGTGTAAGACCATGTCTAGGACATGGCATCGGCGTTGATATGCATGCCAGTGTAAGACCATGTCTGGGACATGGCATCGGCATTGATATGCATGCCAGTGTAAGACCATGTCTGGGACATGGCATCGGCGTTGATATGTATGCCAGTGTAAGACCATGTTTGGGACATGGCATCGGCGATGATATGTGTGCTAGTGTAAGACCATGTTTGGGATATGGCATTGGCACCTACATGAGACTTCGTATAAGACCATATCTGGATATGGCATCGATATGCAGACCCATGTAAGACTATGTTCGGGACATGGCTTTGGCATTCTATTTAGTGTATGATAATTCTGAATGTCCTTCAGTATTCTAGGGGTCCAATGGATCATTAAAGATTATGGTTAAGAAGTGGAGTAATATGTGAAAAGTGTTAAAAGGGTACAGGTATGTACATTAAGCTTATGGTTATTAAGACTTTGAAATGTTGAGACCTCAATGAGTTAAGATGTATGAATTATGATTATGAACTTTATTGCAATATCATGCTTAACTTATATTGTGTAATTGAACATGGAATCCATGAAATAGTGAGTTCATGATTATTTGAAAATGAACTTATGATAGTTATCATCATATTGCACTAAAACAATTTTTGGACAGCAGCAATAGTCTGACTTTGAAAATCCACCAAAAATTGTGGAAATCGAGTTAGAGACTGAATAAGATATGAAATTAGTAGTGAAACAGGAGAGACTTTAAAGAATAAACTGTACTTCTTGGATAATCCAAAAATTATGAAACTTTTATGCTAATAAGATATGTGAGTCTAGTTTTAGGAAAATTAGCAGATCTTGATTTGGAGTTCCGTAGCTCAAGATATAAATAATTTAGTGACTATGACTCGAGAAAACAACATGACCAGAATATAAGCAAAAGTATAATTATGGTTATATTACCATGGAATCATGTTGATAATTTGCTTATTATTTTCATATAGACTTACTAAGATTTAAGCTTACTCCCTCCTCTCCATTTCTTTAGTGTTGTCAGGTCAGCTCGGGGTTGGATATCGTCAGAGACAGCGTCACATTATCAAGCTACCTCCTCTAGAGTATTGATGAATCTTAATGTCTTCAAGTAAGTGGCATGTATAGGGGCTTAATTATTGATATGTGTTCTTATGTTTTGGCCAAGATGTTGGCTTATATTAGTACATTGTATATAGCCATGAGATGTGGCTTAAGATGGTTATGGCTTGTAAGCCTAATTATCCAAGTTATGTGATATTTTCCTGTGAAGTGGTTATATGATTTGGCTTGATTGCTATGATTAGATGGTATCATGATATATATGCTTGCTGTTTTTGTTGAGAGTAAATGGTATGTTATTGAACATGGTATAAGAGTATAAAGAGTGATTAAAATGGTCAAGCCAAAGAATATGAAAGGGTGTGTCTAGACTAGGTATTACACGAGTATGTGATTCACATGTATGTAATCATACAAATATGAAAGGGCCGCATCTGTGATGTCACATTGAAGTGAGTTTTGAAATCGTAGATTAAATAAAAAAGCTCGTTTGTGTTAAAACCTTGTTTGTGATTCTTTCAAAAAGCTAACTTGTTTAATCCATTTGCCAAATTACATGTTCTTTTAGTAAAACATGTCTCGTACCAGGTTGTTATTATACTTTAAAACATTTTTGTTGCGGAAGCTTTTAAATCAGGTTACATAGCATGATAGTTGACAATTTTTTACCTTTTGAAAACCCAAATCCTACGACTAACAGATATAAATCTATTTAATAAAATACCCAAATAAAAATAAAAACTTAAAACGGCCTTATTACATAAAATACCCCAAATAAATCTATTTTTACTTAAGTCAAAACAAAATTATAGACAGTGGTGTGGCCGTCTCCAAGTCCCTCGCAGCACCGACCTGCCTAAGGATTACCTGTATAATTAAGTAGAAAAGGTGAGTTTTGAAACTCAGTGTGCAATCCCTATTTAATAAAAAGTCAAACATACAGTGTTGAACAGTTTGGGCGCAAGCCCATATCAGTAGCAATATCAGTATGGCCTTAGCCCATTACAGTAGTAGTAACAGTGTGGGCCTTAGCCCATTTCAGTAGAGTATCAAAAATGCATAAAGAAATCCTACCCAACCATCCTCTACACTCCATTTCGTCCAGCCCTACACTCCATGTGGGGAATAACTTGACCCACCCATCCCTACACTCCAGAATAAAGTATCAGTTTCGACACTAACAGTATTTGCAGCAGAGCTGCCAGTAATAGGCTTATAGCCTTTCAGTACACTTCCTACAATAATATATATCCCACCCCATGCAATGCAACATAATATAAATGCACATACGATAAAAATGGCATGCTCAAATAGTCATACATCACATAGGGGTATTTTTGTCATTTACCTCATAAGGGTATAACAGTCATTTCATAAATTAGAGTTTAGGTATACTTACTGACCCAACAGTAGGTCCACAGTCGTCTCGTGACACCTGTGCAACCTTAACAGTTAAATAGCAAAAATGGGCCCAAGCTCATAATACGGCCCATGTGGGCCCACACGCTCATGTGGCCCAATAAGCCCAAATAAGGGCCTTGGCCGTGCAACTATACATCTGGCCCAACAGTCTCCACACATTCGTGCGGTTTTCCCGTGCAGGGCCCATGAGTCGGTGTGGCCCACACAGCCCTTTTCGGCCGATCGTGGCCCAAAATCGGCTAAGCCCATGAAAATGTTCATGCTGGCCTCTTCGATCGAATGCCTACATTTCGTGCATTTGGCTCACCACACAAGCGAGCGTACACTTGTGTAGTGTCAACAGTCGTACATTTTTGGCTTTTGCCGATCTATGCTAACAGTAGTGTGATTACACACCTGTTTATGAGGACGCGTCGAAGTCTACGACCACCAACCTATATTCAAACAAGATTCTCGATTAGTCCTATAATCAACAAGATTAAACACCTTCTTAAACACTTATCACAAAGACACACCGATATTCGCCTTGATTGAATGAGTGTGGTTTCAGCCTACCCAAAATGCAGCTAAGATTGCTAACAACCCCCTTGATGGTTATTGCACATAAAGTTGATTCATTACTCATGCTGTCAAAACTTATGTGTTAAATCCACATATATTAGCCTATAAAAAACGTAAGTCCAAAGAGAGGAACAAGGACATTCGGCCAAAAGCAACCCATGCCAGCATAATCTAGTTCGGATCAATCACGATGACAAGTATTACCTTCAATCCAGAACGAGCAAAAAGGTTCCTATCAAATCTGCAACGTTAGAGGACTCCTTCACTCCTCGAGGGTTACTTAAACCCGAATGAACACCATAATCAATAAAAGAATAAGATAAGAATCGACCTTAGAGAAAAAGAGGGGATAGCCCGAATCCAACAGAGTCAAACCGAGACTTACCAATCGGCATTCGGCCACAAAAGACAAAGACTTGAGAGAGAAGAACGGAAGAAGAGGAGAGAAGAAGAGATCAAGAAATCGCCCTAGGAGCACAATCGACTAAGGAAGAGACTTGAAAAAGGGATAGCAACAATCAGTCAAGAAGGGAAAAAAATCAAATGAGAAGAAGGGGAAACAGAAAATCACTCGCTTAGAAGAAAAGAGGTCCAAAAAGAAACACATAAAACGCAAGGCACAAAAGAGAAAAACTCGAAAGCAAGCATTAATCGGCCTAAACAGTAAAAAATACCGCATACCAAAACTAACCAAAATCGGCAACCAACACAAAAGGAGAAGCCAAAAGAACTCCTAATTCGGCAACTTCCCTGCCCTTATCCACCTCAGCCAAAACACTGATGGTCGTTAAACTAACTAAAAATTCGACTAAGGCAAGCGCACCTATCAAACAGTAGTATAGTTCTGGTGAGACCGGAAATATCGTATCCACGAGGACTAAAAGTACTAGTAATTACTATATTTCTATTATCTAGCCTAAGAATTAAATGGTGTTTTTAAACTAAAACTAATTATCTAATTAACTAAGATTACGACAGAGATAAAAGTTGGAAAATACTTTAGGAAAACCGATGGAGAAGACAATACCCAAGGGAGAATCCACCTAGACTTCACTTATTACCTTTGAATTGGACGATTTATTCACTTGACTTAATCTGTAGAAATCCCTAATTTATGTTAATATCTCTCTCGAGACTACAAACAACTAACTTCAGGTTGATTAATTGAAATCTCTTTCTAATTAAAACCCCTATTGTCGCATTAACTCAATCTATGGATCCCTTATTAGATTTGACTCTAATCCGATAGATTTATGTCATCCTATCTATAGGATTGCATGCAACTCTGCTTAATTATGAATGATCTACTCTTAAACAGGGATTTTTGCTCCACTGAATAAGCACATCAAAAACCTAAATTAATATCCTAGAAGATTAAAGCAAGGGTTAAATTCACAATTAAGAATAAGAACAAGTATTTATCATATAACTCAAATAATAATAAGATCCGTCATAGGTTTTATCTTCCTTAGGTATTTAGGGAGTTTAGTTCATGATAATAATGGAAAACATCTCAAAGTTTGGAAAACAACAAAACATAAAGAAACCCAAAAAACTTCTAGGAAATTGGATGGAAATTTCAGTCTTGATGTAGATCCTGCCTCCAAGGTGATTCCGATGGCTTTCCTTCAGTATTTTCTGCCTTCTACTCTGCGTACACCCTTCAATCCTCTTCTAGGGTCTTTATATAGGCTTTCGAATTCCCAAAATAGTGCAAAATTAGCCTGTTCCGAGTAGAACTGGACTTGGGCTTGACAGGGACACGGCTTTGTGCAATTCTGACTTGGATTAATGTCGACACGGCCATGACACACAGGCATGTGGTATACCTGTGTGTCACACATGAGCGTGTGGAAGTGCTTAGGACGTGTGAAACACTATTTTAGGCCCATTTGGCCCGTATAAAAAATGAATTTTGCTATCCTAAGCTTTTCTGAGTATAAAAAATGAATTTAAAGGATTAAGAGCATCGAATTCAATATAATAAAGGAAAAATCATCCATAAATATGCCAAGCATATGGTAAAAATATGTATATATTACGGTTTATCAAATATCCCCACATTTAAGCATTTGCTTGTCCTCAAGCAAAATCCTCAACTCACAATTAAAAGAAATCCTTCTCAACTTATAATTCTCATCAATAATGTTTGAAGTAATCCACAAGTAATCATACATTAAGAGCTTAACTAGAAGAGCATTAAAGTTGCAAATGATCCAAACTAAGCATTTTAATCATAAAATCATAGGCGTCCCCCTTTATCTCAGTAGTTATCTTTAATTCCAAATTGACAAGGTTGACATCCTCACTAATGATTCACTCAAATCACTCAAAGTGTTTTAAGGTTCAATAATTAAGCACTCAATAGTCAAACATGAAAGGTTATTACCATAGGCTTGCTTGAAAATCAAATCTCCACCACTATATATGAGATGATACACAAATCAAAAGGTCATTAACAAGGTTGTAATGGGGCTTGGGTTAAAGGTGTGGATGACGACTGAAAAAGAAGGTTAGAATCGAGATTAATTTAATAGCTTACCAAGTTTAGAAGAACAAATTTAATCACTGAATTACAAACAAGTGCCAGAATTAACACTACCCAAAACTAATGAAGTGAGCTTTTCTCTCAATATAATGACTTTAACTTATCCGAGCTCTTTAGAACAATATGTAACTGAATCAATATAAAATGCATTTAAGAATAAGAATAATAATGGAAAATACATAATAAAAAATAATTTAGCAACTGGAATGAATGAACAAAGTTAGGTAACTAATTAAATCAAATCTCGATAAAAAGGAGTCAATGAAAAGGGAGAAATTCTTAATGTATCAAAAAGGGTTAAGTTGTGAGTTAATATTAAGGGGAAAATCAAGAAATAATAGTTAAGGCCCAAAGGAGTTCACTAGGGGTCAATTATATGGGTAGGCTTTTTGTAGGGTAAGTGGGTTAAAACCTAAGTGCCTTTATCATTTTCGTATATCAAATCAAAGGTGTGGTCTTGACATGCATAATCGAAACAAGTTCTAGAATAACAAATCAATGTTGACACACTTATAACCAATAAAATTAGTGAGCAAGAAAGATATATGCTCTTTAAAAGGCTCAAGATCTCACGAAAATTATGGGTATTTGATGTCAATCCTATAAATTAAAAATTTCAAAATAATACCTCAATTCAGGGAAACAACCTAGTAATTTTAATTCTCAAAAGTCAACTTATCATACTTGATTCTCTAATGTTTTAAAGTTTAAGCAGTCAATGCACAAGTACCTATGATTTAATTCAAAGCATATCAATAAAAATCATAAGTCAATCAAAATTCATTCTAATAGTAATATGAGAAAATTATTTGAGAACAAGATAGAAAATTTTCAGGGATTTTTCTGATAGTCGCATAAAGAACCTCCCCACACTTAAGATATACATTGTCCTCAATGTAGAAAGATAGTTAGTAACAATATAAGCATAATATTAGAAGAGAGGGAGAGAAGCGAAACTGCCCTAACTTTGTTGGATGTAAGCCTTAAAAGAGCGGAAACGAGTTTAAGGACATTGAAAGTGATGTGTATGTGACATGTAGACAGAGGTGAAGGTGGTGGTAGAGGTTGGGTTCACAACCACAGTGCCCAGCGAAGAGGTTATCGTGGTGGTCAGTGTCATGGTGGCTATGGTCGTGGTCGAGCAGTACATGGCAATCGTGGGTGATTGTTTATTTTTTCCTGAGTAGTATCCATTGACTGAACCTTCTGAAATTGCGATGCCATCAATAATAATTAAGAGATTTATATTTATAGAGTTGTTATGGTTAGTAATAATGAAATAACTAGATAAAAGAAAATTCAAATTAAACTAATAAAAGTCTTGGAAGAAAATGATAAATAAAGTCCAAAAGAAACGAAAAAATAAAAAGAAAATAAAAAGAAAAACAAGTTGAGAATTAAATGGACTTCAAAGTCCTCATCAACAGCTGGATCCTGAGGTGGTGGTGCTGGAGGCGATATGTGAAAATGTTGGCAAATTTGTTGTAGAGTCGCCTCGATGCTGTCGAATCGCTGAGTGCAATATTGCTCAAAGCGATGAAGGTGGTCTGAAACTTCAGACAATGAAGTAGCCGCATGAACTGGCCGGTGACGCGATGGTGGCTGAGAAGGTGACTCGTCCTGAAATAGAGGGATATCATCAAGAATATCCTCGTCGTTATCCTCATCGGTGGCTCGTGCAAGTCGGTACTGAGGAGGGTCGAACCCACGATGACGCTCAATCATTCGCATATGAAGCATACTTTGGATGCCCTGTGGGGACATCTGGCCAATGAGCGTAAGTACGAAGGACTGTGCTGCTGTATTTAGAAGCCCAAAGTATCGCGCTAGATGTGTCACATATGGGCCAATGCTGATGACTCCCTTTCGGTGTCGTTCTGTCTGGTGGCGAAAGGCAAGGGTGACAAAGTAAGCGAGATAAAAAATATGCCCTTGACTCATGCTCCACAGGAAATATGCATCGTGAGTGTTAACGACACTAGTGCTCTTTCGTCTTCCTATCAATGTGTGTGCCAATATAGCATGTAGGTATCACAGAGCTAGAGCTAGAGCCGATGCCTTGGAGCGGCTAGGGTCATAAATGCCTGTAGCGGGCATCATGGCATTCCAACATGATGAAGGCGCATAATAGATGTGGCGGTGGAGGTTAGGAAAGATGTCAGCGTCCATGACCTCGTTTGTGTAGAGTCCTAAAGCAACGCCAAATTCTAGGACACACAACTGCCGTACCAGACCACTAAGGCGAAATTGGATTGTTCCTGGATCGTCATGCTCTGCCATAATTATTTGTATCTGAAACATTGAGCATAGTTTTAAAGTGAACTCTAGATACGTCTTCTCGATGATGTCAAAGTATCAGTCTCACGAAGCGGTGGCTAAGAGGGCCCGTACCGAATCAGCTAGGTGGACCTGCTCTAGTGTGGCCAATCGATACCATGACCTACACCAATAGGTCGAGTACGTAGAATCTGAAGTAATTCCTCCCGGTGTCCTAGTGGAAATTGGAGGAATGGATGTCATATTTTAGTGGTGAGACCCGAGGAAGATGTCGCTCTTTTCCATTTTTTTGATACGGGAACCGCAACATTCTTGCCTTTTGGGTTCGTCATAATGTCTGCAAATAAAAGACTAAGTCATTAATACAATAATCCCTAAATTCGCAAGCTAAGAATATGAGTAGTCCAAAATAATAATTTACTCGTAAAATAGTATGGACAATGTAAAAGTCCGGTTTTAACCCTAGTTGGAATAGTAGTTTTGGAATCACATATCCGAGTTAGAAAAATATTATAATATTATTTTTCGTGCTTATTATAAGTGAATTGACATGTGTGAAAGTTTTGTGTAGAAATTTAATTGTTTGTGTGCTTAATTTGCAAAAAGGATCTAATCGCGTAAAATGTAAAAGTTGTCTATTGTTTGTTAAAGTGCTTATTTGCTATGGTTTATTAATTCTAAAGTCCTTAAAAGGGAATTTGGCCATTATTAAGGTTAGTGGACGTTATGGACTTAATTTATATGATGTTATAATGTTTTTAGTAAGGTTAATTTAGTAATTGGATTAATAAGTTATAATTTAATAAAACAAAATGAAAGGCTTCATAATCATCTTCATCAACCGAAAATACAAAGAAAAGAGAAAGAAAAAGAGTTCTAGGGTTTCAGCACTTTGATATTTAATTAAGGTATGAGTTTTTGATCGATTTTTGATAATTTTTACGTTTT
This sequence comes from Gossypium anomalum, assembly GCA_025698475.1. Taxonomy (NCBI): domain Eukaryota; kingdom Viridiplantae; phylum Streptophyta; class Magnoliopsida; order Malvales; family Malvaceae; genus Gossypium; species Gossypium anomalum. The sequence goes on from CM046964.1 coordinate 47,545,804, forward strand.
TGTAATCGTTGCTTCGTATATTATCAAACCCATTCTTCAATTTCTAATTTTGGTGATGATTTTGAAATATGCCATTGATAAAACTATGAGTTTTATTATGTTAGTTGATGAATTATGGAAGCTTGATGTTGGGTTTACATATGTTGTCTTTGAATTTTTATGAAATTGAGTAATTTGGGCTAAATTGTAAAAATGTTATTTTGAGGGACTAAAATGTAAAATAAATGAAATGTATGGACTTGTATGAGAGTCATGAAAATTCGGCTAAGCTTGTGTACAAGCAAATTTTGTGTATTTTGTGATTTTGTGATTTTGTGAATTAGGGACTAAAGTGTCGAAATGTGAAAATGTGAGGGCTATTTTGTAAAAATACCCTAATTATGTATATATGGATTGTTTTGAATGATTTGGTGAATAAAAGGGTAAATTTTGAATACATATAGATCAAGAAAAGAGGAATTCAGATTTAGATCAGGGGAAGTCTAAGATTGTATAATAAACGTCCGAGTCGACAAATTCCGAGTACGAGGTAAGTTCGTACTTAACAGATGATGTTAAGTAGGTTTTGATGTATTTATTATACTTGGATTGTATATAATTGTATTGAATGAATGTGATGATGAATCAAAATTATTTGGCACTAAGTGTGCAATTTAAACTAGCTTCGGCTACTAAAGACACTAAGTGTGCGATACCGACTTAGCTACGGTTAGTTGAGATGGCACTAAGTATGTGGAATTGTTTTGGCTTCAGCTAATCTTTAAGCACTAAGTGTGTGGATAATTAAATCCTTGGTGATTATCAGATAGTCTAAACTATTCGAACAAGAGGTGAGATTGAAAACGAATGAGTATGAAAATGCTCCGGTAAGTATAATACCTATGTGGTAGGTGGTAAAATACATAAAAGTTTATTGAATTTGTATAAACATATAGTTGGTGTTGTCATGGACTTGATGAATGAATTAAGATATTATAATTACTTATGTGTTGATATTTCATATTTTATGTTGTTAATATTATTTGGTACGAGCTTACTAAGCTTTTGAAAGCTTACTTTGTGCGTGTTTACATTGTTTTATAGATATTGAAGCTTTTGCAAGCTTGGGGATCGTCTAGGGTTGTCATCACACTATCGAACCTCAGTTTGGTAGTTTAGAGAATGCATATTTTCTTTAAGTATGGCATGTATAGGCTAGTAGTTTGAGAAGTATGTTTTATGAAATAGATGCTTAGCCATGTGGTTTGGCTAAATTGTACTTAAACTTATAGTTGATAATGGTTTGTGATTGAATGAAGTATGGAGGAAATGTTTTGGTATGATATTATCTAATGATTGGCATGAATTAGTAAGGTTTAGGAGTATGAATTTTGATGTTGAAATTGGCTGAAATGGTGATATAAGTATGTTTGATTCTTTTGCTTGTAAGATGACCAAATTGGGGTGGCAAATTGGCTATTCAAATGGCCTATTTTTGTCCACATAGGCAGAGACACAAGCGTGTGTCTCAGTCGTGTGCAATACACTGCCATGTTGCACGGTCGTGTGTCCCCTGGGGTACCCTAAATTTGTAAGTCAGGCTCAAAAGACACATGGGCGTATGGTCTGGTCGTGTGACCCTAATTGGGATGGTGACGTCACAAACAGAATACCCCCTAGTTTTGGCATAGCCTAGCATACAGCCTTGACACGGGCGTGTGCATAGTACACGGGTAAGATACACAGGCGTGTGGTTTAGCCGTGTGGGCAAGTCAGTAGCTATGCCCTATTTTGCCACGGCTTTGACTCATGGGCGTGTCTAGACCGTGTGAAGCACACGGCCTGTTCACACGGGCGTGTGATTTTTAAAAGTTGTAAATTCTTTTAAGTTTTGAAACTTTCATATGTTGTCAATTGGGTCTCGAATGCATGGTTTAAGTATTGTAAGCTCGAATGTAAGTTCATATTGAATAAGAATTAATGACTTCTATTGTAATGAGTTGATGGTTGGTTTGTAATTGTTCTGAATTGAATAATAAATTCGGTAATGCCTCTCAACCTATTCCGGCGATGGTTACGGGTTAGGGGTGTTACATCTAATTTGTATCAAAGCTATGGTCTAATCGGTTCTAGGACTACCATAGCGTATGTGAGTCTAGCTATACATGCCATAATTTTTGAACTGCGATAGTGTGATGAATCCTGACATTGAAATGTACTTTTATATAGTAAATGGATCCTGATAGAGCTTTAGCAGATGATGTTGAAAGCAATGCGCTTGCTCCCGCGCAAGGGATGGTGCAAGCTGATTCTCGACTGACAACGAGTAGCCGTGATGGTCAGGCTAAACAAGCCTTCTATCAGATGATGAATGATTGGTTCACTCAATATATTAGAACCAATCCAACTGTACAACAACCTCCACCCCCGGTTAATTCTCCTCAAACTCCTGTTATGCCACCAGTGAATCTGGTACAGATACGTAGACCACTAGTTGATAAGATTAGAAAATATGGGGCTGAAGAGTTCTAAGCTACAACAAATGATGATACTGAAAAAGCCGAGTTCTAGTTAAAGAACACAATAATAGTGTTTGATGAATTGTCCTTGAGTCCCGAAAAATGTATAAAATGTGTTGTTTCACTCCTAAGAGACACAGCGTATCATTGGTGGAAGATTTTGAGATCTGTGTTTTCGAGTGAACGGGTTACGTGGGATTTCTTCCAAGCTGAATTCTAGAAGAAATATATCAATCAAAGATTTATTGATCAGAAATGCAAAGAGTTTCTCGAGCTTAAACAAGGCCGTATGTCTGTCACAGAATACAAGTGAGAATTTGTAAGGTTGAGTCAATATGCCAGAGAATGTGTATCTTCGGAAGCAGTAATGTGTAAGAGATTTGAAGACAGTTTGAACGAAGATACTCGTTTGCTGGTTGGGATCTTGGAAATCTAATAATTCATAGTGCTTGTTGAATGAGCATGTAAAGCTGAAGATATTGGGAAAGAGAAAAGAAAAGCTGACTTTGAAGCTAGAGAGATACGAATGAGTTCATCAAGAAAATCATTCCAATCTAAATCTAAGAAGTTTAGAGATGATAGCGGTCATTCAAAGGCTAATGTGGGACATTCGAATAGAGATCATGCTAGATCGCAATCGAATTACAAATCTTCAGCTACGTCAATTGCCAGTGTTGATAATGCAAAGAATGAAAAGCCTGAGTGTGATCAATGTGGAAGACGAAATTTCAGTGAATGCTGGGGAAAAAGTAATAATCAAGCTTGTTATAATTGTGGTTTAAGAAATCATTTTATTAAAGATTGCCCAAATTTAGTTGAAAAAGATAATGCTCAGAATCCGAGGTAGAGTGGTAATGTTTCTCGTGGTAGACCTCCCAAAAATTTAGGAAAAGTATGCTGTAGTTAGAGAGGAACGAAAGACACATCTGTTAGATCTGAGGCTCATGCTCCTGCCAGAGGTTATGTTATCCGAGCTCGCAAGGAAGCTTTATCAACAGATGTGATTATGTACATTTACTCTCTATGATACTTCTATGATTGCTTTGATAGATCTTGGATCAACACATTCGTATATATGCATGAACTTAGTAAACAGTAAGATTTTACCTGTAGAGTCTACTAAATTTGTAATTAGAGTTTTGAACCCCCTAGGCAGATGTGTTCTGGTTGATAAAGTCTGCAAGAATTGTCTGTTAATGTTTCGAGATAATTATTTTCCAGCTGATTTGATGTTATTTCCTTTTGATGAGTTTGATATAATTCTGGGTATGGATTGGTTAACATTGCATGATGCTGTGGTGAATTGCAAACGAAAAATTATTGATTTGAGGTATAAAAATGATGGAATAGTCAGAATTAAATCTAGTGATTTAAATGGATTGCCTGCTGTAATATCTTCAATGAAAGCTTTGAGTATTGTGAGAAAAGGTTGTGAAGCTTATTTTGCATATGTGATTGATTCAAGAGTGTCAGAAAAGAAAGTTGAATTAGTGCCTGTTGTATGTGAATTCCCTGATGTGTTTCTTGAAGAACTTTCGGGATTACCTCCAGTTAGAGAAGTAGAATTTGGCATTGAATTGGTACCTAGTACTACTCCGATTTCGATAGCTCCGTACCGAATGGCTACGACCAAACGAAAAGAATTAAAGTCTCAGTTGCAAGAGTTGACCGATCGAGGGTTTCCTAGATCGAGTTTCTCACCTTGGGGTGCTTCGGTTCTATTTGTGAAAAAGAAAGACTGTACAATGAGAATGTGTATAGATTACTGTCAGTTGAACAAGGTGACTGTTAAGAATAAGTATCCCCTGCTCTGAATTGATGATTTGTTTGATCAATTGAATGGAGCTACTGTGTTTTCGAAAATAGATTTGAGATCAGGCTATTATCAGTTACGAGTGAAAGACTTAGATATTCCGAAGACTGCTTTTAGAAAGAGGTACGGTCATTATGAATTCTTAGTTATGCCTTTCAGATTGACTAACGCACCCGCTATCTTTATGGATTTGATGAATAGAATTTTTAGACCATATTTAGATCAATTTGTTGTGGTATTCATTGATGACATATTGATTTATTCACGTGATGAGTCCGAACATGCCGAGCATTTGATAATAGTGCTACAGACTTAACGAGATAAACAGTTGTATGCAAAGTTCAGTAAATGTGAGTTCTGGTTGCGAGAATTTAGTTTTCCGGGTCATATAGTATCAGCCTCTGGTATTCGGGTTGATCCGAGCAAAACTTCAGCTATTTTGGATTGGAAACCTCCGAGGAATGTCTTTGAAGTCCGTAGTTTTTTAGGACTTGTTGGTTTCTATAGAAGATTCGTGAAAGGTTTTTCGATGATTGCGGCTCCGTTGACCAAACTGCTACAGAAAGATGTGAAGTTTGAATGCTTTGAAAAATGTCAAAACAGTTTTGATCAGTTGAAGACTTTGTTGACTGAAGCTCCGGTATTAGTACAACCTGAATCGGGTAAAGAATTTGTAATTTATAGCGACGCTTCGTTGATTGGTTTAGGATGTGTTCTAATACAAAAAGAAAAAATTATTGCTTATGCTTTGAGACAGTTGAAGCCTCACGAAAAGAACTACCCGATGCATGATCTTGAGTTAGCTGCGATTGTGTTTGCTCAAAGATTTGGCGCCATTACTTGTTCGGTGAGAAATGTCATGTGTACTCTAATCATAAGAGTTTGAAATATTTGATGACTCAGAAAGACTTAAATCTAAGACAGAAAAGATGGTTAGAACTATTAAAAGACTACAAACTTGTGATTGATTATCACTCAGGAAAAGTAAATGCTGTTGCTGATGCTTTAAGTCAAAAATCATTGTTTGCTCTGTGTGCGATGAATGCTGATTTAGTCTTGTTCGGTGATGGTTCAGTTTTAGCTGAATTAAAAACGAGACCTTTATTCTTACAACAGATTATCGAAGCTCAAAAGATTGATAATGAGATTTTAGCTAAACGAGCTCAGTGTAATGTAGAGTCTGATTCAGAATTCAGAATGGATAGAGATGATTGCTTGAGATTTTGAGATCGAATTTTTATTCCGAGAAATCCAGAGTTAATTCAGATGATTCTAAGTGAAGCTCACAGTAGTCATTTATCTGTGCATCCGGGTAGTACGAAAATGTATAATGATCTGAAGCAGCATTATTGGTGGTCCCGAATGAAAAGAGATATCTATGATTTTGTTTCTAAATGTTTGATCTGTCAGCAAATTAAAGCTGAACATCAGGTACCATCTGGGTTGTTACAATCGATTATGATTCCGGAGTGGAAATGGGATCGGGTGACCATGGATTTTGTTTTGGGCTTACCTCTGTCTCAGAGAAAAAAAGACGCAATTTGGGTTGTAGTTGATTGTCTGACGAAATTAGCTCATTTTATTTCAGTTCGATCTAATTACTCACTCGATAAATTAGCTGAGTTATACATTTTTAATATCGTGAGATTGCATGGTGTGCCATTGTCGATAGTGCCAGATAGAGACCCGAGATTTACACCGCGATTCTGGAAGAAATTACAAGATGCCTTGGGTACTAAATTGTATTTTAGTACTGCTTTTCATCCGCAACTAGATGGTCAATCTAAACAGATTATTCAGGTACTTGAGGATATGTTGAGATGCTGCATTCTAGAGTTTGAAGGTACGTGGGAACAATATCTACCTTTGGTTGAATTTGCTTATAATAACAGTTTTCAGTCGAGCATTAAAATGGCACCATACGAAGCTTTATATGGTCACAAATGTCGTATGCCTTTGTATTGGCCAGAGCTTAGCAAAAATAAGATTCACGGGATTGATTTGATAAAAGAAATTGAACAGAAAGTAAAAATGATCCGAGATAGTTTAAAGGCAGCTTCCGATCGTCAGAAATCATATGCAGATTTGAAAAGAAAAGACATTGAGTTTAAGATTGGCGATAAAGTGTTTTTGAAAGTGTCCCCGTGGAAGAAAGTGCTTCGGTTTGGCAGAAAAGGCAAGTTGAGTCTGAGGTTCATCGAGCCGTATGAGATTATTGAGCGCACTGGGCCGGTAGCATATAAATTGTTGTTGCCATCAGAGTTAGAAAAGATTCATAATGTGTTTCATGTATCGATGCTTCGATGATACAGATCTGATCCTTTGCATGTAATTCCTCTGTCTGAGATTGAGATTCAATCTGACATGACTTATGAAGAAAAGTCGATCCAAATCTTAGCTCGAGAGGTTAAAAAGCTACGAAATAAGAAAATTCTATTAGTTAAAGTGTTGTGACATCGACACGGGATTGAAAAGGCCACGTGGGAGCCTGAAGATGTTATGAAACAACAATATCCAAATCTGTTTAACGGTAAGATTTTTGGGGACGAAAATTACTAAGCGGGGAGAATTGTAACAGTCCGATTTTGACGCTAGTCAGAATAGTGGTTTCGAGACCACATATCCGAGTTAGAAAAATATTAATATTATTTTTCGTGCTGATTATAAGTGAATTGACATGTGCGAAAGTTTCGTGTGGAAATTTAATTGTTTGTGTGCTTAATTTGAAAAAAGAATCTAATCGTGTAAAATGTAAAAGTTGTTTGCTGTTTGTTAAAGTGCTTATTTGCTATGGTTTATTAATTGTAAAGTCCTTAAAAGGGAATTTGGCTACTATTAAGGTTAGTGAACAGTTACGGACTTAATTTATATGGTGTTATAATGTTTTTAGTAAGCTTAATTTAGTAATTGGATTAATAAGTTATAATTTAATAAAACAAAATGAAATATGGCTTCATAATCATCTTCATCAACCGAAAATACAAAGAAAAGAGAAAGAAAAAGAGTTCTAGGGTTTTGGCACTTTGAGATTTAATTAAGGTATGAGTTGTTGATTGATTTTTGATAATTTCTACGTTTTTGTAATCGTTGCTTCATATATTATCGAACCCATGCTTCAATTTCTGATTTTGGTGATGATTTTGAAATATGCCATTGATGAAACTATGAGTTTTATGATGTTAGTTGATGGATTATGGAAGCTTGATGTTGGGTTTACATATGTTATCTTTGAATTTTTTATGAAATTGAGTAATTTGGGCTAATTATAAAAATGTTATTTTGAGGGACTAAAATGTGAAATAAATGAAATGTATGGACTTGTATGAGAGTCATGAAAATTCGGCTAAGCTTGTGTACAAGCAAATTTTTTGTATTTTGTGATTTTGTAAATTAGGGACTAAAGTGTCGAAATGTGAAAATGTAAGGGCAATTTTGCAAAAATACCCTAATTGTGTATATATGGATTGTTTTGAATGATTTGGTGAATAAAAGGGTAAATTTTGAATACATATAGATCAAGAAAAGAGGAATTTGGATTTAGATCGGGGGAAGTCGAAGATTGTACAATAAACGTCCGAGTGGACAAATTTCGAGTACGAGGTAAGTTTGTACTTATAATATGATGTTAAGTAGGTTTTGATGTTTTTATTATACATGGATTGTATATAATTGTATTGAATGAATATGATGATGAATCAAAAGCGTTTGGCACTAAGTGTGCGATTTAAACTAGCTTCGGCTACTAAAGGCACTAAGTGTGCGATACCGACTTAGCTTCGGTTAGTTGAGATGGCACTAAGTGTGCAGAATCGTTTTGGCTTCGGCTAATCTTTAAGCACTAAGTGTGCGGATAATTAAATCCTTGGTGATTATCGGATAGTCTAAACTATTCGAACAAGAGGTGAGATTGGAAACGAATGAGTATGAAAATGCTCCGGTAAGTATAATACCTATGTGGTAGCTGGTAAAATACATGAAAGTTTATTGAATTTGTATAAACATATAGTTGGTGTTGTCATGGACATGATGAATGAATTGAGAGATTATAATTACTTATGTATTGATGTTTCATGTTTTATGTTGTTAATATTTTTTGCTACGAGCTTACTAAGCTTTTGAAAGCTTACTTTGTGCGTGTTTACATTATTTTATAGATATCGAAGCTTTTGCAAGCTCAAGGATCGTCTAGGGTCATCATCACACTATCGAACCTCATTTTGGTACTTTAGAGATTGCATATTTTCTTTAAGTATGGCATGTATATGTTAGTAGTTTGAGAAGTATGTTTTATGAAATAGATGCTTAGCCATGTGGTTTGGCTAAATTGTACTTAAACTTATAGTCGATAATGGTTTGTGGTATATCATGGTAATATGAAATTGTAGTATGTTTTAGTTAGCAAGTGTTGGTAAGTATAACTTGTGATTGAATGAAGTATGGAGGAAATGTTTTGCTATGATATTATCTAATGATTGGCATGAATTAGTAAGGTTTAGGAGTATGAATTTTGATGTTGAATTTGGCTGAAATGGTGATATAAGTATGTTTAATTCTTTTGCTTGTAGGGTGACCAAATTGAGGTGGCAAATTGGCTATTCAAATGGCCTGATTTTGTCCACACAGGCAGAGACACAGGCGTGTGTCTCAGCCGTGTACAACACACGGCCATGTTGCACGGTTGTGTGTCCCCTGGGGTACCCTAAATTTGTAAGTCAGGCTCAAACACGGCTAAGACACACGGGCATGTGGTCTGGCCGTGTGAACCTAATTGGGATGCTGGCATCACGAATAGAATACCCCTTAGTTTTGGCACGGCCTGGCGTGTGCATAGTACACGGCCTGGACACCGGCGTGTGCATAGTACACGGGCGTTGGTCTGGCCGTGTGGGTAAGTCAGTAGCTATGCCCTGTTTTGCCACGGCTTTGACACATGGGTGTGTCTAAACCGTGTGAGGCACACGGCCTGTTCACACAGGCATGTGATCTTTTAAAAGTTGAAATTTCTTTTAAGTTTTGAAAGGTTCATATGTTCTCAATCGGGTCCCGAATGCATGTTTTAAGTATTGTATGCTCGAATGTAAGTTCATATTGAATGAGAATGAATGAATTCTATTGTAATGAGTTGATGATTGGTTTGTAATTGTTCTGAATTGAATAATAAGTCTGGAGCCTCTCTGTAACGCCCCAATTTTTGGGATTTCTATGATTTTCAGCAAATTTTAGGATTTTTGTATTTTGACTGCTTAATGTAAGTCTAAGTATGATAGTGGGCCTTTAGAAGGCCCAAGTCTAAGTTAAAAACTGGTAGAATTAACTAATTTTAATTTTACAAGAAAAAGGGATTTTGGTATATTGGGCTTTTAAAAAATTAATTGGTAAAACAAGCTACAAGGATTCATGTGGCAAAGTGGCATGTGACGCCACTGGGAAGGCTATAAAAGTGGCGTGTGGATGGCTAGGGAGAACTGAGGTTCAAGTCACGATGAGAGCATATTAAGGGAATTAGTTTTATGCTTAGGAATGGTAAGTAATGGAACTCCAGTAAAAGTCTGTCAAGAGGAGTTTGAGTTGCTTAGGATATGAGGTAAGGAAGGGATAAGGGAGAGGATTCAGGAGCTGATGAGGGAGAACAGTATTGGCCGAATGGTGGACTCTTGAGGAGCAAGAGTTGGCTGGCCAAGGGTTTCTTTAGGGGGCAAATTTCAGCTAGGTCAAATGCCAAGAATAAATTCGACATTTGGGGTAAGTTGTGCCGTTTTCTGACCATCTTCCTCCTCTTCTTTTCTTTTCTTTTTCTCTTCATCTACTTTCTCCTCTTCTTTTCCTTCATAAACCGAATCCTTCTACCATTCTACTCAACACCACTTTCTTACCATTGTTTTTAAGCCTTACAGCCAAATATCACAAAAGCCGAAATCCCGAAAGCCTATATTATCTGTGCCGAATTCTCCTAGCAAAACATACTGATTTTTCTTCATCCTTTTTGATCAATTATTTCTTCTTCTAAACCCTAAACCTCTGTCAACAAAGCCACTATAAAATCCTCATCTTTTCTTCACTGTTTCAAAAAGCCAAAAAAAACCCTATAGTCTTAGGGGCATAGCCTAATCATTAGACCAGTAAAGGATCAGCTTCTGCTCGGGTTGGAGAGTTTGATCTACATCAGAATCGAATAAGAACTAAAGTAGAATCGGTGGTAAGTTTTTGAATCTATTTCCTTATTTTGAGAATTAAGAAAAATAGAAACCCCTAAGGGTGGCTAGCGTTTTGGACTAAGGGTTTTGTGCTCTTTCTTTTTGATTATGTAAGAGTTAACGTAGACAAGAGGACAAGAAGGCATATAGCAAAAAGGGCTTGAAGACTGTCTCGGTTGGATCTTTGGATCTAACACATATTTCGGCAAGAAGGTAAAGAACTCTAGGATCTAAGGCTGTATTGGTCGAATATGGTAAGGGGTTAAATACGTAGTTGGATTTCGATATTTAGATTAACGTGTAAATAATCCAATTGTAGGCAGTTCGTGTGTGGATCTCGCCAACGTACAATTATAAATTAGGTGTGTAACTGACACCCTCTCATAGACTTGATTGGCAAAAGCCGAAATGCCGAAAAACTGGTATTTCGTGAACTTGCGAGTGTGCGAATGCTCGTAAGATAAGTGGATTAACATATTCAGTAATCTAAAGTGATAAGATTGCAGTATGCGCGATTTTGTGCATTTCGATATTTTTGGGCTTAATGGGCCAAAATAGGGTTACTAGGCCAACGGGCCCAACACGGTAGGTATGCTCGGTAAGTGTATGATATGCATGAAAACCTTAAGAATAGTTAAATTACTGGAACACCCCTATGTATGTAAAATTACTATTATACCCTTTGGTGCAAAATGACCATTATACCCCTAGGGTTAATTTTAACTGAAAAGCATGATGATCTGATTCTGTGTGATGTATGCTATGATTGTACATCTGTTGCATGGGGACATGGGTTATATTTATGGAGGAAGCGTCCTGGTGGCTATGCCACAATTATCTGATCTAGTGGCTCCTCCACATTTATACGATTCAGTGGCACCGCCACAAATATCTCATATCCGTGACTCGGCACATTATCTATATCCGCGACCATGCTTGCAAATTTCTATGGCGTGTAGCGGTTGGGTGGGTCGAGTAGTCTCCCCACATGGTGTAAGGTTGGACGAGGGTGCATATGGTTGGATTTGGGTTGGGTTTCTGCATATACATGTGATATCTGTTCTGTTCTGTTATGGGCCTATGGGCTTTATTCTGAAATATGTTCTGTGCTAGGGCCAACTTGATCTGTTTTTTGTGGGTTGAGCTGATATAGGCTATGGTTGGGTTAATCTACACACTGAGTTTCCCCAAACTCACCCTTTTATTTTCATCAATGCAAGTAATCCCTAACCATAGTGGGCTTGGAGCTGAGAGGGATTCGGAGTGGCTACATGTTCTGGAAATTTCAGTTTTCTTCTGGTGAATTGGACTTTTTATTCATTTACTTTTATGATTTGGGGTTTTAAGTTGTAATAAGGGCGCTTTTAATTATTTTTAAAGGTTTGGATATGTTTTGTTAGAGTAGGTCTGTTTTATTTTTAACTATTGAAACTAATTAGCTTTAGGGCGCGTTTTAAAAAGAACAGTCATTGATTTCCAAATAACACGATAATAAGCAAAGCTTCCGCTATGAAAACTTTTTCCAAAATTAAGCACTTTTCTTAAAATGAACGTAATCGAATTGGTTCTTAATATACCCTAAGTTAAGGTGTGGCAATGGTGGTGTGCATGTCTAGGATTGGATCCGAAGGGAGCTTGGTACTTAAGCTGTCCGATGGACTCACCTCCTCTTTTCCGGTTTCCTACCTGGTGCGCAGCTTCCATTCATTTTAACCTATAATGAAATCATCCTCTAAGCACTAAGTAAGTTTTTGGATTAAAAACATAAAATGTTTTGAACGTTTCGATGTGGCACATCGAATTTGGCCATAACATCTAGGCCGAGTTTAGGGTGTTACACTCTCAACCTATACCGGTGATGGTTAACAGTTAGGGGTGTTATAGACAAATACTCAAGCATGCTAAAACTAAATAGTGACATTGCATAGGATTCAATGGACCAAAGGAATAATGATAAATAAAAAATGGAAAATAGGACTGAAAAATAAACAAATCCCAACTAAAAGACAAATTAAGTTATTATTAGCAATAGAAATACCAGCAATAATGATAAGTAAATGCCTAGGAACTGACATAGACAAATTATGTTAGACATGAAAGCAGGAAATAGATAGTAAAATAATGAAACAAAAAGTGAGACGCAATTGAGATGATAATACTAAATATGAGGTAGGTAGAGCAGGAAGAAATGAAACCAATGGAAACACAAAAGACCAAAAATGAGTGAATGCAGAATTATGCATAAGTCAAGCTCTAACATTAGTCAAATGGAAGATCACTAAATAGAAATAAAAATCACAAACATGAAAATCATTAGTAGCAGAAAAAAAATAAACAAGAATAAATCCAAAAATAAAATAGAGAAAGTAAAAGAAATGAAAGTAGTGGGGGTAAAAGGAGGGACAAATGACTGATGAGCAGAGGTGGTGCTTGACGGGGCTTTGTGCGTGCGCAGCTTGGGTTGGGCAACGGAGGAGGAGTGCAGCATGATGGGGGGTGATGGGGGTGAGGGAAAAGGAGAAAGTAGAGGGGAGGGGAAAAGAAAGAGAAGAGGAAAGGGAAAGAAAGGGGAGAGAAAGAAAGAAAAGAAAAGGGAACAAGAGAGAAAGAGAAATGGAGAAAAAGGAGGTGGCTGGTGGAGAAGATAATGAATAGTAAAGGGGGAGAGGGAAAAAATTAGGGTTAGGGGTAATAAAAAATTCCGGCTGCTTAGACATGCCCGTGTTCCAAGGTCGTGTGGTGCGCACGGCTGCGTCGCATAGTCGTGTGCATGTTCGTTCGCTTCTCCCACGCCCGTGTTCATGACTTATGCTTGTGGTCTGATGTTTTAAGTCAGTATCTCACATGGCCTGTGGACACACCCGTGTGTCGAGGCTGTATGGCACACACGGCCGCATCGCACGACCATGTGGTGCTCCTTTCGTTTCTCCCACGCCCGCGTTAATTGATCAGGATTGCACACGACCTTAGAGCACGGCCGCCGCATAAGCCCGTGTTCTATTCTGACTTCGTTGAATGTTTTGATCTTTGGGCAAGTTCGCACACGGTCTCAAGCATGCCCGTGTTAAATGTCGTTGTCTTTCATGGCTGCCTTGCACAGCCGTGGGGTTTTATCGTAGGCTGTGTCTCTGCTGATCTTTTTGGAATTTGAGGTGCAGTTTTACCACGGTCTAGGACACGCCCGTGTCTCTTAACCGTGTGGTTCACACGGCCGTGTCGTATGACCGTGGCTATTTATCGCAGCCCGTGTGTCATCCTATCATGGGAAAAATATTTGTCCTGTTTTAGCACGGCCATGGCCACACTCGTGTCTCCTGCCCGTGGGGAGCTGACGGCCTCAAGCACGGTCGTGTGCTAGGCCGTGTGTGCCAAGAATACCTACAATTAGATTGTAAAACAAAAAAAGAAAAAAAACTGAGTTATTTAGTGGGGTTAATGCTCGGGTTGCCTCTCGACAAGCGCTTATTTAGAGTCTAAGCTCGACTCTACCTTATGGGTATATTTAGGGAAATTCGTGGAGCCGTAGCTCCTCTCTATCATCTTTAAAATTCACACCATTATAAAGTTTGAGATGATGTCCATTTACCTTGAAAGTGCCTTGTGATGGGTGACTTACCTCTACTGTGCCATATGGGAATATAGTTTGAACTATGAAAGGACCTGACCATCATGTTTTAAGCTTCCCAGGAAATAATTTGAGCCTTCAGTTGTATAACAGGACAAGATCTTCAACTTAAAATTGCTTGCGTTGCCTTAAACAAGCATCATGGAGGCGCTTCGTTGCTTCCTTGTATAATCGTGAGTTCTCATAGGCATTAGCTCGCCATTCATCTAACTCGTTCAGCTGCATCAATCTCTTTTCACCTGCGAGTTTAGGATCAAAGTTCAAAAATTTTATAGCCCAGAATGCTTTATGTTCTAATTCAAACGGTAAATGACAACTCTTCCCATAAATGAGTCCCTAAGGAGATGTTCCTATGGGAGTCTTAAAGGCAGTTCTATAGGCCCATAAAGCATCATCTAGTTTCTTTGCCCAATCTTTCCTATTTGACTCTACATTCTTTTCTAGGATCTGTTTAATCTCTCGGTTAGTGACTTCGACTTGTCTACTAGTTTGAGGATGGTAAGGGGTAGCTGTTCTATGGTAAACTCCATATTTCTTAAGGGTTTTATCAAGTTGGGCATTACAGAAATGTGTTCCCCTATCACTGATAATTGCTCTAGGTGCTCCAAATCGAGAGAAAAGTTTCTTTAGGAACTTCACCACTACTCTAGCATCATTAGTAGGTAAGGCTTGGGCTTCCACCCATTTAGACATATAACCAATGGCTACTTATTCCAAAACGAGCTAGGGAATGGACCCATGAAATCAATACCCCATACATCAAATATTTCACATGAAAGCATGTATGTTTGGGGCATTTTGTCAGGTTTAGAGATATTACCTGTTCATTGGCATTTATCACAAGTAGCAACATACCTGTAGGCGTCTTTGAATAGTGTGGGCCAATAAAAACCTGATTCAAGCATTTTATGTGCGGTCCTAGTCCCATTGTAATGTCCTCCAGACAGTCCTGAGTGGCAATGTTCCAATATCTTACTTGCTTCTGAATTCGTGACACATCTTCTAATAACTTGATCTGCACATATACGAAACAAAAAAGGATCTTCCCAAAAGTAGTTTTTCACATCAGTGAAGAATCGTTTCTTTTGCTAATGTGTCAACCCTTTTGGTGTAACGTTAGCAGCTAAATAATTCGTGATATCCGCAAACCAAGGTACCTCAGAGTCAGAGATAGCAAAAAGTTGTTCTTCGAGGAATGAGTCATTTATCTCTTGTTCGTTCAGTCTATTCAGATGTGGGTTTTCTAATCTGGATAGATGATCTGCTGCAAGATTTTCTGCTCCTTTCTTATCTTGAATTTTTAAATCGAATTCTTGCAACAATAAAATCCATCTTATTAGTCGAGGTTTTGCATCTGTTTTAGTAAGAAGGTATCAAAGAGCTGAATGATCAGTGTAAATGACAACTTTAGATAATATTAAATATGGTCTAAATTTATCAAATGCAAAAACCACAGCCAACAATTCTTTCTCAGTCGTTGTATAATTTTCTTTTGCAGCTATCAATGTTTTGCTAGCATAATAAGTCGGTTGAAAGTGCTTGTCTTTCTGCTGTCCAAGAACCGCACCTACTACAAAATCACTTGCATCACACATTAGTTCAAAAGGTAAATTCCAATCAGTTGCAACCACAATCGGAGCATTAATTAATTTATCCTTAAGAGTGTTGAACGCTCTTAAACACTCTTGACTGAAATTGAAAGGTACATCTTTTTCTAGCAAACTCATTAAAGGCTTAGCTATTTTAGAAAATTCTTTAATAAATCTTCTATAAAATCTTGCATGACCTATAAAGCTTCGAATAGCCTTAACTGAATTAGGGGGAGGTAATTTCTCGATAGTTTCAACTTTTTCTTTACCAACCTCAATCCCTTTACTAGAAATTTTATGTCCTAACACAATCCCCTCACGAACCATAAAGTGACATTTTTCCTAATTCAGCACAAGATTTGTTTCCTCACATCTCATTAGAACTCATTTTAAATTTTTAAGGCAAATATGGAAAGAGTTACCAAATACCGAGAAGTCATCCATAAATACCTTCATAATGTCTTCCACGAGTTCATCAAAAATGGCCAACATGCATCGCTGAAAAGTAGCAGGAGCATTATATAAACCAAAAGGCATTTGACGATAAGCAAACGTACTGTATGGACATGTAAATGTCGTTTTCTCTTGATCCTCAGCAGCTATTGGGATTTGGAAATAACTGGAGAGTCCATCTAAGAAGCAATAATACATGTGCCCAGATAATCTTTCCAACATCTGATCAATGAATGGTAGGGGAAAGTGATCTTTTGTTGTGGCATCGTTTAATTTCCTATAGTCAATGTAGACTCTCCATCCCGTGACTGTTCATGTTGGAATTAATTCATTCTTCTCATTTGCCATAACAGTCATGCCTCCTTTCTTAGGAACAACTTGCATAGGACTTACCTAAGAACTATCAAAAATAGGATAAATAATTCCAGCATCTAGAAGTTTAATTATCTTAGCTTTTACGACTTCTTTCATGTTAGGATTCAATTGTCTTTGACCTTTCGCACAGGGTTTGTATTCACCTCCCATTAAAATTTTATCTGTGCAAAAAGAAGGGTTGATCCCTCTTATGTTAGAAATATTCCAAGCTATGGCTCTTTTATGCTCCTTCAATACTTGAAGTAATTTGTCCTTTTCTATTAGCTGTAAATCTGAAGCAATAATCACTGGTAATATAGAGTTATTTCCAAGAAACGCATATTCCAGGTGATTTGGTAGTTGCTTCAATTACAATTTAGGGAGTTCTTCAACAGAAGGTTTTAATTTTAATTCATTGTTTACTTCAATGCCCTCGTCATTCTTCTGTCTCAGTGACGGTTCATTGGAACTTAGTTCAGCTTTTATCTTAGCTATCGTAGAATCATCATCATCTACCTCCTCTCCTTGGGCAAGGCACAGTTCCAACATGTCCTTATGTATGATTTCCTGTAAAGAATCTTGAGTAGCATGATCAATAGAGTCAATAAAATAACATGAGTCATCCTGTTCCCTAGAAAATCTCATAGAATCATAAATTTTAAAAATAATCTCTTTGTCACCTACTCTAAGCACAAGTTTACCATCACCCACATCAATAACGGCTCTAGCAGTGGCTAAATATGGGTGACCTAAGATTAAAGGCACCTCAACATCCTCATCCATATCAAGCACAACAAAATCAACAGGGAGTATAAATTTATCTACTTTAACAAGTGCATCCTCAATAATCCCCCTAGGATATTTAATAGATCTATTAGCTAGTTGAATACTCATCTTAATGGGTTTTGGTTCCCTAAGACCAAGTTGCTTGAACCTTTTATAAGGCATTAGATTAATACTAGCACCTAAATCAGCTAGTGCCTTCTTAACATTTAAACTACCAATTAAGCAGGGAATAGTAAAACTTTCTGGATCTTACAATTTGGTTGGCAGTTTATTTTGGAGTATGGCTGAGCATTCTTCGTTTAGTTCTACCGTGGACAACTCTTCAAATTTCCTCTTATTTGTTAGAAGCTCCTTCAAAAATTTTGCGTATGTGGGCATCTGCGAGATAGCTTCAATAAAACTTAAGTTAATATGCAATTGTTTAAAAAGTTCAAGAAATTTACCAAATTGTGCATCCATGCAGTCTTTCTTCAACTTTGCTGGATATGGGATTGGTGGTTTATATTCCCTTGGCACTGAATTGTCATTGTTTTCAGGTTTTACCTCCTCTCCTTCATTTTTGTCAGCTTCTTGTGGTGGCTTCTTTTCAAATTCAGCTAACACTTTCCCACTCCTTAGTGTAACTGCTTTCACATGCTCTTTTGGATTGGGTTCGGTGTTACTCGGTAAACTTCTTGGTGGTCTCTCTGAAATCATCTTGGCCAGCTATCCAATTTGATTCTTGAGCCCTTGGATTAATGCTTGTTGATTTTTAAGTGCAGTTTCAGTGTTCTGGAATCGGGTTTCTGCTACTAAAATAAATTTTGTCATCATCTCCTCAAGGTTCGGCTTTTTCTCTTACTAGTAAGGTTGTTGTTGGAAGCCTAGAGGGGGTGGTTGCCTCTGATTCCATTGGCCTCCCCATGAGAAATTTGGGTGGTTCCTCCAACCTGTATCGTAAGTATTACTATAAGGATTATTTTGAGGCCTAAAGTTATTACCCATATAATTCAATTGCTCGTTTTCCATGTTGTGGCCATAGGATGGATATTCTAGATTGCTCATTCCACCTCCACTTGCATTGCACTGCATTACTGAACGTACCTGCATAGAACCAAGCAAACCATCAATCTTTTTATTCAAGAGTTCTACCTGGTTTGACAGCATAGTAACTGAGTCGACGTTAAAAATGCCTACTGCCTTGGTTGGCTTAGTCCTCATAACTTGCCACTAATAATTATTCAGTGAAATCTCTTCTTTAAACTCATAAGCATCTTCAGGTGTCTTATTATTGATAGTTCCACCAGCAGCTGCATCAATCATTTGTCTAGTCGAGGGATTCAAACTGTTGTGGAAAGTTTAAACCTGTAGCCAATGGAGTAACCCATGGTGAGGGAACCTTCTCAATAAGTCCTTTGATAAACCGTAATTTATACATATTTTGATCCCCTGCTTAACACATTTATGAATGATTTCTCCTTATATTTGGTGAATTTGATGCTCCTAATCCTTTAATTTCATGTTTTATACTTAGGTGAGCGTAGGAGAGCGAAAAAATAAGAAACAAGCAAAAAACGGAGAAAATGGGCCGAAGTGGGAAAACAACACGGCCTGGACTTCCTCACATGGGCAAAAAACACACCTGTGCCATTCTAACAGGCTCGACCATGGCCTAAAACAACCTCAGTACGGGCGTGTTGATCTCTCAGCCTCGACCACGGCCTGAAGTAATCGCACATGGGCGTGTCCCTGCCGAGCCCTAGTTAACTTCTATTCAGAAAAGGGTAATTTTTAGGGCTTTTAGGCATTCTAAAGCCTATTTAAACACCCTAGAGGACGAATAAATGGGAGACGAAGAATAGGGAGCAAGGAATTACTCCAAGAAAGTCGGTTGATCTATCTTAGAAGTCGGATTCATCATCAAGACTGAAGATTTCTCCTCAATTTCCCTTCAGGAGTTTTAGGTTTTCTTTATGTATTGTATTTATTATTATTCTGAGATGTTTTCCTTTTTAGTTTTAAACTAAAACCCCTAAATACCTAAGGGGAATGAAACCTAAGACGAATCTTGTTATTATTTTATGAAGTGTATGATAAATATTTGACTTGTTCTTAATTATGTGTTCTTAATTCTTGTTTCGGTATTTCAGGATATTGATTCAAGTTAATGCTCTTAGTTGGAGGATGAATAGTCCCTGTCTAAATGTGACTTTGTCATAATTAAGCAGAGTTGATTGCGCGCCTAGAGATAGGGTGACAAGATTTTGCCAGTGTAACATCCTGATTTTGGAGTTTTTCGTAATTTTTGAGAAATTAGTAAAGTTTTTAAAATTTGGTATTTGGTAGTGGAATTCATAATTGGATTATGTAAATGGTCCTAAGGAAGGCCCATGTGTTGGTCAAAACCCAGTAGAATTTTTGAATTTTAAACTTAAGGAGTTAGGGGCTTTGGATAGGTGGCCTTATTTAAAGATGTGGGTAAAATGTAACACAAAAGAGCCCCTGGCAAAGTGGCTAGGTGATGCCACTAAGGAGCTATAAAAGTGGCGTGTAATTGGTTGGGGAGAGCCAAGGTTCGATTCTCTAAGCTGGCAATTGTGGTGTTCTTTTTATGTCTTGAGTAGGCAGGTGTTGGAAGTTGAATGGAACTCTGTTGGAGAGACTTTGAATCAGTCAAATGCTTGAATTAAGGAGTGATAAGGGGAGAGATTTTGGGGATTTGAAGGGTGGCTTAGAGTTGGCCGAATAGAGGGAATTAGAGGGGAGAAATCGGCAGTGGAGTATTAGGTTAGTAATTCGGCATTTAGGGACTTAGTTATGCCGTTTTCTTCTGTTTTAACACCACAGGAATTATTCTTTTCTTCCCTTTTTCTTCTCTAGCCGAATTTACCACCCCTTCCATCCATCTTTCTTTCTTTTCTTTTCCAAAACCAATCTACTATTGCCTTTTTTATCTTCACTTTGCCGAAAAGCCACAAAAGCCGAAACCTGTGAAGATTAATGGTGCCGATTTCTTTTGGACCAACAACCTTCTTTTCTCTTCACTTATTGTGGCCGATTCTTCCATTTTCTAAGCTCTAAGCAGTACAAAAAAACAAGAGGATGGTGGTAAGTATTCGTACTCCAAATCCATTTAGTAGTATATATATTAAAAAAAACTGAAACCCCCTATAGTTTAGGGAGGTTGTCGATTTGAGGTATAGGCCTTACTAGGCCTTTTTCATTTGATTTTTATGGTATGTGTAGTGAAATAGAGGAGCAGCAAGGCTTGGGGTATCAGCTTTGGATAAGCTTGATCGTTTCATCAGACCTTGTGAAGGTAAGTGATCTATGGCCATTAGGGAATCTTTGGCCGAATATGGTAAGGTGGATTTGGGTTTGATAAGCATGACTTGTACACTAAGAATGCTAATTATTTAATTGTTGGTTTTCGTGGGAGATTTTGTTAACAAACGTCACAAAACAAGTGTGTAATAACCTCTGTAAGATCTTAGACTAATAATCGCTAAAAAGTCGAAATGCTTAAAATCCGGCAATTTGGGGAACTTGAGATTTTGCATGTGGTTTTTGATACGATAAATATAAAATAATCAGTGTTGGATCGACGGTATAGGTAAGAGCGAAAATTTGCGCGCGATGGTAAGTTGGGCCTCGATGGGCTGGAACTGGGCCCAATGGGCTTCCGAGCCCATTTGGGTAAAATTGATAGAAAGTGGAACTTGGACAAATTGCATGTTAACACAGATAGAACTATTGTAAAAATTGGTTAAGTGGGCTTAAAGGGCTAAATCGACATTCGTAGGGCCCATTAGGGGTTTTGGGCCCAAAAGCCCAAATTTGACAAAGTGCGTTAAAATTACTATTTAAACACTTGGAAGTATTGATAGTTGTTAATGGAATTGGAAAACCCTTAATAATTGGTAAATTTATGAAATTACCCTTAGAATACGAAAAATGACTATTTTGCCCCTAGGTAAAAATGACTATAATACCCCTAGGGTTTAATTATGAATGTGATACATGAGACATTGATATGACATAATATGCGCATGAGATGTTATGTGATGCACATGATATGCTATGATATATTTATTATTATGCATGGGTAGGGTTTTATATGGATGGAGGAAGTGCAAAAAGGGCTTTGCCCCAGTTATTAAAAGACGCTAGGCCTCCCGTTATATGATAAAGCAGCTATGCTGCCAGTGGAGAGTTTGGTTGGGTGGGTTGAGTTATTCCCTACATGGTGTGTTGGCTGGTACGAGTGGAGAGTAGCGGATAGTGGGTTGAGTACTCTCCCCAAATGGGTTGCATACATTTATTAATATTACAGGTGATATTGAAATGGGCCTATGGGCCATACCGTTTCTGATAAAGGCTTTTGTGATGATATGATTAATGAAAAGGCTTGCCCCCAGAACAGATTAAACAAAAGGCTTCGGCCCAGTATATGTCGAGACTGAATTTGGGCTTAGGCCCAGTATGCTGATTTTAATTTGGGCTCTGAAAGGGGCTTGTTGCACACTGAGTTTCCAAACTCACCCCTTTTCCTTATCTTTGCAGGGGAGCCTTGATGTGGAGACTTGGGGCCGGAGGGGATTCAGTGTGGCAATGGTTATCGCTTTCGAACTTTGCAATAAATAACCTAATTTTTTAGTTTTTTTTAACTATTATTACTATTTATTCTTGGGTTGTAATAAGGCCATTTTAACTTTTTTTTCTGGGGTTATTTTATTTTTAATAATTCTATACTTTTTTGGTAATAATTCAAAATGGGTTAGAACGTGTTTTCAAAATGATATCCGTTTTCAAAATAACGCAACGATTCAATTAATTGATCTATCTAAAATATACTTAAATAAATTTTGACTCATTTTTTACCAAAGTGTGGCAATGGTTGTGGGCATGTCTAGGATTGGATCCAATCGAGAGCTTGGTACTTAAGCAGCCTTCATGGTTCACCTCCTCTGGTTCGGATACCTACTTGGTGCACAGCTTCCATTCACTTTGTTAATTTAGCAAAGACTATCTTTTAAAACACTAAGAAGGGCGCAGATAGAGACATTGGTTTTTAAAACTTCAGTGTGACTCGTCGGATTCGACCATAACGTCTGGGCTAGGTTTGGGGTATTACATTTAGTGGTATCAGAGCCCGATTGTAATAACTCGGCTGTGGGTTTCTAAACGTGTTTAAAATCAAGAATTTCAAAATAAGAGTATTTTAAATCAATTTTTAAGAACTTCTATTTTTGTGGCCAAATACCTGTTTTATGTTTTTAATAGTTTGGAGAAAGAGTGGCACACTGAATCCCCGGCACCAAGTCTGTAAGTATACTTTCTGTTACACTATGTGATATTGATATGATACTATAGATACAACTGAGACCCTACTATGGTACTTTAGATAGGATAGAACTGTAAAACAGTAGGTTTGAGACTGTAGTTAGGCTATGACGTTGCGAAAACAATCCCTGAACTGCTACATTTCCAGAAGACATCGTGTAATAAACAACTGAAATATTAACAAATGTCATAAAATTTGTAATCAGATAATTCGATATGAGTACAAGAGGAACTCATGGACAAGGCCGCGGACATGGTCGCGGAAGGGTGCAAGCTAAATCTTCATCCTCAGGGCATAAGCCAGCTAAGGAGGCATTCGTGCCACAAGCAATCGAGACTGGGTCACATGATCTGGCTGCGGGGGACGATGCTTTGTCCCAAGCAATGTTAAGGGTCTTGGAAAGGGTTACTGGAGCTAGCACCGGGACTGTGAATAGGGGATCCATCTCTGTACGACTCTGGGCTAATGGAGTAGAGGTTTTTAGGGGCATATCTGGAGTAGCCCCAAACGTGGCTGAATATTAGCTAGAGGCAACAGAGTAGATTATGGACGACCTCGATTGCTCTGTGGAGCAAAAGCTGAAGGGGGCTGTGCCATTGCTAAGAGATGAGGCATACCAGTGGTGGATCATTGTAAGGGAGAGTACCTCGATCGAACGAGTAACCTGGGAATGTTCAAGACTACTTTTAAAGGGAGGTATGTTGGAGCTAGTTATGTGGATGCCCGTTGGAAGGAATTTTTGAATCTGGCTCAGGGTAATAAGACTGTTGCGGAGTATAAGGCAGAATTCTTGAGGCTGAGTCGATATGCTAGTGGCATAGTTGCGACCGAATATGAGCGTAGCGTTCGATTTGAGGATGGCCTCCGCGATGAGCTTAGGGTGTTGATAGCTCCACAGAGGGAGCGTGATTTCGCTGTATTAGTGGAAAAGGCTAAGATAGCCGAGGAAGTAAAACGAATTGAACGGTAGAATCGTGAGAGGGATTGACCCAGATTTAGGAGGGATTCCGAACCCTCGGGTGCTGCAAATAGAAATGTCAAAAGACCTAGAATGGAGGAACCAGTTTGACCAGCTCTAGTTAATACTTTTAGACCGCAGTCTTGCAAGGACTGTGGTAGAGCTCACATGGGGGAGTGCTGGAGACGAACTGGGGCATGTTTTCGATATGGGTCAAAGGAACAGAAGTTTAGAGAGTATCCTCGGAGAGTAGCTCAGGATCAAGTTGCGGAGCAAAGGGGTGTCCAACCGCAGCGAGGAGGACCACCACCGCAGAGAGGCCGTGGGCAAGGTAGATGTGGCAATGGTAATGGACGAGGACGTGGGGCACATAGTAGGGGTGCTGGACATGCTGAAGCACGATAGCCAGCGTTGGTTTATACTGCAAGGCATCGAGAGGAGGGTGATGCTCCTGATGTTATAACCGGTACATTCCTCATTCATAGTATGCCTTACACTGCTTTGATTGATATGGGTTCCACTCACTCGTATGTTGCTTGTAATGTATCTGGGGTGTTGGGTGTGCTTCTTGAGGAGACTATGAGTGGGATGTCAGTGGTAAGTCCCTTGGGACACTCGGTTAAGGTAGATAAACACTTTAAGGGGGTGCCTTTAGAGACACAAGGTAGGATATTTGTGGGAGATTTGATGGAGCTGCCATTTAGGGAATTTGATCTTATTTTGGGAATGGACTGGCTAGCTAAGCATAGGGCGATGTTGGATTGTGCTGTTAAGAGAATGGTGCTAAGAACTACCGAGGAAAAGGAAATAATGGTCATAGGGGAGCGAAAGAACTATTTGTCCAATGTTGTCTTGGCTTTAAGGGCTGAGAAGTTGATTCGAAAAGGTTGTAAGGCATTCTTATCATTTGTGAGTCAAGCTAAACCTGAGGGAATGACTGTGAGTCAGTTGGAACCATCAAAGAATTTCAAGATTTATTTCCAGAAGAATTTCCTGGACTACCTCTGAATAGATAAGTTGAGTTTGGAATTGACTTGTTACCAGGAACAGCTCTAGTGTCAATTGCACCTTATCGGATGGCACCGAAGGAGTTGGTGGAACTGAAGGCTCAGATTCAAGAATTGTTGGATAGAGGGTTTATAAGACCAAGTATTTCTTCGTAGGGCGTACCAGTGTTGTTCGTAAAGAAGAAATATGGGACCATGCGAATGTGTATTGATTATTGGCAGTTGAACAAACTGACGATCAAGAACAAGTATCCTTTGCCAAGAATCGACGATCTATTCGACCAACTGAAAGGATCTTCGGTATTTTCTAAGATTGACCTTCGGTCAGGATATCATCAGTTGAGAGTTAAAGAGGGGGATATTCATAAGACGACATTCAGAACTCGGTATGGTCATTACGAGTTTTTGGTTATGCCCTTTGGTCTGGGTAATGCTCCGGCAGCATTCATGGATTTGATGAATCGGGTATTTCAACCGTACTTGGATCAGTTCGTAGTCGTTTTTATCGATGATATCTTGGTGTACCCGAAAACAGAAGAGAAGCATGATGAGCATCTTCGTATTGTGCTGCAAGTGCTAAGGGAAAAACAACTCTATGCAAAGTTCAGTAAGTGCGAGTTTTGGTTGAGTGAAGTAACTTTCTTGGGGCATGTTGTGTCTGCAGAGGGGATTAAGGTAGACCCTCGGAAGGTTGAGGCGATTCTAGAGTGGAAGCCGCCGAGGTCAGTAATAGAAATTCGAAGTTTTCTAGGGTTGGCAGGTTATTATCAAAGATTTGTGGAAGGATTTTCCATGTTGGCAGTGCCGTTAACAAAACTTATAAGGAAGGAAGCACCATTTGTTTGGAAAATAAGCAGCAAGAGGCTTTTGAGAAGCTAAAGAAGGTTCTGACTGAGGCACTAGTGTTGATTCAGCCAGAGTCTGGTAAGGATTTCACTGTGTACAGTGATGCGTCACATGTAGGTTTGGGCTGTGTGTTGATGCAAGAGGGTAAAGTGGTCGCTTATGTTTCACGACAGCTTAAGCCTCATGAGATAAACTATCCTACTCATGACTTGGAGTTGGCAGCAGTGATCTTTGCGCTTAAGATATGGAGGCACTACTTGTATGGGGAAAAATACATTATCTATACAGATCATAAGAGTCTTAAGTATTTACTGACTCAAAAGGAACTGAATCTTAGGCAGCGAAGGTGGATAAAGTTGTTGAAGGACTATGACTGTTCGATTGAGTATCACCCAGGTAAGGCAAATGTTGTGGCTGATGCATTGAGTCGAAGGATTGTGGCGGAATTGAAGGCAATGTTCGCTCGTTTAAGCTTGTATGACGATGGAAGCTTATTGGCAGAGTTACAAGTAAGACCAACTTGGGTGGAGTAGATTAAGAAGTAGCAGTTGGTGGATGAGTCGTTGGTTTCTCAGTTTCAGCAAGTTGAGAAGGGGGAGAATCCAGATTTTGGATTAAATGGTGATGGCCTTCTTTGTTTTCGAGGAAGAATTTGTGTGCCGAAGGACTCTGATTTGAGATTGATGATTTTGAAAGAGGCGTATGGTGGACCTTGTGCTATGCATCCAAGAGGAAGTAAGTTGTATCGAGACTTGCGGGAGCTGTACTGGTGGCCTGGGCTTAAGCGAGAAGTGACTGAATTTGTGGGAAAATGGTTGACGTGTCAACAAGTGAAAGCCGAACATCAACTGCCTTCAGGATTGTTACAGCTAGTGAAGATACCACTTTGGAAATGGGAAAGGGTGACTATGGATTTTGTAAGTGGTCTGCCAGTGACACCTTCTAAGAAGGACTCGGTATGGGTAATCATGGATAGGTTGACGAAATCGGCCCATTTCATACCTGTCCGAACCGATTACTCACTTTAGAGGTTGGCCAAGTTGTATTGGCAGAGATAGTTCGGTTGCATGGGGTGCCAGTATTGATAATTTCTGACCGTGACCCAAGGTTTATATCTCAGTTTTGGCAGAAGTTGCATGAGGCGCTGGGAACGCGATTGGATTTTAGTACAGTTTTTCACCCTCAGTCGGACGGGCAGTCAGAGAGGGTCATTCAGATTCTAAAAGACATGTTGAGGGGTTGTGTTATCGACTTTAGGGGCAGTTGGGAGGATTACTTGCCGTTGGCAGAATTCACATATAACAACAGTTACCAAGCGAGTATTCGGATGGCTCTTTACGAGGCACTGTATGGGCGGAGGTGTCGATCGCCTACTTGTTGGGCAGAGTTGGAGGAAAGGCAAGTACTTGGACCGGAGTTAGTAGTGGATACTGAAGACAAAGTTTAGGTGATCAGGAATCGATTAAAGGAGGCAGTGGATCGACAAAAGTCTTATGCTGATTTGAAATGTAAAGATATTGAGTATGCTGTAGGGGACATGGTATTTTTGAAGGTTTAGCCTTGGAAGAAAATATTGAGATTTGGCAAGAAGGGCAAGTTGAGTCCATAGTTCATTGGGCCTTATCGGATCTTTAAGCGGATAGGGTCAGTGGCTTATCAGCTAGAGTTACCTCCAAAGCTGGATCGTATTCACAAAGCCTTTCGTGTGTCCATGCTAAGGCGATATCGTTCTGACCCAACTCATATCGTGCCAGTTGCTAAAATTAAGGTACAGGTGGATTTGACCTTTGAAGAAGAACCTGTGCAAATACTTGACCGTGACGTCAAGGTGTTGAAGAGAAAGTCGGTCCCACTGGTGAAGGTACTTTGGAGAAACCATGGAAAAGAGGAAACTACATGGGAGTCCGAGGAGGCGATGCGTCAACAATATACTCAACTATTTGGATCAGGAAAAATTTCGAGGCTGAAATTTCTTTAAGGAGGGTAGAGTTGTAACATCCTGATTTTCAGGTTTTTCGTAATTTTTGAGAAATTGGTAAAGTTTTTAAATTTTGGGTAGTGGAATTCATAATTGGATTATGTAAATGGGCCTAAGGAAGGCCCATGTGTTGGTCAAAACCCGGTAGAATTTTTGAATTTTAAACTTAAGGAGTTAGGGGCTTTGGATAGGTGGCTTTATTTAAAGATGTGGGTAAAATGTAACACAAAAGAGCCCCTGGCAAAGTGGCTAGGTGACGCCACTAAGGATCTAAAAAAGTGGCGTGTAATTGGTTGGGGAGAGCCAAGGTTCGATTCTCTAAGCTAGCAATTGTGGTGTTCTTTTTATGTCTTGAGTAGGCAGGTGTTGGAAGTTGAATGGAACTCTATTGGAGAGAGTTTGAATCAGTCAAATGATTGAATTAAGGAGTGATAAGGGGACAGATTTTTGGGATTTGAAGGGTGGCTTAGAGTTGGCCGAATAGAGGGAATTAGAGGGGAGAAATCGACAGAGGAGTATTAGGTTAGTAATTCAGCATTTAGGGACTTAGTTGTGCCGTTTTCTTCTGTTTTAACACCACAGGAATTATTCTTTTCTTCCCTTTTTCTCCTCTAGCCGAATTTACCACCCTTTCCATCCATATTTCTTTCTTTTCTTTTCCAAAACCAATCTACTATTCCCTTTTTTATCTTCACTTTGCCGAAAAGCCACAAAAGCCGAAACCTATGAAGATTGGTGGTGCAGATTTCTTTTGGACCAGTAACCTTCTTTTCTCTTCACTTTTTGTGGCCGATTCTTCCATTTTCTAAACTCTAAGAAGTACAAAAAAAAAGAGGATGGTGGTAAGTATTTGTACTCCAAATCCATTTAGTAGTATAAATATTAAGAAAAGCCAAAACCCCCTATAGTTTAGGGAGGTTGTCGATTTGAGGTATAGGCCTTACTGGGCCTTTTTCATTTGATTTTTATGGTATGTGTAGTGAAATAGAGGAGCAACAAGGCTTAGGGTATCAGTTTTGGATAAGCTTGATCGTATCATCACACCCTGTGAAGGTAAGTGATCTATGGCCATTAGGGAATCTTTGGCCGAATATGGTAAGGTGGATTTGGGTTTGATAAGCTTGACTTGTACACTAAGAATGCTGATTATTTAATTATAGGTTTTCATGGGAGATTTTGTTAACAAACGTCACAAAACAGGTGTGTAATAACCTCTGTAAGATCTTAGACTAATAATCGCTGAAAAGCCGAAACGCTTAAAATCCGGCAATTTGGGGAACTTGAGATTTTGCATGTGGTTTTTGATATGATAAATATGAAATAGTCGGTGTTGGATCGACGGTACAAGTAAGAGCACAAATTTGTGCACGATGGTAAGTTGGGCCTCGATGGGTTGGAACTAGTCCAATGGGCTTCCGGGCCCATTTGGGTAAAATTGATAGAAAGTGGAACTTGGACAAATTGCATGTTAACATGGATAGAACTATTGTAAAAATTAGGTTAAGTGGGCTTAAAGAGCTAAATCAGCATTCATAGGGCCCATTAGGGGTTTTGGGCCCAAAAGCCTGAATTTGACAAAGTGCGTTAAAATTACTATTTAAACACTTGGAAGTATTGATAGTTGTTAATGAACATGGAAATCCCTTAATAATTGGTAAATTTACGAAATTACCCTTAGAATACGAAAAATGACTATTTTGCCCCTAGGTAAAAATAACTATAATACCTCTAGGGTTTAATTATGAATGTGATGCATGAGACATTGATATGACATAATATGCGCATGAGATGTTATGTGATGCACATGATATGCTATGATATATTCATTATTATGCATAGGTTGGGTTTTATATGGATGGAGGAAGTGCAAAAAGGGCTTTGCCCCAGTTATTAAAAGAGGCTAGGCCTCTAGTTATATGATAAAGCAGCTATGCTGCCACTGGAGAGTTTGGTTGGGTGGGTTGAGTTATTCCCCACATGGTGTGTTGGTTGGTACGAGTGGAGAGTAACGGATGGTGCGTTGAGTAGTCTCCCCAAATGGGTTCCATACATTTATTGATATTACAGGTGATATTGAAATGCGCCTATGGGCCATACCGTTTACAGTAAAGGTTTCGGCCCAGTGATATGATTAATGAAAAGGCTTCGGCCTAGTAACCGTTAAACGAAAGGCTTCGGCCCAGTATATGTCGAGACTGAATTTGGGCTTAGGCCCAGATATCTCGATTTTAGTTTGGGCTCACGAAGGGCTCGTTGCACACTGAGTTTCCAAACTCACCCCCTTTCCTTATCTTTGCAGGTGAGCCTTGATGTGGAGACTTGGGGCTGGAAGGGATTTAGAGTGGCCATGGTGATCGCTTTCAAAGTTTGCAATAAATAACCGGTTTACTTTTTAGTTTATTTTAACTATTATTACTGTAATATCCTGAATTAGGGCTTAATCGGAATAGTGGTTTCATGACCACAAATCCGAGATAGAAATAATTATTTTATAATTATTTTGATGATTATGATATGATTGCATGATTGTGTAAAAATTTCGTGATGAAATTCTATGCCTAAAGTGTTTAAATTGAAAGTAGGGACTAAATCGAATAAGTTGCAAAATTTGCATTCTAGAAGTTTTTAGTATGAAATTGCATTGAAATATTAATTAGGAGGTCTTAAATAGAAATTTGACCAATTTTAAGTTCATGGACAAAATTAGGACATGGAAGGAATTTTTGAAAGTTTAGTAAGGAGGGGCATTTTGGTCATTTGGATATTAAATGAAATAAAAAGGGAAAAATAACACAAAATAGTCATCTTCTTCATATGGTTGCTGCTGAATTTTGCTCTCTCCATAGCTAGGGTTTCTTCAACTTTCAAGCTCCATAGTAAGTGATTCTAAGCCCCGTTTTTAATGTTCTTTACGTTTTTAGAATCCCGGAAGCTCGATTAAGCTTATGCTAGCAATAATTCAACCTAGGGTTTATATTTGGAAAAATATCCATAGGTGAAATTTATGTATTTTGATGTTTTATGATAGAATATGAGGTTTTAAATTATGTTAGACAACTTGTGCTACTCGGTTTTGAGTGAAAACGAGTAAAAGGGCTTGATCGGTAAAAATACCTAATAGTCATAAGTACATGTTAGAGTGTGAATTTGATATTGTCATAGAAGGGAAAAATGATCAGAATGTCATAAAACATATGAATAAGGGATAAATTTTAATTCCCGAGCCTAGGGGCAAAAGTGTAATTATGCAAAAGTTTAGGGGCAAAAGTGTAATTTTCCAAAGTTCGTATTAAATGTTGTTTTGATGAATGTATGTATTAAATAAGATTAATTTGGTATTATAGATCAAGAGAAACGAGAATCAAGTCACGATCGAGGGAAAGAAAAGATTGTGGACTAAATTGCAAAATCTTTATATTTTGGTGCCAAGGTAAGTTCATGTGTAAATAATGTAGCATAATTGTTATTTTTAAGTTATTGATGTTAATTATATGATATGATGATTTTTTTATCGTGAAATATTATGCTTTGTGGTTAATGTTGAGTAATATGCAAATTATGTTTACTACTTGATAAAGATGAATTGCTACTTAGTATCGGTTTCGATATTTCGTGGAAGACGACTAATGTCAGATCGAGGGAAAAAGCCCGTTTGAACCTTAGGAATAGATTAGGATACAAGTGACATGTCACTAGGATGGTTGAGCATCCGAACTCGTTGAGTTGAGTCCAAGTTCACTTATGGATGCGAATGTTCGAACTTGTTGAGTTGAGTCCGAGTTCGTGAAATGTAACTAGGCATCCGAACTCGTTGTGTTGAGTCCGAGTTCACTTATGGATGCGAACGCCCGAGTTCGTTGAGTTGAGTCCGAGTTCACTTATGGGCGGGTTACATGATTGCTTGACTACATATGTGGCACTTATGTGCAAATTATCCGTGTATCCGAGTTATATTCCGATGTGTTCATCGGGTGAAAATTTCTATGAAATGGAAGAACACTTAAGATGCAAGTGACGTTTTGGTAAGTGTTGTAAAATGGGCACTTTGGACAGGTATGTACTTAACCCTCGGGTTGAAAATAGATACAACAACGATAAAGTGGTAAGATGATGAATGATGCTTAGAAATGTGATATATGTTTTGGTGATGTCATGCTAAGGTTGTTTAGTATAATTGTATTGTTATGTTACTTGTTATTTGCATATGAACTTACTAAGCATTTATTCTTACTCCTTCCTTTTCATTCATTGTAGTTTTGAACAAGTCAGCTCGGGAATCGGGACAGGTCGAAGTTTCGATCACACTATCCGAAGGATTTCTATTGGTAAATGGCTTGTAAAACTTAAGTATGGCATGTATAGCAATGTACCTATTTTGTGTAAATAATTTTATGATATGGCCATGTTTGGTTGAGAAAATGTTTGATATTGATAAATCATGGTGATGGCTAATTAGATCATGTTTGGATATCATGGAAGTTTAATAGGTTATCTAGTTCATAAAAAAATTCATGGAAAGATGAAACTTGCCTTAAAACAGAATATCGCTGCAGCAATGACATGAATTTAAAAAATCACTAAAAATAGTATGAGTGGAACTAAATGATGAGTAAGTTATGAAATTGAATCCTAATGAGTATATTTTCATGTGGATTGAACAAAATAGGCATATAAATTATATTTTATGAGATATTTAAACTTTTGTGAAACAGGGCCAGAATGATTTCTGGATCCCCCGTTCTGATTTTAAAAGTTTATAATAAATTTTAACAAAATAATTATAAGTTTTTATTTACATGTACAGATTCCTTATTGAGTCTAGTTTTAAGAGAAATAAACCTAATAGTCATTGAAATTTTTTATAGAGAGATATCTTATTCGTAATACACAGAGGTCAGAGCAGTCAAACTCTGAAACAGGGGAGACTTTAACTAATAAACTGTACTAATTGGCCCAACCAAAAATTCTAGAAAAAAATCAGTAAATAGATATATGAGTCTATATTTAGGAAAAATTTACGGATCTTGATTTTGAGTTTCGTAACTCAAGATATGATTTTTCTTGTAACTGTGATGCAGATAGCTAGAAAGCTGTGAATGTAGAAACAAATGATTCAAAGTACTTAAATTGATAAATTATGTTCGGTAACACCTCAAGCTCGATTCTGGCGTTGGTCTCGGGCGTGGGGGCGTTACATTTGGTGGTATCAGAGTAGGTTTAGTCGGTTCTTGGACTACGTGTTGTATGTACGGATTTTTGCTATACATGCCATATGTATAAATTGTGATAGTGTGACGACTTCTGACCTTTTTAAATGATTTTTATATAGTAAATGGATCCCGATCCAGCTATGGCAGATGAAGTAGAGAGTAATGCGCCAGCTCCGGCTGAAGGGGCAGCGCTGACTGAAAACCCACCTCCTACTGTTGGTCAGGGAGGAGGAGAAAGGGATCGGGAAGCCTTTCTCCAAATGATGAGTGCATGGTACACTGAGTTCGTTCGTACGAACCCAAATGTACGATCTCTCCCACCTCCTCCAATTCCTCAACCTATGCCTCCGATGCCTCAAGGAGTGGATATGATAAAATTTCACAGAAACCTTGTTGATAGAATTCGTAAACAAGGGGCTGAAGAATTTAGAGCAAATATTGATGATGATGCAAAGAAAGCAGAGTTCTGGCTTGAAAATTCTATCCGGGTATTTGATGAATTATCTTGTACACCTACAGAATGTTTGAAATGTGCTACATCTTTGTTGAGAGATTCAACCTATAATTGGTGGAAGACTTTAATTTCGGTGGTACCGAAAGAGAGGGTAACCTGGGAATTCTTTCAAGAAGAGTTTCGGAAGAAATATATTAGTGAAAGATTTATTGATCAGAAATGTAAAGAGTTTCTTGAGCTGAAGCAAGGTAATATGATAGTCTCAGAATATGAAAGAGAGTTTGTTCCATTGAGTAAGTATGTCAGGGAATATGTTCCTACAGAAGCCAAGATGTGCCGACGATTTGAAGACGAGCTCAACGAAGACATTAAGGTATTTGTCGGGATCCTTGAACCGAAAGAAATGGTAGTACTGGTTGATCGAGCTTGCAAGGCTGAAGAACTACTTAAAGGGAAGAGAAAGATAGAGGCTGAGACACGAAATTGGAAGAAAAGGCCAATGAGTAAGGCACCTTCACAGCAACCCGGAAAGTCAAGAAATATGAATCCTCGTTCCCAAGTTTCAGCTGGGCAATCATATGGAAATTTTAAGAAGTAAAATGTGGGTCCTAAATCTCAGAATACTTCTACAGCCAGTGTAGGGAACTCGAGATTTGTTAAACCCGAGTGCCAGCGGTGTGGTAGAAATCATTTTGGTCCGTACAAAGCAAATGAATGTTTTTGATGTGGTTCTCCAAATCATTTTATTAGAGACTGCCCAGAGAGAGCTGAGAAAGAAAAATTTTAGAATGTAAAAGCTAGTGGTGCAGACTTGAGGGGAAGGTATTCGAGAAAAGCTGGAAGTGAAACAAGCAGTAAGAATGTAGCCAAAGATGTAGCAGTTAGATCTGAAGGAAGAGCTCCGGCTAGAACTTATGCTATTAAAGCGCGTGAAGATGCTTCCTCACCCGATGTGATTACCGGCACATTTTCTCTTTGTGTTATTAATGTTATTGCTTTGATTGATCCCGGTTCTACTCATTCATATGTATGCATGAAGTTGGTGTCTAGTATGAATATACCTGTTGAGAACACAGAATTTATGGCTAGAGTGTCGAATCCGTTAGGCAAATGTGTGATAGTTGATAAAGTATGCAAGAAATATCCTTTAATGATTCGGGGTCATTACTTTCCGGCTGACTTGATGTTGTTGCCGTTTGATGAATTTGATGTTATTTTGGGTATGGATTGGTTGACATTGAATGATGCTATAGTAAATTGCAAAGAAAAGGTTATAGAATTAAAGTGTGAAAATGGTGAAACTCTACGGGTTGAATCAGATAAATCAGAGGCATTGTCTAGTGTGATTTCTTCGATGTCGGCTTAGAGATATTTGAGAAAAGGTTATGAAGCTTATTTGGCGTATGTAATTAATACAAAAGAAGTTAAAAAGAAAGTTGAATCAGTGCCGGTTGTGTGTGAATTTGCGGATGTATTTCCAGAAGAATTGTCGAGTTTGCCTCTAGTTAGGGAAGTAGAATTTGGTATTGATTTGATACCAGGAATAGCTCCAATCTCGGTTGCTCCATATAGAATGGCACCAATAGAGTTGAAAGAATTAAAGTCACAGTTGCAAGAGTTGACTGATAAAGGCTTTATAAGACCGAGCTTTTCACCTTGGGGTGCTCCTGTGTTATTTGTGAAAAAGAAGGATGGTTCTATGAGATTATGTGTTGATTATCGGCAGTTAAACAAGGTGACAATCAAAAACAAGTATCCATTGCCGAGAATTGATGATTTGTTTGATCAGCTAAAAGGAGCGACATGGTTTTCAAAGATTGACTTGAGATCTAGGTATTATCAGCTGCGAGTAAAAGAGTTAGATGTGCCTAAAACTACTTTTAGAACAAGGTACGGTCATTATGAATTGTTAGTTATGCCATTCGGGTTGACAAATGCTCCTGCTGTGTTTATGGATTTAATGAATTGCATATTTTGGCCATACTTGGACAAATTTGTTATGGTGTTTATAGATGATATTTTAATTTATTCAAAAGATGAGACAGAGCATGCTGAGCATTTGAGGATAGTTTTGCAAACTTTGAGAAATAAGCAGTTATATGCCAAGTTTAGTAAAAGTGAATTTTGGCTTCGGGAAGTTGGATTTTTGGGTCATATTGTTTCAGGTGATGGTATACGGGTTGATCCTAGTAAAATTTCAGCTATTATTGATTTTAAACCACCAAAAGCGAATGCGAAGTTAGAAGTTTCTTGGGGCTATTTGGGTATTATCATTTGTTTGTAAACGGATTTTCTATAATTCTTTGCTCCTATGACTAGACTACTCCAGAAAGGATGTTAAATTTGAATGGACGGAAGAATGTCAACAAAGTTTGAAGAATTGAAAAAGTTATTAATCAAGCACCAGTGTTAGTACAACCCGAATCAGGTAAAGAATTTGTGGTGTATAGTGATGTTTCTCTAAATGGCTTGGGGTGTGTACTCATGCAATAAGGAAAAGTGGTGGCTTATGCTTCGAGGCAGTTAAAACCTCATGAGAGGAATTATCCTACTCACGATTTGGAATTGGCTGCGGTGGTATTTGCTTTGAAGATTTGGCGACATTATTTGTATGGTGAAAAGTGCCGAGTATATACTGATCACAAAGTCTTAAATACTTGATGTCACAAAAAGACTTAAATTTGAGACAGCGTAGATGGTTGGAGTTATTGAAAGATTATGAGCTTGTTATTGATTATCATCCGGGAAAAGCGAATGTGGTTGTCGATGCTTTAAGCAGAAAGTTGTTGTTTGCTTTGAGAGTTATGAACACTCAGTTGAAAATGTCAGATGATTGTTCGATTCTAGCAATGATAAGAGCTAGACCAATGTTTTTACAAGAGATTTCTAAAGCTCAGAAAAATGATCAAGATTTGCTAGCCAAGAGAAGACAGTGTGAAGCTGATACGGGATCAGATTTCAAAATCGGTTCTGATGGTAGCTTGATGTTTAAAAATTGGATTTGTGTACTGAAAAATGATGAGTTGATTCAAAAGATTTTGCATGAAGCACATAATGGCTGTTTGGCGGTTCATCCGGGCAGTATGAAAATGTATAATGACTTGAAGAAAATGTATTGGTGGAGTGGAATGAAAAGAGATATTTCCGAGTTTGTATCAAAGTGCTTAATTTGTCAACAGGTGAAAGCTGAACACCAAGTGCCTTCAGGGTTACTTCAGCCTATTATGGTTCCTGAATGGAAATGGGATCGGATTACTATGGATTTTGTTTTAGGGTTGCCATTGACTCAGGAAAGAAAGATACCATCCGGGTAATAGTTGTGATCGACTAAATCGACTCATTTTATTCCGATGCGACGCACGGATTATTCTCTTAATAAGTTGGTTGAATTGTATATCTGTGAGATTGTTAGACTTCATGGAATGCCTTTGTCAATCATTTCGAATAGAGATCCGAGATTTACTTCACGGTTTTGGCAAAAGTTGCAAGAGGCATTAGGTACAAAGTTAAATTTCAGCACTACCTTTCATCCACAAACCGATGGGCAATCGAGACGATGAATTCAGATTCTTGAAGACATGCTCAGATGTTGCGTATTGGAATTTCAAGGTAGTTGGGAAAGGTACTTACCGTTGGTAGAATTTGCTTATAATAATAGTTATCGAGACGAGTTTGAAAATGGCACCTTATGAAGCATTATATGGTCGTAAGTGTCGAACGCTTTGTATTGGGTGAACTCAAGGAAAATCAGATTTATGGAGTTGATCTAATAAAAGAAACCAGAAGAAAAGGTGAAAGTGATTCGAGATTGTTTGAAAGTCGCTTCAGATAGACAGAAATCTTATGCAGATTTGGTGATAAGGTATTTTTGAAAGTGTCTCCATGGAAGAAAGTCCTTAGATTTGGACGGAAGGGCAAGTTAAGTCCACGTTTTATTGGGCCGTATGAAATAATTGAAAAAGTTGGACCGATAGCATATCGGCTAGCATTACCACCTGAATTAGAGAGGATTCATGATGTGTTCCATGTATCTATGCTACGTCGGTATCATTCAGATCCTTCACATATAATTTCACCGACAGAAATTGAACTACGACCGGATATGACTTACGAAGAAGAACCGATTAAGATCTTAGCTCGAGAGGTCAAGAAACTAAGAAATAAAAGTGTCGCTCTCGTGAAAGCATTGTGGCAAAAGCATGGGGTAGAAGAGACTACATGGGAACTGAAGAAACTATGAGAAACCAATACCCACACACATTTCTGGTAAGATTTTCGAGGACGAAAATCCTTAAAAGGGGGGAGAGTTGTAATATCCTGAATTAGGGCTTAATCGGAATAGTGGTTTCGTGACCACAAATTCGAGATAGAAATAATTATTTTATAATTATTTTGATGATTATGATATGATTGTCTGATTGTGTGAAAATTTCGTGATGAAATTCTATGCCTAAAGTGTTTAAATTGAAAGTAGGTACTAAATCGAATAAGTTGCAAAATTTGCATTCTAGAAGTTTTTAGTATGAAATTGCATTGAAATATTAATTAGAAGGTCTTAAATAGCAATTTGACCAATTTTAAGTTCATGGACAAAATTAGGACATGGAAGGAATTTTTAAACGTTTAGTAAGGAGGGGCATTTTGGTCATTTGGATATTAAATGAAATAAAAAGGGAAAAATAACACAAAATAGTCATCTTCTTCATATGGTTGCTGCCGAATTTTGCTCTCTCCATAGATAGGGTTTTTTCAACTTTCAAGCTCCATAGTAAGTGATTCTAAGCCCCGTTTTTAATGTTCTTTACGTTTTTGGAATCTCGGAAGCTCGATTAAGCTTATGCTAGCAATAATTCAACCTAGGGTTTATATTTGGAAAAATACCCATAGGTGAAATTTGTGTATTTTGATGTTTTATGATAGAATATGAGGTTTTAAATTCTGTTAGACAACATGTGCTACTCGGTTTTGAGTGAAAACGAGTAAAAGGGCTTAATCGGTAAAAATACCTAATAGTCATAAGTACATGTTAGAGTGTGAATTTGATATCGTCATAGAAGAGAAAAATGATCAGAATGTCATAAAACATAAGAATAAGGGATAAAGTTTAATTCCCGAGCCTAGGGGCAAAAGTGTAATTATGCAAAAGTTTAGGGGCAAAAGTGTAATTTTCCAAAGTTCGTATCAAATGTTGTTTTGATGAATGTATGTATTAAATAAGATTAATTTGGTATTATAGATCAAGAGAAACGGGAATCAAGTCGCGATCGAGGAAAAGAAAAGATTGTGGACTAAATTGCAAAATCTTTATATTTTGGTGCCAAGGTAAGTTCATGTGTAAATAATGTAGCATAATTGTTATTTTTAAGTTAATTATATGATATGCAGATTTTTTTATCGTGAAATATTATTCTTTGTGGTTAATGTTGAGTAATATGTAAATTATGTTTACTAAATAAATATGAATTGCTACCGAGTATCGGTTCCGATATTCTGTGGAAGACGGCTAATGTCAGATCGAGGGAAAAATCCCGTTTGAACCTTAGGAATAGATTAGGATACAAGTGACATGTCACTAGGATGGTTGAGCATCCGAACTCGTTGAGTTGAGTCCGAGTTCACTTATGGATGCGAACGCCCGAGCTCGTTGAGTTGAGCCCGAGTTCACTTATGGGCGGGTTACATGATTGCTTGATTACATATGTGGCACTTATGTGCAAATTATCCGTGTATCCGAGTTATA
The DNA here is from genome assembly GCA_025698475.1 of Gossypium anomalum. NCBI lineage: Eukaryota > Viridiplantae > Streptophyta > Magnoliopsida > Malvales > Malvaceae > Gossypium > Gossypium anomalum. Next base: position 47,584,632 of record CM046964.1, read on the forward strand.
TTCCGATGTGTTCATTGGGTGAAAATTTCTATGAAATGGAAGAACACTTAAGATGCAAGTGACGTTTTGGTAAGTGTTGTGAAATGGGCACTTTGGACAGGTATGTACTTAACCCTCGGGTTGAAAATAGATACAACAACGATAAAGTGGTAAGATGATGAATGATGCTTAGAAATGTGATATATGTTTTGGTGATGCCATGCTAAGGTTGTTTGGTATAATTGTATTGTTATGTTACTTGTTATTTGCATATGAACTTACTAAGCATTTATGCTTACTCCTTCCTTTTCATTCATTGTAGTTTTGAACAAGTCATTTCGGGAATCGAGGCAGTCGAATTTTCGATCACACTATCCGAAGGATTTCTATTGGTAAATGGCTTGTAAAACTTAAGTATGACATGTATAGCAATGTACCTATTTTGTGTAAATAATTTTATGATATGGCCATGTTTGGTTGAGAAAATGTTTGATATTGATAAGTCATGGTGATGGCTAATTAGATCATGTTTGGATATCATGGAAGTTTAATAGGTTATCTAGTTCATAAAAAAATTCATGGAAAGATGAAACTTGCCTTAAAACAGAATATTTCTGCAGCAATGACATGAATTTAAAAATCACTAAAAATAGTATAAGTGGAACTAAATAATGAGTAAGTTATGAAATTGAAGCTTAATGAGTCTATTTTCATGTGAATTGAACAAAACAGGCATATAAATTATGTTTTATGAGATATTTAAACTTTTGTGAAATAGGGCCAGAATGATTTCTGGATCCCCTGTTCTGACTTTAAAAATTTATAATAAATTTTAAAAAAATAATTATAAGTTATTATTTACATTTACAGATTCCTTATTGAGTCTAGTTTTAAGATAAACAAACCTCATAGTCATTGAAATTTTTTATAGAGAGATATCTAATTCGTAATACACAGAGGTCAGAGCAGTCGAACTCTGAAATAGGGGAGACTTTAACTAATAAACTGTACTAATTGGCCCAACCAAAAATTCTAGAAAAAAATTAGTAAATAGATATATGAGTCTAAATTTAGGAAAATTTACGAATCTTGATTTTGAGTTTTTTAACTCGAGATATGATTTTTCTTGTAACTGTGACGCAGATAGCTAGAAAGCTGTGAATGTAGAAACAAATGATTCGAAGTACTTAAATTGATAAATTATGTTCGGTAACACCTCAAGCTCGATTCCGGCGTCGGTCTCGGGCGTGGGGGAGTTACAATTACTATTTGTTCTTGGGTTGTAATAAGGCCATTTTAACTATTTTTTATTTTTAATAATTCTATACTTTTCTGGTAATAATTCAAAATGGGTTAGAACGTGTTTTCAAAATGATATTCGTTTTCAAAATAATGCAACGATTCAATTAATCGATCTATCTAAAATATACTTAAATAAATTTTGACTCATTTACCAAAGTGTGGCAATGGTTGTGGGCATGTCTAGGATTGGATCCAATCGAGAGCTTGGTACTTAGCCTTCATGCTTCACCTCCTCTGGTTCGGATACCTACCTGGTGCACAGCTTCCATTCACTTTGTTAATTTAGCAAAGACTATCTTTTAAAACACTAAGAAGGGCGTAGATAGAGACATGGGTTTTTAAAACTTCAGTGTGACTCGTCGGATTCGGCCATAACGTCTGGGTCGGGTTTGGGGTGTTACATCCAGATTAGGGTGAAACCTTATAAGGGGATCCATAGATCGAGTTAATACAACCCTAGGGTGTTAATTAGAAAGAAATTTCAATTATTCAATCTAGGGTTGACATTATTAGTCTTGAATAGGGATAATAACATAACTTAGGGATTTCTACAGAACAAGTTAAATGAATAAATCGTCCGATTCGGAGCCAAAATAACAAGTGAAGTCTAGGTGGATTTTTCCTTAGGTATTTTCTTAATTCAATAATTTTTCCAAAAGTAATTCCCTAATTCTATTTTCTGTGATCTCTTAGTTTAGTTAATTAGTTAATTAAAACAAACCCCATTATTCTTAGGCTAGATAATAAAAAGACAGTCATTACTAGTACTTTTGGTTCCTTTGGGTTCGACAATCCGGTCTTGCTAAAGCTATATACTGTTTGATAGGTACACTTGCCTACGTCGTGATAATAGTTAGTTTCAAGAACGATTAATTATAAATTTATAAAACTTATCACGAAAAATCACGATCAAGTTTTTGGCACCGTTTCTGGCGAGCTAAAATATTAGGAACACTCAATTTTTATTACTTTAGCCATTTACTTTTACTACAATTTAATTTTGTTTTTGTTTTTATTTACTAAATTTTCTTTTTCTGGCAGGTTCTTATAGTTTATGACTAGAAGAAACCCGTCGGGACCATTACTTTTTGACAAAGAAATCGATCACACTGCTCGTAGAAACCGAAGAGAAATGAGGCAAAGCCTAAGATACACAGAGGAAGAGCAAGAATCTCAACTACAACCGAGGAGATGGCTAAAAATCAAGAATATCCGCTACCTCCTGCGATACTCGCTGATCTAGTAAATCAGAATCCTGCTTCTCGTACTATGTTTGATTATGCTAAACCTAATTTAACAGGAACTGAGTCAAGTATAATTAGGCCTGCTATTGCTGCAAATAATTTTGAACTGAAACCAAACACAATTCAAATGATACAACAATTTGTTTAGTTTGATGGTTTGCAAGACGAGGACCCCAACACTCACTTGGCAAATTTTCTGGAGTTTTACGACACATTTAAAATTAATGGAATTTCTGACGATGCCATTCGTCTTCGGTTGTTCCCTTTTTCGTTGAGGAACAAAGCTAAATAGTGGTTCAACTCATTACCACAAGGATCAATCACTACTTGGGAACAAATGACCGAAAAGTTTTTATTAAAGTATTTTTCGCAGGCTAAGATGGCCAAATTACGTAATGATATCTCTTCTTTTGTGCAGATGGATTTAGAAACACTTTACGATGCATGGGAGAGATACAAGGACCTACTGTGAAGGTGCCCTCACTATGGGTTACCTTTATGGCTGCAAGTTCAAACGTTTTACAATGGTGTAAACCCCTCAACAAGACAGATGGTTGATGCAGCAGCTGGGGGAACCATTAACAACAAAACACTTGAAGCGGCTTACGAATTTATCGAGGAAATGTCACTGAATAACTATCAGTGGCAAGCCATGAGGACTAAGCCAACCAAAACAGCAGGCGTTTATAGCATTGATTCGGTTACTATGCTGTCAAATCAGGTAGAACTTCTAAACAAAAAGATTGATGGTTTACTTGGTTCTACGTAGGTACATCCAGTAATGCAATGTGAAGCAAGTGGAGGTGGATCAAGCAATTCAGAATATCCACCCTATGGCCACAACATGGAGAACGAGCAATTAAATTACATGGGTAATAATCCTCGATCTCAAAATACGTATAACGCAGGTTGGAGGAATCACCCAAACTTCTCATGGGGAGGTCAAGGAAATCAGAGACCACCACCACCCTCAGGCTTACAACAACCACCTTACCAACAAGAGAAAAAGCCGAACCTTGAGAAGATGCTATTCAAATTCATCTCAGTGTCAGAAACTCATTCCCAAAATAAAGAGACAGCACTTAAAAATCAACAAGCGTCTATCCAAGGGCTCGAAACTTAGATAAGCCAGTTGTCCAAACTAATTTCTAAACGACCACAAGGTAGCTTACCAAGTAAAACTGAACCTAGCCTGAGGGAACAACTCAATGCGTTTAATGTTCAAGGTGAATAAGGATTCATTTAGCTTGAGCCAGAACAGAGGTCAGAAACTGTGGTAAGAAAAGGTAAAGGTGAGGTAGGTCACAATGAAAACAAAACAGTAAGTGTAGAATATAAACCTTGTGTGCCATATCCCAACGTGACAAGGAAAGACCGCTCAAATGAAAATTTGGTAAATTCCTTAAACTCTTAAAACAATTACATATCAACTTACCGTTTATTGAAGCTCTCTCGCAGATGCCAAACACAATGAAATTTTTAAAGGAGCTTTTAGCAAATAAGCGAAAACTAGACAAGGCATCGCATGTGGAGCTAAACATAGTTTGCTCAGCTATTCTATAGAATAAGCTACCTAACAAATTAAAAGATCCAAGGAGTTTTACAATTCCTTGCTTAATATGTAGTTTAGATGTTGATAATACATTAGCAGATTTAGGGGCTAGCATTAACGTCATGCCTTACAAAATGTTTAAGCAACTAGGTCTTGGGAAACCCAAATAGACTAGGATGAGCATTCAATTAGCAGATAAAACTATCAGATTCCTAGAGGTATTATTGAAGATGTGCTAGTTAAAATCGATAAATTTATATTTCCCGTTGACTTCGTTGTTCTAGACATAGAGGAGGATAGCAACACTCCTTTAATTTTAGGAAGGCCCTTTTTAGCAACTACTAGAACAATTATTGATGTTGGCACAGGTGAACTCACACTTCGTGTGGGAGACGAAACAACCACCCTTCAAGCTCGCAATTCTGGCAACACATCAAAAATTGAAGGTGATTGTATAAACCATTCTACTAAAACTGACAATATGGTGCAACCTACTTTGCAGGAAATGAATTTGAAGGATATACATGAGCCATGTTCAAGCAACGGTACAGAACCTATTCTTGAAAAACGAAGGTTACAAATCAAGGAGCTAGATGAATGGTGAACACATAAACCGAGAATATACGATAAACCAAAACTACGCTAGAACGAGCTCAATACCTCACCAAATCAACTTAAGGTTGGAGATAAAGTTCTATTAGACGCCGCAAATCCTCACATTGCCACTGCCAAACCGAACGAAGGAATTCCTCTTACAGTACTTAGCATTTTCCCATTCGGTACGGTCGAGATAAGTCATCCCAAATTTGGCACTTTTAAGGTAAGCAATACCCGCCTAAAACCTTATTTCGATGAGATTGATAGTAGGAATGAGGAGTATAAACTCCTCAAACCACAATGACCATTTAATGGAGAGGTAAGTCGAGCTTAGACTATAAATAAGCGCTTCTCGGGAGGCAACCCGAGCACTAACAGTCTTAACTTCTTTAAATTCTAGTGTTTAACCCCTAGCTTACTAACGGAGTTCTTGAATACAGGTTTACCACACTCACACGGGCTATGATAAATGACCATGGCCATCCGACATGGCCGTGGATAAACCTGTCAAGTTAACACGGGCGTGGGAGAAGCAAACGAAGCTAGACACGGCCGTTCGACATGAAAGTGTGCATCAACACGCCCAAGGCACACGGGCGTGGGGTGAATGTTGGACACGCCGAAATTTAGAAAAACACAAAACACACGGGCTGAAATTGGGGCACATGGGCATGTCCCTTGGCCGTGTGCCCCAAAATATATAAATAGGCTTCACTATTCATCATCTTCTTCACCCAAAAATTCCTAACCCTAGCTACTGCAAGTCCACACGCCCTCCCTGCCACGCCCGTGCACTGCTTCCAATTCTATTTTTAACGCTTATTCTCCCCTTTCTAGTGTTTGTTTTCTCTTTTCTCTTTTATTTTACTTACTGCTAATGCTATTTATCATAATAATCTACATTTTTTTCACATTATTTTTATTTTTCTATCACTCAAATTCCATGTCTAGGGTAGTTATCATGTATTTCATGTTGAAGTTTTCACTTATTCCATGATTTCTCAAGCTCTATTTACCTATTCTAAGTTAATATTCGTAGTTCTCACTTGCTTACTATTCCTTGCCATTTTAACCCATGCATTATAATACATTCATGCTTTTTTACATTTCCATAAAGTTCTTTGTCACTTTTATATTCATGCTACTACCATGCCAATGCCACAAAAGTATGCCATAAGATTGATTAGTTTGGTTAAGTTTGTTAGTGTTAGTAGTTGTGGCTGAAATTATTTATGACTTTTTCCTTTTTGAATTTGTTTTCGTTTTACCTTGACCATTCATCAAGACGATATAATGGTTTTGCTTGCAAGTATACCATGTCGCTTCACGAGGAAAGAAATCCGCCGTCCCCGCTTCGAAGAAAAGGAAGGGAGCGTCATCCTCCTCGAGTCCCACTGCTGAAATTCACCACCCCTTCCTGCAGTTCCCCATTGGGCCCCAAGAAGAACTTTTCCAAATACTCCAGGCCCGACCTTTAATTGCTGGTTGTTGCATCGACTAGGCTGCAGTAGAACAAGTCCAATTGGCTGATGTGATTCGGGCCCGCCTCACAACCGACTCATGGAACTTCTTCTTTGAGATCGTCGAGCCAACGTATCTCGAGCTCACTATGGAACTATGCTCAACATTCCATCTTCAAACCGTAATAACCAACTATTATGACCCCGGCACGGTCCAATTTTGCCTTGGCGGTCTAGTCAGCCAGTTGAGCGTTCTAAAGTTTGGTTCAACACTGGGCCTTTACACGGAGGAGTTCTAGGAGGAGAACGACCTCGATACCCTCAACCGCCATATCCATTACTCTCCCTCGAAGTGTTGGAGAGCCCTCGTCCCTCGCTCAGCCACCTACGGCTCCAGTCGCTCCAAGGCATCAACTCTCCCTCCTTCCTTAAGGTACTTACACTCTATCTTAGCTCATACTTTGACAGGGAGGAGATAGAGCACCGGCGTCGTCAACACTCATAACGTCTATTTCTTATGGTGTATGTCGCACGGGCACGTCTTTGACCTCGTCTATTTCATCGCCCTTGCCATTCGACATCAAACAGAGCGACATCCGAAGGGGGTCATCTCCATTGGCCCTTACGTGACTCGACTGGCCCGATACTTCAGGCTCCTCAATTCTGCGGCATAAGAATCATCCCTTACCCTCATTGGCCAGATGTCTCCACAAGGCATCTCGAGCATGCTAAGCATGAGGATGATCGAAAAGCACCGAGGAACTACCCTCCTCAATATCGTCTCGCCCAATCAACCGAAGAGGAGACCCCAGAGAACATTACTGATGATGTCCCTTCATACCACGAGGACCCATCATCTCAGCCACCACGCTCCCATCACCCAGTTCATGCGGCGGCTTCATATGCTGACATTTCTGAGCACCTCACTCGATTTGAGCAGTAGTGTTTTCAACGATTTGATAACATTGATGCTACTCTACAGTAGATTTGTCAGCACTTCCACATCTCATCACTACCACGACCTTGCGAACCATCCAGCGATGATGATATTTAATTTTATCTTACCTTTATTTTTATTTTTATTTATCAATGTTTTTATTAATTTCACTTTTAACTTTTAATGTTATTTCCTTTTTGCTACTATTTTATATTTAGGTTTTATAAACAAATTTTAATCTCGGCTAATTCTTTATGAGTAATTATTTTTCCTTATATCCCCTAAAAAAGTTCCTGATTTTATCACAGATATAAAAAGCTACATAGCTCACAATTACTAGGAACTTTAAACTCCATTGGAAAAGGTTCTCCATGACTACCATGCCCTACTCGATCACGAGATATAATATTCTTTTGGCGCAGCACTTGTGGAACCCAACCTCTACCACCACCGGAGTATCCTCCTCCATTCTACATAATTCCAAAATAGGTAGTTCGTTCATTTAACACTCTGGAAGTTTCATTTCTCTCCCTATCTTATGATATTATATCTCTATTTGCCACTAACTTTATCTTTGTACATTGAGGGCAATGTACATCTTAAGCGTGGGGGGTATTCATTTCATTGTCAGAAAAATCCCTGAATATTGCCTTGTTCTCTTGCAAATCTATCATATCACTTTTAGGATGAATTTTGATTAATTTATGATTTGTATTGATATATCTTGAATTAAAACATAGACAGTCACGTATTGATTATTTAAACTTTAAGACATTAGAGAATTAAGCATGATAAGTTGATTTTTGAGAATTGAAAATTTTAGGTTGTTTCCCCAAGTTTAGGTATTATCTTGAATTGAAATCCACAAGTTTAAACATCAAAAAGCCATAATTTTTGTGAGATTTTGAGCCTTTAAGGAGCATCTATTATTTCTTTCATGCTCACTTTTATTATTGCTTGAGTGCGTCAATATCGAATTGCTATTCTAGAACTTGCTTGATTATGCATGTCAAGACCACACCATTTGATTTGATATGTTAAGATGATAGAGGCACTTGGGATTAACCCACTCATGCCATGAAAAGCCTACCTCCACGATTAACCCTTAGTAAACCCCTTTAAGCATAACAAGCCACTTCTTGTATTACCCTTAATATTAACCCTTAACTCATTATTGTTGAAATCCCCTCAATTAATTTGATCCCTATTTTTGTCTAGATTTGATTTGAATAAATTGCTTAGCTATGTCTTGTTCTTAGTAGTTAGTCTATGTTATTTGACTTGTTCTTAAAAAAAATGTATACATATTAGTAGTAGTGATCTTTTGTTTTTGAGCTTAAGTATTGAAATTCCATATTCTGAGAAGAAACTCTATTGTATGCAAGTGATGATTAAATATTTTTCTAGTTAAGTAATTTTTTAATTCAATCTCGATTCTAACCTTTTCTTTTAGCTTGTGACCACACCCCCTAACTGAGCCTCATTACAACCCTCTAAAGACCTTTTGATTGATGTATCACCTCAATATATAGTGGTGGAGATTTAATTTTCATGCAAGCCTATGGTAATAACTTGTCATATTGACTATTGAGGAGATTTGATTTTCGAATCAATGCTAACTACTTAGATGAGGGGAGATGCCTATGTTTTTCATGATTAAATACTCAACTTGGAATGTTTGAAACTTTAATGTTCTTTTAGTTGAATTCTCAATGTATGATTACTTATGGATTAGTTTGAGATATTATTGATAGGAATTATAAGTTGAGAAAAAGGAATTCTTAATTGTGAATTGAGGATTTTGCTTAAGGACAAGCAAACGCTTAAGCGTAGGGGTATTTGATAAACCGTAATTTATACATATTTTCATCCCCTGCTTAACACATTTATGAATGATTTCTCCTTAGATTTGGTGAATTTGATGCTCCCAATCCTTTAATTTCATGTTTTATACTTAGGTGAGCATAGGAGAGCAAAAAGAACAAGACGGGCCAAAAACAGAGAAATGGGCCAAAGTGGGAAAATAACACGGCTTGGACTTCCTCACACGAGCAGAACACACGCCCGTGCCATTCTAACAGGCTCAACCACGGCTAACACAACTTCAGCACGGGCGTGTTGATCTCTTAGCCTCAACCACGGCCTGAAGTAATCGTACACGGGCGTGTCACACGTGCATGTCCCTGCCAAGCCCTAGTTAAGTTCTATTCGAAAAAGGGTGATTCTTAGGGCTTTTAGGCATTCTAAAGCCTATTTAAACACCCTAGAGGAGGACTAAAGAGGAGACGGAGAATAGGGATCAAGGAACTACTCCAAGAAAGCTGATTGATCCATCTCAGAAGTCGGATTCATCATCAAGACTGAAGATCTCTCCTCAATTTCCCTTCAGATTTTTGGGTTTTCTTTATGTTTTGTATTCATTATTCTTCTAAGATATTTTCCTTTTTAATTATGAACTAAAACCCCTAAATACCTAAGGGGAATGAAACCTAAACGAATCTTGCTATTATTTTCTGAATTGTATGATAAATATTTGACTTGTTCTTAATTATGTGTTCTTAATTCTTGTTTCAGTCTTTCAGGATATTGATTCAAGTCAATGCTCTTAGTTGGAGGATGAATAGTCCCTGTCTAAGAGTGACTTTGTCATAATTAAGCGGAGTTGATTGCGCACCTAGAGATAGAGTGACAAGATTTTGTCGGATTAGGGTGAAACTTAATAAGGAGATCCATAAATCGAGTTAATGCAACCCTAGAGTGTTAATTAGAAAGAAATTTCAATTATTCAATCTAGGGTTGACGTTATTAGTCTTGAATAGGGATAATAACAAAACTTGGGATTTCCACTTAACAAGTTAAATGAATAAATCGTCCGATTCGGAGCTAAAATAACAAGTGAAGTCTAGGTGGATTTTTCCTTAGGTATTGTCTTAATTCAATCGTTTTTCCAAAAGTAATTCCCCAATTCTATTTTTTGTGATCTCTTAGTTTAGTTAATCAGTTAATTAAAACAAACCCCATTATTCTTAGGCTAGATAATAAAAAGATAGTCATTACTAGTACTTTTGGTTCCTTTGGGTTCGACAATCTGGTCTTGCTAAAGCTATATACTGTTCGATAGGTACACTTGCCTACGTCGTGATAATAGTTAGTTTCAAGAACGATTAATTATAAATTTATAAAACTTATCATGGAAAATAACGATCATCCTTGTATCTCTCTCTTGCATCGTAAAGTGTTTCTAAATCTATCTGCACAAAAGAAGAGATATCATTCATTAATTTAGCCGTTTTAGCAGGCGGGAAATATTTAAGCAAAAAATTTTTGGTCATTTGTTCCCAAGTGGTGATTGACCCTGGTGGTAATGAGTTCAACCACTTTTTAGCCTTATTCCTTAATGAAAAGGGAAATAACCGAAGGCGAATGGCATAATCAGAAATGCCATTGATCTTAAAAGTGTCGCAGAGTTCCAGAAAATTCACTAAATGAGTATTTGGACCCTCGTCCTACAAACCATTAAACTGAACAAACTGTTGTATCATTTGAATCATGTTAGGTTTCAGTTTAAAATTATTTGCAGCAATAGCAGGCCTAACTATACTCAATTCAGTTCTTGTTAAATTAGGTTTAGCATAATCATACATAGTACGAGGAGCAGGATTCTGATTAACTGGATTTGCAGCAACCACAGGGGGTAGCGGATTATTCTGATTATCAACCATCTCCTCGATTGTAGTATGGATATCGTCCTCTCACTCTTCCTCTATGTATTGTAGGCTTCGCCTTATTTCTCTTCAGTTTCTGCGAGCTGTGCTTTCGATCTCACTGTCAAAAAGTAGTCATAAACTATAAAAACCTGCCAGAAATTGAAAGAAAAATTTAGTTATTTAAGGAAAATTTAAATTTAAATTAAATTGAAATAAAAATAAAAATGGCTAAAGTAATAAAAATTAAGCGTTCCTAATATCTTAGTCCCCGACAACAGCGCCAAAAACTTGATGGTCGCTAAACTAACTAAAAATTCGACTAAGGCAAGCACACCTATCGAATAGTAGTATAGTTTTGGTGAGACTGGAAATATCGTATCCACGAGGACTAAAAGTACTAGTAATTACTTTCTTTTTATTATCTAGCCTAAGAATTAAATGGTGTTTTTAAAATAAAACTAATTATCTAATTAACTAAGATTACGATAGAGATGAAAGTTGGAAAATACTTTAGGAAAACTGATGGAAAAGACAATATCCAAGGGAGAATCCACCTAGACTTCACTTATTACCTTTGAATTAGACGATTTATTCACTTGACTTAATTCGTAGAAATCCCTAATTTATGTTAATATCTCTCTTGAGACTAGAAACAACTAACTTTAGGTTGATTAATTGAAATTTCTTTCTAATTAAAACCCTATTGTCGCATTAATCCATGGATTCCCTTATTAGATTTGACTCTAATCCGGCAGATTTATGTCATCCTATCTCTAGGATTGCATGCAACTCCACTTAATTATGAATGATCTACTCTTAAACAGGGACTTTTTCTCCACTGAGTAAGCACATCAAAAACCTGAATTAATATCCTGGAATATTAAAGCAAGGGTTAAATTCACAATTAAGAATAAGAACAAGTATTTATCATATAACTCAAATAATAATAAGATCCGTCATAGGTTTTATCTCCCTTAGGTATTTAGGGAGTTTAGTTTATGATAATAATGGAAAACATCTCAAAGTTTGGAAAACAACAAAACATAAAGAAACTCAAAGAACTTCTAGGAAATTGGATGGAAATCTTTAGTCTTGATGTAGATCCAGCCTCCAAGGTGATTCTGATGGCTTTCCTTTAGTATTTTCTGCCTTCTACTCTGCGTATCCCCTTCAATCTTCTTCTAGGGTCTTTATATAGGCTTTCGAATGCCCAAAATAGCCCAAAATTAGCCTTTTTCGAGTAGAACTAGACTTGGGCTTGACAGGGATACGGCCGTGTGCCACGCTCGTGTGAAGGTGCTCAGGCCGTGTGCAATTCTGACTTGGATTAATGTCGACACGGCCATGACACACGGGCGTGTGGTATACCCGTGTGTTACACCCGTGTGTTACACACGGGTGTGTGGATCACCCGTGTGGAAGTGCTTAGGGTGTGTGAAACACTATTTTAGGCCCATTTGGTCTATTTTTGGCCCGTTTCTCGCTCTTCTCGCTATCCTAAGCTTTCCTGAGTATAAAACATGAATTTAAAGGATTAAGAGCATCGAATTCAATAAAACCAAGGAAAAATCATCCATAAATATGCCAAGCATGGGGTAAAAATATGTATATATTACGGTTTATCAAACACTCTTGAATAAGAGTTCAAATTCCGCACAACCTCTCCCCTTTACAAATCCCACATTCCCCTCTTAAAATCCCTCATCGAATATCTCCTCAACCGCCCATTAAAAACTCTTCAAAATCCTTAGTTTTAGTCAACCTAGGACACCTCCTCAGCACCTGCAACAAAATAAATACTCCCTTTATCAACCTCAAGCGTCAAACCTCAAACGTCAAGGCCACTCCCCACACAGCTTGCCAATATGCCAACACACTTTATATGCCATGAATTCCCCCCAATCCTTTAAAAACCAATCGCCAGAGACAAAGGTTTCATTTAAGCCAAAAACAAAACTTTTTGCTCCACCCAAGACTTGAACCCTAGATTCCTTAGACACTCTTCCGGACACCAAACCATTGAGATAGACAAACAGTTACACGACACACAGAAAAAGTAAGTACTTAAATTTTGGGGCGTTACAAAACTATCAAATTGAAGTTATAGTATGTGTTTATGAAGTGTTTAAGCATGTGAAGGATTAAACCAACAAAAAGGTTTGGAAAATAACCTAAGTGTTAGTTACAAAGGTAGAGACACGGCCATGTGTCTCAGCCGTGTGAAGGACACGGCCTAGCACACGGGTGTGTGGCTTGGTCGTGTGGTTCAAATTGTTTCGCTGACATCACAAATAGAGAGTTACACAGGCGTGTCCCAAGCCACACGGGCGTGTGACTCTCCAAAGCAAGAAAATTTGTTAAGTTGCTCAGAGTTTATCGAAAGCTCTTGGTTTAGTCCCGAACCACCCCGATGTATATTATAGGCTTCGAGGGCCCATGTAAGGGATATATGCATGTGTTTAAAAAGTTTTAATTTGGACGAAATTTTATGGCCTGGTTTTGCATGTTTGTGAATGTTTGAGTCAGGTAATACCTCGAACCCTGTCCCGGTATTGGATACGGGTAAGAGGTGTTACATTTAGTGGTATCAGAGCTATGGTTTAGTAAGTTCTCGAACTAACCTAGCATGCATAAGAGTCTAGCTATGCATGCCACAAATCCATGATAGTGAGATGTCTCCCGACGCGAATGAGAACCATATTGTTTAGTTAGAGATATCCCAACCGAGCTACACCGATCATGTTAAATGTGAAGCTAAGATATACGGGTAAAGTACGATTATGATGACCCTAAACTCAGAAAAGTATGAATAAAAGTTCATGATATGTATGTGATAACATGTGAGATAAAAGTTTATGTTGCGAGGAATACTCATGCTTGTTTGACGTTCATATGATGTTGTACACTTGGCTTACTTGATAAAGTGAATGTGATAAATGGAAATTCATAGAGGTATGAATAAAGGTCCACAATATTATGTTACGGATTAAAAATGTCTTTGTCCTGATTGGACGTTGAATGTTGATAAGTTTCAATGACATTTTTAAATGAGATAAAAGAATACATTGTGATAAGCTTATATATGTTTAGTTGATAGTTCTATGATGTATATGACTGGTTTGCTCGAGTGAATGCATGTATTTGGGTAACTTACCAAAGAGACTGATGGAATGAATGCTCATGTATACTAGTTTGGATAATTATGATTGGCAAGCTCGTATAGCTTAAGTAAATGTGTTAAATTAATTGAATTAAGTTACATGATTGTAATGATATGTATATATGATGATGTACAAGAAGAAAGATTAGATTGTGATATGCTTATTCATGTTTGTTTGACACCCATGTGATGTCATGTGTATGACTTGTTAGAGTAAATGAAGATGATAAGTAAAGTTGTTCAGAATCTATAGAATGCATGCATAAATACACTTGTTATAATAAAATAACTGAAAAGTTTGTGTCAAACGAACGTGAATAAAAGTTTGCCTGAAGTGAATGATATGCTTGTGAAAATGTTACTTTGACAAGGAACTAGTGTTATATGTATATGAGTATGAGAAACGAGTTAGGGACCTTACGACCTCACCCCTTTACCAAAGTGGTATTTTGTAAAGGAATTTCATGAGATTGGTATTGAATAAGTTCTTAAGTATGAGAACTAAGAGTTCAGGTGTAGAATGATTACAAATATGATTGGAAATTGAGATGGGTTAACGAGTAGAGGCAGAATTAGAATGGTGTCAGACTGATCTAAAGAATCTCTCGATTTATGCGATATCACAGTTGGTGAAGAAGTTAACTTCGTTGAATCGATCTATTCAGAAATAGTTGAAGGAATAATATTTGAAAGATAAGATATTTGAATATGATAGTTATAACTGAATAGATTTCGGCAGTCTCTTCTAGGGCATTCTATGTGAATATTTGTTATCAAAGGTATTCTTGTGGCTATCTATCTTCTAATAAAATTTTATTGTATGTGAATGTTTTCTAATCATGATATATAGACGAAAGTATTGATAACCTGATTGGTTTATAATCAGCACTGCTCTATTTCTCTCTAGTATTCTGTTACATTCCGTCTGTTGGTATTTTATGAGAAAATGCACATGATGCAATGATTCTGTTTCTTCTAATTGATATTCTATTCGATATATATATGGGAAGGTACATTATCCTTAAAGCATTTAATCCCAGTGGGTTTGAATGATGAATTCTTCTGGACTTCTTTTTTCTAAAAAGTTATCGAGATCTTTCAAATTTTCTTAAGAGTGCTGCTTTCGTCTATTGGTACTGTAACATCCCGATTTTGGGTCTAGTCGGAACAGTGATTTCGGGACCACAAATTTGACGAAGAAAATTTTACTTTTATTATATTTTTATGGTCTACGATTTCACAAAATAATTTCGTAAAAATTTCATTCGAAAAGTTCGACGTTTGGGCACTCAATTTGGTCAAAAGGACTAAATTGTAAAAAGTGCAAAAGTTGAGTTCTACATGTTAGAGGTGTCTAATTGCTATGAAATTTTAAATGGGAGGTCCTTAAATGGTAATTATACCATTAGTTAATTTTTGGGCAAAAATAGACATGAAATGGGTGTAATAAAATATTTTTAAGTTAGGGGCATTTTGGTAAACTAATAATTAAAAGAATTAAAAAGGGAAATAAGCCAATTAGCTATCATCTTCTTCATTCAACCATTTCTACCAGTAGCAGCCATGGTTAGGGTTTGTTCAAACTCCCAAGCTCGATTGTAAGTGATCCCTAGCCCTGTTTTTAAAGTTCTTTACATTTTTGAAATCCTGTTAACTTGATTAAGCTTATTCTAGCAACAATTTAACCTAGCGTTTATATTTGGAAAAATACCCATAGGTGAAATGTGTTTATTTTGATGTTTTACGGTAGAATATGAAGCTTGAAATTGTGTTAAACAACTTTTGCTAAGCAGTTTTATGTGAAAACGAGTAAAAATGACATAATCGATAAAAATACCTAATGTTTATAAGTACATGTTAGAGTGAGAATTTGATGTTGCTATAGAAGGGAAAAATGATCACCATGTCATAAAACATAAGAAAATAGGATGAAGTTTAATTTACGAACCTACAGGAAAAAATGTAATTTTGACAAAGTTTAGGGGCAAAATTGTAAGTTTTCCAAAATATGATTTTGGGTCAATTTGAATAATTTGATTCCTAATTAGGCTATATTTGTAATGATAGAGCAAGGAAAATTGAAATTTGAGCTAGAATCGGGAAAATACCAAGTTGTGGACTAAAATGGTAACTTGTCATTTCTAGATCCGAGGTAAGTTCATGTGTAAATGAGGTAATATAATTTTCATTTTAAGTAATTTAATGTTATTTATATGATATGATGATTATTATCATGAAATATTATGCTTTATGAATTATTATTTAGTAATATGCAAATCATGTGAGCTACTTGATAAATATGAAATGCTACCAAGTATCGGTTCCAACATTCCATAGAAGACGGCAAAGATGTGTGATCGAGGAAAATCCCGTTTGAACCTTGGGAATAGATTAAGATACAAGTGACATGTCACTAGGATAGTTGAGTTCCGAACTCGTTGAGTTGAGTCCGAGTTCGTGAGATGTAACTAGGCATCCGAGCTCGTTGAGTTGAGTCCGAGTTCACTTATGGATGCGAATGCCCGAACTCCTTGAGTTGATTCTAAGTTCACTTATGGGCGGGTTACATGGTAGCTTGGCTACATAATTTCCACAGGCTATTGAGTTTGTCTAGCTACGGGTATGACACTTATGTGCATGCAATCCTTGTATTCGAATCATATTCCGATGTGTTCAACGGGTGAATCTTAAGTGAATAAGGAGAATACCTAAGACGAAAGTAAAATGTTGGTAAGTTTGGTGAATGATAAATTTTGGTAGGTATGTGCTTAAACCCTCGGGTTGAGAACTTGGTATGATGAATCGTGGTAAGATAGTAAATACACATGTAACATGAATGTCTAGGTGATATTTATGCAAATGATGTTTTATGTTGGATTGCATGATTATGTTACTTGTTATTTGCATGTGAACTTACTAAGCATTTATGCTTACTTCCTCCTTTTCATTCTTTGTAGTTTTATCAAACTAGCTCGGAAATTGGGAACGGTCGGAGGCTCGCTCACATTATCCGTGGACCATTTTGGTATAGTGGCTTGTATATTTTTAGTATGGCATGTATAGCATTATAATCATGTTGTGTATATAATCTTATGATATGGCTATTGAGTGGTGAAGAAATGCTTGGTAATGATTAGCCATTGGAATGGCTAATCAAGATCATATTTGGTGTTATGTATGTTTAATGTGCTATCAAATCCATGGAAATTCATAAAGAGGTGAAATTTGCTATAAAACAGTAATTTGAAAAATTACTAAAAATAGTAGAGACAGAATTAGATGATGAATATTATTGAGCCTATTTTCATATGGAAGAAACAAAACAGGTAAATGAATTGTATTTTATGAGATATTTGAGTTTTGGTGGAACAGGTTCAGAGCAATATCTGAATCCCCTGTTCTAACTTTAGAAATTCACTAAAATTTGTAAAATAATATTTAGGAGTCATACTTTATATGTACAGATTTCTTATTGATTCTACTTTTAAGAAAAACAAATGGCATAGTCATTTGAATTCTGTACAGAGAGAAAAGTGATTTGTAGTGAACAGAGGTTAGAGTAGTTGAATACTAAAATAGGGAAAACTTTAACTAATAAACTGTACTAATTGGCCGGACCAAAAATTCTGGAAAAATTTTTTTAAATAGATATATGAGTCTAGTTTCAGGGAAAATTTATGGATTTGAATTTCAAGTTTTTTAACTTGAGATATGAATTTTTTAGTGACTGTGACGCAGATGGACAGTTTATTACGAAAGGTGAAATAAATTGTTTGAAATTGTTTAAGTGCTAAATTAAGTTTGTTAACGCCTGGTGCTCGACTCCAGCAAAGGCCTCGGGTAAGGGGGTGTTACAGGTACAGTATCGTATTTTGGATTTCTGTATCTTGGCTTTCTTTATCTTAGATTTTTCTATCTTGGATTTCTTTATTTTGGTCTTCTTGTCAACCTTATTCCGAAAATTGTTAATCATGACTCGTATCTAAAGTGTATACTTTGGCCTATGATAACTGTGTTAACCATGATCATGCTTCTGATTGATTATAGTGACGTGCGGATTCTAGTGTCTGGATTTCTCTAAATTTTCGTGCGAAGAATTGATATTGGCAAAGGCATAAGTGGTGAAATTGCTAGTTACAATTTGTATGCTGAATTTCTTTTCTCAAGTAAGTTAATCAAAGTTGATGCCTTCAATTAAGATATCCTTATTACTTGAGTTAATGCATTTGAAATGGTTTTTGACTAGCATGATAAGCGAACCATGAATGATTACATGTTGAATCGTTCTATTGCTTGGATGAGAAGATTTCTTGAAATGTCATTTATTGATGATTAAGACCGACTTGGTGGTTCAATCGGTATTGGTTATTATTTAAAAGATTAAATGTAACACCCCAAACCTAGCCTGGACGTTATGGTCGAATCTGGCGTGTCACATTGAAGTATTTTAGCGAAAACCTTGTTTTCATTGAAAACCCTTCCTTAGAGCAATACATCTTAATTACTTCGTAAAATCTCTTTTCTGTTGTGAAAGCTTGTTCGAAACATTTTGTAACGCCCCAATTTTTGGGAATTCTGTGAATGTTGGCAAAATTTAAAATTTTCGTGTTCTCATGCGCTGGCGTGAGGTTTAATTATGTTAGTGGGCCTCTAGAAGGCCCAAGCTTAAGTTAAAACCCTGTAATTTTAATTAATTTTAATTCCATAAGAAAAGGGGCTCTGGTAAACTGGGCTTTTAAGTATTATTTGGGTAAAATAAATCACAAGGAAGCAGGTGGAAAAGTGGCATGTGACGCCACTGGGAAGGCTATAAAAGTGGCGTGTGGATGCTAGGGAGAACCAAGGTTCAAGTCATAATGAGAGCATATTAAGGGAATTATTTTTATAGTTAGAAAGGGTAAGTAATGGAACTCAAGTAAAAGTCTATCAGGAGGATTTGAGTTGCTTAGGAGATTGAGTAAGGAGGGGATAAGGGAGAGGATTTAGGAGCTAATTAGGGAGAGCAGTATTGGCCGAATAATGGACTCTTGAGGAGCAAGAGTTGGCCGGCCAAGGGTTTCTTTAGGGGGAAAATTTCGGCTAGGTTAAAGGCCAAGTATAAATTCGGCATTTGGGGTAGGTTGTGCCGTTTTTCTGACCATCCTTCCTCCTCCTCCTTTCTTTTCTTTTTCTCTCCATCTACCTTCTCCTCTTCTTTTCTCCATAGCCGAATTCTTCTACTACTCTAATCTACACCACTTTCTTACCATTGTTTTTAAGCCTTACAGCAGAATATCACAAAAGCCGAAATCCCGAAAGCTATATTCTCTGTGCCGAATTCTCCTAGCAAAACCTACTGATTTTTCTTCATCCTTTTTGATCAATTATTTCTTCTTCTAAACCCTAAACCTCTGTCGATAAAGCCACTACAAAACCCTCATCTTCTCTTCACTGTTACAAAAAGCCGAAAACGCATAGTCATAGGGACATAGCCGAATTTTAAGATCACTAAAGGCTCAACTTTTGTTATCATTTGAGGGGTTAGATCTGCATCAGAATCAAGTAGGATTTAACTAGAATCATTGACCGACAGAACCGGTGGTAAGTCTTTGAACCTATTCTTTATTTCAGGTTATAGAAAAAGTCAAAACCCCTAAAGGTTAAGGAGGCTGCTGATTTGGGCTTGAAGCTCTAAGGGTTGTGATAACTATTTTATTTTGATAATAGTGTGATCTAGAGGCCACTGATCAAAGGCTTGGACAAGTGGAACGACTGGATCTAGACATAATCGCTAATCTCGACAAAGGTAGGATCGCTAGTGCCTAAAGTGTTAAAGGCTGAATATGGTAAGGGCTTAAATACGTAGTTGATTTCGATAGTTAGATTAACGTGTTAGTAATCCAATTGTAGGCAATTCGTGTGTGAATCTCGCCAATGTACCGCTATAAATCAGGTGTGTAACTGACACCCTTTCATAGACTAGATCGACAAAAGCCGAAAAGCCAAAATGCTGAAAAGTCGGTATTTCGGGAACTTGCGAGTGTGCAAATTACTCGTAAGATAGATGGGTTAATATTTTTGGTAATCTAAAGTGATAAAACTGCAGTACGCGCGATTCCGTGCATTTTGATATTTTGGGCTTAATGGGCCCGTTGGCCCAACACGGTAAGTATGCACGGTAAGTGTTCCTGTTAAGACATAGATGACTATGGTATGCATGAAAACCTTAAGAATAGATAAATTACTAGAATACCTCCATGTATGGAAATTTACCATGATACCCCTAGGTGTAAAATGACCATTATACCCCTAGGTTAATTTTTTGTCCGAAAAGCATGATGATCGATTCGTATGATGTATGCCATGATTGTATATCCATTGCATGGGGACATGGGTTATATTATGGAGGAAAGCGTTCGTGGCTATGCCACAAATTATCTCGATCTGGTGGCTCGCCATATATATCTCGTTCTAGTGGCTCGCCACAATTATCTGCTCTCGTGACTCTATCACATTATCTCGCTTCGCGACCATGCCGCATATTTCAATGGCGTGGCAGATTGGGTGGGTCGAGTAATCTCCCACATGGTGAAAGACTGGTATGGGGTGCATATGGTTGGATATGGGTTGGGTTTCGCATAAACATGTAATATCTGCTCTGCTTCATTCATTATGGGCCTAAGGGCTTTATTCTCGAATCTGCTGCGGGCTAAGGCCAACTTATTCATTTTCGTAGTTTGAGTGATATAGACTATGGTTGGGTTAATTTACACACTGAGTTTTCCCAAAACTCACCCCTTTATTTTCATCCACGCAGGTAATCCCCAACCATAGTGGGCTTGGAGCCGTGAGGGATTCGGAGTGGCCACACGTTCTGCAAATTTGGTTTTCCTCTGGTGAATTGGACATCCTTCCTATTTACGTTTAAGGTTTTGGGTTTTTAATTGTAATAAGGCCGCTTTAATTATTTTATTTTATTTTTAAATGGTTTTGTTATGTTTAATTGAGATAGATATGATTTATTCTTAACTGTCAAAATTGGTTAACTTTAGGGCGTGATTTCAAAACAGTACTTGATTTCAAAATAACACGACAACCAGCAAAGCTTCCGTAATAAAAATATTTTCCAAAATTGATCACTTTTCTTAAAATGGACTTAATCGAATTGGTTTCCTAAAAATTTACACGACGTTAAGGTGTGGCAATGGCGGTATGCATGTCTAGGATTGGTGTGACAACCATAATTAGACCCTAGTCGGAATGTGGTTTCGGGACCACAAAACCGAGTCAACAATTATTTTAAAAATTTAATTGCATATCTTTATGTGTGAAAGTGCATGTGTGAAAAATTTGAGGTTGTTAATTTAGTCTTATGAATGTGAATTTCCTTTAAATTACTTAGTTGAGAACTTGTGAAAATTTGGTGGGTGAATTTATAAGGACCAAGTAGTATTAAAATTGGAAAACTTGGATTTGCATGTCAAAAATGCCAAGTTTTAGTTAGTGGCCGGTGAAACCATGATATCTTCCACTAAACTATATTATTTATAATTTAATATTAATAAGTGAATTAAAAATATATGCTAAATAAAGATAAATAAAAGAGAAAAAGAAAAGGAGTGTTCATCTTCTTCTTCATTTTTTTGCCAAAACCGAAACAAAAAAAAAAAAAGAAAGAGGAAGGAATTGTTTAGGGCATTCGGCTATCTTGGAAGCTACATAAGGTAAAGTTCATACTATTTCTATTAATTTTTATGAGGATTTAGTTAGTAGCCAAGCCCTTAAAGTAATTCATATATTGATTTTTCTTTAGTCTTGGTGTTAAATGGTGTATACGGTTTTGTTGAATAAATGTTAAAAGGGTAGAGTATTGATGTCTTGGGTAGAAATAATAGAGAGGTGAAAATATGAGCTACCTAAATGGATATATGTGAATTTAAAAGATGGTATGAACAAATGTGTAGTTTTGCTAGTTTAGGACTATTCGGCCAAGTGATTAAGTGATAGAAACTAAGTGTTAAATGAAATGAAATTGACATTATATAAGAGTATGTATATTCGGCCACATGAATTAATATATATAGATGAGGTTAAATTTGATTATGTGTAAATGGCCATATAGGGTACATGTTGTGATATTAACTTAAACCCTTTATAATTGATTAAGTGAGTGATGTTGGTTTAATTGATTAAATTTGAATTATGAGTATGAACCTTGAAATGAAATAAATCCTAGACTATGTTACTTTGGAAATAAGAATGCATTCGGCCTTGAGATCATTTGTAAGAATTAATTAAAGTTCTAATGTTTTGAACAAGAATGGTTGATTTCATATATAGATATGCATATTCGGCCATCAAAGTAAGAGCATAGGTGATGTTGAGTCTAAGATTTGCACATTCGGCTATATATATATATCTATATAAATGTATGCCCATTCGTGATATTACTTTTGGATTATATATATAATCGACTAAAAATGAGTAGTTAGCAAGACGGTTAAACTAGTTAACTTACTGATTTAGCTCAAGAAGTTAAAGGAGGAGAATCAAGCAAAGGGAAAGGAAAGAACATCGAGTAGCAGAGTTGGAACCGTTTTACCCAACACAAGGTAAGTCATTAAGCACAAATTTTGTATTGATTTAAATAATCATAATACCTATGTATGTATGCCGAATGGAATTATATAAAAATGCATGTAGTGACAAAATTATCGAGTAAGAAAAAAAAAAGAAGTGAGATGTATTGAGTTGTTGATTTCAGCACTAAGTGTGCGGGTATAAACATTTACGATAATGAGGTAGGCACTAAGTGTGCGAGTTTAATTGTAAAGCACTAAGTGTGCGAGTTTTATTATTAAGCACTAAGTGTGCGAGTTTGATTATTAAGCACTAAGTGTACGGATTTACTATATATTTTCGAATAATTATTAACGTTAAGTGTGTGACTTTGTCGAGTAGATCATGGACAGTGAAATGAGTGGATACTTTGAGTTCATGAGGAATAGACGTTATGTTTATATTTGGAACTGAGCTTGGTAAGTCTCGAACTTATGTGGTGATTATATTTAACGTTAAGAACATAAGATCATTGTGGTATAGATGAAATGCTATTATTAGTATAATCTAACGAAAATAAAATGATGTGTGGAAATGCATCGAAGATCATATAAAATATCATACGAGGTGTCAATGAAGGTTTGGTTATTCGAGAGCATGTAATGATAAAAGTGTGCGAACTTATAGCATAGTTGGTATGGATGGAGTACCTAATCTTGCATAAATTGTTTTCTTTCATGATACTTTATAAATGGATGGCAGTGTAATGCTTATGACTTACTGAGTTATATACTCATTTGTTGTGTTTATTTGTCACCTATTTAGGTTCTTTCGATCCATTTCTGTGTGCTCGGGACCATCGTCGAAGTCATCACACCAACCTGCAACGTTTTGGTATTTTTTTTTTAGTTGAACTCAAGCGAACATTACGGCATGTATAGGTTAATATGTATTTTGTTTAAACCTATATGTGTAAATTTCGGCCATGCGAATATGGTTTAACTACCAAGTTTAATTTGGTCATGTTTAGTTATGGTTTAATTTATTTTGGTTAAAAGGTTATCTTCTACTAATGAGTGTTGCATATATTTTGTCATGAACAATCAATATACTTAGTTGTTTTAATTAATTTGAGAGTTAACGTATTTATATTTTATTGGTATGCTATACAAAACTACTTCACTAAAAGACTTAGTAATATGGGTGTTACAATTTTATTGGTATCAGAGCTACGGTTTAGTCGATTCTAGGACTACCGTAGCGCGTATGAGTCTAGCTATACATGCCATAATGTTAGTATATATTAGTGTGATGACTTCTGACAGTGGAAATTATTATTTTGATTAGTAAATGGAACATAATTTGGAGAGAGCCTTAGCGGATGATGTTGAGAGTGTAGCGGCTGCTCCTGCACAAGGAACACCACCAGTTGAACCTCAATCATCTGCGAATACTCAAAATGATGGGGCAAAGCAAGCCTTCTTTACCATGATGAACGAGTGGGTCGCACAATATGCTCGAACCAACCCGGCTGCTCAACCATTTCTGAATTTGAATAATTCAACTCCGGTGCCTATAATACCGGAAACTACTGATCCATTGAGGCCGAGTAAACCTCCTGTGGATTTGATTAGGAAGCGTGGGCCGAGGAATTCGAGCCATAGCTACCGATGATCTTTGAAAGGGCCGAGTTTTGGCTTGATAACACCATCCGTGTCTTTGAAGGTCGTCTTGCACACCGAGAGTGCCTAAAGTGTGCCATATCCTTGTTACGGGACTCGGCCTACTATTGGTGGAGGACTCTGATTTCTATTGTTCCGAGGGAACGGGTTACTTGGGACTTTTTCCAGGCGGAGTTTCGTAAGAAGTATATTAGTCAACGATTCATGGATCAAAAGCGTAAAGAATTATTAGAGCTTAAACAAGGTAGTTTGACAGTAACTGAATATGAACGTGAGTTTGTAAGACTCAGTCGATATGCTCGGGAGTGTGTAGCTGATGAAGTTGCCATGTGCAAAAGATTCGAAGAAGGATTGAATGAAGATTTAAAGCTACTGGTGGGTATTTTAGAAATAAAAGAATTTGTAACACTAGTTGAATGGGCTTGCAAGGCTGAAGAGCTTGGGAAGGAGAAAAAGAAAGCTGAGTTTGAAGCCAGAGACTTTCGTAAAAGATCGGCGGGTAAAACTTCTTTTCCTGCTGGAAAGAAATTCAGAGATGATAGTAATAAAACGAAGACTACTGTAGGGATTTCTATTAGGGAGCGACCATCAACGGACTCTCGAGCTACTTCGGTTGCAAGTGTTGGTCATAATCGACAAGAGAAACCTGAATGTTCACAGTGTGGAAGACGACATGTAGGTGAATGTTGGGGTAAGTCTATCAACAGAGCCTGTTATAGGTGCGGTTCGAGGGATCATTTCATTCGAGATTGTACGGAATCTGACGAGAAAAATAAGATGCAAGGTGCGAGATCGAGTGGTGCAGCAGCTAGAGGTAGACCATCGAGAAACATAGGAGGTAGGGGTGGTAGTCAGAGAGGGACTTCTGATACGGCTGTTCGATCTGAGACTCGTGCTCCTGCCAGAGCTTATGCCATCCGCGCGTGAGAGGAGGCATCCTCCCCTGATGTTATCACGGGTACTTTCACACTTTTTAATACTGATGTGACCGCATTGATTGACCCTGGCTCTACCCATTCTTATGTATGTGAAACTTTAGCATCCAGTAAGACTCTACCTGTTAAGTCTACTAAGTTTGTAATTCGAGTGTCGAACCCCCTGGGTCGATATGTACTTGTCGACAAAGTGTGTAAGAAATGTCCCTTAATAATCTGAGATTCCTATTTTCCGGCCGATTTGATGCTCTTACCGTTCGATGAATTTGATGCTATCCTCGGTATGGATTGGCTAACCGTACATGATGCAGTTGTAAATTGCAAAAGAAAGACCATTGATTTGAGATGCGCAAATAATGAGATAATCCGAGTTGAGTCTACTGGATTGAACAGAATGACAGCAATAATATCCTCGATGACCGCCCAGAAATATGGGAAAAAGGGGTGTGAAGCATACCTTGCATACGTACTTGATGACAAAGAGTTAGAAAAGAAGCTTGAATCTGTGCCAGTGGTTTGTGATTATCCAGATGTTTTTCCCGAAGAATTACCGGGGTTACCACCGGTTCGGGAGGTGGAGTTTGGCATTGAACTTGTACCTGGGACTACACCAATTTCGATAGCCCCGTATCGTATGGCACCAACCGAATTAAAAGAATTGAAAGCTCAGTTGCAAGAGTTGACGGATAGAGGTTTCGCTCGACCGAGTTTCTCACCTTGGGGTGCACCAGTATTGTTTGTGAAAAAGAAGGATGGAACCATGAGATTATGCATCGATTATCGTCAATTGAATAAAGTGACAATAAAGAATAAATATCCGTTACCACGTATTGATGATTTGTTCGATCAACTGAAAGGGGCCTCTGTATTTTCGAAGATAGATTTGAGATCAGGTTATTACCAGTTGCGAGTTAGAGACTCAGATATACCCAAAACTGCTTTCAGAACGAGATATGGTCACTATGAGTTCTTAGTGATGCCGTTTGGGCTTACTAATGCCCCTGCGGTATTTATGGATTTGATGAATCAAATTTTCAGACCATATTTGGATCGGTTTGTAGTTGTGTTTATCGATGACATTTTGGTCTATTCGAGAAATGAAACCGAACATGCTGAGCACCTGAGATTAGTATTACAGATTTTACGGGATAAGCAGTTATATGCTAAGTTCAGTAAATGTGAGTTACAGTTGAGAGAAGTTAGCTTTTTGGGTCATGTAGTATCTCAGATCGGGTATTCGAGTTGATCCGAGTAAAATTTCAGCCATACTTAACTGGAAGCCTCCGAGAAATATTACTAAACTTCAGAGCTTTTTGGGACTTGCCGGTTATTACAGACGATTTGTTTGTAAAGGGTTTTCGATGATAGCCTCACCAATGACGCAGACTACTTGTAAAGATGTTAAGTTTGACTGGTCAGAAAAATGTCAGAAAAGTTTCGATCAACTGAAAACTTATTTAACTGAAGCTCTAGTGCTAGTGCAGCCCGAATCCGATAAAGAGTTTGTCATTTACAGTGATGCATCTTTGCTTGGACTGGGTTGTGTGCTGATGCAAGAAGGTCGAGTGGTGGCATATGCATCAAGACATCTGAAGCCGCATGAGAAAAACTATCCGACTCATGATCTCGAATTAGCTGCAATTGTTTTCGCTTTGAAAATATGGCGACATTACTTGTTTGGAGAGAGGTGTCATGTATATTCGGATCACAAAAGCCTCAAATATTTGATGACTCAAGGAGAATTGAATTTGCGACAAAGGCGTTGGCTCGAGTTGTTGAAAGATTATGAGCTTGTCATCGACTATCACCGGGAAAGGCTAACGTGGTCGCCGATGCTTTAAGTCACAAATCACTGTTTGCTTTACGAGCAATGAATGTACATCTGTCAGTTCTATCCGATAGTGAGTTAGTAGCAGAATTAAAGGCCAAACCATTGTGGATTTTTCAAATTCGTGAAGCTCAGAAAGTCGATGACGAATTGGTTGCTAAACGAGCTAAATATGTTTCGAATACGGAATCAGAGTTTCAAATTGATGACAACGACTGTTTGAGGTTCAGAAATCGATTATGTGTTCCAAGAAATTCCGAACTTATTTCAATGATTTTGAATGAATCTCATAGTAGTCGAATGTCAATTCACCCAGGAAGTACGAAAATGTACAACGACCTGAGACGTCAGTTTTGGTAGCATGGTATGAAACGAGACATTTCTGATTTTGTTTCGAAGTGTTTAATATGTCAACAAGTGAAAGCGGAACATCAAGTGCCTTCGGGATTACTTCAGCCGATCATGATACCCGAATGGAAGTGGGATCGAGTCACGATGGATTTCGTGTCTGGTTTGCCATTGACGCAGAGTAAAAAGGACTCAATCTGGGTCGTTGTTGATAGATTGACTAAGTCCGCTCATTTTATTCCTGTCCGTAAAAATTTCTCGCTTGATAAACTGGCAGAATTATATGTCTCCCAAATTGTTCGATTACATGGAGTACCTATTTCAATTGTGTCGGATAAGGACCCGAGATTCACATCATGATTTTGGAAGAAATTACAAGAAGCTTTGGGTACCAAGTTGCATTTTAGCACCGCTTTTCATCCCCAAACTGATGGACAATCCGAGCGGATGATTCAAATACTCGAGGACATGTTGAGATGTTGTATTCTAGAGTTTTGTGGTTCATGGGAAAGGTATTTGCCTTTGGTTGAATTTGCTTACAACAATAGTTTTCAATCGAGCCTTAAGATGGCACCTTATGAAGCTTTGTATGGTCGTAAATGCCGTGATAATCGTTATTTTGGACAGAGCTTAGCGAGAGTAAAATCTTCGGGGTTGATTTGATTAAAGATCTTTGAATGAAGGTAAAAGTAATTCGTGAAAGTTTGAAAGCAGCTTCAGATCGTCAGAAGTCGTATACAGATTTAAAAAGAAAAGACATCGAATATCAGGTCGGAGACAAAGTATTTCTTAAAGTCTCACCTTGGAAAAAGGTACTCAGATTTGGCCGTAAGGGCAAATTGAGTCCGAGATTTATCGAGCCGTATGAAATATCTGAACGAATTGGGCTGGTCGCATATAGATTGATGTTACCCCCTGAACTTGAAAAGATTCACAACGTTTTTCATGTTTCGATGCTTCGACGTTATAGATCCGATCCGACACATATAATTAATCCATCCAAGGTTGAAATTCAATCTGATTTGAGTTATGAAGAGGAACCGGTTCGTGTCTTAGCACGTGAATAAAAGAACTACGAAATAAGAAAATCTCATTAGTGAAAGTACTGTGGCTTAAACACGGGATTGAAGAAGCTACTTGGGAACTTGAAGACGCTATGAAAGATCGATATCCAAACTTATTCGCTGGTAAGATTTTCGGGGACGAAAATTCCTTATGTGAGGGAGAATTGTGACAACCATAATTAGACCCTAGTCGGAATGTGGTTTCGGGACCACAAAACCGAGTCAACAATTATTTTAAAAATTTAATTGCATATCTTTATGTGTGAAAGTGCATGTGTGAAAAATTTGAGGTTGTTAATTTAGTCTTATGAATGTGAATTTCCTTTAAATTACTTAGTTGAGAACTTGTGAAAATTTGGTGGGTGAATTTATAAGGACCAAGTAGTATTAAAATTGGAAAACTTGGATTTGCATGTCAAAAATGCCAAGTTTTAGTTAGTGGCCGGCCAAACCATGATATCTTCCACTAAACTATATTATTTATAATTTAATATTAATAAGTGAATTAAAAATATATGCTAAATAAAGATAAATAAAAGAGAAAAAGAAAAGGAGTGTTCATCTTCTTCTTCATTTTTTTGCCAAAACCGAAACAAAAAAAAAAAGAGGAAGGAATTGTTTAGGGCATTCGGCTATCTTGGAAGCTACATAAGGTAAAGTTCATACTATTTCTATTAATTTTTATGAGGATTTAGTTAGTAGCCAAGCCCTTAAAGTAATTCATATATTGATCTTTCTTTAGTCTTGGTATTAAATGGTGTATACGGTTTTGTTGAATAAATGTTAAAAGGGTAGAGTATTGATGTCTTGGGTAGAAATAATAGAGAGGTGAAAATATGAGCTACCTAAATGGATATATGTGAATTTAAAAGATGGTATGAACAAATGTGTAGTTTTGCTAGTTTAGGACTATTCGGCCAAGTGATTAAGTGATACAAACTAAGTGTTAAATAAAATGAAATTGACATTATATAAGAGTATGTATATTCGGCCACATGAATTAATATATATAGATGAGGTTAAATTTGATTATGTGTAAATGGCCATATAGGGTACATGTTGTGATATTAACTTAAACCCTTTATAATTGATTAAGTGAGTGATGTTGGTTTAATTGATTAAATTTGAATTATGAGTATGAACCTTGAAATGAAATAAATCCTAGACTATGTTACTTTGGAAGTAAGAATGCATTCGGCCTTGAGATCATTTGTAAGAATTAATTAAAGTTCTAATGTTTTGAACAAGAATGGTTGATTTCATATATAGATATGCATATTCGGCCATCAAAGTAAGAGCATAGGTGATGTTGAGTCTAAGATTTGCACATTCGGCTATATATATATATATCTATATATATGTATGCCCATTCGTGATATTACTTTTGGATTATATATATAATCGACTAAAAATGAGTAGTTAGCAAGACGGTTAAACTAGTTAACTTATTGATTTAGCTCAAGATGTTAAAGGAGGAGAATCAAGTAAAGGCAAAGGAAAGAACATTGAGTAGCCGAGTTGGAACCGTTTTACCCAACACAAGGTAAGTCATTAAGCACAAATTTTGTATTGATTTAAATAATCATAATACCTATGTATGTATGCCGAATGGAATTATATAAAAATGCATGTAGTGACAAAATTATCGAGTAAAAAAAAAAAAAGAAGTGAGATGTATTGAGTTGTTGATTTCGGCACTAAGTGTGCGGGTATAAACATTTACGATAATAAGGTAGGCACTAAGTGTGCGAGTTTAATAGTAAAGCACTAAGTGTGCGAGTTTTATTATTAAGCACTAAGTGTGCGAGTTTGATTATTAAGCACTAAGTGTGCGGATTTACTATATATTTTCAAATAATTATTAACGTTAAGTGTGTGACTTTATCGAGTAGATCATGGATGCGAAGAAATGAGTGGATACTTTGAGTTCATGAGGAATAGACGTTATGTTTATATTTGGAACCGAGCTTGGTAAGTCTCGAACTTATGTGGTGATTATATTTAACGTTAAGAACATAAGATCATTGTGGTATAGATGAAATGCTATTATTAGTATAATCTAACGAAAATAAAATGATGTGTGGAAATGCATCGAAGATCATATAAAATATCATACGAGATGTCAATGAAGGTTTGGTTATTCGAGAGCATGTAATGATAAACGTGTGCGAACTTATAGCATAGTTGGTATGGATGGAATACCTAATCTTGCATAAATTGTTTTCTTTCATGATACTTTATAAAAGGATGGCAGTGTAATGCTTATGACTTACTGAGTTATATACTCATTTGTTGTGTTTATTTGTCACTTATTTAGGTTCTTTCGATCCATTTCTGTGTGCTCGGGACCATCGTCAAAGTCATCACACCAACCTGCAACGTTTTGGTTTTTTTTTTTAGTTGAACTCAAGCGAACATTACGGCATGTATAGGTTAATATGTATTTTGTTTAAACCTATATGTGTAAATTTCGGCCATGCGAATATGGTTTAACTACCAAGTTTAATTTGGTCATATTTAGTTATGGTTTAATTTATTTTGGTTAAAAGGTTATCTTCTACTAATGAATGTTGCATACATTTTGTCATGAACAATCAATATACTTTGTTGTTTTAATTAATTTGAGAGTTAACGTATTTATATTTTATTGGTATGCTATACAAACCTACTTCACTAAAAGACTTAGTAATATGGGTGTTACAATTGGTTCCGAAGGGAGCTTGGTACTTAAGAAGTCCGATGGACTCACCTCCTCTTTTTCGGTTTCCTACCTGGTGCACAGCTTCCATTCACTTTAACCTAAAATGAAATTATCTTTTAAAACACTAAATAAGTTTTTGTTTAAAAGCATAAAATGTTTTGAACACTTCGATGTGGCACGTCGGATCTGGTCATAACGTCTAGGCCGGGTTTGGGGTGTTACACATTTGATATAGGAAAAACTGTCATTTTAGAATTTAGTTACGAAAACGTGGAAAACATTCTATGATTTAGGAAACCGTTTTCAACTTTCCATGATTACATCACATAAAAATAATAAACCAAATAATAGCAAAGAAGGGAGGCCTTATTACAATCCAGTCTGAAATCACTTAATAATCAGAAACTTATATGCTTTAAAATGAAAAAAACAAATCTAAATTGTCTTGCTAGCTGGCCACCTAGAGTCCCTCCAAACATCGAACCTTCTACTGAGCATCACTTGAAAATAAAATAAAAGAGGGGGTGAGTTTTCGAAAACTCAGTGTGTACAACCCTCATCAAACAAACATGCAACACACAAATCATTTTAGGCCTAAGCCCAATTCAAATACGGTGGCCTTTGGACCTTAGCCCATTTTGGCCTCAGTAAGGCCTGAACCCATGTCAATTTCCACATATCACATTTAATTGGGCCAAGCCGTTTTCATAATCCAATCATGACGTATGTATGCAAATGCATATATCCCCATCCAACCTGTACACCCCTTTCCAACCAACACTTACTGTGGGGAGATACTCGACCCACCCATCCTTATTCAACCCGGTGTGGAACCAGTGCGAGCCCACTTAATAGTGCAGCATAGCTGCTTATAAATGGTGTAGCACCGGTTACGACACTACTTAACGGTGCAACAAAGCTGTTCGGCAGCTAAAAAGCCTTTGGTGGATCCACAGTCGTCGAGCAACCATATGATCCTTATACACTTCCTCCAATCATAAACCCAGCCCATATGCAACATAATAATGTATGGATGCAGCATATATCATACATAGATCATACTCATAACACATAGGGGTATTTCAGTAATTTTTACCCTATAGGGGTATTTTGGTAATTTCTTAGCAGTATGGGTCTTAACTACGAACTTTGGCCTGTCAACAAGTCCTCGTTGGCCAAAGTGAACAGACACTATGCACCAGGTAGGATTTCAGAGAAGAGGAGGTGGGTCATTAAGACTGCTTAAGTACCAAGCTCTCCCTAGATTCAATCCTAGACATGCATATGCCTATTACCACACTTTACCCTTATGACTTGTCTACAGACAAATTTGATAAATTAGTTAAGTTTTATGCTGCTTAAGGATTTATTAGAAACTAGGCCTACAAGTCCATGACAAAACCCTAGCAAGTCTATAGGCTTCCATACATTCATATGGCCCATCAGGCCCAGTCACATTTATACGACCCATTAGGCTCAATCACACTTACATGGCCCATAAGGCCCAAATCCAATCCAAACCATTCAGCAAACTTAATCAGCTCATCACATATTACTAAATTATCAACTTTTACTTATTTGGGCTCATGGGCCTGACGGGCCCATTTGGCCCATTCTAGCCCAGTTGGCCAAAACGTGACCCAAGTCCATGAGATCTCTCATGAAGTCTCTGGTATCGTATCGAATACCCTCTTATGAGTGTTCACGCACTCGCAAGACTACCGTATCCAAACTTTTAGCTTTTTGACATTTTGGCATTTTGACTTTTCGGCATTTCAAAATTTACTGATCTACTGTGTGTGCGAAGTGTGTGTACACACCTGGTAATCGAGTGGGATGCGATTCCTTTAGTCACAAACCTTGAACACCAATCCCTAATAGCTTTTCCTTGATCACTTATTCCCTAGATCAAAACTGCAAAACAACTAAGGAGCAATTCGGCAGATAGCTAAAATCCGAGATCCAATACTAATTCCCTACCAAAGTCGATTAGAAAGAGTGAGGGAGAAGAGTAATCGGTATTAACAATACTAGACGAAAAAGAGATAAGGTACTTACACGAAAAGAGCAATCGGCCCAAGGGAGATTCGGCTTTTTGGCTTTTAAACTAATACGGTGAATAAGGTTTATTCGCCACAAATTAAAGAAGAAGATAGAAGAAGGAATCGGCTAACTAAAGGCTAAATCAAAAGAGAATTGAGGAGAGAAAGAATGGAAAAAGAATCAGCTAGCAAAGATGGAAAAGCCAATCGGCACTTAAAAAAAATGAAGAATTTGGCATTAGTTTAGGATCCCAAACTCAACACATATTTACAGCCTATAGCCAAATTGCTTGACCCTCAATTCCCAATTCAGCTCCATCACTTCCCCCTTCTCATTTCCTCATTTTTCTCCCTGATAACTCCCCAATCTATTTCCTTAATTTTCTCTCCTGAATAGCCCCCTTAGAGTCCATCTTCACGCTACTTCCAACCTTCTAGAAGGCCAAAATTAAACTCCTAAAAATACTAAGCTAGGATTCGAACCTAAGATCTCCTTGCTAGCCACTAACGCCACCTCCCTACATTCTAAGTGGCGTCATTTAGCCACTATTCCACAAGGCTTTTTGATGCCATTTTTCCCCTATTTTTATTTAAAATCCCAACTACTCACAACCCTGGTTCTTTTAATAATTAAATTAAAATTCCTCCACCATAAAACTCAAACCCAGAACTTCTCCAACACACCTAGACACTCCAAATTCATTAAACCCTTAAAGCCAACATATCATTTGTCATTTTCTTGCTCACTTAAAAATTTTATGAGACCTAAAGCCCAAAGCCCAATTCTTCTAGGCCCAAAATTTGGGGCGTTACATTAAACGAGGTATTCATGTCCGGGAATAAAATTTCATTTCTTTACGGGTAAAAGACGATTAGTCTAAATGAAAAGTGTGTGTTTCTAGCAGACTTTGGCATGACTTAAAGTTGCTATGAATGATAAAGTTATCGCCTTGCGAAAGTTGAACCGTCTATTGCATGTTAGTGAAGTTTAGAACAGACGAGAACATTGTTAATCAGAACATTAGACCTGGTTTAGCCTACATTGGGCAAGAAATTCTTGATTTTTCAGTGATCTGTCGTTAAACGAATTGTAATGCATTTTGAGACAATAAGACAATGTGATAACTTAATGTATTTGCAAATCATGTCGGTAAGCACTGAATTTCCGCTCATCAGACTTTTGGGATTAAGTATCTTTGCGATTGTTAAATTTCTTAAAATGCTAGTTTTTGTTAATCGGATTGAGATTCGAGATTTATATCGTGAATTATTGGAAAAGCTAAATGAGGCTATGAATTTTAATGGCGACCAGAGGTTGAATTAGTAAACTATCGGGCTGTATAAAATGATAGAGAACTTAAGGCCATGACAATCGGGCTGGCTACGCCATTTGAATTCAAGAGGATTCAAGTATGATGTGTATATATGTTCTATAACAGTAAGGATTTGACCCTTGTGTACATAAATTCTCCGATGGAAATCAAGATTCGGTTAATGTGTCGTATAACAAAGAATTGCTCATGACTTTAGTATGAGAAATTAAAGAGCTAAGGTTCAAGCATAGCCTGAGTAAAAGTTCTTTAGTGATGATTATGAAATAGTGGATTTTATTTGAAAACCAAACCACTCTTCTGGTAAGATTTTCGGGGACGAAAATCCATAAAGGGGGGAGAGTTGTAACATCCCGAATTAGGGCCCAGTCGAAATAGTGGTTTTGAAACCACAAATATGACACAGTAAAATTTGTTTTTATTATATTTTTATGGTCTACAATTATACAAAATAATTTTGTGAACATTTCATTCAAAAATTTTAACATTTGGGCACTCAATTTAGCCAAAAGGATTAAATTGTAAAAAGTGCAAAAGTTAAGTTCTACATGTTAGAGGTGTCTAATTGTTATGAAAGTTTAAATTGGAGGTCCTTAAATGGTAATTAGACAATTGGATAAATTTTTAGACAAAAATGGACATGAAATGGGTGAAATAGAATATTTTAAATTTAGGGGCATTTTGGTAATCTAGAAATTAAAATGAATTAAAAACAAAATAAAAGCCAAAATTTCTTGTCCATGTTCTTCCTTGGCCAAATATTGCATGAAGAAACCATGGATAGGGTTTTCTAAGCTTCCAAGCTCGATTGTAAGTCTATTTTTGCCCCGTTTTTAATGATTTTTACGTTTTTGAAATCCTCGTAACAAGATCTACCTATTTTTACGATTTATTTGAGTTATGATGAAGATCTAGGGTTTTGACCCACGATAAATATGTGTGTATTTTGATATTTAATAGTAGATTATGCAAGTTTATGGTTAGAGAAATGACTTTTACTAATTGATTTTCGGTGAAAATGCTTAAAAGGACCGTTTTGTAAAAGTTATAAAATTTGTCATAAAAGTGTGATTTAGTGGAAATTGGGGCTCCAATAGTTATGAAAAATGATTCGTCTAGCTCAAAATGCAAGAAATTGAATAAAAATCATTTTTCGAGCCTATGAGACAAAGAACAAATATGTAAAAGTTTAGGGGTCAAAATGCAAATTTGAAAAAATATGATTTTTGGACCCATATGAATAATGTGACTAATTAGTAAGCTAAATGTGATATTATAGATCAAGGAAAATGATATTCGGGCATAGATTGGAAATGAATGAGATTATGGACTAAATCGAAATAAATAGTCGTGCTCGCATTCGAGGTAAGTTCGTGTGATAATAATAATCCAATATAATACTTGAATTTTATTGCTTGATATTACATGAATTGTAAGTTCGTGTGTAAGTAATTCAACAATTTCACTATTATGTGTTTAACATTTGATATCATATGATACATGTATGTATGCCCTAATGAAATTGAGTTGTGATGATTCAATGGAATCTTGATGATAGCATTGTATCTCAGAAATCCTGAGGGACACTGAGGAATGCTTAGGATTCGGATATCATGACACCATGGTTAATGAGATCCTGTGTAAGACCATGTTTGGGACATGGCATCGACGTTGATATGTATGCCAGTGTAAGACCATGTTTGGGATATGGCATCGGCGTTAATATGTATACCAGTGTAAAACCATGTCTGCGACATGGCATCAGCGTTAATATGTATGCCAGTGTAAGACCATGTCTGGGACATGGCATCGGTGATGATATGTGTGCTAG
Organism: Gossypium anomalum; assembly: GCA_025698475.1. Lineage (NCBI taxonomy): Eukaryota > Viridiplantae > Streptophyta > Magnoliopsida > Malvales > Malvaceae > Gossypium > Gossypium anomalum. The sequence continues at coordinate 47,620,870 of CM046964.1, forward strand.
TGTAAGACCATGTCTGGGATATGGCATCGGCACCTACATGAGACTTCGTTTGAGACCATATCTGGATATGGCATCGATATGCGGACCCATATAAGACCATGTCTGGAACATGGCTTTAGCACTCTATTTGGTGTATGATAATCCTAAATGTCCTTCAATATTTCAAGGGGTCCAATGGGTCATTCAAGATTATGGTTAAGAAGTGGAGTAATATATGAAAAGTGTTGAAAGGGTACCGGTATGTACACTAAGCTTATGGTTATTGAGACTTTGAAATGTTGAGACCTCGATGAGCTAAGATGTATGAATTATGATTATGAACTTTATTGCAATATCATGCTAACTTAAATTGTGTAATTGAACATAGAATCCATGAAATGGTGAGTTCATGATTATTTGAAAATGAACTTATGATAGTTATCATCATATTGCACTAAAATAGTTTTTGGACAGCAGAAATAGTCTGACTTTGAAAATCCACCAAAAATTATGGAAATTGAGTTAGAGATTGAATAAGATATGAAATTAAATCTTATTGAGTCTAGTTTCACATAGAGGAAACGTTATAATCAAAAGAGTTTCATATTATGAGATATTTGAACTTTTGTGATATAGAGTTAGAGTGATTTCGGGCTCCTCCGTCTCAAATTTGGAAAATCACTAAAAATTGTACAAAAATGATCATGGGTTAGAATTTATGTGAATAAATTATTAATGAGTTTAATTTCAATATAAATATATGGTAATGTCATCCAAATCCCGTACTGAGAGATAATAAATCTTTAGTAAGGAAAATTCGAAACTGTTAAGCAGTGAAACAGGGGAGAATTTAAAGAATAAACTGTACTTATTGGATAATCCAAAAATTATGAAAATTTTATGATAAGAATATATGTGAGCCTAGTTTCATAGAAAATTAGCAGATCTTGATTTGTAGTTCCGTAGCTCAAGATATAAATAATTTAGTGACTATGACTCGAGAAAATAGCATGACCAGAATATAAGCAAAAGTATAATTATGGTTATATTACCATGGAATCATATTGATAATTTGCTTATTATTTTCATATGAACTTACTAAGATTTAAGCTTACTCCCTCCTCTCCATTTCTTTAGTGTTTTCAGGTCAGCTTGGGGTCGGAGATCGTCAGAAACATCATCACACTATCAAGCTACCTCCTCTAGAGTATTGATAAATCTTAATGTCTTCAAGTGAGTGGCATGTATAGGGGCTTAATTATTGATATGTGTTCTTATGTTTGGCCAAGATTTTGGCTTATATTAGTACATTGTATATAGCCATGAGATGTGGCTTAAGATGGTTATGGCTTGTAAGCCTAATTATCCAAGTTATGTGATATTATCCTGTAAAGTGGTTATATGATTTGGCTTGATTGCTATGATTAGATGGTATCATGATATATATGCTTGTTGTTTTCATTCAGATTAAATGGTATGTTATTGCACATGGTATAAAAGTATAAAGAGTGATTAAAATGGTAAAGCCAAAGCTTATAAAAGGGTGTGTCTAGACTAGGTATTATACGAGTATGTGATTCTCATGTATGTAATCATACAAATATTATTTTAAGTTTTAATAAAGGATATGAAACCATCAAATTGAAGTTATAGTATGTGTCTATGAAGTGTTTAAGGATGTGAAGGATTAAACCAACAAAAAGGCTTGGAAAATAGCCTAATTGTTAGTCATACGGGTAGACGGCCATGTGTCTCAGCCGTGTGAAGGACACAGCCTGGCACACGAGTGTGTGGCCTGGCCGTGTGGTTCAAATTGTTTTGATGACATCACAAACAGAGAGTTACACTTGCGGAGGACACGGGTGTGTCCTAAGCCACACGGGCGTGTGACTCTCCAAAGCAAGAAAATTTGTTAAGTTGCCCAGAGTTTATCGAAAGCTCTTGGTTTAGTCCTGAATCACCCCGATGTATATTATAGGCCTCGAAGGCCCGTATAAGGGACGATATGCATGTGTTTGAAAATTTTAATTTGGATAAAATTTTGTGGCCCGGTTTTGCATGTTTGTGAATTTTTGAGTCTGGTAACGCCTCAAACCCTGTCCTGGTGTCAGATACGGGTAAGGGGTGTTACAACCTCAGACTCAACTTTCCCTTTCTGCCAAATTGGAGTACTTTCTTCCACGGGGACACTTTCAAAAATACTTTTTCACCAATCTCAAATTCAATCTCTTTTCGTTTCAAATCTGAATAAGATTTCTAGCAATCAGAAGCTGCTTTTAGACTTTCTAGTATTACTTTCACTTTTTGTTCAGTTTCTTTTATCAAATCAACCCTGTAAATCTTATTCTCACTGAGCTTAGTCTAATACAAAGGTGTACGACATTTTCTACCATATAAGACTTCGTACGGTGCCATTTTAATACTCGATTGAAAACTATTATTGTACGCAAATTCAATCAATGGCAAATACTGTTCCCACGTACCTTCAAATTGAAGAATGCAACATGTTAACATATCCTCGAGAATCTAAATAATCCACTCAGATTGACCATCTGTCTGCGGATGAAAAGCAGTACTGAAATTCAATTTTGTACTTAAAGCCTTTTGCAATTTCTTCCAAAACCGTGAAGTGAATCCTGGATCTCTATCTGACACAATGGACGATGGCACTCCTTGTAGTCTCATAATATCAGAAATATACAACTCAGCTAATTTATCAAGTGTGTTGTAACGCCTCGAATTTGGGCCTAGAAGTATTAGGTCTTGAGCGTGGGAGCAGTTGGAAAGCTGCTCATAAATATTTGATTGTGCAAGAAAGTGACACAAATGCATGTCTGCTTCAATAGTTAAGTGTTCTGGGAAGTGTCTGGGAAGTTTTGGGTTCAACCCTTGGCTTCTACAAAAATTTGGTTTTTAAGGACAAAAACCCCTGTCTCTGGTTAGTAGGGCTCTTAAATAAAATTTGGTATAGTATGACATAAAAGGCCTGCTGGTCTAGTGGACAGTGGCGTGTGGAGTGTGCTAGTGGTCTGAGTTTCGAATCCCAGCTTGTGCAAATAGAGGTTATTTTTGCTGCTGGGCATGAGAGGAAGTTGTGGTTGACCGATACACCGAGAGTTTGAGTAGGTTTGAATGGTTTGGTTGTTAGCCGAATCTAAGGAGATGGAGGGGAGGAAATTATGGAGGAAATCGAGGAATTTGAGTAGTTTGAAGGTGTTGTGCCGAAATTGGACTGTAGGCACACAGAGTTTCAGCTGAGGTTGGCTACTCTATCACAAGTTTTGCTTTTTGTCTACTTTGGGGGTTCTTTTGCTTGGTGGCCGAATGTGATAGAGTTCTTTAGGGTAGTTGGCGTTTTGTTACTTTGCTTTTGGCAATCGATTCAACTTCTGTTTCCTTCTTTTTGTTGTGTGTTGGGTGAACTCTTTCTTTTTTCCCCTCTTTCGCAACTATGATTTTTATTGGATCGATTGTTTCTTGCCCTCTCCCTTTCTTCATTGTAACTATTGTAGTCGAATATCCTATTGCCCTCTTCTATTCTTTTGGGTTGCTAGCCTTTAACTTGAGACTGAACCTTTTCTCCTCTGCCCTTCCAATCGGTTGTTGTGTCTCGGCTAAATACCATTCTTCTCCTCTCATCTGGTTTCCATCAATCACCATTTCTTTTGTTAATTCATTTAGCTGAATATTCCATCTCCCTTAGGTCAATTGTTGGTTTTTTTTTTTGGTTGGTAGGAGTTCTTCGACAATTGGTAAGTGCTCATATTTTCCTTTTTGCTTTTGTCTACCATTGAGATCCTTTCTTTTGAACATCTCTTTCTTTCTGCCGATTGTTGATAAGGGAAAATGATTGTTACACTTAGCCTCTATTTACTCTCTGTAGTTTCAGCATTTGTTGAGTGTGGCCGATTGTACTTTCTCTTGTATCTGGATGTTGCGTTTTCGGTAAGTGACTTCTCGACTAGTACAAGCTGTTCAAAGATTGATAGTTGATAAGTGTGGTTTGGAATGCAGATAGCCCTAAAGCCTTTTGATTGGTCTTTTACAGCAGAGTCAGAGAGTAAGCCATAATCGATTGATTGTTCTAGTGAGGGGTAAGTTTTGGGCAAGTCATCTTGGTGGGAGTTTTAGATAGACTGGTTGGTATGAGATTAACAGGATCTTGTGCATGAGTGTAGGTTGGAGTACTCGTGGACGTTTTGGCACATTCTCGTAAACAGGTGTGTGTAACACTGCCTTTAGTTATGAAAATGCAAAAGCTGAAAAGCCGAAAAGCCAAAAGGCTGAAAAGCCGAAAAGTGGGTTGTCGACACCACATGGGCGTGTGGGCACCCGTGTGGCAGGCCGTGTAACAAAACATGGCCGTGTGGTCAACGAGATGGCCATGAGCATTCTCATGGGCCGAAACGATACTAGGCCATTTTGGGCCGAACTGGGCCACGTAGGCCCAATGGGCCTGTGGGCCCCACACGGGAAGAATCACACAAGCGTGTGGTTAATATTGGGTTGGCTGTGTGAATCAAACTGTTAAGGCCATCTTGGGTTATGTGGCCTATACGAACGTATGGGCCCGTAATATGGGCCGTGGGCCCATTATCACCGATTGACTGTTAAGGTTGCACGGGTCACCCAAGACAACTGTGGACCTACTCTTGGGCCATTAAGAGTACCTGGACTCTTATTTTTTTTGTAAATAACTGTTATACCCCTATGTGATGTATGACTGTTTGAGCATGCCATTTTTACTGGATGTGCCTTTATATTATGTTGCATTGCACGGGGTGGGATATATGATTTTGGAGGAAGTGTTTTGAAAGGCTATAAGCCTATTACTGGCAGCTTTGCTGCAAATATTGTGTAAGTGCCGCAACTGGTGCTACTTGGTATGTAGGGATGGGTGGGTTGATTTTATCCCCACATGGTGTGTAGGGTTGGTACGGAGATGGTATGTAGAGGCTGGATTGGGTAGGATCTTTCAGTTGCATCCGCATCGATATCATTCTTGTAATGGGCTTAGGCCCCACCGATATTAAGCATCGATATGGGCTTTGGCCTGCATCGCTATCAGCATCGATAAGGGCTAAAGCCCTAACTGTTACTGAAAGGGCTTAGGCCCAAAGTTGTGTTTTACTGATTGATTACAATTATGGGATTTCACACACTGAGTTTTCGCAAACTCACCCATCTGTTAACTGTGCAGGAAATCTCCAGACTTAGGCAGTTCGATGCATCGGAGGATTTAGTGGTGGCCACTCGACTTAGTTAACTTTTAATATTATAGTCAAGGTTTATTTTAGGTTTTACATTATGTAATAAGGCCTCTCGGGTTTATTTTTTATTTTGATATTTTACTCATATTTATTTGTGATTTACAACTGCTAATAGTAGGACAAAATAGAAGTTTTCAAAAACTCAAACGTTTTAAAACCGCCACAGATACATAACTCGTTTTCAAAGCTTTCACGAATAACAAACCGTTTTCAAAGTTAAAAAAGTTTTACTAAAAGCAACCTTTAAAAATACAACCCACAATGTGAATGAGCAATAAGACTTTAAAATAGCTTTTCAACCTATACGAAGAGGCTAGTTAAAGAAAAGGTTACACGAGTAATCAGATCGTACCGAAATAAAATAAGTTGATTTCGTCAATCGATCCACTACAACCCAGATCGTATCTTTCTTTCCCAGAGATAGGGGCAAACCCGAAATAAAATCTATCATCACTTTATCCCATTTTCACTCCGAAATAACAATCGGCTGTAATAAACTAGATGGCACCTGGTGTTCATCTTTAACTTGCTGAAAATCAAACATTTCGAAACAAAGTCGGGGATATCTCTTTTCATTCCAGATCACCAGTAATGCTGTTTCAATTCATTATACATTTTCGTACTACCCGGATGCACAAATAACCAACTATTATGAACTTCGTTCAAAATCATATGAATTAACTCTGAATCTCTCAGAACAGAAACCCGATCTTGAAATCTTAGACAATCATCATTATCAATTCGATATTCAGAATTAGAATCTAAACCACATTGGGCTCATTTTGTTAAAATCTCATTATCAACCTTCTGAGCATCAATAATCTACTGTAAGAACAAAGGTTTTGCTTTTAATTCCGCAAAAACTGAACTATCACCAGACAAAGCTAAATGAGCATTCATAGCACCCAATGCAAATAGTGATTTTCGACTCAAAGCATCAGCAACATTTGCTTTTCCTGGATGATAATTGATCACTAGTTCATAGTCTTTTAACAGTTCTAGCCATCGTCTCTGTCCCAGATTCAAATCTTTCTAAGTCATTAGATATTTCAAACTTTTATGATCAGAATAAATGTGACATTTCTCACCGAACAGGTAGTGGCACCAAATTTTCAAAGCAAATACAATCGCAGCTAATTCTAGATCGTGAGTCGGATAGTCCTTTTCGTGCGGCTTTAATTGTCTCGAAGTATAAGCAATGACTTTGCCTTCCTGCATCAAAACACATCCCAAACCATTTAGCGAAGCATCACTGTAGATCACAAATTCTTTACTCGATTCAGGTTGTACTAATACTAGAGCTTCAGTCAATAGGGCTTTCAATTGATCAATGCTTTTCTGAAACTTTTCAGACCAATCAAATTTCACATCTTTCTGAAGCAGTTTTGTCAATGGAGTGCAATCATCGAAAAGCCTTTTTACAAGGCGTCTATAATAACCAGCAAGTCCTAGAAAACTGCAGACTTTAGAAACATTTCTCGGAGGCTTCCAATCCAAAGTAGCTGAAATCTTGCTCGGATCAACTCGAATACCTAATGCTGACACAATATGTCCTAGAAAACAACTTCGCGCAACCAAAACTCACATTTGCTAAATTTCGCATACAACTGCTTTTCTCGCAAAGTATGTAACCCTATTCTAGGATGTTCAGCATGCTCAGTTTCATTATGCAAATAAATAAAAATATCATCAATGAATACAACAAAAAATTGATCTAAATATGGTTTGAAAATTCTGTTCATCAAATCCATAAAAATAGCAGGTGCATTCGTTAATTCGAAAGGCATAACTAAGAATTCATAATATCTGTACCTCGTTCGAAAAGCAGTTTTTGAAATGTCTGAATCTTTTACTCATAACTGATAATAACCCGATCTCAAATCTATCTTCAAAAATTGCTCCTTTCAATTGATCGAACAGATCATCAATTCGAGGAAGAGGGTATTTATTCTTGATAGTCACTTTGTTCAACTAATTGATAATCAATGCACATTCTCATCGTGCCGTCTTTCTTTTTCACAAGCAGAACAAGAGCACCCCAAGGTGAGAAACTTGGTCTTGCAAATCCTCTATCAGTTATTTCTTACAACTGAGACTTTAATTCTTTTAACTCGGTCAGAGCCATTCTATACGGAGCTATCGAAATCGTAGTAGTTCTCGGTACTAACTCAATGCCAAATTCAACTTCTCGGGTCAGAGGTAATCCCGGAAGTTCTTCAGGAAAAACATCAGGGAATTCACAAACAACAGACATTGATTCTACTTTCTTTTCTATTACTTTTGAATCGATCACATAAGCAAAGTAAGCTCCACAAACTTTTTTCACAATACTCAAAGCTTTCATTGACGAAATCACAGCGGGTAACCCATTCAAATCACTATATTCAATTTGGACTATTTCATCATTCTTGCAACTCAAATCAATAGTTTTCTATTTGCAGTTTACAATAGCATCATGCAAAGTTAACCAATCTGTACCAAGAGTTATATCAAATTCGTCAAAGGGTAATAACATCAGATCAGCCGGAAAACAAATATCTCGAACCATTAACAAACAATTCTCACAGACTTTATCAACCAAAACACATCTCCCTAGGGGGTTCGATATTCTAATCACAAATTTGGTAGACTCTACAAGCAAAGTCTTACTGTTCACTAAATTCATGCATATATAAGAATGCGTTGATCCAAGATTTATCAAATCAATTATAGAAGTATCATAAAGGGTAAATGTACCCATAATCACATCTGGAGACGAAGCTTCCTCACGAGCTTGAATGGCATAGGCTCTGGTAGGTGCTCTAGCCTCAGATCGAACAGTAGTGTCTTTTCTCCCTCTTTGACTACCACTTACATTTCCCATATTTCTGGGAGGTCTACCTCTAGCTGAAGTGTTACTAGGTCTCTGATTTTGCACAATCTCTTACTCAACAGTCTCAGGGCAATCTCAGATAAAATGATCTAAAGATCCACAATTGAAATAGGCCCGATCATACAGTCTACAATTAACAGGATGTCTTTCACCACAGTGTTTACACTAGAATCGATCAGATCTAGCATTTTCAATGCTAGCAATAGAAGTAGCTGGAGCTCTGAAACTCGAATGCGATCTAGCAAGACCTCTACTTGAATGCCCAACATTAGCCTTTAAGCGGCTATTATCCTCTGAAAATTTTTTTGTTGCCGAATGAAATGACTTACTTGATGATCTTTTTCGTACTTCTCTAGCTTCTGAATCGGCTTTTCTTTTCTCTTTCCTGAGCTCTTCAGCTTTACACTCTTTTATTTCTAAAATCCTAACGAACAAACGAATATATTCATTCAAACCATCCTCAAATCTCTTGCACATAATTTCTTCGGTCGAAACACATTCTCGAGCATATTGACTCAATCTCACAAATTCTTACTCGTATTCCATAACAGACATACGGCCTTATTTCAACTCAAGAAACTCTTTGTGTTTCTAATCAATAAATCTCCGACTGATGTATTTCTTTCGAAATTCAGCTTGAAAGAAATCCCAAGTAACTCGTTCTCCTAGAACTATGGATATCAACGTCTATGATACGCTGTATCTCTCAGAAGTGACACAGCATATTTTATGCATTCGTCTAGAGTCAATGATAAATTCATCAAATACTCGTATCGTATTCTCTAACCAAAATTTGACTCTCTCAGCATCATCATTAGTAGTAGCACATAATTTTTCAGCCTCATATTTTCTAATTTTATCGACCAGAGGCTTATTTATCTGAGTCGAATTAGCTTGTGACGTAACAGGGACTTGAGGAGGATTTACTGGGGGTGAAGGTTGTGGCACATCCGGATTAGTATGGATATATTGGGTGAACCAATCATTCATCATTTGATAGAAGGCCTGTTTAGCCTCTCCATCATGGCTACTCATAGTCGGTCTAGAGTCAGATGGCACTGTCCCTTGCGCAGGAGCAGGCGCATTGCTTTCTACATCGTCAGCTACGGCTCGTTTGGGACCCATTTGCTATATAAAAACACATTTTCATTGTCAGGATTTATCACACTATCGCAGTTCATCAATATGGCATGTATAGCTAGACTCACATACGCTACCATAGCTTTGATACCAACCAAATGTAACACCCTTTACCCGTATCCATCACTAGATTAGGGTTAAAGTTGTTACCAGACAAATAAGAACATTTTACACACAATTCATATACATTATCCACAATCATAGTTAAACATTATCATAGAGTCCATTATATAAGTCATCAAGACCTTAAACATGCATTAAAAATGGGTCGAGACTAAACCGAGCTCATAAATTTTTTTTCAAAACTTAAACATTTTTCAAAGTTGTACAGGTCACACGCCCGTGTGAACAGGCTGTGGTAAAACAGAGCATACATACTGACTTATCCACACTATCGGAGACACGCCCGTGTGCCTTGGCTGTGGTCGAAATTGACTTTGGTCACACGGCTGACCACACGCTCATGTGTCAAGCCCATGTTCCTTTTGAAATGGCCACATACGCCCATGTGCCAAGGTTGTGTGTCCTACACGACCACCAGACACGTCCGTGTGTCTAGGTTGTGCTCGAGACTGACTTACTTCTAAAAGAAACATTAAAGGACACGGTCAAGACACATGCCGTGTACTCAACCTTGTGGCCAAATATAAGCTATTTGCAAGGCCAATTTACCACCCATTAAGGGTCCTCCCGACAAGCATCAAATACACATCAATTACATAGTATTTTCAACCAATTTCAATCATCCAACATCCATCATCCATATCATATAATCACCAATCTATTTCGTACTCAATATGTAAATCAAAACATGCCAAACCAAACATATACTTCATAATCTCAATTCACTTCATTCATTCTCATGCCATGAACTTACCAATTTCTCACATAAGCACTTACCACAAGCTTTCCATAATGACCTATTCACTTGGCCATTCATGAACACATAATATTGACATATTGCATCATATATTTCATACCAATTTTTTTTTCTTATACACAACCATAATCAAGCCAAATCACATGGCTAGATATATACATTACAAAAATATATACAATAACTTCTAGCCTATACATGCCATACTTCAAAAATTACCCTTTCAAAAGGTACCAAAATATAGTTCGATAGTGTAGTGAAGATCCTCGATGATCCCTGAGCTCTCGGTAGCTATGATATCTACAAAACAGTTGAAAATCACACAAAGTAAGCTTTCAAAAGCTTAGTAAGCCATATACAAATAAACTTATTATTCAAAACATGAATGCATCATCAAATTACATATATTCCATGGCTAAGTACTATCTCAAACCACATAGTTCATAAACATTTCACATATTTCCAATTCATTTGTACATATAGCATATTTTCTCATACCTATAACACATATCATTAATTGTACATATACTTACCTTTCTATTCTCAAACATAGCATACATTCCGAATGTACCTAAATCGGATACACATTTCATATAATCATTCGCAAATAGATTAATAAAAACATAAGGACCTTACAATTAAAGAATCGTAGCAAGTAGGATCTTTTAACAAATATCTAGCCACTTTTACATTTTACGCAATTAAGTCATTTTATCAAATTAAGCACAAAAACGATTAAATTTTCATACGAAATTTTCACACATACTAATTCACAAATAATAGGCACAAAAAAAATTTTAAAATATTTTTTAGACTCAGATTTGTGGTTTTGAAACCACTATTTCAACTAGGGTCTAAACTGGGCTGTTACAACCAATGCCTTATTTGTGCACACGGCCGAATAAGAAAATCAAGATTCACTTTCTTATTTTCAAGAAAATCAAGAAACTGAATCTTGGTCCAATTTTTCTATTTTGGACAATTTCAAGTATCAAGAAAATCAAGATTTCAAATCTTGGTCCAAGAAACTGAATCTTGCAGCCCAGCCTTATCGGGTTTCATGTACGAGCTTAAGCGAGCCAATTTCGAGAGCAAATGGATCACAAGACCAAGTTCTTGAAAAAATTACCCATTAAGATGTCTACAAACCCATCTTGATGTTTGGAAAGTAATTTAATTGAAAATCTTGCCAAATTAATAAAGTGGCCCAAATTGTAAAATATTTAAACTATAGGTCCAATTTTATTTTAATAGGTGGATCATCATGTAAGAATTCAACCCAAGGAGCCTATTTAATTCATTTGGTTGAATTCCCATTAAAATTCCACACTTAAAATTATTTTGTTTATTTTATTTGATGAGTTGTCATGTTAGTTATTCCATTAGTGTTAGGAAAACTTATTTTAGGGGCCTATAAGTAGCATGGACATTCATCTATGTACACATACAATTGATTTATGTTTTTTGGAGTTAATAGTAATTCCCTTTGAGTTTTTCTTCAGGAATTGCTCTTGAGTTTCTTTTAGAAGTTGTTTTAACAATCTTTCAGGTTGTGGGAATCATCTTCAAGCTTTTTCTTGCCAAGATCTCTTTCTTGGAGGGGGAATTAGATCCATTGAAAAGATTTGTGGATTTTTAATGTTTCTAAGGATTCTTAGGATGCCATCTTCACTTTTCTATCCTTATCATTTCTTGCTTATTTAAGTTTGTTCTTGCTATTTTGGCTTGCTGATTTTATTGATTTTTTGTTCTAGGTGAAAGTTGCTTCAAGAAAGACGTTCTTCTACCTTGTTCCATCAAGAAACATATCAAAATTAGGATTTTTAATCTTTTCTTGTTGTTTCAAGCATTTTTGCACAAAATTTGCTTTTCTCTTTAAAATCACCTCTAACAAATCTGTTTGTGTTTTATTTTTCCAAATTTGGTTAGAAGTTTTCTTGAAGTCCAAGGATAGTTTCTTTCCATCCAAGAAACACTAAGTCGTTCTCTTTTGGACTCTTTACCAGCCAGTTGATCTTTCTTTCATTTTAATTTCGTTTGACTCTCCTTTGTGACAACTAATCTATTTTTGTTGTTTCTTGTTTCAGTTTACGTTTGTCTAGAGATCTAGGGTAAACCTACGACTTTGACAAACTTTATGATCCACTTCCACATTCATCCATATCATTCTTTATCACATAGTTTAATTGTAGCTTACCAAGGAGTGGAATGCTTGTGGCTAAGGTATGTACCTTGTGTGATATAATTGATAGTTGCTAAGTATGATTTGGGTGATTAAAGCAAAATTTTGACAAAAAAACTACAGTGGTCTGCACACATGTGTGTTCCATTAGACATGGGTGTGTTGGTGGTTGAACATAGGCGTGTTGAAATTTGACATGAGTGTGGGAGAACATCCTGAAAGTTTTTCACGATTCGAACATGGGCATATAAGGACACGCAGGCACCAGACATGGCTGTGTGGTTCTTTTGTGTCTAATTTGTTTTAGATTTTGTAACTTAGTATCCTAGTTTGTTTAAATTATAATTTAGTCTTAAAACTTGATTAGATTAATTGAAGCCTTTAACGATAGAGGAACTTGATAATATTTTGGAATTAGACTAATGAGTGTTATAATTTGGTAGAAATATTTTTAGTTACTATTTTGGGTAATGTATTAAAAGTTTATAAAATTTACGGTCTAGTTTGTTGTAATAGCCCAGTTTAGACACTAGTCGGAACAGTGGTTTCGGGACTGCAAAACTGAGTTAGAAAAATATTTTAATATTATTTTCCATGTTTACAACATGTGAATAAGTATATGTGAAATTTTCATAATTTAATTTTACCATTTGTGTGCTTAATTTGATAAAAAAGACTTAATCGCAGAAAATGCAAAAGTTGTGTGCCACATGAATAAGTGTCGAATTGCTATGTCTTTATATATGTGGGGTCCTCATGATGCAATTATACCATTGAATTAATGCATGGACATAGTTGGACATGAGTTAGTGGATTTTAAATGATATTAGTAAGGTTAAAAATTGTATTTGATTATTAAGTTAATGTATTAATTAAAATAAAACAAAATGTGGCCATTAGTTCATCTTTTCTAATAGATTGAAAGAAAGAAAACAAGGGTTTTGGTCTTCCTTATATTTGGCACTCATTTTGGTTAATTGAGGTATGATTTTTGATTGGTTTTCGATAATTTTTACGTTTTTGAGATTGTTGCTTAGTAATCTATCAAGTTCCATGTCTCAATTTCTAAATTTGATGATGAACTTGAGTTACGCCATTAATGAAATTGTAAGCTTTGTGATGTTAGTTGATAGAAAATGAAAGATATGTGTTGGGTTAATATGTTTTGTATTTGAATTTTTGATGAATTTGAGTATTTTGTACTAATGTGTGAAAATGAGAAATTAAGGGGCTAAAATGTGAAATAAACGAAATATGTGGGCCTATATGAGGTAAAGGAACATTCAGCCTAACATGTGTATGAAATTATGCATATTTTGTGATTTTATGAAATAGGGACTGAAGTGTAAAAATGTGAAAATGTGATGGCTAATTTGTAAAATACCCTAAATATGTGTAAATGGATAGAATTGAATCATTTGGTGAATAGAAGAGTTAAATTTGAATGTGTTTAGATTAAGAACCAAAGAAAACGAAATTAGATCAGGGGAAAACAAAAGTAGTTGAATAACCGTTCGTTTCCGTTCATTCTCGTATGAGGTAAGTCGATATACAAATAAATGTGTTAAATTGAATTTTTATTGCTTATATGATATTTGAAATTTGGTGAATGGATATGAGAGCTGAATATGTGAAATCTGAGAAATCTCTGATAATGTGACGACGTCCGAAAAGCCCCGTACGAACCATAGAAATAGTTAGGATACATATGTAATGACATAGGATTCCGATATGAGATTTCATGTAAGACCACATCTGGGACATTGGCAGCGATTTGAGATTTACGTGTAAGGCCATGTCTGGGACATGAGCATCGTATTTGATTCCGTGTAAGACCTTGTCTCGGACAGTGGCATCAATATTTATTACATGTAACACCACTTCTGGGACATTGGCATTGTACAAGCTTTCAAAGCTATCCGAGTATCTTATTTGATTTCAAATGGTTCAATGAGCACTCTGAGAAATGAATGATTATGTGAAATGTTCATCCGAATTCTAGTACGTATGAAAGGTATACCAAATTTATGAATGAAAGGTAGTAGATGTGTATACGTGTAATTGTGATGTAATTATATGTTAATTGATAATAAGATATGTTTCTTGTTAAAGAACTATGACAAATAATGTTATGTGAGAAATATGGACTTCTGATTGTGTATAGCCATGAGTTAATTGAATGAATTTGATTATAAAAGTGTTATGTGTTAAGTTTATTTGTATATGGCTTACTAAGCTTTTGAAAGCTTACTTTGTTATGTTTCCATTGTTTTATAGATATCAAATCTACTGAAAGCTCAGGGATCATCGAGGATCATCACCACACTGTTAAATATTATTTTGGTACCTTTTGAAAATGTATATATCAAATTATGGCATGTATAGGTGAGGACTAACGTGGTATGTTTTGAGATGGGTATATCATGCCATGAGATATGGCTTGATTATGGTTGAACTTATGGTTTGATTTTGGTATATGATATGTGATGCAAAAATGGTGTGTTTGGTGTATATATATATATATGGCCTAGTGAAATGGTCTTTTTGGTAAGTTAGTTGTATGGTTGAAATGAATTAATATGATGTATGAATCATGTATTTTTATAGAAGCTAGTACTTTGAATTGATATGTTTGAGTTGGATTTGTATATGGGAATGGATGATGATAATATGGGTCAATTTGTGCATGATTTGGTATGTTTTGGCTGCCTTTGGGACATGAAATCTGCTTTGTTTGATGCTTGTAGGGATAACTCAAATTAGGTGGCAAATTGGCCTTTTTAAATGGCCTATTTTTGTCCACACGAGTAGAGATACAGGCGTGTGTCTTAGTCATGTGTGACATACGGTCATGTTGCATGGCCATGTGTCCCCTAGGGTAGTCCTATAATTTAAAGTCAGTCTCGACCATGGTCTAGACACACGGGCGTGTGGTTAGCCGTGTGACCCAAGTCAGTTTCGACCACGGCCAAGGCACACGGGTGTGTCTCCGACGGTGTGGAACAAGTCAATATGTATGCCCTATTTTCACACGGTCTATGACACGGGCGTGTCTGGTAACCGTGTGAGGCACACGGCCTGTTCACACGTGCGTGTGGTACTTGAAATGTTAAAAATTTTCTAAGTATTTGAAATTTTTATAAGTTACCGAATTAGTCCCGAATGTATGATTAAAGCTTTGTATGCTTGTTTTAAATTGTTTATGATAATGAATGCATAAATGTATGTAAATGATGTGTATTATCCGATAATGCCTCTTAACCTATTCTAGCAATGGTTACAGGTTAGGGGTGTTACATTTGTATTAATAAAATAATAATTAGACTTAGTAAATGAACTCAATTGAAACTAAAATTTTTAGTACTTGCATAAATTGACTAAAATAAGGTTGGTAATCATTTAGAACTAAAAATAGGACTATTTAACTTTAAATGGTAAAATAACCAAAATACCTTTAGGGTTAAATAATTTGAAATAGTTTAAAAATGGTTCACAAAATTGTTTCCATATTAAAATTAGATAGTCAATTAGTTAGAATTGAGGTGTTAGAAGGTTGGGGTGTGTTTTGGGTGGTCTTGAGCTGGATTGTCATTTTAATGGCTATTATGTCGCTTCAGATTCAGGCCTGTCTATCCCGGTTGGGTTTGGGGTGTCCCAGAGCTTCTACCGATGGGATGTTGATGTGAAGTTGCTTGAGTATGTCTAGGAACTTCTTGAACTGGACTTCCTATTTCTCCTTCTGAAGTCTTTGGACATAGGGTGGTGGAGGATTCTTTACTTGAACTAGGCAATTCGTTTGATGTGGCACTTCTGCATCTAATAAAGGTGTTAGTTTATCAAAATTAACTAGGTTAGAAGTTACCTTATCATATTTTCCATATTTTGGTTCTGGTGAAGCTAGATTTTAAACACTTGGTTGAGCTTCGACTTTATCTCGAGTGTAAGTTGGCTCATCTCCAACATCGATAGTGCTCAGGCTCCTTAATACCAACGCTTTATAGTGCTTTGTCCCTGGATTTCTAGAATTCTTCGTATTACTAGGCAAAGCACCTTGTGGTCGATTTCTAAGTTTAGTAGCAAGTTGACCGACTTGAATCTCCAGGTTTTTCAATGTGGCTGTTTGGCTTTGGATTAAGGCATCATTTTTTGCTATGTATGCCTTTAACAAGTTTCCCAAACCATTATAATGTTCAGATTAAATTGATTTTTGAACTTGTTGCAGGTGGTTGGGTTGATTTTGATTGTGCGTAAATGTTACTGGGTCCAGCCCCTTGGTTACTCCAAGAGAAATTCGGGTGGGTTCGCAAAGATGGGTTATAAAAATTGGATTGTAGTACCTACCTACCTCAATTTCGGTTCTGGTTACCCATGTAATACACGAATTTTGTGTTTGATGGGAAATAATCAAACAAGTGTCCTTCCCCACAATAAACACAAGCTATATTCTCAAATTGATTAGGTGGTTGAACTACAACATTATTAAACCTGTTAGTAGTAAAAATTTTAAGCAATGATGTAACAACCCATTTTTCAGTGGTGTCAGAAACAGTGGTTTCGGGACTACAAATTCGATGAGCGAGTTTATGTTATTTGAATGAATAATTAGGTTCAAGTGATAGGTCCCTAAAGTTGAGTGGTTCAAGAAAAAGAGGTACCGAGACCTCGTTTCTATAAACCGAGCCATAAATATTTTATTAAATATTTATGGAGTGTTATTAAGGTTGTGTAAAAGTTTCGTTAAGAAATTTTAACATTTATATAGTTAATTAAATAAAAAGGACTAAATCGCTAAAGGTGTAAAACCTAGTTATTATTGAATTCCAATGATTAAATGAATTATGTATTCAATGAGGGAGATTTTATATTGCAATTAGACCAAATGGGAGTGTCGTGGACGGTTAGTGGTAAGTTTTGAGAGAAATTTGTTTTAAAATCTATGGTTATATTAGTAATTTAGTAAATAAGTTAAAAACAAATGATAATAAAAATGATATCATCCTTAATTATCATCATCACCACTGAAAGATAAAAGAAATCCATGGATATACATTCCAATGATTAAATGAATTAAGTATTCAATGAGGGAGGTTTTATGTTGCAATTAGACTAAATGGGAGTGTCGTGGACGGTTAGTGGTAAGTTTTGAGAGAAATTTGTTTTAAAATCTATGGTTATATTTGTAATTTAGTAAATAAGTTAAAAACAAATGATAATAAAAATGATATCATTCTTAATTATCATCATCACCACTGAAAGATAAAAGAAATCCATGGATATACATTCTAAGGATTCAGCCAAGCATGATATGTATTTTTTATTTGTTCCATGTAATTTTTATGTTTTTGAGATTGTTACAACTAGGTCCAACTAACTCGTACCTTCGTTTTTGAAACTGTGAAAGATTTTGAGTGTTGCCATTAATGAATCTTTGTAATTTTAGATGTTAAATGATGAATTCGAGGTATTAGTTATTATTAATGATTAATTTTTAAAGTAATTTTTAATGATTTCAATGTTTAGGGATTAAATTGTTAAAGTAATAATAATTCAAAGACTTGATTAGGACATAGAGACTAAATTGAATAAAAATGAAATGTTGAGGGTAATTTTGTAAAAATGTCAAAAGGACTAAATTGCATAAAATGAATTGGTTTTAGTACCTGAATTAATGAATGAGATGAAATTATTAATTTAGATCAAGAACATGTAGAAAATCGAGGAGAAGAGAAAATTACGAAATATTCCATGTACTTAGTCATTGCTGCAATTTAGCCAGGTAAGTTCGTAGGTATAGAATTGTACATACCTATATATATAATGCTACTGTTGCTTTATGAATGTATATATTTATATATGATGTTTAAAATGTGAGTTGGAATTCAAAATATTATAACTAAATACAAGGTGAGAAAGGATTTATTAGAAAACTATTGAATATTTATGAAATATGATATATGTGATTTCGAAATGATTATGAATTCTTACAGCATGTATATTAAGAAATATGGAAGAGCCTCTGATTCATGAAAGTCATAATGTTGTTAAAATGCCCATTTGGACATAGTAAACTATTAGGATACGGTTGGCATGCCAATAGGATTAGAACGCGCGCTTGTACGAGATTTGCACTTCGATGCCCCTATATACACTTCGATGTCCCTGTTCTCACTATGGTACCCTTATTTGCACATTTGTGCCCCTGTCTGCACTTCGGTGCCCCTATTATGCATCTATGATGCCTCTGGTGTGATTTAGTTACCCGAGTATCTGAGTCAAGTTACTAGTTAATCGGTATAAACATGAATGGAATCTAAAAATAAAGGCTAATGTATAGTCAAGATATTAGTAAATGTTAAATGTTAAATGTTCAATGAATTACTTGATCATATGTGAGTATCGTTATATTGATGATTATTTAGTTAAAGATATATGTTTATATACATGTATCTATGAGTTTGGATTTAACTATTATAGTACAGGAAGCATACGATGAACCATTTTCAATACTAATCTATAAGTGCTTCGTAAATGTATAACATGAATGATTAATTTATTCATTCAACTTTCACCTTGTGTTCGAATCCCTTTCCTTACACTATTTTCTATGTGATTCAATTTTGCCTCAAACCTTAGCTAAGGCCACACCATGTTTTTCAAATAAATATGGTAGGAATTAAAATAAGGAAGTGAAGTGGTCAAGTGGTTAAGTGCTCCTAAGTTATCCTAGAGGTCTTAAGTTTAAGTCCTCTTGTTCTCATTTTTTTATTTAATTTTTTAACACAATTTCCATGTGCATAATGTGCTTGTTGTCCACCCGAGTGATACCATGTTTAGTTTGATTCCTTTCCCTTTGTTTTGAGTCAAACTTGCTTTAACTTGGGAAACATTACCCCCCTTTACGCTCCTATGTTCCCTCTCTTTCCTTTCACTTCATTCTTTCTTATTTTCTATGATTCAATGAACCTAGTCTATAACACCCCTAACCCGTATCTGTCACCTAAATAGGGTTACGAAGCGTTATCGTAAAAATATCCTTAAAACATACATATCATACATCAACATAAATATAGCATAAGTCAATCATATACTTGAATATCATTCATTAATCGAGCCTTCGAGGCCTTAAAAATGCTTTAGAAACAATTCAAGACTAAATTGAAATCAATTAGAATTTTCAGTAAAAAGTTAGAAAATTTGAACTCCAAGGGTCACATGGTCGTGTGGCCAAGCTGTGTGACTCACACAGATTAAACATGCGCTCGTGTCTCAGACTGTGTAACAATCGAAATAGGGAAACATGGCCGTGTCCCAGCCTGTCTGTGCCCTTGTAACTTCCAAAGTTGGGTCACATGGCCAAGCTACACACCCGTGTGCCAGGCCGTGTAACACTCGAAATGGCTACACATGCTTGTGTGCTAGGCTGTGTAACTACTAGACTTGTAAGCCTTGAAACCTTTAGGGGACACATGGTAATGTGTCACACACAGTTGAGACACATGCCCATGTCTTAGGCCGTATGGACATGAAATTGGTCAAATTCAAGCCATTTCCATTACCATTCCAAACATGTACCTATAAGCATTTTGTATCCAAATTCAAGACATCAAAAACATATCAAGTCATGCATGAAGTAACCAATTCAATAGACCATAAATCCATCCAAAAAATATGCCAACAAGGCACCTCAAATGCATTCATCCATATCTTACCTAAACATGGAAACATTACCACATTTCATACATAAAGATCAAGTTCAAAACCATTTCAAAACATACCCTATTTTGATCACATCAAAACTATTCCAACACATACCATATTGGCTATTAAATCATACATTAAAACTTAGTAATATTGACACCTACCATTAAGGCATCAAAAGTACCACAAGTACATCAACCATAATAACATATACATGCCAACTATCAACCAACATTCAAACACAAGTCCACCTATACATGCCATTATAACATTGGCCAAAACATCAAAACTACTGATATAATGTTGGATAGTGTGATAGATCCCTTACAAGCTTCCAAACCGGTCGAGCTTCTGATAATCTATAAAGTAAAGGAAAATAATTACGTAAGCAAGGAATGCTTAGTAAGCTCATATAAACTTTAAACATAACATTCCATTTCAACAATGAACTTTATAAGTTAAATGTAACACCCCAAACTCGGCCTAGACGTTATGGCCGAATTTGCAATGTTACATTGAAGTGTGTTTTGTAAAGTACTGACTTATTTGAAAATCCATATTATTTTAAAACCCTCGTAGTGATCTTTAATAAACCTTTTAAGTATCTCATATGTTATTAAACCTAAGTAGGTCTAGACATTTTCGGTTGTTATTACATTTTAAAAACATTGTTTAGTGCGGAAGCTTTTGAAAGACGTTGTATAGGCGTAGTGTTTTGAAAACATTTATCTTTTTGAAAGTTCGCTTTCTACTTCTAGCAAATATAAATTTAAGTAAATAAACCCTAGATTAATGTAAAAATTTAAAGAGGCCTTATTACATTTCAAATACCAAATAAAATATCTTAAGAAGTAAAAGTTTAAAATAGTTTCTAAACAGTCGTGTGGCCTCCATCGAGTCCCTCGCAGCACCGACCTGCCTAAGGATTACCTGCAAAGGAAGGCAAAAGGGTGAGTTATGAAAATTCAGTGTGTAAACCCTTAACAAAATCAAATAGGTACAGTTTGGGCCTAAGCCTATTCCAGTGACAGTCTAGTATCAGTGTGGGCCTTAGCCCATAGCAGTAATAGTATCAGTAATACAAAAGAAATCCTACCCATCCATCCTCTACACTCCACTCCGTCCAGCCCTACACTCCATGTGGAGATAAAATCGACCCACCCATCCCTACACTCCAAATATAGCTTTGTTGTTAAAAGACTACTATGAAATTGTGCAGAGCTACCAATCTGATACACTTCCTCCAAATATATCAAACCCACCCCCATGCAACATGTCATGTCATAATATAATACGTGTATGCAAAATGTCATGCTCAGATACAGTCAAATATAGCATAAGGGTATATTAGTCATTTTACTTTAAGGGTATAACGGTCATTTATCAATAAGGGCCTAAGTGTACTTACCGACCCTAAAGTAGGTCCACAGTCGTCTCGGGCGACCCATGCAGCCTTAATGGTCAAACAGAGAAGAATGGCCCAAAGCCTATAGCACGGCGCATGAGGGCCCACACGCCCGTGTGGCCTAGTAGGCCCAAAAATGACCTTGGTCGTGTGAACTACACAGCCTGGTCCACTAATATCCACACATCCGTGTGGTTTACTCGTGTGGGGCCCACGAGCCCGTAGGGCCCACACGACCCATTTTCGGCCCAATGTGGCCTAAACTGGCCAAAGCCCATGAAATCTCTCATGGTGGGCTCTTACAATCATATGCCCTTGTTTTGAGCATTCAGAGATGAACACAAGCATGAGCACGCTCGTATAGCATTAACAAGCACAGTTTTTGGCTTTTGCCAATTTATGAATATTGAAGTGTGGTTACACACCTGATACGATTTGGAGTTAATCCGTGCTCCAAACACTCTTATGCCTGAAGAACAAATAATGTGATAACTAATCAGTTACTTAACCTATGTTTCAATTGGAAACTAAAGGAGTTCCAAAACAAACATAATCTTCTTACCCAAAAGCCAACAATAATCGCACCCTTGATTCTCAGGGGATGTGTCAATCAACTTCGATCACCACCTACACAAAAATACCACCTTTCTATATCAAACTCGCATTTGGAGCATAATAACATCACAACCGTACCATACTTACTACAACGATCGAGCAGAGTATAGATTAATGAAGCAATGTACAAAGAAGCACGAATAAGGATTGATATGAAAGGTAGAGGGGATAGTCGGCAAGAAGAGAAAAAGTTAGATGATGGATTAACAAGGTGAAACAAATTGAAAGGGGAAGAAGTGAAACTAAGGCTTACCCAGCAATACTCGGCCAACACAAGAGCACCAGAGTGGGAGACAAGAGTCGTGCGTGTAACATCCCGAAATAGGGCCTAAACGAAACAGTGGTTGCAAAACCACAAATTCGAGGTAGAAAAATTTATTTTATTATTATTTTGAGGTTCATGATATGATTGCATGATTGTGTGAAAATTTCGTGATGAAATTCTATACCTAAAGTGTTTAAATTGAAAGTAGGGACTAAATCGAATAAGTTGCAAAATTGCATTCTAGAAGTTTTTAGTATGAAATTGAATTGAAATATTAATTAGGAGGTCTTAAATAGCAATTTGACCAATTTTAAGTTCATGGACAAAATTAGGACATGGAAGGAATTTTTGGAAAGTTTAGTAGTAAGGGCATTTTGGTCATTTAGTTATTAAAATGAATTAAAAACAAAATTAAAAGCCAATTTTTGTCCATCTTCTTCATTAGGACGAAATTTCAAGGGTTCTCCATAGCTAGGGTTTTTTTCAAGCTTCCAAGCTCCATAGTAAGTGATTCTAAGCCCCGTTTTTAATATTCTTTACGTTTTCGGAGTCTCGGTAGCTCGATAAAGCTTATGCTAGCAATAATTTAAGTTAGGGTTCATATTTGGAAAAATACCCATGGGTGAAAAGTGTTTATTTTGATTTTTTATGATAGAATATGAGGTCTTAGATTATGTTAGACAACTTGTGCTACTCAGTTTTAGGTAAAAATGAGTAAAAGGGCTTAATCGGTAAAAATACCTAACAGTCATAAGTATATGTTAGAGTGAGAATTTGATATTGCTATAGAACGGAAAAATGATCAGCATGTCATAAAAGATAAGAAAATAGGCTGAAGTTTAATTTACGAGATTTGGGGCAAAAGTGTAAATATGCAAAAGTTTAGGGGCAAAAATGTAATTTTTCTAAAGTTTAAGTAAAGGACTGTTTTGATAAATGTGAATATTAAATAAATTAAATTTGCTATTATAGATCAAGAAGAGCGAAATTCGGGAGTAGATCAGGGAAAAGAAAAAGTAAAGGACTAAATTGTAAAGTTTAGTCACATTTTGTATCGAGGTAAGTTTCTGATGAAATAAATGCAATATTCTATTATTTTACATTATTATTGTAAATTTCCAGCATTTATATACTTATTTTATGAGAATATTTGAAGTCGAATTAAAGGCAAAGAAGCCCCATTTGAACCTTAGGAATGTTAGGATATTGGGGTTGACAGGACAGGACAGAACAAAAATGAGCCATGTAAGTCCATATCAGATATATGGCTTTGGAGACAGGAATGAGCCATGTAAGCCCATATTAGATATATATATATATATGGCATTGGAGACAGAAAAAATTCATGTAAGTCTATGTCGAAGACATGGCATTGGCAGGATATTGATAGGCAGGAACGACCCTAGTATCCTTAGTATTCCGAGTGGTTCAACGGGTCATTGTATACGTTAAATTACAGTGAATTATCAACAAAAGGGAAAGTAGATTATATTTATGAATAGTGAAAGGTCAGGTGTAACATCCCGAAATAGGGCCTAAACGGAACAGTGGTTGCGAAACCACAAATCTGAGGAAGAAAATTTTATTTTATTATTATTTTGAGGTCTATGATATGTTTGCATGATTGTGTGAAAAGTTCGTGAAGAAATTCTATGCATAAAGTACTTAATTTGAAATTAGGGACTAAATTGAATAAATTGCAAAACTTGTGTTCTAGAAGTATTTTGCATAAAATTGAATTAGAATATTAATTAGGAGGTCTTAAATAGCAATTTGACCAATTTTAAGTTCATGGACAAAATTAGGACATGGAAGGAAATTTTGAAAGTTTAGTAGTAAGGGCATTTTGGTCATTTAGGTGTAAAATGAATTAAAAACAAAATTAAAAGCCAATTTTTGTCCATCTTCTTCATTAGGACGAAATTTCAAGGGTTCTCCATAGCTAGGGTTTGTTTCAAGCTTTCAAGCTCCATGGTAAGTGATTCCAAGCCCCGTTTTTAATGTTCTTTACGTTTTCGGAGTCCCGGTAGCTCGATAAAGCTTATGCTAGCAATAATTTAAGTTAGGGTTCATATTTGGAAAAATACCCATAGGTGAAATTTGTGTATTTTGGTGTTTTATGATAGAATATGAGGTTTTAAATTATGTTAGACAACTTGTACTACTCGGTTTTAAGCAAAAACGAGTAAAAGGACTTAATCGGTAAAAATACCTAATAGTCATAAGTGCTTGTTAGAGTATGAATTTGATGCTGCCATAGAAGGTAAAAATGACCAGCATGTCATGAAACATAAGAAAATAGGCTGAAGTTTAATTTACGAGCTTTGGGGCAAAAGTGAAAATATGCAAAATTTTAGGGGCAAAATTGTAATTTTGCCAAAATATGATTTTGGGTCAATTTGAATAATTTGAGTCCTAATTAGACTATATTTTAAATGATAGAGCAAGGAAAACTGAAATTCAAGCTAAAATGGAGAAAATACCAAGTTGTGGACGAAATGGTAAAAGTAGCTATTTTTGCATACGAGGTAAGTTTCTGATGAAATAAATGCAATATTCTTTTATTTTACATTATTATTGTAAATTTCCAGCATTTATATACTTATTTTATGAGAATATTTAAAGTCAAATTAAAGGCAAAGTGACAGAGAAAAAGCATTAGGAAGCCCCGTTTGAACCTTAGGAATGTTAGGATATTGGGGTTGACAGGACAGGACAGACAGAGAAATGAGCCATGTAAGTCCATATCGAGATATATGGCTTTGGAGACAGGAATGAGCCATGTAAGCCCATATTAGATATATATATGGCATTGGAGGCAGGAATAATTCATGTAAGTCCATGTCGAAGAAGACATGGCATTGGCGAGATATTGATAGGCAGAACGACCCGGTATCCTTAGTATTCCGAGTGGTTCAATGGGTCATTGTACACGTTAAATTACAGTGAATTATCAGCAAAAGGGAAGGTAGATTATATTTATGAATAGTGAAAGGTCAGGTAAGAAAGAAGGTAAGTAAGTAAAGAAGAAGGTAGAAAATGAGAAGTAAAGAAAGTTTATGAGGCTAGGTGACATTATGTATAATCATTCATTATTTGAATGTTGTAATTTATTTGCTTGTAAGCTTACTAAGCCTAGTGCTTACTCTCTTTATTTTCTTTTTCTTATAGTTTTTATCAAGCCACTCGGGGATCGAAGGAAACGTCGGAGACCCGATCACACTATCGAAGAAATCACATTGGTATAGTTAGACGTTTAGTTTTGTGTATGGCATGTATAGGAACTTGGTTTCTTTTGATATGATATGATCAATGAATGATGTGTAAATACTTGCTAGTGATTAACTAATAGAATGGCTGATGATATACATGTTTAATTGTATGTATGAATAAGTAGTAACTATCACATGAAAACTAAGAAAAATGTGAAAGTAACTTAAAAACAGATTCAAGTATCAGAAATAATGTGATTTTGAAAAATCACTAAAAATCGTAGAGACATGGTTTGATGGTGAATAATATATGAAATTAAATCTTATTATGTCTATTTTCTTATGGAATAAGTAAAACAGGTAAAGGTATTATATTTTATGAGATATATGAGTTTTAGTGAAACAGGGTCAGAGAAAATTTTAGATCCCCGGTTTCAACTTTGGAAATTCACCATAAATTGTAAAAAAATAATTAGGTGGTTTAATTTATATTTTTAGAATACTTATTGAATCTAGTTTTAATAGAAACAAACGGTATAGTTATATTAATTTTGTATAGGGAGAAAAGTGGTTCGAAGTAAGTAGAGGTCAGTGCAGTCAAATTCTGAAACAGGGGTAACTTTAACTAATAAACTGTACTAATTGGCTAAGTCAAAAATTCTAGAAACAAATTAGTAGATAGATATATGAGTCTAGTTTCAGAAAAAATTTACGGATCTTAATTTCGTGTTTTGAAACTCGAGAAATGAATTTTTAAGCAGCTATGATGCAGAAAAATAGTTTATTCCGAAAATTAAAATAAGTGGTTTAGAGTTGTTTAAAAGGTAAGATAAGTTTAGTAACACCTCAAGCTTGACTCCGGTGACGGTTTCGGGCGTGGGGGCGTTACATTTATTGGTATCAGAGCAAGTTTAGTCGGTTATCGGAACAGTTAGTGTGAGTAAATGTCTAGCTATACATGCCATACCTGTATTTTGGTAGTGTGACGACTCCTGACGATTTTTAAATATTTTGTTTTAATGTAATGGATCCCGAGCGAGTGGTGATGATGATGTAGAAAGTAATGCGCTGCTCTCATGGAAGGGTAGCGCCATCCGAGAATATGCGAAGAATGAGTGTAATCGGGAGGAGTGACTCGAGAAGCTCTCTTCCAAGCTTTGAATAATTGGTTTGCCGAGGTCCTTCGCATGCGAATCCGGAGAGTTAGACCTCCACCCCTCATGACTCTCAGCTACCCATGTAGCTCAAGCTTCCCGATCACACAGTACAATGATAAGAGAAAAGCCACCGATTGATAGAATCGAGAAACAAGGGGCGAGAAGAGTTCCGAGCAACAAAACATGATGATGCAGAAAGAGCAAAATTTTGGTTAGAAAATACTATCAGAGTCTTTGATGAATTATCTTGTACACCCGAGGAATGTATGAAATGTGTAATATCACTTCTTAGAGACTCACCTACTACTGGTGGAAGACACTTGTATCAGTTGTACCAAAGGAGAGGATCACTTGGATTTTCTTCGGGAGGAATTTCGTAAAAGTGCATCGATCGGGGGTTTATTGACCGTAAGAGAAAGGAATTTCTGGAATTGAAACAAGGAGCTCTTGTGTTCTCCAAGATAGATTTGAGATCCGGATACTACTATCGATTGCGAGTTAAAGAGTTAGATGTCCTGAAGGCGCTTTCGGACTAGGTATGGTCATTATGAGTTCCTTGTGATGCCATTTGACTTGACTAATGCTCCTGCCATTTTCATGGACTTAATGAACCGAATTTTCAGACCGTACTTGGATAAGTTTGTAGTTGTGTTCATTGATGATATCTTGATTTATTCTCATGATGAGACTGAGCATGCGAGCATTTGAGAAACGAGCTTTTTACTGATTCGAGAGAGATAATCGGTTGTATGCCAAGTTTAGCAAAAGTGAGTTCGTTACGAGAAGTTGGTTTTCTTGGACATATTGTTTCAGTGTGAAGGTATTAAGGTTGATCGAGCAAGATTTCAGCCATTGTTTATTGGAAGCCTCCTAAAAATGTATCGAAGTTAGAAGTTTTCTTGGTCTTGCCGGATATTGTAGAGGATTTTCCATGATAGCTACCCGTTGACAAGATTTTGCGAAAGGATATCAAGTTTGAATGGATTGAGAAGTGTCATGAGTTTTGACAAGTTAAAAGCATTATTGACTAAAGCTCTGTTTTAGTACAACCGAGAACCGAGTAAGGAGTTTGTGATTTACAAGTGATGCGTCCATGAATGGACTTGGTTGTGTACTTATGCGGGAAGGGAAGGTAATTGCTTATGCCTCTAGATAGCTAAAGCCACATGAGAAGAACTATCCGATACATGATTTAGAGCTATTTGCCATTATTTTTGCGTTGAAGATTTGGAGACATCATTTTATGCGGTGAGAAGTGCCACATATTCACCGATCACAAAAGTTTGAAATTGAAGCAAAGAAGATGGCTAGAGTTGATTAAAGATTATGAACTAGTGATTGATTATCACCAGGGTATGTGTACGAGAAGAATGATGAGCTTATTCGAAAGATCTTACGGGAAGCACATAGTAGTTTTTTTGTCTATTCATCCAGGTAGTACAAAGATGTATAATGATTTGAAGAAAATGTCTTGGTGGGTAGGAATAAAAGGGACATTTTAGAGTTTGTTTCTAGATGTTTGATCTCATCAACAGTAAAGGCCGAACATCGGTACCTTGAGGTTTATTGCGGCACTGTGCTAGTCCACGAGTGGAAATGGAATCAAGTTATTATAGATTTTGTGACAGGATTGCCGTTACACCGAGAAAGAAAGATGCAGTATGGGTTGTGATTGATAAGTTAACGAAGTCGGCTCATTTTATCCCGATTCAGTATGGATTTTTCACTTGAAAAGTTGGCCGAGTTGTATATTTTGAAATAGTCGGACTACATGGGGTAGACGAGGCTACATGGGAACTCGAAGAGGCTATGTGAAAACAAAGACCCAAATCTCTTCACAGTAAGATTTTTGGGACGAAAATCCTTAAAAGGGGAGAAATGTAACATCCGAAATAGGGCCTAAACGAAACAGTGGTTGCGAAACCACAAATCCGAGGTAGAAAAATTAATTTTATTATTATTTTGAGGTCTATGATATATTTGCATGATTGTGTGAAAAGTTCGTGAAGAAATTCTATGCATAAGGTACTTAATTTGAAATTAGGGACTAAATTGAATAAATTGCAAAACTTGTGTTCTAGAAGTATTTTGCATACAATTGAATTAGAATATTAAATAGGAGGTCTTAAATAGCAATTTGACCAATTTTAAGTTCATGGACAAAATTAGGACATGGAAGGAAATTTTGAAAGTTTAGTAGTAAGGGCATTTTGGTCATTTAGGGGTAAAATGAATTAAAAATAAAATTAAAAGCCAATTTTTGTCCATCTTCTTCATTAGGACGAAATTTCAAGGGTTCTCCATAGCTAGGGTTTGTTCCAAGCTTTCAAGCTCCATGGTAAGTGATTCCAAGCCCCGTTTTTAATGTTCTTTACGTTTTCGGAGTCTCGGTAGCTCGATAAAGCTTATGCTAGCAATAATTTAAGTTAGGGTTCATATTTGGAAAAATACCCATAGGTGAAATTTGTGTATTTTGGTGTTTTATGATAGAATATGAGGTTTTAAATTATGTTAGACAACTTGTACTACTCGGTTTTAAGCAAAAACGAGTAAAAGGACTTAATCGGTAAAAATACCTAATAGTCATAACTGCTTGTTAGAGTATGAATTTGATGCTGCCATAGAAGGGAAAAATGACCAGCATGTCATGAAACATAAGAAAATAGGCTGAAGTTTAATTTACGAGCTTTGGGGCAAAAGTGAAAATATGCAAAATTTTAGGGGCAAAATTGTAATTTTGCCAAAATATGATTTTGGGTCAATTTGAATAATTTGAGTCCTAATTAGACTATATTTTAAATGATAGAGCAAGGAAAACTGAAATTCAAGCTAAAATGGAGAAAATACCAAGTTGTGGACGAAATGGTAAAAGTATAGCTATTTTTGCATACGAGGTAAGTTTACAGTAAATAAATGAAATATTCTTTTATTTTACATTATTATTGCAAATTTCCAGCATTTATATACTTATTTTATGAGAACATTTAAAGTCAAATTAAAGGCAAAGACAGAGAGAAAAAGCATTAGGAAGCCCGTTTGAACCTTAGGAATGTTAGGATATTGGGGTTGTGAGACGGACGGGAGATGAGAAATGAGCCATGTAAGTCCATATCGGATATATGGCTTTGGAGACAGGAATGAGCCATGTAAGCCCATATTAGATATATATATGGCATTGGAGGCAGGAATAATTCATGTAAGTCCATGTCGAAGACATGGCATTGGCGCGGATATTGATAGACAGAAGCGACCCGGTATCCTTAGTATTCCGAGTGGTTCAATGGGTCATTGTACACGTTAAATTACAGTGAATTATCAGCAAAAGGGAAGGTAGATTATATTTATGAATAGTGAAAGGTCAGGTAAGAAAGAAGGTAAGTAAGTAAGTAAAGAAGGTAGAAAATGAGAAGTAAAGAAAGTTTATGAGGCTAGGTGACATTATGTATAATCATTCATTATCTTTGAATGTTGTAATTTATTTGCTTGTAAGCTTACTAAGCCTAGTGCTTACTCTCTTTATTTTCTTTTCTTATAGTTTTTATCAAGCCACTCGGGGATCGAAGGAAACGTCGGAGACCCGATCACACTATCGAAGAAATCACATTGGTATAGTTAGACGTTTAGTTTTGTGTATGGCATGTATAGGAACTTGGTTTCTTTTGATATGATATGATCAATGAATGATGTGTAAATACTTGCTAGTGATTAACTAATAGAATGGCTGATGATATACATGTTTAATTGTATGTATGAATAAGTAGTAACTATCACATGAAAACTAAGAAAAATGTGAAAGTAACTTAAAAACAGATTCAAGTATCAGAAATAATGTGATTTTGAAAAATCACTAAAAATCGTAGAGACATGGTTTAATGGTGAATAATATATGAAATTAAAGCTTATTATGTCTATTTTCTTATGGAATAACTAAAACAGGTAAAGGTATTATATTTTATGAGATATAGGAGTTTTAGTGAAACAGGGTCAGAGAAAATTTTAGATCCCATGTTTCAACTTTGGAAATTCACCATAAATTGTAAAAAAATAATTAGGTGGTGTAATTTATATGTTTAGAATACTTATTGAATATAGTTTTAATAGAAACAAACGGTATAGTTATATTAATTTTGTATAGGGAGAAAAGTGGTTCGAAGTAAGTAGAGGTCAGTGCAGTCAAATTCTGAAACAGGGGTAACTTTAACTAATAAACTGTACTAATTGGCTAAGTCAAAAATTCTAGAAAAAAATTAGTAGATAGATATATGAGTCTAGTTTCAGAAAAAATTTACGGATCTTAATTTCGTGTTTTGAAACTCGAGAAATGAATTTTTAAGCAGCTATGATGCAGAAAAATAGTTTATTCCGAAAATTAAAATAAGTGGTTTAGAGTTGTTTAAAAGGTAAGATAAGTTTAGTAACACCTCAAGCTTGACTCCGGTGACGGTTTGAGGCGTGGGGCGTTACATTTATTGGTATCGAGCAAGTTTAGTCGGTTCTCGGAACAGTTAGTGTGAGTAAATGTCTAGCTATACATGCCATACCTGTATTTTGGTAGTGTGACGACTCCTGACGATTTTTAAATATTTTGTTTTATTGTAATGGATCCCGAGCGAGCTGGTGATGATGATGTAGAAAGTAATGCGCCTGCTCCCGCTGGAAGGGTAGCGCCATCCGAGAATATGCGATGATGATTAATCGGGAGGAGTGACTCGAGAAGCTCTCTTCCAAGCTTTGAATAATTGGTTTGCCGAGGTCGTTCGTACGAATCCGGTAGTTAGACCTCCACCCCCTCATGACTCTCAGGCTACCCATGTAGCTCAAGCTTCCCCAGTCACAGGTACAATGATAAGAGAAAAGCCACCAGTTGATAGAATCGAGAAACAAAGGCGAGAAGAGTTCGAGCAACAAAACATGATGATGCAGAAAGAGTAAAATTTTGGTTAGAAAATACTATCAGAGTCTTTGATGAATTATCTTGTACACCCGAGGAATGTATGAAATGTGTAATATCACTTCTTAGAGACTCAGCCTACTACTGGTGGAAGACACTTGTATCAGTTGTACCAAAGGAGAGGATCACTTGGGATTTCTTTCGGGAGGAATTTCGTAAAAGTACATCGATCGTGGGTTTATTGACCGGAGAGAAAGGAATTCACTGGAATTGAAGCAAGGGAGCTCTTGTGTTCTCCAAGATAGATTTGAGATCCGGATACTATCGATTGCGAGTTAAAGAGTTAGATGTCCTCAAGGCGCTTTCCGTACTAGGTATGGTCATTATGAGTTCCTTGTGATGCCATTTGACTTGACTAATGCTCCTGCCATTTTCATGGACTTAATGAACCGAATTTTCAGACCGTACTTGGATAAGTTTGTAGTTGTGTTCATTGATGATATCTTGATTTATTCTCATGATGAGACCGAGCATGCAGAGCATTTGAGAAACGATTTACTGATTCTCGAGAGATAATCGGTTGTATGCCAAGTTTAGCAAAAGTGAGTTAGTTACGAGAAGTTGGTTTTCTTGGACATATTGTTCAGTGTGAAGGTATTAAGGTTGATCCGAGCAAGATTTCAGCCATTGTTTATTGGAAGCCTCCTAGAAATGTATCGAAGTTAGAAGTTTTCTTGGTCTTACCGGATATTGTAGAGGATTTTCCATGATAGCTACCCCGTTGACAAGATTTCTGCGAAAGGATATCAAGTTTGAATGGATTGAGAAGTGTCAATGAGTTTTGACAAGTTAAAAGCATTATTGACTAAAGCTCCTATTTTAGTACAACCGTAACTAGGTAAGGAGTTTGTGATTTACTGATGATGCGTCCATGAATGGACTTGGTTGTGTACTTATGCGGGGAAGGGAAGGTAATTGCTTATGCCTCTAGATAGCTAAAGCCACATGAGAAGAACTATCCGATACATGATTTAGAGCTATTTGCCATTATTTTTGCGTTGAAGATTTGGAGACATCATTTGTATGCGGTGAGAAGTGCCACATATTCACTGATCACAAAAGTTTGAAATTGAAGCAAAGAAGATGGCTAGAGTTGATTAAAGATTATGAACTAGTGATTGATTATCACCTAGGGTATGTGTACAGAAGAATGATGAGCTTATTCGAAAGATCTTACAGGAAGCACATAGTAGTTTTTTTTGTCTATTCATCCAGGTAGTACAAAGATGTATAATGATTTGAAGAAAATGTACTGGTGGGTAGGAATAAAAAGGGACATTTCAGAGTTTGTTTCTAGATGTTTGATCTGTCAGCAGGTAAAGGCCGAACATCAGGTACCTTGAGGTTTATTGCAGCCTGTGCTAGTCCCTGAGTGGAAATGGAATCAAGTTATTATAGATTTTGTGACAGGATTGCCGTTTACACCGAGAAAGAAAGATGCAGTATGGGTTGTGATTGATAAGTTAACGAAGTCGGCTCATTTTATCCCAGTTCGTATGGATTTTTCACTTGACAAGTTGGCCGAGTTCTTTATTTCAGAAATAGTCAGACTACATGGGGTAGACAAGGCTACATGGGAACTCAAAGAGGCTATGTGAAAACAGTACCCAAATCTCTTCACAGGTAGGATTTTCGGGGACGAAAATCCTTAAAGGGGGGAGAAATGTAACATCCCGAAATAGGGCCTAAACGGAACAGTGGTTCTGAAACCACAAATTCGAGGTAGAAAAATTTATTTTATTATTATTTTGAGGTCTATGATATGTTTGCATGATTGTGTGAAAAGTTCGTGAAGAAATTCTATGCATAAGGTACTTAATTTGAAATTAGGGACTAAATTGAATAAATTGCAAAACTTGTGTTCTAGAAGTATTTTGCATAAAATTGAATTAGAATATTAATTAGGAGGTCGTAAATAGAAATTTGACCAATTTTAAGTTCATGGACAAAATTAGGACATGGAAGGAAATTTTGAAAGTTTAGTAGTAAGGGCATTTTGGTCATTTAGGGGTAAAATGAATTAAAAACAAAATTAAAAGCCAATTTTTGTCCATCTTCTTCATTAGGACGAAATTTCAAGGGTTCTCCATAGCTAGGGTTTGTTCCAAGCTTTCAAGCTCCATGGTAAGTGATTCCAAGCCCCGTTTTTAATGTTCTTTACGTTTTCGGAGTCCCGGTAGCTCGATAAAGCTTATGCTAGCAATAATTTAAGTTAGGGTTCATATTTGGAAAAATACCCATAGGTGAAATTTGTGTATTTTTGTGTTTTATGATAGAATATGAGGTTTTAAATTATGTTAGACAACTTGTACTACTCGGTTTTAAGCAAAACGAGTAAAAGGACTTAATCTCAGTAAAAATACCTAATAGTCATAAGTGCTTGTTAGAGTATGAATTTGATGCTGCCATAGAAGGGAAAAATGACCAGCATGTCATGAAACATAAGAAAATAGGCTGAAGTTTAATTTACGAGCTTTGGGGCAAAAGTGTAAATATGCAAAAGTTTAGGGGCAAAATTGTAATTTTGTCAAAATATGATTTTGGGTTAATTTGAATAATTTGAGTCCTAATTAGACTATATTTTAAATGATAGAGCAAGGAAAACTGAAATTCAAGCTAAAATGGAGAAAATACCAAGTTGTGGACGAAATGGTAAAAGTAGCTATTTTTGCATACGAGGTAAGTTTACTGATGAAATAAATGTAATATTCTTTTATTTTACATTATTATTGTAAATTTCAGCATTTATATACTTATTTTATGAGAATATTTAAAGTCAAATTAAAGGCAAAGTGATGAGAGAAAAAGCATTAGGAAGCCCCGTTTGAACCTTAGGAATGTTAGGATATTGGGGTTGACAGGACAGGACAGGACGTAAATGAGCCATGTAAGTCCATATCAGATATATGGCTTTGGAGACAGGAATGAGCCATGTAAGCCCATATTAGATATATATATGGCATTGGAGACAGGAATAATTCATGTAAGTCCATGTCGAAGACATGGCATTGGCAGGATATTGATAGAGCAGAACGACCGGTATCCTTAGTATTCCGAGTGGTTCAATGGGTCATTGTACACGTTAAATTACAGTGAATTATCAGCAAAAGGGAAGGTAGATTATATTTATGAATAGTGAAAGGTCAGGTAAGAAAGAAGGTAAGTAAGTAAAGAAGAAGGTAGAAAATGAGAAGTAAAGAAAGTTTATGAGGCTAGGTGACATTATGTATAATCATTCATTATGCTGAATGTTGTAATTTATTTGCTTGTAAGCTTACTAAGCCTAGTGCTTACTCTCTTTATTCTTTTTCTTATAGTTTTTATCAAGCCACTCGGGGATCGAAGGAAACGTCGGAGACCCGATCACACTATCGAAGAAATCACATTGGTATAGTTAGACGTTTAGTTTTGTGTATGGCATGTATAGGAACTTGGTTTCTTTTGATATGATATGATCAATGAATGATGTGTAAATACTTGCTAGTGATTAACTAATAGAATGGCTGATGATATACATGTTTAATTGTATGTATGAATAAGTAGTAACTATCACATGAAAACTAAGAAAAATGTGAAAGTAACTTAAAAACAGATTCAAGTATCAGAAATAATGTGATTTTGAAAAATCACTAAAAATCGTAGAGACATGGTTTGATGGTGAATAATATATGAAATTAAAGGTTATTATGTCTATTTTCTTATGGAATAAGCAAAACAGGTAAAGGTATTATATTTAATGAGATATCTGAGTTTTAGTGAAACAGGGTCAGAGAAAATTTTAGATCCCCTGTTTCAACTTTGGAAATTCACCATAAATTGTAAAAAAATAATTAGGTGGTGTAATTTATATGTTTAGAATACTTATTTAATCTAGTTTTAATAGAAACAAACGGTATAGTTATATTTATTTTGTATAGGGAGAAAAGTGGTTCGAAGTAAGTAGGGGTCAGTGCAGTTGAATTCTGAAACAGGGGTAAATTTAACTAATAAACTGTACTAATTGGCTAAGTCAAAAATTCTAGAAAAAAATTAGTAGATAGATATATGAGTCTAGTTTTAGGAAAAATTTACGGATCTTAATTTCGTGTTTTGAAACTCGAGAAATGAATTTTTAAACAGCTATGATGCAGAAAAATAGTTTATTCCGAAAATTAAAATAAGTGGTTTAGAGTTGTTTAAAAGGTAAGATAAGTTTAGTAACACCTCAAGCTTGACTCCGGTGACGGTTTCGGGCGTGGGGGCATTACATTTATTGGTATCAGAGCAGGTTTAGTCGATTCTCGGAACAGTTAGTGTGAGTAAATGTCTAGCTATACATGCCATACCTGTATTTTGGTTGTGTGACGACTCCTGACGATTTTTAAATATTTTGTTTTATTGTAATGGATCCCGAGCGAGCTGGTGATGATGATGTAGAAAGTAATGTGCCTGCTCCCGCGAAAGGGGTAGCGCCATCTGAGAATATGCGAATGAATGATTAATCGGGAGGAGTGACTCGAGAAGCTCTCTTCCAAGCTTTGAATAATTGGTTTGCCGAGGTCGTTCGCACGAATCCGGTAGTTAGACCTCCACCCCTCATGACTCTCAAAGCTACCTATGTAGCTCAAGCTTCCCGATCCACAGGTACAATGATAAGAGAAAAGCCACCATTGATAGAATCGGGAAACAAAAGGCGAGAAGAGTTCGAGCAACAAAACATGATGATGCAGAAAGAGCAAAATTTTGGTTAGAAAATACTATCGAGTCTTTGATGAATTATCTTGTACACCCGAGGAATGTATGAAATGTGTAATATCACTTCTTAGAGACTGACCTACTACATTGGCGGAAGACACTTGTATCAGTTGTACCAAAGGAGAGGATCACTTGGGATTTCTTTCGGGAGGAATTTCGTAAAAAGTACATCGATCGGGGTTTATTGACCGTAAGAGAAAGGAATTCTGGAATTGAAACAAGGGAGCTACTTGTGTTCTCTAAGATAGATTTGAGATCCGGATACTATCGGGCCATGAGTTAAAGAGTTAGATGTCCCAAGATCGCTTTCCGGACTAGGTATGGTCATTATGAGTTCCTTGTGATGCCATTTGACTTGACTAATGCTCCCGCCATTTTCATGGACTTAATGAACCGAATTTTCAAACCGTACTTGGATAAGTTTGTAGTTGTGTTCAATGATGATATCTTGATTTATTCTCATGATGAGACTGAGCATGCAGAGCATTTGAGAACAGTTTTACAGATTCTGAGAGATAATCAGTTGTATGCCAAGTTTAGCAAAAGTGAGTTAGTTACGAGAAGTTGGTTTTCTTGGACATATTGTTTAAGTGAAGGTATTAAGGTTGATCCGAGCAAGATTTCAGCCATTGTTTATTGGAAGCCTCCTAGAAATGTATCAGAAGTTAGAAGTTTTCTTGGTCTTGCTGGATATTGTAGAGGGATTTTCCATGGTAGCTACCCCGTTGACAAGATTTCTGCGAAAGGATATCAAGTTTGAATGGATTGAGAAGTGTCAACAGAGTTTTGACAAGTTAAAAGCATTATTGACTAAAGCTCCTGTTTTAGTACAACCAGAACTAGGTAAGGAGTTTGTGATTTACAGTGATGCGTCCATGAATGGACTTGGTTGTGTACTTATGCAGGAAGGGAAGGTAATTGCTTATGCCTCTAGATAGCTAAAGCCACATGAGAAGAACTATCCGATACATGATTTAGAGCTAGCCGCCATTATTTTTGCGTTGAAGATTTGGAGACATCATTTATGCGGTGAGAAGTGCCACATATTCACCGATCACAAAAGTTTGAAATTGAAGCAAAGAAGATGGCTAGAGTTGATTAAAGATTATGAACTAGTGATTGATTATCACCCGGGGTGTGTACTGTAAGAATGATGAGCTTATTCGAAAGATCTTACAGAAGCACATAGTAGTTTTTTTGTCTATTCATCCAGGTAGTACAAAGATGTATAATGATTTGAAGAAAATGTACTGTTGGTGGGTAGGAATAAAAGGACATTTGAGTTTGTTTCTAGATGTTTGATCTCTGTGAACAGTAAAGGCCGAACATCAGTACCTTGAGGTTTATTGCGACTGTGCTAGTCCCACGAGTGGAAATGGAATCAAGTTATTATAGATTTTGTGACAGGATTGCCGTTTACAGAAAGAAAGATGCAGTATGGGTTGTGATTGATAAGTTAACGAAGTCGGCTCATTTTATCCCGGTCAGTATGGATTTTTCACTTGACAAGTTGGCGAGTTGTATATTTGAAATAGTCGGACTACATGGGGTAGACAAGGCTACATGGGAACTCAAAGAGGCTATGTGAAAACAGTACCCAAATCTCTTCACAGGTAGGATTTTCGGGGACGAAAATCCTTAAAGGGGGGGAGAAATGTAACATCCCGAAATAGGGCCTAAACGGAACAGTGGTTGCGAAACCACAAATCTGAGGTAGAAAAATTTATTTTATTATTATTTTGAGGTCTATGATATGTTTGCATGATTGTGTGAAAAGTTCGTGAAGAAATTCTATGCATAAGGTACTTAATTTGAAATTAGGGACTAAATTGAATAAATTGCAAAACTTGTGTTCTAGAAGTATTTTACATAAAATTGAATTAGAATATTAATTAGGAGGTCTTAAATAGCAATTTGACCAATTTTAAGTTCATGGACAAAATTAGGACATGGAAGGAAATTTTGAAAGTTTAGTAGTAAGGGCATTTTGGTCATTTAGGGGTAAAATGAATTAAAAACAAAATTAAAAGCCAATTTTGGTCCATCTTCTTCATTAGGACGAAATTTCAAGGGTTCTCCATAGCTAGGGTTTGTTCCAAGCTTTCAAGCTCCATGGTAAGTGATTCCAAGCCCCGTTTTTAATGTTCCTTACGTTTTCGGAGTCCCGGTAGCTCGATAAAGCTTATGCTAGCAATAATTTAAGTTAGGGTTCATATTTGGAAAAATACCCATAGGTGAAATTTGTGTATTTTGGTGTTTTATGATAGAATATGAGGTTTTAAATTATGTTA
This sequence comes from Gossypium anomalum, assembly GCA_025698475.1. Taxonomy (NCBI): domain Eukaryota; kingdom Viridiplantae; phylum Streptophyta; class Magnoliopsida; order Malvales; family Malvaceae; genus Gossypium; species Gossypium anomalum. The sequence goes on from CM046964.1 coordinate 47,659,518, forward strand.
GACAACTTGTACTACTCGGTTTTAAGTAAAAACGAGTAAAAGGACTTAATCGGTAAAAATACCTAATAGTCATAAGTGCTTGTTAGAGTATGAATTTGATGCTGCCATAGAAGGGAAAAATGACCAGCATGTCATGAAACATAAGAAAATAGGCTGAAGTTTAATTTACGAGCTTTGGGGCAAAAGTGTAAATATGCAAAAGTTTAGGGGCAAAATTGTAATTTTGCCAAAATATGATTTTGGGTCAATTTGAATAATTTGAGTCCTAATTAGACTATATTTTAAATGATAGAGCAAGGAAAACTGAAATTCAAGCTAAAATGGAGAAAATACCAAGTTGTGGACGAAATGGTAAAAGTAGCTATTTTTGCATACGAGGTAAGTTCTGAAGAAATAAATGTAATATTATTTTATTTTACATTATTATTGTAAATTTCCAGCATTTATATACTTATTTTATGAGAATATTTAAAGTCAAATTAAAGGCAAAGTGACAGAGAAAAAGCATTAGGAAGCCCCGTTTGAACCTTAGGAATGTTAGGATATTGGGGTTGACAGGATAGGACAGGACAGAAATGAGCCATGTAAGTCCATATCAGATATATGGCTTTGGAGATAGGAATGAGCCATGTAAGCCCATACTAGATATATATATGGCATTGGCAGGATATTGATAGACAGGAACGACCCCAGTATCCTTAGTATTCCGAGTGGTTCAATGGGTCATTGTACACGTTAAATTACAGTGAATTATCAGCAAAAGGGAAGGTAGATTATATTTATGAATAGTGAAAGGTCAGGTAAGAAAGAAGGTAAGTAAGTAAAGAAGAAGGTAGAAAATGAGAAGTAAAGAAAGTTTATGAGGCTAGGTGACATTATGTATAATCATTCATTATGCTGAATGTTGTAATTTATTTGCTTGTAAGCTTACTAAGCCTAGTGCTTACTCTCTTTATTTTCTTTTTCTTATAGTTTTTATCAAGCCACTCGGGGATCGAAGGAAACGCCGGAGACCCGATCACACTATCGAAGAAATCACATTGGTATAGTTAGACGTTTAGTTTTGTGTATGGCATGTATAGGAACTTGGTTTCTTTTGATATGATATGATCAATGAATGATGTGTAAATACTTGCTAGTGATTAACTAATAGAATGGCTGATGATATACTTGTTTAATTGTATGTATGAATAAGTAGTAACTATCACATGAAAACTAAGAAAAATGTGAAAGTAACTTAAAAACAGATTCAAGTATCAGAAATAATGTGATTTTGAAAAATCACTAAAAATCATAGAGACATGGTTTGATGGTGAATAATATATGAAATTAAAGGTTATTATGTCTATTTTCTTATGGACTAAGCAAAACAGGTAAAGGTATTATATTTTATGAGATATCTGAGTTTTAGTGAAACAGGGTCAGAGAAAATTTTATATCCCCTGTTTCAACTTTGGAAATTCACCATAAATTGTAAAAAAATAATTAGGTGGTGTAATTTATATGGTTAGAATCCTTATTGAATATAGTTTTAATAGAAACAAACAGTATAGTTATATTAATTTTGTATAGGGAGAAAAGTGGTTCGTAGTAAGTAGAGGGCAGTGCAGTCGAATTCTGAAACAGGGGTAACTTTAACTAATAAACTGTACTAATTGGATAAGTCAAAAATTCTAGAAAAAAATTAGTAGATAGATATATGAATCTATTTTCAGGAAAAATTTACGGATCTTAATTTCAAGTTTTGAAACTCGAGAAATGAATTTTTAAGCAGCTATGACGCAGAAAAATAGTTTATTCCGAAAATTAAAATAAGTGGTTTAGAGTTGTTTAAAAGGTAAGATAAGTTTAGTAACACCTCAAGCTTGGCTCCGGTGACGGTTTCGGGCGTGGGGGCGTTACATCAGGTAACAAAGAAGGTATGTGAGTAAAGAAGAAGGTAGAAAATGAGAAGTAAGGAAAGTTTATGAGGCTAGGTGACATTATGTATAATTATTCATTATGTTGAATGTTGTAATTTATTTTCTTGTAAGCTTACTAAGCCTAGTGCTTATTCTCTTTATTTTCTTTTTCTTATAGTTTTTATCAAGCCACTCGGGGATCGAAGGAAACGTCGGAGACCCGATCACACTATCGAAGGAATCACATTGGTATAGTTAGACGTATCATTTTGTGTATGGCATGTATAGGAACTTGGTCTCTTTTGATATGATATGATCAATAAATGATGTGTAAATACTTGCTAGTGATTAGCTAATAGAATGGCTGATGATATACATGTTTAATAGTATGTATGATTAAGTAGTAATTATCACATGAAAACTATGAAAAATGTGAAAGTAACTTAAAAATGGATTCAAGTATCAGAAATAACATGACTTTGAAAAATCACTAAAAATCGTAGAGACATGATTTGATGGTAAATAATATATGAAATTAAAACTCATTGTGTATATTTTCATATGGAATAAGCAAAATAGGTAAAGGTTTTGTATTTTATAAGATATCTGAGTTTTAGTGAAATAGGGCTAGAGCAATTTCTGGATCCCCTGTTTCAACTTTAGAAATTCACCATAAATTTTAAAAATATAATTAGGTTGTGTAATTTATATGGTTAGAATCATTATTAAATCTAGTTTTAATAGAAACAAACTGTATAGTCATATGAATTTTTTATAGGGATAAAAGTGGTTCGTAGTAAGTAGAGGTCAATGCAGTCGAATTCTGAAATAGGGGTAACTTTAACTAATAAACTGTACTAATTGGCTAAGTCAAAAATTCTAGAAAAAAACTTAGTAGATATATATATGAGTCTAGTTTCAGGAAAAATTTGCGGATCTTAATTTCGAGTTTTGAAACTTGAGAAATGAATTTTTAAGCAACCATGATGCAGAAAAATAGTTTATTCCGAAAATTAAAATTAGTGGTTTAGAGTTGTTTGAAAGGTAAAATAAGTTTAGTAACACCTCAAGCTTGAGTCCGGTGACGGTTTCGGGCGTGGGGGCGTTACATTTATTGGTATCAGAGCAGGTTTAGTCGGTTCTCGGAACAGTTAGTGTGAGTAAAAGTCTAGCTATACATGCCATACCTGTATTTTGATAGTGTGACGACTCCTGACGATTTTTAAATATTTTGTTTTATAGTAATGGGTCCCAAGCGAGCTGGTGATGATGATGTAGAAAGTAATGTGCCTGCTCCCGCAGAAGGGGCAGCGCCATCTGAGAATAGGCCATGAATGATTGATCGGAGGAGTGACTCGAGAAGCTCTCTTCCAAGCTTTGAATGATTGGTTTGCCGGAGTTCGTTCGCACGAATCCGGCGATTAGACCTCCTCCCCCCTCATGATTCTTAGGCTACCCATGTAGCTTAAGCTCCCCCGATCCGCAGTGCAGTGATAAGAGAAAAGCCACCATTGATAGAATCAGAAACAAGGGGCGAGAAGAGTTCGAGCAACAAAAGATGATGATGCAGAAAAGCGAGAATTTTGGTTAGAAAATACTACTATCGAGTCTTTGTGAATTATCTTGTACACCGAGGAATGTATGAAATGTGTAGTATCACTTCTTAGAGACTCAGCCTAGCACTGGTGGAAGACACTTGTATCAATTGTACCAAAGGAGAGGGTCACTTGGGATTTCTTTCAGGAGGAATTTCGTAAAAAGTACATTAGTCGAGGTTTATTGACTGTAAGAAGAAAGGAATTCACGAATTGAAACAAGGTAATATGACGGTGACTGATTATGAGCGCGAATTTGTCAGGCTTAGTAAATATGCTCGAGAATGTGTGTCCAGAGAGGCTATCATGTGTAAAAGGTTTGAGGATGGGTTAAATGATAATATCCGACCGTCAGTGGGTGTCCCAGAAATAAAAGAGTTCGTGATTTTAGTTGAGAGAGCCTGTAAGGCAGAGGAGCTGTTAAAAAGGAAAGGCAAAGTTGAGACAGAGACACAAAATACAAAAAAGAGACAGATGAGCAGGTCATTCCAGGCTACATCCAAAAGGCCAAAGGAGTTTTCTACCAGATCTAGTTTCTCAGCTGGGTATTCTAGTTAGAATAGAGGCAGCAGATTTAAGGATCCGAAGGCTCAGACCACCTCAACTGCGAGTGTAGGTAATGTTGGACAAGGTAGATCAGGGTGTCCACGGTGTGGTAGACTTCATTATGGTCCTTGTCGGACAGGCGAAAATGTTTGTTATAAATGTGGTGCTCCAGATCATTTTGTACGAGAATGTCCAGAGGTGGCTAACCGAGAAGTAACACAGAGTGCTAGATCCGGAAATGCTCCTACTAGAGGCAGATCACCGAGGCAACCGGGAGTAGGAGCAAGTAACAGAGGTACCTCAAGAGATTCGGCTGTAAGACCAGATGTTAGAGCCCCTGGAAGGACTTATGCTATCCGTGCTCGCGAAGAGGCATCCTTCCCCGATGTGATTACGGGTACATTTTCTCTACATGATATTAATGTAATTGCTTTGATTGATCCGGGTTCAACTCATTCATATGTTTGTAAGAAATTAATGCCTAGTATAAGTATGCCTATAGAATCTACAGAATTTGTGATTAAAGTATCGAATCCATTAGGCAAGCATGTATTAGTAGATAAAGTATGTAGAAATTGTCTTTTGATGATTAGAGGCTACTGTTTTTCGGCCGATCTCATGCTATTGCCATTTGATGAGTTTGATGTGATTCTTGGTATGGATTGGTTGACTACACATGATGTGATAGTGAATTATGGAAAGAAATTCATTGAGTTGAAGTGTGAAAATGGTGAAATTCTTTCCAGTTAATTCGGAAGAGTCGAGATAGTTCATTTCCCATAATTTCTGTTATGTCTGCTCAGAAATGTTTGAGAAAAGGGTATGAAGCTTATCTTGCTTTTGTGTTGAACACTAAAGATCCAAAATTGAAAATTGAATCAGTGCCTGTGGTATGTGAGTTTCCCGATGTGTTTCCGGAAGAACTACCAGGTTTACCTCCTGTTAGAGAAGTTGAGTTTGGTATTGAGTTGATTCTAGGTACCACGCCCATTTCTATTGCTCCTTATAGAATGGCTCCATTGGAATTGAAAGAATTGAAAGCTCGATTGCGAGGAATTAATAGATAAAGGCTTTGTAAGATCCAAAGAGTTCACCATGGGGTGCACCAAAGTGCTATTTGTGAAAAAGAAAGAGCGGATCGATAAGATTGTGCATAGATTATCGGCAACTTAACAAGGTAACAGTAAAGAACAAGTATCCATTGCCTAGAATTGATGATCTGTTTGATCAATTGAAGGGAGCTACTATGTTTTCCAAGATAGATTTGAGATCCGGATACTATCAGTTGCGAGTTAAAGAGTCAGATGTCATGAAGACTGCTTTCTGGACTAGGTATGGTCATTATGAGTTCCTTGTGATGCCATTTGGCTTGACTAATGCTCCTACCATTTTCATGGACTTAATGAACCGAATTTTCAGACCGTACTTGGATAAGTTTGTAGTTGTGTTTATTGATGATATCTTGATTTATTCTCATGATGAGACTGAGTATGCAGAGTATTTGAGAACAGTTTTACAGATTCTGAGAGATAATCAGTTGTATGCCAAGTTCAGCCAAAGTGAGTTCTGGTTACGAGAAGTTGGTTTTCTTGGACATATTGTCTCAGGTGAAGGTATTAAGGTTGATTCGAGCAAGATTTCAGCCATTGTTGATTGGAAGCCTCCTAGAAATGTATCAGAAGTTAGAAGTTTTCTTGGTCTTGCCGGATATTATAGACGATTTGTAGAGGATTTTCCATGATAGCTACCCACGACAAGATTCTTTGTGAAAGGATATCAAGTTTGAATGGATGAGAAGTGTCAACGAGTTTTGACAAGTTGAAAACATTGTTGACTAAAGCTCTGCTTTAGTACAAACGAACCTGTAAGGAGTTTGTGATTTACTGATGATGCGTCTATGAATGGACTTGGTTGTGTACTTATGCAGGAAGGAAGGTAATTGCTTATGGCTCTAGAGCACGGCTAAAGCCACATGAGAAGAACTATCCGACACATGATTTAGAGCTAATCGCCATTATTTTTGCGTTGAAGATTTGGAGACATCATTTGTACGGTGAGAAGTGCCATATATTCACTGATCACAAAAGTTTGAAATATTTGATGACTCAAAAAGATTTGAATTTGAGGCAAAGAAGATGGTTAGAGTTGATTAAAGATTATGAGCTAGTGATCAATTATCACCCAGGTAAGGTAAACATTGTTGCTGATGCTTTGAGTAGGAAATCTTTATTTGCATTAAGAGCTTTGAACACTAGTCTAGCCTTATCAGATGATGGTTTTATCTTAGCTAAGTTGAGAGCTAAACCGATGTTTCTTGAAGAAATTTTTGAAGCTCAAAAAAATGACAGTGAGTTGTTAGCCAAAAGAGATCAGTGTGAGTCAGATATAGAGTCAGATTTTCAGATCAGTTCTGACGGTTGTTTGATGTTCCGAGACAGGGTATGTGTATCGAAGAATAATGAGCTTATTCGAAAGATCTTACAGGAAGCACATAGTAGTTTTTTTGTCTATTCATCCAGGTAGTACAAAGATGTATAATGATTTGAAGAAAATGTACTGGTGGGTAGGAATGAAAAAGGACATTTGAGTTTGTTTCTAGATGCTTGATGCATCGGCAGGTAAAGGCCGAACATCATGTACCTTCAGGTTTATTGCAGCCTGTGCTAGTCCCTGAGTGGAAATGGGATCGAGTTACTATGGATTTTGTGACAGGATTGCCATTTACACCGAGAAAGAAAGATGCAATATGGGTTGTGATTGATAAGTTAACGAAGTCGGCTCATTTTATCCCAGTTCAGTATGGATTATTCACTTGACAAGTTGGCGAGTTGTATATTTGAGAGATAGTCGGACTACACGGTACCATTATCGATCATTTCAGATAGAGATCCAAGATTTACTTCACGGTTTTGGAAGAAATTACGAAGGCTTTGGGCACAAAGTTGAGTTTTAATCTGACTTTCCATCCTCAAACCGACGGTCGATCGAGAGAGAGTTATTCAGTACTTGAAGATATGCTTAGATCTTGTGTCTTTGGAATTTCAAGGCGATTGAGAAAAATATTTACCATTAGTAGAGTTTGCCTACAATAATAGTTATCGATTGAGTTTGAAGATGGCACCTTATGAAGCTTTGTATGGACGTACATGTCGTACACCTTTGTATTGGACAGAGCTTAAGGAAAATCAGATTTCTGGGGTTGATCTAGTTAAGGAAATGTAAGAGAAAGTAAAAATCATCGAGATTGCTTGAAAGCGACTTTAGGCGGACAAAAGTCGTATGCGATTTGAAGAGAAAAGAGATTGAGTATCAAGTTGGTGACAAAGTTTTTTGAAAGTATCCCCGTGCAAGAAAGTTCTCAGATTTGGCAAGAAAGGCAAATTAAGTCCACGTTTTATTGGACCGTTTGAAGTGATTGAGAAAGTCAGACCATTAGCATATCAGTTAGCTTTGCCGATTGAGTTAGAGAAGATTCATAATGTATTTCATGTGTCTATGCTACGTCGTTATCGTTCAGATCCATCACATGTGATTTCTCAGACAGAGGTTGAGATTGACCGGACATGACTTACGGTGAAGAACCCAGTAAAGATTCTAGCTCGAGAGGTAAAGCAATTAAGGAACAAAAGTATTGCACTTGTGAAAGTACTATGGAATAGACATGGGGTAGATGAGGCTACATGGGAACCCGAAGAGGCTATGTGAAAACAGTACCCAAATCTTTTCACAGGTAAGATTTTCGGGGACGAAAATCCCTAAAGGGAGGGAGAAATGTAACATCCCGAAATAGGGCCTAAACAAAATAGTGGTTGCAAAACCACAAATTTGAGGTAGAAAAATTTATTTTATTATTATTTTGAGGTTCATGATATGATTGCATGATTGTGTGAAAATTTCGTGATGAAATTCTATGCCTAAAGTGTTTAAATTGAAAGTAGGGACTAAATCGAATAAGTTGCAAAATTTGCATTCTAGAAGTTTTTAGTATGAAATTGAATTGAAATATTAATTAGGAGGTCTTAAATAGCAATTTGACCAATTTTAAGTTCATGGACAAAATTAGGACATGGAAGGAATTTTTGGAAAGTTTAGTAGTAAGGGCATTTTGGTCATTTAGTTATTAAAATGAATTAAAAACAAAATTAAAAGCCAATTTTTGTCCATCTTCTTCATTAGGATGAAATTTCAAGGGTTCTCCATAGCTAGGGTTTGTTTCAAGCTTCCAAGCTCCATAGTAAGTGATTCTAAGCCCCGTTTTTAATGTTCTTTATGTTTTCGGAGTCTCGGTAGCTCAATAAAGCTTATGCTAGTAATAATTTAAGTTAGGGTTCATATTTGGAAAAATACCCATGGGTGAAAAGTGTTTATTTTGATGTTTTATGATAGAATATGAGGTCTTAGATTATGTTAGACAACTTGTGCTACTCGGTTTTAGGTAAAAACGAGTAAAAGGGCTTAATCGGTAAAAATACCTAACAGTCATAAGTATATGTTAGAGTGAGCTATAGAACGGAAAAACGATCAGCATGTCATAAAACATAAGAAAATAGGCTGAAGTTTAATTTACGAGATTTGGGGCAAAAGTGTAAATATGCAAAAGTTTAGGGGCAAAAATGTAATTTTTCCAAAGTTTGAGTAAAGGACTGTTTTGATAAATGTGAATATTAAATAAATTAAATTTGCTATTATAGATCAAGAAGAGCGAAATTTGGGAGTAGATCGGGGAAAATAAAAAGTAAAGGACTAAATTGTAAAGTTTAGTCACATTTTGTATCGAGGTAAGTTTAGAGTAAATAAATGCAATATTCTTTTATTTTACATTATTATTGTAAATTTCCAGCATTTATATACTTATTTTATGAGAATATTTGAAGTCGAATTAAAGGCAAAGAAGCCCCGTTTGAACCTTAGGAATGTTAGGATATTGGGGTTGACAGGACAGGACAGAACAAAAATGAGCCATGTAAGTCCATATCAGATATATGGCTTTGGAGACAGGAATGAGCCATGTAAGCCCATATTAGATATATATATATGGCATTGGAGACAGGAAAAATTCATGTAAGTCCATGTCGAAGACATGGCATTGGCAGGATATTGATAGGCAGGAACGACCCTAGTATCCTTAGTATTCCGAGTGGTTCAACGGGTCATTGTATACGTTAAATTACAGTGAATTATTAGCAAAAGGGAAAGTAGATTATATTTATGAATAGTGAAAGGTCAGGTAAGAAAGAAGGTATGTGAGTAAAGAAGAAGGTAGAAAATGAGAAGTAAAGAAAGTTTATGAGGCTAGGTGACATTATGTATAATTATTCATTATGTTGAATGTTGTAATTTATTTTCTTGTAAGCTTACTAAGCCTAGTGCTTATTCTCTTTATTTTCTTTTTCTTATAGTTTTTATCAAGCCACTCGGGGATCGAAGGAAACGTCGGAGACCCGATCACACTATCGAAGGAATCACATTGGTATAGTTAGACGTATCGTTTTGTGTATGGCATGTATAGGAACTTGGTTTCTTTTGATATGATATGATCAATGAATGATGTGTAAATACTTGCTAGTGATTAGCTAATAGAATGGCTGATGATATACATGTTTAATAGTATGTATGATTAAGTAGTAATTATCACATGAAAACTATGAAAAATGTGAAAGTAACTTAAAAATGGATTCAAGTATCAGAAATAACATGACTTTGAAAAATCACTACAAATCGTAGAGACATGATTTGATGGTAAATAATATATTAAATTAAAACTCATTGTGTCTATTTTCATATGGAATAAGCAAAACAGGTAAAGGTTTTGTATTTTATAAGATATCTGAGTTTTAGTGAAATAGGGCCAGAGCGATTTCTGGATCCCCTGTTTCAAATTTAGAAATTCACCATAAATTTTAAAAATATAATTAGGTGGTGTAATTTATATGGTTAGAATCATTATTGAATCTAGTTGTAATAGAAACAAACTGTATAGTCATATGAATTTTGTATAGGGATAAAAGTGGTTCGTAGTAAGTAGAGGTCAGTGCAGTCGAATTCTGAAATAGGGGTAACTTTAACTAATAAACTGTACTAATTGGCTTAGTCAAAAATTCTAGAAAAAACTTAGTAGATAGATATATGAGTCTAGTTTTAGGAAAAATTTGTGGATCTTAATTTCGAGTTTTGAAACTCGAGAAATGAATTTTTAAGCAACCATGATGCAGCAAAACAGTTTATTCTGAAAATTAAAATTATTGGTTTAGAGTTGTTTAAAAGGTAAAATAAGTTTAGTAACACCTCAAGCTTGAGTCCGGTGACGGTTTCGGGTGTGGGGGCGTTACAGTGCGCCTAACTCAACCGATCCCAACACACTTGCCAACCAAAACCAGAATAGAGAAGTAAGATGGGTATTCGACCAAGGTACTAAAAATGAAAAAGGAAGGAATAGGGAGAAGGACAAGAGGAAAAGGAGAAGCAAAAAAGGTGCACTCGGTCAAGGAGGAATCGTTGAGGTAAGGGAGAGGAAGAAAAGAGTCGGCCACAACCAATGCAGAGATATTTTGCCAAAGAGACTTAATTACGAGAGGGGAGAGAAACAGTGGTAATTGATCATCAAAGACTTTAGAGAACAACCCGAAAAGACCAAAAAGAGTAAAACCCCAAATGCTTACTTCTACTAATTCGTCCCACAGAAAAAAGATACGAAGCAGCCAAAACCAAAAAGGTGAGAATTCGACACAAAGGGCTTAAAGTGAGCTAGAAACCAATTTTGGCAAACAGGGAGTCCCTCTTACGGTACCACACTCTTACGCTTCCCATAACTCTTTAATCTTCTCTATAATCCCCTCCTCAAATCTCTCAACCGATCCTTATCCCAAATCCCCCCATGATCCCCCCTAAATTTCAGCTACACACTCTCTACTCCCCTAAACACTCTCAACCGCCCATTAGCATCAGTATCTCACTAACATTCAACCTCTTACAAGGCAAAGTAGCAAAAAGACACCCCATGCGCGCAGTAGGACTCAAACTCAAGTCCTTTAGCATTACTAACACACCATTATCCCTTGGACCAGTAGACTTTTTATGACACATCCTTCCCACGTTTATTTAAGAATCTCACTATCAAGAGACAGGGTTTATTCAAGCCAAAATCAAAATTTTTTACAAGCCAAGGCTTGAACTCAGGACCTCCGTAACACTCCTCAGGACATTCAACCACTGAAGCAAGCATACATTTATGCACACAACATACAAAAATAAATACCTAAATTTTTGGGGCGTTACATTAAATTTAAGCCTATACTAATGCCTTAAGATTTATCAACTATATAACCATCAACTCACAAATGAGTAAGTCTATCAACATCACATATATTTTTATGAGCTAGGAACTAAATTACAATAAATTCAAAATTTTAGGGGCAAAAGCATAGTTTTGAAAAAAATATGATTTTTGGATTAAATTGAATAAAATAAAATTTGAATGAGCTAATTTTGATTATATAGATCAAGAAAAGCAACGTACGGATTTAGATCGGGGAAAAGAAAAAGTGTTGGATTAATCGATAGTAATTCTCTGTTCGTGTTTGAGGTAAGTTTGTTAATTTAAATAGCATTGAATTATGTTTCAGCAACTTCGGGATCCCGTTTGAACCTTAGGAATATATAGGATACAAATAACATGTCATTAGGGGCTATCGTGTTTTGGGTGCTGGTCCTGTACGCCCTACTGGTGGCTGAGTTTTTGGCATGTGTTGCAGTTACTTGACAGCTTGTGTGAGCAGCACCATATCGCTACGTCTTGATTGACAGCTTGTGTGAGCAGCACCGTATAGCTACGTCTTGATTGACAGCTTGTGTGACAGAGCCATTTATGGCTCGAGGGAGAGTGTTTATATGACATATGAGATAGTGGTGGTTTCTATAACAGCCCAGTTTAGACCCTATTTGGAACAGTGGTTTCGGGACCACAAATTCGAGCCAGAAAAAAATATTTAAAAATTATTTTATGTGTTTATTATGTGTGAATTTATATCTGTAAAATTTTCGTGTTTTAATTTTATCGTTTGGGTATCCGATTAAATAAAAGGACTTAATCATGTAAAAAGAAAATTTAATGGTTTATAGTATAAGGGCCGAATTGTTAGTGTTTTTTAAATTGAAGTATTTAAGTTGTAATTAGTCATTTGATTTCTAGTGGGACGGTGGTAAGTATATACCATATGGTTTTATAATATTTTATTAAAGATATATATATGTGTGTAAATTAAATATTATTTTATATTAAGGTGTAATATATATTATAAGACATAAACGTGAAAGCCATATCATGTGCATTAGCTTATTGTTTTGTTGGTAAAGGATATATATATATATATATTATATGATTTTATTATTATTTCATATGTAAAAACTAAAAATTATAAGCTTTATAATATAAAATATATTATAAAGTAAAATATGAGTGGGCATATGTTTTATTTCACCTATGCCGAAACAAAAGAAAAGAAAAAGAAATAAGGGAAGCTTAGGTTCGGCCAACTCCCAAGCTCAAATCCAAGATCAAGAACCAAAGAAATCGGATTTGCACTAGGGAAAAATGAAAGTTGTCGACTAGCAGCTTCGTCCCGTTTTACGACGTCTGAGGTAAGTTTATAAGCAAATACACATGCGTAAATGTAGTTAAATGTTAAGTATATATGCTGGTATATAATATATGAATTTATACTTGTAAATGCCGATTGTGTATGAGTTTGAAAACTATGTTCGAGCTTTCGATTCGACCGAGTTACGACGTTCGCAAGCCCTGTATGAATCTTAGGAATAGTTAGGATACATATGTCATGACACAGGATTCCGACATTTGTGTTCCTTGTGTATGATTATTGAACCGAAAGTTAAAGGGTAGGTGTACATTTTGTGCTTATATTCGAATGAAGCAATTGAATTGCTAATGTGATATGTTATGTGAAATGTGTTAACATGTGAATAAATAAGCAAGACACTGGAAATGTATCCGGGCTAAAGACATGAGCTTCGTCTTTGAAATGTATCCGGGCTAAAGTCCCACAGGCTTTGTGCTAGTAATATAATTTCGGGTTTTATACCTAGCAGGTCAAGTGCCGATGAATTTGATAAAAGTATACAATTACAAGATCCTACACTAAGTTGACAAATTGAAAGTGCATTACATATTAAGTTGGCCAAGTAAGTATCATGTACTCGTATGTGAATTGATTTGAATTAAATTATAAGTATATAAAGTGATGCATCTGTGAATAAGTGTTATGACTATATATGTGATCGTGATATATTCGGTAAATGTGTGAAGTTATGTGAAGTGATTCTATGTTTATATTCAAATATAAACACTTGGTCCTTGTGGAAAGATTTGTGGAAGTATATGATTTATTTTTAGGTGATTACGATTGTGGAAAATTAAATGTGAATATGATATTGTATTTTATTCGTTTCAATGAAACTAAAGCTGTTAGTGAAGCATTTTAATGCCTATGTTATATGAGTTCGATCTTGAATGACATGATATACATGTTTAGATAAGTTGAATGCAAGGAATGTGTGAAAGAGCAAATTGTAATAAATCTGCTTGGGACAGCAACAGTAGCGTGATTTTGGAAAATCACCATAAATTGTGGAAATTGAATTAGAAGCTGAATAAATTATGTAATTAAAGCTTAATGAGTCTAGTTTCTTATAAAAGAAACCTTGTAAGCAAAAGAATTGTAGATAATGAGATATTTGAAGTGACGTAAGATAGAGTCAAAATGACTTTGAAATCCCCTGTTCTGTTTTTAGAAAATCATTGTAAATTGTACAATGATGATTATAAGATAAAATTTATATACTTAGACTCCTTAATGAGTCTAGTTTCAAATTAAATAAATGATAACATAATTCAAATTCTGTATAATGAGAAAATTGATTCGTAGTGAAGAGTGGTCAGAATAGTCAAATAGTGTAACAGGGGAAACTTCAATAAAAATCTGGTATTGATTGGTCAAACCAAAAATTCTGAAAATTTTATGGATGGAAGATATGTGAGTCTGTTTTCAGTGAAAATTAACGGCACTTGATTTGGAGTTTCTTAGCTCCATTTATAAATAATTTAGTGACTGTTGCTCAGGAAGACAGCTTGTAGTGAATTTGTGATTTTGTTGCAAACATGGTTAAAACTAGTTAATGAGATGCTTTTCGAGTTCTTATGATCTTATTTGTGATTTGGATATTTGGTTTTAATTGAGTTCAGATTCAAGTAGATGAATTTGCTAAATATGCATTATGTTCATGGATACTTGGCCAAAATGGCAATTACCTAGGAATGATTTCTTGAAAATTTGAAATAATTGATCTATAAGTAAATTAATTGTTTGCATTGCTTAAAACTTATTAAGCATTGAAGCTTACTCCGTGTTCTCTTTTCCATTTCTTATAGGTATATCCTTTAGTTCGAGTTGGAAGAGCCGGAGATATCATCACACTATCGATTCATTATGTGAGTTGAGAAGATTGTATATCATCATGGTTTAAGGCATGTATAGGATAGACTATAGGTAAAATGATATTTCGACTTTGTATACATTATAGCCATGCGAAGATGGCTTGCTCATTTTGTTTAGAGAAGCCTTATAATTGAACTAATGTGCTGAAATGTTTTAGTTATAACTTGATAATTTATGTCTGGTAAGTATCTCTGACCTTATAGAAGTTTTGTTCAGTCAAGTAATACCTCATAACCTTGTTTCGGCAACGGATACGGGTTAGGAGTGTTACATTTAGTGGTATCAGAGCTATGGTTTAGTCGATTCTCGGACTAACCTAGCGTATGTAAGTCTAGCTATACATGCCATATTACTACTCGTGATAGTGTGACATCTCCCGGCTCTAATGAAATTGTTTTGTAAGACAGATATGCTTTCCAACTGAGCTAATTCTGATAGTATAGAGTGTTATACTCAAACGTTTGAGTGAAAATGTGTTGGTGATGAGAAGAAACTCATAAAAGGTATGAATCAGAATGCATGATATTCTGCTATTGATAAATGTTATAATTATATGAGTATATGAGTTGTAATGTTGGGTATATGATGGTTGTGTGAATATTTTGACTTAGAATTTATGATTTGAATTAGTGTATGAGCTATGGGTTAAGTACCAAGTGATCATAAATAAATGATTGCTAGATGTTTAAGAATACAAAATTAGTAATGAACTGTTTGTTCATAATAGTACGTGTGATGTGCATGCTTACGTAAGAGTTAAAATTGTTGGCTTTACAACCCTCACCCCCTCATCGGTAAAGCATTGTAATGAGATCCGTACTATATGGATTAAATACGCTTACGAGTGCGAAATTACAGAGTTTCGTGGTTGAAAGATTAGTATTGTGATCAGATAAGAGAATGAGTTCGCAAGTGAAGACAGTAACAGAAAAGATAATGGATCATGTTAAAGGCCATTCGTAATATGCCAATTCACTGTTAAAGAAGAAGTTGAATTCGATGAGATGAAAGTATTCAGGTATGATGTCTAAAGAACGTATTAACTGGAAGTATTTCTGAATTGATTTCTGTTAGTAATGGAATATTGTGAAATCGGTGATGATAGAATTAGACAGTAAGATAATGTTTGAATTGAAATGATAGCTGAGTGCAGTGATTATAGTTGGGCAGTTACTACGTTTTCTTCTGGGCATTCTATGTGTACATTTATCCTCAGAGGTATGTGTAACTGTATATTTCAAATGAAAATTCTTATCATATGAGAACGTCATCTATATATATTGATATATGAAAGCATTGTTAGGCTATTCGGGTTACAATTGACATTATTATATCTTTCTTTGGTATCCTATTTCATTTTATTGGAAGAAAAGATCTACGATAGAATCTGTGTGATGTTGGTATTTTGATCCTACTAGTTTTTGATCTACTTAGTATACATGAAGATTATATTGTTTTTGTTGCCGTTAATTCTAGTACATGTGAGTGATGTCTTACTTCTGGATTTCCTCTAAGACATCACTGAGATATCTGTCATCTGATATGGGCGCTTTCTTAAAAAGATCAGTATAGTGATATATTTGAGATTACAGTATCTCTTCTTTCTTATGATTCTATATGGTTATCTGTGAAAAATATCTTTTAAATGATGTGATATTTATCAATAAAGTGATAAACAGTTGAAGAAATTGTTATTGAAGCGCCAGTTCTCAGGTAAAGAGTTATTCAACACAAGAATTAAAGATGGTTCGAACTGTTGTAAGATTATGAGTCAGTGATTGATTATCAATCTGGGCAAATGATTATAGTCTTTGGGGTTCTGAGCGAGAATCTTTATGTGTTTTACGACCGACAATCATGTGATTAATCTTATCAAATGATGAGTAGTTATTGGCTGAGCTAGAAACTAAATTGATGCTTAATCAGCAAATTTGTGAGGCTTTGTATGGTCGTAAATGCCGAACGCCATTGTACTAGACTGAGCTCAGTGAAAATAAGATACATGGAGTCGATTTGATCAGAGAAACTGAACAGAAAGTGAAAGTGATCCGTGAAAGTTTGAAAGTAGCGTTAGATCGACAGGAATCTTATGCGAACTTGAAACGGAAAGATATAGAGTTTCAGATCGGAGATAAAGTTTTCTTGAAAGACTCACCGTGGAAGAAAATACTTAGATTCGGTCGTAAAGGCAGGTTTCTTGGGTCGTATAAAGTTATAGAACGTATCGGGCCGGTTGCTTATAGATTATTGTTGCCACCTGAGTTAGAAAAGATCCACAATGTATTCCACGTTTCGATGCTTCTGAGGTATCGATCTGATTCATCACATGTGATTAGTCCGTCTGAGATTGAAATTTAGCCTAATATGACCTACGAAGAAGAACCGATTCGCATTTTGACTCGTGAGATTAAAGAGTTATGTGACATATTTGATGACTATAAGAGTTTAGAAAGTTTAATGTCAGAGAAAGATTTGAACTTAGCATAGCAAGGCTAGCTCGAATCGTCGAAAAACTTTTGAGTCTGTAAGTGATTATGATTATAGTTTCAGAAGTTTTGAATGGGAAATTTTTGTGTGTTTTACGAGCGATGAATACGTGATTGACTTATTTGGATTTGAAGCTAAATAAATGTCTATTTAGCAAAGTTGTGAAATTGAGAAATGTGTCGTGAATTATAAGTTAAAAAGGGTACAACATAAATTGATTTACGATTCGAGAACCTTAGATGTGGAATAGAAGATTAATTGTTAGTTCGAGATAGAGTTTGTATCTTTGAAAAGCTCTACGATTATGTAACAACTGCTACAAGAAACTCTCAGTGGTAGTTTGTCTGTTCATACGGGATTAACAAGATGCACAACAATTTGAGATGTGATATCATTGAATGAATGTGAAATATGGTATTCACGACTTTGTTGATTATAGAAATAGAGTGTTGATCAATTATGTATTGGGGTTATCTTTATCTTAGAAAAATAGAGATGTTATCCGAATTATCGATGATTTGTCTAAATAAGTCTTTTCAGTATGCATGGATTTCTCTTTTAATAAATCAGTTGAGTTATTCATTTCAAGGATTGTCAGTTTGCACGTGGTGCTCATCTAACCTTGTTTCAAGATCGAGTTTTATGAGGTAATGATCCGCATGATTAATGTTATCAGAGAAATTGAGCAGAAAATGAAGGTAATTCAATACGGTTATAAATAGTTCAGTTAGATATGATGTATAGCAAAAGACAGATCAGGATCTTACTTGAGAGATTAAAGAAATATGAAATTCGAAATCATGTGTGAATTAGTAATGTACTATGTGTAAGAAAATCATTTACTCTACTTTTTGGTAAGATTTTCTGGGACAAAAATCCCTAAAGGGGGAGAGTTGTAATGACCAGTTTAGACCCTATTTGGAACAGTGGTTTCGGGACCACAAATTCGAGCCAGAAAAAAATATTTAAAAATTATTTTATGTGTTTATTATGTGTGAATTTATATCTGTAAAATTTTCGTGTTTTAATTTTATCGTTTGGGTATCCGATTAAATAAAAGGACTTAATCATGTAAAAAGAAAATTTAATGGTTTATAGTATAAGGGCCAAATTGTTAGTGTTTTTTAAATTGAAGTATTTAAGTTGTAATTAGTCATTTGATTTCTAGTGGGACGGTGGTAAGTATATACCATATGGTTTTATAATATTTTATTAAAGATATATATATGTGTGTAAATTAAATATTATTTTATATTAAGGTGTAATATATATTATAAGACATAAACGTGAAAGCCATATCATGTGCATTAGCTTATTGTTTTGTTGGTAAAGGATATATATATATATTATATGATTTTATTATTATTTCATATGTAAAAACTAAAAATTATAAGCTTTATAATATAAAATATATTATAAAGTAAAATATGAGTGGGCATATGTTTTATTTCACCCATGCCGAAACAAAAGAAAAGAAAAAGAAATAAGGGAAGCTTAGATTCGGCCAACTCCCAAGCTCAAGTCCAAGATCAAGAACCAAAGAAATCGGATTTGCACTAGGGAAAAACGAAAGTTGTCGACTAGCAGCTTCGTCCCGTTTTACGACGTCTGAGGTAAGTTTATAAGCAAATACACATGCCTAAATGTAGTTAAATGTTAAGTATATATGCTGGAATATAATATATGAATTTATACTTGTAACTGCCGAATGTGTATGAGTTTGAAAACTATGTTCGAGCTTTCGATTCGACCGAGTTACGACGTTCGCAAGCCCTGTATGAATCTTAGGAATAGTTAGGATACATATGTCATGACACAGGATTCCGACATTTGTGTTCCTAGTGTATGATTATTGAACCGAAAGTTAAAGGGTAGGTGTACATTTTGTGCTTATATTCGAATGAAGCAATTGAATTGCTAATGTGATATGTTATGTGAAATGTGTTAACATGTGAATAAATAAGCAAGACACTGGAAATGTATCCGGGCTAAAGACCCGCAGGCTTCGTGCTGGAAATGTATTCGGGCTAAAGACCCGTAGGCTTCGTGCTGGAAATATATCCGGGCTAAAGACCCGCAGGCTTCGTGCTAGAAATGTATCCGGGCTAAAGTCCCGCAGGCTTTGTGCTAGTAATATAATTTCGGGTTTTATACCTAGCAGGTAAAGTGCCGATGAATTTGATAAAAGTATACAATTACAAGATCCTACACTAAGTTGACAAATTGAAAGTGCATTACATATTAAGTTGGCCAAGTAAGTATCATGTACTCGTATGTGAATTGATTTGAATTAAATTATAAGTATATAAAGTGATGCATCTGTGAATAAGTGTTATGACTATATATGTGATCGTGATATATTCGGTAAATGTTTGAAGTTATGTGAAGTGATTCTATGTTTATATTCAAATATAAACACTTGGTCCTTGTGGAAAGATTTGTGGAAGTATATGATTTATTTTTAGGTGATTACGATTGTGGAAAATTAAATGTGAATATGATATTGTATTTTATTCATTTCAATGAAACTAAAGCTGTTAGTGAAGCATTTTAATGCCTATGTTATACGAGTTCGATCTTGAATGACATGATATACATGCTTAGATAAGTTGAATGCAAGGAATGTGTGAAAGAGCAAATTGTAATAAATCTGCTTGGGACAGCAACAGTAGCATGATTTTGGAAAATCACCATAAATTGTGGAAATTGAATTAGAAGCTGAATAAATTATGTAATTAAAGATTAATGAGTCTAGTTTCTTATAAAAGAAACCTTGTAAGCAAAAGAATTGTAGATAATGAGATATTTGAAGTGGCGTAAGATAGAGTCAAAATGACTTTGAAATCCCCTGTTCTGTTTTTAGAAAATCATTGTAAATTTTACAATGATGATTATAAGATAAAATTTATATACTTAGACTCCTTAATGAGTCTAGTTTCAAATGAAATAAACGATAACATAGTTAAAATTCTGTATAATTAGAAAATTGATTCGTAGTGAAGAGTGGTCAGAATAGTCAAACAGTGTAACAGGGGAAACTTCAATAAAAATATGCTATTGATTGCTCAAACGAAAAATTCTGAAAATTTTATGGATGGAAGATATGTGAGTCTGTTTTCCGGAAAAATTAACGGGACCTGATTTGGAGTTTCTTAGCTCCAGTTATAAATAATTTAGTGACTGTTGCTCAGGAAGACAGCTTGTAGTGAATTTGTGATTTTGTTGCAAACATGGTTAAAACTAGTTAATGAGATGCTTTTCGAGTTCTTATGATCTTATTTATGATTTGAATATTTGGTTTTAATTGAGTTCAGATTCAAGTAGATGAATTTGCTAAATATGCATTATGTTCATGGATACTTGGCCAAAATTGCAATTACCTAGGAATGATTTCTTGAAAATTTGAAATAATTGATCTATAAGTAAATTAGTTGTTTGCATTGCTTAAAACTTACTAAGCATTGAAGCTTACTCCGTGTTCTCTTTTCCATTTCTTATAGGTTTATCCTTTAGTTCGAGTTGGAAGAGCCGGAGATATCATCACACTATCGAGTCATTATGTGAGTTGAGAAGATTGTATATCATCATGGTTTAAGGCATGTATAGGATAGACTATAGGTAAAATGATATTTCGACTTTGTATACATTATAGCCATGTGAAGATGGCTTGCTCATTTTGTTTAGAGAAGCCTTATAATTGAACTAATGTGTTGAAATGTTTTAGTTATAACTTGATAATTTATGTCTGGTAAGTATCTCTGACCTTATAGAAGTTTTGTTCAGTCAAGTAATACCTTATAACCTTGTTTCGGCAACGGATACGGGTTAAGAGTCTTACAGTTTCAACCACATGTTGGCACATGGTGTGCGAGATTCTCGCGTATCCGATATTATTCTAGTGGTTCAATGGGTATGAAAAAAGGGAAGGTTTGACAAATGCTTCGTTAAGTGATGCTATAAAAGTATGAAAAGGTATGAGTTGATGATGTTCTAAATATCCTTAGCCATATGCTTGAAAGTATGAATACTTATAAGTAGTGTGCACAAAAGATATGATGTTTTAAAATGATTTGCTAAGCTATGTGGTTATCTAACTTGAAAGGTTGTTATTGTTTAGGCTAATGTTAAGTCATGTTGGATTATCTCAAATTATTTTATGCTTATATATATTGGAGTGGTAAGCTTTGTTTATGAATTATGAACTTACTAAGCATTTCATGCTTACTTCGTGTTATTTCCTTTGCGTTTCTAGATAATTGGAAGCTCGTGTGGGTTGGAAGTTTGTCAAAGATCTATCTCACTATCCATCGGCTAATTGGTAGATTTTGATGATTTTGAGTCATAGTTATAATGGAATGTATAGGTGTTTTGTTTAATGAATTTAGCCATTATATGTGACTTGTATATATGACCTTTTGATTGTTGATCTAGTTGGTATAATGTTATAAATATTTGGTATTTTGTGTGATAGTTATCTTGATGTGGTGGCATTTAAAATGATGGGCATGAGATGAGGTTTATTATTGTCTTTTATGAAATGTCGTTTGGTATGGATTGAGGTTGTTTATGATATGGTAAATGGCTAGAATTGGTATCTTGAATGTGATTGGTTTTAGGTCAAAATGGTAAGATGTATGATGGATGTGAAGATGGCCCAAAATGGTGCTTGTTGTGCTTATTTTTGGTATATGAATACCATAGAAAATGTGATATTGAAATTGTTCAATTAGTAGTATAGTTGATGAATAAAATGGTTAGGTGTTTAGGTAGGTTTGAATGTCGAAATTGAGGTGCCATTTTGGCATAATGGTTGAATTGATAGTTTCTATGTTCTGTAAGCTTGAATTTGCACATGTAAAGTGTGTTTTGAATGCTTGATTATAGGTACAATTGGCTTGTGCATGAGATGTGAGATTGGGTGAGAAAAATGGCTTGGAAATAGCCTATTTTTCGTCCACACAGGCAGAGACACGGATGTGTGTAACACACGGCCAAGCGACATAACTGTGTGTCCCTTGTAGCTTTAACAGGGTTGCAAGTTAGGTTGTTACAATGGCCTAGCATACGGTCTGGCACATGGGCGTGTGGCTTGCTGATGGTCACTAAACTAACTATAATTATAGCAAAGGTAAGCGCACCTCTCAAACAATAGTATAGCTATGGTAAGTAGGGAATATCGTCTCCACGAGGACTAAAAGTACTAGTAATTACTGTTTTTCTATTAGTTAGCTGATAAATTGAAGTGATTTTTTAATCTAATTTAACTAATCTAATTTAACTACGAACACAACAGGGAATGAAATGAGAAAAATAATCGAAGACAACTAATGAGAAATACAATACCCAAGAAAGAATCCACCTAGACTTCACCTGTTATTTTGAATCTGAATTAAATGAATATTCACTTTTGTCTTGATTCGTAGAAATCCCTAAATTATGTTAATATCTCTTTTGAGAGTAAGTACAAAACTGGCTCTAGGTTGATTAATTTAAATCTCTTTCTAATTAAAACCCCTATTGTCGCATTAACTCAATCTATGGATTCCTCTATTAGATTTGACTCTAATCCGATAGATTTATGTCATCCTATTTCTAGGATTCTATGCAACTCCACTCAATTATGCTACATCTACTCTTAAGTAGGGACTTTTGATCCACTAAAATAAGCACATTAAACATGAATTAATATCCTGAAAATATTAAAACATGAAATAAGCATACATAATTGAGAACAAGAATCAAGTATTTATCATGTAAATTAGAAATCAAATAATAAGATTTGTCATAAGTTTCATCTTCCCTAGGTATCTAGGGAATTTAGTTCATAATTTGGAATGAAAACATCTCAAAATTAGGATAACAACAAGACATAAAGAAACTCAATAAAACTTCAAAGGAAATTAAATAGAGATCTTCAATCTTGAAGGAGATCCACTTCTGAGTTGATTCCGATGGCGTTCTTCGAGTCTTTTCTTTGATCTTCTCTGAGTGCCCCCTTAGATCTTCTTCTAATTGATATTTATAAACTTTACAATGCTCAGAAAGCCTAAAAATTGGGTTTTTCTGCGTGTTTGGGAAACAGGGAACGATATCGACACAGGTTGGCACATTGGAGTTTGGCCAGCCTGTGTGGCTCATACAGGCGTGTGGCCAGCCCGTGTGGAAATGCCCAGGCCTTGTGGATCCTGGAAACAACTTTATTTATCTGATTTTGGCTCGATTTTCACTTATTTTTCTCTAAATGCTCTCCTAAGTATAGAAACAAGAATTTAAAGGATTAGGAGCATCAAATTCACTAATTTACATAATTAATCATCCAAAAATGCATTAAGAATGGGATTAAAATATGTTACTTTTATAGCTTATCACTTGGTCGTGTGACCTAAGTCAGTGAGTTACACGGGTACAGACACGGGCTGGGAGATGGCCATGTGTCCTTATTTCGAATGCCTACACGACCTAAGACAGAGGCGTGTCTCTTGGCTGTGTAAGTCACACGACTCGGCCACACGACCTTATGAGTCACACGGCTTGGCCACATGGCCATGTGAGTCACACGGCTTGGCCACATGGCCATGTGAGTCACACGGCTTGGCCACACGGACATGTGAGTCACACGGTTTGGCCACACGGCCGTGTAACCCCTGCAGTTTGAAAATTTTTACCTTTTTCCAAAAAATTTCATATGTTTTCGATTTAGTCCCAATTCATTTCTAATGTCATTTTAGGGCCTTGCGGGATCGTAAAAGGGACCTATGTATGATTTTATATGATATTTCTATGTTTTATTTTGTGATTTGTTGGTGATGATAAAAGGTTCTTTTTATAATGTTGTGCTCTAATAATACTCTATAGCCTTAATTTAGCGACGGATACGGGCTAGGGGTGTTACATTTCCCCTCTTTCTTTCCCTTTTGATCTCTCCTATCTTCTCTAAGGATTCAATTAACCTATTTTAATTATTTTGTGTTCAAGACTCATCAATCATATATTTTTATAGATCGTTAAATCTCCCCTCTCCTTTGTCAAGACTTGTCAACGATCTCATAGTATTGTTGAGTAGTGACCAAAGAACGACAATCCAAGAGATCCTTGGTGTGATAACAAAGGCATTGAATCTAAGTCTCGATTTAAGATTTATCTTCTGGGTTTAGATCCAAGCAAAACCTTTTCTAATAGGATTGTGGCAATCAAATCTTCAATGTGAGATAATCCTCGTGGCTAGGACTCGGATGCGGTCATCGGTCATGCTCTTAGAAATAGTTTTTAAATAAACATGGACTTTTATTTATGATTTGGAGTTTTATGGACTTTATTGATATTTGAGACTTTTTATGTTAAATTATGGTACTATGGCATAAGACTTTAATTTGCGGATTTCTCATTCTAATTTGCATAAATTGATTGCATGAAATTAAGCTCTAAAAACTGCATAAACTACTATTTGATAAGATTTCGCTTGAAACTCGATTTTTAAAATAGAATCCATAAATAACACATTTCTCGCTGCATTTATGAAATATGAGTTTTTAATAAAATTAGAATTAGTTTTCAAAATTATTAATGTTCACAATTGAGTTTTCCAAAGAGATTTGATTTATGAAGTTAATATGTTTTTATTTCCGAAATAATGACGGATAACCAAGTTCTCTAAATTTTGAATAAGATGACAAACGATTTAGAAGTATGATTGAAAATCCAAAATCATTTTGAACAAATTATTTAATGTTTACAATTGAGATATTATTTTTTTTCGATACCTGAAATTTGCACGACTTTTTGCGAGATTAAAATAAATGTTTTATTTAATTTGTTTTGAATTGATAAACCAATAGTTTTTAGATATTTTTTCAAAAATTCCAAAAGTTTATTTTGGCCGTGTTCGTGGAAAAATGGTTTTGAAATGCGATTAGAAAATTAAGTTGAACGTTCAATTTTGTTAATTTTGAACGAACTGCTTAAATGGTTTAAAAAGTACGTTTGAAGTTCCGAAAGTTTTTTTGGGCCATTCTGGTTGCCAATGTAGCTTTCTGAATTCAACCATAACGATTGGACCAGGTTTGTGCTGTTACAACTGTTATTAGCGTAAGATCGATATTTGTTGATTGATTAGGTAATCTAATTGTTAGATCTACGTGTGGGAATTTTTGGTGGGTCGTTACACATCAAATCTACGATCAAGTGTGGGTTTTAACAGTAAACCAAATGAAGTCTATGTTTTATGTTGATAAAAATGTTTATCTAAATTATATTTGTTTGATGAGGATACTTTATCTATCCATTAAGAAGATAAAACCCATCGTTATGGATTATGACAAGAAAGTGATTCCAACCGTATATGTTGAGAAAAGCATGTTTTGTGATATTGATGATTATTATGGATTTGAAAAGCATGTAAATCTCATTCTCATGTTATGTGATCTTATGGCATATGTGATTTCCACATGATTTATAAAATGTGAAATTTTGATACCATGTGTACATATGTGATTTGCATGTTACACGCCTATAAGATTCTACGTGATTTTGGCCATATCAAATGGGTGGGCAAGGATATGTGAAAGGTGGAAGTTATTGGCAATTTATCTGTGATTTTGGTGGCTTGCCCACGATTTTTATTATTGGCAGTATATCTGTGATTTTAGTGGCTTGTCCACAATTTTGATTATTGGCAGTTTATCTGCATTACTATGACATTGTTCACAATTTGGTGTGTTATAAGATGGATGAGTTTTAGGGAAACTCAATTATGGTGTGTAGTGAATTTGGGTAGGACTTATTTCCAAAAATCTACATCGTTTTACGAAATGTGTGTTGACATGATCCTACATCATATGATTATGAAATACTGAGTTATAAAATTATCATGAATGTATGATGTAGAGTTTATAAGTACGTGATTCAGTTAATGTTAATCTCACACTTGGCTTAGAAAGCTCACCCCATTAGTGTTTTAAACCTTTTAGATAACACTTAGACATAGGACTTACATTAGATATTTTGGTGGAGCCTTTCAGATGATTTTATCTTATGGTTATTTATTGGATTTTAAAACTATTTGGACTTTGGACTTTACTTTTGTTTTAGGTTGTGATTTATTTTTTTAACTTTAGAACAATCATGCATGTATTCAAATTATGAGATTTCAAGTATTTTTTATTTTGAAATTTATCTAAATCAATTACATTTTTACTTGGTTTTTAAATAAAATAATAAAACGTAAATTTTCTAAATTGTATTATGAAAATCTGCTACGAAGTTCTTTATAAATTATTTTTATAACTATAATGCAAAGTTCTTTGTTTTAAATAACTTAAAATGACATTACTATAAAAATGATCCCTTTTTCAAATAAATACTCTAATAAGTACTTTTCAAAGAAACGAAATCAATCAATCTTTAAAAATGTAATTTTTTTATAAAATAACTCCAACCTAAATATTTCAAGAAGTAAATATTTTTTAGCGTCATTAATGTAACCCCCAGTGACCCCTCTGGCTCTAGTGCGCATAACCTCTTTCTCGTCCTTCTGACACTGGTTTGATTTTGAACACACTTAAAGAAATAAGTGACGAAGAATGAAGATTTACTTGGGGATTGGATAATGTCTATGAAGGAAAGATAAACTCTGATGACAAAATCAGAAGTTGAAGAAGATAAATGGAAGAAAATAAACTTATGGTTTCAAATAGAAACTTAATCAACAAGTAAACTAGGGGAAAAATGATTTCAGATGTAAGTATTTCCTTCTCTACGTCTCAATATAAATATCCAAATGTCCACAAGAAGTTTGGGTTTCAAATTGTAATAAATTATTCTAGTCTCCCAATCAGCATCTGACACCTGTTGGCCACTGGAAAGGTTTTTCTTAAACCCTCATGGTATTTAGAATAGTGGGAATATCTGCTAGAGCCAGTTGTCAAGAAAGAATTCGCAAATTTGTATCCACTCACAGAGTGCCCGTTAAGGCAGCATATTGATGGGCAACTATTTGGTTCAGGGGTAATCCAGTTTTTTTTGCCAAGATTACCATGAGTATATCTGTATGCAACAATCAAATTCATGTGGAGTATCGAAGGATTCGCCATTCAAGCAAAGTGGGTTTACTGTTACTCTGTGATAGAGTAAACAATGTTTAAAAATCAAGGAAGAGTAGACGTGTCTGCCTCTAAGATAGAAAGGGGTTATTGAAGAAAAGAGTATTACTCTAAGTCCGTATTTGATCCTAGTCATAAGAAGAAATTTTGAGGATGAAATTTTCTTTAAGGGTGGGAGAGTTGTCACATACAGTTTCTAGTGAAGTCTGGAATTAAAAAAGAATTGGGAGTTAATTGAAAGAAATTGTGGTTTCAGGGGACTCTACTAAAAAAAATCTAGGAATGTTAGTGGCTGAATGGTAAATAGTTGTGTGCCAATTCTTGTTCAGTTAAGTTGGACTCGATGGTTATGCGTGAAAGGCTATATATATGTGACAAGAGTTACTTGGCAGGCAGAATACTTCTCATTTTTGTTTCAATTTCTTCTCTTTTGTATCATCTTCATTGTTTGTTCTAGATAAGGAAAATTTGAGGGAAGCTCTACATTGGGCAGTAATCATGAGGATTGAGTCTGGAAAGTAAAGAATTTGATGAGTTGATAAGCTTATTAATCTCCCTGTATTTGTGGATTTGAGAAAAAAAGAAATATTTCTAAAATCTTTTGAAAAAGCTTCTACATGATAACGGATTCTGAGTTTTAAGATTTAAATACCTTCAGTTTAATTGATGTGTGAGTTGTCATGCTTAGCTTCCAAGACGAAGAGGCTCTGACATTTGTAAAAGCTAAGTTGGCCAAGATGAAGGATAGCAGGTGAGCTTCTATACTTAATTGTTTGAGTGTTGCTTTATTTTATTCTAGTTACTGTGTTGTTTGCTGTTCTGCACTAAGTTTAGCCGAATCTATTGACTACATATATAATTGTTGCTAATGGGAAAGGTTATGCTTGCATATGCCTATAAAATTGTATGATTGTTGCAAGTATGTTCTTTGAATGTATGACGTGGTTGCGTATCTATGAACTATTGTGTGACGTACTCCATGTTATTTTAGTGAATGTGATCATATGTGTGATATGCATGTTTATAAAATGTGGAGTACGGAGGGAAGCATTGGTGAGTTAGTTGAAGTTAGGAAAATTGGAATAATAGAGGAATAGACAGATGCAAAGGGAATTTGAAAAAGTTTGGTTGGATGATAGTTTACAGGATCTACGGGGCAATATCTCTATGGCATTGTAGTTGTATCTTGCATATAGAAGGGCTCTCTTAAAAGCTACACCTTGAGATTCAAATAATTGAAACTTCATATAAATTTTAAGTTCCAGGTCATTGTAATCATATATACAGGTGTCTCGTGTGAATATGATATGTGAATTGTGGAAGTATACACGTCGAATCAGGTAATAAAGTGATAAGTGAGATAGTCTCCACAGGGATTGAATTAGGTATATAAATGGTCAAGTTATGATAATGATTAATGTTATGGCAAAACCGAGTTAAGTACGTAGTGGTAAATAAAAATAATAAGGATAAGTGGAAAATGTATACTGACTAATATTGGAAAATGTTAAGGTAAAGCAAGAGTAAAAATACAATAGCAATTACGAGAATAATACCGTAAATAAAATGCGAACGAATAAATAAATAACTAAGAATGATATGACAAAGATACTGTAGCAATGGATTGAACGTCTACGATGTCAGTTTTGAAGGTTGAGATCACTAAGAATTTGCCCTTACCTTCAGTAATTC
Organism: Gossypium anomalum; assembly: GCA_025698475.1. Lineage (NCBI taxonomy): Eukaryota > Viridiplantae > Streptophyta > Magnoliopsida > Malvales > Malvaceae > Gossypium > Gossypium anomalum. The sequence goes on from CM046964.1 coordinate 47,688,347, forward strand.
CTTAGCATAGTTGTACTTAATCTACTACTTATGAGAGACCTAAAATGACATGCTTTTTTCGAGAGCAAGATCTCAAGCTACTTGGCCTGTGTCTACAGGCCTTAGCATGGTACCCTACACTATTTTGTCTTCATTCTATCCAAGTGCTACTCTATGTCTAGAGTTTGTTGCAGGTATTCGGTCGAATACCCACTTGCATCATTCAACTTTAGTCAAACTAATCCAGCCTTTTTAGAATTAGATCAGTTTATAGGCATACTGCACACTCAATGTAACACCCCAAAATATGGGTACTTATTTTCTGTATGTTGTGTAACTCAAATGCATACTTGTCTCAATGGTTAAGTGTCCTGGAAAGCACCTGAGAAGCCTTGGGTTCAAGCTTGGTCATTTGCAAAAAAACTTTGTTTTTAAGAAATTAACCATTGCCGTAGTTAGTATATTGTGGGTAAATATGTCACAAAGGGCTTGCTAGTTTAGGGGTAAGTGGCATGTGGAGTGTTCCTTGGGGTCTGAGGTTCGAGGCTTGGCAAGGTAAGTGGAGCATTTTATTTTTGCTACAAGTGCTGGGCAAGTGTCCTAAGTTGACCAAAATTGAGGTGTTTGATTGGAGTTTGAATGGGCGGTTGAGTATATTATAGTGGAGAGATTCTAGGAGAGAGATAAGGGAGGAAAAAGTAGAGTTTGAGGTGTGGTAGAGTTGTGCCGAAATTGGGTAGTGAGCATAGGGATTTTCGGCTGAGTTGCTATTCTCTAAAACTTTCGGCATTGTCTACTCTTCTGGGTTCTTTTCTTTTGTTACTAAATCCGAGTTGTGCTATTTCAGGTATCTTTCGGTCCTTTCTGCTTGCGATTCTACTACTCTCTCCAACCCTCTTTGTAACACCCTTTACCCGTGTTCGATGCCGGAACAAGATACGAGGCATTACCAGACTTAATCACTAATCATCGTATAAAAACCGATTCATAATTTCACTCTAATTTAAAACTTTTTCAAACACATTCAAGCTGTCCTTTAAAAAGAGCTTACAAGGCCCATATCATGCTTTAATTCAACCGCACACATAGGCAAGCATGCACATTCATAAATTGCATCATTTAATTAATAACATAATTAAGACTATCTTCATTTAATGACTTTATACAATAGAGACCTTCAATTAACATAGGTCAGTATTTTAGGCCAACTCTTAGCAACTTAATAACAATTAAACGAGTCCCCATACATGCCAAAGACTAAAAAAACTACTTTAAAACCTTTATATATCGATCAATTGTTTGATAGTGTGATTTAACCTCCGACGACCTCCAACTCGAGCTAACATATGTGACACTATAGGAAAAAGGAAAGCAAGGGAGTAAGCATTATAGCTTACTAAGTAAATATTTAAATATTAATAAACAATACATTATCATTCTTTAAACAAAGTCACAACATGTTCCCGGAATATTACCATTACAAACACACATACTTTCATTATTACAATCATAAACAAGTTCAAAATAAGCTTTCTAGCAGAGTACCAGCAGCTAAATTATTTATTTCTGGAGCTACAGAACTCCAAATTACAAACTGTTAATTTTACTTGAAACTAGATTCACGTATATTCTTACCATAAAATTTTCAGAATTTTTGGTTTATCCAATTAGTACAGTTAATTCATTGAAGTTACCTCTATTTCACTGCTCAACTGCTCTGACCATTCTTCACTACGAATCAATTTTCTCCTCGTACAGAATTCAAAGGATGTTCTTATTTATTTCATTTGAAACTAGACTCATTAAGGATTTCAAAAATATAAATTATATTCTCTAATTATTTTTGCACAATTTTTAATGATTTTTCCAAATCAGAACAGGGGGTCACGTAGTCATTCTGAACCAGTCTCTCAAAAACTTAAATATCTCATAATATAAAATTCCTTTGCTTGCTCTGTTTCCGTTATATGAAAATAGATTCATTAAGATATAATTTGATATCTCATTCAGTCTTTGACTAAATTTATACTATTTTTGGTAAATTTTTATATTTTCATCACTGCAACTATCTCTAACAGTTTTATTGTCAATTTTGATCCTTCACACTTCAATTGTATTCATCACTTACCCATAACAATCTTTCTAATTTCCAATCACATATCGAGCATATTGCTCCCAAGTTACACACGTATATGCTTACACTTATCATCACAAAGTCATACAAAATTTTATTTAATCAATTTTCCAGTTGAAAGCTTCGGAATAATAGCAGATACGCGATGGTATCGCACGCAGCCCACCTTTAAAATCGAAGCTCTCTTGCACACATAGTGCCTTCACTTAGCACCACTCATGTGACCTAGCTCGATTGTACACATAATTTTGGCTCTCTTGTACACATGGTGAACACTTAGTACCACCCATGTGACCTACCCATTTTATCTCGTAGCTCTCTTGTCTTCATGGTGTCCTTCACCTGGAATCACGCATGCGACCTAGCTACATATATCCCGTAACTTTCTTGTACACATGGTATACATCCCGTATTACACATGTGACCTAGCTACATACCATCCGTATCTTTTGATTCCAAAGGTTCAAACGGGAAGTATCTCACTATCTAATACTTTATTCCATTCTTCCAATAGTCAATTATAATTCAAAAATCAACTACAATACATAAAATATGCTGAAATATAAAAAGGTAAATAAAGATAATGTAATATTTACATACAAACTTACATACTTTCTCATTTCCATGTCGAATTAATTTTGAACATTTAATTCATCATAATTATATTTACTTTCAACACCTCGGCAATCATAGTAATTATATCAATATTACATTGAAACATGCATAACTTTATGCTTATTATACATATGAACTTACCTCGATACTAAAACGGCCATTTTACCAACTTTCCCAATTTTCGATTTTTCTCCCATTCTAGGTTCAAATCTCGTTTTCCATGATCTAAAACATCATATTTTACTTATTTAATTAATGTACTATTCAAAACAGTCCTTAACTCAAACTTTGGCAAAATTACAATTTTTCCCTTAAACTTTTTGCATATTTACACTTTTGCCCCTAGGCTCGGGAATTAAACTTCATCCCTTATTCTTATGTTTTATGACATGCTGATCATTTTTCCCTTCTATGGAAACATCAAATTCTCACTCTAACACATAGTTATGAACAATAACAACTTTTACTGATTAAGTCGTTTTACTCATTTTTGCTTAAAACCGCTTAGCAAAAGTTGTTTAACATAATTTCAGCCTTCATATTCTACCATAAAACATCAAAATAAACACATTTCACCTATGGGTATTTTTCCAAATATGAACCCTAGCTTAAATTATTGCTAGAATAATCTTAATCAAGTAACCGAGATTCCAAAAATGTAAAGAACTTGAAAAACGGGGCTAGAACGGACTTACTATTGAACTTGGAAAGCTTGAAAACCCTAGCCATGGCTTCCCCCATGCTAATTTCGGCCTCCATGAAAAAGATGAGTCAATTTTGGCTTTATTTTCCCTTTTTATTTCTTTTAATTACCAAATGACTAAAATGCCCTTAAGGCCTTTCTTTAAAATTTTGTCCTATTCATGCCCATTTTCCAAATGAAATATAATGGTCTAATTACTATTTGAGGACCTCCTCTTTAAACTCCCATTTCAATCAAGTACTTATGAATTAGAACATATATTTTGCAACTTTTGCAATTTAGTCCTAAAAGTCTAATTAAGCACTTTATCAGAAAAATTTCTTAACGATATTTTTATACAATATTTTAATCAATAAAAAAACCTTAAAACTTAATCGAAATAAATTTTTCGACTTCAAATTCGTGGTTCTAAAACCATCATTACATTTCGCCCTAAATCGGTCACATTAAAGAATCTCGCAAATAAGCCCTAATAGGCAAATTAAACATGCAATCTATAAAATTTCTTATCAATACTCTAACACATGCATCTAATCACTCGGTAAATCATAAAAATTAATCGAAATAAACTTTTCTATCTCAGATTTATGGTTTCCTAACCACTATTCAATTTAGGCCTTATTTCGAGATGTTAGACTCTTGTCCACGATTTTTCTTCTCCTTCACACCTTTTCTCAAACGATTTCCCTTGTGGCCGAATACCTATTGCCTTCCTATCTCTCAAACCCTTTCGGCTTTAGCTTGGGGTGATTGATTCTTTTTTTCCTTCTTCTTCCTTTCTCTTTCAAATGCAATTTAATCTTTGTTAGCCGAATAATACTTTTTCATTTACCCTCTGTATGCCGACTTTTTCATTTGCTTCTTCTCTGTCAATCTTAGTGGTAAGTGCTGCTATTTAGATTTAGATTTTGTTCACCCTTTTTCCCTTTCTGTCGTACCTAGAGTTCTCATCTAACACCATTCTTTTCCGGTCGACTATTGCTAAAGGGGATTGCGCTAGCTCTGCCTTTGTTGTAGCGACAATCTTTTTGGAGATAGAGAACCGATTACTTTCCTTCCCTAGTTTCGGCTTTACGTTTTCGGTAAGTGGTTGTGCGCTTGGTTTAGTTTTTGTGCATGTACTGTGTTAGTTAATAAGTTCATTCGGAACGTAGGTAATCTCTAAAGGAGTTCGTAATCGATTTCGTGTATCGGTTTAAGGGTGGAATCTTCATTAGTTTGACAAAGGCAAGTATTGACAAAAAATTTTGCGATAGGTATAAGAAGGAGTCGTTAATCCTGATGTCATTGATTAATAGAGTATATTGATTGAATGTAGGCTTTGGGCTCGTGGGCTACACGCACATCTTCGTTTAAAGTGTGTAGTCACACTGCTATAAATGCAAATCGGCAAAAGTTGAGAAATATGACTAGTGTCGCTACATGAGCGTGCACTCGCTCGTGTAGTGAACCGAACACACAAAACGTGGGCGTTCAATTGTAGAGGCCACCATGAGCGGTTGCATGGGTTTAGGCCGTTTGGGCCATGTTAGGCCGAAATGGGCCGTGTGGGCCCCACAGGCTCGTGGGCCCTACATGGGCAAACCACACAGACGTGTGGAGTTTATTGGGCCAGGTTGTGTAGCTTACACAACCAAGGCCATTTTTGGGCTTTGTCGGCCATACGGGCGTGTGGGCCCGCATGGGCCGTATTGTGGGCTTTGGGCCCATTTTCACTGTTTGATTGTTAAGGTTGCATGGGTCGCCCGAGATGACTGTGGACCTACTATTGGGTCGATAAGTACCTGTAGACCCCATATTGATGAAATGACTGTTATACCCCTATGAGGTAAAATGACTGAAATACCCCTATGATATGTATGACTATATTCGAGCTTGAAATTTTTGCATACACGTATAATATTATGACATGACATGTTGCATGGGGGTGGGTTTGATATATTTGGAAGAAGTGTACTGTACTGGCAGCTCTGCTTCAAATACTGTTTAGTGCCACAACCGGCGCTATATTTTTGAGTGCATGGGTCAATTTTGTCCCCATATGGAGTGTAGGGCTGAACAGATTGGAGTGTAGAGGATGGATGGGTAGGACTTCCGATTGCATTTCTGTTACTGTTACTATACTGGGCTAAGGCCCATATTGATATGGACACTGTAATAGGCTATGGCCCCAACTGATAATGGACTGTCACTAAAACGGGCTTAGGCCCAAACTGTATTTGCCTACTATTTGATTGACTATTGTAAAGGGATTACACACTGAGTTTCATAAACTCACCCTTCTGCTTTCCTGTGTAGGTAATCCTTAGGCGGATCGGTGCTGCGAGGGACTCAATGGAGGCCACAGAACTGCTTTTGCTTCTGTTTTAAACTTTTAGTCTTTACGCCATTTAATTTGGGTATTTATTAAGTAATAAGGCCTTTTAAAGTTTTACTTTTGATTTGGGTTTTATTTATCTTGGATTGTATCTGTTAGAAGTAGGTCGCGGTTTTTCATAAACATAAATGTTTTCAAAACACCACGCTATTGCAACATATTTTAAAAAGCTTCCGGAACTATCACGGTTTTTAAAATGCAATAGCAATTTAATATGATTAACACTTTGCTAAATCGACTTGAGTTTTAATAATGGACAAGTTATTCTAAGTTTTTCATACAGATCCCAACGAGGTTTTAATGTAGAACGGATCTTTCAAACGGGACTATATCTTTCGAAGTACACTTCAATGTGACATCATAGATTCGGCCATAACTGTAACACCCCTATCCTGTGACCGTCGCCGAAATAGGTAAGGGGCATCACCGGAGAAACAGAGCATTTCGGAACAACTCAGAATCACAGATATCATAAACAACATTAATACATAGGCAATCATCACAATTCATCCAATAAGATGGTCTACGAGACCAACAACATACATTTAAGAAAGGTCGAGACTAAATCGAACACATTCAAAATTTTCAGAACTTAAACAAACTTTTCAAACTTGACAAAGTCACACGCCCATGTGACTAGGCCGTGTGACTCACACGGGTACAAGACACACCCATGTGATCCAACCGTGCAAAAAGAGGTCCTATACTGACTTTTTCACATTGCCAATAGGCACGGCTGTGTAAAATTTAGCTAGCTACTGACTTTTTCACATGGCCACAAGGCACGCCCGTGTTCACTGACCGTGTGGCACAATGCAGGCTTGGTTTAAGCCAATTTCCCACCCCTTTTTGGACCAAATGCTACAAGCACTAATACATAACATTCATACCAAAATTTTAACCAAATCCATGCTTAAAGATGACCAATTCACATTAGAACATGGCACATTACAAACATACACCAAAACTATGCACAATCCTATCATTTGCTAGCCAATTGACATGGCATAACATATATACATATCAAGCTTACATTCTTAAACCTTCTAGCCTATACATGCCATTCTTAAAAATATGTACATTTCCAAAAGTACAAAAATGAGCTTGATAGTGTGGAGACAATCCTCAACTATTCCGAGCCTTCCGTATCTATGATAATTGTAAAACAGAGTCAAATATAATTGCACAACTAATATAGCATATAAATAACAGTAAATGACCAGAATTCACAACCGTCTGATAAAATATTTCCTTACTTCACGAAAACATAGTCCTTTCTATTCAGAAATCTAGTACGATACAAATGTACCTGTATGAATTATACATTCCATATATTTATTCCATATCTCATACTTTATCATCGAACAATTTACAAACGGAATAGAGATTCACAGACAAGTACAATGCCGACGTCCCAGACATTGTCTTACATGTAATTCAATATCGAAGCCTCTGTCCCAGACAGGGTCTTACACGAAATCTCAGATCAATGTCAACGTTCTTCAGGAACATACAGAGCTTCTCAGGCACCAGCATATTATCAGAGTTTATTCATCAGGCTCTTAAGGCCGTCTAACGTAGATCACAGTTTATATACGTAGAATTTAAATCAACTTAACACGTAAGTGTAGTTTGACTTACCTCGTACAGATTTCGGACGAACCAAGTTAACTATTCAACTAATTTTGACTTCCCTCGATCCAAGTCTAATTTTCTTTTTTCTTGATCTAATACAATTCAAATTAAATCATTCAATCATTTATTTCATTCAAAATAATCCACGAACACATATTTTGGACACTTTTCACTTTAGCCCTTACATTTTCACACTTTGACAATTTAGTCTATTTTTTACCAAACCACAAATATGCAAAATTCACCAAGACTATAGCTTGGCCAAATATACATGGCTTCCATACAAGCCTAAATAACACATTTAATTTACAATTTAGTCCTTCAAAACCTCATTTTCACAAATTAGCCTAAATAGCTCTATTTCATAAAATTTCAAAGACAAAACTTATAAATTATTTATCAAGCCTTCATAATTCATCCAAAAGCATCATAAAACTCATGATATCAACAATGGCATTTCATGAAATCTTTAACAGAAATAGAAATTCAAACATGGGTTTTGAAGAACACGAAGCAACGATCACAGAAACGTAGAAATTGTCAAAAACCAAAAAAATTCCATACCTCAATTTAGCTACCAAAGTGCCGAATGTACAAAAGCTTCAAACCCTTCTTTAATTTGCTGATTTTCGGCTAACATGCTTGTTAATGGCCTATTTCCATATTTTGTTTTCTTTTATTACACATTATAAGCTATATACCAACTTTGCCCTTATTATAAACATGTAAACTTTCACCTACTAATGTCTATATTTGTCCATGCAATAGTAAAATGGTCCAATCGCATCAATAGGACCTCTCATTTACAAAGCCAAGCCAAATAAACACTTTAACAATTAGCATGAAACTTTTGCATTTTACGCGATTAAGTCTTTTTTCGTAATTAAACAAAGAAACAGACAAATTAAATCACAGAAAATTCACAGATATAAATTCATATATGACAGACACAGAAAATAATATTAAAATATTTTTCAAACTAGGATTTGTGGTCCCAAAACCACTATTCTAACTAGGGTCTAAACTGGACTGTTACAATAATGTCTAGGCCATGCTTGGGGTGTTACATTTAGTGGTATCGGAGCCAGGTTGCAAAACTCGGCTATGGATTTGGGTTTTTCTAAAAACATAAAATTTCCAAAAAGAACTGTTTCAAATGGTTGGAAATTATTTTAAAGTGTTATTTCTGAAGCTGTGGTCTATTGAGTCTCCAGCACCGATTCTGTAAGTTCTCTGAAATTACTGTCTGCTTAAAGTGAAATATTGAGACTACTGTAGGCAATAGTATGTACCAAAATACTCTGTTAAGGTTAACCTAAAACTGTAGTAAGACTGCAATCTGTAAAAACAAAACTCTGACTTACTGATAATATTTTCCATAACATATCCTGTAATAAACACTGGAATTGTAAACTGATGCATAAAATTTATAATTCAAATAATATACAAATCGATAATGAGCACCAAAGTTACTCGTGGAAGGGGTACAAGAGGTCACGGCGGATGCTGTGGAGGTGCTCCGGCTGGGTCATCAGCATCGGGCCACATGCCTAATAATAAAGCTAGGAAGGCACCAGCTTTACCTATAACTGAGACTGGTTCACACGATCATGCAGCTAGGGGTGACGCACTGTCCCAAGCTATGTTATAAATTTTAGAAAGGGTCGTTGGGCCTAATACTGGTACTGTGGGCCGTGGGTCAGTGACGGAACGACTCAAGTCCAATGGGGCTAAAATTTTTAGGGGTGTCACTGGATTTGCCCCTAATGTGGCTGAATATTGGATTGAGACCACTGAGAGGATCATGGACGACCTCGACTGTAGCCCCGAATAGAAACTAAAAGGTGCAATGTTATTGCTACGAGATGAAGCCTATCAATGGTGGCTTATAGTGAAAGAGGGTACTCAGCCTAACCGATTGACTTGGGAACTTTTCAAAATTGCATTCTAAGGGAAATATGTGGCCGCTAGTTATGTGGATGCCCAGAGGAGGGAGTTTCTGAATTTGACTGAAGGGGATAAATCCATGGCTGAATATGAGTCTGAATTTCTGCGATTAAGCCGCTATGCGCGTGGGATGGTGGAAACTGAATATGAGCGCTGTGTTCATTTTGAGGATGGCCTCAAAGATAGTTTAAGGATTATGATAGCTCTAGAGAGGGTTACTGTTTTGGTGGATAAGGTGAAGATCGCCGAAGATATGAAGCGCGTTGAGCACCAGAACTGTGAGAAAGAGAAGGGTAGAAATAAGAGGGATTCAAAGCCCTCAAGTTCATTTTTGAGGCCCAAGAAAAAGGCTAGAGTTGATGGGCTGGTTAGAGTTGGGGCCCGTGTTACTGTTACTAGACCGCAACCTTGTGCTAATTGTGGGAGACACTATCAGGGGAAGTGTTGAAAAAGGATAGAGGCATGTTTGAGGTGCAGATCTATGGAGCACTGTATCAGAGATTGTCCACGGAGGCCTGATCAAATGCAAGCTACTGGTATGGGTACTGTTCAGCTGTCGAGAGGTGTTCAGTAGCCACCGAGAGGCTATGGTCAGGCTAGAGGTGGAAATGGTTTGAGTCGTGGTCGTTGAGCACCGGGCAGGGGTGCTGGTCATACTAAGGCGAGGCTGTCGGTACTAGTTTATGCTACACGTTGCCGAGAGGACGGAGACTCCCCAGATGTTATTACGTTTACGTTCTTTATCGATAATGTACCTTATACTACATTGATTGATGTTGGGTCACGCATTCTTATATAGCATGCACTATATTTGAGACATTGGGTATTATGGTTGAAAACACTAAGAGTGAGGTTACTGTGTTGAGCCCATTAGGACAATCAGTGAGAGTGACTAAACTGTTTAAGGATGTACCTTTGGAGGTTCAAGGAATGATCTTTTTGGCGGATGTAATGGAACTCTCATTTGGAGAATTCGACTTAATACTAGGCATGGACTGGCTGGTTAAGCACCAAGTGAATTTGGATTGCGCTGCTAAGGTAGTTGTGATTGGGGAGGGTCAAAATTATCTGTCAAATGTGATTTCTGCACTTAGAGCTAAGAAGTTGGTTCGTAAGGGTTGTGATGCATAGCCTACATCAGTGCTTCTCGTTCTGAGGTTTCGTCTGTTAAAGATATTAGAACAGTTAAGGATTTTCTAAATGTCTTTCCCGATGAGCTACCTAGGTTACCTCCAAAATGTGAATTTGAGTTTGGGATTGAGCTCCTACCTGGTACAGCTTTGGTGTCCATCGCCCCTTATAGAATAGCACCGAAGGAGCTTGTGGAGCTTAAGGCTTAGATTCAAGAGTTACTGGATCGAGGGTTCATTCGCCCTAGTGTGTCTTCGTGGGGAGCACCAATTTTATTTGTGAAAAAGAAGGATGGAACCATGCGTATGTGCATCGATTATCGGCAATTGAAGAAATTGACTATTAAGAATAAGTGCCCCCTATTGAGGATAGACAATCTATTTGACGAATTTTGAAGAGCTTCGATCTTCTCTAAGATTGATCTCCGATCGGGGTACCATCAACTGAGGGTCAAGGAGACTAATGTTTACAAGACAGTATTTAGGACTTGTTATGGTCATTACAAGTTCCTAATGATGCCGTTTGGACTGACGAATGCACCAGTGACTTTTATGGAGCTAATGAACCGAGTGTTCCAGCCCTATCTGGATCGATTCGTAGTGGTGTTTATAGATGACATTCTGATGTATTTGAGAACTGGAGGTGAACATGATGCATATCTCCGAGTTATTTTACAGATTTTGAGGGAGAAACAATTGTATGCTAAGTTCAGGAAGTGTGAATTTTGGTTACGAGAGGTAACATTTCTAGGCCATGTGGTATCTGCTGAGGGGATTAGGGTTGATCCTCGGAAAATTGAAGCTGTTCTGGTTGGAAGCAGCCTAATTTGGTATCTGAGATTCAAAGTTTTCTAGGTTTGGCAGGGTATTATAGACATTTTGTGGAAGGATTTTTGTTGATTGCTGCACCTTTAACTAAGTTGTTGCGTAAAGGGGTACCGTTTAACTGGACCGATAAGCAGCAGGAAATTTTTGAAAAGCTTAAGAAAGTTCTAACTGAGGCCCCTGTTTTGACTCAGCCAGAGTCTGGGAAAGAGTTTACTGTCTACAGCGATGCATCACGCATTGGTTTGGGTGTGTTGATGCATGAAGGTAAGGTGGTGGCTTATGCGTCTCGTCAGCTTAAGACGCATGAGGCAAACTATCCGACACATAACTTGGAATTGGCCGCAGTGGTATTCGCACTGAAAATTTGAAGGCATTACCTGTACGGTGAGAAGTGTATTATTTACAAGGATCACAAGAGCCTCAAGTATCTCCTCACTCAGAAGGAATTAAATCTTAGGCAGCGTAGATGGATTGAGCTGCTTAAGGATTATGACTGTTCGATTGAATACCTGATCATGATTTTCTGTGATAAGTTTTATAAATTTATGAGTAATCATTCTTGAAACTAACTATTATCACGATGTAGGCAAGTGTACCTATCAAACAGTAGCATAGCTTTAGCAAGACTGGGTTGTCGAACCGAAAGGAACTAAAAGTACTAGTAATGACTGTCTTTTTATTATCTAGCCTAAGAATAATGGGGTTTGTTTTAATTAACTAATAAACTAAACTAAGAGATTGTAGAAAATAGAATTGGGAAATTACTTTTGGAAAATCGATTGGTTTAGGACAATACCTAAGGAAAAATCCACCTAGACTTCACTTGTTATTTTGGCTCCGAATCGGACGATTTATTCATTTAACTTGTTCCGTAGAAATCCCAAAGTTATGTTATTATCCCTATTCAAGACTAATAACGTCTAATCCCTAGATTGAATATTTGAGACTTTTCTCTAATTAACACCCTAGGGTTGCATTAACTCGATCTATAGATCCCTTATTAGGTTTTACCCTAATTCGTCAAAATCTTGTCACCCTATCTCTAGGCGCGCAATCAACTCTGCTTAATTATGACAAAGTCACTCTTAGATAGGGACTATTCATCCTCCAACTAAGAGCATTAACTTGAATCGATATCCTCAAATACCAAAATAAGAATTAAGAACACATAATTAAGAACAAGTCAAATATTTATCATACAATTCAGAAAATAATAACAAGATTCGTCTTAGGTTTCATCCCCCTTAGGTATTTAGGTTTTTTAGTTCATAACTAAAAAGGAAAACTGTAACACCCCTATCCCGTATCCATCACCAGAATAGGTGAAGGGGCATTACCAGACTTGAAACTCATATCAGAACAGTAATTTTTTTTTTTTGAACATTCCTTTATATAAATACTAAAGACAGTCAGGGATACAATTTAAACTTCTATAAGTACACATTCAAAAGATGCCATTTTCCCATGGCTGATATACATTAACCAAAATATTCTTCGGCCACTGGTCTATTCTATACATGCCATAAAATAATTCAAAACATAACAGTAACAAGCAGTGGATAGTGATAGTGTGACTAGTTGCTGACGATCCCCGAGCCTGTAGCTTCCAAATGAGATCTATAAAACAGAGGAAACAAAGTAAACAGAGTAAGCACTACAATGCTTAGTAAGTTTTAAGCAAAGTGTCAACAGATAACAATCAAATTATAACATAGTTGTTCGTATTTTTATTTCACTCTTCCTTCTGGGCATACCATCCCTTTACCGAATATGCACATCTCATCATATACAATAAGCGGATAAACTTTCACATAAAAGTGAGCTCATGTGACATAGATATATTGTATAATTTCACATAACCTCTCACACCGATCCGATGTCACATAATCATAGGAATAGTCTCATAGATTGCTCATGTATGCATCACATAACTACCTTATGATTTAGTTCAAATCAAGCTCACATATAAACTTGGAGTACATACCTGTTTAACCTTTCGCATTGAATATATTTATAAGCAATTCTCATTGCGAAGTCTTATAGCTTTAAACTCTACTCGGATTATGGGCGAGACCTTTAGCTCAGATGAAATCTCCACACGAAGTCAGCGGGTCTTAACCCAGACGTAGTCACCACATATGGTCATCTGGTCTTTAATCCCGGGTTTACATCATAGAGTTTCATGCATATTTATTCACACGTTACAACATTCACATCGACTATCATATTTGTAATTCATTTACCTCATCAAATATCTAATAAAACACACCTTCCGCCATTTGTCATTTGGCCACAATATATATATATACACATCTCATACATATCTCACATTAGCCATTGGCTTTACCACATATCCATCTCATACACGTTTTGCATTAGCCATTCGGCTTTACCTCATATCCATCTCATACACATTTCACATTAGCCATTCGGCTTTACCACATATATACACTTCCACGTTCATCACATTGGCCATTCTGCCTTATCACATATATACATGTTCACATTCATCACATTGGCCATTCGACCTTATCACATATATACATGTTCACATCCATCACATTGGCCATTCGGCCTTATCACATATATGCATGTTCACATTCATCACATTGGCCATTCGGCCTTATCACACATATGCATGTTCACATTCATCACATTGGCCATTTGGCCTTATCACATATATGCATGTTCACATTCATCACATTGGCCATTCGGCCTTATCTCATATATGCATGTTCACATTCATCACATTTGCCATTCGGCCTTATCTCATATATACACATTCACATTCATCACATAAAATCCTAAATCAAAATAATAATTTTCATGTATTCACATCACAGTTATCCAAATATACTTCACATACCACATATACTTTCATGTATACACTTTGTCTTGGCTAAATCTACATCTATCATTTTCCAATGAATAATTCAATTTCATGCCATACTATCATTTCATATTCGAATACTTATAAACTTACAATTTCACAAATTTTAATATCAAAGATCCATCTAACACTCATATATCATTTTATAATATCACAATTTAGAATTCACGTATGGGTTTAATCAATAGCTTATGAGCAACTAAAACAAGTTTTATCCATGTTTACAACATAACCACAAATTCTCTACAAGCTGTTTTCCTGAGCAACAGTCGTTAAATTATTTGTAACTGGGGATACGAAATTCCAAATTATGTGCCGTTAATTTTCCATGAAAATAGACTCGTATATCCTCTATTCAAAAAATTTTCAGAATTTTTGGTTTGACCAATCAATACCAGATTTTTCTTAAAGTTTCCCCTATTTTACTGCTTGACTACTCTGACTACTCTTCACTAAGAATTTAATTTCTCACTGTACAGAATTCAAAATATGTTTTCGTTTATTTTGTTTGAAACTAGACTCATTAAGGAGTTTAAGAATATAATTTTATCTTATAATCATTTTTGTACAATTTATAATCATTTTCCAAATACTGAAAAGGGGATTTCGGAGCCATTCTGACTCTGTCTCACACAACTTTGAAAATCTCATTATTGGCAACCCCTTTACTTACATGATTTCTTTTATACGAAACTAGACGCATCAAGCTTTAATTACATAATTTATTCAGCCTTTAACTCAACTCCCACAATTTATGGTAATTTTTCCAAAACACGCTACTGCTGCTGTCCTTTGCAGATTTATACAATTTACTCTGTAAAGTTCTCATTCACATATTTAAAACATAATATCATATATGCCGTCATTTAGAAAAGTCATTGGCCTTAACGTATATATATAATTCATATTCATCCCGTTTTAAAACTTAAAACTTACAAAGGAATCAAACTCAATTACTTAAGAACTTACTTTATTTATTTGAGCAACTGCGGATAGGCTACTCGACGGCTTTCTCTTTCCCCTTATCTGATTTAGATCCTCTTTGCTCATGAGCTTAATTAAAACAAATGAATTTGTTTCATTACTTATTCAACATTACTTCTTTAGTAGTCACAGTTGATAATCGTATAACTTCAGTGCATAATGTGTTTATGAAATATACCATGACTAACTTTTATGTTTATTTCACTAATACCTAATTCACATGCACAAACAAGAATTCACATTACTTGCCATTGTAAATGGAACCTAGATAGCCAATTACCATGGCCGAACATACAGCCACTTATATAAATAACACAAAGTGATACAAATTTATTTTTACCATTACAAATAATAAAAAAATGACCAATGCATACGACATCAACAATATATATACATACCAAATACCTATATTGCATACTTATCAATATGAACTTAAAGCCCTATCCTAATTTTCATGTACATATTATCCACCATTTCCAAACCAATTCATCAATGCAATCATACCATTACAAATCAACTTAAAACAACCTTATCTAATAATCAAATACCTATAGCATTGCATATTTCTCACATAGCAAGTACAACTAAATTCATTATTAATATATATATATCTAAACACTTAACTACAAGATTTAATCACCATTATCAAATCATAAAACAGCTTATAACCATCATTTAAATTTACTTCCCATAAACCGAAATAACCATTACATCATCTTTAATACACTTAGCATTTTACCCATTTAATCAAGCCAAATCTCAAGACCATTCCATCACACAAATTATACCATAAATCATACTTACAATTTAAGTTAATACATGACCGAAAATCACCATCATTAACATCATTATCAAACCAAAACCAAAACACATCTATCATCCGTATACCAAGCTTACCAAAACAAACTACTATGAGTTTCAAGCTTATTGACCGAATCTCAAACCTCAAAATTTGAAGTTTAATCCATGTGATAAGTAGAGTTTGAACTAATCATCTCAAACATGCATAGATTTTCAAGAATCATTCAATACATACCTCATTCTAGCCATCTTCTAAGCCAAAAATTAAAGCAACCAAACTTTCTTCTCCCTCCCTTTAGGCTATGGCAATGGAGGACAAGGATGAACCAACTTTGGTTTCTCCTCCCACTAACTATTATCTAATATCTCTTGTTTTTTCTTTTTTTTTTATTAATTCATTTGTAATATAATATCTTAAATCACAACACATATTATATATAAAACACCATATCATGACCGACCACCATCTCAAAAGTGGGTAATTTGACATGCAAGCCCACATTTTTGAATACATGCTCTATTAGATCACTTTATATATTTACCTAACCTATTTTACCAATGTTTCACATAAGTCTCGTTTCAAAATTTCACATACAAATGGAAAAATTAATGCTTGAAATTTTTACACATGCATTTACTCACCTCATGAACATAGAATATAACTTTCAATTATTTATAAAACTTGGTTTCGTGGTCCCGAAACCACTTTTCGACTAGGGTCTACTTATGACTATCACAACTCTCCCTTCCTTTAGGGATTTTCGTCCCCGAAAATCTTACCGGCAAATAGGATAGGGTAACTTTCTCTCGTTGAGTTCTCTAGATCCCGCCTAGTTTCCTCAACTCCGAACTTACGCTTCAGTGCTTTCACTAACAAAACTTTCTTAGTTTGATCATAATAAATCACAGAGATCCACAAAATTGACATTTACTCACTTACTTTTCATTTCGGTAATAACACACATAGGTATAACACAATTTACTCATCGGTCTGAACCTACTAGGTATAGGCTTGAACCCCACACACAGGTTCTAGCCTACTTAACCCAAAGTCTGAATAAACTCGACAGCCATCAACTAATTAGGCTATCAGCCTAGTATACACTTCACCGGTCCCAAACCTACTAGGCACAAGGCCTGAATAACTCAAATATATATATATATTCGTTTGGTTCATGACAACACTCATTTAACATCTTATGAAAATATTTTTTTTTATACATGTAACTTAGATAATCTTTCACATGCCCATTCATCAATAAAACACTATCAATAAGAATTTAATACTATCCTTTATCTTCGGCTATTTCAAGTAACCACTGATACAGTAGCTGAAGGTTTTAAATTCTCAATTCAGCAACATATATAAGCTGATACGAGATTATGTTAACATCTTGAATCAATATTTAACTTAACTTATTTCCAAAGGAAAAATCAACTTCCACGTACCTGAACATTTATTTCATTTAGCACATTCTTTCATAGTTAACGTTACGTAGATACGAGAGAATAAGCATAAAGCCTAATATAATATACTGGCATGAGATTTATTCTAGCACATAACTTATATATCCAAAATTATCACCATTCATCAGAAATTCTTACCAACTTTCAAATGTCGAAACTTAGTCAAAATAATTTCTTGAACATGATTAACAAAATAGTGTTTATTCACAATAGCACATATAACTGCATATACCGAGAATCTCGCATTTATAATGTATATATATATCACATACCTTGTCAATTTAATGTCTCGAACTTATTTCATTACCAATTTAGCACAATGTTGTATAATCTCCGACTCTAATTAGTTCACCAGTGTTTAGTCCGTTTAACGAATTTTCTCTTTAGGTCTTACTTACTATTACAAATCAATACCATCATCTCACAAGAGGTCATACATGAAACACACTTCGCATACACAGTGCCCACTGACTGATTTCGCACACATAGGGCTCGATTAAATAACTCGCACACATAGTGCCTCAATTACCAATCTCGCACACATAGTGCCTCAACTACTGATCTGGCACACAGAGTGCTCGGTTGAAGAACTTGCACACACAGTGCCTCATAATTCTAGCATGAATGCCTTCGAGGTTTAGCCCGGATATATCACTAGCACGAATGCTCTTCGGGACTTAGCCCGGATACATCACTAGCACGAATGCTCTTCGGAACTTAGCCCGGATACATCACTAGCACGAATGCTCTTCGGGACTTAGCCCGGATACATCACTAACACGAATGCTCTTCGGGACTTAGCCCAGATATATCACTAGCATGAATGCTCTTCGGGACTTAGCCCGGATACATCACTAGCACGAATGCTCTTCGGGACTTAGCCCGGATATATCACTAGCACGAATGCTCTTTGGGACTTAGCCCGGATATATATAACTCTCAATTCTCATGTATAAATACATATATAACAATACACATTAGTATATCATTTACATTACTTGAATACAAACACAACATGCTTATCGACCATTCAACTTTCAGTTCCATAGCCACATGCAAAGATCACATTTATAGTCATAACACTCTTTCAAAATTGCATCACTTATACCCTTATAATTCAATCCAAATCAAAATTCAAATACGAGTACATGATACGTACCTGATCAACTTAATAATTCGAGCATGTCCAAGTGAGGTTATATCGCAAATTCTCATAGTCGTAAGCTTACACACTCGATCGGGATCAAGATTCATTACAATACAACAAACACATTTTAATAGTCAAAAATCATCACACTCTCATTTTATCACTTTATGGCATGTATAAATAGACTCACGCGTGCTACGTTAGTCCTAGAATTGACTAAATCGTGGCTTTGATACCAAATAAAATGTAACACCCCTATCCCGTATCCATTGCTAGAATAGGTGAAGGGGCATTACCAGACTTTAAACTCATATCAGAACAGTAAATTTTTTTTTTTGAACATTCCTTTAGATAAATACTAAAGACAGTCAGGGATACAATTTAAACTTCTATAAGTACACATTCAAAAGTTGCCATTTTCGCATGGCTTATATACATTAACCAAAATATTCTTCGGCCACTGGTCTATTCTATACATGCCATAAAATAATTCAAAACATAACAGTAACAAGCAGTGGATAGTGATAGTGTGACTAGTTGCTGACGATCCCCGAGCCTGTAGCTTCCAAATGAGATCTATAAAACAGAGGAAACAAAGTAAACAGAGTAAGCACTACAATGCTTAGTAAGTTTTAAGCAGTGTCAACAGATAACAATCAAATTATAACATAGTTGTTCGTATTTTTATTTCACTCTTCCTTTAGGCATACCATCCCTTTACCGAATATGCACATCTCATCATATACAATAAGCAGATAAACTTTCACATAAAAGTGAGCTCATGTGACATAGATATATTGTATAATTTCACATAACCTCTCACACTGATCCGATGTCACATAATCATAGGAATAGTCTCATAGATTGCTCATGTATGCATCACATAACTACCTTATGATTTAGTTCAAATAAAGCTCACATATAAACTTGGAGTACATACCTGTTTAACCTTTCGCATTGAATATATTTATAAGCAATTCTCATTGCGAAGTCTTATAGCTTTAAACTCTACTCGGATTATCGGCGAGACCTTTAGCTCAGATGAAATCTCCACATGAAGTCATCGGGTCTTAACCCAGACGTAGTCACCACATATGGTCATCTGGTCTTTAATCCCGGGTTTACATCATAGAGTTTCATGCATATTTATTCACACGTTACAACATTCACATCGACTATCATATTTGTAATTCATTTACCTCATCAAATATCTAATAAAACACACCTTCCGCCGTTTGTCATTTGGCCACAATATATATATACACATCTCATACATATCTCACATTAGCCATTTGGCTTTACCACATATCCATCTCATACACGTTTTGCATTAGCCATTCGGCTTTACCTCATATCCATCTCATACACATTTCGCATTAGCCATTCGGCTTTACCACATATATACACTTCCACGTTCATCACATTGGCCATTCTGCCTTATCACATATATACATGTTCACATTCATCACATTGGCCATTCGGCCTTATCACATATATGCATGTTCACATTCATCACATTGGCCATTCGGCCTTATCACACATATGCATGTTCACATTCATCACATTGGCCATTCGGCCTTATCACATATATGCATGTTCACATTCATCACACTGGCCATTCGGCCTTATCACACATATTCATGTTCACATTCATCACATTGGCCATTCAGCCTTATCTCATATATGCATGTTCACATTCATCACATTTGCCATTCGGCCTTATCTCATATATACACATTCACATTCATTACATAAAATCCTAAATCAAAATAATAATTTTCATGTATTCACATTACAATTATCCAAATATACTTCACATACCACATATACTTTCATGTATACACTTTGTCTTGGCTGAATCTACATCTATCATTTTCCAATGAATAATTCAATTTCATGCCATACTATCATTTCATATTCGAATACTTATAAACTTACAATTTCACAAATTTTAATATCAAAGATCCATCTAACACTCATATATCATTTTATAATATCACAATTTAGAATTCACGTATGGGTTCAATCAATAGCTTATGAGCAACTAAAACAAGTTTTATCCATGTTTACAACATAACCACAAATTCTCTACAAGCTGTTTTCCTGAGAAACAGTCGTTAAATTATTTGTAACTGGGGCTACGAAATTCCAAATTATGTGCCGTTAATTTTCCATGAAAATAGACTCGTATATCCTCTATCCACAAAATTTTCAGAATTTTTGGTTTGGCCAATCAATACCGGATTTTTCTTAAAGTTTCCCCTATTTTACTGCTTGATTACTCTGACTACTCTTCACTAAGAATTTAATTTCTCATTGTACAGAATTCAAAATATGTTTTCGTTTATTTTGTTTGAAACTAGACTCATTAAGGAGTTTAAGCATATAATTTTATCTTATAATCATTTTTGTACAATTTATAATCATTTTCCAAATACTGAACAGGGGATTTTGGAGCCATTCTGACTCTGTCTCACACAACTTTGAAAATCTCATTATTGGCAACCCCTTTACTTACATTATTTATTTTACACGAAACTAGACGCATCAAGCTTTAATTACATAATTTATTCATCCTTTAACTCAACTCTCACAATTTATGGTAAATTTTCCAAAACACGCTACTGCTGCTGTCCTTTGCAGATTTATACAATTTACTCTGTAAAGTTCTCATTCACATATTTAAAACATAATATCATATATGCCGTCATTTAGAAAAGTCATTGGCCTTAACGTATATATATAATTCATATTCATCCCGTTTTAAAACTTAAAACTTACAAAGGAATCAAACTCAATTACTTAAGAACTTACTTTATTTATTTGAGCAACTTCGGATAGGCTACTCGACGGCTTTCTCTTTCCCTTATCTCGATTTAGATCCTCTTTGCTCATGAGCTTAATTAAAACAAATGAATTTGTTTCATTACTTATTCAACATTACTTCTTTAATAGTCACAGATTGATAATCGTATAACTTGATTGCATAATGTGTTTATGAAATATACCATGACTAACTTTTATGTTTATTTCACTAATACCTAATTCACATGCACAAACAAGAATTCACATTACTTGCCATTGTAAATGGAACCTAGATAGCCAATTACCATGGCCGAACATACAGCCACTTATATAAATAACACAAAGTGATACAAATTTATTTTTACCATTACAAATCATAAAAAATGACCAATGCTTACGACATCAACAATATATATACATACCAAATACCTATATTGCATACTTATCAATATGAACTTAAAGCCCTATCCTAATATTCATGTACATATTATCCACCATTTCCAAACCAATTCATCAATGCAATCATACCATTACAAATCAACTTAAAATAACCATATCTAATAATCAAATACCTATAGCATTGCATATTTCTCACATAGCAAGTACAACTAAATTCATTATTAATATATATATATATATATATATATATATATATATATCTAAACACTTAACTACAAGATTTAATCACCATTATCAAATCATAAAACAGCTTATAACCATCATTTATATTTACTTCCCATAAACCGAAATAACCATTACATCATCTTTAATACACTTAGCATTTTACCCATTTAATCAAGCCAAATCTCAAGACCATTCCATCACACAAATTATACCATAAATCATACTTACAATTTAAGTTAATACATGACCGAAAATCACCATCATTAACATCATTATCAAACCAAAACCAAAACACATCTATCATCTGTATACCAAGCTTACCAAAACAAACTACTATGAGTTTCAAGCTTATTGACCGAATCTCAAACCTCAAAATTCTAAGTTTAATCCATGTGATAAGTAGAGTTGGAACTAATCATCTCAAACATGCATAGATTTTCAAGAATCATTCAATACATACCTCATTCTAGCCATCTTCTAAGCCAAAAATTAAAGCAACCAAACTTTTCTTCTCCTCCCTTTCACACGGCAATGGAGGACAAGGATGAACCAACTTTGGTTTCTCCTCCCACTAACTATTATCTAATATCTCTTTTTTTTTTCTTTTTTTCTTTTATTAATTCATTTGTAATATAATATCTTAAATCATAACACATATTATATATAAAACACCATATCATGACCGACCACCATCTCAAAAGTGGGTAATTTGACATGCAAGCCCACATTTTTGAATACATGCTCTATTAGATCACTTTATATATTTACCTAACCTATTTTACCAATGTTTCACATAAGTCCCGTTTCAAAATTTCACATACAAATGGCAAAATTAATGCTTGAAATTTTTACACATCATTTACTCACCTCATGAACATAGAATATAACTTTCAATTATTTATAAAACTCGGTTTCGTGGTCCCGAAACCACTTTTCGACTAGGGTCTACTTAGGACTGTCACAAAAACATTTCAGAAGAATAAAGAATACAAAACATAAAGAAAACCCAAAACTCCTGAAGGGAAATTGAGGAGAGATCTTCAGTCTTGATGATGAATTTAGCTTCTGAGATGGATCAATCAGCTTTCTTGGAGTAATCCCTTACTCTCTATTCTCTGTCTCCCTTTAGTCTTCCTCTAGGGTGTTTAAATAGGCTTTTGAATGCCTAAAAGCCCTCAAACTTTCCCTTTTTCTGAATGGAACTTAGCTAGGGCTCGGCAGGGACACGCCCGTGTGACACGCCCGTGTGCGGTTACTTCAGGCCGTGGTCAAGGCTGAGATATCAACACGCTTGTGCTTGGATTGTTTTAGACCGTGGTTGAGCCTGTTAGAATGGCACGAGCGTGTGTTCTGCCCGTGTGAGGAAGTCTAGGTCGTGTTGTTTTTCCACATCGGCCCATTTTCTCCATTTTTGGCCTGTTTCTTGTTCTTTTCGCTCTCCTATGCTCACCTAATTATAAAACATGAAATTAAAGGATTAGGAGCATCAAATTCACCAAATCTAAGGAGAAATCATTCATACACGTGTTAAGCAAGGGATAAAAATATGTATAACTTACGGTTTATCAATACCATCCTGGTAAGGCCAACGTAGTGGCCGACGCACTGAGTCGCAGGGCTATGACGGATCTAAGGGTGATGTTTGCTCATCTCAGTTTGTTTGACGATGGTAGTTTGTTGGCTGAACTTTAAGTTAAACCAAGATGGATTGAAAAGATTAAGGGTAAGTAGTTGGAAGATAAGTTACTGGGTTCTCGGTTCCAATAGTTAGAAAGTGGGGAAACTCTAGATTTTGGATTGAATAGCGAAGGGGTACTCTATTTTCGTGGGAGGGTCTGTGTACCGAGGATACTAATTCTATACTACAAAAGGCGCATAGTAGTCCTTATGCTATGCATCCTGGTGGGAATAAGATGTATCGAGACCTTTGTGAGTTATATTGGTGGCTTGGTCTTAAACGTAAAGTTACCGATTTCATGGGTAAATGCCTTACTTGTCAGCAGTTTAAGGCTGAACACCAATTACCCTCAGGGTTGCTTTAGCCTGTTAAGATTCCACTTTGGAATGGGAGAGAGTAACTATGGACTTTTTCAGTGGGCTGCCCCTAACGCCTTCTAAGAAAGATTCAGTATGACTAATTGACAAAATCTGCCCATTTCATACTTGTTAGTACTAATTACTTATTATAGAAACTGGCTAAGCTCTATGTGTCTAAAATAGTACGATTACATGGGGTACCTGTTTCCATAATATCTGATAAAGATCCTCACTTTACATCTTAATTCTGGAAAAAGTTACATGAGGCTTTGGGTACAAGGTTGGACTTCAGTAGGCGTTCCACCCTCAGACAGATGGTCAGTCAGAAAGGATGATTCAGATACTGGAGGACATGTTAAGGGGTTGTGTGATAGAGTTTCAAGGTAGTTGGGAGGACTATTTGCCGTTAGCTGAGTTTGCGTATAACAATAGCTACCAATCTAGTGTACAAATGGCACCTTACGAGGCATTATATGGTCATAGGTGTTGTACTCTATCGTGTTGGACTGAGTTGGGCAAGCGACGTGTTCTGGGCCCTGAATTGATTTCTGATACTGAGGATAAAGTTAGATTGATTTGGGATCAACTGAAGGTGGCATCTGACAGACAGAAGTCATATGTGGATTTGAAGCGTAAGGAGATTGAGTATTCTGTGGGGGACTTAGTTTTTCTTATGGCCTCGCCATGGAAAAAGGTACTGAGGTTTGGACAGAAGGGCAAGTTAAGCCCTAGGTTCGTTGGGCCTTATCACATATTGAAGCGTGTGGGACCGGTTGCCTATCAACTTGAGTTACCTCCAAAGTTGGACCGGATTCATGATGTGTTCCATGTCTCTATGCTGAGGGATATTGCTCTGATCCTGTCTGATCCTGTGCATATCGTCTCAACTGAAGAGATTGAGGTTAGGCCATATCTAATCTTTGAGGAAGAGCCAGTTCAAAATTTAGACCGTGATGTGAAGATTCTAAGGAGGAAGTCTGTTCCACTGGTTAAGGTACTATGGCATAATCACAGTTCTGAGGAAGCCACGTGAGAGCCCGAGGAGACGATGCGACAATAATACTTTCATCTATTTTGACCAGGTAAATTTCGAGGCAGAAATTTTCTTTTAGGGGGTAGAGTTGTAACACCCTAAAATATGGGTACTTATTTTTTGTATGTTGTGTAACTCAAATGCATGCTTGTCCCAATGGTGAAGTGTCCTGGAAAGCGCCTGAGAAGTCTTGGGTTCAAGCTTGGGCATTTGCAAAAAAAACTTTATTTTTAGGAAATTAACCCTTGCCGTAGTTAGTAGACTTTTAAATTATTGTGGGTAAAATATGTCACAAAAGGCTTGCTAGTGTAGGGGTAAGGCGTATGGAATGTTCCTTGGGGTCTGAGGTTCGAGGCTTGGCAAGGCAAGTGGAGCATTTTATTTTTGCTACAAATGCTGGGGAAGTGTCCTAGGTTGACTGAATTTGAGGTGTTTTGATTGGAGTTTGAATAGGTGGTTGAGTAGATTATGGTAGAGAGATTCTAGGAGAGAGATAAGGGAGGAAAAAGTGGAGTTTGGGGTGTGGTAGAGTTGTGCCAAAATTGGGTAGTGGGCATAGGGATTTTCGGATGAGTTGCTATTCTCTAAAACTTTTGACATTGTCTACTCTCCTGGGTTCTTTTCTCTCCATTTTCTTTCAGGTTTTTGCAAAATTGTGGTTATTTTCTTTTGTTACTGAAGCTGAGTTGTGCTATTTTGTGTATCTTTCGGTCCTTTCTGCTTGCGATTCTACTCCTCTCTCCAACCCTCTTGTCCATGATTTTTCTTCTCCTTCACACCTTTTCTTAAATAGTTTCCCTTGTGGCCAAATACCTATTTCCTTCCTATCTCTCAAACCCTTTTGACTTTAGCTTAGGGTGATCGATTCTTTTCTACCTTCTTCTTCCTTTCTCTCTCAAATGCAATTTAATCTTTGTTAGCGGAATAATACTCTTTCATTTACCCTTTGTGTGCTGACTCTTTCATTTGCTTCTTCCCTGTCGATCTTGGTGGTAAGTGCTGCTATTTAGATTTTGTTTTTATTCACCCTTTTTCCCTTTCTGCCGTATCTAGAGTTCTCATCTAACACCATTCTTTTTCGGTCAACTATTGCTAGGAGGATTGCACTAGCTCTGCCTTTGTTGTAGCGGCAATCTTTTTGGGGATACAGAACCAATTACTTTCCTTCCCTAGTTTTGGCTTTACACTTTCGGTAAATGGTTGTGCGCTTGGTTCAATTTATGTGCGTGTACTATGATAGTTAATAAGTTTGTTCAGAACGCAGGTAATCTCTAAAGGAGTTCGTCACCGGTTTCGTGTATCAGTTTAAGGGTGGAATCTTCGGTAGTTTGACAAAGGCAAGTATTGATAAAATTTTTTGTGATAGGTATAAGAATGAGTTGTTAATCCTTTTGTCATTGATTAATGGAAATATTGATTGAATGTAGGCTTTGGGCTCGTGGGCTACTCGCGCAACTTTGTTTAAGGTGTGTAGTCACACTACTATAAACGCAAATTGGTAAAAGCCAGGAAATATGACTAGTGTCGCTACATGAGCGTGCGCTCGCTCGTATGGTGAACCGAACGCACAGTGTTCGATCATAGAGGCCACCATGAGCAATTTCATGGGTTTAGGCCGTTTGGGCCACATTGGGCCGAAATGGGGCGTGTGGGCCCCATAGGCTTATGGGCCCTACATGGGTAAACCACACGAACATGTAGAGTTTATTGTGTAACACCCTATGACCCTCATTCGTCGCTGGAATAGATTCACAAGGTATTACCTATAAGAAGACAGATCAGACTAGCCATTCATAATCAATCATGCATATAATATAGTTTCTTTGATCTTTCAACCATGAACGAATTTTAACCAAATTAAAATAACTAATAAATTTCAAAATAATCGACACATAAGTCCATTGAACCATATACTCATGTTTAGGAATTAAGCAAGCCATTTTCACATGGCTAGAATATTTACAAATTCAAAATATAACTTGTTTCAAAAGAGAGCTAAGCCTATACATGCCATCTTTCAAAATATAAACTATAAAAAAGTAACAAAACAATGATGATAGTGTGGATGACTTTGGACTAGAATCCCCGAGCTCGTAGCTTTCAAACAAAATCTATAAAATAGGACAAACACAAAAACATTCACAGTAAGCAATTAAGCTTAGTAAGTCTTAAGTATTTTAAACAACAAAACTTATTTATGCACATTATTCACATATAACATATTCGAAATGCAACACTAATTAGCCGAATATGCATAGCCACATTAAATCCATTTCATTGACTTATCAATTCTTCAAAGTTTGAATTACATAATCACACCATCTAAATGACTCGAAGTAATTCTTTGATTTGACTTTATAGAGTTAATTCAGAGCACTGCATTCACATATAATTTAAATGATTATAATCACATATATAGCATATACTTTCATGTACTAAATTCAAAATGGCCGAATATAAATATACACAACCACTTTTCATATACTTCTCATTTCACTTCGTAATTTAATTCACATCATCCTCATAACAAAAACAAATTATACGTACCTGGACTATTCAATCTATCGAACTAATCTAGATGCCGTATAGCATAAATCTCATATTCATAGACTTTAATTATTTCACCGGCAATTAGCCTACTAGGTATAAACCTGAACTTATCTCTGGCACGAGGCCTGCTAGGTATAAACCTAAACTTATCACCGGCACGAGGCCTACTAGATATTAAGTCCAAAACTCATTCACCGGCATTATGCCTGCTAGGCTCATGGCCCGAAACAATTTCACTAGCTAAAAGCTTGCTGAGCCATAGGCCCGAATAATAATTCGAATATAAATTTCACAAAATCATAACATATGCACTTCTTGTATTTATGCATTTCACACAGGTTAATCACATTAGTCCACTTAGACTTCATTCACGTATAATCACTTAATAACTATCACACTAATGCTTCTTACTTTACCATTACATATCTTCCATCTCATGAATATAACTTACGGCAATATGATCATAACAATTTCCTTATTTCACTTTCATGCATACCATTCGGCTTTATGCATGTATATATATGTATATTTACTAAAGGTATGGCTAAATTCTCATAACATATCATGATTCATTCACAAATAACTTATGTTTAAATACTTAAAACTTACCTTGAGTATTTTCCGAACAACTACGGTCAGTTATTCAACTACTTTAGATTTCCGCTTATCTGAATTTGCCCCTCTATGCTCTTGAACTTAATCAACAATTTCAAACTAGTCATTATTTGACTATTCAAGCATTACTTCAAAAATATAATATATATATATTCGACTTTCACACATATAGATCATAGTAAACAAAAGTCATATACATTATAGGTCATCTTTGACCTTTCTATTTTCATCAATTTGAACCATTCCTTGACCAAATATTACATTCGGCATTAAAATACAAACAATTTAACATTTCCTGTGTACACACCCTTAAGTCCAAATGCATAATTCATTCATTTTAACATATTTATACCTCATAACTATACTTATTTCCCACCTATCAATCATCATCCGAACATGTATATGTAAGATACATATTAATCCTTAGTCAACTACCATTCGTCACTTAACATGATTAATTTCCATTTTCAATATCATAGAAACCTAGGTTGGCCGAATATACAATTTCACCTATGCATAAACATAACTCACATTCCATTAAGCTTACATTATTCAAAATCATATTATTAATGCATAAAGCTGAACCTTTAGACATTCAAACATCCTTTTCTCAAATCACTCAAATGGAAAATACTCTTTTTCTAACATTTTAATACTTAACATTTGCTCAAATCATTATTCAGATTCAAATTCGGCTAACACACATATAAATACTAGCAACTAAATATTAAATTTGCATTTCACCATAATAGCCAATTGCCATTAAACAATTACGCCATGATTATTCAATTTTACCAAGCTCAACTCATCTATTATCAGCCCTCAATACACAAAAGCATCAAAAACAACATCAAAGAAATACAAACATCCATGACCGAATGTCATCTTCATCAATTTACAAAACATTTTGCAATGAGCTAGCTTCTATACTTGATGACTACTCCAAATATACAAAGATTTTCAATGAAAGAGCATTAAACATACCGTAATCAACTTAAAGGTGACCGAATGCCTTAACTTCAATTTCTTCTTTTCTTTCTTTAGGTACGGCAATGGAAGAAGAAAAAGATGAACCAACTTTGTTTTTATCACCCTTTTCTTTTAATAAAAATTCATATTTCATATTATTAATCCATTAAACATTTAATTAATTAATATAAAAGACATAAAATGTCAATCATCCATTAACCTTGCCGTCCACTAACTTAAGGAAGGGGTATTTGACATGCAAGTCCCCATATTTTAAACCATACAATATTTGGCCACTACAAATTAACCTATCACATTTTCAACTTTCTCACATAAGTCCTTTTTAATAATTCCACATTCAAATGACAAAATTAAGACACGATACTTTCACACATGAAACTTCATATATAATAAATATAGAAAAGAGCATTTAAATAATTTTGTGACTTGATTTTGTGGTCCCGAAACCACTTTTTGACTAGGGTCAAATTATCCCTTAGGAATTTTCATCCCCAAAAATCTTACTAGCGAATAAATTAGGGTATTGTTCTTTCATGGAGTCTTCTAGCTCCCAAGTGTGTAACAGCCTAGTTTAGACCCTAGTAAGAACAGTGGTTTCAGGACCACGAATCCGAGTAAAAAAATATATTTTTTTTATATTATTTTCTGTGTTTAAAGTATGTGAATTGATATGTGTGAAATTTTCGTACGAAAATTTTATTGTTGTGTGCTTGATTTAATAAAAAGGATTTAATCGCATAAATTAAAAACTTGATAGTTTAAAGCATGAGGGCCAAATTGTTAGTGGCTTTCTAAGTTGGGACATTTATGTTGTAAATATCCCATTAATAAGTAAGTGGGACGGCATAAAATATAAGTTACATGGTTTTTCTATTAGATTAGTAAAGATATATAAGTAAATTAAATATTATATAATATATGTTATATTATAATATAAACATAAAATAAACAAAGCCATATTTGAGTGTTCATATGTTCTTGGTAGCGAAACTAAACAAAATAAAAAGAAAAGAAAGCAAGCTAGGTTGGTCAATATTCAAGCCCATACAAGGTTCGTTTTTGTTCGGTTTTTGATAATTTTTACGTTTTTGAGATCGTTTGTTGAGTAGTACTACAAAGCCCATGCTTGAATTTTTATTTTGATGAATATTTTGAGTTGTGCCATTGTTGATAGCTTGTGATTTTTGTGGTTTAATGATGAAAAATGAAAAATATGTTTTAGCTTAACATATTTTGTTTTGGAATTTTGATAATTTTGAGTAATTAGGACTTAATTGCAAAAATAATAAATTGAGGGACTAAAATGTGAAATTAATGAAATATATGGACTCGTATAGTAATGGGTAAGATTCGGCTAAACATGGGTAATTGGAAATTTTGAGTAATTTGTGTTATTTTGAAATAGGGATTAAATTGTAAAAATGTGAAATGTTATGGGATAAAATGCAAAATGCCCAAATTATGTGTCTTTAGATAAAATTTAATGAAATGTTGAATAAGTGAGTTAATTTTGATATTAATTAGATTGGCAAAAGTGGAATTCGGATTTGGATCGGGGGGAAAATTAAAGTGGTTGATTAGTCGTCTCGTTCCGATTATTGTTGTCCGAGGTAAGTCCTTAAGTAATTAAATTTGATTTATTTGCGCGCTAAGATTATATAATATGATATGTAATTATTTGACCTTTACAAGTTTGATTTGCAATAAGTATATTGAATTTAGGCTATAAAGCCGAATATGAAATGGATGATTTATGTATATAATGTGGCCGAATGACTATTAAGTGATGATGTGAAAGTGCGTAATATGTGTATACAATTTTATTGTACTTGTTTGTATAAAGTCGAATGTGAATTGAATGGTATATATGTGGTGACCGAATAGCTATTATGAAACAAAGTCAAAGAATGGGATATTTGTATAATAGAAGAATTGTGACTATTGTTCCCTCTTGAATCGAGGTTGTGTGTGAAATAATTTGTGAATATGGCATATAGCCGAATGGTTATTAAAAGTGAAGCTGGGATAGTGAAAAGATTAAGTGTTCCTTGTGTATGATTATTGAACCGAAAGTTAAAGGGTAGGTGTACATTTTGTGCTTATATTCGAATAAAGCAATTGAATTGCTAATGTGATATGTTATGTGAAATGTGTTAACATGTGAATAAATATGCAAGACAATCGGAAATGTATCCGGGCTAAAGTCATGCAGCTTCGTGGTCTTTGAAATGTATCCAGCTAAAGTCCATGAGCTTCGTGCTAGAAATGTATCA
This sequence comes from Gossypium anomalum, assembly GCA_025698475.1. NCBI lineage: Eukaryota > Viridiplantae > Streptophyta > Magnoliopsida > Malvales > Malvaceae > Gossypium > Gossypium anomalum. The sequence continues at coordinate 47,719,911 of CM046964.1, forward strand.
GGGCTAAAATCCATGAGCTTTCGTCTTGGAAATGTATCGGGCTAAAGTCCCATGAGTTTCGTGGTTGAAAATGTGTCCGGGCTAAAGACCCATGAGCTTCGTCTTTGGTCTTTGCCGTAATATAATTTGGGTTTTATACCTAGCGGGCCAAGTGCCGATGAATTTGATAAAAGTATACAACTACAAGATCCTACACTAAGTTGACAAATTGAAAGTGCATTACATATTAAGTTGGCCAAATGCACGTATCATGTACTCGTATGCGATTTGATTTGAATTAAATTATAAATATATAAAGTGATGCATCCGTGAATAAGTGTTATGACTATAAATATGATCGTGATATATTCGGTAAATGTTTGAAGTTATGTAAAGTGATTCTATGTTTATATTCAAATATAAACACTTGGTCCTTTGTGGAAAGGTTTGTGGAAGTATATGATTTATTTTTAGGTGATTACGATCATGGAAAATTAAATGTGAATATGATATTGTATTTTATTCGTTTCAATTGAACTAAAGCTGTTAGTGAAGCATTTTAATGCCTATGTTATATGAGTTCGATCTAGAATGACATGATATACATGTTTAGATAATTTGAAAGCAAGGAATGTGTGAAAGAGCAAATTTGTAATAAATCTGCTTGGGACAGCAACAGTAGCGTGATTTTGGAAAATCACCATAAATTGTGGAAATTGAATTAGAAGCTGAATAAATTATGTAATTAAATCTTAATGAGTATAGTTTCTTATAAAAGAAACCTTGTAATAAAAAGAATTGTAGATAATGAGATATTTGAAGTGGCGTGAGATAGAGTCAAAATGACTTTGAAATCCCTGTTCTGTTTTTAGAAAATCATTGTAAATTTTACAATGATGATTATAAGATAAAATTTATATACTTAGACTCCTTAATGAGTCTAGTTTCAAATGAAATAAACGATAACATATTTCAAATTCTTTATAATGAGAAAATTGATTCGTAGTGAAGAGTGGTCAGAATAGTCAAACAGTGAAACAGGGGAAACTTCAATAAAAATCTGGTATTGATTGGTCAAACCAAAAATTCTGAAAATTTTATGGATGTAAGATATATGAGTCTATTTTCAGGAAAAATTGACGGCACTTGAATTGGAGTTTCCTAGCTCTAGTTATAAATAATTTAGTGACTATTGCTCAGGAAGACAGCTTGTAGTGAATTTGTGATTTTGTTGCAAACATGGTTAAAACTAGTTAATGAGATGCTTTTCGAGTTCTTATGATCTTATTTGTGATTTTAATATTTGGTTTTAATTGAGTTCAGATTCAAGTGAGGTGCATTTGCTAAATATGAATTATGTTCATGGATACTTGGCCAAAATGACAATTATCTAGGAATGATTTCTTGAAAATTTGAAGTAATCGATCTATAAGTAAATTAATTGTTTGCATTGCTTAAAACTTACTAAGCATTGAAGCTTACTCCGTGTTCTCCTTTCTATTTCTTATAGGTTTATACTTTAGCTCGAGTTGAAAGAGTCGGAGATATCATCACACTATCGAGTCATTAGGTGAGTTGAGAAGATTGTATATCATCATGGTTTAAGGCATGTATAGGATAGACTATAGGTAGAATGATATTTCGACTTTGTATACATTATAGCCATGCGAAGATGACTTGCTCATTTTGTTTAGGAAGCCTTATAATTAAACTAAAGTGTTGAAATTTTTTAGTTATAACTTGATAGTAGTTAATTTGTTATTAGATATTGATTATGTTTTGATAGTGAGTCATTTTAGAAATTTTATAAGAGCTCTTATGGAAAATCAATGAGACAGTTTGTATTGTTGATAATTTATATATCAGTAAGTATCTTTAAACTTATAGAAGTTTTGTTCAGTCAAGTAATACCTCATAACCTTATTCCGGTGCAACGGATACGGGTTAGGAGTGTTACATTTAGTGGTATCAGAGCTATGGTTTAGTCGGTTCTCGGACTAACATAGCAAGTGTAAGAGTCTAGCTATACATGTCTTATGTAAAGTGTGATAGTGTGAGGTCTCCCGGCTCTTATAAATTGTTTTGCTCAGGTAATGATGTGTTCCAACCGAGTTATTATTAATTGACCTGAAATTGATATTGAACTGATTGTAATATATATGTGATATGATGGGATTGAAAAAGTATGAAAAGAATTTTATGATACGTGTGCATCAGTGTAAAAAGATGTATGAGATTGTATAAGGTAAATGGTAATGAAAGATCAAATTGGATAGAACGCAGGGAATGAGTACGATCGTTCAATAATGAATTGATGGAAAAGACCATGGTTGGACCATGGCAATACATGAGACAGATGAGCTAGTGTAAGACCTAACGGAAATAGGCATCAACATGGGCGAGAGCAAAGTTAGTATAAGACCATAGTTGGACTATGGCATCAAGTAAGCGACGTACTCAAAACCGTAGTAACGCGTTTTTCAATGGGATAAATATTGACAAATGATCAAGACTAAATGTGGAAATTTGATAAGAAATTATTTGGTAATTTGAGTAATAGAAATGAAAATTTGAATAGTGATAAATTCACTTATGTTTTGTTAATACTCACATGAAATAAAGTTGCATGTGAAAGCGAGATATGTGAAAATATGTTTGTAACAAGATGAAAAGTTGAAATGTTTGAATGAAGTGTTTGAATCAAGGTGTATAATACTATGATGATGAGTGATGAATTTATCTGTGTATTCGACTATGAAACTCCCTTTCGAGGCTTAACGACCTCACCCCCTTACCAAAGTGATATCATTATAAGGTTTCAATGAATGAAACGAAATAGAACGAGTTTGGAAAGAAAGATTAAAGAGTTAAATAGTGAGATAATGATATTACACGAGAGAAATGATTTTAGTTTCAAATGATCCGAATAAGATACTTTGGTGTGCTCTCTGACGATGAATATGTGATTGATCTTATCGGTGGATGATTACATGTTATTTGGATTAGAAATTAAATTAATGCGCTAAGTGAATTCGTGAAGCTTAGAAAGGTGTTATCAAGTTATAAGTTAGAAAGGGGTTCACTTAAATTGATTTCGATTTAGAATTTCAAATGTGAAAGTGATGATTGCTTGTTGCTTTGAAATAGAGTGTATAAACCAAGAAGTGCGAGATTGTATAACCATTGTTCCAAAAGGCTCATAGTGTCAATTAGATTGTTTATATGGGAGTAATAAGAGGCACGATAATATGAGAAAGTGGCATTGATAATAGGTATAAAACGTAATATTTCGACCTCGCATTTAAATGTCCGAGATTTCAATAGGTTAAAGTTAACTATTAAGCGTCTTCAGGACTACTTCAGCATGCTTTGACATCTGAATAATGGTGAAATAGAATTTTGATGAATTGTGTATCAGGATTATCTCTTACCATTGAAAAAAGATAGATGTTATTTGAATCATTGTTAATCTATGCAGAATAAGTCTTTTCGTACATATAGATTTCTCTTTTGATAAATCGTGTGAGTTATCTGTTTTGAGATATCGGTTTGCACATGGTGCTAGTTATCATTGTTTTAGATTGAAATCTAAAATTTATATGGTAATTCGGGAGAAAACTGAAGAAGCTATGAGTACGGGGTTGTTTTGAAAATTCTTGAAATATTTGTTTATTTTTATGTTTTAAAGTTTGAAAGTAACTAAGAAAAAATTGTTGCTATTTGACAAATTATCAGGCTAGTATAAAAGTGATATTGTATGAGGTATTGTATGTGGTAGTTATCTAACTCCATTGTTCAGGATCGAGCTTTGTAAATAATTGATTCATGAGATTAATATCATCAGCGAAATAAAGCAAAAATGAAAGTAATTCAGTACAGTTATAAACAATTTTGGTTTAATATGATGTATAGCGGAAGACAGGTTAAAATCTTAGTCGTGAGATTTAATAGATATGAAATGGGTAGCCCTGCGTGAATTTGAAATATACTATGTCGAAACAAATCTTTAATCTACTTTTTGAAGTAAGATTTTCGGGGACAAAAATCCCTAAGGGGGGGAAGTTGTAACAGCCTAGTTTAGACCCTAGTAAAACAGTGGTTTCAGGACCACGAATCCGAGTAAAAAATATTTTTTTATATTATTTTCTGTGTTTTAAAGTATGTGAATTGATATGTGTGAAATTTTCGCATTTGCGAAAATTTTATTGTTGTGTGCTTGATTTAATAAAAAGGATTTAATCGCATAAATTAAAAACTTGATAGTTTAAAGCATGAGGCCAAATTGTTAGTGGCTTTCTAAGTTGGGACATTTATGTTGTAAATATCCCATTAATAAGTAAGTGGGACGGCATAAAATATAAGTTACATGGTTTTTCTATTAGATTAGTAAAGATATATAAGTAAATTAAATATTATATAATATATGTTATATTATAATATAAACATAAAATAAACAAAGCCATATTTGAGTGTTCATATGTTCTTGGTAGCCGAAACTAAACAAAATAAAAAGAAAAGAAAGCAAGCTAGGGTTCGGTCAATATTCAAGCCCATACAAGGTTCGTTTTTGTTCGGTTTTTGATAATTTTTACGTTTTTGAGATTGTTGCTTGAGTACTACAAAGCCCATGCTTGAATTTTTATTTTGATGAATATTTTGAGTTGTGCCATTGTTGATAGCTTGTGATTTTTGTGGTTTAATGATGAAAAATGAAAAATATGTTTTAGCTTAACATATTTTGTTTTGGAATTTTTGATAATTTTGAGTAATTAGGACTTAATTGCAAAAATAATAAATTGAGGGACTAAAATGTGAAATTAATGAAATATATGGACTCGTATAGTAATGGGTAAGATTCGGCTAAACATGGGTAATTGGAAATTTTGAGTAATTTGTGTTATTTTGAAATAGGGATTAAATTGTAAAAATGTGAAATGTTATGGGATAAAATGCAAAATGCCCAAATTATGTGTCTTTAGATAAAATTTAATGAAATGTTGAATAAGTGAGTTAATTTTGATATTAATTAGATTGGCAAAAGTGGAATTCGGATTTGGATCGGGGGGAAAATTAAAGTGGTTGATTAGTCGTCTCGTTAGATTATTGTTGTCCGAGGTAAGTCCTTAAGTAATTAAATTTGATTTGTTTGCGCTTAAGATTATATAATATGATATGTAATTATTTGACCTTTACAAGTTTGATTTGCAATAAGTATATTGAATTTAGGCTATAAAGCCGAATATGAAATGGATGATTTATGTATATAATGTGGCGAATGACTATTAAGTGATGATGTGAAAGTGCGTAATATGTGTATACAATTTTATTGTACTTGTTTGTATAAAGTCGAATGTGAATTGAATGGTATATATGTGGTGACCGAATAGCTATTATGAAACAAAGTCAAAGAATGGGATATTTGTATAATAGAAGAATTGTGACTATTGTTCCTACTGAATCGAGGTTGTGTGTGAAATAATTTGTGAATATGGCATATAGCCGAATGGTTATTAAAAGTGAAGCTGGGATAGTGAAAAGATTAAGTGTTCCTTGTGTATGATTATTGAACCGAAAGTTAAAGGGTAGGTGTACATTTTGTGCTTATATTCGAATAAAGCAATTGAATTGCTAATGTGATATGTTATGTGAAATGTGTTAACATGTGAATAAATATGCAAGACATCGAAATGTATCCGGGCTAAAGTCCCCGAGCTTCGTGGCTTTGAAATGTATCCAAAGCTAAAGTCCCGCAGCCGTGCTAGAAATGTATCGGGCTAAAATCCCGCAGAGCCGTCTTTGAAATGTATCCGGGCTAAAGTCCCGCAGCCGTCGGTTGAAAATGTGTCGGGCTAAAGACCCATGCAGCTTCGTCTTTGGTCTTTGGTAATATAATTTGGGTTTTATACCTAGCGGGCCAAGTGCCGATGAATTTGATAAAAGTATACAACTACAAGATCCTACACTAAGTTGACAAATTGAAAGTGCATTACATATTAAGTTGGCGAGTGCACGTATCATGTACTCGTATGCGATTTGATTTGAATTAAATTATAAATATATAATGTGATGCATCTGTGAATAAGTGTTATGACTATAAATATGATCGTGATATATTCGGTAAATGTTTGAAGTTATGTAAAGTGATTCTATGTTTATATTCAAATATAAACACTTGGTCCTTAATGGAAAGGTTTGTGGAAGTATATGATTTATTTTTAGGTGATTACGATCATGGAAAATTAAATGTGAATATGATATTGTATTTTATTCGTTTCAATTGAACTAAAGCTGTTAGTGAAGCATTTTAATGCCTATGTTATATGAGTTCGATCTAGAATGACATGATATACATGTTTAGATAATTTGAAAGCAAGGAATGTGTGAAAGAGCAAATTTGTAATAAATCTGCTTGGGACAGCAACAGTAGCGTGATTTTGGAAAATCACCATAAATTGTGGAAATTGAATTAGAAGCTGAATAAATTATGTAATTAAATCTTAATGAGTATAGTTTCTTATAAAAGAAACCTTGTAAGCAAAAAGAATTGTAGATAATGAGATATTTGAAGTGGCGTGAGATAGAGTCAAAATGACTTTGAAATCCCCTGTTCTGTTTTTAGAAAATCATTGTAAATTTTACAATGATGATTATAAGATAAAATTTATATACTTAGACTCCTTAATGAGTCTAGTTTCAAATGAAATAAACGATAACATATTTCAAATTCTTTATAATGAGAAAATTGATTCGTAGTGAAGAGTGGTCAGAATAGTCAAACAGTGAAACAGGGAAACTTCAATAAAAATCTGGTATTGATTGGTCAAACCAAAAATTCTGAAAATTTTATGGATGTAAGATATATGAGTCTATTTTCAGGAAAAATTGACGGCACTTGAATTGGAGTTTCCTAGCTCTAGTTATAAATAATTTAGTGACTATTGCTCAGGAAGACAGCTTGTAGTGAATTTGTGATTTTGTTGCAAACATGGTTAAAACTAGTTAATGAGATGCTTTTCGAGTTCTTATGATCTTATTTGTGATTTTAATATTTGGTTTTAATTGAGTTCAGATTCAAGTGAGGTGCATTTGCTAAATATGAATTATGTTCATGGATACTTGGCCAAAATGACAATTATCTAGGAATGATTTCTTGAAAATTTGAAGTAATCGATCTATAAGTAAATTAATTGTTTGCATTGCTTAAAACTTACTAAGCATTGAAGCTTACTCCGTGTTCTCCTTTCTATTTCTTATAGGTTTATACTTTAGCTCGAGTTGAAAGAGTCGGAGATATCATCACACTATCGAGTCATTAGGTGAGTTGAGAAGATTGTATATCATCATGGTTTAAGGCATGTATAGGATAGACTATAGGTAGAATGATATTTCGACTTTGTATACATTATAGCCATGCGAAGATGACTTGCTCATTTTGTTTAGGGAAGCCTTATAATTAAACTAAAGTGTTGAAATTTTTTTAGTTATAACTTGATAGTAGTTAATTTGTTATTAGATATTCAGTTATGTTTTGATAGTGAGTCATTTTAGAAATTTTATAAGAGCTCTTATGGAAAATCAATGAGACAGGTTTGTATTGTTGATAATTTATGTCTGGTAAGTATCTTTAAACTTATAGAAGTTTTGTTCAGTCAAGTAATACCTCATAACCTTATTCCGGCAACGGATACGGGTTAGGAGTGTTACATTTAGTGGTATCAGAGCTATGGTTTAGTCGGTTCTCGGACTAACATAGCAAGTGTAAGAGTCTAGCTATACATGTCTTATGTAAAGTGTGATAGTGTGAGGTCTCCCGGCTCTTATAAATTGTTTTGCTCAGGTAATGATGTGTTCCAACCGAGTTATTATTAATTGACCTGAAATTGATATTGAACTGATTGTAATATATATGTGATATGATGGGATTGAAAAAGTATGAAAAGAATTTTATGATACGTGTGCATCAGTGTAAAAAGATGTATGAGATTGTATAAGGTAAATGGTAATGAAAGATCAAATTGGATAGAACGCAGGGAATGAGTACGATCGTTCAATAATGAATTGACGGAAAAGACCATGGTTGGACCATGGCAATACATGAGACAGATGAGCTAGTGTAAGACCTAACGGAAATAGGCATCAACATGGGCAGAGCAAAGTTAGTATAAGACCATAGTTGGACTATGGCATCAAGTAAGCGACGTACTCAAAACCGTAAGACGTTTTTCAATGGGATAAATATTGACAAATGATCAAGACTAAATGTGGAAATTTGATAAGAAATTATTTGGTAATTTGAGTAATAGAAATGAAAATTTGAATAGTGATAAATTCACTTATGTTTTGTTAATACTCACATGAAATAAAGTTGCATGTGAAACTGAGATATGTGAAAATATGTTTGTAACAAGATGAAAAGTTGAAATGTTTGAATGAAGTGTTTGAATCAAGGTGTATAATACTATGATGATGAGTGATGAATTTATCGTGTATTCGACTATGAAACTCCCTTCGAGGCTTAACGACCTCACCCCCTTACCGGTGATATCATTATAAGGTTTCAATGAAACGAAATAGAACGAGTTTGGAAAGAAAGATTAAAGAGTTAAATAGTGAGATAATGATATTACCTGAGAGAAATGATTTTAGTTTCAAATGATCTGAATAAGATACTTTGGTGTGCTCTACGAGCGATGAATATGTGATTGATCTTATCGGTGGATGATTACATGTTAATTTGGATTAGAAATTAAATTAATGCGCTAAGTGAATTCGTGAAGCTTAGAAAGGTGTTATCAAGTTATAAGTTAGAAAGGGTTCAGCTTAAATTGATTTCCGATTTAGAATTTCAAATGTGAAAGTGATGATTGCTTGTTGCTTTGAAATAGAGTGTATAAACCAAGAAGTCTGAGATTGTATAACCATTGTTCCAAAAGGCTCATAGTGTCAATTAGACTGTTTATACAGGAGTAATAAGAGGCACGATAATATGAGAAAGTGGCATTGATAATAGGTATAAAACGTAATATTTCTGACCTCGCATTTAAATGTCTGAGATTTCAATAGGTTAAAGTTAACTATTAAGCGTCTTCAGGACTACTTCAGCATGCTTTGACATCTGAATAATGGTGAAATAGAATTTTGATGAATTGTGTATCAGGATTATCTCTTACCATTGAAAAAAGATAGATGTTATTTGAATCATTGTTAATCATTCGAATAAGTCTTTTCGTACATATAGATTTCTCTTTGATAAATCGGGTGAGTTATCATTTGAGAGATCGGTTTGCACATGGTGCTAGTTATCATTGTTTTAGATTGAAATCTAAAATTTATATGGTAATTCTGGGAGAAACTACAGTAAGCTATGAGTACGGGGTTGTTTTGAAAATTCTTGAAATATTTGTTTATTTTTATGTTTTAAAGTTTGAAAGTAACTAAGAAAAAATTGTTGCTATTTGACAAATTATCAGGCGAGTATAAAAGTGATATTGTATGAGGTATTGTATGTGGTAGTTATCTAACTCCATTGTTCAGGATCGAGCTTTGTAAATAATTGATTCATGAGATTAATATCATCAGCGAAATAAAGCAAAAATGAAAGTAATTCAGTACAGTTATAAACAATTTTGGTTTAATATGATGTATAGCGGAAGACAGGTTAAAATCTTAGTCGTGAGATTTAATAGATATGAAATGGGTAGCCCTGCGTGAATTTGAAATATACTATGTCGAAACAAATCTTTAATCTACTTTTCAGTAAGATTTTCGGGGACAAAAATCCCTAAGGGGGGGAAGTTGTAACAGCCTAGTTTAGACCCTAGTAAGAACAGTGGTTTCAGGACCACGAATCCGAGTAAAAAAATATATTTTTTTATATTATTTTCTGTGTTTAAAGTATGTGAATTGATATGTGTGAAATTTTCGTACGAAAATTTTATTGTTGTGTGCTTGATTTAATAAAAAGGATTTAATCGCATAAATTAAAAACTTGATAGTTTAAAGCATGAGGGCCAAATTGTTAGTGGCTTTCTAAGTTGGGACATTTATGTTGTAAATATCCCATTAATAAGTAAGTGGGACGGCATAAAATATAAGTTACATGGTTTTTCTATTAGATTAGTAAAGATATATAAGTAAATTAAATATTATATAATATATGTTATATTATAATATAAACATAAAATAAACAAAGCCATATTTGAGTGTTCATATGTTCTTGGTAGCCGAAACTAAACAAAATAAAAAGAAAAGAAAGCAAGCTAGGGTTCGGTCAATATTCAAGCCCATACAAGGTTCGTTTTTGTTCGGTTTTTGATAATTTTTACGTTTTTGAGATCGTTGCTTCGAGTACTACAAAGCCCATGCTTGAATTTTTTATTTTGATGAATATTTTGAGTTGTGCCATTGTTGATAGCTTGTGATTTTTGTGGTTTAATGATGAAAAATGAAAAATATGTTTTAGCTTAACATATTTTGTTTTGGAATTTTTGATAATTTTGAGTAATTAGGACTTAATTGCAAAAATAATAAATTGAGGGACTAAAATGTGAAATTAATGAAATATATGGACTCGTATAGTAATGGGTAAGATTCAGCTAAACATGGGTAATTGGAAATTTTGAGTAATTTGTGTTATTTTGAAATAGGGATTAAATTGTAAAATGTGAAATGTTATGGGATAAAATGCAAAATGCCCAAATTATGTGTCTTTAGATAAAATTTAATGAAATGTTGAATAAGTGAGTTAATTTTGATATTAATTAGATTGGCAAAAGTGGAATTCGGATTTGGATCGGGGGGAAAATTAAAGTGGTTGATTAGTCGTCTCGTTCCGATTATTGTTGTCCGAGGTAAGTCCTTAAGTAATTAAATTTGATTTGTTCTTGCGCTTAAGATTATATAATATGATATGTAATTATTTGACCTTTACAAGTTTGATTTGCAATAAGTATATTGAATTTAGGCTATAAAGCCGAATATGAAATGGATGATTTATGTATATAATGTGGCCGAATGACTATTAAGTGATGATGTGAAAGTGCGTAATATGTGTATACAATTTTATTGTACTTGTTTGTATAAAGTCGAATGTGAATTGAATGGTATATATGTGGTGACCGAATAGCTATTATGAAACAAAGTCAAAGAATGGGATATTTGTATAATAGAAGAATTGTGACTATTGTTCCTACTGAATCGAGGTTGTGTGTGAAATAATTTGTGAATATGGCATATAGCCGAATGGTTATTAAAAGTGAAACTGGATAGTGAAAAGATTAAGTGTTCCTTGTGTATGATTATTGAACCGAAAGTTAAAGGGTAGGTGTACATTTTGTGCTTATATTCGAATAAAGCAATTGAATTGCTAATGTGATATGTTATGTGAAATGTGTTAACATGTGAATAAATATGCAAGACACTGGAAATGTATCCGGGCTAAAGTCCCGCAGGCTTCGTGCTGGAAATGTATCCAGGCTAAAGTCCCGCGGGCTTCGTGCTAGAAATGTATCCGGGCTAAAATCCCGCAGGCTTCGTGCTGGAAATGTATCCGGGCTAAAGTCCCGCAGCTTCGTGCTTGAAAATGTGTCCGCTAAAGACCCGCAGCTTCGTGGCTTTGGCCTTTGGTAATATAATTTCGGTTTTATACCTAGCGTGCCAAGTGCCGATGAATTTGATAAAAGTATACAACTACAAGATCCTACACTAAGTTGACAAATTGAAAGTGCATTACATATTAAGTTGGCCAGGTACGTATCATGTACTCGTATGCGATTTGATTTGAATTAAATTATAAATATATAATGTGATGCATCTGTGAATAAGTGTTATGACTATAAATATGATCGTGATATATTCGGTAAATGTTTGAAGTTATGTAAAGTGATTCTATGTTTATATTCAAATATAAACACTTGGTCCTTGTGGAAAGGTTTGTGGAAGTATATGATTTATTTTTAGGTGATTACGATCATGGAAAATTAAATGTGAATATGATATTGTATTTTATTCGTTTCAATTGAACTAAAGCTGTTAGTGAAGCATTTTAATGCCTATGTTATATGAGTTCGATCTAGAATGACATGATATACATGTTTAGATAATTTGAAAGCAAGGAATGTGTGAAAGAGCAAATTTGTAATAAATCTGCTTGGGACAGCAACAGTAGCGTGATTTTGGAAAATCACCATAAATTGTGGAAATTGAATTAGAAGCTGAATAAATTATGTAATTAAATCTTAATGAGTATAGTTTCTTATAAAAGAAACCTTGTAAGCAAAAAAGAATTGTAGATAATGAGATATTTGAAGTGGCGTGAGATAGAGTCAAAATGACTTTGAAATCCCTGTTCTGTTTTTAGAAAATCATTGTAAATTTTACAATGATGATTATAAGATAAAATTTATATACTTAGACTCCTTAATGAGTCTAGTTTCAAATGAAATAAACGATAACATATTTCAAATTCTTTATAATGAGAAAATTGATTCGTAGTGAAGAGTGGTCAGAATAGTCAAACAGTGAAACAGGGAAACTTCAATAAAAATCTGGTATTGATTGGTCAAACCAAAAATTCTGAAAATTTTATGGATGTAAGATATATGAGTCTATTTTCAGGAAAAATTGACGGCACTTGAATTGGAGTTTCCTAGCTCTAGTTATAAATAATTTAGTGACTATTGCTCAGGAAGACAGCTTGTAGTGAATTTGTGATTTTGTTGCAAACATGGTTAAAACTAGTTAATGAGATGCTTTTCGAGTTCTTATGATCTTATTTGTGATTTTAATATTTGGTTTTAATTGAGTTCAGATTCAAGTGAGGTGCATTTGCTAAATATGAATTATGTTCATGGATACTTGGCCAAAATGACAATTATCTAGGAATGATTTCTTGAAAATTTGAAGTAATCGATCTATAAGTAAATTAATTGTTTGCATTGCTTAAAACTTACTAAGCATTGAAGCTTACTCCGTGTTCTCCTTTCTATTTCTTATAGGTTTATACTTTAGCTCGAGTTGAAAGAGTCGGAGATATCATCACACTATCGAGTCATTAGGTGAGTTGAGAAGATTGTATATCATCATGGTTTAAGGCATGTATAGGATAGACTATAGGTAGAATGATATTTCGACTTTGTATACATTATAGCCATGCGTAAGATGACTTGCTCATTTTGTTTAGGGAAGCCTTATAATTAAACTAAAGTGTTGAAATTTTTTTAGTTATAACTTGATAGTAGTTAATTTGTTATTAGATATTCAGTTATGTTTTGATAGTGAGTCATTTTAGAAATTTTATAAGAGCTCTTATGGAAAATCAATGAGACAGGTTTGTATTGTTGATAATTTATGTCTGGTAAGTATCTTTAAACTTATAGAAGTTTTGTTCGATCAAGTAATACCTCATAACCTTATTAAAAGAACGGATACGGGTTAGGAGTGTTACATTTAGTGGTATCGAGCTATGGTTTAGTCGGTTCTCGGACTAACATAGCAAGTGTAAGAGTCTAGCTATACATGTCTTATGTAAAGTGTGATAGTGTGAGGTCTCGGCTCTTATAAATTGTTTTGCTCAGGTAATGATGTGTTCCAACCGAGTTATTATTAATTGACTGAAATTGATATTGAACTGATTGTAATATATATGTGATATGATGGGATTGAAAAAGTATGAAAAGAATTTTATGATACGTGTTCATCGGTGTAAAAAGATGTATGAGATTGTATAAGGTAAATGGTAATGAAAGATCAAATTGGATAGAACGCAGGAATGATACGATCGTTCAATAATGAATTGATTTGGAAAAGACCATGGTTGGACCATGGCAATACATGAGACAGATGAGCTAGTGTAAGACCTAACGGAAATAGGCATCAACATGGGCAGAGCAAAGTTAGTATAAGACCATAGTTGGACTATGGCATCAAGTAAGCGACGTACTCAAAACCGTAAGACGTTTTTCAATGGGATAAATATTGACAAATGATCAAGACTAAATGTGGAAATTTGATAAGAAATTATTTGGTAATTTGAGTAATAGAAATGAAAATTTGAATAGTGATAAATTCACTTACGTTTTGTTAATACTCACATGAAATAAAGTTGCATGTGAAACTGAGATATGTGAAAATATGTTTGTAACAAGATGAAAAGTTGAAATGTTTGAATGAAGTGTTTGAATCAAGGTGTATAATACTATGATGATGAGTGATGAATTTATCTGTGTATTCGACTATGAAACTCCCTTTCGAGGCTTAACGACCTCACCCCCTTACCAGTGATATCATTATAAGGTTTCAATGAAACGAAATAGAACGAGTTTGGAAAGAAAGATTAAAGAGTTAAATAGTGAGATAATGATATTACCTGAGAGAAATGATTTTAGTTTCAAATGATCTGAATAAGATACTTTGGTGTGCTCTACGAGCGATGAATATGTGATTGATCTTATCAGTGGATGATTACATGTTAGCTGGATTAGAAATTAAATTAATGCGCTAAGTGAATTCGTGAAGCTTAGAAAGGTGTTATCAAGTTATAAGTTAGAAAGGGGTTCAGCTTAAATTGATTTCCGATTTAGAATTTCAAATGTGAAAGTGATGATTGCTTGTTGCTTTGAAATAGAGTGTATAAACCAAGAAGTCTGAGATTGTATAACCATTGTTCCAAAAGGCTCATAGTGTCAATTAGACTGTTTATACAGGAGTAATAAGAGGCACGATAATATGAGAAAGTGGCATTGATAATAGGTATAAAACGTAATATTTCTGACCTCGCATTTAAATGTCTGAGATTTCAATAGGTTAAAGTTAACTATTAAGCGTCTTCAGGACTACTTCAGCATGCTTTGACATCTGAATAATGGTGAAATAGAATTTTGATGAATTGTGTATCGTGATTATCTCTTACCATTGAAAAAGATAGATGTTATTTGAATCATTGTTAATCATCTGAATAAGTCTTTTCGTATATATAGATTTCTCTTTTGATAAATCAGTGAGTTATCTGCTTTTAGAGATCATCGGTTTGCACATGGTGCTAGTTATCATTGTTTTAGATTGAAATCTAAAATTTATATGGTAATTCGGGAGAAACTACTGATGAAGCTATGAGTACGGGGTTGTTTTGAAAATTCTTGAAATATTTGTTTATTTTTATGTTTTAAAGTTTGAAAGTAACTAAGAAAAAATTGTTGCTATTTGACAAATTATCAAAGTAGTATAAAAGTGATATTGTATGAGGTATTGTATGTGGTAGTTATCTAACTCCATTGTTCAGATCGAGCTTTGTAAATAATTGATTCATGAGATTAATATCATCAATGAAATAAAGCAAAAATGAAAGTAATTCAAGATGATTATAAACAATTTTGGTTTAATATGATGTATAGCGGAAGACAGGTTAAAATCTTAGTCGTGAGATTTAATAGATATGAAATGGGTAGCCCTGCGTGAATTTGAAATATACTATGTCGAAACAAATCTTTAATCTACTTTTCAGTAAGATTTTGGGGACAAAAATCCTAAGGGGGAAGTTGTAATGACCTAGTTTAGACCTAGTAAGAATAAAGTGGTTTCAGGACCACGAATCCGAGTAAAAAATATATTTTTTATATTATTTTCTGTGTTTAAAGTATGTGAATTGATATGTGTGAAATTTTGCATTTAAAATTTTATTGTTGTGTGCTGCTTGATTTAATAAAAAGGATTTAATCGCATAAATTAAAAACTTGATAGTTTAAAGCATGAGGCCAAATTGTTAGTGGCTTTCTAAGTTGGGACATTTATGTTGTAAATATCCCATTAATAAGTAAGTGGGACGGCATAAAATATAAGTTACATGGTTTTTCTATTAGATTAGTAAAGATATATAAGTAAATTAAATATTATATAATATATGTTATATTATAATATAAACATAAAATAAACAAAGCCATATTTGAGTGTTCATATGTTCTTGGTAGCGAAACTAAACAAAATAAAAGAAAAGAAAGCAAGCTAGGGTCTGGTCAATATTCAAGCCCATACAAGGTCTGTTTTTGTTCGGTTTTTGATAATTTTACGTTTTGAGATCGTTGTTTTGAGTACTACAAAGCCCATGCTTGAATTTTTATTTTGATGAATATTTTGAGTTGTGCCATTGTTGATAGCTTGTGATTTTTGTGGTTTAATGATGAAAAATGAAAAATATGTTTTAGCTTAACATATTTTGTTTTGGAATTTTGATAATTTTGAGTAATTAGGACTTAATTGCAAAAATAATAAATTGAGGGACTAAAATGTGAAATTAATGAAATATATGGACTCGTATAGTAATGGGTAAGATTCAAGCTAAACATGGGTAATTGGAAATTTTGAGTAATTTGTGTTATTTTGAAATAGGGATTAAATTGTAAAATGTGAAATGTTATGGGATAAAATGCAAAATGCCCAAATTATGTGTCTTTAGATAAAATTTAATGAAATGTTGAATAAGTGAGTTAATTTTGATATTAATTAGATTGGCAAAAGTGGAATTGATTTGGATCGGGGAAAATTAAAGTGGTTGATTAGTCGTCTGTTCCGATTATTGTTGTCCGAGGTAAGTCCTTAAGTAATTAAATTTGATTTGTTATGCGCTTAAGATTATATAATATGATATGTAATTATTTGACCTTTACAAGTTTGATTTGCAATAAGTATATTGAATTTAGGCTATAAAGCCGAATATGAAATGGATGATTTATGTATATAATGTGGCCGAATGACTATTAAGTGATGATGTGAAAGTGCGTAATATGTGTATACAATTTTATTGTACTTGTTTGTATAAAGTCGAATGTGAATTGAATGGTATATATGTGGTGACCGAATAGCTATTATGAAACAAAGTCAAAGAATGGGATATTTGTATAATAGAAGAATTGTGACTATTGTTCCTCTTTGAATCGAGGTTGTGTGTGAAATAATTTGTGAATATGGCATATAGCCGAATGGTTATTAAAAGTGAAACTGGGATAGTGAAAAGATTAAGTGTTCCTTGTGTATGATTATTGAACCGAAAGTTAAAGGGTAGGTGTACATTTTGTGCTTATATTCGAATAAAGCAATTGAATTGCTAATGTGATATGTTATGTGAAATGTGTTAACATGTGAATAAATATGCAAGACACTGAAATGTATCAGGGCTAAAGTCCCGCAGCCGTCTTTGAAATGTATCCAGCTAAAGTCCCGCAGCTTCGTGCTAGAAATGTATCAGGGCTAAAATCCCGCAGCTTCGTCTTTGAAATGTATCCGGGCTAAAGTCCCGCATGAGCTTCGTCTTTGAAAATGTGTCCGGGCTAAAGACCCGCGCAGCGTGTGGGTGCTGGTAATATAATTTCGGGTTTTATACCTAGCGTGCCAAGTGCCGATGAATTTGATAAAAGTATACAACTACAAGATCCTACACTAAGTTGACAAATTGAAAGTGCATTACATATTAAGTTGGCTGTGCACGTATCATGTACTCGTATGCGATTTGATTTGAATTAAATTATAAATATATAATGTGATGCATCTGTGAATAAGTGTTATGACTATAAATATGATCGTGATATATTCGGTAAATGTTTGAAGTTATGTAAAGTGATTCTATGTTTATATTCAAATATAAACACTTGGTCCTTAATGGAAAGGTTTGTGGAAGTATATGATTTATTTTTAGGTGATTACGATCATGGAAAATTAAATGTGAATATGATATTGTATTTTATTCGTTTCAATTGAACTAAAGCTGTTAGTGAAGCATTTTAATGCCTATGTTATATGAGTTCGATCTAGAATGACATGATATACATGTTTAGATAATTTGAAAGCAAGGAATGTGTGAAAGAGCAAATTTGTAATAAATCTGCTTGGGACAGCAACAGTAGCGTGATTTTGGAAAATCACCATAAATTGTGGAAATTGAATTAGAAGCTGAATAAATTATGTAATTAAATCTTAATGAGTATAGTTTCTTATAAAAGAAACCTTGTAAGCAAAAGAATTGTAGATAATGAGATATTTGAAGTGGCGTGAGATAGAGTCAAAATGACTTTGAAATCCCCTGTTCTGTTTTTAGAAAATCATTGTAAATTTTACAATGATGATTATAAGATAAAATTTATATACTTAGACTCCTTAATGAGTCTAGTTTCAAATGAAATAAATGATAACATATTTCAAATTCTTTATAATGAGAAAATTGATTCGTAGTGAAGAGTGGTCAGAATAGTCAAACAGTGAAACAGGGAAACTTCAATAAAAATCTGGTATTGATTGGTCAAACCAAAAATTCTGAAAATTTTATGGATGTAAGATATATGAGTCTATTTTCAGGAAAAATTGACGGCACTTGAATTGGAGTTTCCTAGCTCTAGTTATAAATAATTTAGTGACTATTGCTCAGGAAGACAGCTTGTAGTGAATTTGTGATTTTGTTGCAAACATGGTTAAAACTAGTTAATGAGATGCTTTTGAGTTCTTATGATCTTATTTGTGATTTTAATATTTGGTTTTAATTGAGTTCAGATTCAAGTGAGGTGCATTTGCTAAATATGAATTATGTTCATGGATACTTGGCCAAAATGACAATTATCTAGGAATGATTTCTTGAAAATTTGAAGTAATCGATCTATAAGTAAATTAATTGTTTGCATTGCTTAAAACTTACTAAGCATTGAAGCTTACTCCGTGTTCTCCTTTCTATTTCTTATAGGTTTATACTTTAGCTCGAGTTGAAAGAGTCGGAGATATCATCACACTATCGAGTCATTAGGTGAGTTGAGAAGATTGTATATCATCATGGTTTAAGGCATGTATAGGATAGACTATAGGTAGAATGATATTTCGACTTTGTATACATTATAGCCATGCGAAGATGACTTGCTCATTTTGTTTAGGGAAGCCTTATAATTAAACTAAAGTGTTGAAATTTTTTTAGTTATAACTTGATAGTAGTTAATTTGTTATTAGATATTCAGTTATGTTTTGATAGTGAGTCATTTTAGAAATTTTATAAGAGCTCTTATGGAAAATCAATGAGACAGGTTTGTATTGTTGATAATTTATGTCTGGTAAGTATCTTTGAACTTATAGAAGTTTTGTTCAGTCAAGTAATACCTCATAACCTTATTCCGGCAACGGATACGGGTTAGGAGTGTTACAAAGTGGCTTCTTCAACCCCGTGTTTGACCCACAATACTTTTACTAACAAAATTTTCTTTTTTTGCAGTTCTTTCACCTTGTGAGCCACAATACGAATCTGTTCCTCTTCGTAACTCAAGTCAGATTAGATTTCCACTTCCGATGGGTTAATCACATGCGAGGTATCAGATCTATATCACCGAAGCTTCGAAACATGAAAAACATTATGAATCTTTTCAAGTTCAGGGGGAAAAATCAATCTGTATGCTACCGGACCAATTCGTTCTAAAATTTCATACGGTCTGATAAACCTCAGGCTCAGCTTGCCCTCATGACCGAATCTGAGTACCTTTTTCCACAGTGATACTTTTAAAAACACTTTATCTCCAACCTGATACTCAATATTTTTACGTTTCAAATCCGCATACGATTTCTAACGGTCTGACGCTGCTTTCAAACTTTCGCGAATCACTTTAACTTTCTGTTCATCTTCTTTAATCAAATCAACTCCATAAATCTTACTTTCACAGAGCTCGGTCCAAAACAACGGTGTGTGACATTTACGACTGTACAAAGCCTCGTAAGGTGCCATCTTAATTCTCGATTGAAAACTATTGTTGTATGCGAATTCAATCAAAGGTGAGAACTTTCCCACGAACCGTTAAACTCAAGGATGCAACATCTTAACATATCCTCGAGTATCTGAATTACCCGCTCTAATTGACCATCAGTCTGGGGATGAAAAGCAGTGCTAAAATGCAACTTGGTACCCAACGCATCTTGTAATTTCTTCCAAAACCGCTATGTGAATCTCGGATCTCTATCCGACACAATAGAAGTAGGTACCCCGTGTAATCTTACAATCTGATAAACATACAATTCGGCTAACTTATCAAGTGAATAATCCGTACGAACAGGAATAAAATGAGCCTACTTTGTCAATCTATCAACCACAACCTAGATCGCATCTTTCTTGCTCGGTGATAATGGCAACCTAGATACAAAATCCATCATGACTCGATCCCACTTCCATTCAGGCATCATGATCGACTGAAGTAATCCCGAAGGCACTTGATGTTCTGCTTTCACTTGTTGACATATCAAACACTTCGAAACAAAGTCAGAAATGTCTCGTTTCATACCGTGCCACCAGTATTGTTGTCTCAGATCGTTGTACATTTTCGTACTACCTAGGTGAACTGACATTCGGCTACTATGAACCTCGCTCAAAATCATCAGAATAAGCTCTGAATTTCTCAGAACACATAATCGATTTCTGAACCTCAAACAATCATTGCTATCAATTAAAAATTCTGAATCCTTTTTCGAAACACACAGTGCTCGTTTTGCAACTAATTCATCATCAACTTTTTGAGCTTCACGGATTTGTTGCATCAATAATGGTTTTGCTTTTAACTCCACTACTAACACATCATCAGCGGACACAGACAAGTGCACATTCATTGCTCGCAAAACAAACAGTGATTTACGGCTTAAAGCATCAGCAACCACGTTAGCCTTTCCTGGATGGTAATCAATGACAAGCTCGTAATCTTTCAATAATTCTAGCCAAAGTATTTGTCTCAAATTCAAATCTCTCTGAGTCATCAAGTACTTGAGACTTTTGTGATCGGAATAAACATGACATTTTTCCCCGAATAAGTAATGGCGCCAAATTTTCAAAGCGAAAACGATAGCAGCTAACTCTAGATCATGAGTCAGATAGTTTTTCTCATGTGGCTTCAACAGTCTCGAAATGTACGCTACTACTCTACCCTCTTGCATCAACACGCAGCCCAAACCATTCAGAGATGCATCACTATAGATCACAAATTCTTTACCGGATTCTGGCTGAACTAGCATTAGAGCTTCGGCCAAAAGGGTTTTCAATTGATCAAAACTTTTCTTGCACTTTTCTGACCATTCAAATTTGACATTTTTCTGTAGCAACTTAGTCATCGGTGTTGCTATCATTGAGAAGCCTTTCACAAACCGTCTGTAATATTCGGTAAGTCCCAAAAAGCTCCGAACTTTCGAAACATATCTCGGAGTCTTCCAATCAAGTATAGCTAAAATTTTACTCAGATCGACTCGGATACCCGATGCGGATACAGCATGCCCTAAAAAGCTGACTTCCGTCAACCAAAATTCACATTTACTGAATTTCGCATATAACTGATTGTCTCGCAAAATTTGCAATACCAACCTCAAGTGTTCGGTATGCTCGGTTTCGTCTCGTGAATAGATCAGGATGTCATCTATAAAAATGACTACAAACTGATCCAAATACAGTCTAAAAATCTGATTCATTAAATCCAAGAAAATCGCAGGGGCATTAGTGAGCCCAAACGGCATCACTAGGAACTCATAATGTCCGTATCTCGTTCTAAAAGCAGTTTTAGACACGTCAGAGTCTCTAACTCGCAACTGATAATAACCCGATCTCAAGTCTATCTTCGAAAATACTGAGGCTCCTTTCAGTTGATCAAACAAATTATCGATTCGTGGTAACAGATATTTATTCTTTATCGTTACCGTATTAAGCTGATGATAATCAATGCACATTCTCATGGTTCCGTCTTTCTTTTTCACAAACAGCACTGGTGCACCCCAGGGAGAAAAACTCGGTCGAGCAAAACCTCTATCTGTCAACTCTTGCGACTAAGATTTCAATTCTTTTAGTTCGGTTGGTACCATACGATACGGAGCTATTGAAATAGGTGTAGTCCCTAGTACTAGTTCAATACCAAACTCTTCCTCCCAAACAGGTGGTAATCTAGGTAATTCCTCGGGGAATACATCCGGAAACTCACAAACCACTGGCACTGTCTCAAGTTTCTTTTCTGACTCTTTTTTATCCAGTACATACGCAAGATAAGCTTCACACCCCTTTTTTCCATATTTCTAAGCTAACATCGAAGATATTACTACCGGTAATCCATTTAAATCTGTAAACTCAACTCGAATTATCTCATCATTCGAACATCTCAAGTCAATTGTCTTTCGCTTGCAATTCACTACCGCAACATGCACAGTTAACCAATCCATACTGAGAATGATATCAAACTCGTCAAACGGTAATAGCATTAGATCAGCCGAAAAGCAAGAATCTCTGATCATCAGGGGACATTTCTTACACACTTTATCAACTAGCACATAACGACCCAAAGGATTCAACACTCGAATAACAAACTCAGTAGACTCAACAGGTAGAGTCTTATTGGATGCCAAAGTTTTACACACATACGAATGAGTAGAACCGGGGTCAATCAAAGCAATAACATCAGTATCAAAAAGAGTGAAAGTACCAGTAATAACATCTGGTGAAGAAGTGTCCTCGCGCACTCGTATAGCATAGGCTCTGGCAAGAGTACGAGCTTCAGAACGTATAGTAATATCTTTGGTCCCTCTCTGATTTCCACTAGCATTACCCGCATGTCTAGGTGGTCTACCTCGTGTTGCAGTGTTACTAGGTCTCCCACTCGGATCAGTATTCTGTTCAGTTAATTTTAGACAGTCTCGGATAAAATGATCAGCTGATCCACACTTGAAACAGAAGCGATCATGAAATCTACAGCTTACTGACTGCCATTTGCCACAATGCTTGCACTCAGATCTATCCTGACGATCATTGCCAACACTAGCAACAGAGGTGGCTCGTGTACTCACAGGAGGTCGATCGCGATCTCGTCTGGAAAAACTCGAAGTATTATTGGATTGACCTGAATCATCTCAAAATTTTTTCGATGACTGATGAAATGATTTTCCCGAAGATCTTTTACGAAACTCTCTAGTTCCATCATCAATTTTTCTTTTCTCTCTACCGAGCTCTTCGGCTTTACAAGCTCGCTCGACAAGCACTACAAACTCTTTGATTTCCAGAATACCTACCAACAGTTTGGTGTCTTCATTCAACCCATCCTCGAAGCATTTACACATGATAGCCTCAGACGAAACACATTCCCGAGCATATCTACTAAGTCTGACAAACTTTCGCTCGTAATCGGTAACTGTCATAGAGCCCTATTTGAGCTCGAGAAATTCCTTCCATTTCTGATCGATGAATTTTTGACTGATATATTTCTTGCGGAACTCAGTTTGAAAAAATTCCCAAGTAACCCGTTTTCTCGGCACAATTGAAATGAAGATATTCTACCAATAGTAGGCAGAATCACGTAACAGAGATATAGCACATTTTAAGCACTTATCGAGTGTGCACGATAATTCATCAAACACGCGAATGGTATTATCGAGCCAAAACTCAGCCTGCTTGGCATCATCACTGTCTGTAGCCTTGAACTCAGTAGCCTCGTGCTTTCGAATTCTATCAACCGGGGGCTTACTCAATCTCCATGGGTCGACTACCGGAGGTACCACAGGTGCAGGGGTTGTATTAGTCAGGGGTGGGGGTTGTGAAATAGCCGGATTAGTTCGAACATATTGGGTAAACCAATCGTTCATCATAGCATAGAAGGCTTGTTTAGCCTCATCATTTTGATTACTTGCATTCAGTTGAGAGTCAATCGGTGCTGTCCCGTGCGCGGGAACAGGCGTTACACTCTCGACATCATCAGCTACTGCTCGATCGGGATCAGACTTCATTACAATACGAAAAACACATTTCAACTGTCAGAAATCATCACACTATCGTATTAACACTTTATGGCATGTATAGCTAGACTCACACACGCTACACTTGTCCTAGAATCGACTAAACCGTAGCTCTGATACTAATAAAATGTAACACCCTATGACCCTCATCTGTCGCCGGAATAGATTCACAAGGTATTACCTATCAGAAGACAGATCAAACTAGCCATTCATAATCAATCATGCATATAATATAGTTTCTTTCATCTTTCAACCATGAACGAATTTTAACCAAATTAAAATAACTAATAAATTTCAAAATAATTGACACATAAGTCCATTGAACCATATACTCATGTTTAGGAGTTAAGTAAGCCATTTTCGCATAGCTAGAATATTTACAAATTCAAAATATAACTTGTTTCAAAAGAGAGCTAAGCCTATACATGCCATCTTTCAAAATATAAACTATAAAAAAGTACCAAAACAGTGACGATAGTATGGATGACTTTGGACTAGAATCCCCGAGCTCGTAGCTTTCAAACAAAATCTATAAAATAGGACAAACACAAAAACATTCACAGTAAGCAATTAAGCTTAGTAAGTCTTAAGTATTTTAAACAACAAAACTTATTTACGCACATTATTCACATATAACATATTCAAAATGCAACACTAATTAGCCGAATATGCATAGCCACATTAAATCCATTCCATTGACTTATCATTTCTTCAAAGTTCGAATTACATAATCACACCATCTAAATGACTCGAAATAATTCTTTGATTCGACTTTATAGAGTTAATTCAGAGCACTGCATTCACATATAATTTAAATGATTATAATCACATATATAACATAAACTTTCATGTACCAAATTCAAAATGGCCGAATATAAATATACACAACCACTTTTCATATACTTCTCGTTTCACTTCGTAATTTAATTCACATCATCCTCATATGCATAAACAATTTATACGTACCTGGACAATTTAATCTATCAAACAACTCTAGATGCCGTATAGTATAAATCTCATATTCATAGACTTTAATTATTTCACCGGCAATTAGCCTGCTAGGTATAAACCTGAACTTATCACCGGCACAAGGCCTGCTAGGTATAAACCTGAACTTATCACCGGCACGAGGCCTGCTAGATATTAAGTCTGCAACTCATTCACCGGTATTATGCCTGCTAGGCTCATGGCCTGAAACAATTTCACTAGCTAAAAGCTTGCTGAGCCATAGGCCCGAATAATAATTCGAATATAAATTTCACAAAATCATAACATATGCACTTCTTGTATTTATGCATTTCACACAGGTTAATCACATTAGTCCACTTAGACTTCATTCACGTATAATCACTTAATAACTATCACACTAATGCTTCTTACTTTACCATTACATATCTTCCATCTCATGAATATAACTTACGGCAATATGATCATAACAATTTCCTTATTTCACTTTCATGCATACCATTCGGCTTTATGCATGTATATATATGTATATTTACTAAAGGTATGGCTAAATTCTCATAACATATCATGATTCATTCACAAATAACTTATGTTTAAATACTTAAAACTTACCTCGAGTATTTTCTGAACAACTACGGTCAGTTATTCAACTACTTTAGATTTCCCCTTATCTGAATTTGCCCCTCTATGCTCTTGAACTTAATCAACAATTTCAAACTAGTCATTATTTGACTATTCAAGCATTACTTCAAAAATATAATATATATATATTCGACTTTCACACATATAGATCATAGTAAACAAAAGTCATATACATTATAGGTCATCTTTGACCTTTCTATTTTCATCAATTTGAACCATTCCTTGACCAAATATTACATTCGGCATTACAATACAAACAATTTAACATTTCCTTTGTACACACCCTTAAGTCCAAATGCATAATTCATTCATTTTAACATATTTATACCTCATAACTATACTTATTTCCCACCCATCAATCATCATCCGAACATGTATATGTAAGATACATATTAATCCTTAGTCAACTACCATTTGTCACTTAACATGATTAATTTCCATTTTCAATATCATAGAAACCTAGGTTGGCCGAATATACAATTTCACCCATGCATAAACATAACTCACATTCCATTAAGCTTACATTATTCAAAATCATATTATTAATGCATAAAGCCGAACCTTTAGACATTCAAACATCCTTTTCTCAAATCACTCAAACGGAAAATACTCTTTTTCTAACATTTTAATACTCAACATTTGCTCAAATCATTATTCAAGTTCAAATTCGGCTAACACACATATAAATACTAGCAACTAAATATTAACTTTGCATTTCACCATAATAGCCAATTGCCATTAAACAATTAACCACAATTATTCAATTTTACCAAGCTCAACTCATCTATTATCAGCCTTCAATACACAAAAGCATCAAAAACAACATCAAAGAAATACAAACATGCATGACTGAATGTCATCTTCATCAATTTACAAAACATTTTACAATGAGCTAGCTTCTATACTTGATGACTACTCCAAATATACAAAGATTTTCAATGAAAGAGCATTAAACATACCTTAATCAACTTAAAGGTGACCGAATGCCTTAACTTCAATTTCTTCTTTTCTTTCTTTAGGTACGGCAATGGAAGAAGAAAAAGATGAACCAACTTTGTTTTTATCACCCTTTTCTTTTAATAAAAATTCATATTTCATATTATTAATCCATTAAACATTAAATTAATTAATATAAAAGACATAAAATGTCAATTATCCACTAACCTTGCCGTCCACTAACTTAAGGAAGGGGTATTTGACATGCAAGTCCCCATATTTTAAGCCATACAATATTTGGCCACTACAAATTAACTTATCACATTTTCAAGTTTCTCACATAAGTCCTCTTTTATAATTCCATATTCAAATGACAAAATTAAGACACGACACTTTCACTCATGAAACTTCACATATAATAACCATAGAAAAGAAGCGATTTGTTATCGAGCCGTTTTATTGGGAATAACGAGAGCATCTCTGAACACTCAAAGTTTTTTATCTGAAGCAAGTTTTCAAGAAACTGCTCGAGTTTTAGCAAAAGCTACCATTTAAATAATTTTGTGACTCGATTTTGTGTCCCGAAACCACTTTTCGACTAGGGTCAAATTAGGGCTGTCACATATTGGGCCAAGTTGTGTAGCTTACATGACCAAGGCTATTTTTGGGCTTTGTGGGCCACATGGGCCGTATTATGGGCTTTGGGCCCATTTTTACTTTTTGACCATTAAGGTTGCATAGGTCACCCGAGACGACTGTGGACCTACTATTGGGTCGGTAAGTACCCGTAGAACCCATACTGATGAAATGACTGTTATACCCCTATGTGGTTAAATGATTGAAATACGCCTATGATATGTATGATTGTATTTGAGCATGAAATATTTGCATACACGTATAATATTATGACATGACATGTTGCATGGGGGTGGGTTTGATATATTTAGAGAAAGTGTACTGTACTGCAGCTCTGCTACAAATACTGTTTAGTGCCGCAACCGGTGCTATATTTTGGAGTATAGGGATGGGTGGGTCGATTTTGTCCCCACATAGAGTGTAGGGCTGGACGGAGTAGAGTGTAGAGGATGGATGGGTAAGACTTCTGATTTCATTTCTGTTACTATTACTGTAATCGGTTATGGCCCTAACTGATACTGGACTGTCACTAAAACGGGCTTAGGCCCGAACTATATTTGCCTACTATTTGACTGACTATTGTAAAGGGATTACACACTGAGTTTCATAAACTCACCCTTCTGCTTTCCTGTGCAGGCAATCCTTAGGTAGATCAGTGCTACGAGGGACTCGATGGAGGCCACACAATTGCTTTTGCTTCTGTTTTAAACTTTTAATCTTTATGCCATTTAATTTGGGTATTTATTATGTAATAAGGCCTTTTAAAGTTTTACTTTTGATTTGGGTTTTATTTATCTTGGACTGTATCTGTTAGAAGTAGGTCGCGGTTTTTCATAAGAATAAATGTTTTCAAAACACCACACTATTGCAACATATTTTAAAAAGCTTCTGCAACTATCGTGGTTTTTAAAATGCAATAACAATCTATTATGATTAACACTTTGCTAAACCGACTTGAGTTTTAACAATGAACAAGTTATTCTAAGTTTTTCATAGGGATCCCAACGAGGTTTTAATATAAAATGGATCTTTCAAACGGGACTATGTCTTTCAAAGTACACTTCAATGTGACACCGCAGATTCGGCCATAACGTCTAGGCCGAGTTTTGGGTGTTACACTCAACTATATTTAGGGAATGTATGCATAAAATTAGGGAATAAAAAAATTGAATAAAACAATAGATTAAATCAACTTTATGCTTTAACCATTAAAGAAAATAAAATTTTTCATCATGTAATCCGAACCCAATGAGATTTAGCTCATGGTTTGGTAATTAAAATTCAAGTTCGAGATAACACCCAACATCATTTCGATCAATTGAATTCACGGAAGAACAAAATAAGAAATAATTGAAGAACATAGGAATATGGTTGTTGCCAAACTAGTCCGTAATCCAGCAACACAGTGTCCTGTGGTGCCTAAGAAGGACTACCTGCAATTTCCTGTTTCCGTCTCTACTCAACTGCTACCCTCTATTTTTGCCTCCATTTTTTTCTACCCTTAGGGATTCCTCCTTTAGCTTTTTATAATCATTTCTTCCTAAGGTAACTCTAATAGCCCATGATATATTCTCCTCTTTTTTAGGCAGACTTTTCTAGCACAAGTAAAGTTGGGCTGAAACTGGTATACGTTGAGTGTTGAATCGGTCATCTTCTTAAAATTGTCACGGTATATAAGGTGGCAAACTATCCAATATTTTCCCCTAGCAAACCTTCGATTCGTTACTTCTTTCTCCATATCCTAGACCTGCGAACCCCCAAAACATAACCCCTCCACACACAGTTAAAAGAATCTAACATGTCAAGACAGTCCAAGCTCTTAATACAAATGATAAAAATACTAATAAAATGTCCTAAAATGCCACTAAATG
Organism: Gossypium anomalum; assembly: GCA_025698475.1. NCBI lineage: Eukaryota > Viridiplantae > Streptophyta > Magnoliopsida > Malvales > Malvaceae > Gossypium > Gossypium anomalum. The sequence continues at coordinate 47,748,698 of CM046964.1, forward strand.
TACCCAAGTACAAGCAATTATCTAGGTTTAGAGGAATGAAATATCTCTTTTCAAGAGTTATCACACCCCCAAACCTAAGTTATTACTTGTCCTCAAGCAAAATATGCATAAATGCATGTATGCAACTGCATTGCCAGTGCATGTACCCATCTTGTGCTATTAATATACTCGAAGACCAATATTTACATAAGTTCTCAGCCCTCTTCTCTTTTTAAAATCCTGTTCGAGTTTTAAAGTTTTTATTTAACAAAGGTAGTGCAGAAAATTGCTCCCTCAAAACAAGATTTTCTAAGTTCCATGTATGTTCTGGCCATAATAAATATCTCCTAGCTTACTCAGTTCATTTGTTACCTAAACTCAAGTCACTCTTTCTCCAAGCATACTTGTATAAACCATTTACATTTGTGTTTTTTTAATATAATATTTAGTATATTAGGGGATTTAGAATGTCACAAAATTCTTTGACTTGATAATCATAATGAAGCATACACCAAATTACCTAATACTCACTCATGTCACAAGTTAAACAGAAATCACTCTTGAAGCTAAGGCTTTTGACTTAAAAGATGAATAGAACAAACAACTACCTCCTTAGCTACTCAGCCCATTCCTACAGCGGGGTGCCCTTAATTTATTTACTGTCTTTTACACACTCTCACTTAAACTTACCTTTTTAATCAACAACATGATGGAGCAAACAAAGTGGTGTTGACTTACTCGACAATTCTAAGCATTGGAGTGCCTACTGTCCTTTATTAAATAATGCCAAGGCAAAATGACTGAATTTTGGCTTCAAAAGCCTCTAAGTTCATAAGAAGATACTCATTACAACCCGAAAAAACTGAGTATAGGACATCTCATTTTTAGAAATTAATTTTCAAGCAACCAATCCTAAGCTAAATTCACCTAATCCACTGTCACATGTTCTAGGTGTATTCAAGAATCTAAGCTCATTATCGAACATCATAGGTAAAGATTGTACTCCTCATAGTCAAACAGTATGTAATAGTTAAATTGTCATGGCAAAACGAATTCAACTAAACTAAAATTATTGTACTAAAATGATCATACATACTAAATATAAAATGCAACCTAAATGCAAAACACACCCCAAACCTAAGGGATGCATTGTCCCCAATGCATGACAAATACAGAAGAGAACAACTAAAAGAGAAATTTATACAAAAAATGCCATGGAAAAAGAAAATGAAATGCAAGATGCATGAAAGAAAGAAAAGGAAACACAGCTAGCTTGGACTAGTATGTAGATACTTCATTCTTCTCGACGAGTGGATTTTCAGGCACTGACCTTGTGCAACTATCTCCTCTTTTTAGGGGTCATTTCTTCCCCTTCCTTGTCAATTTTTATTAACTCATCAATTAGACTATCAATGTCACGGTCCAGTGTAGTTACCGAGGTAGGTGGCGAAGGTGAAACAAGGTCCTTCCCTTTGGTGGTGGTAGTGGTGGTAGTATAATCCTTTTCTCCTTCTTCCTCCTTCTTAGCATTTAAGGATTTTCAAGCTCTTCAGTAGCAGTGTGAGTAGGTGCCTTGGTAGTAGGTTGGGTCGGTGCTTCAGCAGCAGCTTGAGTGGGTTCCTTGGCAATATCAACAAATGGGAGCAATATGGCTGGGAAGATAGGTAATTCTAGCATTAGTTTTGTAAAATTCTTTTGCAGGGATTTCCTTAGAGCTAAGTCACTACTCCTCACATAAGCCCAATATTCAGCTTACTATTTCTAAGCCTGTGTTATCTCCTTAGCTAGGTGAAACTGCTAGATTTTAAAAAGGGACATCCTCTCCTCTAACTACTTCAACGAGTGCACTATTTGCTATTCAAGGGAACTACGAGAAACTGGAGGTGCTGTCGTAGCAGTATGCGCAGTAGAGGAAGTGGTGGCATGACTCTACTGAGATGCCCTGGTAACATCAGTGGCTTAAATCTTGGCAAAGATAGTCTTGGTTAGTCCACCCTTGTTAGGGGTGATATCCTCCTCCTCCATGTTGAGAGGGACTGTAACACCCCTAACCCATATCTGTCACCAGAATAGGGTTTCGAAGCATTACTGAACTTATCAAATAAATAAACATATATTTCTCATACATTTTTCATATCCAAACAAAAGTCATTCACAATCAATCATATTGTCCCTAATACGAGCTCTTGAGACTCAAAACAAGCATTAGAAATGGTTTGAGACTAAACCAAGAACTCAAAAAAATTTTGGGAAAACATAGAAAATTTGTGAGACCAAAGACATGCTGGTGTCACAGGCTGTGTGGACATTTGAAATGGGATCACATGGTCGTGTCCCAGCCCGTGTCCTACCCCATATAACTTACTGACTTGGGTCACACAGCCAACCACACGCCCGTGTGACCCTTCGAAATGGCCTCACACACCCGTGTGATAGGTCGTGTGCTAGGTAGTATGAAAACTAGAGGGTCTACTAACTTATGCTATAACACATCTAACCCGTATCTGTCATCAGAGTAGGGTTACCAGGTATTACCAATCAAATCACAACACATAGAATAAATTTATCAAACATAAAGCATTTATTCTCATAAATCATTCAACACAATCACATTGTCCCTTTTGAGGGCCTACGAGGCCTCAAACATGCTTTAGAAGTGGTTCGGAACTAAACTGATAACATATGAAAACTTTGGAAACTTTAAAAAATGTCAACCATACAGGGGTCACACGCCCATGTGAACAGGCCATGTGCCTCACACGGCTCTAGACACGCCCGTGTTTCAGGCCGAGTAGAAACAGGGCATACATACTGACTTGTATCACATGGCCAAAGACACGCATGTGTGCCAGGCTGTGTGAAAACTAGAGGGTTTACTGACTTATGTAACACGGCCAAGTCACATACCCGTGTGCAAGGCCGTGTACCAATTACGGGATATACTGGCTTGTACCACACGGCCAATCACACACCAATGTGTGAAACCGTGTGGAGCATACTGACTTCAATTCAATTTCAACACCAAAGGACACACAACCATGTAACATGACCGTGCGTCACACACGGCTAAGACCAACGCCTGTGTCTCTGCCCGTGTGGACAAAAATAGGCCATTCGCAATGCCAATTTGCCACCCTAACTTCAAAGTACCTACACAAGGCAAAATGGTACCATTTCATTTTACAATTAGGCAGCCAAATCATCAACCAAATGCACAATTCATACCATTTGAGCAACTATAAAACCATCACCACATTTATGCCAAAACATACCAAAATAAGCCATCACTCATGGCTATATATACAAACCAAAACATATACATTTACAACCATTTCTAATAGCAAACACACATCAATACCAACATCATTTACAAGCCAAATCTCATGGCTATAATCACAACCAAAATACCATATCTAGCCTATACATGCCATATACCAAAATTGTATAATTCAAAAGTACCAACTTAGATATTTGATAGTGCGATGATGTTCCCGACGACTCCCGGATCCAAGCTAGCCTTGATTCACTATAAAACATAGAAAAATAACACGGAGTAAGCTTTTAAGCTTTGTAAGCTCGTATGAGATAAACTTAATACAATCACGTAAACATAAATCAATATGTAACATTAATTAGCTATCAAACCTTTCAAGTACTCATTCACAAAACTATTTACTCTAATCATCATTTCTTCGATTCAAATCTAAAATTGTTTATTCATATACCTGTACCATCTCGTACCAATCTCATATACGTTCTCATCATTCATTTACACGTTGAACCATTCGGAATAGAAATCAGATACTCAAGGTTCTTAATCGATAAGTACCTATACCATGGCCTGAGGCCAAATCAAGGTAACTTATCCCCAGAGTACATATACGATGGCCCGTAGCCAAATCATGGTAACTCATCTCTGAAATACCTATTGTAACACCCTGAATTTGGGCCTAGAAATTTTGGGCCTTGAGCATGGGAGCGGTTGAAGGTAGCTTTTAATATTTTGTTGTGCATGTAAATTTCGTTAATGAAGGCTTGTTTTAGTGGTTAAGTGTGCTGAGAAGTGTTGGAGAAGTCTTGGGTTCAAACCTGGACTCTAGCAAAAATTTTGGTTTAAGGTGAATCAAACCCTGGGTGTAGTAGGTAGGCCTTAAGAATATTGTTGGAGAAAAGATGACACAAAAAGGAGTGTGGTGTAGTGGCAAGGTGGCACCACTTAGGGGACAAGGAAGTGACGCCATAGAGGAGGCAAGGGGTCTAAGGTTCAAGTCTTGGCACTTGCAATATATTTTGGTTTTTCTTTTCAATAAATCTGGAAGCAAGTAGGTGCGCTTTAAAGTTTAATGTGTTGGATTTATGACACAAATGAGTTGATGGCCTAGTGGTGGTGGCGTGAATTGGCATGTGAGAGGACTTTGGTTCGAATCCCTTGGCACGCAAAGGATGATTATTTTGCTATGTTGGGACGGCAAGAGTTGGTGTTGGTTTTAAACTCTGATGATAGAGGGACCCCACCTCAGGAAGCTAACATAAGAGTAGATGGAGAGCTAGCTTTAAATAGAGAGAACCATGAGGAGAGTAAAGGTACCTTTCTTGGCTGATCCCTTTCACTTTATGGTGTGCTCGTTTGGGTTGGGCGTCGGCTAAGAGTGCTCGGAGTGCGGATTAACTCCAGTCTCCTATCAGGTGTGTATTTCTCACTACTCTAGCTGTAGGATGGCTACTTCGAGCCGCGATGGGCCGAAAGGGGCCATATGGGCCCGATGGGCCTACGGGCCTAATTGGATAAGTTAGTTGATTGTGTAGTAAATATTGGATTAGCCTAGGTGAATCTCATATCTGTGGTTAAAATTGGGCTAAAAGGGCCATACGAGCGTGTGGGCCCATTTGGGCCGAGAAAGGGCTTTAGGCCCATTCGTATTGTTATCCCTGTTTAGAATACTTTAGTTTACCAAATTACCAAAATACCCCTGGTTTGTAAAATTACCAAAATACCCCTGGTTTGTAGAATTACCAAAATACCCTTGTAGGGTAAAATTATCGAAATACCCCTGTAGGGTAGAATTATCGAGATACCCTTGTAGGGTAAAATTACCATTTTGCCCTTAGGGTGTTAAACGACCATTTTGCCTTTGTGGGCAAGTGTCTGACTTGGACGGTGTGGTTGATAGATTTGATTGTGAATATATGTTGGTGATATGAATGACTTAACTGTGATTGTTTGATTCAAATATGGGCATGATATTCTGATTCTGTATAGTATGCCATGACATATTATTTCTGTTGCATGGGACATGGGTTTATATTAATGGAGGAAGTGTTCTGGCAGCCTCGCTGCAATCTGGTGGCTTCGCCACATATATATATCTATTCTGGTGGCCTAGGCACAATATCTGTATCTGGTGACTTCGTCACAATATCTGGCAGCCTCGCTACAATTTTTGTGGTGTGTAGCGGTTGGGTGGGTCGAGTAGTCTCCCCACATGGAGTGTAGGGCTGGTACAGGTGGAGTGTAGTGGTTGGCTATAGGCTGGGTTGGGATTGCATTCACATTCTAATTGTAATTTTGTTACCTGATTCTGATGCTGATTCTATCACCTGATTCTGATTCTGGTTCTCATTTTGATTCTAGTACTGATAATGTTTCTTATTCTGTAATGGGCTAAGGCCCATCTGGTACTCTCTGTTATATTGGGCTAAGGCCCAATTGATACTGAAACTATAAGTAGGGCTGGTGGCCAGACTTTTAATTCTTTTATATGTCTGACTGTTCCTTTTATATAGTAGGGGATTACACACTAAGTTTTCGTAAACTCACCCCGTTTATTAACCTTTCAGGTAATTTCCAGCCTTAGACGGATCGGAGCTGCGAAGGGCTCGGAGAGAGCCACACACACTGTTTATGCTACAGTTTTGATTATTGCTTTTAAATTATTGTATGTGGGTTGTAGTAAAGCCATTGTAATTTTCTGGATTTCTAATTTGGAATTTTATTTATTGTTTTATAATTTCTAGTATTAGAATACGGTTTTCCAGAGCAACTACAGTTTTCAAAACATTACGTATCCGCAATTGTTTTTAAATTAAGCTTCCGCAACTGCCAAGATTTTTACAAAGTTGTTAAGAATGTTATTTAGCTAAGGTTTTCTAACAAGGTTTAAAAGGGTATAAGTTTTTAATTATTAAGAAGGGTTTTTAGTGGAAACATGGTTTTCAAAAAACACTTCAATGTGACACGCCAGATTCGAGCCAAACTTCTAGGTCGAGTTAGTATTCTGAATTTTCCTGAATATGTTCTGATCTATCTGTCTGTACTGAAATTCTACTAGAGTACTCTAGATAGGATGATACTGAAACCATAGGAAAAATTTGATGAGAGACTGAAACTGTAGCTAGACTTCGATTCTGCGAAAACAAACTCTGAATTACTGTCTGATTCATAAAACATCTGTAATAATCACTGGAATATTAAATTAATGCATAAAATTCATAAACAGATAATACAATATGAGTATGCAAGCAGCTCGTGGAAGAGGCCGTGGACGAGGCCGAGGTAGTGCTCGAGTAGGAACTACATCTTCTGGGCATATGCCGACAGCGGAGGCACCAGTACCACCGGCAACGGAAGTAGAGTCTCATGATCGTGGTGCCGAGGATGACGCCCTGTCGCAGGCTATGCTTCGTGTTCTGAAAAGGGTGGCCGGGGCAAGTACTGGTAATGGAATTCGAGGATCAATTTCTGAACGACTCCGGGCTAACAGAGCGGAGATCTTTAGAGGCATATCTGGTGTAGCCCTGAATGTGGCAGAATATTAGTTGAAGGCCACAGAGCGAATTATGGATGACTTAGACTGCTCTGTGGAGCAAAAGCTGAAGGGAACCGTATCGTTGCTGCGAGATGAGGCTTATCAGTGGTGGCTCACTGTGAGGGACGGGACCCCAGCTGATAGGGTCACTTGGGAGCTGTTTAAGACGGCCTTTAAAGGAAAGTATGTTGGGGGAAGTTATGTGACGCCCGCAGGAAGGAATTCTTGAATCTGGTTCAAGGAAATAAGTCAGTCGTGGAGTACAAGGCTGAGTTTCTGAGGCTAAGTCGGTGTACGGTGGGAATAGTCGCTACGGAGTATGAGCGTAGCATTCGCTTCGAGGATGGACTCAGAGATGAACTTAAGGTGCTGATTGCTCCGCAGAAAGAGCGTGATTTCGCGGTCCTAGTGGAAAAAGCTAAGATAGCTGAGAAGGTGAAGCGTACTGAGAGGCAGAACCGTAAGAAGGATCGAAACCGTTTTCGGAGGGATTCCGGACCTTCAGGTGGAGCAAATAAGAATGTCAAAAGAGCGAGAGTGGAGGAGCAAGTTCGAGTAGTTCTGGCGAATATTGTTAGACCACCAATCTATGGAGACTGTGGTAAGGTACACTTGGTTGACTGTAGGAAACATTCTGGTGCTTGTTTCTGATGTGGATCCATGGAGCATAGAGTTAAGGATTTGTCTTGAGAGAGAGTCGATCGAAGTTCGGAGTTTTTGAGCAGAGGTTGCTTAACCCGTGAGAGGTGGACCACAACCACCGAGAGGACGTGGACAAGGCAGGAATGGAAATAGAAATGGTCGGGGTCGAGGGGCGCCTGGCAAGGGTGCCAAAAATGCTGAGGCTCGACAGCCAGCATTGGTGTATGCAGCTCGCCGTCAAGAGGAGGGCGACGCACCTGACGTCATAACTGGTACTTTTTGGTTTCTAGTGTGCCGTATACTGCTTTGGTGGATATTGGATCTACTCATTTCTATGTTGCATGTTCCATATCTGGGTCATTGGGTGTGCACTCTGAGAAGATTGTGAGTGGGGTATCTGTACTAAGTCCTTTGGGTCACTCGGTTAGGGTAGACAAACTGTATACGGATGTGCCCTTAGAAACTCAAGGTAAGATTTTTCTTGGAGATCTGATAGAGTTGCCGTTTGAAGAGTTTGACCTCATTCTGGGAATGGACTGGCTAGTTAAGCATAACGTGACTTTGGATTGTGCTGCTAAGCGAATGGTGCTAAGGACCACGGAGGGTGAGGAGGTTATGATGATAGGAGAGCGAAGGGACTATTTGTCCAATGTGGTGTAAGCTTTGAGAGCCGAAAAGTGGATTCGGAAAGGTTGTGAGGCCTATTTGGCATTTGTAAGTCAGTCGGAAGCTAAGGGACTGACAGTGGATAAGGTTAGGACAGTAAAAGAGTTCCAAGATATTTTTTCGGAGGAGCTTCTAGGGTTGCCTCCAAACCGGGAGGTCGAGTTTAGAATTGACTTGTTGCCTGGAACGGCGCCAGTATCCATCGCACCGTATAGGATGGCATCGAAGGAGTTAGTAGAGCTGAAAGCTCAAATTCAAGAGTTGTTGGATAGGGGCTTCATTAGGCCAAGTGTGTCTCTATGGGGAGCACCGGTGCTATTCGTGAAAAATAAGGATGGGACGATACGGATGTGTATCGATTATCGCCAGTTGAACAAACTGACGATTAAGAATAAGTATCCACTACCAAGGATTGACGATTTGTTCGACTAGCTTAGAGGAGCTTCTGTATTTTCCAAGATCGACCTTCGATCTGGATATCATCAGTTAAGGGTCAAAGAGGCAGATATTCATAAGACAGCATTCCGAACTCGGTATGCTCATTACAAGTTTCTGGTTATGCCATTTGGACTGACAAATGCTCCTGTAGCATTTATGGATCTGGTGAATCGTGTGTTCTAACCATTTTTGGATCGGTTCGTAGTCGTCTTTATTGACAATATCCTGGTATATTCTAAAACGGAAGCGAAACATGATGAGCATCTTCGCATTGTTCTGCAAGTGTTAAGAGAGAAGGAACTCTATGCGAAGTTCAGCAAGTGTGAATTCTGGCTGAGGGAGGTAACCTTCTTAGGACTTGTGGTCTCTGCTGAGGGGATTAAGGTGGACCCTCGTAAGATTGAAGCAATTCTGGAATGGAAGCCACCTAGGTCGGTGTCAAAAATTTAAAGTTTCCTAGGCTTGGCAGGATACTATAGAAGGTTTGTGGAAGGTTTTTCTGTGATGGCAGCACCTCTGACGAAACTCATAAGGAAAGGAGTACCGTTTGTATGGACTGAGAAGCAGCAGAAAGCTTTTAAGAAGTTGAAGAAAGTTTTGACTAAAGCACCTATGTTAATTCAACCAGAATCTGGGAAGGATTTTACTGTGTACAGTGATGCATCACACGTAGGTTTGGGTTGTGTGTTGATGCAAGAGGGTAAGGTGGTTGCTTATGCATCACGACAGCTTAAGCTTCACGAAAGGAACTATACTACTCATGATTTGGAGTTAGCAGCAGTGATCTTTGCACTTAAGATTTGGAGACATTACTTGTACGGAGAAAGGTGTATTATATACACAGACCATAAGAGTCTTAAGTATTTGTTGACTTAGAAGGAGCTGAACCTTAGGCAAAGGAGATGGATTGAGTTGCTTAAGGATTATGACTGTTAGATCGAGTATCACCCAGGCAAGGCTAATGTAGTAGCCGATGCTCTAAGTCGTAAAGCTGTATCTAATCTGAGAGCAATGTTTGCTCACCTAAGTCTATATGATGATGGAAGTCTGTTCGCTAAATTGCGAGTAAGGCCAATCTGGGTGGACCAGATTAAGGAAAAGCAGTTGGAAGATGAGTCTTTGGTCGCTCGTTTTCAACAAGTTGAGGAAGGGGAAACTTCTGAGTTTGGATTGAATAGCGAAGGAGTTTTGTGCTTCCAGCGAAGAATTTGTGTTCTGAAGGACTCTGGCTTGAGACAGTCAATATTGAAGGAAGCTCATGGGGGACTTTGTGCCATGCATCCTGGAGGGAATAAGTTGTATCACGACTTGCGAGAACTGTACTGGTGGCCTGGGCTTAAACGAGAAGTAACGTAATTCGTAGGGAAATGTCTGACATGCCAGCAAGTGAAAGCTGAGCATCAATTACCTTCTGGATTGTTACAGCTAGTAAAGATACCACTTTGGAAGTAGGAGAGGGTAACCATGGACTTTGTGAGTGGGCTACCCTTGACACCATCGAAAAAAGACTCGATATGGGTGATTGTGGATAGGTTGACCAAATCGACCCATTTTATACCTGTTCGCACTGACTTTTCACTTCAGAGGTTAGCCAAGTTGTATGTAGCGGAGATTGTGCAACTTCATGGTGTCCTAGTTTCGATTATCTCTGACCGAGATCCTAGATTCACATCTCGATTTTGGCAAAAGCTATATGAGGCATTGGGGACGCGATTGAACTTTAGTACGACTGTCCATCCCCAAACTGATGGTCAGTCGGAAAGGGTTATTCAGATTCTGGAGGACATGTTGAGGGGATGTGTTATTGACTTCCAAGGGAGTTGGGAGGATTACTTTCCGTTGGCGGAATTTATGTACAATAACAGTTATCAGGCGAGTATTCGAATGGCACCATATGAAGCATTGTATGGACGAAGGTGTTGTACACCTAGTTGTTGGACCAAACTAGGAGAACGACAAGTTCTTGGACCCGAATTGGTGGCAGATACTGAGGATAAGGTCAAGTTGATTAGAAACCGGTTGAAGGAAGCATCCGATAGGCAAAAGTCATATGCAGATTTGAAGCGTAAGGAGATTGAGTACTCAGTACATTATATGGTCTTCTTAAAGGTTTCTCCTTGGAAGAAGATACTAAGGTTTGGTAAGAAGGGCAAGTTGAGTCCACAGTTCATTGGGCCTTATCGGGTTTTGAAGCGAGTAGGCCCAGTGGCTTATCAGTTGGAATTGCCTCTAGAGTTAGACAGGATTCACGATGTGTTTCACGTCTCCATGTTAGGCATTATCGTTCTGACCCTGCTCATGTCGTGCCGGTTGCAGAAATTCAGGTGCAAACTGATTTGACCTTTGAGGAGGAGCCTGTGCAAATATTGGATTGAGATGTTAAGGTTCTGAGAAGGAAATCTGTCCCATTAGTAAAGGTGCTTTGGCGTAACCATGGCAGAGAGGAAGCTACTTGGGAGCCAGAAGAGGCGATGCAACAGCAATACCCTCATCTGTTTGGATCAGGTAAATTTCGAGGACGATATTTCTTTAAGGAGGGTGGAGTTGTAACGCCCTAATTTTTGAGAATTCTAAAAATGATGGCAAAATTTAAAATTTTCTGTGCTTTGTCTGCTAGGTGTAGGTTTAACTATGTTAGTGGGCCTCTAGAAGGCCCAAGCTTAAGTTAAAACCCGATAATTTTAGTTAATTTTAATTCCATAAGAAAAAGGGGTTCTGGTAAGCTGGGCTTTTAAGTATTAATTGTGTAAAATAAAACACAAGGAAGTAGGTGGCAAAGTGGCATGTGACGCCACTGGGAAGGCTATAAAAGTGGCGTGTGGATGTTAGGGAGGACCCAGGTTCAAATCACAATGAAAGCATATTAAGGGAATTAATTTTTATGTACAGAAAAGGGAAGTAATGGAACTCAAGTAAAAGTCTGTCAGGAGTAGTTTGAATTGCTCAGGAGATTGAGCAAGGAGAGGATAAGGGAGAGAATTTAGGAGCTGATTAGAGAGAGCAGAGTTGCCCGAATGGTGGACTCTTGAGGAGCAAGAGTTGGCCGGCCAAGGGTTTCATTAGAGGGAAACATTCGGGTAGGTCATATTACAGTTATAAATTCGGCAGATGGGGTAGGTGGTGCCATTTACCATTCATCCTCTACTTTTTCCTCTCTCCTCTCTTCATCTACTTTCTTTTTCTTCTTCTTTCCTCCATAGCCGAATTTTCCTACCATCCTGTTCATCTCCATCTTTTATCAGTTGTTTCTAAACCCTTATAACCGTTCGCCATAAAAGCCAAAATCCCGAAAGCCATATTTCTCTTTGTGCCAAATTCTTATAGCCAAAACCCTTTACTTCTCTTCATCATTCTTTACCGATTCTTTAGTCCTCTAAACCCTAAGTGTCTATCGACAAAGCCATTACAAATCTTCATCTTTTCTTCACTGATACAAAAAGCCAAAAACGCATAGCCATAGGGACATAGCCGAATTCTAAAGATCACTGAAGGCTCGACTTTTGTTATCATTTGAGGGCTTAGAACTGCATCAGAATCGAGTAGGAATTAAGGGGAATCTTTGACTAAAAGAATTGGTGGTAAGTCTTTCCAACATTAGTCTTTCTTTCGTAGTTTAGAAAAGCCGAAACCCCTAAAGGTTAGGGAGGCTGTCTATTTGGACTTGTAGCCCTAAGGGGTTGTGGTAACTGTTCTACTTTGATAATGGTGTGATTTAGAGGCTGCTGATCAAGGGCTTGGACAAGTGGAACGATCAGTTCTTGATCTAGTCACTACTTTCGACAAAAGTAGGATCACTAGTGCCTAAGGAGAGGTTCGCCGAATATGGTAAGTGGTTAATCTGAAGTTCATTTCGGTAGTTAGAATTAACATGGTAGTAATATAATTGTAGGCAGTTCCTGCGTGGTCCTCGTCAACAAAACATCATAAAACAGGTGTGTAACTGACACCCTCTCATAGACTAGATCGGCAAAAGCCGAAATGCCAAAAGGTCAATATTTTGGGAACTTGCGAGTGTGCGAATGCTCGTGAGATAAATGGGCTAATAATTCTAGTAATCTGAAATGATAAAACTGCAGTACGCGCGATTTCGTGCATTATTGATATTTTGGGCTTAATGGGCCAAAAATCGGTTAATGGGCCAACGAGCCCAATTCGGTAAGTATGTGCGGTAAGTGTTTCTGATTGCACATAAATGGTAGAAATATGCATGAAAACCCTAAAATAGCTAAATTACAAGAATACCCCTTTGTATGGAAAATTACCATGATACCCCTAAGTGTAAAATGACCTTTATACCCCTAGGGTTAATTTTGTCTGAAAAGCATGATGATCTGAATCTGTATGATGTATGCCATAATTGTATATCTGTGCATGGGGACATGGGTTATATTATGGAGGAAGCGTCCTGGTGGCTATGCCACAAATTATTTGTTTCAGTGGCTCGCCACATATACTCTGCTTCGGTGGCTCTGCCACGATTATACATTCTCGTGACTCTTTCACACTACTCGCTCGCAGCCACCATGCCGCAAATTTCTCATGGCGTGTAGCGTTGGGTGGGTCGAGTAGTCTCCCCACATGGTGAAAGGATGGTATGGGGGTGCATATGGTTGGATATGGGTTGGGTTTAGCATAAGCATGTAATATCTGTTCTGATCTGTTATGGGCCTATGGGCTTTATTCTGAATTTTGTTCTGGGCTAAGGCCAACTAATTCTGTTTCTGTGGTTTGAGCTGATATAGGCTATGGTTGGGTTAATTTACACACTGAGTTTCCCCAAACTCACCCCTTTATTTTCATCCTCGCAGGTGATCCCCAACCATAGTGGGCTTGGAGCCGTGAGGGATTCGGAGTGGCCACATGTTTCTGCAAACTTGGTTTCTTTCTAGTGAACTGGACTTCATTTTATTTTGTGTTTGAGGTTTTGGGTTTTTACTTGTAATAAGGCCGCTTTATTATTTTTATGGTTTTGATTTATATTTTATTATGATGGATATGGTTTACATTAACCATCGAATTGATTAGCTTTAGGGCGCGATTTCAAAAATAATAATTGATTTCAAAATATCACGACTATAAGCAAGACTTCCACTATGAAAATGCTTTCCAAAGTTAGTCACTTTTTCTTAAACGGACTTAATCAAATTGTTTTTCTAAAAATATACACGACGTTAAAGTGTGGCAATGGCGGTGTGCATGTCTAGGATTGGATCCGAAGGGAGCCTGGTACTTAAGCAGTCCGACGGACTCACCTCCTATTTTCCGGTTTCCTACCTAGTGCACAGCTTCCATTCACTTTAACCTATTTTGGAAGTATCTTTTAAGACACCAAGTAAGCTTTCTAAACTAAGCAATACACAATGTTTTGAACGCTTTGATGTGGTACGTCAGATCTGGTCGTAACGTCTAGGCCAGGTTTGGGGTGTTACACCTATATCATGGCCCAGAGCCAAATCAAGATATAATTCGCACCCGAAGTGCCGATATCGTGGCTCGAAGCCAACACAATAACCTAATGACATGTCACTAGCATCCTAAACTATTCCTAAGGTACAACCGGGATTTCACGCTTGTCGAATCATCGTCGAATCATGCTATATCAAAGCATATAAAATACAATTATAAATAAGCTTATTGCATACAAACTTACCTCAGATGTTAAAATGGCAAATCGAGTCGATTAGTCAATAACTTTATCTTTTCCCCGATCCAAGTCCGTATTTCTTCTTTCTTGATCTAAATATATTTAAAATTAATTTATTTAATCAACCATTCATTCAATTTAGTCCAAAACATACATTTAGGCCTATTTACACATGAGCCCCTAAACTTTCACACTTTTAACAATTTAGTCCTTATTTCACAAAACACAAAATTCACGCAATTCAACAAAACCCTTGCTTGGTCAAATTATATATGGGTCCCTAGAGCCCAAAAATTTCATTTATTTCACATTTCAACCACACAATTTGCACATTTCACAATCTAATCCATATTGTGCATTTCTATCAAAAATCATTTTACAAAACATGAAAATCTATCATCAAGCTTTCATATTTCATCTTCAAACACAAAGGAACACATAAATTCAACAATGGAAATTCTCAAAATCTTTAACAGTTTCAAAATTAAAGGTACAGGCTAGCTAGAATACGAAGCAACGATCTCAAAAACGTAAAAATCATCAAAAACTAAGCTAAAAGAACTTACCAATTAACCTTGCAAGTGCTGAACCTTAAAACTCAATCAAAGGCTTTCTTCTTCATCAATATTCAGCCAAAAGAGAGAAAAGATGGACAAAAATTCACTTTGTTTTTATTAATATAACATTTATTAACTATTTTACCATTTTACCTTAAAATTAATACAATTTCATTTATGCCAAACCATTAACATCCACTAACCAACTAATGGTATATTTAAAACTTCAAAGTTATATAGCTATTTGACATCATTAGCTAATAGAATAGGACTTTTATGATTTACGAGATTTAGTCCTTTTTATCGAATTAACCATTCAAATAGTAAAATTAGCTCATAAAATTTTCACACATATCAAATAACATGCTGTAAATATCGAAAATAATATCAAAATAATTTTGCAACATTAGATTTGTTGTTTTGAAACCACTGTTTTGATTTAGCTAAAAACAGGCTGTTACATATGCCATACGGCCAAGCCACACGCCCGTGTGATAGGCCGTGTGAAGCTACTGACTTGATTTCTAAGTAAGTATCAAGGGACACACAGGTGTATCACCTAGCCGTGTGTGATACACGGCTGAGACACACACCCATGTTTTTGCCCGTGTGGACAAAAATAGGCTATTTCCAAGCCATCTTTCTCACCCAAACTTGCATTCAACAACACATACCAATTAGCTTAAAACCATATCATCAATAGGCATTCAAATCAATCTCAACCAAGCCCAAATCATGCTATACTAATACCAACAACCATAATGCTCATAATATCATAATTTGTCACATCAAAAGATACCAATATCACCTTCAAGAATTCACCTAATTGGTCACTTTCATATATGAATTGTTTTGCCTAATACTTAACATGCTAAATCATTCTCAATTTCAACCATTTGCTACCTTCATTACCAATTCTCAATGAGGCATTCACAAAGCAAATATAAACCAAATATCAAAGGGCCATTTACACATATATACATACCAAGTATACCAAAATAAGCCAAATCACATGGCTATACATATAACCAAAACATACACCATTTACAAGCCAAATCAATTGGCTATATACATTACAAACATATAAGCCATATTAACCACAACACCTATACATGCCATATAACCAATTACACATGTTCAAAAGTACCAAAACAACGGCTAGAAAGTGTGATGAGATCTTCGACAACTCCCAATCCGAGCAAGCGTCGAAAACACTATAAAACATAAAAAAGTAAACAAAGTAAGCTATTAAGCTTAGTAAGGTCATATAGCAATAAACACAACTTACCATATGAACACAATTTAAGTAATCAAACATATCATAATATAACTCATATTGATCCACAAACCTATCACATATTCATTTATAAGGTTAGATATGAAATTCACAAGTTTCATAGACTCAAAGCTTATATGATTCACATACATACCTATTATGATACGTACCAATCACTTATTCTTTCATACCATCAATATACCCATTGAACCATTTGGAATAATATCAAATACTTGGGAATCTCGCACCCTAAGTGCCAATACATGGTCGAAACCATCTCAATCTCATATCTCATATGTACATGCTCATCTCGAGCTATCACCAGGTTTGCTCACACAAGTTGACGGTCAAGACATAGCTATACGGTGTTGCTCACACAAGCTGATGAGCAATCGCAACACATGCCAAAAAACTCAGCCACAGATAGAACATACAGACTAGCACCCAAAACAGAATAACCCTTAATGAAATGTCACTTGTATCCTATCTATTCCTAAGGTTCAACTGAGATTTCACACATCACCAAATCTTTGTCGAATATTTCAGTGAAGTCGTATTTATCAATAATGTAATAATAAAACATTTCAAACACAATTACATTAATGTTTATTAACATACGAACTTACCTCAATCACAAAAACGACGTAATAGGATCGATTAGTCCAAAACTTTATCTTTCTCTCGATCTAGATCCGTACGAGGCTTAACTTGATCTAAATAATCAAATTCAATCCATTCAGTATTCATTCTATTCAATTCAAATCAAAATACATATTTTAGCAAATTTACACTTTTACCCCTTATATTTTATCATCTTTACAACTTAGTCCCTCGCTCATAACATGAAAAATTCATGCAATTCCATTTCAACCCATACTAGCCGAATTCTATATAGACTTATAGAAGCCCAAAATTTTCATTATTTCACACATTTCCCCATTAATTTTACACATTTTTACAAATAAATCCCTAATTTGCAATTTTAACTAAAATCACTTAACATATGTTGTTTATCTAACAACAACCATTCATTTTCTATCATAAAACATCAAAAAAACAACACATTCATCAATGGTAAAACCCTATACTTTTAACAGCTTTGCAATTTAGTCCCTGGGCTAGCTAGATTAAGCTACAACGACTCTAAAAACATAAAAATCATTAAAAACGGAATGAAAAATTGATTACATGCACAAGGTAGTCTAGCCGAACCTTTAAAGCACCAAAAATGGTGTTTTATTTCTGCAAAAATCTGTGGAAAACTAAGTGAGAAAGATGATACCAAAATTTGTTTTGTTTTACTTAATTTATTTATTAAATTACTTTATTAACCTTTAGCTTAAAACTTGAAAATCATCTAATTTATGTCCATAATTGTCCACTCATGATATTAGTGGTCTCATTACAACATAAATCCCTTAATTATTTAATTTCATAGTCATTTAGTACCTTTAACTTATAGAACTTTAATTTTGTACTTTATGTAATTTTGTCCTTTTTATCGAATTGAGCATACAAACTATTAAATTTCTTAACGACATTTTCATATGAATCTATTAACATGTTGTAGACACTAAAATAATAAGAAAATAAATATTTTAATCCCAGATTTGTGGTTCCAAAACTATTGTTCTGATTTGACTAAAAACGAGCTGTTACAGAGACTCATTCTAGTATGGTGCCATAGCGTCTTTCAACTATGGTCTTAATCATTACCTTCAAGCCAACAAACTGGATTCATATATAAACATTTACATATTAAATAATCGAAGCAACAATTAATTGATTTAATCAAGTAACGAACTTACTTGGCTAAATTGCAGAAATGACTAAGTATAAGGGCTATTTGGTAATTTTCTCTTCTCCTCGATTTTTCGTTCGTTCTTGATCTAAACTAAAAATTTCATTATACTCCTTAATTTAGATAGCAAAACCAATTCATTTTATGCACTTTAGTCCTTTTTGACATTTTAATAAAATTTCTCTCAACTTTTCCTTTTTATTCAATTTAGTCCCTATGTCCTAATCATGAAAATAAACTAATTTTATTGAAAACTCATACCAACTAAATGCTCATAGCTTCCATTACAACCCATATTTGTAACAATTTCACATCAAGTCCTTGTATTTTTACTATTTCAACAATTTAATCATTAATCGTTAAATTCATCAAAAATCACTTAACAAAATACCTATAAATAGCAAATAATACTCCCATTTCATCATTTAACATCTAAAATCCCAAAGATTCATCAATGGACACATTTAAAATCTTCAACAGTTTCAAAAACAAAGGTACGGACTAGCTGGACCTAGTTGCAACGATCTTAAAAACATAAAAATTAAAAGAAACAGGTGAAAAATGGCTTACCATGCATAAAGTGAAGCATGGCTGAACCTTGGTTCTTCTTGCCATGGTGCTTCTATGATGAACAAAACATTTGAAGAAGAAAACATTATGTTTTCTTATTTTATTAACCTTTTTCTTTATTTTAATAAGAAAATAACTTATAAAATATATAAAATTTAAAGAATTTAAAACTTAAACTGTCCACCATATTAAGAATGGGTAATCTATCCATTAAGTCCATTCAGTTATGTTTCTTTAATCAATTAACACCTTTAATCTAATAGTGGTTAACTTTTTCAACATTACGATTTAGTCCTTTCTGCTTAATTAACTATCCAAACATTAAAATTTCTTAACGAAACTTTAATACAACCTTCATAACACTCCATAAATATTTATAAAAATATCTATCACCTGGTTTACAGAAACAAGGCCCCGATATGTCATTTTCTAAAACCACTTGACTTTAGGGTCTTACCACTTAAACCTATTTGTTCATTCGAAAAGCATAAATTGTCAATTCAAAATTTATTTTAGTACCATGTTTGACTAAGAAATATTAAAAAATAGTATTTACTAACTTACTCATCGAATTTGTGGCCTCAAAACCACTGCTTTTGACACCACTGAAAAACAGGCTGTTACAGCTCTCCCCCCTTACAAAAATTTCGTCTTCAAAATTCCGCACCTAATAAAAGCCATCAAATTGAGTCTTTCTTTCACCTTTTCAATGGTAGTCCATAAAATTAATCAATCATAACTTGCCTCTAATCAAAAATCATATCAGAACTTGATACTATACCTTGACTTTACTGAACAACTAGGATGCTCTCTTGTCATAACTTTATCATTAGTAGCACAATTACCAAGAAATTACCAGCTATTATCTGTCAGAACATAATCGAAAAACCCAGATTATAAGATTTTAGGCACATTAGACAATTCATAGCGTTCCGCTAAAGTTTGAAATTTTCATAAAAGAATCTAATTGATGTGCAACACCCCTCACCGATATTCAACGTCGGAATAGGGTTACGGAGCATTAACAAACTTATAAAATAGTTAAACATTCATTTAGCATACATTTTCACAATTCATGCATTCATCATTCAATCTTAATCAATTTGTCCCTAATACAAGCCTTCAAGGCCCAAAATAGGGGACACACGACCGTATGGCCTGGCCGTGTCTCTCACATATCCACCAGACACACCCGTGTCATAAGCCGTGTGGACATTCGAAATGGAAGCATGTGGCCTTGTCCTAGCCCGTGTCTGACCCCGTGTAACTCTCTGAACTAGTCACACAGCCAACACACATGCCCATGTGCCCTAAAAATGGCCATACACGCCCGTGTGCCAGGCCGTGTGCTAGGCCGTGCCAAACCTGTAGGGTATACTGACTTATGCCACACGACCAAGTCACACGCCCGTGTGTGAGGCCGTGTGGAGCATACTGCCTTGATTTTAATTTCAACACCAAGGTACACAAGGCCATGTAATATAACCGTGTGTCACACACGGCTGAGACACACGCCCGTGTCGCTACCTGTGTGGACAAAAATAAGCTATTTACCAAGCCATTTTGCCACCCAAACTTGCATATACCTACTCCACATCAATTATCACCAAAACATAGCATATCTAATCATCTAAATCAACCAATTCAAACATAAATCCCGTACATTCCATACTTCCATTTTACATATACACAAATCACCAAAACATACCCTACAAATTGTACAAACTTTACTTCCTTAAATTATCAAAAATGGCTACACTCAAAGATGCGATATCAAGCCTAATTTCATAAGCATACCGTTATCTCTAACTCAACCATTTGATACTCATAATACCTATAGCCATCAAGCATCACACAACTATCATATAACTCATATCACAAAGCATAAACACATATATCAATACATGATTCAACCATACCAAAATAACTCCAATTAAGCCATCACTTATGGCTATATATACAAAACAAAACATATATACTTACAAGCCAATTCAAATGGCCAAAAATCATTACCAAAACATAACTAACATGGCCAAAGTCCCTATACATGCCATATACTCAAAATACCAATGTTCATAGGTACCAAGTGATAGGTGGATAGTGTGAAGCGATCTCCAACAATCCCCGAATCCGAGCTAGCTTGATAACATTATAAAAAACGAGAAAATAAACAAAGTAAGCTATATAGCTTAGTAAGCTCGTATACAATAAACTTAATTCAATCTCAAGATTATAAAACAATAATTTAAATATATCAACATTTACCATATATTAGCTAACAAACCTTTCATATACACAATTATGATACTAATCACATTCTTCACAAGATTCTTCAAACGAACAGTTATACATGTTATGTACGTACCTGTACCATCTCATACCATTCTCATACTCAATCACATCTTTCATTTGCACTTTGAACCATTCAGAATAAAAGTCGGATACTCAAGAGTCTCGCACATTAAATACCTATACCATGCCCCAAAGCTGAATCTAGGTAGCTTATATACGAAATACTGATATCATGGCCTGAAGCCAAATTAGCCGATATTTATGGCCCGAAGCCAAATCGGTATAACTCGCACCTGAAGTGCTAATATCATGGCCCGAAGCTAACTCAATATATTCTCTAATAACATGTTACTAGTATCCTAAACTATTCCTAAGGTTTAACCGTGATTTCGAATGTCGAAACGTCGTTGAATCACTATCCAACATATCCATATTCTCATATTCACAATATATGCAATATCAAAGCATATAAATTACATTTGTATTAAAACTTATAATATATGAACTTACCATCGGATGTGAAGATGACAAAATAGGTCGATTAGTCGATAACTTTAGTTTTCCCCCGATCTAGATCTGAATTTCGCTTTTCTTGATCTAAGTATATTCAAAATTAACTTATTTAATAACCTCTCTATTCAATTTAATCCAAAACACACATTTAAGCACATTTACATATTTTCCCCTAATGTTTCACCATTTTTACACTTTAGTGCCTAGGCTCGTAAAATAAAATTCGTTCAATTTCATCACAACCTAAGCCTAGCGGAATTACTACTATAGCCCTAGCAGCCCATTTTTTCAGTTATTTCACATTTTAACCAATAAATTTCCACATTTCACAATTTAATCCTTAATTTGCATTTTCAATAAAAATCACTTAACAAGACTTGTACATTTATCAACAAGCATTCATAATCCATCAAGAAACTTCAAAACACATGCTTATTCATCAATGGCAACATCTAAAATCTTTAACAGTTTTTCAAATTAGTCTCTGGGCTAGCTAGACCTAGCTGCAACAATATCAAAAATGTAGAAATCATTAAAAACGGGACAAAATTTACTCACCAATTGAGCTTCCAAAGTAGCCGAACTCTAACTCATTCCCATGGCTATTTCTTCTTCTCAAAATCAGTTGAAAACATTAAAGATGACAACCTTTTAATTTGTTTTATTTATTTTTACTTAAATTAACCAAATTACTAAATTAACCTTATTACTTAATCAAATTTCAGTAATACCAAGCCATTATCATTCTGCTCACACAAGCTGAAAGTTAAGACGTAGCGATACGGTGTTGCTTACACAAGCTGATGAGTAACCGCAACACATGCCAAAAAACTCAGCCACCGATAGAACGTGCAGACTAGCACCTAAAACACAATAACCCCTAATGACATGTCATTTGTATCCTATCTATTCCTAAGGTTCAACCGAGATTTCACACGTCGCCAAATCTTTGTCGAATATTTTTGTGAAGTCGTATTTACCAATAATGTAATAATAAAACATTTAAAACATAATTACATTAATGTTTATTAACATACAAACTTACCTCGATCACAAAAACGACGTAATAGGATCGATTAGTCCAAAACTTTATCTTTCCCTCGATCTAGATCCGTACGAGGCTTAACTTGATCTAAATAATCAAATTCAATCCATTCAGTATTCATTCTATTCAATTCAACCCAAAATACATATTTTAGCAAATGTACACTTTTACCCCTTATATTTTATCATCTTTACAATTTAGTCCCTAGCTCATAAAATGAAAAATTCATGCAATTCTATTTCAACCCATACTAGCTGAATTCTATATAGGCTTATAGAAGCCCAAAATTTTTATTATTTTACACATTTCACCATGAATTTTACACATTTTACAAATAAATCCCTAATTTGGAACTTCAACCAAAATCACTTAACAAATGTTGTTTATCTAACAACAACCATTCATTTTCTATCATGAAACATCAAAACACATATACATTCATCAATGGTAAAACCCTAGACTTTTAACAGTTTTACAAATTCGTCCCTGAGCTAGCTAGATTAAGTTACAACGACTCCAAAAACATAAAAATCATTAAAAACGGAATGAAAATTGCTTACATGCACAAGGTAGTCTAGCCGAACCTTTAAAGCACCAAAAATGGTGTTTTCTTTCTCCAAAAATTGGTGGAAAACTAAGTGAGAAAGATGATACCAAAATTTGTTTTGTTTTACTTAATTTATTTATTAAATTACTTTATTAACCTTTAGCTAAAAACTTGAAAATCATCTAATTTATGTCCATAATTGCCCACTCATGCTATTAGTGGTCTAAATACAACATAAATCCATTAATTATTTAATTTCATAGCCATTTATGACCTTTAACTTATAGAACTCTAATTTTGTACTTTATGCAATTTTGTCCTTTTTATCGAATTGAGCATGCAAACTATTAAATTTCTTAACGAAATTTTCATATGAATCTATTAACATGCTGTAGACACTAAAATAATAATAAAATAAATATTTCAACCTCGAATTTGTGGTTCCAAAACCACTATTTCGATTTGACTAAAAACGAGTTGTTACAGAGACTCGTTTCTAGTATGGTGCCATAGCGTCTTTCAACTACGGTCTTAATCATTTCCTTTAAGCCAACAAACTGGATTCATATATAAACATTTACATATTAAACAATCGAAGCAACACTTAATTGATTTAATCAAGTTACGAACTTACTTGCTAAATTGTAGAAATGACTAAGTATTAGGGCTATTTGGTAATTTTCTCTTCTCCTCAATTTTTCGCTCGTTCTTGATCTAAATTAACAATTTCATTCTAATCATTAATTTAGATAGCAAAACCAATTCATTTTATGCACTTTAGTCCTTTTTGACATTTTAATAAAATTGCCCTCAACTTTTCCTTTTTATTCAATTTAGTCCCTATGTCCTAATCGTGCAAATAAAATAATTTTATTGAAAACCCATGCCAACTAAATGTTCATAGCTTCCATTACAACCCATATTTGTAACAATTTCACATCAAGTCCTTGTATTTTTACTATTTCAATAATTTAATCATTAATCGTTAAATTCGTCAAAAATTACTTAACAAAATACATATAAATAGCAAATAATACTTCAAATTCATCATTTAACATTTAAAATCACAAAGATTCACCAATGGCAACATTCAAAATCTTTAACAGTTTCAAAAACGAAGGTACAAACTAGCTCGACCTTGTTGCAACGATCTTAAAAACATAAAAATTAAAAGAAACAGGTGAAAAATGGCTTACCACGCATAAAGTGAAGCATGGCTGAACCTTGGTTCTTCTTGCCATGGTGCTTCTATGATGAACAAAACATTTGAAGAAGAAAACATTATGTTTTTTTATTTTATTAACCTTTTTCTTTATTTTAATAAGAAAATAACTTATAAAATATATAAAATTTAAAGAATTTAAAACTTAAACCGTCCACCATATTAAGAATGGGTAATTTATCCATTAAGTCCATTCAGTTATGTTTCTTTAATCAATTAACACCTTTAATCTAATAGTGGTTAACTTTTTCAACATTACGATTTAGTCCTTTCTGCTTAATTAACTATCCAAACATTAAAATTTCGTAACAAAACTTTAATACAACCTTCATAACACTCCATAAATATTTATAAAAATATCTATCACCTGGTTTATAGAAACAAGGTCCCGATATGTCATTTTCTAAAACCACTTGACTTTAGGTTCTTACCACTTAAACCTATTTGTTCATTCGAAAAGCATAAATTGTCAATTCAAAATTTATTTTAATACCATGTTTGACTAAGAAATATTAAACAATAGTATTTACAAACTTACTCATCGAATTTGTGGCCTCAAAACCACTGCTTTTGACACCACTGAAGAACAGGCTGTTACATCTCTCCCCCCTTACAAAAATTTCGTCCTCAAAATTTCGGACCTAATAAAAGCCATCAAATTGAGACTTTCTTTCACCTTTTCAATGGTAGTCCATAAAAATAATAAATCATAACTTGCCTCTAATCAAAAATCATATTAGAACTTGATACTATACCTTGACTTTACTGAACAACTAGGATGCTCTCTTGTCATAACTTTATCATTAGTAGCACAATTACTGAGAAATTACCAGCAACTATCTATCAAAACATAACCGAAAAACCCAAATATAAGATTTTAGGCACATTAGACAATTCATAGCGCTTCACTAAAGATTGAAATTTTCATAACAAAATCTAATTGATGTGTAACACCCCTCACCCGTATTCAATGCCGGAATAGGGTTACGGAGCATTAATAGACTAATAAAATAATTAAACATTAATTTAGCATACATTTTCACAATTCATGCATTCATCATTCAATCTCAATTAATTTGTCCCTAATACAAGCCTTCGAGGCTCTAAACATATATTGAGAGTGATTCAGGACTAAACCGATAACTTAGGAAACTTTACGAAACCTCGAAAATTTTCTCAAAATAGGGGACACACGACCGTATGGCCCGGCCGTGTCTCTCACACGTCCACTAGACACGCCCGTGTCACAAACATGTGGACATTCAAAATAGGAGCACATGGCCTTGTCCCAGCTCGTGTCTGACCCCGTATAACTCTCTGACTTAGGTCACATGGCCAACACACACCCCCATGTGCCCTAAAAATTTCCATACACACCCATGTTCCAAGCCGTGTGCTAGGCCGTGCAAAACTTGTAGGCTATACTGACTTATGCCACACGACCAAGTCACACGACCAAGTCACACGCCCGTGTGTGAGGCCGTGTGGAGTATACTGCCTTGATTTTAGTTTTAACACCAAGGTACACAAGGCTGTGTAACATAACCGTGTGTCACACACGGTCGAGAAACACGCCCGTGTCTCTGCCCATGTGGACAAAAATAGGCTATTTACTAAGCCATTTTGTCTCCAAAACTTGCATATACCTACTCCACATCAATTATCACCAAAACATAGCATATCTAATCATCTAAACCAACCAATTCAAACATAAATCCCTCATATTCCATACTTCTATTTTACATATCCACAAATCACCAAAATATACCCTATGATTTGTACAAACTTTACTTCCTTAAATCATCAAAAATTGCTACATTCAAATATGCAATATCAAGCCTAATTTCATAAGCATACCGTTATCTTTAACTCAACCATTTGATACTCATAATACCTATAGCCATCAAGCATCACACAATTATCATATAACTCATATCACTAAGCATAAACACATATATCAATACATGATTCAACCATACCAAAATAACTCCAATTAAGCCATCATTCATGGCTATATAGACAAACCAAAACATATACATTTACAAGCCAATTCAAATGGCCAAAAATCATTGCCAAAACATAACCAACATGACCAAAGTCCCTATACATGCGATATACTCAAAATACCAAAGTTCATAGCTACCAAGTGATAGGTGGATAGTACGAAGTGATCTCCAACAATCCCCGAATCTGAGCTAGCTTGATAACATTATAAAACATGGGAAAATAAACAAAGTAAACCATATAGCTTAGTAAGATCGTATACGATAAACTTAATTCAATCTCAAGATTATAAAACAACAATTTAAATATATCAACATTGGGCATGTATTATCTAACAAACCTTTCATATACACAATTATGATATCAATCACATTCTTCACAAGATTCTTCGAACCAAAACTTATACATGTTACGTACATACCTGAACCATCTCATATCATTCTCATACTCAATCACATCTTTCATTTACTCGTTGAACCATTCGAAATAGAAGTCAGATACTCAAGAGTCTCGCACATTAAGTGCCTATACCATGGCCCAAAGTCGAATCAAGTTAGCTTATATCTGAACTACTGATATCATGGCCTGAAGCCAAATTAGCCAATATTCATGGCTCGAAGCCAAATCGGTATAACGCGCACCTGAAGTGCTAATATCATGTCCCGAAGCCAACTCAATATATTCTCTAATGAAATGTCACTAGTATCCTAAACTATTCCTAAGGTTCAACCACGATTTTGAATGTCGAAACATTGTTAAATCACTATCGAACATATCCATATTCTCATATTCACAATATATTCAATATAAAAGCGTATAAATTACGTTTGTATTAAAACTTATAATATACGAACTTACCATCGAATGTGAAAATGACGAAATAGGTCGATTAGTCGATAACTTTAGTTTTCCCCCAATCTAGATCCGAATTTCACTTTTCTTGATCTAAATATATTCAAAATTAACTTATTCAATAATCTCTCTATTCAATTTAATCCAAAACACACATTTAAGCACATTTACACATTTACCCCTAATGTTTCACCACTTTTACAATTTAGTCCCTAGGTTCGTAAAATAAAATTCATTCAATTTCATCACAACCAGAGCCTAAAGGAATTACTATTATACCCATAGTAGCCCATATTTTTCATTTATTTCATATTTTAACCAATAAATTTCCACATTTCATAATTTAATCCTTAATTTTCATTTTCACTGAAAATCACTTAACAAAACTTGTACATTTATCAACAAGCATTCATAATCCATCAAGAAATTTCAAAACACATGTTTATTCATCAATGGAAACATCTAAAATCTTTAACAATTTTTCAAATTAGTCCCTGGGCTAGCTAGACCTAGCTACAACAATCTAAAAAATGTAAAAATCATTAAAAACGGGACAAAATTTACTCACCAGTTGAGCTTCCAAAGTAGCTAAACCCTAGCTCATTCCCATGGCTATTCCTTCTTCTCAAAATCAGTTGAAAACATTAAATATGACAACCTTTTAATTTGTTTTACTTATTTTTACTTAAATTAACCAAATTACTAAATTAACCTTATTACTAAATCAAAATTTCAATAATACCAAGCCATTATCATCCACTATCAACATAAATGGTCTAATTATCACTTAAGGACCTTAACTCTAAGGTTCTATATCTATTAAACACCCTTAGCTATTAGAACTCAAATTTTACACTTTACGCGATTTAGTCCTTTTTATCAAATTAACCACGCAAACAGTAAAATTTCTGAACAAAACTTTCACATAATCATTTATCATGCTAAAATCATTAAAATAATAATAAAATAAATATTTCAACTTTGGATTTGTGGTCTCGAAACCACTATTCTGATTTGACTCAAAACGGGCTGTTACATGATGCTTTCGATACATCTGCATCTGTAATTTCCAACTGATAAATGTTCCATTTCCTGAAAAGCTTCAAACAGTATCACTAAAATACAAGTGTGATAGTTACTATAATCGAGACAATTTTAACCCATGATAATATTTCCTAATTATAACTGATCTGATTGATATATCCATGCATCATGTCTTCTAGACTATAAACTTCCCATTCTGACTGTCCGCCAGTTTGTCTTATGTCATACAACTCAACTAACTCTTCAGGTGAATAATCCGTTTCGACTAAAATAAATGAGTCAATCTAATCAACTGGATAGTAACAATTCAGAATAATTCTTTCTTCTGGTTATCAAGATAACTTAGATACATAGTCTATCATAATTCCCTTAAAATACCAACCAAAGATCACCACAAACTGTATTATGTCAAACAAAATATGACGTTCCGTTTTGACTTGTTGACATAATCTGAGATTAGCTGAGTAATAAGAACCAATATGCAAGGTTAAACTCAATCTTCCACGTCTTTACTTTTGCTGTTACTTATCCTTTTTATGAAAGCTAGAAATGGGATATATAATGAAACTATTTCAATTATTAACATTGAAACTTTAACCATACAAGAGTTACAACCATTAGATGAATTAAAACCACAGTGTTATAATAAGACTAATATTACAGCTATATAGATAAAACAATACCTCAAACATCAATAATGCACTCTGAAACAGAAGAAAAAAATTGAATGTAGTTCTAGTAACAACCAGTGTAACAATACAACCTCTATAAATCTGAGATTTGTATCACCGTGCTCCCATGATCCAACCAGGAATTATAACCATAATAGAAGTAATTACCTCTTGCCAATGAATATCCCTTACAGATAAACCATGTAACACCCCAAACCTGGCCTAGAAGTTAGACCCGAATCTGGCGTGTCAAATTGAAGTATTTTTTGAAAACCATGTTTTCATTAGAAACCCTTCTTATTTAAAACGTAGTGCATTGAAAACTTCTTAATTTTATTTCCAAAATTCCTTTTTACTTTGCGGAAGCTAATTCTAAGATTAACTGATTTACGACAAAGTGATGCTTAAAAGTTAAGTTGCGAAAACGTAGTGTTTTGAAAACAGTTGTAGTTTTGGAAAATCGCAATCTACTTTTAACCATTATAAAACATAGTAATTAAAATACCAAAGTAAAATAAAAACCAGAATCAAGAGAGGCCTTATTACAACCCAATTAAAAAGAAATACGCAACAGTAATAACAAATGTGAAAACATAAATAGTGTGTGGTCATCTCCGAGTCCCTCGCAGCACTGAACCACCTAACGCTGGGGATTACTTGTACAATTAATAAACGGGGTGAGTTTATGAAAACTCAGTGTGTAATCCCCTCCTAAACTAAAGCAGTTAGTAAACCGGCTGCATCTGAGAATCGATGCGGGATGGAGCCCATTACGATGAATAAAGTGCATACAAGAACATTCGGGCCCGAGCCCTATTCAATAATACGATCATGATGCGGGCCTAAGCCCTATGTAGTGACAGTGTGGGCCTAAGCCCAAAATAGTATAATCACAATGCAGGTATACCACCCAACCCAATCCAACCAGCTCACCACCCGTACCAACCAACACACCATGTGGGGATTAAATCGACCCACCCAGTCAGCACACCAATATTGCAGCGTAGCTACTAATAGTAACACAGCAAAGCTGCTAAAATATATACGGCTTTAAGCCCTCAGTAGTGGTCTTATTATTGGCACAAAGCCATCGATAACTGTATTATGTTTGGCACATAGCCATTAGCAATGGTAATATAATCGGCACACAGCCTTTGGTAAATATGATCGACACAGGGTCATCAATAAGTATGTTAGGCACATAGCCACAGGTAAATACATTTGGCACAAAGCCATAGTCAACATGGCACAGAGCCATAATCAGTATAAGCGGCACTAAGTCGTCCATCGGTCCACAGTCGTCTCATGTGACCTTAACAGATCAATACTGGATCCACAGTCGTCTCGTGCGACCCGTGCGATCCTATTAGAACAGTACTTCCTCCATATCAAAGTCCCAACCCCATGCAATATGTCGTGTATGTCATACTCAATCATCACACGTGTATGCAGAATGCCCATACTCAGTAACAGTCTTTTGAACATATAGTAAAAGCATATCAGTCATACAACCACTGTCAAGACAATTAATTCACAATCGTACAATCACAGTCAAAATAGTTAAATCATAGTTGTACAATCATAGTCAAATAAGTCAGATTCATAGTCCAAGTCAGTCATTTACCCACAACGGCAAAACAGTCATTTTACTCATTAAGGAAAAATGGTCATTTTACCCTACAAGGGTATTTCGGTAATTTTACACTATAAGGGTATTTTGGTAATTTTATAAATTGGGGGTATTTCGATAATTTTATAAATCGGGGGTATTTTGGTAATTTTACAAATTAGGGGTATTTCGGTAATTTTATAAATCGGGGTCTTAACGGCCCAACCAAAGGTCCATCGTCGCCTCAAGCGACTTAAGTAACCTAAATAGACATAACGGTGCAAATGGGCCCAAGGCCCATTACTCGGTCCAAGTGGGCCCACACGCTCTTGTGGCCTATCTAGCACAATTTAGATACGACTATGTGTACACCATAGCCTGGTTAATTAATAGTCACTTACCGTAGATTTTTTTCATTGGGCCCACGAGCCCATTAGGCCCACACAGCCCATTTTGACCCATCGAAGCCCAAAACAACCTAGGTCACGTGCGCGGCATGACAAATCTATCTACTTCCCACTTAACAGTGAAATTTACCGACGCGAGCCCACGGGTCTATTGGGCCCATAATTCCCATTTAACCTAGAACTATTCACGACCATCCGAATGACGTAACCCAGTCCAAATCCTAACACATAACATACATTTTATCTGTGTGGGAC
The DNA here is from genome assembly GCA_025698475.1 of Gossypium anomalum. Classification (NCBI taxonomy): domain Eukaryota; kingdom Viridiplantae; phylum Streptophyta; class Magnoliopsida; order Malvales; family Malvaceae; genus Gossypium; species Gossypium anomalum. Next base: position 47,779,538 of record CM046964.1, read on the forward strand.
CACAAGCCCATTGGGCTGACATGGCCCAGTCCGGCCCAGAACGGCCTATGCCATGTATGCGACATGACAAGCCCAACCATATTCCACCTAGCAGTTAGATTTACACAAGCGGGCCCACGGGCCCATCGAGGCCCAGAACAGCCCTAACACACGAGAACGTTTGTGGCAGCCTTCAACAGTCTATCACCCATGGTTTGTGGGCTCAGTTCGCCCCACATGCGTTCACACGCTCGTGAGGCCCCGAATGCCGAGGTTTCAGCTTTTTGGCTTTTGCTGACTTCGAACAAAGAAGGGCATGAATACACACCTATTTATGAGAACACGCCGAAGTCCACGATCACCAACCTTGGCACATCCTGCATTGAATCCTCCTTCCCAACTTATCTGGTTTGCGCTATTTAAAGCCAGCTTCTCACCAATTCTCATGTTAGCTTCCCAATGTGGGATTTCTTTCAACCAATTGGAAAATTCCTCATTCTTATAACCATTTCAACTATAGAGTTTCAGTCCAACTCCACCTCCTTCGTAGCTCAAATAGCAAAATAAATACTCTATTGCGCATCCCAAGACTTGAACCTCAGACCTCATAGTTACACCACATGCCACCTTGCCACTCCACCACAGGCTCTTTCTATGTCATATTTTATCCTCAATTAATTATAAGGTCTATAGGCCAAAGTCCAGGTTCCTTTAAAAGAAAAACTAAAACCCAGGCTCCCTTGCAACCTTAATGACGCCACAACCACTAGACCACATGCTTCCTTGTGTCATTTATTTCCCACAATATTATAAAAGGCCTACTTCCAAGCATCTAGGGTTTTATTCACTTAAAACCAAAATTTTGCTAAAGCCCAGGTTTGAACCCAAGATTTCTCCAACACCTCTCAGGGCTATTAACCACCAAAGTAGACATTTAATTGTGTCATTTCCTTGCACAATTAAATACTTAAATACAACCTCCTTACGGACCCATACTCAGGGCCCAATACTTCTAGGCCTAAATTCGAGGCGTTACAAACCACATTTGATAGATTAAATAATAAGAATAATAAGATAGCCGAGATAAAGAATTCCAAAAGGTAAAGCTCTACTGAATTTTTGAAAATACAATCCCTGTCTATCCTATCAAAATATGCAATTTGTAAGCCTTCCTGACTTTCTCGTCCATACCAAGCTATACTATCGAAAACCATGTTGCTAAAGAGATTGCTGATATTCCAAGAAAATCTAAAAGAAGAACATCACTCATACGCACTGGAACCAGTTGATAAAAGAGCATATAGAATACCCAGAGAAGTTCGTTGTAAGATACTCGGCCATAACAGCTGTATTTAGATATATTTTTAGTTTGAACACTATCCCTGTAACAGCCCGATTTAAGGCCAAAATGAAATAGTGGTTTTGAAACCACGAATCTGAGATTTTAAAAAATAATTTATTATGATTAAGTTTTAGCATTTATATTGTGATTTCCTAATTGTGTGAAAATTTCGTTGCGAAATTTTATCGATTGGATGTTTAATTTGACGTTTAGAACTAAATTGAAATAGGTGAAAAATGTGTGTGTCTAATTTATAAAGTATTAGATTGAAACGGGGGTTTTAAGTAGAGGTCCTTAAATGGAAATTAGACCATTATCTTTTATATGGACAAAAATTAGGACATGGATGGAATTATTAGAAAGTTTAGTAGTAAGGGAATTTTGGTCATTTGCATATAAAATGAAATAAAATGGGAAAAATAACACAAAAATGTGTTCATCTTCATCAAGCTGGCCGAAACTTGCATGTTCTCCATAGCTAGGGTTTTCCCAAGCTTTCAAGCTCAATAGTAAGTGCATTCAAGCCCCATTTTTAATGTTCTTTACATTTTTGAAATCCTCGTAACTCGGTCTACCTATTTCTACCATTATTTCGAGTTAGGGTTTATGTTTAAAAATTTAACCATGAATGATAGGTATGTATTTTGATGTTTGATGGTAGAACATGAATGTTTGAAGTTAGGAGAAGGATCTTTTCTAAGTGATTTTTAGCGAAAACGAGCAAAACGGCATAATTAGTAAAAATACCTATTGTTCATAACTATGTGTTAGAGTGAGAATTTGATGTTTCCATAGAAGATAAAAATGATCAGCATGTCATTAAACATAAGAATAAGGGCTGAAATTAAATTTCCGAGCCTAGGGACAAAATCGTAATTTTGCAAAAGTTAGGGGCAAAAATGTAATTTTTTCATAATGTGATTTTTGGATTGAAATAAATAGTATGAGTGTTAAATGAGCTAAATGTGTTGTTATAGATCAAGAAAGGCGTGGAATCGATCTAGAACGGGGGAAGGAAAATGTTTTGAACTAAATTGCCAAAATTTCCATATTTTGCACTGAGGTAAGTTTGTATGTAAATAATACATTAACTTCATTTACATTTTTATATTCCATCCTATTATATATATATTAGCTGATGTTGAAGCATAAATCGACTATTGGAAGAATGGAAATAAGTATAGAGAGAGAAATCCTGGTTGAACATTCAGAAAGATTGAATAAAATAGATGGAGCGTAGCTAGGTCACATGTGTGGTGCTGAGTGCATATCATGTGTACAAGAGAGCTACGAGATACTATGTAGTGGCTAGGTCACATGTGTGATATGGGATGTATCCCATGTAGACAAGAGAGCTACGGGAGAGATAAATGTAGCTAGGTCGCATGTGTGATTCCAAGTGAAGGACACCATGTAGACAAGAGAGCTACGAGATAAATTGGCTAGGTCACATTGGTGGTACTAAGTGTTCACCATGTGTACAAGAGAGCCGAATTATATGAAATATGATGGTGGAGCTGTGTGTTGAAACCATCAAGTATCGGGAATTGATCCGAATTATTTAACGGGATGCCTTTATGGTGACATTGTAATCATGGACCTATACTTGTGATGTATGAAATGTGGTGAAAATGAATTGTGATATGCATGTTAAAATGAGATTAATATAAAGAAAGTGTGAAAGAGTGAATTAGCAATAATACTGTTTTGGACAGACGCAGTGTTGTGAATTTGAAAAATCACCAAAAATAATGGAAATTTAATTAGAAGTTTAATGAGATATTAATTTAAATATTAATGAGTCTGTTTTCATGTAAAAGAAACAGATCAAGTAAAGGAATCTTATATTTTGAGAAATTTATATTTTTGTGAGACCTGTTCAGAATGACTACATGATCCTCTGTCCAGATTTTAAAAATTTACCATAAATTGTAAAAAAACAATTAGGAGTTTTATCTTACATTTATGAAATCCTTATTGAGTCTAGTTTTATAAGAAACAAACGGCATAGTCATTGAAACTCTGAATAGAGAGATATATGAATCGTAATATACAGGGGTCAGAGTGGCCGAACCCTAAAACAGGAGAGACTTTAACTAATAAACTGTACTAATTGGATTGACCAAAAATTCTAGAAAAAACATATTAAGTAGATATATTAGTCTAGTTTCAAGGAAAATTTACGGAATTGGATTTTGAGTTTCGTAACTCGAGTTATGATTTACTTAGTGAACATGATGCAGGAGGGATAGCTTGATCAAATTGGAGTAAATAGTGAAATTAAAAATAAATATGATTGAGTTACTTTGTAAACATATTAAATTCCTTATTTATTATTTATATACTTACTTACTAAGCAATAAGCTTACTTTCTTTTCTTTCGTTTTTGTTTTATAGTGTCATCCAGCTAGCACGGGAGTTAGAGATCGTTGAAGATCTGTCTGCACTATCAATACTTTTGGTATTTGAACTAAACATTTTGAATTATGGCATGTATAGTAGGCTTAGTTATTTTTTTTACATGTCATAATTGCCTAGGCTTAAAATATAGGCTACAGTATGTGATCGATTATTTTGTACAAAGCCATTGAAGTTGGCTAATATTGTTAAAAACATATGTTATAATGTTTCATGTTCCAATTGGATGCCATATTTTTGTCTCGATTTTATTTAATGGTATGTGTTATGTTCTGGTAATATCTCGTACACTGTTTTGGTGTGGAATGCGTGTAAGGGGTGTTACATTTAGTGGTATCAGAGCTATGGTTTAGTCAGTTCTCGGACCAATAAAGTGTGTGTAAAAGTCTAGCTATACATGCCATAAAAATACTGTGATAGTGTGGTGACTCCTAATTATTCTAAACTGTGTTTTGTTTTAATATAGTAATGGATCCTGACGGAACTGCGGCTGATGATGCTGCTAGTAATGTGCCGGCTACCGCACAAGGGACTGCGCCTGTAGAAAGTAGACCTGAGACATTGAGACAGGGAGATGAGGCTCGGGATGCCTTTCTTCAAATGATGAACAATTGGTATACTGAGTTTATTCGAGCAAACCCAAATGCTCAACCTCCTCCACCCCCTTCCATACCTTAGACGATTCCTATAGCTGCTCAAGGCATAGATTTGGTAAGAATGAACAAGCCTCTGGTTGACAAGATTCGAAAACAAGGGGCCGAAAAGTTTAGAGCAAAGATCGATGATGATCCCGAGAAAGCGGAGTTCTGGCTTGAAAATTCTACCCGTGTATTTGATGAGCTCTCATGTACACCCGAGGAGTGCTTAAAGTGTGTTGTATCACTTTTGAGAGATTTAGCCTACCATTGGTGGAAGACTTTGGTAGCAGTGGTGCCAAAAGAAAGAGTTACTTGGGATTTCTTTCAGGAAGAATTCAGAAAAAAATACATAAGTCAGCGATTTATTGATCAAAAATGGAAGGAGTTCCTCGAATTGAAACAGGGCAAGATGTCTGTGGTAGAGTATGAACGTGAATTTGTAAGACTCAGCAAGTATGCCCAGGAATGTGTGTCCACTGAGGCTCTTATGTGCAAAACATTTGAGGATGGGCTTAATGAGGACATTAAAGTGCTTGTGGGAATTCTGGAGCTGAAAGAATTTGTAGTATTGGTTGACCGAGCTCTTAAAGCTGAAGAATTGAATAAAGAAAGAAGAAAAGCTACTATTAAGGCCCGAGATGCCAGAAAGAGGCTGATAAGCAGGTCATTTCAATCTCAATCAAAGAGGTCCAAAGAGACAAACCCTCGAATGACAGTTTCAGCTGGAGATTCACACTGAGATCGTGGTAAGGCATATTCGGGGTCTAAAGCTCAAGCTACTTCAGTGGCAAGTGTGGGTAATGTGCGGTCTAGAAAACTCGAATGTCAGCAATGTGGCAGGCAACATTTTGGTGAGTGCTAGGGAACGAGCGAGCTTGTTTTAGGTGTGGTTCTCGCGAGCATTTTATCAGAGACTGTCCGGAGAAAGTTAAAGAAGAAAAATTTTAGAGCGCTAGACAGAGTACTACTGCCAGCAGAGGTAGACCCCCGAGAAATACTGGAAGTAGAGCTAGTAGTAAAACTGTGATGAAAGATTCAGCAGCGAGATCAGAAGCTAGAGCGCCTGCTAGAGCTTATACTATACGTGCCCGAGAGGATACATCATCTCCCGATGTGATTACTGGTACATTTTTTCTTTATGATACTATTGTTGTTGCATTGATTGATCCCGGGTCTACTCATTCCTATATTTGTGTGAATTTAGTGTCTAATAAGAAGTTGCCTGTTGAGTTTACTGAGTATGCGATTAAAGTGTCGAACCCCTTAGGCCAATATGTGCTAGTTGATAAGGTTTGCAAGAATTGCCCATTAATGATTCAAGGTCACTGTTTTTCGGCTAATTTGATGCTGTTACCATTTGACGAGTTTGATGTTATCTTGGGAATGGACTGGTTGACATTGTACGATGCCAAGGTAAATTGTAAACAGAAAACATTAGAGTTGAAATGTGAAAACGGTGAAATTCTGTAGGTTGAAACAGATGAATCAAATAAATTGCCTGTGGTGATTTCGCGCATGTCTGCACAGAAATACATAAGGAAAGGGTGCGAAGCTTATCTTGCCTATGTAATGAATACTGAAATGTCTGAATCGAAGCTTGATTCAATGCCGATAGTCTGTGAATTTCCAGATGTATTTCCAGAGGAATTGCCTGGGTTGCCTCCGAACAGAGAGATAGAGTTTGCCATTGATTTGTTGCCGGGGACTACACCGAACTCGATTGCTCCATATAGAATGGCTCTGACTGAATTAAGAGAATTGAAGGCTCAGTTGCAAGAGTTAACAGACAAGGGATTTGTGAGACCGAGTTTCTCTCCCTGGGGTGCTCCTGTATTGTTTGTAAAGAAGAAAGATGACTCAATGAGGCTTTGCATTGATTACCGTCAGCTCAATAAGGTGACTATAAAGAACAAGTACCCGTTACTGAGGATTGACGATTTATTTGATCAGTTGAAGGGGGCAACAGTGTTTTCAAAGATTGATTTGAGGTTCGGTTACTACCAGTTGAGAGTTAAGGAGTCAGATGTGCCGAAAACTGCCTTTAGGACAAGGTATGAACATTATGAGTTCCTTGTGATGCCTTTTGGCTTAACAAATGCTCCAGCTATATTTATGGACTTGATGAACCGAATCTTTCGGCCATATTTAGATAAGTTTGTAGTAGTGTTTATAGATGACATTCTAATTTATTCTCAGGATGAGTTTGAACACGCCGAACACTTGAGAACCATATTGCAGATCTTGAGGGAGAAGAAACTATTTGCTAAGTTTAGTAAAAGTGAGTTTTGGCTTCGTGAAGTCAGATTTTTGGGACATATAATCTCGGGTGATGGTATTCGGGTGGATCCGAGTAAGATTTCTGTGATTGTTGATTGGAAATCGCCAAAGAATGTATCCGAGGTTAAAAGCTTTTTAGGCTTGGCCGGGTACTATAGATGTTTTGTCGAAGGATTTTTGATGATTGCCTCTCCTATGACTAAGTTACTGCAAAAGAATGTTAAGTTTGAATGGATTGATAAATGTCAGCAGAGTTTTGAAAAACTGAAAGCACGATTGACTGAAGCACCGATTTTAGTACAGCCCGAGCCCGGGAAGGAGTTCGTAATTTATAGTGATGCATCATTGATAGGCCTTGGATGTGTGCTGATGCAGGAGGGTAAAGTGGTAGCTTATGCCTCGAGACAGTTAAAACCGCATGAGAAGAACTATCCTACGCATGATTTGGAATTGGCCGCTATTGTATTTGCCTTGAAGGTCTGGCGTCATTATTTGTATGGTGAAAAATGCCAAATTTTTACTGATCACAAAAGTTTGAAATACTTGATGAATCAAAAGGATTTGAATCTGCGACAACGGAGATGGCTTGAATTATTGAAGGATTATGAGCTAGTGATTGATTATCATCCGGGGAAAAGCAAATGTTGTTGCTGACGCTTTGAGCAGGAAATCTCTTTTTACTTTGAGAGCCATGAATACGAGGTTAGCATTGTCTGATGATGGGTCAATCTTGGCAGAGATGAGGGTTAAACCGTTATTTCTCCAGCTAATTTGCGATGCTCAAAAGAACGATAGTGAGTTGCGAACCAAGAGAACTTAGTGCGAATCGGGTTACAACTCAGATTTTCGAGTTGGACCAGATGACTGTTTGATGTTTCGAGATAGAATTTGTGTACCGAAAAATGATGAATTGATTCAGAAAATACTACATGAGGCACATAGTGGTTGCTTGTCAGTTCACCCTGGTAGCACAAAAATGTATAATGATTTAAAGAAGTTATATTGGTGGCCAGGCATGAAAAGGGACATTTCTGAATTTTTAACCAAGTGTTTGATCTGTGAACAAGTAAAAGCTGAGCATCAGGTGCCTTCGGGATTACTCCAACCGGTAATGGTGCCTGAATGGAAATAGGATAGGATTACCATAGATTTTGTAACCGGGTTGCCTCTGACTCCTAAAAAGAAGGATGCTATCTGGGTAGTGGTTGATAGTTTAACAAATTCGGCTCATTTTATACCGGTACGTACCGATTACTCATTTGATAAATTAGCTGAATTATATATTGCTGAAATTGTGAGGTTGCACGGGGTACCTATGTCTATAATATCAGATAGAGATCCGAGATTTACCTCGAGATTCTGGAAAAAATTACAAGAAGCTTTGGGCACAAAATTGAACTTTAGTACCACGTTTCATCCACAAACAGATGGTCAGTCGGAAAGACTAATCCAGGTACTCGAAGATATGCTTAGATGCTGTGTTTTAGAATTTGAAGGCAGTTGGGAGAAATATCTATCTTTGGTTGAATTTGCCTACAATAACAGTTTTCAGTCAAGTATACAGATGGCAACGTACGACGCCTTGTATGGTCGCAGGTGTTGGACTCCTTTATATTGGACTGAACTTAGTGAGAAACAGATTCATGGGGTTGACCTAGTTAAAGAAACCGAAGAGAAAGTAAAAGTAATTCTTGATTGCCTGAAAGCTGCTTCAGATCGACAAAAGTAATATGCAGATTTAAAAAGAAAAGAGATTGAATTTCAGGTGGGTGATAAAGTGTTCTTGAAGGTATCACCATGGAAAAAGATTCTAAGATTTGGCCGGAAAGGCAAGTTGAGTCCGCGTTTTATTGGGTCGTACGAGATTACTGAGAGGATTGGACCAGTGGCATATCGGTTGGCCTTACCGACAGAGTTAGAAAGAATTCATAATGTGTTTCATGTATCAATGTTGCGACGTTATCGTTTTGATCCTTCACATGTGATTTCTCCAACAGAAATTGAGATTCGATCGGACTTGACCTATGATGAGGAACCGATTAAGATTTTGGCTTGAGAAGTAAAATAGTTGAGAAAGAAAAGTATAGCTTTAGTAAAAGTGTTATGGCAAAGACATGGAGTAGAAGAAGCTACGTGGGAACCGGAGGAAGCCATGAGAAAATAGTACCCAAACCTCTTTACCGGTAAGATTTTAAGGGACGAAAATCCCTAAAGAGGGGGAGAGTTGTAACAGCCCGATTTAGGGCCAAAACGGAATAGTGGTTTTGAAACCACGAGTTTGAGATTTTAAAAAAATAATAATTTATTATGATTAAGTTTTAGCGTTTATATTATGATTTCCTAATTGTGTGAAAATTTCGTTGCGAAATTTTATCGATTGGATGTTTAATTTGACGTTTAGGACTAAATTGAAATAGGTAAAAAATGTGTGTGTCTAATTTATAAAGTATTAGATTGAAATGGGGGTTTTAAGTAGAGGTCCTTAAATGGCAATTAGACCATTATCTTTTATATGGACAAAAATTAGGACATGGATGGAATTATTAGAAAGTTTAGTAGTAAGGGCATTTTGGTTATTTGCATATAAAATGAAATAAAATGGGAAAAATAACACAAAAATGTGTTCATCTTCATCAAGCTGGCCGAAACTTGCATGTTCTCCATAGCTAGGGTTTTTCCCAAGCTTTTCAGCTCAATAGTAAGTGCATTCAAGCCTCGTTTTTAATGTTCTTTACATTTTTGAAATCCTCGTAACTCGGTCTACCTATTTCTACCATTATTTCGAGTTAGGGTTTATGTTTAAAAATTTACCCATGAATGATATGTATGTATTTTGATGTTTGATGGTAGAAATATGAATGTTTGAAGTTAGGAGAAGGATCTTTTCTAAGTGATTTTTAGCGAAAACGAGCAAAACGGCATAATCGGTAAAAATACCTATTGTTCATAACTATGTGTTAGAGTGAGAATTTGATGTTACCATAGAAGATAAAAATGATCAGCATGCCATTAAACATAAGAATGAGGGCTGAAATTAAATTTCCAAGCCTAAGGGAAAAATCGTAATTTTGTAAAAGTTAGGGGGCAAAAATGTAATTTTTGCATAATGTGATTTTTGGATTGAAATAAATAGTATGAGTGTTAAATGAGCTAAATGTGTTGTTATAGATCAAGAAAGGCGTGGAATCAATCTCGAACGGGAGAATGAAAAGGTTTTGGACTAAATTGCAAAATTTCCATATTTTGCACTGAGGTAAGTTTGTATGTAAATAATACATTAACTTCATTTACATTTTTATATTTCAGCCTATTATATATATATTAGCTGATGATGAAGCATAAATCGACTATTGGAAGAATGTAAATAAGTAATAGAGAGAGAAATCTTGGTTGAACATTCGGAAAGATTGAATAAAATAGATGGAGCATAGCTAGGTCACATGTATGGTGTTGAGTGCACATCATGTGTACAAGAGAGCTACGAGATACTATGTAGTGGCTAGGTCACATGTGTGATACGGGATGTATCCCATGTAGACAAGAGAGCTACGGGAGAGATAAATGTAGCTAGGTCGCATGTGGGATTCCAAGTGAAGGACACCATGTAGACAAGAGAGCTACGAGATAAATAGGCTAGGTCACATTGGTGGTACTAAGTGTTCACCATGTGTACAAGAGAGCCGAATTATATGAAATTTGATGGTGGAGCTGTGTGCTGAAACCATCAAGTATCGGGAATTGATCCAAATTGTTTAACGGGATGGCTTTATGGTGACGTTGTAATCATGGACCTATACTTGTGATGTATGAAATGTGGTGAAAATGAATTGTGATATGCATGTTAAAATGAGAGTAATATAAAGAAAGTGTGAAAGAGTGAATTAGCAATAATACTATTTTGGACAGACGCAGTGTTGTAAATTTTAAAAATCACCAAAAATAATTGGAATTTAATTAGAGGTTGAATGAGATATGAATTTAAAGCTTAATGAGTCTACTTTCCTGTAAAAGAAACACAGCAAAAAAGGAATCTTATAATTTGAGAAATTTATATTTTCGTGAGACCTGTTCAGAATGACTGCATGATCCTCTGTTCAGAATTTAAAAATTTACCATAAATTGTAAAGAAACAATTAGGAATTTTATCTTACATGTATGAAATCCTTATTGAGTCTAGTTTTATAAGAAACAAACGGAATAGTCATAGAAACTCTGAATAGAGAGATATATGAATCGTAATATACAGGGGTCAGAGTGGCCGAACCCTGAAATAGGGGAGACTTTAACTAATAAACTGTACTAATTGGCTTGACCAAAAATTCTAGAAAAAAATTAGTAAATAAATATATGAGTATAGTTTCAAGGAAAATTTACGGGATTATATTTTGAGTTTCGTAACTCAAGTTATGATTTATTTGGTGAACATGATGCTGGAGGGACAGCTTGATCAAATTGGAGTAAATAGTGAAATTAAAAATAAATATGATTGAGTTACTTTGTAAACATATTAGATTCCTTATTTATTATTTATATACTTACTTACTAAGCAATAAGCTTACTTTGTTTTCTCTCTTTTTTGTTTTATAGCGTCATCCAGCTAGCACGGGAGTTAGAGATCGTTGAAGATCTGTCCGCACTATCAATACTTTTGGTATTTGAACTAACATTTTGAATTATGGCATGTATAGTAGGCTTAGTTATTTTTGTTACGTGTCATAATTGCCTAGGCTTAAAATATAGGCTACAGTATGTGATCGATTATTTTGTACAAAGCCATTGAAGTTGGCTAATATTGTTAAAGACATATGTTATAATGTTTCATGCTCCAATTGGATGCCATATTTTTGTCTCGGTTTTATTTAATGGTATGTGTTATGTTCTGGTAATATCTCGTACACTGTTTTGGTGTGGAATGCGTGTAAGGGGTGTTACAATCCCATGACTACAAAAGTCACCGATGATCGCACATTATCCCATTCCCCTGAAGAAATCAAATCAGAAAAAATCTTGATTAACCCCTTCTTTAGATACCATCCCTAATAAAGTAGATTACCAGTGAATAACTTCTTCTTTACTTGCTAACCAACTCTCGACTCTAACCACATTATTACTCATTTAATCATCGAACTCTTCGGTTCCCCTTTTAGCAGAATTAAAAAAACATAAATCGTGTAAATTCCATTGTATAAGAATTTAAGGGTGAGAGGGTGGAGGTCGTAAAGCCATTAAATTTGATTATCATATATGCACATCAAACATAACTTTCATTATCAACATAACATTATGAACCTCTACTCTTACCTTTATGAGTTTGCACTCATCAATAGTAACATTTTATTCAGATACTTGAGTATCACTTCCAGCATTATCAAAATTAGCTCAATTGGAAAATATCTCTGTACATAAGTGAAACAAATCTCATCAAAGTCAGGAGACATCACACTATCACAAGTTATATAATTCCATATATTTCTAGACTTCATACATGCTACGTTCAGTCCGAGAACCGACTAAATCGTAGCTTTGATACCACTAAATGTAACACCCCTAACCCGTATTCGTCGCCAGGATAGGGTTACAGAGCATTACCGTAAAAATATAACTTGAAAGACATACATTTCATACCTCAAAATAAACATAGCATAAACCATTCATCTACATGCATATCATCCCTTAATCAAGCCTTTGAGGCCTTAAAAACACTTTAAAAACAATTTAGGACTAAATTGGCATCATTCAGAAAGTTTAGGAAAAAGTTAAAAATTTTGAACTGTAGAGGTCAAACGGCTGAGACACACGCCCGTGTCTTAGGCCATGTAATAATCGAAATAGGGACACACGATCGTGTCCTAGCCCGTGTTCGTGCCCATGTAACTCTGATTTGGATCACACGGCCAAGTCACACATTTGTGTGCCAGATGGTGTAACTCTCGAAATAGCTCCACATGCCCGTGTCCCAGGCCATGTAACAGCCTGACTTGCATGCATTAAAACCTAGGACGTGTGTCACACACGGATGAGTCACACACCCGTGTCCCAGGCTATGTGGACATGAAATTGGCCAAATTGAAGCCATTCCCAACACCGATTCATGCATCCACCTAAAAAATTTTAGCGCACATTATCAAAGCATCAAAACCTTATCAAAACTTACATATAATGACCAATTTAATGATCCCAAATCAATCAACCAATATTCCAATCAAGGCACCTCAAATGCAAATATTTAAACTTACCTAAACATGCAGCTATTTGATCACATTTCCATCCTCAAACCTTATTCAACTTCTAACAAACCAAACATCAAATTTAACCATCACTATTCCAATACAAAACATGCAATTTGAGCCATTCAGAACATACAACATGATATAGTCACAATGACACAAACTAACAAGGCATCAAATGTACCAACATAGTTAACTTACATAATGTACACTTACCAAATCACCTTCTACCATTTTCAAACATTATAACCTAGTTCAATTATAAACTAAAACATGTCACAAGTAACCATTTTTCAATCTATCATCAACATGCCAAATAATCATATCAACAAGCACTTTAAAGTAATCAATATCGCATAATTTGGTAAGGTGTCGAGATGTACCAAACCAATATACCTTTCCAAAACTTACACATGCCAAAACATCATTTACACATGCACTACAATACAATAACAATCGTCCTATAAATGCCATTATAAGCCGTAACCAAATTACTCAAAAACTACCAATTTGTCCATTAGATAATGTGATGATCTCTGACGAATTTCCAACCGATCGAGCTTCCAATAATTTGTAAAGTAAAGGAAAATAACTATGTAAGCAATGAATGCTTAATAAGTTCGTATAAACTTTAAACATAATATTCCATTTCAATAATGAACTTTATAGGATAAATAATAAGCTATACCAATCCTATAAGATTTATAAAACTACATAACTATCAACTCATAAATAAGTAAGCCCATCAGCATCACATATATTTTTATTCATAACATAATAGGATTTTATAAGATATATTACAAAATCATCAACCATTTCATAAGATTATGAACATTTCTATTTACTTACTTTCCATACATTCCAAATTCTTAACATAAGCCTAAACAACATTATCAATTCACGTGTTAGTGTATTCATCCATGATATAGGTAAATTCATCCATAGTATAAGTAGATTTCTCACATATAAGTACATCACTTACTGACCAATCCTTTTATAACATCATATTATGTCCCAATTCTAAACTTACCATTTCATTCCCTTTTCTTACCTTTCCATTTGCATATTACAAAGCATAAGCATAAAAATCAACCATAACCACAAGCTTGGCACAAGCCTAAACATCATCATCAATACACAAGTTAGTACATACATATATAATTCACTTGAATTAAACATATGATGATCCATTTCTATGTGAACATATTTCATTTAAATCATTTAACCTTTCCATGAACATATGCATATTGCCAACTGAAATCTTACATTTTCGATCCTTTTCATTGCATATATGCATACCCATCTTTCTATTTCTTATTAACATTAGTACATTAAGTTTTTGTATATATATATGTTTCCATTAATCTTTACTTACCCATTGAATCAAATGAAATATCATCGAATACTAGGAAAATACTCATATCACTATTTAATTCTCTAAACACATTACATCATCATGATTTAACGTATTTATTGAACTATAAGGTATATATAATCATACCAAGGTATTGACATTCATTATCAAACTGTGCTAGTCAAAATTTTAACTCATATTCATATTTATGATACATACCTCACTTGAAACATGTTACCTAAATAGAAAATGACCGAAGAGTGCCAATTGCCATGGTGTCTTTCAACCATGGTCTTATTTATTCTCGTCTTGATGCCATAGTGTCTTCCAACCAAGGTCTTATTCATTTTTCCGTCTTATTGCCATAGTGTCTTTCAACTATGGTCTTATTTCTTTGATTCGTGATGCCATAATGTCTTTCAGCTATGGTCTTACTCGTTTCTAGTATGGTGCCATAGTGGCTTTCAACTTTGGTCTTATTTCTTTTCGGTATAATGCCATAATGTCTTTCAACTATGGTCTTCATCATTTCCTTCAAGCTAACAATCTTCATTCATATATAAACAATTAGATATTAAACAATTGAAACAACAATTAATTGATTTAATCAAGTTACGAACTTACTTTGCTAAATTGCAGAAATGACTAAGTACAAGGGCTATTTACTTATTTTCCCTTCTCCTCGATTTATCGCTCGTTCTTGATCTAAAATTAACAATTTCATTCAATTCATTAATTTAGATAGAAAAAAAATTCATTTTATGCAATTTAGTCCTTTCGACATTTTTACAAAATTACCCTCAACTTTTCCTTTTTATTCAATTTAGTCCATATGTCCTAATCAGGAAAATAAACTAATTTTATTGAAAACTCATGCCAACCGAATGTTCATAGCTTCCATTACAGGCTATATTTGTAACAATTTCACATCAGGTCCTTGTATTTTTACAATTTGAACAATTGAATCCCTAATCATTAAATTCGTCAAAAATCACTTAAGACAATACCTATAAATAGCAACTAATACTTCAAATTCATCATTTAACATCTAAAATAAAAAAAGATTCATTAATGGAAACATTCAAAATCTTTAACAATTTCAAAAACAAAGGTACGGGCTAGCTAGACCTAGTTGCAATGATATCAAAAACAAAAGAAATTAAAAGAAACGGTTGAAAAATGGCTTACCATGCATAAATTGAAGCATGGCCGAATCTTGGTTCTTCTTGCCATGGTGTTTCAGTGATGAATAAAAAAATTTGAAGAAGAAAACATTATGTTTTCTTATTTCATGAACCTTTTTCTTTATTTTAATAATAAAATAACTTATAAAACATATAAAATTAAAAGAATTTAAAACTTAAATCGCCCACCATCTTAAGAATGGGTAATTTATCCATTAAGGCCATCCAATTATGTTTCTTTAATCAATTAACACCTTTAAACTAATAGCGATTAACTTTTTCAACTATTATGATTTAGTCCTTTTTGCTTAATTAACTATCCAAACATTTAAATTTCTTAATGAATCTTTAATACAACCTTAATAACACTCTGTTAATATTTATAAAAATATTTACAGCTTGGTTTATACAAACGAGGTCCCGATACGTAATTTTCTAAAATAACTTGACTTTAGGGTCTTACCACTTGAACCTAATTATTCATTCAAAAAGCATAAATTGTCAATTCAAAATTTATTTTGATACCATATTTGACTCATAGATATTATATAATAATATTTACAAACTTACTCGCAGGATTTGTGGCCCCAAAACCACTATTTTCGACACTACTGAAAAATGGGTTATTACATTAGCATCATGAAGAAATTTCCATCTTCTCTAACTGTTGAGATCGGGTAGCAACACACCACTCACTAAATAGTTCATTATGTCGGCATACCAAGGTAATGTCGTGGCAACAAACAGTTGTTCATCTAGAAATTCTTCTTTAATAAGTATATCATGATCAGCTTCACTTCTAGATTGTAACCTTGACAAGTGATCAACCACTTGATTCTTAGTCCCTTTCCGATCTCTAATTTCCAAGTCAAACTCCTGCAGCAACAATATCCACCTAATCAACCTCGGCTTAGCATCTTTCTTGATTATTAGATACTTAACAGCATAATGATCTGTGTAAATTATGACCTTTATACCAACTAGATGAGAACGAAATTTATCAAACATGAACACCACAACCAATAACTCATTTTTCGTGGTGGTTTAGTTAAGTTACGCTTCTAATAAAGTTCTGCTAGCATAGTATATTGTCCGCAGTATTTTGTCTTTCCTTTGCCCCAACATGGCTCCTATAGCATAATTGCTGGAGTCACACATGAGTTCAAAAGGCAATGTCCATTCCAGAGCTACTATAATTTATGGTGCTATAATTTTTTTCTTTTTCAAAGGCTACCAAACATTGTTCATCAAAATTGAAATGCCTATTTTGCTCTAATACACAAGGGTTTAGATATCCTTAAAAAATCCTTAATGAATCTTCTATAAAAACCTGTATGACCTAAAAAACTCCTAATACCCTTGACACTGGTCTTGCTTTCAATTCAGCTAAAACTGAACCTGTAACGCCCTAAAAATCCCGAAACCCAAAAATCCTGAAATCTTGAATTTTTCTTTTTGAGCTTAGCAATTCCGGTTAAGTGTTAGTTATGCGATGGTAGGTATTGGTCAAGGTTTGAGTTCGAATCTAGGGGTAGAAGAAATTAAAGTTTAATAATTAAAACGACCTTGTTGGCAAGTAGTTGGGCTTTTAAATAAAAATAAGGGAAAATGGCATCAAAAAGCCTGGTGGAAGAGTGGCTAAGTGACGCCACTTAGAGTGTAGGGAGGTGCCATTAGTAGCTAGCAAGGAGATCTAAGGTTCGAATCCTAGCTTAGTATTTTTAGGAGTTTAATTTTGTCCTTCTAGAAGGTTGGAAGTGGCATGAAGATGGACTCTAAGGGGAGTGCTCAGGAGAGAAAATTAAGGAAAGGATTAATGGGTTATCAGGGAGAAAAACAAGGAGATGAGAGGGGGAAGTGATGAAGCCGAATGGGGAACTGAGGGCCAGGCAATTCGACTATAGGGTTATAAATAGGTGCCGAATGCAAGGGTATGAGGCTAATGCCGAAATATTTTTCTCACCTTGTTGCCAGAAACCCTCTTTTCTAAAAGCCAAAAACCCTTTTGTTTTCTTCCTTTTCTTTCTACCGATTTCTCCAAAAGTCGAAAACCCTCGTTCTCCTTTTTACTTTTCTTATGCCGATTTCTTTGTTTAACTTTTGGGTTTAGCCTATTCTTCTTCCTCTCTCCCTTGGTTCCGAATAAGCAATTATACCATTCAGATCTCTAGAGCCGAATACTCTTTGACCGAATCTAGTGTAAGTGTTACTCTTCTAATCGATTTTCTTTGCTAAGTATTGAATATTGTCCCTCACTCTTTCTAATCAACGGTGGTAGGGAATTAGTATCAGATCTCAGATCTTAGCTCTCTGCTGAAATTACTCTTTAGGTGTTTGCGATTTGGTAAGTATTCCTCTCCCATTGGCTAAGGTGGCCGAATGTTCATAGTTAAGGTAAGGGGACTTGTGTTGGATACGAGTCACCTATTATTCTATTTTAATAGTTAAGATTGGTGCAGATCTAGGAGTTAATCGTGGTTAGGGATTTAAGAAGGGGCTGTTATACTTATCGCGCAAGGTTTGGGGCTAAGGAGATCGCATCACGCTTACTTACCAGGTGTGTACATACACTACACACACACTATGAATTGGCAAAAGCTGAAATGCCGAAATGCTAAAGGCGTGGCTACGGTAGTCTTGCGAGTGTGCAAACACTCATAAGGGAGAGGCCGATAGGTTGCCTGAGACCCACGAGCGATTTATGGACTTGGGTTGTGATTTGGCTATACGGGCCGAAATGGGCTAAATGGGCCCGATGGGCTGTTGGGCCCATAGTAGGCAAAAACTGAATATTGATGTTTTGTGATAGGAATTTGTATGTGAGTTTGAATATGAATGTGATTGGGCCTAACGGGCCACATAAATTTGATTTGGGCCTAATGGGCCATATACAGGTGATTTGGGCCTAATGGGCCATATGAATATGATTGGGCTTAATGGGTTAGATACAGGTATGTGAATTTGTTTGGGCTTCGTAAGGGGTTTTGGGCCTAGTATATGATAACTACATAAGACTTAATTACTATTTTACGACCGCGGACAGGTCAAAGGGTTAAGGTGTGGCAACGGGTATATGCATGTCTAGGATTGGATCTAGGGAGAGCTTGGTACTTAAGCGGTCTTAATAACCCACCTCCTCTTCTCTGGAATCCTACCTGGTGTATAGTATTCATTCATCTTAGCTCGCGGAACTTGTCAACGGGCCAAGGTAATTGGAAACCATAATTAAGGGAAAATTACCGAAATGCCCCTAAGGGCGAAAATGACCAAAATACCCCTTGGTGTTGAATGTAAGTTTTATGGATGTGACATGCATACATATGATGTTCTGCTTAGGTTTCATATGGGGTGGGAACTATGGAACGGAGGAAGTATATGAGGATCGCATGGTTGCCTGACAATCGTGGATCCACTGACGGCTTTTAAAGTCCAATATGTAAATGAAGGTAGTTCCGTAACTGGGCTACCATTGGTGTGTGGGCTGGGTGGGTCGATATTTATATCCCCACATGATGTGACGGGGGACGGAGCTGGTGTGTAGAAGATGGATAATTTGGATGGGATTGCATTGCATGTTTGATCATTCTTCTTTGAATGCTTCTTTTTCATCGAGGGTTGTGCACACTGAGTTTGCGAAAACTCACCCCCTCTTTTATTTTATTTTCAGGTGATGCTCAGTAGAAGGTTCGATGTTTGGAGGGACTCTGGGTGGCCAGCTAGCAAGACAATTAGGACTTGTTTTTCTTTTTAAAGCTTATCAGTTTCTATGTTATTAAGTACTTTTCAAATCATATTGTAATAGGGCTTCCATTTTATTATTATTTGGATTATTATTTTTATGTGATGTATTTAGAAGAAGTTGAACATGGTTTCTTAAACTATAGTATGACTTTTCTACGTTTCCGCAACTACATTTTAAAATGACATGTTTTCATAAAATCATATAAATTTTAAACAAGTGATTAAAATGAGTTTCTTTTTAAGGATAGTTAAGGTTTCTTTTATTTTAAGAAGGATTTTCAATAAAAACACGGTTTCTGCTAAAACACTTCAATGTGATACGCCAGATTCGGCCATAACGCCCAGGCTGGGTTTGGAATGTTACTGAACCATCACCGGACAGAACCAAATGAGCATTCATTGTGCGCAAAACAAACAATGATTTTTGACTCAAAGCATTTGCAACAACATTTACTTTTCCCGGATGATAATCAATCACAAGTTCTTAGTCTTTTAACAATTCTAACCATCTTCTCTATCGTAGATTCAGATCTTTCTGAGTCATCAGATATTTCAAACTCTTATGATTAGAATATACGTGACATTTCTTACCAAATAGATAATGGCGCCAAATCTTTAGAGCAAACACAATTGTGGCTAACTCCAGGTCATGCGTTAAATAGTTCTTTTCATTCAGCTTCAACTGTCTGGAAGCATAAGCAATGGCTTTACCTTCTTGCATTAAAACATATCCTAAACCGATCAACGAAGCATCACTGTAGATCACAAATTCTTTACCCAATTCGGGTTGTTCCAATATCGAAGCTTCAATCAACAAAGTTTTCAACTGATCAAAGCTGTTCTGACACTTTTCAAACCACTCAAACTTCACATTTTTTTGAAGTAGTTTCATTAACGGAGTTACAATCATCGAAAAACCTTTTACGAATCTTCTACAATAACCAGCAGGTCCCAGAAAACTGCAAACTTCAGAGACATTCCTCAGAGGCTTCCAATCCAGAATAGCTAAAATTTTGCTCAGATCAACTCGGATACCAGATGCTGATACAATATGACCTAGAAAACCAACTTCTCAAAACTAGAATTCACATTTACTGAATTTCACATACAACTGTTTATCTCGTAGAGTCTGTAACACTATTCTTAGATGCTCGGCATGTTCGGATTCATCACATGAATAAATCAATATGTCATCAATAAATACAACAAAAAATTGATCTAGATATGGTCTAAAAATTCTATTCATCAAATCCATAAAGATAGCAGATGCATTAGTCAATCTGAAAGGCATAACTAAAAATTCATAATGGCTATACCTCGTTTTGAAAGCAGTTTTCAGAATGTCTGAGTATTTCACTCGCAACTGATAATAGCCTGATCTCAAATCTATTTTCGAAAACACAGCCGCTCCTTTCAGCTAATCAAACAAATCATCAATTCGGGGCAGAAGATACTTATTCTTGATTGTCACTTTATTCAACTGACGATAATCTATACACATTCTCATCGTACCATCTTTCTTTTTCACAAATAGAACCGAAACACCCCAAGGTGAGAAACTCGGTCTAGCAAATCCTCTATTTGTCAATTCTTGCAACTGAGACTTTAATTCTTTTAATTCAGCCGGAGCCATTCTATACGAGGCTATCGAAATCAGAGTAGTACCAGATACCAATTCAATGCCAAATTCAAATTCTCTAACCAAAGGTAATCCCGGAAGTTCTTTAAGAAATACATCAAGGAATTCACACACAATAGACACTGATTCAACTTTATTTTCTGACACTGTCGAATTAATTACATATGCAAAATACGCTTCACAACCCTTTCTCACAATACTTAAAGCTTTCATCGAAGATATCACAACAGACAATCCGTTCAAATCACTAGATTCAATTTGACTATTTCATCATTCTTGTATCTCAAATCAATAGTTTTCCGTTTGCAGTTCACAATAGCATCATGCAAAGGTAACCAATCCATACCCAGAATTATATCAAACTCATCAAAAGGTAACAGCATCAGATTAGCCAGAAAATAGGTGTCTCGAAACATTAATGGACAATTCTTTCAGACTTTATCAACTAGAACACATCTGCCTAAGGGGTTCGAAACTCTAATTACAAATTCAGTAGACTCTATAAGCAAAGTCTTACTGTTCACTAAGTTCATGCATATATACGAATGTGTCGATCTAGGATCTATCAAAGCAACCATTGAAGTATTATAAAGAGTAAATGTACCCGTAATCACGTCTGGCGACGAAGCTTTCTCATGAGCTCGGATAGCATAGGCTCTAGCAGGTGCATGAGCCTCAGATCTAACAGCTATATCTTTTGTCCCTCTTTGACTGCCACTCACATTTCCTGTATTTCTGGGAGGTTTACCACAAGAAACATTACCACTCGGTCTCAGATTTTGTACACTTTCTTGCTCGACAGATTCAGGGCAATCACAGATAAAATGATCTAGTAATCCACATCTAAAACAGGCTCGATCTTACAGTCTACAATTATCGGGATGTCTTTTACCACAACGCTTACACTCAGGACAATCAGATTGAGCATTTCTGACACTGGCAACGGATGTAGCTGGAGCTTTGAAGTTCGATTACGATCTAGCATGATTCTATTCGAATGTCCCATATTAGCCTTTGAGCGACTATTATCATCTCTGAACTTCTTTGACGCAGACTGAAATGATTTGCCCGATGATCTCTTTCATACTTCTCTAGCTTCAAAATCAACTTTTCTTTTTTCTTTCCCGAGACCTTCAGCTTTACATGCTCGTTCAACAAGCACTACAAATTCTTTAATTTCCAGAATCCCGACCAACAAATGAATATCTTCATTCAGACCGTCTTCAATCTTTTGTACATTATTGCCTCAGAAGATACATCTTTCACGGGCATACTGACTTAGCCTTACAAATTCTCACTCGTATTCTGTGACAGATATACGACCTTGTTTCAGCTCGAGAAACTCTTTACGTTTCTGATCGATGAATCTCTAACTAATATATTTCTTCTAGAATTTAGCTTGGAAGAAATTCCAAGTAACCCATTCACTCATAACCATAGATGTCAAAGTCTTCCACCAATGGTAAGCCGTATCTCTTAGAAGGGAAATGACACATTTTATACTTTTCTCAAGACTTAAAGACAATTCATCAAACACTCTTATCATGTTCTCTAACCAGAATTCAGCTTTTTCAGCATCATCATCTGTTGTAGCTCGAAACTCTTTCGCCCCATACTTACTAATCTTATCTACTGGAGGCTTACTTATCTGAACTGGGTTCACTGATGGCATAACAGGAACTTGTGCGGGATTTACCAGGGGTGGAGTTTGTTGTACAGCCGGATTGGTTCTAATGTGTTGGTTAAACCAATCGTTCATCATCTAATAGAAGGCTTGTCTAGCCTTACCATTACGGCTACTCGTAGCCGGTCGAGAATCAGATGGCGATGTCCCTTGCACGGGAGCAGGCACATTGCTTTTGACATCATCCGCTACAGCTCTTTTCGGATCCATTTGCTATATAAAAACACATTTCAATGTCAGGATTCATCACACTATCGCAGTTCATAAATATGGCATGTATGGCAAGATTTGCATACGTCGTGGTAGTCCTAGAACCGACTAAACCATAGCTCTGATACTAATAAAATGTAACACCCCTAACCTGTACCCATCGCTGGAAAAGATTAAGAGGCATTATCAGACTCATAACACATATCAGAACAATCGAATATCAAATATCATCTTATTTCATTAAACATAGGTCATTCGTATCCAAATGAAAGAGGCATTATCGGACTTACAACACATATCAGAACAATAGAATATCAAATATCATCTTATTTCATTAAACATAAGTCATTCGTATCCAAATGAACTTAAAACATGTATACAAAGTCTAAATCATACATTCAGGATCAAATTGATAACATATAAAAGTTTCGAAAACTTAGAAAAATTTTCAACATTTCAAAGGTTACACGCCCGTGTGAACAGGCCGTGTGTCTCACACTGCCTTAGACACGCCGTGTGTCTCACACTGCCTTAGACACGCCGTGTGTCTAAGTAGTGGCAAAACAGGGCATATATACAATACGCGTTCGTGTGCCAGGCTGTGAGAAAATTAGGGAGGCTACTGACTTGGCCACACGGCCAACCACATGCCCATGTGCCAGCCCGTGTGCCACACACAACCAATAGACAAGCCCGTGTGTCTAGGCCGTGTCAAAACTGGAAGGCATACTGACTTTAATTCGTAGGGTACCCCAAGGGACACACGGCTGTGTAACTTGACGGTGTGTCGCACACGGCTGAGACACATGCCCGTGCCTCTGCTCGTGAGGACAAAAAATAGGCCATTCGAATAACCAATTTACCATCCAAATTTGGGTCAACCTACAAGCACCAAACCAAGCATATATGCACAATCATTTCAGCCAATTCACAACCAAAATTTAAGACATTCATGACATATCATTTCCAACCAAATACATGCTCATAAGTCTTACTAGTTTATATCAAAACATAAGATAAAAACATGTCAAAACATTTATTTCAATACAACATTCAACCTTATGATCAAAACTTATCAAATACCATAGCTAACATATACCAAAAGCTTACTAATCTTACCATTTCTTATATCGATATAGAAACACACCAAACATATCATATGGCATCATGTTTCTTATACCAAAACCCTGACATATCCACAACTATACCAAGCCATATCACATGGCTAAATATATACATCGCAAAACATAATCCCACAACTTCTAACCTATACATGCCATACTTTAATATATACATTTTCAAAGTACTAAAATGATGTTTGATAGTGTGGTGACGAACCTTGACGATCCCTGAGCTCACTGTAGCTTTGATATCTATAAAACAACACAAACACACACAAAGTAAGCTTTCAAAAGCTTCGTAAGCCATATACAAATAAACATATCATTTAAAGCAAATAAGCATCATTAAATAATTTATACTTTATAAACAAATGCTAACATAACTTTCATATTCTTGTACTTACCTTTCATTCTCAAATAGGCTATACAAAGCAAACATACCTGAGTCGAATATAACTTCAAAAAGTCATTCATTTTCTCATAATGCTCGTTTGAGCCATTCAGAAACGTAAGGATACGCGGAAAGCTCGGAAAGCATATACAATGCCAACGTCCCAGACATGGTCTTACATGTAATCAAATATCGATGCCACTGTCCCAGACAGGGCCTTACACGAAATCAAATACGATGCCAATGTCCCAGACATGGTCTTACATGCAAAACAGAAGTCGCTACCAACATCGTAGACGTGGTCTTACTCACAAAACAGCTATTGAAATTCCTATGTCATGACATATGTATCCTAACTATTCCTAAGGTTCGTACGGGGCTTTTCGGACGTCTGAACTTTGTCAATACTTTTTCAGATAGCATATATTTAACTCAGGCATTCATTCATCACAATTCAATATCAAATGAATAATAAAAATTCAATTCAAAATAAGCTTATTTGTATATTGACTTACCTCATACAGATTTGAACAACGGAGTCGACTATTCAACGACTTTCGAC
The DNA here is from genome assembly GCA_025698475.1 of Gossypium anomalum. NCBI lineage: Eukaryota > Viridiplantae > Streptophyta > Magnoliopsida > Malvales > Malvaceae > Gossypium > Gossypium anomalum. The sequence continues at coordinate 47,804,305 of CM046964.1, forward strand.
TTCCCCCAATCTAATTTTGTATTCCTTAATTCTCGATCTAATTCAATTTAAAATTAACCAATTCAATCAAAAATTCATTCAAAACAATCCCCAATCACATATTTAAGGCATTTTGCAAACTAGCCCTCACATTTTCACATTTTAACACTTTAGTCCCTAATTCACAAAATCACAAAATAAACATAATTTGCTTATACACAAGCTTAGCCGAATTTTCATAGCTCTCAGACAAGTCCATAAATTTCATTTATTTCATATTTTAGTCCCTCAAATAACATTTTTACGATTTAGTCCAAATTACTCAATTTCATAAAAAATCCAAAGACTAAACATGTAAACCCAATATTAAACTTTCATATTTCATCATATAACATCACAAAGCTCATGAATCCATCTATGGAACATTTCAAAATCATCAAAAAAATTAGAAATTAAGGCATGGGTTCAATAATATACGAAACAACGATTACAAAAACGTAGAAATAATAAAAAACCTAATAAAATCCATACCTTAATCAAGGAATTCAATGGCCGAACCCTAGGAAGCTTTTCTCTTTTATTTTATTTTTATTTTCAATAGATGAATGAAGTAAAAATGATGAACAAATGTGTTTTTTTTATTTTAATTATCATATAATATACAAATTACTTAAATAACCTTAATGAATAACATTTTAAAACACATAATATAAGGTCAAAAGTGTCCACTCATACTTCTAATGGTCAATTTGCAACAAAAGGACCTTTATTTTAATAAGACAAATCAAATAGGTACTTTTAACAAATAGCATGCAACTTTTACATTTTACGCGATTAGGTCCTTTTTCAAAATTAAGCATACAAACATTCAAATTTTCATACGAGACTTTCACACATGCTCAGCACATATCTTAAAAATGGAAAATAATATTTAAACATTTTTTTGACTCAGATATGTGGTCTCGAAACCACTATTCTGACTAGGGTCTAAACTAGACTGGTACAGATATCCTATGCCCCAAGACAATTTCTTCACGAACTGTGAAGTGACTTTTCTCCCAATTTAAAACAAGATTTGTTTCTTCACAGTGGTACATAACCAATTCCAGATTTTTCAAACAATCCTAAAAATTATTCCCGAACATAGAAAAACCATCCGTGATGACTTCAAGAAAACTTTCCACCATGTTAGAGAATATGGCCACTATATAACATTGAAAAGTTGTCGAGGCACCGAAAAACATCCATCTGAACGCAAAAGTACCATATAGACATGTGAAAGTTGTCTTCTTTTTATCATTAGGGGCTATGGAAATTTGATTATATCCTAAATAGCCATCTAAAAAATAGTAGAAAGCTTTCCCAGCTAATCTATCCAACATCTGACCAATGATTGGTAGGGGAAAATGGGCATTCCTAGTTGCCTTATTAAGTTTGCGGTAATCCATACATACTCTCCATCTTGTGATAGTGCAAGTTGGTACGAACTCATTGTTATCATTACTTACCACTGTGACACCTCCTTTCTTAGGTACACATTGTACAGGACTCACCCATGAGCTATCTGAAATCAAGTAAATAATGTTAGCATTAAGCCACTTAATAATCTCTTTCTTGACAATTTCCTTCATGATTAGATTCAATCTTCTCTGATGTTCAATGGATTTGCTAGGGCAATGCTCTAACAAAATCTTATGCATGTAGAATGTAGGGTTAATTCCCTTTATGTTAGCCAGGTTCCATCATAATGCCTTCTTAAATAGTCAAAGAACTTCTAACAACCTTTCTCTTGCTTGGGTGTCTACTCTGTAAAAATTACTAACGAAAAAATACTATTTTTGCCCAAATATGCATACTTCAAATGCTACAGCAAAGGTTTTATGTAACATCCCTCACCCGTATTCAATGCCAGAATAGGGTAACAGAGCATTACCAGACTTATAAAACATTTAAACATTCAATTCACATATAATTTCACATTTCATGAAAACATTATTCAAACTCAAGCATAATGTCCTTATAACGAGCCTAAGAGGCCCTAACATGCTTTGGGAGTGGTTTTGGACTAAACCGATAATTATGGAAACTTTTTGAACATTTAAGAAATTCTCTCAAAAATAAGGGACACATGCCTGTGTGGCCCGGCCATGTGAGACACGCCCGTGTCACAAACTGTGTGGACATTCAAAATGGGAGCACATGGCCGTGTTCCAACTCATGTCTGACCTCGTGTAACTCTCTGAATTGGGTCACACGGCCAACACACACGCCTGTGTGGCTAGCCCGTGTGCCCTAAAAATGGGCATACACGTCTGTGTACCAGGCCGTATGCTAGGTCGTGCCAAACTTGTAGGGTATACTGACTTATGCCACACGGTCAGGTCACACACCTGTGTGTGAGGCCGTGTAGAGTATACTACCTTGATTTTAATTTCAACACCAGAGGACACTTGGCCGTGTAACATAACCGTGTGTAACATAGAGGATCCTACTCAGACTCTTCCAATCAATGTCTTTAAGAATCTCTTTTCTTTCTATCTGCTCGTGTGGACAAAAATAGGCTATTTACCAAGCCATTTTGCCACCCAAACTTGCATATACCTACACCACATCAATTATCACCAACACATAACATATCTAATCATCTAAACCAACCAATTCAAACATAAATCCTGCACATTCCATACTTCCATTTTACATATGCACAAATCACCAAAACATACCCTACCAATTGTACCAAACTTTACTTCCTTAGATCATAAAAAATGGCTAAAATCAAATATACAATATCAAGCCTAATTTCATAAGCGTACCATTATTTTAACACAACCATTTGATACTTATAATACCTATAGCCATCAAGCATCACACAACCCTCATATAACTCATATCACAAAGCATAAACAAATATATCAATACATGATTCAACCATACTAAAATAACTCCAAATAAGCCATCACTCATGGCTATTTATACAAACCAAAACATATACATTTACAAGCCAAATCAAATGGATAAAATCATTAGCAAAACATAACCAACATGACCAAAGTCTCTATACATGCCCTGTACTCAAAATACCAAAATTCATAGGTACCAAGTGATAGGTGGATAGTGTGAAGTTGTAACAGCCCGATTTTAGCTAAATCAAAATAGTGGTTTCGGGACCACAAATCTGAGATTAGAAAATTTATTTTAATATTATTTTTGGTTTTTACAGCATGTGAATACATATGTGTGAAAATTTCATGAACTAATTTTATCGTTTAATAGCTCAATTTGAGAAAAAGGACTAAATCGTATAAAATGCAAAAGTTGCATATTATTTGTTTAAAGTGCTTAATAGCTGTGAAGCATTAAAGTAAGGATCCTTGCATGGAAATTAGACCTTTGGAATCGCTAGTGGACATTTATGGTCATGTATATAAAAGTTTTAATATAAATTTATTAAGAGTATTATGGTAATTAGTAAAATAAAAGGTTAATTAAAGAAATAAAATTAATTTGGTTGTCATCTTCTACATGCTTCCACCAAAAATCAAAATAAAATAAAGCTTCCATGCCTATTTAGGGTTTGGCACTTTGAGGGAACAATTGATCAAGAAAGAAAGAATTCGGATTTATATCGAGGAAAATCAAAGGTTTTCGAGTAATCGATCCGATTCGTCAAATTCTAAGTAGAAGGTAAGTTCGTACATGAAAAATATTATTACAATTATGTTTTTAATGCTTTAATAATGCATAAATTGTATATATGTGACTACGACTGTATATAACGACAAATCTACTATGTTTGGCACTTAGTGTGCGATTTGAGATAGCTTCGGTTATAGAAAGCACTTAGTGTGCGAATTGGAATAGCTTCGGCTATATGTGGCACTAAATGTGCGATATCGAGATAGCTTCAATTTAATATGATGGCACTAAGTGTACGATATCGTTGTAGCTTTGGCTAAACATTTATGCACTAAGTGTGCGAGTTCTTAAAGCATTGAAAGATTTCTGAACGATTTAATGTATTGAACAAAGAGGTGAGAATGAGATTAATAAATACACGAAAGTACAGGTATGTACTATACCTATGTGGTAGTTAATACTATGTGTATAAAGATTATGAATTTATATATATACGATAAATGGTTATGAATTAAAATTGAATGATGATATGAGAACTACTAAGTGTTTATCAATTGATGATTTATATTTTATGAACTGTTGAGTGTTGTTGGTACGAATTTACTAACTTATGAAGCTTACTGTGTGCTATTTGTCTTTGTTTTATAGATTATCGAAGCTGCCTCAGACACGGTGATCATCAAGAATACGTCACCACACTATCAAACATCTAGTTGGTACTTTTGGATGCTTGGAAATATGGTATATGGCATGTATAGGCTAGTAAGTTGATGTTATGTTTTGAATTATGATTTAAGCCATAAGATGTGGCTTACTTTTGGTCGTAAATGTTGGTGTGGTTATGGTTATTTAAGTTGGCTTGATTATGTGATGTTGAAAATGGTAAGTTTTATGGTATGAAATAGGTGATAAGGTGATGTTGAAATGCATTTAGAAGTTATGCAAGTTTAATGATTTTGGTATGTTTTGGTTGTTGAATTGAGTAGCTAAAATGGTTGTATATAGATGGCATGAAATATGTATGAATTGGCTGGTTTTGGTTGCTTATAAATGTCTTGAAATAGTGCCAATTATGTTGACTTATATGTATGAGAAAAGGGTGGCAAATTATCTTTGCAAATGGCCTATTTTTGTCCACACGAGCAGAGACAAGGGCGTGTGTCTCAGCCATGTGCGACACACGGTCATCTTACATGGCCATGTGTCCGCTGGAGAATAATTAGAAATTCAAGTCAGTCTCGAGAACGGCCTAGACACACGGGCGTGTCTGATGGCCGTGTGAGGCATACAGCCTTGGCACATGGGCGTGTGTGGTGTTTCAAAGGGTACACGGGTTAGACACACGGGCATGTGGTACTCGACATGTGGCCCAAGTTAGTATGTATGCCCTATTTTCACAAGGTTTATGACACGGGCGTGTCTGGTAGCCATGTGAGGGACACGGCCTGTTCACACAAGCGTGTGACCCTTAAATATTAAAAAATTTTATAAGTTTCTTAAAGTATATAAATGTTATCGGTTTAGTCTCGAACCACTTCTAAGTTTGTTTTAAGTTCTCGTAGAGCCTTATAAGGGACAATGTGAATGGTTTGAATGTATTTTGTTTATGAATGCATATATGTATGAATTATGTTGTGATTGATAGGTAATACCTCATAACCTTATTTCGGCTATGAATACAGGTTAGGGGTGCTACAGAAGCGATCTCTGACGATTCTCGAATCTGAGGTAGCTTGATAACACTGTAAAACACAGGAAAAATAAAAAAAGTAAGCTATAAAGATTAGTAAGCTCGTATAAAATAAACTCAATTCAATCTCAAATTTATAATTCAACAATTTGAATATATCAACATTTATCATATATTAACTAACAAACCTTTCATATACACACTTATGATATGAATCACATTCTTCACAAGTTTATTCACACTAAAGCTTTTACATGTCATGTACGTACCTGTACCATCTCATATCATTCTCATACTTAATCACATCTTTTGTTTACCCGTTGAACCATACGGAATAGAAGTCGAATACTCAAGAGTCTCACACACTAAATACCTATACCATGGCTCAAGGCCAAATCAAGGTAGCTTATATCTGAAATACTGATATCATGGCTCGAAGCCAAATCCGTCGATATTTATGGCCCGAAGCCTAATCGGTATAACTTGCACCCGAAGTGCTAAAATCATGGCCCGAAGCCAACTCAATGTATCCCTTAATGACATGTCACTAGTATCCTAAACTATTCATAAGGTTCAACCGGGATTTTGAATGTCGAAACGTCATCGAATCACTATCGAACATATCTATATTCTCATATTCACAATTTGTGCAATATCAAAGCATATGAATTACATTTGTATTAAAACTTATAATATATGAACTTACCTCATATGTGAAAACGATGAAATAGGTCGATTAGTCGATAACTTTAGTTTTCCCCCAATATAGATCAAAATTTCACTTTTGTTGATCTAAATATATTCAAAATTAACTTATTTAATAATCTCTCTGTTCAATTTAATCCAAAACACACATTTAAGCCCATTTACATGTTTGCCCCTAATGTTTCACCACTTTTATAATTTAGTCGCTAAGCTCGTAAAACAAAATTCATTTAATTTCATCACAACTCAAGCCTAGACGAATTACTATTATACCCCTAGTAGCCCATATTTTTCATTTATATCACATTTTAACCATAAAGTTTCCACATTTCACAATTTAACCCCTAATTTGCATTTTCACTAAAAATCACTTAACAAAACTTGTATAACTATCATCAAACATTCAAAATCTATCATCAAACATCAAAATACTCATGTATTCATCAATGGAAACATTCAAAATCTTTAACCATTTTGCAAATTAGTCCCTGGGCTAGCTAGACCTAGTTGCAACGATCTCAAAAACAGAGAAATCACTAAAAACTGAGCAAGAAAACACTTACATGCGTGGATAGCTGTGGCCAAATGCTTCAAATCCCTAACAATGGTGTTTTCCTTAGCTAATTTTGGTTGAAAAGATGATACCAACAATTTTTTTGTTTTGTTTTATTTATTTTATCTTAATGATCAAATTACTAAATTAACCTTACTAATAAACCATTAAAACACCTAATAATGTGTCCATATATGTCCACTCATGTTTCAAATGGTCAAATTACAACATAAAGACCTCTAAATTAAAATTCCTTGGCAATTAGATACCTTTAGCTAATGGTACTCCGCTTTTACACTTTACGCAATTAAGTCCTTTTTATCAAATTAACCACTCAAACGATAAAATTTCTAAACGAAATTTTCACTCAATCATATATTCATGTTGTAGGCCTTAATTTAATAATAAAATAAATAAGATTTATGGTCCCAAAATCACTGTTTTGATTTGACTAAAAATGGGTTGTTAGATTTTAACTCTAGTGTAGGAGGTTCTTCTATAGAAGGTTTAGGGGGATTGAAAGGTCGATTTGATAAATACAAGGGTTCAAAATTATTCTCTGGTCTATCTACTACTTGCTTGGCTTCTATAAATTCACCAAATTCCTCAAAACTTACTGTATCACTCTACTCAAGTGAGTCTTTGTCAATATTGGAATTGTTGTGGCAGCATCTGGTGAACTTCTCTACTGTTGTTTCTATTAACCCAATCAAGACATTTCAAAGCATTAAATAAAATAAAAGTAACCTTCTGATCATTTACCTTCATGGTCAGTTTAGCTTTCTGTACATCAATTAAAGTCTTGCTAGTAGCAAGAAAAGGTCTTCCAAGAATAATTGACACATCTTGGTTAGCTTCAAATTCTAAAATAAGGAAATCAGCAGTAAAGATAAATTTATCTACTCTTACTAGAAAATCTTCAATTTTGCCTTCCAGATACTCGTAAGATCGATCAGCCATTTGCAACGTAACCGTAATAGGTCTTGCTTTTCCAATTAGCTTCTTGAAAATAGACATAGGCATTAGATTTATACTTGCTCCTAGATTACATAATACCTTACCAACCTAATGATTTCCTATTGAACATGGGATAGTGAAATTCCCTAGATCCTTCAACTTCGGAGGTAATTTGTTTGTCAACATTGTTGTGCACTATAGTCTAAAATTCTCCCAATCTGTGCTTCTTTGACAATATATCTTTCATACATTTTACGTAATTGGGTATTTGCTCCAAAGCTTCTACTAGCGGTTTGTTGATATGGAGCTGCTTCAAAACCTTCAAAAATCTTTTGAATTTAATTTCCTACTTGGAATTATGAAATCGTTGAGGAAAATGTAAAGGTGGTCATCCTTCAAGTTGCTAATATTATTTTTTCGTGGCATTCTTTTTTACAACATGATCTAATTCTGCCTCAGCATTTTGCTGCTTACGCTTTTCAAGTTCAGTATGTTTTTTAGATGTCTCTGAGATCTTTACATGGTTGTTATTTGAATTATCCTCTCCTGCTGTGGCATATTGAGCAATATCATCAAGTTTAGTTTAGCTTCTAAGAGTGACAACCTTGCACTGCTCCCTCCCTTGTGATCTCGAATCCTCGGTATCACTTGGCAATGCCCCTTACGGTCTCGAATTTAAAGCATTCACTATTTACCCTACTTGATTCTCTAGAGCTCAGAGAGATGCAACCTAACTCTAAATTACAGCATTGTTCTTGGCCATATGTTCATTCAGCAAGGCTTAAATAGATGATGATGATGATAATGATGAAACTAATGCTTGACCTTGCTAGACATTTTGCCTTTACATAGGTTGAGTATATCTAGGCGGTGCATTGATGGCATTCTATCTTGTCGTACTGTTAGAATTCCCTGCACCTTTATTATTCAAACTAAAGTTTGGATGCTGCTTCCACCTAGGATTACATGTGTTCGAATAGGGGTTATTATTCTGGTTAAAATTACTCATGTAGCACACGAATGTTGGATTTGATGGGCATTCATCAAACACATTATCTTCACTATAATAAACACACGATAGTTTGGCCGATTTTATCTTCTAAACTGCAATAAGCATTTTCATTGTTTTAATCATATTAGACAAACAAGATACCTGGGCTGTCAACGAAGTGATTGTGTCCAGCTTATAGTACCAACAGCTCTCTTGCCTGTCCCAACTCTTGTGGTAGGATATTGATAGTCATTATTGGCAAAATTTTCCAAAATCTCATATACTTCATTATAAGATTTATCCAACAAAGTACCATTGGTAGAAGCATCAACTACCATCCTTGTATGTGCATTCAGCCCATTATAGAATATCTTCATCTGAGTCCAGTGTTGAAATCCATGAATAAGACATTTCCAAATTAAGTCTTTAAATTGTTCACAAGCTTTATATAGTGTTTCATCCTCCATTTGCCGAAAAGATGTGACGTCATTTCTAAGCTTGACATTTATATTTGGGGGATTATATTGTAGCAAAGACCTCTGGCAAAAATCATTTCATGATGCCATTATTCTTGATAGCAAAGCATTTAGCCATGCTCTCCCACGATCGCTTCATATAGTGTCTTCATGAACACCTGTTGCCTAAACGAGTCATAAACCTGTAGAAAATGTCGTAAATGCAGTCTTGGATCTTTGTGGGCAGTCCACCAAACTGTCCCACTGTTTGTAACATCTGAAACATTATCGATTTCAACTCAAACTGTTGAGCCTGTATTTGTGGTCTGACTATCCCTGGATTTAGGTGATTAAAAATTGGCACAACATGCTCTCAAATTGGTCAATCTTGATCATCTATTACCCTACGAACATGAGGATTAACACCCTGACCATTTAAATTATGATTCAGACTAGGTACCACTCTACAAATAGGAGGATTAGCATCTTGACCATTCAAATTATCATTGAGACCAGGATCATTCCCGCTCCTAGCCATTTTTTGCAGTTCTTTTCGCCTTCTTAATAAAATTCTTTTGATCTCTGGGTCAAAAAGATATTCTTTGTTAGTAAGAATGCCTCTTATCATATACGGATGGCAAACCTGTAGAAATTAAGTATAACTAAGTTGAATAAGACTAATAGAATTAAGTGAAATAACCAAACCAAATTACACCAAATTGTCGATCCCCAGCAATGGCACCAAAAACTTGTCACGTGTGAATATGATATGTGAATTGTACAAGTATACACGTCGAATCAAGTAATAAAGTGATAAGTGAGATCATCTCTACAAGGATCAAATTAGGTATAGAAATTGTCAAGTTATGATAATGATTAATGTTATGGAAAAACCGATTTAAGTACTCAGTGGTAAATTAAAATAATAAGGATAAGTGCAAAATGTATACTACCTAATATTGGAAAATGTTAAGGCAAATAAAGAGTAAAAATGTAATAGCAATTACGATAATATTTATGTGAATAAAATGCGAACGAATATATAACTAAGAATGCTATGGCAAAGATACTGTGGCAACAGATTGAAGGTCTACGATGTCGATTTGGAAGGTTGGGATTACTAAGAATCTGCCTTTACTTTTAGTAATGCCTCAACATAATCGTACTTAATCTACTACTCAGAAGAGAGCTAAAATGAACTGCTTCTTTTAAGAGCAAGATCTTAAGCTACCTGGCTTGTGCTACAGGCCTTAGCATGGTACCCTGCACTATTTTATCTTCATTCAATACAAACGTTGCTTTATGTCTAGAGTTTGCTACAAGTATTCAGTCAAATACCCACTTGTATCATTCAACTTCAGTCTAACTATTCCAACCTTTTCAGGATTAGATTCAATTTATGGGCATATTGCATAGTCATCTACGTCTAAAGAATGTACGCATACAATTAGGAAATAGAAACAATTGAATGAAATAGTAGATTAAATAAAATATATGCTTCAACCATTAAAGAAAATAAAAATTTCCATCATGTAACGACAACCCTATGAGATTTAGCTCATGGTTTGGTAATTAAAATTTAAGTTCGAAATAACACACAACATCATTTCGATCAATTCAATTCATGGGAGAACAAAATAAGAAATAACGAAAGAACATAGGAAGATGGTTATTGCCAAACTAGTCTGCAATCCAGTAACACAGTGTTCTCTGGTGGCTGACAGAGACTGCCTTCAGTTTCTTCTTTTCGCCTCTACTTAGTCGCTACCCTCTATTGTTGCCTCTGAATTTCTCTACCATTAGGGCTTCCTCCTTTAGCTTTTTATAAACATTTCTTCCTAGGGTAACTCCAACAGCCCACGATATCTTCTCCTTTTTTTAAGCAAATTTTTCTAGTACAAGTAAAGTAGGGTTGAAACTGGTATGCGCTGCGTGTTAACTCGGTCATCTTCCTGAAATTGCCACGGAATACAAGGTGGCAAACTATCCAATCTTTTACCCCGGAAAACCTTCATTCCATTACTTTTTTCTCCACATCTTGCACTACCCAACAACAAAAAACACAACCCTTCCATGCGCCAGTAAAAGAATCTAACATGTCAACACAGTCTAAGCTCTTAATGAATATGATAAAAATACTAATAAAATATCCTAAAATGCCACTAAATTTACCCAAGTACAAGTAATTAGCTAGGTTTAGAGGAATGAAATTAACTCTTTTCAAGAGTTATCAACATGCTCGGTAGGGAAAAATAATTTTAAGAACTTTAGTACTTGAATAATAAAGAATTTATTTGAAGTTAAATTTGGAGACATATTATCATCTAAGAAACTAGAATAAAGTTGTATGGTAAATATGGATTAAAATTTGGCATTGTTAAAGTTGTAAATAAATCAAGTCAGGAAGGTTGTTAAGTAATATGGTTTAATTGTGACATTTAGGACCCGTACCCGATGATCGGGTCGGTATAAGGTGTTACACGATCTATCTATTTTCTTAGGATGAACGGAGTTTCTACATTGAGTTATGGTCGTGTTGTTATCATGGATCTAGGAGGATTGCAACATGAGTTTGAGTTCTCTAAGACAATCCACTATTAATAGTCTATAATAGGGAATATTCACCAAGAAGGGTCTTATGTGAAAATCTATAGTCATTGGTGCAAGGCGTGTCATTGGAATTATTTTAGGATTATTTCTTATAGTTTACAAGTAAGAATTCATGAGGTTTTTCCTCTCTAAGTGATAGATGAATAAGGAGCCATGAAGACAACTAGTAATAATGGAATCAATGAAGCAAAATTGCCAATGATTCATCTAATGTGACAAAAAGGATGGCATGCTGTCTTAATACAGGCAAGATAATTATGAAGTCCCAACCACGAAATGCAATCGTATTAGCATTGTGTTAGTAAGGTATAAAAACTCATTAAGTTCTTTATAACTTACTTGTGTTGTTATGCATGGCAGGTAGATAGGAAACTATGGAAGTTTAAGAAGGGACCAGGTCAGAGATCATCATGCATCGACAAATTTTGCTTCTTAGTTGTAATATGCATCTAGCAGGGCAACCTAGAGGGGGAGTCTCAAGGTATTTGTTGTAAATGAAATTAAATGGTGAGAATACAAATTGTTTTAATACTAAGTGATTACTTTAACATATTAAAGTTTACTTGATGAAATTGTTGTATATTAGATCAAAGTTTTATCATGAACATAGATTTTTGTAAATTTGGAAATCTCTTAATAGTAGTATTAGATATACTCATTGTCTTCATTATTTTATTAATTGTAGATAATAACGTTGAAAGTCGTATTTATTTTTTAAAAATTAAAGTGTAACATCCTATAATCTGGACCTGGCAATCGGGTTAGGTATAGGATGTTACAGTAACTTTTATTGTAGTTGGGCTTAAACCATAACCTGTCTTGTTTGGAGTTGGCAATCTTTTGAACCAAATCTATTTTGATCTTGAACTACTATTTTGTTGGAAGAATTCATTGCCCTTATTTAAAGATTGATCTTATGGATAAATTTATGATCAAATTAAACCAGATAATACAAATAAGAGTTCTTATTTTTTAGAGATTGGATTGTGTATAATGAAGAATATCTTGAACATCTTATTATTTATCCTAGTCATTATTAGGATACTTGTAGCCCTACTTAGAAGGCTATTTTGGTGGGAATTGGTATTATAATTAATCTATACTTCAACAGGCCCAAAACTCTTCTATATGATAGGGTTGATTTATATCGTTTGTACAAGAGAGTTAGAAACTTTATACTATTCTGTTAGGAATCATCCAATGAGTGCATTTTGTAAGTAAAATACATGCGAACCACTTGGTTTTATAGTTGAATTTTTAACGGGAAAATTTAATGGAGAGTGATTTAGATCTTGGTTGAGGTTGCTACATGGTGAGTGGTAAAACTTAAATAATTACTTTTACATGTTTGAAGATAGTGGATTATCTCTCTAGTAAAGGTCTCACATACATAGATGGAAACTGAATTTTGTAACCAATATTTTGGTGGTGCTGTTCTTCACATGCAAGTTGCTTAAGTTATAGCTGCTCGTATAATGACTCTCTTATCAACTCGCAAAAATTAATTGTTTCTTCAATAACTATTTTATTAGAAAATAAATAATGTTAGCTGTGCATCCATGAGTGAAAAAAAATGAGATTTTAGATTTATATTATATTGATTTCTAAATTTTTAATTACAATTTGTTTTGAAGCAATTTAAATTCTTAATTTCAAAACTTAGATTTCCTTTTTTATTTTACTAAAGAAGTTTTTTTTACCAATCCTTAAAAATACATAATATTTTTTTAAGAGTAAGACTTTATTTTTTTTTTTCGACGTTGTACATTCTATGCCTGCATATATATTTTTTTTCATATTTTAGTCTCAATCTTAGACCTTAACCCCGAAATGATTTTTCTAATTCATCCCAAGCCACCTGAAATTTTACTTCCATTCGACTCTAGCTCGATCTAAAAAATGTAATGGAAAACTCGTCCGTTTAAAAAAAAAAACCTCCTATAAAATCAGGGAGGGCAGGAACCCGATGAATCAAGGAGTTGTTGGGATTCCTACTGAGAAAACCAAATTAGAGGACCGAGGAGAAAAAAAAAAGGATGGGAAAAGAGAGGTCCATTACTATACAGTTAGGCAAGTAACATCTAACATGGTGGAGTTGTCACAAATCACAATTTGATGAACGCAGACAAAAGGGTGGGGGCAAATTTAGTTGGTCTCTCCAAAAAGCATACAGCAAACTAAAAAGACCAAAAGAAATCAAATCCCATCATACTGATAGACCCAACAACGTGGGATCTATGCACAAAACTGTAGTTAAAAAGAGGTGTTGTTCACAACTAGGACAAACACAGTTCCATCCTCTTATAAAATTTTATCCACTAAAAGGATTGTTTGCTTTTTTTTTCGTTTTCCTCGCTTCAGTGGTGTAGATAGCATTATTTAGTTGGTGGGTCTGAAGGTGGGATTTTAAATCATGTTACAAATAGGGGGCAGATACAATCCGTATTGATTTTGGTTTTAGATTTTTAAAGAAAAAGATAGGGCTCGATGGCAATGATTTCGAAAGTGTCTCTTTCCCATCTAATAGTCTAGGTAATAGCCTTTCAACCCCAGTCCTAGTCAATTTTCACCTTTCATAATTTCTCCTATCTAATAAGTTTAATACCCTTCTCCATTGACACAGTAATAAATTGTAAAATGTTGGATATATAATGACATTATTCAATTGTCATTTGTGGATTTCAATTAATATTATGGAGGGAAAAGTACAAAATATTAGGCAAATTACCAATAAAAGCCCCTTCTTTTTTAAATTTACCGAAATGGACCAGGTTAGAAATCATTTATCGCAATGGGCCAGTTTTTACAAAACGCGTCCATGCCAGCGCGTTGCCAGGAGAAAAAGCAGGAAAACGCTTCCTCAAGGAAGCGCTTTGCCTACGTGGACAGAAAACACTTCCTTGAGGGCGCGCTTTCTATCCATGTAGGCAAAGCGCTTCCTTGAGGAAGCGTTTTCCCCGTGTTTGAACAGTAGCAACGGCTACTTTTTTGACCGTTGGTAACCCCCCCAACAGTCCCAAAAAAAAAACTACAAAACCCCCCACCCCTTTCATTTTTTTCACACTTAAATCCTTTCAATCTTCAATCTTTCAATATTCTCTCAAATTTCTCTTAAATTCCTCTCAAAATTCTCGTTAATTTTTTCAAAAAAGCTCTAATTTTATTATTTGTAAATTTATTTTTTAAAATAAAAAAAATTTGATCGTGTTAGCAATGGCCGGAGAATTAATTCGCTTCGATGATAAACACATATCCGTCGAACAAATCCAAATGGTAAGTGTTAAATTTAATTTTTAAATATTATTTAAGATTTCTATCATTTATGTAAATTTAAATAATTTTTTTATTATTTCTTATAAAAGTCTGTAGATCGGATATTGCAAACATGACTGGTCCTCCATCACCGTTTATAGAAGATTACCTACAGGAAGCAGGTTTTTGGCATGTGGCGATGATAGGCCGGGGGTGCAAGTTGGACCCGAAACTTATTAGTGCGTTGATAGAAAGGTGGAGACCCGAGACGCACACATTTCATCTTCCATGTGGAGAGTGCACTATCACTTTGGAAGACGTACATTTGCAATTAGGATTGCTGGTGGAGGGGGACGCAGTCACTGGGTCCATTCATTCTGCTGATTGGGGAGCGATATGCTACGAGCTTTTGGGTGCTATTCCGGATAATATTAACGGAGGTTGGATCGAGATTGGCTGGTTACGAGGCACATTTTCGGAGCCGAATGATGATTCTACCGAACTAGAAAAAATTCGATATACTTGAGCATACATTCTTTAGATAATTGGACGTTATCTGATGCCGGACTTGTCACGAAACCTTGTACATCTGAGATGGCTGCTGAAACTCGTTGATTTTAGAGCAGCTGGTGAATTTAGTTGGGGGTCTGCCGTGTTGGCAACACTGTATCGGGAGATGTGCGGGGCTACACAATCGAATAAAGCGAAAATCGGAGGTTGCCTATCACTACTGCAATCATGGGCACGGTTTCGGTTTCCATTTTTATGTCCTCGAGTGGACCACCCATATACATTCCCACTCATAATGAGGTAAATTTTATATTAGATTTTACAATTATTATGTAGATTTAAAATATAATCGTACGCTAAAAATTTATTTAATTAGGCGGAACCATTCGGCAAGTTATGCTCGATTACCTACCTGTCTTGAAGATATACGGCTTCTATTAGAGCAACGGTCGGAAGCACAAGTAAGTATTAAAAATATATATATACATACATAATAAAATAGTGGATTCGTATTTAGTATTTTTTATTCAACTAATATTTCCATCATTTTTATATAGTTTCAATGGACACCATATGAGGATCCGGTAATTCGGGCAGTAATTCCGGATGAATACTTGCAAAATCCGAACACTTGGCACGTGGAGGTCCCATTGGTCAACTTTGCTATTGTAGAGATACACCAATCAGACTGAGTATTACGGCAATTTGGATTCTGACAACCGATTCCTATGGCACCTGAGGTGTTGGATGATCATCACAAAATCGACTTACGGCAATTGCATACGGATTGGCCGAGATTCTGGTCACATTATATCCAAATGTGGGAAGATAGGTATGATTATATACCTACGTGGGAACCGATCATCGTTCCAGAGTTGGCGTGCGTGCCAGAATACATGCCATGGTTTAGGATCCATGGCAAGCCATATTTACTGTCAGAAGAGGAGAGGCAGCGACAATTGCATGTCCAAAGGGAACGACATGGCCCTTTAAATCCTAGAAGAAGGGACGACGATGCAGGCCCATCAACAGTGCCCCCACAATCACCCGGCCCAGTAACAGGACCTACACAGTCACCGAGCCCAATAGTTAAACCGTCAACACCCACAGCACAACCTCTTCAGATGATGCCAGGTACGTATCCTAGCCCTTTTATGTATCCTAGCCCTTATATGTTTCCTTTTTCTAGTCCCATGGCAGGTTGGAATGCATGGCCCGGTTCATCTCTATTTTCGATTACTCCGAGTGGACCGCTGATCTATAGGCAGCCATTGCATAAGGGATCATAGGAGGGGCCGTCGGGGAGCTCTTCTTTTTACCAATCCCCATCACCTTATGGGTTTCAAACACCTCCGCCATTAATGATGCAAACACCTCCACAGTCACTATTCTATCAAGGCGGGTCATCCTCCCAACACCCACAACCAGAATCCTCGCTGGAGCAAGCACAACCCCCACTGAAAGCTGGACAAAGGAGGAATCCAATGTGTAACCGTCGACGACCTCCATGTGGCACTGAATCCAACTGGCACGGACATTGATTTTTATTTTAATATATTTGTACAAAAATTTTGAATCTTTTTATATTATTTCATGTAATTAGATAAAAGGTTGTTTTAAATAAAGTAATTGTAATTTACTTTTATAGTTTTAATAAAATGGAAATTATTTTAAATAAGGCTACATTTTGAATATTTTTATATTATTTCATGTGATAATATAAAAGGTTGTTTTAAATAAAGTAATTATAATTTACTTTTATATTTTTAATAAAATGAAAATTATTTTAAATAAAGCAATATTTTGAATATTTTTATATTATTTCATGTAATAAAATATAAATAATACAACATATTGACAATTACAACAACTATCAACTATTGCGATTTGGACATGATCTACTTGTATGGCCTGGGTTCCTACACCATCCACATAACTTCTGTTGATTGGTTGTCTCTCGGATATCCATATTGTTGCGTATTCTAGTCGAGCAAGGTCGACCCTTTGGTTTACGCCGCAACTCTCTATCCGGTAACAGCTTAAACGGAGCAAGTGATACAGAGGGCCACCTACGCTCATCTGGGACCAGTGGGAATATGTGTCTCCATACGTTGTACATGTATTCCAATTTGTACACGTCGTCGACATAGCTCATGGGATCTAAACGAAGATTTTGACAAGCTACAATTACATGAACGCATGGATAACGAAGTGCGTCAAACCTCCCACATTCGCAAGTCCTATTTCTTAAGTGTACACGATATTGCCCGCCAGTAATACCTTGGTGCGGTTTGTCAAACTCTGTCACACGAAACCATAAGTTGTCTCAATCGTGACACACTGTGTGCATAGTGTTTGCCCGTTCCTTCGCCTTGTTAATTTCTTGCAATACCTTTGCGCACCATACATGGCCTCCCTACATTTGGCCTGCATAACTCGCTGCTCGTTTCGAAAATAGTACCGCTAAACGAAAATATGTCTCTCGCACAACTGATGTTATCGGTAAATGACATGTTCCTTTCAGAATAGAATTTATACATTCGGCCAGGTTTGAGGTCATGTGACCATATCGTAAGCCGCCGTCGTATGCTTGTGTCCACTATTCAAAAGGTATATTACATAAGTAGTCATGGCCCTCTTCATTAACTGAATGGAAAACTGCCAACATCTCATGAAAACGGTCCTTACTTATCTCATACCCTGCCAATATAAGTTGATAACGAAAATTACATACTACTTTTCCATTTAATTTAAATTCAATATTCCAAACGAAATTATATTAATAGAGATAAAGTTAAATACCCATGTTGATCACTTGCCATCGTTCACCTTTAGATGGATATTACTTGTAGTAGTTAGAAGCAATGTGCCTTAGGCAATACCGATGGTGTGTGCGATGCCATAGGCTTCCCTGCCGCTCAATTATAGCTAGTATCCTGGTGCCTCGATCCGATATAACGCATATATCAGGTTGGGGGCAAACATACATCCTTAACTTAGAAAGAAAGAAATCCCAGTCATCAGCTAACTCCCTTGGTTTATTGCAAACGTAATTGGAAGGATTTTTCCACTACCATTCTGTGCGACTGCTAGCAATAGCCGATGGGTATATCTATCGTACATAAAGGTACCATCAATTTGTACCAATGGCTTACAATATGCAAATGCATCTCGGCACTGCTTAAAGCTCCAGAAGAGACGCTTAAATACTTGGCATCCACGGAGCAATCAGTCGTTGTAGTATACAGGTTTTGTTTGAAGGTCTGTTATGCAACCTGGGATGTATCTCTCTAGCACTTGACACCACTGCCATATTTCATTATATGAAGCGTCCCACCCACTATGTATCTTCTTCAAAGCCTTCTGCTTAGCTATCCAAGCCTTGCGGTAAGAGGGCGTGTACCCCATTTGGTTACGAATATTGGCAATTAAGACTGGCACTGAAGTCCTAGGATCTGCCTTCACCGTGGGTAGTATTAAGCTAGCTAAAATAGCTGAATCCATATTGGGATGATCTTATGAAATTCCTGTCAACGAAGTATGTTAAATAATGTAACATTACATAATAAAAGTATTATTCAAAAACCTTAAATACTGTACCTGCAGCACATGTATGTGGACCTTTATACTTTTTTATCTTCCACAACCCTGTCCTTTTCCTCAACGAGGCGTAGATTTTCCATGAACAACTTTCGTCTTGCACTGCATACTTCACCTCAAACTTATCAGATTTAGATTTAACCACGTGGTAGTTAACACCGTTATTGATGCTATGTTGTTTCAATGCACCAAGAAAACTATCCTTATTGGAAAACTCCTTACCAACTTCAAATTCACTCGAATCCAATAACGAACTTGTATGATCACGCGTTCTGTATGGTAGATCTGGAAACTGCAATGCATCATCTGCAGATAGATCAACATTATGCACGTGGGCTAGAGGCGAGTATGCCCTGAATCATGGATCTTCTTCTTCATCTGAACCCCCTTCAACATCTTCAGGTTCAGTTGGAATAGGCTTCGGTTCAGAAAATAATCCAACTTCTGTACGATCGCGGCCGGGCTCTCGAGGTGGATCCACATCGGACTCATCATCTAACCCACTATCATCTGCAACGTATGAGGTCCCTTCACCGGTGGACGTCATGGGGAGTACATCATCCCTTCTTCAGGGCGTTTCATAACGTTCCCAATTGGATGTAAATTGCCAAGCACTATAAGTTGATGTCGTTCCCCAGTACGTATTTCCAGCATCAAACATCGACCCACCTAGGTGCATGTCCCATCCACTAACAGAGTGTCGTGCAGGGGTTGTGTATTTCATACCGCTACCAAAAATCGGCGGTTTCGTGTTATGTAACCCACTAACGGAGTGTCGGGCAGGGGTCGTGTATTCCTCTCAAACAGCAACCGCAAATGTATCATTTGGCGATGCAAATTGTACATATAACTCAATATATAGTGCTCCACTAGCAAGATGAGTCTGCACCATTGCCTCCAAGCTATGAGCACCTTTGATGTCGAACGAGTCATATGTTACTGGATCAATAGAAGCACAAAATCGATACCTAATAGACAACACTTTCATTGGCGTCGTTCTAAATATTTTACGCCTAATCCTTTTACGAAGTTCTGTCAAATCTATGTTCTGGTTAAAAACTAGTCGTATTGTATTATCTAAAAAAAAAACAACATCGTTCTCGGTGTGACGAACCTCACCATCATAGTAAATAACAGCACTAATGCGTTCACTCATCTTTAATTTTTATCCTTCTTAGCCTCTTTATTTTTTTTTTTGTTGTAAGTTATGCAACCTGAGAACAAAATTTGGCTCATTTATAGCCCAAGTTATTTTAGAAACCACTGTAGCAAAAGAGCGTCCACGTGGGAGCTTCTTTCAGTACTTTTGCTGAAAATGCATCCTGCTTGAAGTGTTTTTGACACTATTTATGCATACACGTCTTCTCAAAATTATTTTTTCAGAGACCACGGTAGCAAAAAAGCATCCATGTGGGAGCTTCTTCCAATAATTTTGCTGAAAATGCATCCTGCTTGAAGCATTTTTACCACTATTTGCGCAGACACGTCTTCTTAAAATTATTTTTTCAGGGACTACTGTAGCAAAAGAGCGTCCACGTGGAAGCTTCTTTCAGTACTTTTGCTGACAATGCATCCTGCTTGAAGCGTTTTTTACACTATTAGCACAGACGGGTCTTCTCAAAATTATTTTTCAGATATATCAGAGCAAAAGAGCGCCCACGTGGGAGCTTCTTTCAAAGATTTTTGTCGACAATGCATCCCGCTTGAAGCGTTTTTGACACTATTTGCGCAGACATGTCTTCTCAAATTTATTTTTTCAGAGACTACTGTAGGAAAAGAGCGTCCACGTAGAAGCTTTTTTAGATTAACAAATAATTTAATTAAGTTACCCTAAACCCCAAACCCTAATTTATTTGATTTTTTTCTTAAATACCCTAAAACCCTAAATCCTAAAATCCTAATCTAATTTTTTTTAAATTTATAATTAATTTACTCAAGTAACCCTAAACCCTAATTTATTTAATTTTTTCCTTAAAAATCATAAACACTAAACCATAATCTAATTTTTTAAAATTAGTAATTAATTTAATTAACAAACACTAAACCCTAATTTATTTAATTTTTTTCCTTAAAACCCTAAAATTTAAAAACCCAAAATTCCCAAAACCCTAACCCTAATTGCAAAAACCCTAATAAAAACACAGGGGAAACGCTTCCTCAAGGAAGCGCTTTGCCTACGTGGACAGGAAGCGCGCCCTCAAGGAAGCGTTTTCTGTCCACGTAGGCAAAGCGCTTCCTTGAGGAAGCATTTTCCTACTTTTTCCCCTGACAACGCGCTGACGTGGATGCGTTTTGTAAAAATTGGCCCATTCCGGTAAATAATTTCTGACCTGGCCCATTTCGGTAAATTTTAAAAAAAAAAGGGCTTTTATTGGTAATTTGCCCTAAAATATTTTCTAAAATTTTATAGAAATACACTTATTATATTTTAAAGTAATCACTTGTTTAATGAAAATACATTAACTTATTTAAAAATATTACTATTACTCAATTTGTTATTTTATTATTTTTATTCAAGACTTTTTAATTATAAAATAACGAAAATCAAATTAGTTATAAGATTATTTTATTTATTATTAAATTAGTTTGTTCTTAAACTATCTTCTAATATATGTTAAATATAATGTAAGTATTAAGTTTATTTTTAAAAATTGTCATGAATGATTAATAATTAATTTTTTAGCTTGGTCTTGAATTTTTTTTGGTTTTAATTTTTTTTTGTTTTTAAATATTTTAAACTTAATTTTAATTCAGTTATATATTTTTTGATAATATAATCGCAAAATAGACATTTATTGTTTCAGTGTTTGCTGTACCATTATCTCACTTGGGAAATATTTCTTTTTGACGTCAAAATTTGCATGGTGGTGCTCATGCTTGTCTTAGTTGTACCATAAGAGGTGGTCGGGACACTGCCATTGGATTGCTTTAAAGTCTGAATCATGGAAACCTAATCAGCGAAAATGGAAACTATGAACTCACCTTGACAAAGAGAAACTAGCTTCTGTCTTCTGCGCTTGTTATAGATACGCCATCACATCGTGTATTCAAAAAGGATGACCGTATTGAAGATCAAGATGGCCAAGGTGTGTTATCAGTTATCTTATCACCAACAAACAATGTTGCAGACAACATGCAACTAGTGATTGAGTCCACGAGTGATGACTTGTCCATTAACATTTACAGGATGGTGTAATAAATGCACACGCCAATGGATTTATACAAGAGGTCCGAGAGAATACAAAAGGAGCATTAAGATCATAAACCACAGTGTAAATTGTATAATAAAAGGTTAGATTTCTAATGAAATGTCCATTTGAGTAGACACTAACATTAGCTAACATTTGGTACTTTTCTATGATTTCAATAGAATGTAATAAATTGAAATGTGATTGTTGATAATGTAATTAGTGAGAAAGTTATTGTACAATGTTTGGTAAAAATTGAAAGTTATTGATTAAAATTCTAAAAAGTTATATTTTTGCATTTGGTTCACTAAATACTTTCTTAGTAACACAATGATAATTTATGAATTTACATTAAATAAAATATAATATTCATGTATTTAATTTTTAAAATAAGCTTTATTATTAAAAATATTTGGATTAAATATTTAATAATAAAATTTAATTGATATTTTTCAAATTTTAAATTTAATTTTAATTGAAAGCAAAATTATTTCAAATTTGTCTAGCATATATTTTCTAAATATAATAATGCATATATAAAGTATTGGATATATAAAACTTGTTTTGGAATAAATTAGAAAAACAATACCAGAAATCATGTTGTTTTAGCTAAAAGCTAGCTCATAAGGATATACAAAAATAGTTGATTCCATGCATTGCTATGAGCAAAATTACAACTAATTAAATCATTGGAATGTAAATTCATAGGCGGTCTACTCATATTCTATAGAAAAAAATAATAAATATTTCATACAAATACAAGTTCTAAATCAAATTTGTAGCTAGGAAAAAAAAATCAAGGAACAAAACTTACTTATGAAGAAATCAAGGAACAAAACTTACTTATGAAGAGTCCCTTGAAGTAGTAGAGCAAATCAAGTAGTAGGAAGGAGCCAACAATTTCTTTTTTTTCTTTTACGTTTATTAATAGAAAAATAAGGTTAATTTTGTCTTTAATAATTTTTTCTAACTTCTCAATATACATGAGAAAGTAACTTTTTCACCTTTTATCATGGGAATGACATTGTCATGTTTATGGGAAAATAACACCCAAGGGGAAATTAGATTCCAAGAAAAAGTACATAAAACATGACACATCAAACGTTGAAATCAGATTCTGCTTGATTAAATTTTCAAGAAAGTGATTATTTTCCATCATGCCAAACTCTACCTTAGAATTCTAAACTTACTAGATTCGAAGAATTCGATCCTAAAACTGAATTTTTCAATACTGACAAAAAATCGAGTTATTACATTTCTCCCCTCCTTTATAAAATTTACACCTTAAAATTTACTAGGATATAGACACAGTTTCTATAATATCCTTTGCAACTCCTTACTAATAGTATACACTTATTTTTGAACTATTGCGCTTTTTGAAATTATATCCCCATCGTCTTTCCCTAGAAGAATAAGCTTAGTTATACTTTAACCGCTTTCCCCTCAGATAGCATACAACTCATGTATATTTAACGTTACCTATTAATCAATTCAATTCATATCTTACAACTCAAGTTAATACATAGATTTTCGGCTCCTACTTCCTCATAGTATTTTACAAGATGTTATATGTAAACTTATTTGAAGTCTATTATTAGATATAAATTCAATTAGTGAAAATTTTCTCATCCAAATATTCCTATAATCTCACATATTAATTTAATCTTCAATCTAAATTCTTTTTTTGGTCCAACGAATCCAATGCCATATACACTTTCAATCTTTATCGAGTCCCAAAATATACGATGACACTTTTTCCTGATTATAATCATTTCTTGATTTTTTTTTTCACTTTCCATAACATATTAAATCTCGTATTCTCTTTTCATAATTCAACTTGGTATGATCTGTTTTTTTACCACATTCATTACTTAGCTTCATTTCATTCAAGATTTACATGAGAATGTTATCTCACATCTGCATTCATCTATTAAAAATGGCTAGCATCACACATGATAACTGTTGGAAAAATTTTGGTTCGAAAATGGTTTTTTGCACAGTAGAAAAATAACATTTTGAAAACAGAGTCGATTTGTGATCTTTATAACAATAAAACTTTTATTGAAATAGTAGATGTGTTTTGGGCTAGACGGATCCTAGATGCTCTCTTTAACACCTGGTTATCTTTATTGACTTTAAATTTAAAGAAAGATAGGATTAAATTGAAAGGATTAGCAAATTCTCGAACTGCACTGAGAAATTTTGAAATTTTAGTGGTTGAATTCTAATTAGTTGGATTTCAATTTTGTTTAGTTAGATTGGAACTGACTGGTTTAGTAGTGGGAGACAAAATGATTAAGGATGAATGGTTGTGATGGTCAGTGAAGATCGTGCCAGAAGAGTATATATATAGATGTGTGTGGAGACAAAATTTCCTCAATTCTGTTTACAATTTTTTCTCTCCATAGCATCACCTTTTTTCAGACACTATGAAGAAGAAGAGGATGTAGCTAAAGGAAGCTCTACATGTCACAACACTAGTATGAATTGAAGTCTGGTAGTAAAGAAATTAAGGAACTGGTGTGAATTGAAGAAAAAACTAGAGTAAGTGTAACAGTTCGATTTAGGGCCTAGTCAGAACAGTAGTCTTGAGACCACAAATTTGAATGTTGAAAAATTTATTTTATTATTATTTTGGGGTTATAGCATGTTTATATTACTGCATGAAAAATTTGGTGAATTAATTTTAGCGATTTTGAGCCCAATTGTGAAAAAGGACTAAATCGCATAAAGTGCAAAAGTCCTAAATTGATAGCTAAGATGTTAAATTTCCATGAACTAAAATTAGGGGTCTTTAAAGGTCAAATAGACCCTTAAAAGAAAGCATAGCCGGCCATAGAGTCAAAGAGGAGACAAAATTTTCAAATTTGGTGAGTTAGGTGGCTTATTTTTTACTAAAATAGAAATAAATAAAGGAAGGATGATATCATCCCTTTTTCATCTTCTTTCTCTACCAAAAATCAGCCGTTGAAGGGGGTTTTGAAAGCTTAAAATTTTTAGCAACTTGAAGCACTCACAAGTAAGTGGTTTTCATACCCTTTGTTGATAATTTTTGCATTTTTGAGACCCTTGAAGCATGTGCTTTCAAATGAGGGGTCTATTTTGCAAAATGATTAAGGGTTTAGGGTTTTGCCAGAAAAGGATTTGTAATTTTTTCTGATTTTTTATGGAAGAATATGAGATAGGGCTGTATAATAAACAACTTTTGTGAAGGAGTTTTTATGGAAAATACCTAATAGGACCATTTTGTAAAGTGTGTAAAATAGATAATAAATGTGTGAAATAGTGAGAATTTGGAGTTGCCATAAGAGTAAAAAGGGTTCGACTAGGCTTGAGATACAAAGAAATTCAATAAAAATCAATTTTTAAGTATAGGGGTAAAATGGTCATTTTGTCAAAGTTTAGGGGCAAAATGGTCAATTTACCAAATATGTGAATTTTTAATTGCTTAATTTTATTTAGTGATTAAATGAGTGTATTTTGCTATTTTAGATCAAGAATTGTCGAATCTGAACTTAGACTGGGGGAAAGCCAAGCAAATCGACTAAATCGACTAGTCGTGTACATTTTGTAATCCGAGGTAAGTTGTATGTAAATAATACAATTACATTGTTACTACATGTCTTTGAATTATCATTGAATCGATATAGCATGAATTGCTTGATTGTGGAATTTAGATTGTATAATGATAATTGAGATAGTAGAATTCCCGTTGGAACCTTAAGAAGTAAATCGGATATTCATGCCATGACATTTGGGCCACATTGTGAGAGCTAGTGTAAGACCATGTCTGGGGCATGGCATTGGCATTGAGACGAGTGCTAGTGTAAGACATGTCTGGGAGATGCATCGGCCTCGAGACGTAAGCCAGTGTAAGACATGTCTGGGACATGCATCGGCTACGAGATATGTTAGTGTAAGACCATGTCTAGGACATGGCATCGGCACGAATGTGCGAGAGCTAGTGTAAGACCATGTCTGGGACATGGCATTGGCTTCGATGATGATAGCCAGTGTAAGACCATGTTTAGGACATGGCATCGGCACTTTACCCCATGTTTGAGGCTTATGGAATATCCAATAGTGTTCCTAATGGTTCAACGGTGAGAGTTATGATTTTGAGTAAATGAGGAAAGTATAACCATGTTGTGAGTGGTACAGGTACCACATTGATATGTATGAGATGTGAGCTTAATATATATATATGCTATATGATTTGTATGGGTAGTGATGAGTAAGTGATGCTTATGCCTACTTTTTATTATGAGCTTGTTGATGAATGGTAAAGTAGTTGTTGTATATTTATTTATGTGCAAGTTACAAATCTATATGCTTACTCCCTTTTCTTTCCATTTTCTTATAGTGCCGCCTAACTAGCTCTAGGATCACCGGAAGTCAGAGATATCGATCATACTATCAACCAAAGCATTCGGAATAGTTGGATTTATATTTTTGAATATGGCATGTATAGGGCTTAGACTTTATTATTTTTGGTGTCTTTGAGAATTGGCCAAATGTGTTGGCTTAGGTTAGAAATCCTTCATTTTGTATTAAGCCTTGAATGATGGCTAAAATTCATTTTGATTCAATAAAAGATGCATTTTTCATGGTTGTATTAATGTCTATTGTGACTGATTTGGTTATATGAATTGTGCTTGTTTTGGTATTGGTTGGTTTTGTATGGAGTTATGTATGTAAGGGTGGCAATGAGGCTTGGTAAATAGCCTTATATTGTCCACATGGGTAGACACACGGATGTGTGTCTAGGCCATGTGTGACACATGGTCTGCCCCATGGGCATGTAGTCCAGCCGTGTGTCCTCTGCACGTAAAAATTTTAAGTCAGTATGCATGGTAATAAACACACAGGCAGAAACACGGTCGTGTGTCTCAGCCGTGTGAAGGACACGGCCTAGCACACGGGCTTATGCCTTGGCTGTGTGACATTTTAGGGATGCTGACGTCAGAAATAGAATACCCAGGTTTTTGCACACGGACTATGACATGGGCATGTATGGCCGTGTGGGGGACACGGGCCATTGACACGGCGTGTGTCTAGCCGTGTGAAAACCCTTGTAGGTTCAAATTAGAATTTAATTCTGCACGAATAAGGGACACGGACATGTCTCTATGTGCTTAGGCCGTGTGAGCCATACGAGCCATCAGCACGACCACGTCGAGATGGCCGCACGGGCGTGTTGCCCTTCCACACGGGCGTGTGCCCTGTTTTAAAGGCAAAATTTCAATAGGTGGGTTAAGGACCCAGAATGGTCCTGAATAGTTTTCAATGATTGATTTGGGGTTTGTAGACCTATATTGAGGAGTTTAAAGTAGAAATTGAAAAAGTTTTAATTTGGACTGAGTCTTGGTGACTTGAGTTTGGTTGTATGCATGAGATCAAGTTAGGTAATGCCTTGTACTCCGCCCTAGCGTGGGTTACGGGTATGGGGTGTTACAGTAAGACCTCTTGAAAGCTTTAATATGATGATGGATTATAAGTTTTAAGGGTTAAACCCCTTTATTTTAACCGATAAGTGGTTGTCATGCTTAGTTGCTAGGATAAAAGAGGCTTTAACGTTCGAACAAGCTAAGCTGTCAAGGATAAGAAAGCGAGGTGAGTATATGTACCTTGCTTTTTAGGTGATAGAACGTCATTATGTTGTTGCATGAACAATGTTGAATATGTATTGAGATGACCTGAGTTCATGGTGTATGTGTACGGGATGAAAGAGTAGGTTGTGTATATACAACAGCTGTGTGATTGCTTTCTAGTTTTTGGTTACCTGTTTATGGTTGTTCATGGATGATTAGTTAATCTGCATAATTTACGTGAAATGATAAATTGCATGACTGTGTCTGTGTGTTTATGAAATTTTGAGTATGGACGAAGAAGTATTGATGAGTTAAATAAAGCTAGGATTGGGTGGATGGTTAGAAAAAGGGAGATTCCATTAGATTTCACCATTCAGTGTTGCTAGGTGCAAACCGTGATGTGCTCCGAGCCTTGCAAAGGGGACATTGCGGTGTTCCAGCATCAAGGTAGAAAAGTCGAAATGGAGGTGTGGGTGGATGGATAGGGAAAATGGAACACCTGCTAGATTCTACAAACCGGTGTTGTTGAGTAAAAACCGTGATATATGAAGGGAACTCACACCGCAATTTATTTTTGCTTGTTGGTTTGATTAAGCATAAAGGAGTTACTAGTGTAACGGTTAAGTGGTAGTGAAATTGTCCTTAAAACCCTAGTTTGAATCCGTTCGTTTGCATTTTTTTTAGAATTTTGGAATTTCCTTTATTTTTAACCCTACTGATTCTTCTAGGGTTTAAAATGTAGCACTCGATGCTTGAACCATTCATCGAGTCCATGTAACACCCCTAACCGTATCTGTCGTCAAAATAGGGTTTCAGAATATTACCAAAACTTTCAGAAACATTTACAGATAAATCATGCAAGTTACTATTCAAATTCTGAAATCATTCATAACGTCCCTTAAATGGACCCTCGAGGTCCAATACAAGCATTAGAATCGAGTCGGGACTTAATCGAAACCTCTAAGAATTTTTTGCAAAATTAGAAAAATTTTCCAATGTGCAGGGGTCACACGCCCATGTGGTCCAAATGACACTCCCGTGTGACCCTAGGACACGCCCATACTGGAGTCTGTGTTCGACCTTGTGTAACTGTCTGACTTGTGCACATAGCCATGCCAATGCCTGTGTGATAGGCTGTGTGGTTAATTAATTCAATTCGAAATTAGGTGCAGGTTTCACACGGCCAAGACACACGCTCGTGTTCTAGGCCGTGTGGTTAATTAATTCAATTCGAAATTAGATGCAAGTTTCACACAGCCAAGACAAATGCCCGTGTTCTAGGCTATGTAGCACATACGGCTAAGACACACGCCCGTGTCTCTGCCCGTGTGCTCAATTTTGAGCATTCTGTTTCTCGAATTTAAGGTGCAGGGGGCACACAGCCTAACTACATGCCCATGTATCCGGCCGTGTGTCACACATGGTCTAGACACACACCCGTATGTCTGCCCTTGTGGACAAAATAAAGCCATTCCTAGCTTCATTTCTCACCCAAAATCACACCCATAACTTGCACTTGAATCACACATCCAAATACCAACCATTGCAAGCATTTAGATCAAGCAAATTCCATCATTCATCATGGCATATCATTTCATGCATACATGTCTATAATCTTACCTTAGTTAAGTCCTCAAGTAAGACATAATTTGATCAACTACTTAACATATATGTAGGTACCATAATTTGACATTACGAGTATATTAAAACAAACCAATACTAGACATTCCTGTAACAGCCCAATTTCGGTGAGGTCGAAACAGTGGTTTTGAAACCACAAATCAGAGTTAAAAAAATAAAAATAATTTTATTTTATTTTATGTTGGCATCATGATAGGAAGGTCACATGAAAATTTTGATACGAAATTTTTTTCGATTGTATGGTTAATTAGGTAAAGGACTAAATTGCATAAAATGCAAAAGTTGGATTCTAGTAGCTATAGGTATTAAATAGCTATGGAATTCAAAACTTAAGGTCCTCATATGGTAATTAGACCATTGAAGAGTAGTTAGTAGATATTTTAATGACTCATCCATGGAAAAACTAAAAAAGGAAAGTGACTAAATTGGAAACCACTAAAAGTAAAAGATAGAAATTAAATAAAAAGAAATATTCATCTAATTTCAAATCATCTTCCCAAAAATTTCTATGGAAACATTAGGAGAGAGGAAGACAAATTACCAAGCTTGAAAATCTATGAAATCAAGTCCTATTTTTAATGATTTTTATATTTTTGAAACTAGGATATTCTAATCTCTCTATTTAGGGGATTAATTTGAAAAGTTATCACGGTATGAAATTTGGGTAATGGATGAATATTGTAACAGCCCGAATTTGGGGCTAGTCAGAATAGTAGTTTTGGGACTAGAATCTGACGTAGAAAAATCCATTTTTATTATATATTTTTTATGTTCTATAGTTTTATGGAACTATTCTGTGAAAATCTCATTCAAAAATTTTGACGTTTGGGCACTCATTTTAGTCAAAAGGACTAAATTGTAAAAAGCGCAAAAGTTGAGTTCTACTTGTTAAAGGTGTCCAATTGCTATGAGATTTTAAATTAGAGGTCCTTATTGGTAATTAGACCATTGGATAATTTAGTGGACAAAAATGGACATGGATAGGTAAAATTTCAAAGTTATGCATTAAGGGCATTTTGGTCATTTGGTAAATAAAAGAATAAAAAGGGAAAATCAAGTCAAAATTTGTGTCCATCTTCTTCACCTTGGCCGAATTTTACAAGGAGACCATAGCTAGGGTTTCTTCAACTTTCAAGCTTGATTGTAAGTGCATCCTAGCCCCGTTTTTAATGCTCTTTACATTTTTGAAGTCCTTGTAACTCGATTTACCTATTTCTACCATTATTTTGAAGTAGGGTTCATGTTTAAAAATTTACGCATGTGTGACATGAATGTATTTTGATGTTTGGTGGAAGATATTGTATGTTTAAGGTGTGATAAATAGCTTTTACTAAGTGATTTTTAGTGAAAATGCATAAAAAGGACTTATTTGTAAAAGTTGTGAAAATGGGTTGTAGAAATGTGATTTGATGAAAAATGTGGGCTGTTATGAGCATGATTTAGGTTTGACTAGGCTTGCGTAACAAAGAAAATGGGTACATTTCATTTTACGAGCCTAAAGACTAAAATGTAAATATGTCAAAGTTTAGGGGAAAAAATGTAATTTTTCCATAAGTTGATTTTTGGACAGCATCAAGAAAAACGAAGTTCAGACTTTGATCGGGGGAAAAACAAGGTTATTGACTATTAGGTCCATTTCCTACCATTTTGTACCGAGGTAAGTTTGTGTGTAAATAATGCAATGTTATATTATGTATTTAATGCTCAGTATTGCATAAATTGTACGATTGTTTTTATGGAAATATTCAAAGAAGATTCGACGATGAGAAAATCCTAGTTGAACCTTAGGAATAGTTTAGGATACAAGTGACATGTCACTAAGAAACCATGTGTTATGTGATATATGTGAATCCATGTACTAGTCATGTACGTCCTAGCGGTGGCTGGGTGTAACAGCCTGATTTTGGGTCTAGTCAGAACAGTGGTTTCGAGACCACAAATCTGATGTAGTAAAGTTCACTTTTATTATATTTTTATAGTCTACAATTTTACGGAATGATTTCGTGAAAATTTCGTTCGAAAATTTCGACGTTTGGGCTCTCAATTTAGTCAAAAGGACTAAATTGTAAAAAGTGTAAAAGTTGAGTTCTACAGGTTAGAGGTGTCCAATTGTTATTAAATTTTAAATTGGAGGTCTTT
The DNA here is from genome assembly GCA_025698475.1 of Gossypium anomalum. NCBI lineage: Eukaryota > Viridiplantae > Streptophyta > Magnoliopsida > Malvales > Malvaceae > Gossypium > Gossypium anomalum. The sequence goes on from CM046964.1 coordinate 47,835,802, forward strand.
AAATGGTAATTAGACCATTGGTTAAGTTGGTGGACAATAATGGACATGGTTTGGTATATTTCTAAAGTTTTTCATTAAGGGTAATTTGGTCATTTGGTAATTAAAATGAATTAAAAACAAAATTAAAAGCCATTTTTTTCCATCTTCAACCCTTGGCTGAATTTCACATGAGGAAGACATAGCTAGGGTTTTTCAAGCTTCCAAGCTCGATTGTAAGTGCATCCTAGCCCCGTTTTTAATGTTCTTTACATTTTTGAGATCCTCGTAGCTCGATTTAGCTATTTCCACCATTATTTTGAGCTAGGGTTTGTGTTTAAAAATTTTCCCATGGATGAAATGCATGTGTTTTGATGTTTTATGGAAGAATATGAAAGTTTGGGGTGTGATAAACAACTTTTACTAAGGGATTTTTGATGAAATTGCATAAAAGGAGCCATTCGTAAAAGTTGTAAACTTATGTGTAGAAAATGTGATTTAGTGAAAAACGTTAGCTACTATAAGAGGGAATATGAATCGACAAGGCTTAGGATTTGAGTAAAATAAGTGCTTTTCATCTTACGAGCCTAGGGGTAAAATTATAAATATGTGAAACTTTAGGGGAAAAATGTAATTTTTCCATAGTGTGATTTTTGGACTAAATTAAATAATGTGAGTATTAAATGAGTTAAATGTATTATTATAGATCAAGAAAGACGAGGAATTGACCTTGATCAGGGAAAAGAAAAGCTTGTGGACTAAATTGAAAATTCACCATATTTTGCACCGATGTAAGTTTGTTGTAAATAATGCATTGTTTTTACTTACATTATCACATTTTATTATATTTTATGAAATGTGGCTGAATATTGAATGAAATTGACAAGTATCGAAAAGTGAGAAATTTCCCAGTTGAACATTAGGAACAGAATAGGATACAAGTGGCATGTTACTAGTGACTCAAGTGTGGTACTATGTGAAGGCCACTTTGTGAAGAAAGATAGCTTTGGTCACAAGTGTGGTACTATGTGAAGGCCACTTTGTGAAGAAGGTAGCTTTGACTACATGGGTGGTACTATGCGCAGGCCACCGAGTATCCGTTATTATTCCGATGGGTTCAACGGGAAATGACTAGGTGTAATTGAATATGACTATGTGATGAATAAGTGCAGGTATGTGTGTGTAAACTTATGAGAAACATGCTCGATATGTGATCAAACTTTGGTAAGATTGATATGGAGTAAGTGTTACAATGAAAGTTACTACAATGAAAACATGAAAGAGTGAAATTTAGTAATAAAATAGTTTTGGATAGCAGCAGTTGTGTGACTTTGAAAAATCACCAAAAATGGTGGAAATCAAATTAGAGGTTGAATAATATATGCAATTAAATCTTATTGAGTCTATTTTCATATGAAGAAACGGTGTAAGCAAAAGAATTTCATATTATGAGATATTTGAATTTTTGTAAGATAGAATCAAAATGATTTTGAAATCCCCTATTCTGATTTAGGAAAATCATTAACAATTTTACAAAAATAATTATGCATTATAATTCATATGCTTAAAATCCTTAATGAGTCTATTTTCAAAAGAAATAAATGTTAACATCATCCGAATCCCGTATGAGGAGATAATTAATTTTTAGTGAAGAGGTGTCGGAACTATCAGACAGCAAAATAGGGGTGATTTTAAGAATAAGCTGTACTTATTGGCTAAACCAAAAATTCTGAAAATTTTATGGTAAGAATATATGCAAGTCTAGTTTCTGGAAAAATTATCAAATATTAATTTGGAGTTCCATAGTTCCAGATATAAATAATTTAATGACTATGACTCACGTAGACAGCTTGATATGAACATGAGTGAATAGTGAAACTATATGCAATATGATTGTATTATCTTGAGAACATATTATGAGGATTGGTAAAAGCATTTTAATAAATTGATTATTATTTACATACCAACTTACTAAACTATATGCTTACTCCCTTTTCTTTCTCTTGTCATATAGTGTCACCAAGCTAGCTCGGGGTACAGAGATCGTCAGAGATCCATCCACACTATCAACACTCTTTTGGTATTTTGAATGAAATATTTTGAATTATGGCATGTATAAGGGACTTGGTTATTTTGTTAGGTGTCATAATTGATTTGGCCTAAAATGTTGGCCAATGTTATTTGATAGTTCATTTTGTATAAGGCCATTGATGTTGGCTATTATTGGTTAAGTTGTATGTTTATGATAATTCCATGTTGTGTGTTGATAAATTTGGTATAAGTGTGTAAATGTTTTGGATAGAAAAAGGCTTGGTAAATAGCCTAACTTTCATCCACACGGCTGGCCACACGGCCATGTACTGGCATGTGCCCCTGTTTTTTAAGAAATTTTTTAAAGTTTTCAAAAGTTCTCGATTTGGGCCTCGTATGCCCATATTAGGGACTTTGTGATGGAACATGAAAAGTTTTAATTTGAATGAAATTTTATGACTCAGTTTTATATGATTGGTCATGTTTAAGTCCAGTAATGTCTCGTACCCTGTCCCGATGCTAGACATGGGTAAGGGGTGTTACATTGGGTAGTTCGACATGTGTTGTGGATACCTGACAGCTTGAGTGAGCAGCCCGTGTAGCTACGTCTTGACTGATAGCTTGTGTGAGCAGGCCCGTGATTAGCTCGTGTGCGAGCCCTATGTGTTATGAAATATGAGGTAGCATTGGTTACATATGTGGCACTTATGTGCAAGACCTTCCATGTATTCGATAGTATTCCAAGTGTTCAACAGGAATTCGAAGAGTATGTCAAAGATGACAAAGTATGTGACTATGTTACCAGTTGATACAAGTAAGTATGTAAAACTCATGAGTATGAACTTTGGTATAAGATGAACTCTTGGTAAGAATGCTAATGAGTAAGTTATGCCTAAGATACATGATGATATTTATGTTAACTTATATTGAGTAGTTACATGATTAATGAATGATTTATTTTGCTTATTATTTGCATGCAAACTTACTCAGCTTTAAAGTTTACTCCCCTTTTCTTTTTTTTATAGTGTCACCAAGTTAGCTCGAGGATCGAGGAATGTTGGAGCTCGAATCACAATATCAAACTATTGTTTTGGGTATACTTGGTTTCAATATTTTGAGTATGGCATGTATAGGGACTTGGTCATTTTGTTATGTGTCATATTGGATTAGCTAAATGGGTTGGCATTGTTATGGTTAATGATTCATTTCGTATATTGGCTAATATTAATTTTATTGGTCATTGGTATGTTATTGTGATGATGCTTATCATGAAGATGAAATTGGCATGAATGGAAAAGAAAGTATGTAATGTTTATGCATGATGGATGTTAGTATGTGTAATTGATGTATTGACATCTTGTTTATGGCTGATTTGGTGGTATTTATATGCTTGGATTTGGTATTGCTTGATGTTGTGCAAGTTGGTGCAAGTAAGGGTGGCAAATGGCTTCGTAAATAGCCTTATTTTTGGCCACACGGGCAGAGACACGACTGTGTGTCTTAGCTGTGTGGACGACACAGCCTCAGGCACGGGTGTGTGAAGTTTGCACCTATTTTATGAAAAATTATGAAAATTAAATCGCCTGCACGGCCTAAGCACTCAGGTGTGTGACTTGGTCGTGCGACTTCCTTTGGTACATGATGTCATAAATAGAGAGTTACACGGGTTAGGGACACGGGCGTGTGCGTGACCACATGGCCTACCCACACGGGCGTGTGACTTTGTTTTGATGAAAAATTCTAAGTGTCGTAAAAATTATTAAAGTTCTTGTTTTAGTCCCAAACCACCTCCAATGCATGTTTTAGGCCTCGTAGGCTCGTTTTAGGGACCATATGTTGTAAATGAAAAGTTTTAAATTTGGATGGAAATTTATGTCTCGGTGTTGTATGTTAGATTGTGTTTAAGCCTGTGAGGCCTCGAACCCTGTTCTGGCGTCGGATACAGGTAAGGGGTGTTACAAATATGCTAAAAATTAGAAATTTATGGTAGAAAATGAGAAGTTATCCATAGGTAAACAACTTTTACAAAGCAATTTTTGATGAAAACTTAATTTAGGGACTAAAATGAAAAATAGTAAAAACCCATGGAAAATTCTAAAATTTTTGAAAAATGTATGCTGTAAATGTTGTTTATAAATTTCGACTAGGCTTGGAAAGAGGGTTAAATTTCATGAATTTCATTTTCCGAGCCTAGGGACTAAATCAAAATTTTTGAAAAGGATAGGGGCAAAATGGTAATTTTTCTTAGGATGCAATAGAATGCGAATGTATATGAAATGTGATAAATTAATAGTTAAATTTATCCATATAGATCCGGAAAGACCATCTACGAAAGTAAATCGAGGAAAAGAAAATGTTACGAATTAGTTGAAATCCAAAAACGAACCATTTTTAAGGAAGTTCGTGTAACTTAAAAATATATGTTAATATACTTGAATTGAATTGTATGATTGTGTTGTTATGTGTGAGATGATATATATATATGTATATACAAAATGAAATAGTTTTAAGTTGTGTAATATGGACAAATTATCGTGTTCTGGTCGAATGTTCAATTTTGATGGGTTGAAAATAATAGTGCATATGTTGCAAATAGAATTTAGCCCGGACGGCTAATTCTAATGTAAGCCCTCTTGAGTTAGGTTATAAATTGGATTTAGCCTGGACGGGTAATCTATATTAAGCTCTTTAGAGCATATGTTACAGGTAGGATTTAGCCTGGACTGGTAATCCTACGGTAAAATGTACGATTCAAGGGTGTGCCTTTTCATTATGTACCTAATGGGTACTTTTGCACATGTATATATTACCTGAACATCCGTCGAGATTTCAACAGTTCGACGGAAAAGACTCTTGAAGAGTGGAAAGGTGAAATTAATGGAAGCTTATAATGTGATGAGCTCATCTATGTTTACTCGATATTCATATGAAATTTTGTGGCTAACTTGTTTGAATAAGTGTATGTGTTTAGGTATCTTACCCAAAATTGATGGAATATGTATTTATGTGTGCTTGTGCTAATAACTAAGACCGGTAAGTTTATTTCCCGTTATATGGACTTACTAAGCATAAAATGCTTACTCCGTTTATTTTTCCCTATTTTATAGTGCTTAAAGCTCGTGAAGGTTAGAAGTCGGTCAGAGCAGTCATCACACTATCCACTATCTCATTTTGGTATAAATAGAAATCTCATTTTGATATAATGGCATGTATAAGCTTAGTTGGCCAATGAAGGCTTGTAATGGTTGTTTTGTAACCTAGCCATTAGAGTGGCTAATGATGGTTTAAGTTTGGCTATTTTAAAGTGATGTTTTAATAATCACATAAGTGCTTATTATGAGTTGGTTTGATGAAATTGTGTTAACATATGAGTTTATGACACGAGTAAGTTTATATATATTGATGTATGAGATAATACTATATGATTGATGTCAAATTTCTTTTGAATATGATGTTGGATTGGTGGATTTATGAATGTGAGTTTTAATGAAGGAAAATGGTAAGTTTTGGGTGACAAATGAGGTTAGGAAATAGCCTTATTTTTTCTGCACGGGCAAACACACGGGCGTGTGTCTTGGTCGTGTGTGACACACGGCTTATCCCATGGGCATGTGGTCCATCCGTGTGTCCCCTGCATCATAAAAATTAGAAACAGAATGCTTAGAATTGGGCACATAGGCAGGGACATGGGCTTGTGTCTCAACCGTGTGGTTGACACGGCTTTGGACAAGGGTGTGTTATACGGCCATGTGAAAACTGCACCTAAATTTAAAAAATAAAAATTTGCCACACAGCCTAGAACACGGGCATGTGACTTGGCCGTGTGACTTCAATTTCTTCATGCTTTAAAAGTCAAAGAATTACACGGGTTAGGTACACGGCTTGACCACACGGACGTGTCCCTAGACAACACGGGCGTGTAGCCCTGCACTTAGGAAAATTTTTAGAATTTTGCGAAAAATTCTCTGCGTTCCCAATTTAGTCCCAATTTGATTCCAACACTCGTTTTGGGCCTCGAGGGTCCATATAAGGGATGATATGTATGATATCGGTAAATGAATAGTAATTTACATAAATTAATTGAAAATATTCTGAATGTTTTGGTAATACTCTGAAACCCTATTCTGACGACGGATATGGGTTAGGGGTGTTACAGTTCCAATGGCTGGATTACAAGCATCATTTATTTTTACATGCCACTATGGCAAACATATCTTATACATGCCATTACAACCATAATTGATTTACCATATTGTACCAACATGGGCTGACGGATAGTGTGAGTGATCTCCGCCAAGCTTCCAATCCAACGAGCTTCTGATTTACTATAAAATAGGGAAATAAAACTAAGTAAGCATAAAATGCTTAGCAAGTTCATATAACATGGTACTTACCATTTATTCTATTTTGAGGTAACTATGTAAGACACATTCATTCAATTTGACCTCAAGCCCTACACATATCCCCATTGCCCTTGTTAGTCATATATTACATAATAACATCAAAAACATGTATGGGCTTAATAACGATCAAGTTTCCATGCACATATGCTTTCCACAACATGTATAATTCACATTACTATTTCTCAAGTATATTTTCATATAAAACGTCTTGAGTTCAAATTATTTCATATCAAAACTTTACACATTTTACTCGAAATAGCAATGTCACACGAGTAGTAGTACACTTAATGTAACAAACCTATTTTTAAGTCAAATTGGAATAGTGGTTTTGAAACCACAAATTCGATGTCAGAAAATTATTTTAATATTATTTTTGGTATTTACAACATGTTATTTGATATGTGTGAAAATTTTGTGAGCTAATTTTATCGATTGGTTGGTTAATTTGATAAAAAGGACTAAATCGCATAAAGCGTAAAACTTGTGTTCTATTTGATAAAAGTATCTAATAGCTAAAGAACCTTAAGTTTAAGGTCCTTAAGTGGTAATTAGACCAATGATTGCATGAGTGGACCATTATGGATAACCATTAAGTGAGTATAATAGTTTTATAATGAGGTTATTTTTGGAATTTGATAATTAATGATGGATTAAATAAAACAAAGCATAAAAATTATTCTTTTATCATCATCTCCGGCCGAACGGGGCATGAAGAAAAGCTAGTTAAGGCTTGAAAATTTCGGCTACCTCAAGATCAAATTGTAAGTCCCTTTTTGCTCGGTTTTTAATGATTTCTATGTTTTTGTAATCGTTACAGCTCAATCTAGCTAGCCCGTACCTTTAATTTTGAAACTTTTAAAGATTTTAAGAGTTTCGATTGATGAGTTTATGTGTTCTTTGGTGTTTGAAGATGAAATATGAAAGCTTGATGATGTTTTGTAAAGTGATTTTTGATGAAAATGTATAATAGAGATTAAATTGTGAAATGTGCAAATTGTGTGGTTGAAATGTGAAATAAATGAAAGTTTTGGGCTGCTAAGGACTTATATATAATTCGGCAAAGCATGGGTTTTGTTAAATTGTGTGAATTTTGTGTATTTGTTAAATAGGGACTAAATTTAATAAATGTGAAAGTTTAGGGGCTAATGTACAAATAGGCCTAAATGTATGTTTTGGACTAAATTGAAAGAATGGATGAATAAATAAGTTAATTTTGAATTCATATAGATCAAGAAAGAAAGGATTCAGATTTAGATTTGGGGAAAAGCAAGGTTATCGAGTAGTCGACCCGATCTGTCAATTTCGAATACGAGGTAAGCCTGTATGCTATAATTTTATTTCAAATGTATTTTATGTGATTTGATATAGCATGAATTGTGATTATGTGATTACGGACAAGTTCAGAAATGACTTAACGAAGATTCGATTATTGGAATCCCGGTTGAACCTTAGGAATAGTTTAGGATGCTACTGACATGCCATTAGGGATACCTTGAGTTGGCTTCAGGCCATGCATATCGACTGATTTGGCTTTGGGCCATGATATCAGTATTTTGGATAAGATACCTTGATTTGGCTTCGGGCCATGGTATAGGTACTTATTCTGTGAGACCTTATTTCTATTTTGAATGGTTCAACGGGTAAATGAAAGATGAGAACGTATATGAGATTGGTACGAGATGGTACAAGTATGTGAATAAACCATGTTAGATTGGAATCGAAGAAATGTATAGTTTTGTGAATGAGTACTTGAAAGGTTTGATAGTTAATGAATGTTACATATTGATTTATGTTTATGTGATTGCATTAAGTTTATCTCATACGAGCTTACTAAGCTTGATAGCTTACTTTGTTTATTTTTCCCATGTTTTATAGTGATATCAAGGCTAGCTCGGATACAGGAGTCGTCGGGAACAGCATCGCACTATCAAACATCTAAGTTGGTACTTTTGGATTATACAATTTTGGTATATGGCATGTATAGGCTAGATGTGGTATTTTGGTTGTGATTATAGCCATGAGATTTGGCTTGTAAATGATGTTAATATTGATGTGTGTTTGGCTATTAGAAATGGTTTGTAAATGTATATGTTTTGGTTTGTACATATAGCCATGAGTGGTGGCTTATTTTGGTATGCTTTGGTATATATTTGAGTAAGTGAAATGGTTGTATTTGTATAGCATGAATTGTTCATGAATTGGGGTTGATTTGGCTGCCCCTTTGTGTGTGGAAATGGTATATTTTATCTTGTGTAGGTACATTGAAGTTGGTATGGCAAATTAGCCTTGCAAATGACCTATTTTTGTCCACACAGGCAGAGACACGGGCGTGTGTCTCAGCCGTGTGTGACACATGGTCATGTTACACGGTCGTATGTCCCTTGGTATTCGAACAACGGAAATGTGCAAGTGTACACAATCGCAACAAGTAATAAAGTGACAAGTAAATATCGAGTTATCATACCCACAGGGACTGTGAAAAGAATTATTTACGAATGCAATTTAAAACACTTTGGTGGAGAAAATATTTTGATTTGAAAGGTGATTAAAAGCTATAAAACAAAGTAAAAATAAATAAAATAAAATAAAGTTCTAATGCACAATTTCAAAAAATGATTTAAATCAAGATGACATAATTGTGTTAGATTAATTACATTTTTTAACTTAGAATTATTAAACTCATGTTTAAATTGTTACGAATAAATTCACGGCAACTCGGTAATTTGCTAACTTATGAACATAGTTACCTACAAAAATCCATTCATATCTTGACTATATCCCTATGTCAATTCAACCGATTAAACATCTTAATAGGCAAATATGTTATTGCACATAAATATTTATTAGACGAAATAATCTCTTGTGCATATCCCTATGTCAATTCAAATGATTAATTAAATCTAATAAGCATATAAAAGACTACGTGAGGTAACAAGGTATCCCTACCTTGAAACAGTTTAATCACAATAATCTTGCAAGTTATGCAAGGCAATTGTATCGTCAGATATCGTTGCTAATTTAACCCTCAGCTACCTTGGATGATTAAACATGCACTGATTAAGTACTGTGTCCATTAATTACAATTTCAATCCGTTTAAATAATTAATTCATTAGCTACCTCACAATTGTAATGCAAGAATAACTTAGTCATGATTTTACTTAATCAAGCACCTTACCGAGGCCTATAACAACATAAACACAATTTTAACAATTTTAGCAAACGAAATGCAATCAACAGAACACGAATTAAATTCAAGCTAAATTAAGTAAATTAACCATTCCAACAACATAAATATTCATAGATATGTTCATCATAACAACAACAAAAATTAAAGAGATAGGGAACAAGAATCAAATCCAGTGTCTTTCCGTGGCTTAACTTGTTTGCTCCGTTTTTCCTTCTCCGTTGTCCTTGTTGACCAAGGCTGCTATGAACACTTAATTGCTACTCCAAATGGCTGATGAATGCCCATTTTCCAAGAGGATAAATCGGAAAGAGGGCAAGGGAATTTGGAATGGAAAAGAAGAGAGAAAGTGGAGAGAAAAGAAAAAAGATGAGAATGCTTGAGGTGTGTTTCAAATAACCAGCCTAAGGCGGTTTTTATAGCTGAAAAGGGCTGCTAAAAATCGTAAAAATTATTAGCCAAAGAGCGCTCCCTTGGTCGGCCACACATGTTGCAAGGTTGATAGTTTCAACTTTGCTAATTTAGGCTTGGGGCAAATCTATAAATTCACCAATTGTGAGGGGTTTGTTTACAACTTGAACAAGTCTTCAAGGGCCTATTTGCAAGCTAAATAATTAGCCAATAAGCTAATTTGGGTCAGCATATGGACGATTTTTGTAACACCCCTAACCCATATCCATCGCTGAATTAGGGTTATGAGGTATTACTAGTCATATCACAGTTCTTACAAATATTCCTTACATCTCTCATCTCAAAATTTAATCACATCAATGCTCGTAACTTAATCAAATATCGAGTTTTAAAATCATATCATTCATAACATTGCATAATTAAAACATAATCTAGTATATATCAAAACAAATTATATATATACAGAACATATAACAAAATAATTATTTCATTAATTGAATATCAAACCTATTATTATATAGCTTTTGCACATGTACAAATTAAACATTAAACGAAACAGATTTCAATACTATACTTTTCATTCATTTATACAGCATTGATATAATAATTAATATGAAATTTACATGTTATGTATATTAATGCAAATTAAAACATCTATTCGGATATATATGTATATATATATATATATATATTGTAACGCCCTAAAATTGGGCCTAGAAGTATTGGGCCTTGAGCATGGAAGCGGTTAGGAGAATGCTCATAAACATTTTAGTTAAGCAAGAAAGTGACACAAATTACATGTTCGCTATACTGGCTTAGCGATTTGGGTGTGTTTAGGAGTGTTTGAGAAACTTGGGTTCAAGTCTGGGCTTTTGCAAAAATTTTAATTTTTCCCCTTAGATGCACCTTGGCTTTAGCTTGTAGGCTTTATAAATAATAATGCCTGTATTATGTCACAAAAGCCTTGTGGTTTGGTGGCAAGTGGCGTGACTTGGTAACTGAGAGAACTTGGGCTCGAATCCCATAATAAGCAAGGAGTATTTATTTTTTTAATGGGGCAGCAAGTGTTTGAATTAGATAAAAACTCTGCTGAGGTGGTTGTGGAAATGGTCAAAGGGAGGAAATCAAGGAAGTTGAAAAGGGTGGTTATGGATATGGAGGAGAGTTGGGTGGAGAGAATCATGGATTTCAAATTTAGAGAGTTTGAATAGAGTTTGAATTGGTCAAAGGAGAGTTTTGAGGAGAGAATTGTGGAGTGGATCGTGGAATAGGAGAGTGGGGAGTTGTCTACCGAAAATGGGATTCTCTCTGTACCATAATCGGTCTTAGGCACTAGGTGCCAAATAGGTTACTTCTTGCCCTTTACCAGTGACTTTTCTCTCTTTTTCTCCTCTCTCGCTACTATTTGTGTAGTAGCCGAAATTTGGTAGTGGCCTTTCGGGTACGTTTTAGATTAACTTACTTTGATTTTATCCTGCGGTAGGGTACTTCTGTTGGATAAAAACTTTTCTTTCTCCATCACTCTCTTTTTCCCTAGTGTTAAAGGTATTAGCCGAACTTTCTTTTCCCCTCTCTTCTCCTTTTCTTTTCTCAACCAATCCCTCTTAACCGATTTCACCTTCTCTTCTTTTTCCATTTGAATACTTGGGGCCGATTTTTGTTTGCTCTTCTTACTCTAGCTGAATCTCCCTGCATTGATTAAGGTAAATGGGTTCTTCTCTGTTTATAGCCGAATCTGGTGCTTGCAGTCACTGCTGCTTTGAATGCTCGGTTATGCTTTCCCTTCTTTTCTCTCTGTCGCTTTAGCACTCTCCTCTAAACCATCTTTGTCTACCGTCTGGCAGGGGTGTTAGTGTAGGTCGAATACTGTTACCAACCTTTTTGGTTCCACGTCTCGGTAAGTGGTCTCACCTGGTTCATTATATTCGCATATATTGTATGGGTTAACATGATGCAGTCGTAATGCAGAGTTTATCAAGGATCTAGAAGTTCGTCCTAACTAGCAGTTTAAGGCAGATAAACCATCTTCGTCTTGTCGTTGTAGGTAATAGTTACAGTTGGAATTTAAGAGTTGTGAAGAGGGTATTAACCTTATTGAATATAACTTATTATTTACCGTGTTTACTTGAAGGCTGTGGTGCTCGTAGACTCGTATCAATCTTCACAACCAGGTGTGCAATTGTTCACCACTCAATTACTGTCAAAGCCAAAAGATGTGTGTAATTACACCCCTGTTAAACTGTGATTCGGCAAAAGCCAAAAAGCTAAAATGCTGAAACGTCGACATTCGAGGCCTCATGAGCGTGAGAACGCACGTGGGGCGATCTGAACCCACAAAGCGTGGGCGATAGGCTATAGAGGCTGCCACAAGCGCTCTCGTGGACTTGGGCCTCGATGGGCCGAATGGGCCCGATGGGCTTGTGGGCCCGCTTATGTAAATTTAACTGTAGGCAAGAAGTAGTTGGGCTTGTCATGTCGTGTACATGGCATAGGCCGTTCTGGGCCACGTTAGGCCTAAATAGGCCGTGTGGTCCCAATAGGCTCGTGGGCCTTACATAGATTAAATCCATGGTAAGTGATAAATATTGGACTGGGCTATGTAGGTCACATAGTCGTAACTGAGTTTGGGCTAAATGGGCCACACGAGCGTGTGGGCCCACTTGGGCCGAGTAATGGGACTTGGGCCCATTTGTACCGTTATGATCATTTAGGTTGTCTGTGTTGCTCGAGGCGACTGTAGACCTTCAGAGAGGTCGTTATTTGAGCTGAAACCCCAAAGTAGGGTAAAATGACCATAATATCCTTATATGGTAAAATGACGATTATGCCCTTATGTTTCGTATGACCGATGTGCTTATGATTTACATATATGATTGTATTGAGTATGACCTTGCATACATGTGTGATTTATGACATGACATACTGCATAGGGTTGGGATTTTGAGATAGAGGAAGTACTGTACTGGTGACTATGTCACATCCACTGTTACTGGTGGCTATGCCACAATTACTGATACTGGTGGCTTTGCCACATTTACTGTTCCTAGCAACTATGCTGCATTATTATTACTGGCAGCTTTGCTGCGATATTGGTATGCTGGCTTGGTGGGTCGATTTATATCCCCACATGGTGTGTTGGTTGGTACGGGTGGTGTGCTGGCTAGATTTGGGTGGGATGCATAATTGCATTACACTATACTGATACTGTATTGGGCTTGGGCCCAATCTGCTACTGTATAGGGCTAAAGCCCAGGCTGCTCTGTTATTGAATAAGGCTATGACCCAGACTATTTTTCGTATTCTGATTATGTTGTTTGTTAGGGGATTACACACTTAGTTTTCATAAACTCACCCTTTCTTTTGAACTGTACAGGTAATCCCCAGCCTTAGACGATTTAGAGCTGCGAGGGAGTCAGAGGTGGCCACACAACTGTTGTGTTTTGCATTTGACTCAATTTAATTTAAATTTTACTTTTGGGTTTTAAATTTTGTAATAAGGCCGTTTGTGGGTTTTAATTTTTATTTGGGCTTTGGACTATATATTTTTAAACTGCCAGTCTAGGTAAAGACGAGTTTTTAAAACAATTACCATTTTCTAAAACACGCGTTTTAAACTTCATCGACTTCTACATTTTTAAATCCATTTAATATAACACTGATGGTTAATAAGGTAAGCGTTCTGACGAGAACTTTGGTTAAATAAAATAAAAGGATTTAAATTTAGTAATGGATTTTTACCGAAAAGATCAATTTTTGAAAAACACTTCGATGTGACACGCCAGATTCAGCCATAACGTCAAGGCCGGGATTGGGGTGTTACATACTTAAGCACATTTAACTAAGCATTATGGCGAATCACATTTACAGTTTAATGTACAAACAAATATATATATAAGGCGCAAAAAAATTTTACAAGTTCAAGCATATTACACCGTATCATTATTAACCATTTTCGAACACAAATAGCAATTCGTTTCTTATCAAATTCACAAGCTAAGAATTATATTTAAACATTATTCTAGATTACAAATACACAACCTATTCACTTCACATCTATTCAACTATTGAATTAATCACATAAGATCATACCACACGTAATAATACCTTGACTAATTATTCCATTTCATAATTTTTTTAACCTTAAATATTATACACATTATGCTAGCCAAAGTAACCAACCATTTATTCATGAAACATATTTCTTTCTTGCCATAACAAACCGTATCAAATTAGCCAATACATAATCAAGCATATATTCATCATTTTACCTCTTTACCAAATCATGCGCAATTCACTATAACCACATTTAAACTTTTGAACACAAGTAACATATCAATGTATACCTAATTTGCATTTAATAATAATAAGCCTGAACTTCATATTTCAACCTATTAACTAATACTTTATTCGGTTATAAAATCAAACTTCAATTGGTCATACCATTATCAAATCTCATGCTTACCAAAATGAACCACATACCAAAGCCAAAATTTACTACCAATTATATATATAGCACATATAGTAATCAATCATTTCACTAGCAACTTAACCTTTGAATACTAAACCACAAACAACATATCATAGGCATATGTATATGTTTTACCCATCATTAACTAAATATAAAGACACATCGTTTACTACCTCCAAGCCAATTCACAAGACAAATTACACATCCTAAATAAATTAATAATAAGCCACAACTGAAATAGATTCATCATTCATATGTCAAGTTTAACTCGCACACATATAAATATATACCATGACCAAAATTACTTAATCATTAGAACATTAGCATTAAGATCAAGCCATTTTCGCATGGCTTTATATACATACACATTCAAAATAAATTATTCCAAGGCAAGCCTATACATGCCATAAGTTTGAGTTCAACTTATAAAGTACCTAAATAGCAGATAGTGTGATGGACTGTGCTGACGATCCCCGAGCTCGTAACTTGATTCAAAATCTAAAAAAACAAAGGCAAACATATGCGTACAGTAAGCTATCATAGCTTAGTAAGTCAAAAGCAAATAAACAACTTAACAACATAATCAACTCATTTAAACCAAACCAAATTTATGCTACTATAATCACATTTATTTTCAAGATCATAATTTCATATATAACATATACTTCCATATACATAGTTACCTTAGCTGAATATATACATGTATCCATTATCAATGTAACATTCAATTTCAAAACCTTAATACTATTATATAGCCGAATATACATTAACCCACATACATATATTCATGAATCATTTCGTAATATTTACATGATATAATAAAAAGGCCGAATTCATTTTCCATATGCACACTCATTTTTCATTTACATAATACACGATTTACAACCCAAATCAAGTAACTTACTTACCTTAATTCAAATAGGTAAATAGCTATCACATACCTAATCACTTTAACTCATTTTGTACATTCGTTCACAACTTATCGTTGCCCGATAAACCATTCAGAATTGGATAGGACACTTGGATAATCACATATATCATACAATGCCAACGTCCTAGACATGGTCTTACATGTAATCACATATCGATGCCACTGTCCCAGACAGGGTCTTACTCGCACACATATATCGGAGTCACATATCGATGCTAACGTATAAAATGTGGTCTTACTTGCACACATATATTGTAACGCCCTAAATCCCCAAACCCCTGTAAAAATTATTTTTGTGTGTTTGTGACGTGAATGTATGTTTGGCTTAGTGGTTGTGTGCTCTGGAAGTGTTTGGGAAGTCATGGGTTTAAGCCTTGGCTTCCACAAAATTTTGTTTTTTAAGGATAAAACCCCTATCTTTGGCCAGAAGAGTTATAAGTTTATTTTGGCCTGTTGGTCTAGTGGTTAGTGGCGTGTGGAGTGTACTAGTGGTTTGAGGTTTGAATCCCTGCATGTGTAAATGGAGATTATTTTTACTGGTGGCCATGGGTGGAAGTTCTGTTTGACCGAAACACCAAGAGTTTGAACAGATTTGAATGGGGTTGTTGTTAGCCAAATTTGAGGAGTTGGATGGGAGGAAATTAAGGAGAAAATCGAGCAAGTTTGAATTTGGAGGAGAGTCATGCCGGGTTTGAACTCTAGCACTTAGTGTTTCAGTTGTGTAGGAATGTTGAGGAGGTGTTTAGTGTGTTAAAGGCTGACCGAATCTGTTGAGTTCTTTTGGTGAAAAATTCGGCCTTAGTAAAGTGGTGCCGAAATTGGTTCTGCTTTGGGTGCTGATTTGTGTTAGCTAACTGAGTGTCAGCTTCATTCTCAATATCTCAGGTTGGCAACTTCATTTCTTTTATTTTATTTTCTTTAGCAGAATACTCCTGTAAACTTTTCTCAATCTCTTAACTTCTCTTTTTGGCAGAATACCTTAGTGACCTTTTCTCTTCATCTTTTCTTTTTCTCAATCTCAATATCTCAGGGTGTTACATACTTAAGCACATATCTGACTGAGTATTTTCTTCTTCTTCTCCTTTTCTCTGGAGCCGAATACTTCTTTTACGATTTCGTTCTTCCTTTCTCTGCTGGGCTGAATACCCATACTCTCTCTCTCTCAAATCTTTTTGTTCTGCTTACTTTGGCCGAATCTCCTTGATTGACTATTGCCAAAATTCATTTGATTTATTAGTAAGTGTGTTACAATCGCTTTATTGTTTCTTTTCCTAGTCGAATTTCTTTTGGATCTACTATCAAGTTTTGGGTTTTCTTTCTCTTTTTCTTTGGGGCCGAATGTATGTTTTTCATCTAACAACTTATGATCTGCCAAATCATGTTAGAAGTGTGGATTCTATTGTGGAAGCTTAGGCTGATTACTCTTTTTATTGCAAGTGGTCTATCTACTTTCGGGGTAAGTGCTTTAAGTGTGATGTATTTCTTATTAGACTTTATATACTTATCAGTCGATCGAATGTTTCTTATGAAGGTCAAAGGTTTGGAGCTGTACGCGGGTGTTAGGTTAGTAGGGTTCTGTGATTGTTGGATTGGTAAGTGTCAGTGAATCGATCGAATCCTTTTCGATATTGTGGTTTGGATTAACGACGAATTTAGGCTAATAAGGGGTTATGGTTGACCATAGGTTCTCGATCTCAGAAGTGTTTCGGCTACAACATCACAACAGGTGTGTCTAACACTATTATTAGTTGGGAAACGGTAAAAGCTGAAAAGCCGAAAAGTGGATTGTCGACACCACACGGGCGCGTGGCCACCGTGTGGTATGCCGTGTAACAAAACATGGCCGTGTGGTCAACGAGATGGCCATAAGCGTTTTTATGGGTCAAAGCGATATTGGGCCATTTTGGGCCGAACTGGGCAGTGTAGGCCCAATGGGCCTGTGGGCCTCACACGAGAAAATCACACAAAAGTGTGGTAAATATTAGGCCAGGCTGTGTAAACCACATGGCTAAGGCCATTTCTTGGTTATGTGGGCCATACGAGCGTGTGGGCCCACATGGGCCCGCAATATGGGCTTTGGGCCCATTATCACCGATTGACTGTCAAGGTTACACGGTCGCCCAAGATGACTGTGAACCTACTGTTGGGTCGGTAAGTGTACCTGGACCCTTATTTTTTTTGTAAATGACTGATATACCCCTATGTGATGTATGACTGTTTGAGCATGCCATTTTTACTGTATATACATTTATATTATGTTACATTGCATGGGGTGGGATATATGATTTTGGAGGAACTGTACTGAAAGGCTATAAGCCTATTATTGGCAACTCTACTACAAATACTGTTTTAGTGCCGCAACCAGTGCTACTTGGAGTGTAAGGATAGGTGGGTCGATTTTATCCCCACATGGTGTGTAGGGTTGGTATGGAGATGGTGTGTAGATGCTGGATTGGATAGGATTTTCTGATTGCATCTTGTGCCGACATCTTGTAATGGGTTTAGGCCCCATCGATGTCAAGTTATTGAGATAGGCTCAGCCCGCATCGCCATCACATCGATAAGAGCTAAGGCCCTAAGTGAAACTGAAAGGGCTTAGGCCCATCTATTAATTTGATTGATTGCTATTTTGGGATTTAACACACTAAGTTTTCGTAAACTCACCCATCTATTAATTGTGCAGGAAATCCGCAGACTTAGGCGGTTGATGCGATGGAGGACCTAGTGGTGGCCACTTGACTTAGTTAACTTTTAATACTATAATTAAGGTTTATTTTGGGTTTTACATTATGTAATAAGGCCTCTCAGGTTTATTTTTGATTTTGGTATTTTATTCATATTTATTTGTGATTTACAACTGCTAGTAGTAGGAAAAACACGAGTTTTTAAAAAGTCAAATGTTTTCAAAACCACCACAGATACATAACTCGTCTTCAAAGCTTCCGCGAATAGCAAACCGTTTTCAAAATTCATAACATTTTATTAAAAGCAACCTTTAAAAGTGCAACCACATTATGAATGAGCAATAAGACTTTAAAACAACTTATCAACTTATAAAAAGAGGCTAGTTAAAGAAAGGGTTTTTAAACGACGAGTCTTAGATTTTGAAAAACACTTCAATGTGACTTCGCCAGATCCGATCATTACATTGGGTCAGGTTGGGGTGTTACATTTAGTGGTATCAGAGTCAAGTTGCAAAACTCGACTGTGGATTTTGGCTTTTGCAAAAATGTGGAAATTTTAACAGAATCGTTTTAAATGGTTTAAAGTGATTGATATAATTTGGAAATATTTTACAGAAGGAGTGGTGCACCGAGTCTCTGCATCGATCCTGTAAGTCTTTTGACTGCTTATACTGAAAGGATTGTATTGAAATGTTATTACTGAGACTACTTGAGGTAGTAAAACTATACTGGAACTCTCTAGATAGAGTGAAATACAACCCGTAGTAAGACTGCAAACTGCAAAAACAAACTTTGAGATAGTATTGTTCATAAAATATCTGTAATAAACATTGGAACAATAAACTGACTGGCATAAAACTGTTAATATAGACTAAGCACATTCGATAATGAGCACCAGAGGCACTCATGGAAGAGGCCACAGCAGAGGCCGTGGAGGTGCTCGGGCTGGGTCTGGGTCTTTGTCAGCTAGACACTAGCCTAATGAGGAAGCTAGAGAGGCACCAGCTTCACCTATGACTGAGACAGGTTCTCAAAATTAAGTGGCTGGGGACGACGCACTGTCCCAAGTGATGTTGAGGATTCTGGAAAGGATCGCTGGGCTTAGTACTGGTATTGTGGGCCATGGGTCAGTTACGGAATGACTATGGTCTAATGGAGCTGAGATATTCAGGGGTATTGCTGGAGTGGCCCCTAATGTGGCTGAATATTGGATTAAAGCCACGGAGAGGATCATGGATGACCTTGACTGCACTCCCAAACAGAAACTAAAGGGTGCAGTATCACTATTAAGAGATAAGGCGTACCAATGGTGGCTTACTGTCAAAGAGGGCACTCAAGCCGATCGATTGACCTGGGAGTTTTTCAAGACTACTTTCCAGGATTAGTATGTGGGTGCCAGTTATATGGATGCCCGTAGGAGGGAATTTCTGAATTTAACTTATGGGGATAGGATAGGGACTGAATATGAGGCCGAGTTTTTACAACTGAGCCGCTATGCACGTGGGATGGCGGCAATTGAATACGAGAGATGTGTTCGATTTGAGGATAGCCTCAGAGATGGCCTAAGGGTTCTGATAGCTCCTCAGAGGGAGTGAGATTTTGTAGCACTGGTTGACAAGGCGAAAATCACCAAGGAAGTGAAGCGCACTGAGCTCCAGAATAGAGAGAAAGGTAGAGGTAAGAGGGATGCTGAGCCCTCAAATTCATTTTAGAGGCCTAAGAAAGAGGCCCGAGCTGATGGGCCGATCAGAGTTGGGGCCCCAGCTGCTGCTATTAGATCGTAATTTTGTGCTGACTGTGAGAGACGCCATCAGGGCGAGTGCTAGAACCAGATTGAGACATGTTTGAGTGTAGTTCTATGGAGCACTGTATCAGAGATTGTCCGTGGAGGACCGATCAGGTGCCAGCTACTTATTTTGGTTTTGATAATGCACCACAGAGGGTTGTTCAGTAGCCACCGAGAGGCCGTGGGCAGGCCAGGGGTGGAAATGGTATGGGTCGTGGTCAGAGGGCACCGAGCCAAGGAACTGGTCAAGCTGAGGCAAGGTAGCCAGCTCTGGTGTATGCTACTCGCCGCTGAGAGGAGGCAGATGCTCCGGACGTCATCACGGGTACGTTCTTTATTTACAATGTACTTACACTGCACTGATAGATATAGAATCTACTCATTCTTATGTTGCCTGTTCGATTGCTAAAAACTTGGGGGTTACGGTTGAGAATACTTCGAGTGGAATTACTATATTGAGTCTGTTGGGACAGTCCGTCAGAGTTAATAAATTGTTTATTGGGGTACATGTAACACCTCTAACCTGTATCCGTCGCCAGATTAAGATTATGAGGCATTATCGATCAAAAACTCAAATCCAACGATATATATATTTCTTTTGCTTTCTTCCAATCAAGTCAAAACCCATTTATTAAAAATTAATAAATAGTCGACTTTCAAACTTACATTTCAAAACATATATTATTAAGTCATTAATGAGCTATGCATAACCATCAATTATCACAAGCTTACTCATATAATATAACAAGTCATAATATATCTAAATAAAATTCCTTACGCATGCAACTTAAGCCAAAATCAATTTTTAAACTTGCATGCTTGAACTTATATATGAAACGATACATCCAATCGGCACCAACCATACATTATATAATAATCAAAAAGAACTTACGTCATAGTCTAGCAAAAACCAAAATTAAACATAGACTTTAAAGCCATTTTCTCATGGCCTTTATGTACAATGTGATCAATTCAACAAAATCTCCCAAAATATTATCCTATACATGCCATAATGTTAACTTAGGATTAACCAAGAAAGGGTACCAAAATGTTGTAGGCTGGTGTGATGACTTTGACGATGGTCCCGAGCACACAAAATGGATTAAAGAGATCTAAATGAGAGACAAGTAAACACACCAAATGAGTATTCAACCCAATAAGTCATAAGCAATATAATACGGACTGTAAACATAAGATTATAAGAAAAATAATATAAGATCAACTACTACTGCCATACCGAACTATGCCATAGCTCCTTAGATTATCGATCCAACACAAGTCAAATCCTACTATACAATAAAAAATCAAATCAACTAATGATTTAAATCCAATCTCAAGATATGAAACTATGATGAACTAGACGAAACCATGCATATACGTTTAATGTCTCAAATTCGATATTTCCGTTAATAGTTCTATCACTATCTTCTTTTCCTGCACATATTATATTATCAACCGAATTCGCACACATAGTGCTAATTGAATTCGCACACTTAGTGCCATACTAAACCGGACACATAGTGCCTGGAATTTCCCTCATGTATCACCATCCAAATCAGCACACCTAGTGCCATTCAATTCCGCACACTTAGTGCCCAAGTTGACTCATTATAATATGGCTATTTACTTAATTCAAATAGCATACATGGCCACATTAATAAATACGAATATTACTCCAAAATAATACCTAACAAAAGAACTTCTTTCATGATTCACTAGTATTATTTATGTACAAAACTAATCAACTTACAATTGCTTAAGGACTTACCTGGTGTTGGATAAAAGGTTCCAAATCGACTACTCGTTGATCTTCGCTTTGTCCTTGCTTGATTCCCCTCTTTTAAGTTCTTGAGCTTAATCAAAAGACATTAACTAATTTAATTACCTTGCTAGTTATTTATCTTCAATAATATTAATGATTACATAACACAAGAAACTCACGGTAATATTTTTATCATTCTACCTTATACTTTTATTCTATTCGGCTATCAACCACCTAATATCACTTTATTAACAATAATCCACTCAATACTTTAATTACATTCATATATAAACACATATACATAGTATATGCACGGTAACCACCCTAGCTAATTACTCACATATATATTTTATGATTTTCACTTCGTCTTACAACCATTATTGTTCAAAACATTAAAACCTTAACTAATATTTATAAAGTGTCACAAGGCCGAATGCATTCTTACTTCCAAAATAACATAACCTATGATATATTTCACTCCAATGTACATATTCATGAATAAAATTCAACATTATAAGTCATTATCACTCATTTAGTCGATTATAAGAGATTAAATATAATACCACAAGTATATACCCTATATGGCCGAATATACCAAATTAAATTTAACATTACCTATGTAATTACCTATAAGTTCTTATACTTCAAATTTCATACATTTAACCTTTTAATGCCTATTAATCATTCTTTTGATCTTAACCTAAAATGGCAACTCCCATTCTCAATACTTCAACAAAATTATCCCTATCACCAAGACTAAAATTCGCACCTTAAACTTCATACATTTTTATTATGACTTTCATAATTCATTCAGCCCTATCAAAGAACCATTTAACATACAAGGAAAATAATCATAGAGAAGGAAATTAACATTCCAATTAGACTCAATATAACCGAATGTACAAGGTGCTATTAAACTACATGTTCAAAATCTTCATCCCATTCTATCATCCCCCTTTTATTCCATCCAACATGAAAATAATCCTCTAATTCTAACACTTAGATTCACGGCATGATGCCCAAACCACCATAAAAGTTTCAAATTTCTTGACATTACCAAGAGTGCATCCAAATATTAACTTAACATATCATAAAACTAAATCAACAATTCAAAACTTACCTCTTACTAGCCAAGAAGAATGCCGAATTGCTTTAGGGTGAATTTCCCCTTATTCCTTCATCTTTGTTTTGGCTTTGAGAGAAGAAGAAGAAGATGAACATCCTCTCTCTCTTCTCTTTCTTCTTTTATTCATTTTATTAAAATTATTTAATCATTTGTTAACTTAAAAATTATATTAAATTAGAATTAGTGGAGCATCATTATTTCTTGGCCGGCCACTATACATTTTATAGGTAAATTGACATGCAAAACCACTCTTTTTAATACATGCACTATTAGACCATTATAAAAAATTAACCTATCACATTTCTAAAGTTTTTCATATAAGTCCATTTTAAATAAATTCACAAAAAAAATGACCAAATTAATTCATGAAACTTTCACACATGCATTTACTCACATCACAAACATAGAATATAACTTTTAATTATTTATAAAACTCAGTTTTTGTGGTCCCGAAACCACTTTCCAACTAGGGTCAAATTAGGGCTGTCATAGTCCATTTAGAGGTATAAGGGGTTATCTTTCTAGCAGATCTAATGGAACTCCCTTTTGGAGAATTTGATTTGATACTGGGCATGGATTGATTAGTTAAGCACTGAGTGAGATTGGACTGTGCCACTAAATGGGTAGTAGTGAGAACTAGGGAGGACGATGAGGTAGCTGTAATTGGGGAACGACGGAATTACTTGAGTAATGTAATTTCTGTATTAAGGGATGAGAAACTGGTTCGTAAGGGTTGTAAGGCGTATATAGCCTACATCAGTGTTTCAGAATCCACCAAATATACCATTTTTGCATCACATATCATATACCAAAATCAAACCATAAGTTCAACCATAATCAAGCCATATCTCATGTCCTGATATATCCATCTCAAATCATACATGCCATACTTTGATATATACATTTTCAAAAGGTACAAAATAATAGTTGATAGTGTGATGACGATCTTCGATGATTCCCGAGCTTCCGATAGCTTCGATAATCTATAAAACAATAGAAACACTCACAAAGTAAGCTTTCAAAAGCTTAGTAAGCCATATACAAATAAACTTATCACATAACATAATTATAAACTAATTCATTTATGAATCATGGCATAACACAATAGCAAGTTCATATTCTCATTTAGCTCAATTGTTCATAATCACTTACTTATAAGTACATCATATTTCCATGTAGCTCACATATCAAAAGATCATATTCATACTCACTTTTCGTTGCCAAGTTCCATATACATTTCATACGTACCTGAATCGGATATACAATCACATAGTTATTCATTTCTCAAAATGCCCATTGAACCATTCAAAATCAATAAGGATACTCGGATAGCCCGAAAATCTCATACAATGCCAACGTCCCAGACGTGGTCTTACATGTGATCAATTATCAATGCCACTGTCCCAGGCAGGGTCTTACACGAAATCATATATGATGCCAATGTTCGAAACATGGTCTTACACGTAAATGTCAAATCAATGCCAATGTCACAGATGTGGTCTTACACGAAATCTCATATTGGAATCCTATGTTATGACATATGTATCCTAACTATTTCTATGGTTCGTACGAGGCTTTTCAAACTTTGTCACATTATCGAAACTTTCTCGGATTTCACATATTCAGCTCTCATATCCATTCACCATTATTCAAATATCATATAAACAATAATAATTCAATTTAACACATTTATTTGTATATTGACTTACCTCGTACGAGAATGAACGGAAACGAATGGCTATTTAACTACTTTCGTTTTCCCCCGATCTAATTCTTTTTTCTTTGGTTCTTGATCTAAACACATTCAAATTTTACTTATTCAATCTCATATTCATTCAAATCAATCTATGAACACATATTTAGGGCATTTTATAGATTAGCCCTCATATTTTCACATTTAACACTTTAGTCCTTAATCACAAAAATCACAAAATATACAAAATTTTCATATACACATGCTTAGCCGAATTTTCCCTTAGTTCATATAAGCCCATATATTTCATTTATTTCACATTTTAGTTTCTCCAAATATCATTTTCACAATTTAGCCCAATGTACTCAAATTCATCAAAAATCTAAAGACAAAACATATTTATCAAACACATATCTTTCATTTTTCACCAAATAACATCACAAAGCTCACAATTTCATTAATGGTATAACTCAAAATCATCATAAATTCAAAAAATTGAAACATGGGCTTGATAGAACACTAAGCAACAATTACAAAAACATAAAAATCATTGAAAATGTATCAAAACACATACCTAAATTGTGCTTGACAATGGCCGGATGAACAAAGCTTTAAAACCCTTTCTTTTCTTCTATTTTCATATGAAAAGATGAACAAAATTGCCACATTTTTGTTTTGTTTTAATTAATACATAGTAATACATCAATTACCATTTTATCCATGATTAATTAACATATAAAACATTAACATTAAGGCCATTAATGTCCACTCACCATGTAAATGGCATATTAACAACATAAGGACCCCTCATTTAAAGAGACATAGCAATTAAACACTTTAACAATTAAAAGGCCACTTTTACACTTTCTGCGATTAGGTCTTTTTTCACAAATCGGCACATAAACAATAAAATTTTCATACAAAATTTTCACACATCTTAATTCACATACTATAAACACAGAAAATAATATTTAAATATTTTTTGACTCGAATTTGTGGTCTTAAAACCACTGTTCCGGCTAAGGTCCAAACCGGGTTGTTACACGAGTAATCTAGAAAGTATCATTGAGATAAAAGAATAGGTTTGATTAATTCAAAATGAGAGTCGGCACAAGGCGAGGAAAAGAAAAAGAAAAGAAAGATTTGGTCATCGAAGATGGCGGTGATAGTGGTCCAAAGGCTACAACGACGGCTACTCGGTGACAGTTCGATGATGGTGGTGTTATGTTCGATGGTGGTTCAACGGTGGTCCAACTGTGGTGGAGTTTGGAGGTTCGACTAAGGAGAGGAGAAGAAAAAAGTAGGGGAAGAAAAAAAAAAGAAAAAATGGAGGAGGAAGTGGACTCATGGTGGCACATGGCGACACTCACAACGACGATGGGAGGAGGGAGATGAGAAAGACGAGGAGTGGTAGCCATGAGAGGTTATAACACCCCTAACTCGTATCCATCGCTAGAATAGAGTTACGAAGCATTACTAAACAATACGCATCATTCACATATATAATACATACATTTATGCATTCATAATCAAAATCCATTGTACTCTTTCACATTGTCCCTTATAAGGCCCTAAGAGACCTTAAAACATGCTTAAAAGAGGTTCGGGACTAAACCGATAACATTTATAAACTTCTAAAAACTTAGAAAATTTTCATGTATAAAGGGATCACACACTATGTGAACGGGCCGTGTGCCTCACATGGCCACTAGACACGCTCGTGTTATAGGCCGTGTGAAAACAGAGCATACATACTGACTTGCACCATACGGCCGAAGACACGCCCGTGTGCTATAGTCATGGGAAAACTAGAGGGTATATTGACCTGGGTCACACGGTCGGCCACACACCCATGTGCCAGCCCGTGTCTCTCACATGGCTAGTAGACATGCCCATGTGTCTAGGTCGTGCCAAACCTATAGGGTATACTAACTTAATTTAAAGGGCTACCTTAAGGGACACACGGCTGTGTACCAAGGCCATGTGTCAAACACGGTCAAGCCATATGCCCGTGTTCTCGGCCATGTGGAGTGAAAACAGGCTTGGTTGAAGCCACATTTCTCACCCTTTCTCAAGCATACCTAAACCACAACATTTGTACCAATTCAATACATTAATAGGCAACCAAAACATGCTATTTCATACTCATTTCATGCCATTTATAAACCATCCTCTTAACTACTCAAATCCATAGCCAAAACATACCAAATCAATATGCCGAAAATCATCAAACTTACATAACTTCTAAATGCATTTCCTCATCATCTTATCATCTATTTCATGCTTCAAAACATACCATTTCATCATCTCAAAATCAAGCCATAACATAACATCTTCCAAGTAGTAATATACCAATTAACATCTAGCTAATAGAGCAATCATAAAACCATACCAAACATGCCCAAAACATAGGACAACTTATAAATCACATAATTCAAGCCACTTAAATGGCCAAATTTGCACTAACATTTACATCATTTGCAAGACAAGACTCATGGCTAAATCATAGCTCAAAACTTATCATCTTAACACTAGCCTATACATGATATATACCATATATACAAAGCTTCAAAAGTACCAACAAGATGATTGATAGTGTGACAATGTTCGTGATGATCCCCGACGTTCGAGCTAGCTTCAATAATCTATAGAACAAGGAGATAACACACAAAGGAAGCTTTAAAAGCTTATTAAGCCATATACAAATAAAATTATCACATGATTCAACACCATTTCCATCAAATAGGCAAACTATGAATAAACACATATAAGTTCACAAATTTTTCCCAATGTATACATATTAAATATCACATATGAATTCATCAAAAACTTTCCTTTTCAATAATCGTATGGATCTCGTACATATCTAAGTCACTTAACTCATTCACACATTCTTTCTCGACTTGACTTTGCCCGTTGAACCGTTCAGAATCATAAAGGATACTTAAAAATCACATAAAGCTTGTACAATGCCATATCCCAGATATGGTCTTACATGTTATCACATATCGATGCCAATGTCCCAGACATGGTGTAACACCCTAAATTTTGGGCCTAGAAGTAATGGGCCTTGAGCTTGGGATCAGTTAGAAGGCATCTTAAATAACTTAAATGTGTTTAAATATTTTATAATTGCATGTTTAGTTTAATTGTTAAGTGATTTAGGAAGGGTTGGTAGTGTGGAAAAAGTCCTAGGTTCGATCTAGGGCTTTAGGAAAATTTTACATTTTTTTTCTAAAAGACCCTAAGCATTAGGTGGAAGGCTTATTAATAAGGCCTAGTAAAATCTTACACAAGGAAACGCTTGGCCTAGTGGCCAAAGGCATTGTTAGCAAGCAGGAAGTCTAGGGTTCAAGTCTTGGCCTTGGCGAAAATTATGGTGGTTTTTTTAAAACAACCTAGAGGTCAGCAGAAAGACTTTATAACTAATTGGGGAGGAGAAATAACACAAATAAGGTAGGTGCCGTGGTGGCAAACGATGTATAGTGCAACCAAGAGATTGGGGGTTTGAATCTGAATGGTAGCAAATATTTTTAGGATAACCTGGTTGCGGGTTAATAAGCCTTAAAAATAGTTAGGGATGGAATATGGCACAAAAGCGCTTGGGGGGCAGTGGCGAGAAGCATGCTATGGATCTGAGAGGTTGCAGGTTCAAATCCTAGGCCTGGCAAGTTTTAAATTTTTATTCTTTAAGGAAACTGAGGCCTAGGCATATAAGCCTTATAGTTAATTGTGACTGAATAGTAGCACATGATAGCTGGCGGTGCAGTGGCCAGCAGCGTGTTGGGAAGTTAGAGGGCTGGAGTTTGAGTGGTTTCATGCACAAAAGGGAATTCAATTTTGCTGCTCAACGCAAGGAAGGAT
The DNA here is from genome assembly GCA_025698475.1 of Gossypium anomalum. Taxonomy (NCBI): domain Eukaryota; kingdom Viridiplantae; phylum Streptophyta; class Magnoliopsida; order Malvales; family Malvaceae; genus Gossypium; species Gossypium anomalum. Next base: position 47,864,122 of record CM046964.1, read on the forward strand.
TGCCATTTTGGTGGAAGCCATTTGAATGCAATTCAAATTGAAATTGTTTGCTAAAATCAAGGTTACGGTAGAGATAAGGATGAGGATTAAGTGTGGATATGATGGTGATAAAATTAGAGAAATTGAAAGGAATTTAACTTGATGAGTTTAAGTTGATTGGGGAGTGTAGGTTTGTATTTATTTATTTATTAGTATATATATGTGTGTCGTATGGGCAAGTAAGGGCATTTGTTGTTTTTGTGTGCTTCAGTCGCATATTCTTGGGGGAAATTTCTTCCAACCTCTTCACTATTTTGTTTTGTTTTTTTGCAAATACTTGAGTAATCTCAAACCCTTCATCTCCTCTTTTCATTAAGCCAAACTCTTGATCTTTTCTTCCCTATTTTAATCGAATCAACCTCTTCCCTTTTTAACTTAACCGATTGCTTCTTTTCATTTAAAAGCCGATTCATACACTTTAGGGGTTTGATTTCTTGTTGGCAAGCGATCTCGCGATCGGTAAGTGAATTAGATCTTCTTCGGCTTTTGTTAAAAATTTCTAAGTTCTTTCGTTTCTATACACTTAAAAGCTTATTTTTCTTTATCCTTTATAATATCATTACTTTCATCAACCTACGGTTTCTCCATTTATTTCTCTTTCTCCCTCTCATTCAAGAGTGTGATCGCTAGCTAATTATTAGTTGATGGAAAAAGGGGGTTCTAGCAGAGAGGTTGGGATAGAGGCTCCCAAGTTTAAGCGACGTAAGGTGTCAACCGTTCGAGACTTTTCGCCTAGATGCGGAAGGGAACTACATTAGATTTTGAGTTACATAGGCAGATCGCAGCCGATCAATCTAGTCAAGGTTCTGGCGATTATGAATACTTAGTACTCTAGGTGATAAGGTGTGTACTTCTACCCTATGATAGCTTGATATAAAGCCAAAGGTGTGTACAAACACTGCACAGCGTTAGCTTGCCAAATTGTGAAATGCCAAAAAGTCGAAATGCCGAAAAGCCGAAAGTCTAGCTACGATAGTCTTACGAGTGTGTAAACACTCGTAAGGGGGAAATCAATACTTTATCAGAGGCCCCATAAGCGATCTCATGGATCTGGGCCGTACTTAGGCTAACTGGGCTGGAATGGGCTAAATGGGCCCGATAGGCTGTGGGCCCAAAATAAGCGAATTTGTTGATTTGGTAATAAGTGATGAACTAGTCATGCTGGTTACATAGCTTGGAATTGATTCGGGCCATATGAATGTGATTTGGGCCTAATGGGCCATATGAATGAGATTGGACCTAGTGGGCCATATGCATGTATGTAGACTTGTTTGGGCTTTGTAAGGGGTTTTTGGGCCTAGTATCTGATAACTGCTTAAACATACATAAAACTTAGATAATTAACTAATTGCGACCGTAGACAAGTCATAAGGTTAAGGTGTTGTAGCAATGGGTATATACATGTCTAGGATTGGATCTAGGGAGAGCTTGGTACTTAAGTGGTCTGAATGACTCACCTCCTCTTCTCTGGAATCCTACCTGGTGCATAGTATCTGTTCACTTTAGCCAACAGGGACTTGTTAACGGGCCAAGGTAAGTAATTAGACCCATAATGATGAGAAATGACCAAAATGCCCTAAGTGCGATAATGAAATACCCCTATGTGTTGAATGTAAGATTTATGGATGTTACATGTATACTTGCTACATTCATATGATATTCTGTTTAGGTTGCATATGGGTTGGGAATTATGGAACAGAGGAAGTATATGAAAATAGCATGGTTGCTTGACGACCGTGGATCCATGATGGCTATTAAGCCCAATATTTGTTTAGCAGCTTACTACAATGAAGGTAGTACCGCAACCGGGCTACCATTGATATGTATCAGATGGGTGGGTCGATATTTATATCCCCACATGATGTGTACCGGGGGACGGAGTTGGTGTGTAGCGGTTGGATTATTGGGGTGGGTTGCACAGCATTGCATGTATGATATTACTGTGATATTATTATGATATGGGCTTCGGCCCAACTGAGGCTAATATGGGCTAAGGCCCAAAGGCCACCGTTATTGAATTGGGTTCAGGCCCCAAAATGACTGATGATTGCTTTATACTCATTGAGGGTTGTACACCCTGAGTTTTCAAAACTCACCCCCCTCCTTTTAAATTTTTCAGGTGATCCTCAGTAGGCGATTCGATGGATGGAGGGACTCGGAGGTGGCCAGCTAACAAAAAGTTTAGACTTAGTCTTTTATTTAATTTTTAATATTTTAATTTTTTTATTTGGGTTGTAATAAGGCCTTTCCTCTGGTTATTATTTCAAATTAGGTTTATTATTATTTTTATGCTTTATATTTATTAGAAGTAGAACATGGTTTTCCTAAACCATAACTGTTTTCAAATACTACGTTTCTGCAACTAAATCTTTAAATGACAAGTTTTCATAGATCATCTGCTTTAAATAAAGCTTCCGCAACTGAAAAAAGATTTTACAAAGTAATTATTATCATACAAGAAGGAATAGTTTTTTTTTAAATACACCTCAGGAATAGTTTTTTTTAAATACACCTCGCTTTGAAAGCAACAAATACAAGCTAGGATTTTACTCAAGGTTTTTATTTTAAAGAAGGGTTTTTAATGAAAACAAGGTTTTCGAAAAACATTTCAATGTGACACGCCAGATTCGGCCATAACGTCTAGGTCGGGTTTAGGGTGTTACACATGGTCTTACACGAAATCATATAATGATGCTAATATCCCAGACATGGTCTTACACGTAATCATGCTACAATACCAATGTCCCAGACATGGTCTTACATGTAAACACATCTCGGTAATCCTAATGTCATGACATTTGTATCCTATACTATTCCTAAGGTTCGTATGAGACTTGTTGATATCGAAACTTTGTCGATTCTTGCTCGTATTTGCTCATTCAACATCAATAACAATTCAATGAAAAATAATCATATATAAATTAATTTAAAGGTATTTATTTGGATATGAACTTACCTCGTATTAGGGATTGACGTATCTAGTCGACTATTCAATAACCTTCGATTTCCCCCGATCTAAATCCGATTTCTTTCTTTCAGAATCTATACAAATTCAAAATTAACTCATTTATTCATTGAATCATTTAATTCAATCCAAAAACACATATTTAAGCCAATTTGCACTTTGGCCCTAAACTTTCACATTTCTTACAATTTAGTCCTTATTTCAATAAACACAAAATTACACCAATTGAATTCAAACCCATGTGTGCTAAATTACCATAGTACCCCTAACAGCCCATATTTCACATTTATTCACACTTTTAACCCCACATTTTCATCTTTTCACAATTTAATCCCTAATTTGTATTTTCTGTAAAAATCACTTAACAAAACATATTAATCTTTCAGCAATTATTTATTTTCCATCATCAACATTCAAAAACATCAAGATATCATCAATGGCACTTCACAAATTCATAAACTAATTCAGAAATTAGGGTACAGGCTAGCTAGAATATGAACCAACGATCACAAACATGTAGAAACCATAAAAAATTGAACTCAAAACATACCTCAATCAAGAATACAAAAGGCAGAACCCTAAAATGCTTCAAATGGTCTTTCTTATTTTGATTTTTGGTGAGAAAGATGAACATTAACACTAATTTTTATGTTTTGTTTTATTAAATATACATTAATAAATAGTTTACCATTTTACCCTTGGTCATTAAACTATTTAATCATCAAATATAAGGCCATTAATGTCCATTAACCTTATCAATGGCATAATAACATCATAAGGACCTTTGGTGTAATAAACCATAGCAAATAGACACTCTTAACTTATAGCATGCAACTTTTACATTTTACGCAATTTAGTCCTTTTCTCAAATTAAGCATTTAATTGCTAAAATTATTCCACGAAACTTTCACACATATATAATCACATGTTATAAACACCAAAAATATTATTAAAATAATTTTCCAACCTTAGATTTGTGGTTCTGAAACCACTGTTCCAATTTAGCTAAAATCAGGCTGTTACAACTCTCCCCCCTTAGGGATTTTCACCCCCGAAAATCTTACCAGTGAATAGGTTTGGATATTGCTTTCTCATAGCATCCTTGGGTTCCTACGTAGCTTCTTCAACCCATGCCGATGCCATAATACTTTCACTAACGCAATTCTTTTATTTCTTAGCTCTTTGATCTTACGAGCTAAAGTTCGGATCGATTTTTCACTGTACGATAAATTTGACTGAACCTTAACTTCATTCGGGGAAATAACATGTGAGGGATCAGATCTATATCAGTAACACCCCTAACTTGTATCTGTTGTCGGACTAGGATTAAAAGGGTTACCGAAAAAACTGAAACATTTTACCCACAATTCATATACATAATCCACAATCATAGTCAAACATTATCATGGAGTTCCTTATATAGATCATTGAGACCTTTAACATGCGTTAGAAAGGGGTCGGGACTAAACCGAGCTCATACAATTTTTTTTGAAACTTATACATTTTTTCAAAGTTGAACAAGTTACACACCCGTGTGAACAGGCCATGTGCATTACACGGCATTAGACACGCCCGTGTGTCTAGGCCATGTCAAAACAGGGCATACATACTGACTTGCTCACACGGCCATAAGATAGGCCCATGTGTCTTGGCCATGGTCGAAACTGACTTGATTCACACAGCTAGCCACACGCCCGTGTGCCTTGGTCGTGCTCAAGATTGACTTAAAATCGTAGGTACCCCAGGGGACACACGGCCGTGCAACATGACCATGTATCACACACGGCTAAGACACATGCCCGTGTCTCTGCTCGTGTGGACAAAAATAGGCCATTTGAAAAGCCAATTTGCCACCCATTTTGGGTCAAACCTAAAACATCAAACCAAGCACATTTGCATCATGATTTAAGCCAATTTGAATACCAAAACATACATTATTCATGCCATTACATTATCAACAAATTCCATTCTCAATTCACCAACCAAGTCATACCAAATCTAAATCAAAATCATACCGAAGCATATGTTTCAATACTTCAACTTACATCATTCAATCTCATGATCAAAACTTACCATTTCGTCAAATAAACATATACCATTACTTACCAAAATGATCAAATTTTATAGCAATTCAAGTTAATTCATAATAATCATATTGCATCACATATTTCATACCAAGAACTCATTCATATACAAACCATGATCAAGCCAAATGACATGGCTAGATATAGACATTACAAAAATATCCAAATACTCCTAGCCTATGTAACACCCCAAACCCGGCCTAGACGTTATGGCCGGATCCGACGTACTACATTGAAGCGTTCAAAATATTTTATATTGTTGATTTAGAAAAACTTACCTAGTGTTTTAAAAGATAATTTCATTATAGGTCAAAGTGAATGGAAGCTGTGCACCAGGTAGGAAACCGAAAAAGAGGAGGTGAGTCCATCGGACTGCTTAAGTACCAAGCTCCCTTCGGATCCAATCCTAGACATGCACACCGCCATTGCCACACCTTAACGTCATGTATATTTTCAAGAAACCAATTTGATCAAGTCCTTTTTAGGAAAAGTGATTAATTTTGGGAAACATTTTCATTGCGGAAGCTTTGCTTGTTGTCGTTTTATTTTGAAATCACTTACTATTTTTGAAATCGCGCCCTAAAGCTATCCAATTTCAATAGTTAAATATAAGTAATACCTATCTTAATAAAACATATTAAAATCATCAAAAATAATTAAGCGGCCTTATTACATTTAAAAACTGAAAACCTTAAACGTAAATAAAAGGATGTCCAGTTCACCAGAAGAAAAATCAAATTTACAGAATGTGTGGCCACTCTGAATCCCTCACAGCTCCAAACCCACTATGGTTGGGGATTACCTGCGTGGATGAAAATAAAGGGGTGAGTTTGGGGAGACTCAGTGTGTAAATTAACCCAACCATAGCCTATATCGGCTCAAACCACAGAAATAGAATAAGTTGGCCTTAGCCCAGAACATAATTCAGAATTAAGCCCATAGGCCCATAACAGAACAGAACAGATATCACATGTATATGCAGAAACCTAACCTATATCTAACCATATGTACCCCCATACCAGCCTTACGCCATGTGGAGAGACTACTCGACCCACCCAACCGTTACACCCCACAAAAATTTGTAGCATGGCTGCCAGATACAGATAATGTGACAGAGTCACCAGATACAGATAATTGTGGCAGAGCCACTAGAACAGATAAATGTGGCAGAGCCACCAGATCAGATAATTGTGGCATAGCCACCAAGATGCTTCCTCCATAATATAACCCATGTCCCCATGCAACATAATACAATCATGGCATATATCATACAGAATCAGATCATCATGCTTTTCAGTCAAAAGTAACCCTAGGGGTATAATGGTAATTTTGCACCTAGGGGTATAACAGTAATTTTCCATACATAGGGGTATTCAAGTAATTTAACTATTCTTAAGGTTTTCATGCATAACATAGCCATTTACGTACGATCAGAAACACTTACCATGTTTTCTTACCGAATTGGGCCCGCTGGCCCATTATCCTGATTTTGGCCCATTAAGCCCAAAATATCGAAATGCACGGAATCATGCACTTTGTAGTCTTATTACTTTATTTTACCGTATACATCAACTTTCAATCTCACAAGCATTCACACACTCGCAAGTTCTGAAAATATCAGCTTTTCGGCATTTCAGCTTTTCAGCTTTTGCCGATCTAGTGTATGAGAGGGTGTCAGTTACACACCTATTTGTAACAATACACTGACGAGATCCACACACGAACTGCCTACAATTGGATTACTAACACGTTAATCTAACTATTGAAAATGAACTATGTAATAACCCCTTACAATATTTGGGTAATAACACCTTAGGCACTAGCGATCCTACCTTTGCCGAAATTAGCGATTAGGTTTAGATCCAGTCGTTCCACTTGTCCAAGCCTTGGATCAGCAGCCTCTAAATCACACTATTATCAAAATAAAGTAGTTATCAAAACCTTTAGAGCTACAAGCCTAAATCGATAGCCTCCCTAACCTTTAGAGGTTTCAGCTTTTTCTATAACCTAAAATAAAGAATAGGTTCAAAGACTTACCACCGGTTCCTTCGATCAATGATTCCAGTTAACTCCTATTCAATTCTGATGCAGATCTAACCCCTCAAATGATAAAAAAAGTTGAGCCTTTAGTGATCTTAAAATTCAGCCATGTCCCTATGACTATGCATTTTCGGCTTTTGAAACAGTGAAGAAAAGATGAGATATGGGAGTTTTGCTGTGGTCTTGTCGACAGGAATTTGGGGTTCAAAGGATGAGAGAATCGGTCAAGAAGATGAGGAAAAATAAGAGGGTTTTGGCTATAAGAAATCAGTATAAGAGAAATATAGGCTTTCGGGATTTCGGCTTTTGAGGCAATCAACTATAGGCTTAAAAAACAACTGATAAAAGATGAAGATGATCAGAATGGTAGGGAGATTCGACAGACAAGAAGAAGAAAAGAAAGTAGATGAAGAGAGGAGAAAGGAAAAGAAGAGAAAGAATGGTCAATAAACGGCGCACTCACCCCTAATGCCGAATTTATATTTGGCACTTAACCTAGCCGAAATTTGCCCCCTAAACAAACCCTTGGCCGGTAAACTCTTGCTCCTCAAGAGTCCACCATTCAGCCAACACTGCTCTCCCTAATTAGCTCCTAAATTCTCTCCCTTATCCCCTCCTTGCTCAATCTCCTGAGCAACTCAAACTCCTCCTGACAGAATTTTACTTGAGTTCCATTACTTACTTTTCATACTCTTAAAAATAATTCCCTTAATATGCTGTCATTGTGACTTGAACCTCAGTTCTCCCTTGCATCCACACGCCACTTTTATAGCCTTCCCAGTGGCGTCACATGCCACTTTGCCACCTGTTTCCTTGTGTTTTATTTTACCCAATTAATACTTAAAAGCCCAGTTTACCAGAACCCCTTTTTCTTATGGAATTAAAATTAATTAAAATTACTGGGTTTTAACTTAAGCTTGGGCCTTCTGGAGGCCCACTAACATAATTAAACCTACACCAAGCAGACAGAACATAGAAATTTTAAATTTTGCCAACATTCACAGAATTCCCGAAAATTGGGGTGTTACATCCTATACATGCCATATTCTAAAATATACATTTTCTAAAGGTACCAAAACATAATTCGATAGTGTGGTGATGATCCTCGATGATCCTTGGCTCCTAATAGCTTTGATATCTAAAAAATAATTGAAAAACACACAGAGTAAGCTTTCAAAAGCTTAGTAAGCCATATACAAATAAACTTATCATTCCAAACATGTAAACATCATCAAATTACATATACTTTGTAGCCAATAACCAAAACAAACCTCTTGTTCATAAACAAATCACATATTCTCAAATCATTTGTACATATAGCATGTATTCACATGCTTCGATTATATATATATATCATCATTTGCATACATACTTACCTTTCATTCTCAAACATAGCATACAATTCAAACGCACCTGAATCGGATACACATCTCATATAATCATTCATTTTTTGGAATGCCCATTGAACAGTTCGAAATCATAAGGATACGTGAATAGCTTGGAAAGCAAATACAATGCCAACGCCCTAGACATGGTCTTACATGTAATCAAAAATCGATGCCACTGTCCCAGACAGGGTTTTACACGAAATCAAACACGATGCCAACGTCCCGAACGTGGTCTTACACTTAAATTATAAGTCGATGACAATGTCTCAGACATGGTCTTACACGAATACACATATCGAATCCTATGTCATGACATTGGTATCCTAACTATTCCTAAGGTTCGTACGGGGCTTTTCGGACGTCGAAACTTCGTCAATACTTTTTTGGATATTACATATTAGACTCTTATATAATCATTCATCACAATTCAATGTCATATACACATAAGTAAATCAACTTAAACACGTTTATTTGTATATTGACTTACCTCATAAGGATTTGGACGAACAGAGTCGACTATTCAATGACTTTTGACTTTCCCCGATCTAATTTCATTTTCTTTGGTTCTTGATCTAAACATATTCAAATTTAACCATTTTATTCACCAAATCATTCAAATAAATCCATATACACATATTTAGGGCATTTTATAAACTAGCCCTCACATTTTCACATTTCGACACTTTAGTTTTTATTTCACAAAATCATAAAATACACATAATTTCTTTGTACATATGCTTGGCCAAATTCTCATAGTACTCACACAAGTCCAAACATTTTATTTGTCTCATATTTTAGTCCCTGAATTTACAAATCTTACAATTTAGCCCATTTTACTCAAATTCATCAAAAAATTCAAAGACAAAATATACTAACCCAAAACATATCTTTCATTTTCCATCAACTAACTTCAAAATGCTTACAAAATCAATAATGGAATAACTCATAATCATCATCAAAATAAAAAATTTAGGTATGGGCTTTATAGTATTGTAACAACCCAATTTACACCCTAATCGGAATGGTGGTTTCGGGACCACGAATTTGAGTCAGAAAAATATTTAAAAATTATTTTATGTGTTTATTTTGTATGAATTTATATCTGTTAAATTTTCGTGATTTAATTTTGTCGTTTAAGTATCCGATTAAATAAAACGACTTAATCGTGTAAATTAAAAATTTGATAGTTTAAAACATAAGGGCCAAACTGTTAGTGGCTTTCTAATTTGGGGCATTTATGTTGTAAATATCCTATTAATATAGTAGTGGGACGACATAAGACATAAACTACATGGTTTTATATTATATAAGTAATTAAACATTAAATTAATATATGTTATAATATAATATATATATATATATATCATAAAATAATAATAAGCCATGCTCATCTTATTCTTTTGACCAAAACCAAAATAAGAAAGAAAAAAGAAAAGAAAACCTAGTTCAGCCATAAACAAGCTTGATTGAGGTATGTGTTTAGCTCGATTTTTGATAATTTCTACGTTTTTGAGATCGTTGCTTCGAGTACTACAAAACCCAGGCTTGAATTTTTTTATTTTGATGAATATTTTGATTTATACCATTGTTGAGAGCTTGTGATTTTTGTTGTTTGATGATGAAATATGAAAGATATGTTTTAGATTAACATATTTTGTATTGGAGTTTTTGATGATTTTGAGTAATTAGGACTAAATTGGAAAAACAATAATTTGAGGGACTAAAATGTGAAATAAATGAAATATATGGACTCGTATGAATACTAGGAATATTCAGCCAAACATGGGTATATTGAACTATTGCATATTTTGTGTTTTGTACAATAGGGACTAAATTGTAAAAAGTGTAAATGTCTGGGTAAAATGGTAATTTTCCTATTTATGTGTTTTTGGACTAGATTGAATGGAAATATGTTTGAATGAGATTAATCTAAATATGTTTAGATCAGGAACCAAAGAAATCAGATTTGGATCGGGGGAAAACGAAAGTCATCGACTAGCTGTTCTGTTCCGTTTTACATCGTTCGAGGAAAGTTTATAAGTAAATAGAAGATGTTAAATTTCAATATATGTGATTAATAGATAGTTATATCGATTAAAAGTAAATTATGAATCGATATTGAAAATGAAAATAATCTATGTTTGATGATAAGTAATGAATAAGTTTAGTATTTAATGTGATGACATGAATTATATATGTTAAAATGTGGATTATTTGTATATTAATTACAAGTCTATATTCGGCTAAATGAAACATGTAGGTGATATTAAAATGTGAATCATGGTTAAATGTATATATATAATTGAATATTTAATGATAATGTGACTTTGGTTATGAATGATAATTTTGTTAATGAACTTATGTATAATTTGGCCAATTTTTAAAGTTGATACCTGGAAGAATATGTGGCATCTATATGTGACTTTGATATATGTGTGCGAGTAAGACCACATTTAATACGTTGGCATCTATATGTGATTCCTATATATGTGTGCGAGTAAGTCCACATTTCATATGTTGGCATCGATATGTGACTCTGATATATGTGTGCGAGTAAGACCACGTTTAATACGTTGGCATCGATATGTGATTCCGGTATATGTGTACGAGTAAGTCCATGTTTCATACGTTGGCATCGATATGTGACTCTGATATATGTGTGCGAGTAAGACCACGTTTAATATGTTGGCATTGATATGTGATTCCAATATATGTGTACGAGTAAGACCCTGTATGAGGTAGTGGCAACGTTATGTGATTACATGTAAGACCACGTCTGAGACGCTGGCATTGTTCGATATGTGTGATTGTCTGAGTATTCTATTCAATTCTGAATGGTTCAACAGACAATGGTAAGTTATGATCAAATGTGTGAAATGGGTTAAATGATTACATATGAGTCATTTGATTACCTAATTGAAAGTAAGGTAAGTTTGTTACTTGATATTAAATGCAAATTCTATATATGATAATAACGTAAATATAGGTGGATTCATGTAGTATTTTCAATTATATGTTATGGATAAGTATGAGCTATTAAAGTTGGATTTATGAGTACATGTATGTTAGTCTATAAACATTCGGTTATATGGTGTTAATGTGCCTTTGAAATCGAATGGTACTTTGAGTATATATATATGTACTTTCGGTTAAGATAAGGTTTATTATAAAAGCATAGGATATATCTATTAAATGTTAAATGTGGGATTAAATGTAGTTATGATATTATATTATGGTTTGACTTAAATGAATTGATAATGTTTTGAATTGTTATTTTGCTTATGACTTACTAAGCTATAAAAGCATACTCTGTATGCATGCTCGTTTTTGTTTTATAGATTTTGGGTCAAGTTATAAGCTCGGGGATTGTCAGCAAAGTCTATCACACTATCGACCGCTTTAGGTATTTTATAAGTTGCATTTTGGAACTATGGCATGTATAGGCTGGAATATATTTGAAAATGCTAAATTTTGGTTGTGTATATAAGCCATGCGAAAATGGCTAAGCTTTTGTCTTTAAACTTCGGCTTATGTTCACTTTGGTTTTATAATTACGAGCCATGTATATATAATATTTGTGTTAGATATTACGTGTACGGTAAGATAGTTGCTTGCTATGTCCCTATTTGGTTTGATATGCTTTGGTTAAGTATTCATTGAGTTTGATTGTTGGTGAATAAATATATATATGTGCATTCATTCTTAGGTGTGCTTGGTTGCTGTAAATGTGATTCATATTAAATAAAGCATGTATGAAAATTCGGTTGACATGCTATTAAAGTATAAATATACGATTTAGCACTAATATTTACTTGGTTATAATCGAACATGAGATAACTTTATTTGGTATGAATATTACACAACATGTATGAGATATTATGATATAGGTTTTAAAAGAATTGCCGACTATGTTTTAGGATGGTTAGAATTAATAGTAGAATATGTGTTATTTGCTATGTTTGGTACTTGGAATTGATAAACTAGTTCCGGCTTAGTACCAAAACAAACATCATAGGCATGCATATACTCGAATGAATTTTATTTGTTTAAATTCGGTTGTGATGGTAGTTAATGTATGGTTCAAATAATGATATTTTATATATGTTATTAGACTTTATTAAGTTATATTACATTATGACTCGACAAATGTGATTAAAATAGGCAAACATTAACAAGTTTGTATTCGGTCATGGCTTGTTAAATGTTGTCTTTATTATATTTTATAATATGAATATTGATTTGATTGTTTGAAGTGCTTAAGTTGTAAAATGACTAAGTCAAGTTGTAAGTGTATAATTGTTAAACTAAACTTGCATTCGGGCTAATGCATTGATTAATAACCAAATGAACAGTAATTTGTGCATTGGTAAATCATGAAATAGTATGTGTTTTGATGTGAAGTATAAGTGTCTCACTTGATATTAAATGAATATCAAATATGTTATGACTTATTTTAAATAATTATATGTAATAGATTTCATATATTTCATTTATGTATAGAATATTATGTGCGATTAAAGTGTAATAAAGTTTGAATGTCTGCATATTTTTATAAGTTGAATTAAAAGTATATTCTATTATGTTTTATTAGTAATTGCAACAACTATTGATGTTAAATAATTGTTCTTAAAAGTTTATGCAAGTGTACTCATGTGAATGTTTGGATTTGTGCTTTGAACGGTGATACCTCATAACCCTAATTCGGCGACGGATACGGGTTAGGGGTGTTACAAGTATACTAAGCAACGATCACAAAAACGTAGAAATTATCAAAAACCGAACAAAAACACATACCTAATTAGCCAAGATGAGTGTCGAACCTAGCTTGTATATTTCTTTCTTTTTCTTTGTGTTTTTCGGTTGTGGATGAACAAAAATGACTTAATTCTCATGTTTTGTTTAATTAATAACCTTTAATTCATCATTTACTATTTTACCCTTCATTAATAACTTTTAAAATTTCATTAACCAAAGGCATTTATGTCCATTCAAACTTTCAATGGTCAAATAACCACATAAGGATGTCACATTTAAAGAGACACATCAAATAGGCACTTTAACAATTAGAAGGCCGTTTTTACCTTTTACATGATTAAGTCCTTTTTCAAAATTAGGCACACAAACAATCGAATTTTCATACGAAATTTTCACACATGTTCATTCATATATCATAAGCACAGAAAATAATATTTAAATATTTTTTTGTCTCAGATTTGTGGTCTCAAAACCACTATTCTGACTAGAGTCTAAACCAGACTGTTGCAATTCTCCCCCTTAGGGATCTTCATCCCTGAAAATCTTACTGTCGAAAAGGTTCAGATATTGCTGTCTCATAGTATCTCTGGGCTCCCACGTAGCCTCTTCAATACCGTGTCAATGCCACATCACTTTTAGTAACGTAATTTTCTTATTTCGCAGTTCTTTAACCTCGTAAGGTAATATACGGATCTGTTCTTCTTCATAAGTCATACAAGACTGAATCTCAATCTCAAACAGAGGAATCACATTTGAAGGATCGGATCTGTATCATCGAAGCATCGATACGTAAAACACATTATGAATATTTTCTAGTTCTGGTGGCAACAACAATTTGTAAGCAACCGGTTCGATACGCTCGATAATCTCATATGGTCCGATGAACCTTGGACTCAATTTGCCTTTTCTACTGAATCGGAGTACTTTCTTCCACGGAGACACTTTCAGAAATACTTTGTCACCAATCTCGAATTCAATATCTTTTCATTTCAAATCTGCATATGATTTTTGACGATCAGAAGCTTCTTTTATACTATCTCGAATTATTTTCACTTTTTGTTCAGTCTTTTTTATCAAATCGACTCCATGTATCTTATTTTCACTGAGCTCAATCCAATAGAAAGGTGTACGGCATTTACGACCATATAAGGCTTCGTATGGTGCCATTTTATTGCTCGATTGAAAGCTATTATTATAAGCAATTTCAATCAATGGTAAATACTGTTCCCACGTACCTTCAAACTCAAGAATGCAACATCTCAACATATCCTCGAGAATCTGAATAATCCGCTCAGATTGACCATCGGATTGAAATGCAATTTCATACCTAATGCTTGTAGTTTCTTCCAAAACCGTGAAGTGAATCTCATATCTCTATCTGACACAATAGACAATGGCACTCCGTGCAATCTCACAATATCGAAAATGTACAACTCAGATAATTTATCAAGTGAATAATTAGATCGTACGGGAATAAAATGAGTTGATTTCATCAATAGATCAACTACAACCCAAATCGTATCTTTCTTTCTCAGAGATAGGGGTAAACCTGAAACAAAGTCCATCATCACTCTATCCCACTTCCACTCCAGAATCATAATCAGCTGTAATAAACCAGATGGCACCTGATGTTTAGCTTTAACTTGTTGACAGATTAAACATTTAGAAACAAAGTTAGAGATATCTCTTTCCATTCCAGACCACCAGTAATACTGTTTCAAATCATTATATATTTTCATACTACCCGGATGCACTGACAAAAAACTATTGTGAACTTCATTCAAATATTCTGAATTAACTCTGGATTTCTCAGAACACAAATTTGATCTCAGAAGCTGAAACAATCATCTTTATCCACTTGAAATTCTGAATCAGAATCTAAATTACACTGAGCTCGTTTTGCTAAAATTTCATTATCGATTTTCTGAGCTTCGCAAATCTATTGCAAAAACAACGGTCTTGTTTTCAATTCTGCTAAAATCAAACCATCAACAGGCATATACAACTGAACATTCATAAGACACAATGCAAACAATAATTTCTGACTCAAAGCATCAACGACAACATGGGCTTTTCCCGGATGATAATCGATCACAAGTTCATATTCTTTTAGGAGTTCTAACCACCTTCTTTGTCTCAGATTCAGATCTTTCTAAGTCATCAGATATTTCTGAGTCAGCAGATTCAGATAGTCTTTTAGCATGTAACATTTCTCACTAAATAGATAATGACGCCTAATTTTCAAAGCAAACACAATCGCAGCTAACTTAAGGTCATACGTTGGGTAGTTCTTTTCGTGTGGCTTTAACTATCTCGAAGCATATACAATGAATTTGCCTTCTTGCATCAAAACACATCCCAGATCGATCAACGAAGCATCACTATAGATCATAAATTCTTTACCTGATTCGGGTTGTACTAACACTGTAGCTTCAGTCAATAGGGCTTTCAATTGATCAAAGCTTTTTTTACTCTTTTCGGACCATTCAAACTTCACATCTTTCTGAAGTAGTTTCGTTAACGGAGTTGCAATCATAGAAATGCCTTTTACGAACCATCTATAATAACTGGCAAGTCCCAAAAAACTGTAGACTTCAGAAACATTTCTCAGAGGATTCCAATCTAAAATAGCAAAATCTTGCTCGGATCAACTTGAATACCTGATGCTGATACAATATGACCCAGAAAACTGACTTCTCGTAAGCAGAAGTCACATTTGCTAAACTTCACATATAATTGCTTATCTCGTAAAGTTTGTAGCACTATTCTCAAATGCTCGGCATGTTCAGATTCATCACATGAATAAATCAATATGTCATCAATGAATACAACAACAAATCGATCTAAATAGGGTCTAAAAGTTCTGTTAATCAAATCCATAAAGACAGTAGGTGCATTTGTTAATCCAAAAGGCATAACTAAGAATTCATAGTGTTCATACCTCGTTCGAAAAGTAGTTTTCAGAATATCTAAATCTTTTACTCTCAACTGATTATAACCCGATCTGAGATCTATCTTTGAAAATACGATTGCTCCTTTCAACTGATCAAACAAATCGTCAATTCATGGCAGATGATATTTATTTTTGATAGTCACTTTGTTCAACTGTCGATAATCAATGCACATTCTCATCGTACCATCTTTCTTTTTCACAAACAGAACAGGAGCCCAAGGTAAGAAACTCAGTCTAGCAAACCCTCTATCAGTCAACTCTTGTAACTAAGACTTTAACTCTTTTAACTTGGTCAGAGCCATTCTATACGGAGCTATTGAAATCAAAGTAGCTCACGATACTAACTCAATGCCAAATTCAACTTCTCGTATCAGAGGTAATCTCAAAAGTTCTTCAGGAAACACAAGGAACTTACATACAACCAGTACAGATTCTATTTTCTTTTCTATTACTTTCGAATTAATCACATAAGCAAAATAAGTTTCACAACCTTTTCTCACAATACTCAGAGCTTTCATTGACGAAATAACAGTCGGTAACCCATTTAAATCACTAGTTTCAATTCGGACTATTTCATCATTCTTGCATCTCAAATCAATAGTTTTCTATTTGCAGTTCACAATAGCATCATGCAAAATTAACCAATCCATACCCAAAATTATATCAAATTCATCAAATGGTAACAACATTAGATCAGCCAAAAAACAAATGTCTTGAAACGTTAACGAACAGTTCTTGCAAACTTTATCAACCAAAACAGATCTGCCTAGGGGGTTCGATACTCTAATCACAAATTTAGTAGACTCTACAGGCAAAGCCTTACTGCTCACTAAGTTCATGGATATATAAAAATGTGTTGATCTAGGATCTATCAAAGAATCACAGAAGTATCATAAGTGTGAAAGTACCCATAATCACATCCGGAGACGAAGCTTCCTCACGAGCTCAAATGGCATAGGCTCTGGCAGGTGCACGAGCCTCGGATCTAACAGAAGTGTCTTTTGTCCCTCTTTGACTACCACTCACATTTCCTGTATTTTTGGGAGGTCTACCTCTAGCTGAAGTATTACTAGGTCTCGAATTTTGCCCAATCTCTTACTCAACAGACTCAAGGCAATCTCGGATAAAATGATCTAAAGATCCACATTTGAAACAGGCTCAATCATACAGTTTACAATTACCAGGATGTCTTTTACCACAGTGTTTACACTTAGGTTGATCAGATTTAGCATTCCAACACTAGCAATAGAAGTAGCTGGAGCTCTAAAGTTCAAATGTGATCTAGCACGATCTCCACTCGAATGTCCCACATTAGCCTTTGAACAGCTATTATCATCTCAAAATTTGTTTGTTGTTGAATGAAATAACTTACTTGATGATCTTTTTCGTACCCCTCTAGATTCTGAATCGGCTTTTCTTTTCTCTTTCCCGAGCTCTTCAGCTTTACATGCTCGTTCAACAAGCACAACAAATTCTTTGATCTCAAGAATCTCGACTAACAAACAGATATCCTCATTCGAACCATCTTCAAATCTTTTGAACATTATGGCCTCAGTAGATACACATTCTCAAGCATATTGACTCAAATTCTCATTTGTATTCTGTAACAAACATACGACCTTGTTTAAGCTCAAAAAACTCTCTGCATTTCTGATCGATAAATCTCTGATTGATGTATTTCTTTCAAAAGTTAGCTTGAAAGAAATCCTAAGTGACTCGATCTCTAAGAACCACAGATATCAATGTCTTCCACCAATGATACATCGTATCTCTCAAAAGTGAAACGACACATTTTATGCA
This sequence comes from Gossypium anomalum, assembly GCA_025698475.1. Taxonomy (NCBI): domain Eukaryota; kingdom Viridiplantae; phylum Streptophyta; class Magnoliopsida; order Malvales; family Malvaceae; genus Gossypium; species Gossypium anomalum. The sequence goes on from CM046964.1 coordinate 47,882,146, forward strand.
TCTATCCAGATTCAAAGATAATTCATCGAACACTCGTATCATATTCTCTAACTAGAACTCAGCTCTTTTAGCATCATCATTCATAATAGCACGAAATTCCTCAGCTCTATATTTTCTAATCTTATCAACCAGAGGCTTAATCAACTGATTTAGATTAGCTTGTGACATAGTAGGAACTTGAAGGGGATTAGCCGGGATTGGGGGTTGTTGAACAACCGGATTAGTTCTAATGTACTAACTAAACCAATCATTCATCATTTGATAGAAGGCTTGTCTAGCCTCTCTATCATGGCTACTCGTAGCCAGTCTAGAATCGGATGGCGCTATCCCTTGCGCGGGAGCAGGCATATTACTCTCGACATCGTCAGCTACAGCTCGTTCGAGATCCATTTGCTATACAAAAACACATTTTTATTGTCAGGATTCATCACATTATCGCAGTTCATAAATATGGCATGTATAGCTTGACTCACATACGCTATGGTAGTCATAGAATCGACTAAAACATAGCTCTGATACCAATAAAATGTAACACCTCTAACCCGTATCCGTCACTGAACTATGGTTAAAGGTATTACCGGACAAATCGGAACATTTTATGGAACACCCCAAACTCGGCCTGGACATAATGGCCGAATTTGGCGAAGTTATATTGAACTGTTTCTCATAAAGTACGAAATTGTTAAAAAACCCATTCTCTATTAAACCTTTTTGAATGACCTTGAAGATGATTTCAAGGCTTGTCTTTTATCTTCAAAACGTAAGTCGTTTGTCGAAAATTAATCCTATTAAAACATCGTTATCTATTTAAAAACATTGTTTCTTGCGGAAGTTTTTGAAACACGTTGCTTAACTGTGATGTTTTGAAAAGCATTTATCCTTTGAAAACCCATGTCCTACTGCTAGCAGATATAAATCCATATAAATAAAACCCCAAATTAAAGATTAAAAACTTACAAATGCCTTATTACAGAAAAATACCCAAATAAAACTACTTATGACTAAAAAGTCAAATATGGAAGTGTAAGCTGTTGTGTGGCGACCTTCGAGTCCCTCGCAGCACCGATCCGCCTAAGAATTACCTACGCAAATAAGCAGAAGGGTGAGTTTACTCAGTGTGTAATACCTTAATAAACAGACAGTCAAGCATACAATGAGCAAATACAGTTTGGGCCTAAGCCCATATTAGTAACAGTAAACAGTGCAGTAACAACAATCAGTGCAATAACAGTAATCAGTGTAGTAACAGATAAAACAGTATGCAAGTCCTACCCATCCAGCCTCTACATTCCATCTCCGTCCAACCCTACACTCCATGTAGGGATATAATCAACCCACCCATCCAGAATTAAAACTGGTTGCGACACTAAACAGTAATATGCAGGTAGGCTGCCAGTAATTTAGGCTCCAGGCCTTTCAGTACACTTCCTCCGATCAGTATAAACCCATCCCATGTAGTGCATCATACAATGATGTCATACATGTATGCAAAATATATAAAATGGCATGCTTAATTACAGTCATACATAACACAAGGGCATAATAGTTATTTTACCTCTTAGGGGAATAACAGTCATTTATCACTTTGAGGTCTAGGTACACTTACTGAGCCAAAAATAGATCCATAGTCGTCTCGGGTGACCCGTACAAACTCAACAGTTAAACAGCGAAAATGGGCCCACGACCCATATTACTACCCATATGGGCCAACACGCCCTTGTGGCCCACAAAGCCCAAAAATGGCCTTAGCTGTGTGGACTACACAACCTGGCCCAACCCGTGTGCGGCCCACAAGTCCATGGGTCCCACACGGCCCATTTCAGCCCAACATGGCCCAAAATGGCCTAAGCCCATGAAACCACTCATGGTGGTGTAACACCCCTTACCCCGAGACCGATATCGGAGTCCAGCACGAGGCGTTACTAGACTTATCTTACTTGTTCGGGGCATAAAAAAATTTACTTTAAAAAAAATTAATTCGCTCAAATTTATCCAATAAATCCCTAAAAAGGGCCCTCGAGGCCCTAAAACGTGCAATTGGAATGGTTCGAGACCAAACCGGGAACATTAAAAATTTTCTGATTACTTATACAAATCAAAATAATTTATTTCACTATTCATAATAAAACTATTCATCTATGTAACAGTCACTAAATTAATTATAACTCGAGTTAAAAAACTCAAAATTTAAATCCATAAATTTTCCCTGAAACTAGACTAATATATCTTCTTACCATAATATTTCCAGAATTTTTGGTTTGTCCAATTAGTACATTTTATTCATTAAATGTTCCCCTGTTTTGCAGTTCAGCGGACCTGACCTCTCTTCACTAAAAATCAATTATCTCATTATACAGAATTGGATAATGTTTACGTTTGTTTCTAATGAAAACAAACTCACTAAGGAATCTAAAAATATAAAATTTTACTCATAATTATTTTTTTAAAATTTATAGTGATTTTTCAAATTTGGAACAGGGGATCACATAGTCACTCTGAACCAGTCTTACAGAAATTTAAATATCTCAGAATATAGACTTCCTTTGCTTGCTCTGTTTCTTTTCTATAAAAATGGACTCAATAAGCTTTAATTTTATATCTCGTTCACCATTTAATTCCATTTATAAAATTTTTAGTGATTTTTCAAATCCACATCACTGCTGCTGTTTCCTAACTGTTCCATAGCCAACTCTTACTCTTTCATAGTTTCTTTGCATCAAACCTCATTTAGGCATACATAATACCAAAACATGTTCTTATTTAGCTATATCATAAGCTAACCATTACCAAGTATTCACATGCCATTCTTTAATCATATCATAAGGACATACACACAAAATAGCCAACTCCCTATACATGCTATAACTTAAAGTATTTCTAGTCACAAAATACCAAGATAAGTCATTGATAGTGTGAGGCAATCTTCGACATCCTTACAATTTCTGTGTTGGCTTTGCGATACTATAAAAAAGAGAGAAAAGAAAGGGAGTAAGTATAAAGCTTAGTAAGTTTGCATGTAAATAAATAACAACATTCTAAATGAATTATCAAGATAACCTAAACCTTTCGAACATGGACTTATCTTACCTTCCCTTTGGTACACTCTTTGAATTTTCCGTTGAACTATTTGGAATACTAAGGATACACGGGTACCTTTCCTTTTTAAACTTACCATTGCCATGTCTTGACATGGTCTTACGTGTTATCCTTGCCTTATGAACTCACCATTGCAATGCCTTGGCATGGTCTTACATGGGATCTTTGCCTTATAGTAGTTTATCAATGCCATGTCTTGACATGGTCTTACATGATTTGTTTGCCTTGTATTACCAATGCCATCCCTTAGCATGGTCTTACTTGGTATCCTTAAACCCTAATGACATGACATTTGTATCCTACACATTCCTAAGGTTCAACCAGAACTTTTAAGTATCATTTCTCCGTCAATTCTTACTTGAATCATCAAGGAATAAATTTACAAAATAAATATATAGATTCTGAAAAATAACATCATTAATTATAACTAATAAACATTGCATTTATTTACCGCAAACTTACCTCGATACAAAATACGATCAAATATTTTGATTTAGTCATCAATATTGTTCTTTCCTCGGTCTAACCCTGAATTTCATTCTTCTTGATTTATAATAGCAAATTTAATTTTTTAATATTCACGTTTATCAAAAAAGTCCTTAACTCTAACTTTAGCAAAATTACTATTTTGCCCCTAAACTTTTGCATATTTACACTTTTGCCCCAAGGCTCGGAAATGAAACTTTATCCCTAATTCTTATGTTTTATGACATGCTAATCATTTATTTACCTACGACAACATCAAATTCCTACTCTAAGATGTACTTATGACCATTAGGTATTTTTACAGATTATGTCGTTTTACTCGTTTTCACTTAAAATCGTTTAGCTCAAGTGGTTTAACATAATTTCAAGCTTCATATTCTACCATAAAACATCAAAATAAACACATTTCACCTATGGGTATTTTTCCAAATATGAACCCTAGGTCAAATTATTGCTAGAATAAGCTAAATCAAGTTACCGGGACATTAAAAACGTAAAGAACATTAAAAATGGGGCTTGGAATCACTTACTATGAAGCTTGGAAGTTTGGAAAAACCCTATCTATGAAGAACCCTTGAAATTTTGGCCTAATGAAGAAGATGGGCACATTTTGCCATCTTTTTCCCTTTTTTAATCTTTTAATTACCAAATGACTAAAATACCCTTCATTAAAACTTTAGTCATTTTTATCTATGTATGTCCATTTTTGTCCATGAAAACCTAGTGGTCTAATTACCATTTAAGAACCTCTACTTTAATTATACTCTTCAATTTAATCTATTAGCATCTAAAACTCATACTTATCAACTTTTCCAATTAAGCCCTAGTAGGTAAATTAAGCATGCTATCTATAAAAGTTTCCATCGATACTCTAACACATGCATCTAATCACTCGGTAAATTATAAAAATTAATCAGAATAAACTTTTCTATCTCAGAGGTTTCGCAACCACTATTCTGTTTAAGCCTTATTTTGGGATGTTACAGGTGACCTCTACAATTCAACACCTTATTTTTGCGTTCAAACTACCACATGAGCGAGCGCACGTTCGTGTCGCACATACAGTCTCTTATATCAGCTTTTGTCGATTTACGAGTAGAGGCAATTTTTACACACCTTGTCTACGAGAATTTCTGAAAGGACCATAAGTGCTCCAAGCCTAGATTTAAAAACAATCCACCGTTAGTCCTTTTTAATAACAAGATCAATAATCCTTTTTGTTATAACACTTATCAAATACATTCTAATCACTTACCTTGGTCGATTGATAGAAGATCATACACTTAAACCGTTACAAGCGATAAACCACAAACCACTTTAGAGATTTCCTGCAATACATTCGAGACTTAATAACCTTAATCCATTTATTGAACAACCAAAAGTCTGCACCAATCGTATAACACTTACCAAATGCGCGAAATCGATTACAGGGAATGGAAGAAATCGACCTATCCAAAATGATCACCCAAAGCGACAGAGGCAAAGCTAGCACTGATACACTCCTAATAAGTCGACAGTAGAAGAAAGTGTTAGATACAAGACTAACATGGTAAAAAGGGAAAGTAAGAGAAAGCACTCGTACACTCAGACTGATTGATCACAAAACAATGCTGAAACTGAAAGAACAGAAGGAGGAGAAGTGGAGTAATCGGCCAATAACAAAATAAAGAAAATGAAGAATTGGGGGAAAGAGAAGGGGGAAAGGGAATATTCAACCAAACAACAAAACCAATTTGGGAGAGAAGGGAAGAGAATGTAATGGGCCAAACACAAAATCAAGTTGGGGGAAGGGAGAGGCTAAAGTAATCGGTCAAAGAAAGATCACAATTAAAACAAGAACTCAAGAGGAACTTGCCAAACCCAAGAGTGTTGAGTGGGAAAGAGAGGGAGAACCAAAACCGAATAAGGTAGAGAAAGAACCTTAGATACTACTCGGCCTCCAGAAAATAAAAGAACAAAACCTTAAATGCCCACAAAAGTTAAAATAGAGAATAATCCTCCCAAAGCCGAATTCTGTGTGGAAAGGTTACTATTTCGGCACCAACTCTCTCTCCCAACTTTAAATCTCCAAATTTTTTCCTAAATTCCCTCCTCAAATCACTCCTCTAATCTCTCAACCATCCAATTCAAATTCCACAACAACTCTGTAGTATTTCGGTCAAACACTACTACCTACACGGCATCGGCAACAAAATATAACCCCCATTTCAAAAACCGGGACTCGAACTTTAGACCTTGGACAATAGTAACACGCCACTTATCCCCTAGGCCAGCAGGCTCTTTTCTGTCATATTCTTCCCCTATTTACTTAAAAGCCTACTACCTAGACACAGTGCTTATTCCTTTAAAAACAAAACTTTTTGCACCTGCTCAGGCTTGAACCCAAGACTTTTCAGACTCTTCCCAACACACTTAACCATTGAAATAGATACACAATTGTGTCACTTTCCTGCACAACTAAATATTTACTTGTAGCCTCCTAATTGTTCCCATGCTTAAGATCTAATACTTCTAGGCCCAAAATTTGGGGCGTTACAATTCACCCCTCCTTAAAGAAATTTCATCCCTGAAATTTCCATGTATCAGATCAGTCGCATAATACAGATTACACCACTACGCTCCCACTGTGCCCTCTAGTTCCAAATCACTACCACACTTAACTTGAGTGTTTCCATTACAGTCTATAGATAGACTGGGACAATACGACAATCCAATATTCTGCCACCTTAGGGCAACTCCAGAATACCTCTAAAAATCTCAGCTCCACTAGACCGAAGTCGTTCCATAACCAACCCACGACCCACAGCACCAGTATGGGGCCCAGCAACCCTCTCTAGAATCTGCAACATAGCTTGTAACAGTGCGTCGTCCCCAACCACACGATCATGAGACTCAGTACAAGTACCTCCACGGCCTCCGCCACTGCCTATTGTACTCTTTCTGTGAGTACCTCTGGTGTTCATAATCGAATTGCATTTTATCTTTGTTAATAGTTTTATGCAGATCATTTTTTAGTTCTAATGTTTATTAACAGGTGTCTTATGGAGACAGTATCAAAAGTATAGAGTATTATTTTCGTACAGCACAGTGCTATCAGTTTTACTACAGGTTCAGTATACGCTACTTAAGAGTTTGCAGTACTACTTATAGTAGTCTCAGTAATCCTACCTATGGTAGTTTCAGTTAAAATCAAAATACAGTTTCAAAGAGAACTTACAGGATCGGTGCGGAGAGTCGGTGTACCACACATTCAGTAAAACATTTTGAAATACTTCAAATCTTTTGAAATATTTCTTTCCAGCAATTTCCATGTGACAGCCCTAATTTGACCCTAGTCAGAAAGTGGTTTCGAGACCACAGAACCGAGTCATAAAAATAATTAACCGTTATATTCTATGTTTATTATATGTGTAAATGCATGTGTGAAAGTTTCATGCTTTGATTTTGTCATTTGTATGTGAAATTTATAAGATAGGACTCATGTGATAAGACTTGAAAATGTGATAGGTAAATTGTAAAGTGCCAAATAATGCATGAATTATTGACATGGGGGACTTGCATGTCAAATGGACCAATTTTAATGTAGTGGCCGACCATAATGATAGTTGATGGATAATATATGTTTTATTTAAGTATTATAATAAGTAATGGCTTTATTTTGAAATAAAAATAATTAGTAAAATAAGAAAAGATGATAAAATAATGGATGTTCATCTTTTTTTTTTCATTGCCGAATTTGAGAAAGAAAAATATTGAAGAAGAAGCCAAGGCATTCGACCATGATTATCTCAATTTAAAGGTATGTAATGTAATTTTTTTGTAATTGATTACGAAATTAAATTGATAAATACATAGCATAGTTAACCCATGGTTTAAATTCATGAACCAATGAACAAGTATCCATTCGACAAGTGCTAAATTTGTGTTATTTTGATAAGTTTTTGGGAAGATGTTAGTTATATGTTAAAGTAGCTTAAATGATGGTTGAATAAGTTGAATCCATGGTTGAGAGGTATGAATTGAAGTTGCCGTATGTATGTATATGCATTTTGGAAAGAAAATTTTGTTGTTAATTGAGTTTATATATATATATATATGCACATTCAGTCATGGGGGGGATAAGATGAATTTAAAAAGTTAAATATTGTTTTTAAGATTTGTTAAATTGTTGTGGTCATTGCCAAATATATGTTTAGTTAAAGTAAATTTTTAAAATGTTTGTGTTGGTGTATGTGAACTAGATATTTAATGGATATTCGGCTAAAAGGGTTAAAGGTTAAGTCATAAGAATTTTGGTGATATACATATTTGGTCATTAGGGTTATATGTACTTTGGCTATGTGAGTTATGTGTTAAGTAAGCTATTTATTTGATATGCATATTCGGTTATTGTTTGGCATGGGTGAAACCTATGTGCAATTTGCTACATTTGATCATGAAATGGAAATTGTATATGAAAGCTAAGTTTGAGTGGTTAGGGCCGAATGGGGTATATAAGATATTAAGGCATGCTATAAATATATATAGGTGTATACGTGGTTGTGCATAAAATGAGTAATCGATTAAATTGTGATAATCACACATAGGTATAAATATATATATGCCTTATGTATGTACCTTGTGACATAGAGACATTGGGATATACATATATATTATATATAGTTAAATTCGTGTATAGGAAAGCATGGTAAGTTATGTGAATCTTTGTTTGTGTATGCGAATTAGATATTGATATAATAAGCATGAAATCGAGTCATGGCACATTTTATAAAACATAATATGCATTGAAGTTATATGTTTGTCAAATGTGACTATTAAAGAATCAAAGTTAAGTAAGTAATTAAACAAATTCATTTGTTTAAATTTAAAGCTCAAGAGCAAAGAGGAACTAAATCAGATAGGGGAAAGGAGAAAGCAATCGAGTAGCCTATCTGCAACTGTTCAAAACATCCGAGGTAAGTTTTGAGTAATCGTCTATAGTATGAAATTAATGATGCCTTGATATGTATATACTAGATAAATTTTGATCTTTTTTATTCTAGTTTAATTAAGTTGTACGGTACATAATCTAGGTATATGACCTATAGTTGAATGATCAATTCGGGTTAAGCTTGATTGATGAAAGGTATATGTGATATTTATGTATGATTGTCAAGCCGAAAGGAAAATGATGGTGTTCATATGAAGCTTATGTCCGAATGTAGCAAATGGCTACTAATGTGAAATGTTCCGTAAGATGTGTTAGTATATGAATAAATAGGCATGATATTTGATGTGTGTATCCGAGCTTAAAGACCCACAGGCTTTGTGCTGGAATGGTATCCGGGCATAAAGACCCGTAGGCTTCGTGCTGGAATGGTATCCGGGTTAAAGACCCGTAGGCTTGTGCTAGAAATGTGTTTCGAGTTCTAAGACTTGACAGGACTGATGCCAGTAAGTAAGATTACGACATTGAATATCCGTGGTAACCATCGCCGAGTAAGTACTATATATATTTTACATGTTAAGGTACGTATTATGTACTCATATGTGAAATGATTTCAAAGTGAATTATTAGTATCAAATAACGATATATATATATGTGTGTGGATGAATACAATATTTAAGAATAAGAGAATGACCTATTCGGTCAATGTATGTCATTATGTGAAAGTATGTGACTTATAGTAATTGTATGATACATATGGTATAGTGAAATATGTGCTGGAAATTTCTTGTGTATTCATATATATATATTCGGCCAATAGTCTTTAAAACTAGTGTACTTTTGTATATTCGGCCAAGTGAAGTACAATTGGAATTCGAGTTTTGTGATACTCAATGTTCGATTTAAATGACAAGCTTTAATTGTATGAAATGCTTAAAACTTACTAAGCCTCGAAAGCTTACTCTGCTTCTTATTTCTCTGTTTTATAGATTGTTGATTTTGGCCACCGACTCGGGGATCGTCAGCAGTTCATCATACTATCGATCTTGTTGGTACAGTTACATTTTGGCCTTGATATGGCATGTATAGGATAGGCTGGTGATAGTTATTTTTTGTTTTGTAAACATTTTGGTCATATGAAAATGGCATTTATAACTTATAAATCAATATGTATTCAGCTCGATTTCTGTTTTTGTTGATTGGTAATGTGAATGAAAAAAAAAATTAATGCTTAGCTCGGTAATACCTCTTAGCCTAAAACCAGTGATCGGATTTGGGCTAGGGGTGATACATTTTATTGGTATCAGAGCTATTGTTTAGTCGATTCTAGGACTAACGTAGAGTGTTTGAGTATAGCTATACATGCCATATAGTATTAATACGATAGTATGATGAATTCTGACAGTTAAAAATTTGTTTTCGTATAGTAATGGATCCCGATCCCAATCGAGCGATAGCTGATGATGTTGAGAGTGTAGCGCCTGCTCCCGCGCATGGGACAGCGCCGATGGACTCTCAACCTATCGCAAGCAATCAGAACGATAAGGCTAGACAAGCTTTTTATAGTGTGATGAATGATTGGTTCAACCAATACATTCGAACTAATACGGTTGTTCCACAACCCCCACTCCCGAATAATACACCCCCTGCGCCTACGATAGCTCCGGTAATTGAGCAGACGAGGTTAAATAAGCCCTCAGTTGATAGAATCCGAAAGCACAGGGCTACTGAATTTAAGGCTACAATAGTGATGATGCTGAGCAAGCTGAATTTTGGTTGGACAATACTATCCGAGTGTTTGATGAACTGTCCTACACACCCAATGAATGCTTAAAATGTGCTATATCTTTGCTACGTGATTCTGCCTACTATTGGTAGAATACGTTGATTTCTGTTGTGCCTAGAGAGCGAGTGACTTGGGAGTTCTTCCAAACCGAGTTTCAGAAAAAGTATATCAGCTAGAGATTCATTGATAAAAAAAGGAAAGAATTTCTTGGACTTAAACAGGGTTCCATGTCAGTTACTGATTATGAACGAAAATTTGTGAGGCTTAGCCGGTATGCCCGAGAATGTGTTTCTTCAGAAGCTATAATGTGTAAACGTTTTGAGGATGGATTGAATGAAGATATAAAACTGTTTGTTGGCATTCTTGAAATTAGAGAATTTGTAGCACTTGTCGAGCTAGCTTGCAAAGCCGAAGAGCTCAGTAAAGAGAAAAGAAAAGCTGAAGTGGGAGCAAGAGAGTTCCGTAAGAGATCTTCAGGGAAGCCCTTTCAGCAGTCACCAAAGAAATTTCGAGATGATTCAGGCAGATCTAAAGACACTTCGGGCTTTTCCAGACGAGACTGTGATCGACCCCCTGTGAGTATGCGAGTCACTTCGGTTGCCAGTGTTGGAAACGATCGTCGGGATAGGACCGAGTGCAAGTATTGTGGAAAATGGCATTCGGAAAGTTGTAGATTTCATGACCGCTCCTGTTATAAGTGTGGATCAGCTGACCATTTTATCAAAGATTTCCCAAGACTGTCTGAACAGAATGTGAATCAGAGTGGGAAACCGGGTACTACTACAGCTCGAGGTAGACCCTCTAGAAATACAGGAAATGCTAGTGGCGGTCAGAGAGGGTCTAGAGATGCTACGACTAGATCTGAGGCTCGTGCCCCTGCTAGTGCTTATGCTATACGCGCACGCGAGGATGTTTCTTCGCCAGATGTTATTACCGGTACTTTCACTCTCTTTGATACTAATGTGATTGCATTGATTGACCCTGGTTCTACTCATTGATATGTATGTGAGACTTTAGCATCCAGTAAGACTCTACCTGTTGAGTCTACTGAGTTCGTAATTCGAGTGTCGAATCCCTTGGGTCGGTATGTGCTTGTCAACAAAGTGTGTAAGAAATGCCCCCTAATAATCTGAGGTTCCTGTTTTCCGGCCGATTTGATGCTTTTACCGTTTGATGAATTTGATGTTATTCTCGATATGGATTGGTTGACCGTACATGATGCAGTTGTGAATTGCAAAAAAAAAAGACCATTGATTTGAGGTGTCCAATTAATGAGATAATCCGAGTTGAGTCTACTGACTTGAACGGATTGCCAGCAATAATATCCTCGATGTTGGCTCAGAAATATGTGAGAAAGGGGTGTGAAGCATATCTTGCGTATGTACTTGATAGCAAAGAGTCAGAAAAGAAACTTGAATCAATGCCAGTGGTTTGTGAGTATTCAAATGTTTTTCCTGAAGAGTTACCGGGGTTACCACACATTCGAGAGGTATAATTCGGCATCGAACTTGTACCTGGTACCACACCAATTTTGATAGCTCCGTATTGTATGGCACCAATGGAATTGAAGGAATTGAAAACTCAGTTGCAAGAGTCGACGGATAGAGGTTTTGCTCGACCGAGTTTCTCACCTTGGGGTACACCAGTATTATTCGTGAAAAAGAAAGACGGAACCATGAGGATGTGCATCGACTATCGTCAATTAAATAAAGTGACAATAAAGAATAAATATCTGTTACCGCGTATTGATGATTTGTTTGATCAGCTGAAGGAGCCTCAGTGTTTTCAAAAATAGATTTGAGATCGGGTTATTATCAGTTGTGAGTTCGAGACTCAGATATACCTAAAACTGCTTTCAGAACGAGATACGGTCACTACGAGTTCTTAGTGATGCCGTTTGGGCTCACTAATGCCCCTGCGGTATTTATGGACTTGATGAATTGGATCTTCAGATAGTGTTTGGACCGGTTTGTAATTGTGTTTATTGACGACATTTTGGTCTATTCGCGTGATGAAACCGAACATGCCAAACACCTGAGATTAGTGTTGCAGATTTTACGGGATAAGCAGTTATATGCTAAGTTCAGTAAATATGAGTTCTGGTTGAGAAAAGTTAGCTTTTTGGGACATGTGGTATCCGCATCGGGTATTCGAGTTGATCCGAGCAAAATTTCAACTATACTCGATTGGAAGCCTCCGAGAAATGTTACTGAAGTTTGAAGCTTTTTGGGACTTGCCGGTTACTACAGATGGTTTGTAAAGGGTTTCTCGATGATAGCCACACCAATGACGAAACTACTTCAGAAAGATGTTAAGTTTGAATGGTCAGAAAAATGTCAGAAAAGTTTTGATCAATTGAAAACTTATTTGACTGAAGCTCCAGTGCTAGTGCAGCCTGAATCCGGTAAAGAGTTTGTTATTTACAGTGATTCATCCTTACTTGGGCTGGGTGGTGTGTTGATGCAAGAAGGTTGAGTTGTAGCTTATGTGTCAAGGCAATTGAAGCCGCATGAGAAAAACTATCTGACCCATGATCTCAAATTAGCTGCCATCGTATTTACTTTGAAAATATGGCGACACTACTTGTTTGGAGAGAGGTGTCATGTATATTCGGATCACAAAAGCCTCAAATATTTGATGACTCAAAGAGATTTGAATCTGCGACAAAGACTTTGGCTTGAGTTGTTGAAAGATTATGAGCTCGTCATTGACTATCACCCAGGAAAGGCTAATGTGGTTGCCGATGCTTTAAGTCATAAATCACTGTTTACTTTGCGAGCAATGAATGTATACTTGTCTGTTTCATCTGATAATGTGCTAGTAGCAGAATTAAAGGCCAAACCATTATTGATTCATCAAATACGTGAATCTCAGAAAGTCGATGATGAATTGGTTGCTAAACGAGCTGAATGTGTCTCAAATATGGAATCAGAGTTTCAAATTGACGACAACGATTGTTTGAAGTTCAGAAGTCGATTGTGTGTTTCAAGAAATTCAAAACTTATTTTGATGATTTTGAGCGAGGTTCATAGTAGCCAAATGTCAGTCCACCCGGGTAGTACGAAAATGTACAATGATCTGAAAGGTCAGTTTTGGTGGCCTGGTATGAAACGAGACATTTCTGACTTTGTTTCGAAGTGTTTGATATGTCAAAGCGGAACATCAAGTGCCCTCGGGATTACTTCAGCCGGTCATGACTCCCGAATGGAAATGGGATCGAGTCACGATGGATTTTGTATCTGGGTTGCCATTGTCGTCAAGCAAGAAAGATGCGATCTGGGTTGTTATTGATAGACTGACAACGTCGGCTCATTTTATTCCCGTATGTATGGACTATTCACTCGACAAGTTAGCTAAATTGTATGTTTCTCAGATTGTAAGGTTACACAGGGTACCTATTTCTATTGTGTCGGATAGAGATCCGAGATTCACATCGCGATTTTGGAAGAAATTGCAAGAAGCATTGGGTACCAAGTTGCATTTTAGCACCGCTTTTCATCCCCAGACTGATGGTCAATTCGAGCGGATAATTCAGATACTCGAGGATATGTTGAGATGTTGCATCCTTGAGTTTAGTGGTTCATAGGAATGGTATTTGCCTTTAATTGAATTCGCTTACAACAATAGTTTTCAATCAAGTATCAAGATGGCACCTTACGAGGCTTTGTACGGTCGTAAATGCCGTACACCGTTGTTTTGGACCGAGCTTAGTGAAAGTAAAATATTCGGGGTTGATTTGATTAAAGATGCTAAGAAGAAAGTAAAAGTGATCCGTGAAAGTCTGAAAGCAGCTTTAGATCGTCAGAAGTTGTATGCGGATTTAAAACGAAAGACATTGAATATCAAGTTGGAGACAAAGTGTTTCTTAAAGTTTCACCTTGGAAAAAGGTGCTCAGATTTGGCCGTAAGGGCAAATTGAGTCCGAGGTTCATCGGGCCGTATGAAATATTCAAACGAGTTGGGCCAGTCACATACAGATTGATTTTACCCCCTGAGCCTGAAAAGATTCATAATGTTTTTCATGTTTCGATGCTTCGACGTTATAGGTCCGATCCATCGCATATAATTAATCCATCTGAGGTTGAGATTCAATCTGACTTGAGTTACGAAGAAGAAACGGTTCGTATTTTGGCTCGTGAAGTAAAAGAACTACGAAATAAGAAAATTTCATTAGTGAAGGTACTGTGCCTTAAGCATGGGGTTGAAGAAGCTACATGGGAACTTGAAGACTCTATGAAAGATCGATATCCTAACTTATTCACTGGTAAGATTTTCGGGGATGAAAATTCCTTATGTGGGGGAGAGCTGTGACAGCCCTAATTTGACCTAGTCAGAAAGTGGTTTCGGGACTACAGAACCAAGTCATAAAAATAATTAACCGTTATATTCTATGTTTATTATATGTGTAAATGCATGTGTGAAAGTTTCATGCATTGATTTTGTCATTTGTATGTGAAATTTATAAGATAGGACTCATGTGATAAGACTTGAAAATGTGATAAGTAAATTTTAAAGTGCCAAATAATGCATGAATTATTGACATGGGGGACTTGCATGTCAAATGGACCAATTTTAATGTAGTGGCCGGCCATAATGATGGTTGATGGATAATATATGTTTTATTTAAGTATTATAATAAGTAATGGCTTTATTTTGAAATAAAAATAATTAGTAAAATAAGAAAAGATGATAAAATAATGGATGTTCATCTTTCTTTCTTCATTGCCGAATTTGAGAAAGAAAAATATTGAAGAAGAAGCCAAGGCATTCGGCCATGGTTATCTCAATTTAAAGGTATGTAATGTAATTTTTTTGTCATTGATTATGAAATTAAATTGATAAATACATAGCATAGTTAACCCATGGTTTAAATTCATGAATCAATGAACAATTATCCATTCGGCAAGTGCTAAATTTGTGTTATTTTGATAAGTTTTTGGGATGATGTTAGTTATATGTTAAAGTAGCTTAAATGATGGTTGAATAAGTTGAATTCATGGTTGAAAGGTATGAATTGAAGTTGCCGTATGTATGTATATGCATTTTGGAAAGAAAATTTTTTTGTTAATTGAGTTTTTATATATATATGCACATTCGGTCATGGGAGGGATAAGATGAATTTAAAATGTTAAAGATTGTTTTTAAGATTTGTTAAATTGTTGTGGTCATTGCCGAATATATGTTTAGTTAAAGAAAGTTTTTAAAGTGTTTCTGTTGGTGTATGTGAACTAGATATTTAATGGATATTCGGCTAAAAGGGTTAAAGGTTAAGTCATAAGAATTTTGGTGATATACATATTTAGTCATTAGGGTTATATGTACATTGGCTATGTGAGTTATGTGTTAAGTAAGCTATTTATTTGATATGCATATTTGGTCATTGTTTGGCATGGGTGAAACCTATGTGCAATTTGCTACATTTGATCATGAAATGGAAATTGTATATGAAAGCTAAGTTTGAGTGGTTAGGGCCGAATGGGGTATATAAGATATTAAGGCATGCTATAAATATATATAGGTGTATACGTGGTTGTGCATAAAACGAGTAATCGATTAAATTGTGATAATCACACATAGGTATAAATATATATATATGCCTTATGTATGTACCTTGTGACATAGAGACATTCGGATATACATATATATTATATATAGTTAAATTCGTGTATAGGAAAGCATGGTAAGTTATGTGAATCTTTGTTTGTGTATGCAAATTAGATATTGATATAATAAGCATGAAATCGAGTCATGGCACATTTTATAAAACATAATATGCATTGAAGTTATATGTTTGTCAAATGTGACTATTAAAGAATCAAAGTTGAGTAAGTAATTAAACAAATTCATTTGTTTAAATTTAAAGCTCAAGAGCAAAGAGGAACTAAATCAGATAGGGGAAAGGATAAAGCAATCGAGTAGCCTATCCGCAACTATTTAAAACATCCGAGGTAAGTTTTGAGTAATCGTCTATAGTATGAAATTAATGATGCCTTGATATGTATATACTAGATGAATTTTGATCTTTTTGATTCTAGTTGAATTAAGTTGTGGGGTACATAATCTAGGTATATGACCTATAGTTGAATGATCAATTCGAGTTAAGCTTGATTGATGAAAGGTATATGCGATATTTATGTATGATTGTTAAGCCTAAAATAAAATGATGGTGTTCATATGAAGCTTATGTCCGAATGTAGCAAATGGCTACTAATGTGAAATGTTCCATAAGATGTGTTAGTATATGAATAAATACGCATGATATTTGATGTGTGTATCCGGGCTTAAAGACCCGCAGGCTATACGCTGGAATTGTATCTGGGCTTAAAGACCCGCAGGCTATATGCTGGAATCGTATCCGGGCATAAAGACCCCCAGGCTTCGTGCTGGAATGGTATCCGGGCATAAAGACCCGCAGGCTTTGTGCTAGAATGTTATCCGGGTTAAAGACCCGTAGGCTCGTGCTAGAAATGTGTTTCGAGTTCTAAGACTTGACAGGACTGATTCCAGTAAGTTAAGTAAGATTACGATATTGAATATTTGTGGTAACCATCGTCGAGTAAGTACTATTATATTTTACATGTTAAGGTATGTATTATGTACTCATATGTCAAATGATTTCAAAGTGAATTATTAGTATCAAAGAATGATATATATATGTGTGTGGTTGAATACAGTATTTAAGAATAAGAGAATGACCTATTCGGTCAATGTATGTCATTATATGAAAGTATGTGACTTATAGTAATTGTATGAGTCATATAGTATAGTGAAATATGTGCTGGAAATTTCTTGTGTATTCATATATATATATTCGGCCAATAGGCTTTAAAACTAGTGTACTTGTGTATATTCGGCCAAGTGAAGTACAATTGGAATTCGAGTTTTGTGATACTCAATGTTCGATTTAAATGGCAAGCTTTAATTGTATGAAATGCTTAAAAATTACTAAGCCTCGAAAGCTTACTCTATTTCTTATTTCTCTATTTTATAGATTGTTGATTTTGGCCACCGACTCGAGGATCGTCAGTAGTTCATCATACTATCGATCTTGTTGGTACAGTTACATTTTGGCCTTGATATGGCATGTATAGGTTAGGCTGGTGATAGTTATGTTTTGTTTTGTAAACATTTTGGCCATATGAAAATGGCATTTATAATTTATAAATTAATATGTATTTAGCTCGATTTCTGTTTTTGTTGATTGGTAATGTGAATGAAAAAAAATTAAATGCTTAGCTCGGTAATACCACTTAGCCTAAAACCGGCAATCGGATTCGGGATAGGGGTGTTACATTCCAAGTTTTAGAAGAAGCCCAAATCCACAGTCGAGTTTTGTAACTTGCCTCCGATACCACTAAATGTAACACCCTAAACTAGGCCTGGACGTTATGGCCGAATCTGGCGATGTCACATTGAAGTGTTTCTCATAAAGTGCGAGATTGTTAAAAGCCCATTCTCTATGAAACCTTTTTAAAAGACCTTGAAGATGATTTTAAGGCTTGTCATTTATCTTCAAAACCTAAGTTTTTTGTTGAAAACTAATCATATTAAAACATCGTTATCTATTTAAAAAAGTTGTTTCTTGCGGAAGCTTTCAAAACATGTTGCGTAACCGTGATGTTTGAAAAACATTTATCCTTTGAAAATTCGTGTCCTACTGCTAGCAGATATAAATCAATATAAATAAACCCCAAATTAAAGATTAAAAACTTAGAGAGGCCTTATTACAAAAAAAAACCCCAAATAAAACTACTTATGAATAGAAAGTCAAATATGGAAGCGTAAGCTATTGTGTAGCCACCTTCGAGTCCCTCGCAGCACCGATCCGCCTAAAGATTACCTAAGTAGGTAAGCAGAAGTGTGAGTTTACGAAAACTCAGTGTGTAATCCCTTAATAAATAGATAGTCAAGCATACAGTGAGTAAATACAGTTTAGGCCTAAGACCATATCAGTAACAGCAAACAGTGCAGTAACAACAATATGTGTAGTAATAGTAATCAGTGTAGTAACAGATAAAACATTATGCAACTCCTACCCATCCAGCCTCTACACTCCATCTCCGTCCAACCCTACACTCCATGTGGGGATAAATTCAACCCACCCATCCCTACACTCTAGAATTAGCACTGGTTGCGGAACTAAACAGTAATATACAGCTGGCTGCCAGTAATTTAGGCTCGACGCCTTTCAGTACACATCCTCCAATCAGTATAAACCTACCCCATGCAATGCATCATACAATCATGTCATATATGTATGCAAAATTTATAAAATAGCATGCTTAATTACAGTCCTACATAGCACAAGGGCATAACAATCCTTTTACATCTTAGGGGCATAACAGTCATTTATCACTGTGGGGTCTAGGTACACTTACCGACCCAACAGTAGGTCCACAGTCGTCTTGGATGACCCGTGCAATCTCAACAGTCAAATAGTAAAAATGGGCCCACGACCCATATTGTGGCCCATGTGGGCCCACACGCCCTTGTGCCCCACAAAGCCCAAAAATGGCGTTGGTTGTGTGGACTACATAGCATAGCCCAATATCTTCCACAAGTCCATCTAGTTTACCCGTGTGGGGGCCACACGGCCCATTTCGGCCCAACTTGGCCCAGAATAGCCTAATCCCATGAAATCACTCATGGTGGACTCTGCAATTCAACGCCCATGTTTTTGCGTTCAAACTACCACACGAGCGAGTGCACGTTCGTGTCACATAGACAGTATCTTATTTCAGCTTTTGCCAATTTACGAGTAGAGGCTGTGTTTTACACACATTGTCCATGAGAATGTGCGAAAGGACTACAAGTGCTCCAAGCCTAGATTTAAACACAATCCGCCATCAGTCCTTTTTAATAACAAGATTAATAATCCTTTTTGTTATAACACTTATCAAAGAGATTCTAATTGCTTGCCTTGGTCGATCGACAGAAGATCGCAGACTTAAACCGTTACAAGCGATAGACCACAAACCCCTTTAGAGATATCCTGCAATACATTCGAGACTTAATAACCTTAATCCATTTATTGAACAACCAAAAGTCTGCACCAACCGTATAACACTTACCAAATGCGCAAAATTGATTACAGGGAATGGAAGAAATTGGCCTACCCAAAATGATCACCCAAAGCGACAGAGGTAAAGCTAGCACCAATACACTCCTAATAAGTCGGCAGCAGAAGAAAGTGTTAGATACAAGACTAACATGGTAGAGAAGGAAAGTAAGAGAAAGCACCCGTACACTCAGACTGATTGATCACAAAACAATGCCGAAACTGAAAGAACAGAAGGAGGAGAAGTGGAGTAATCGGCCAACAACAAAATGAAGAAAATAAAGAATTGGGGGAAAGAGAAGAGGGAAAGGGAATATTCAACCAAACAATAAAACCGACTTGGAAAATAAAAGAGGAGAGAGGGGAAGAGAATGTAATCAGCCAAACACAAAATCGATTTGGGGAAAGGGAGAGGCTAAAGTAATCGATCAAAAAAAGACCAAAATTAAAACAAGAAATCAAGAGAAACTTGCCAAACCTAAGAGTGTTGAGAGGGAAAGAGAGGAAGAACCAAAACCGAATAAGGTAGAAGAGAGAAAAATAATACTCGAAAGAACCTTAGACATTACTCGACCTCCAGAGAACAAAAGAACAGAACCTCAAATGCTCACAATAGCCGAAATAGAGAATAATCCTCCCAAAGTCGAATTCTGAGTGGGAAGGTTACCATTTCAGCACAAACTCTCTCTCCTAACTTTAAATCCCCAAATTTTCTCCTAAATTCCCTCCTCAAATCACTCCTCCAATCTCTCAACCATCCAATTCAAATTCCACAACAACCCTACAGTATTTCGGTCAAACACTACTACCCACACAGCATAGGCAACAAAATATAACCTCCATTTCGCAAACCAAGACTCAAACTTCAAACCTTAGACAATAGTAACACGCCACTTATCCCCTGGGCCAGCAGGCCCTTTCTGTCAGATTCTTCCCCTATTTACTTAAAAGCCTACTGCCTAGACACAGTGCTTATTCCTTTAAAAACAAAACTTTTTGCACTTGCTCAGGCGAACCCAAGACTTCTCAGACTCTTCCCAGCACACTTAACCATTGAAATAGATACACAATTGTGTCACATTCTTGCACAACTAAATATTTATGTGCAACCTTGTAATTGTTCCCATGCTTAAGATCTAATACTTCTAGGCCCAAAATTCGGGGCGTTATAATTCACCCCTCCTTAAAAAAATTTCGTCCCTGAAATTTCCATCTATCAGATCAGTCGCATAACACAGATTACACTTCTACGCTCCCACTGTGCACTCTAGTTCTAAATCACTACCACACTTAACCTGAGTGTTTCCAGTACAGTCTATAGATAGACTGGGACAATACGACAATCCAATATTCCACCACCTTAGGGCAACTCTAGAATACTCAAAAAATCTCAGCTCCACTAGACCGGAGCCGTTCCATAGCCGTCCCATGACCTACAACACCAGTATTGGGCCCAGTTACCCTTTCCAGAATTCGTAACATAGCTTGTGACAGTGCGTCGTCCCCAGCCGCACGATCATGAGACTCAACTCAAGCACCTCCACGGCCTCTCCCGCTGCCTCTTGTACCCCTTCCGTGAGTACCTCTGGTGTTCATAATCGAATTGCATTTTGTTTTTGTTAATAGTTTTATGCAGATCAGTTTTTAGTTCTAGTGTTTATTGACAGGTGTCTTATGGAGATAGTATCAAAAGTATAGAGTATTATTTTCGTACAACGCAGTGCTATCAGTTTTACTGCAGGTTCAGTATACGCTACTTAAGAGTTTGCAGTACTACCTACAGTAGTCTTAGTAATCCTACCTATGGTAGTTTCAGTCAAAATCAAAATAAAGTTTCAAAGGGTGTACCACACATTCAATAAAACATTTCGAAATACTTCAAATCATTTGAAACAATTATTTCCAGAAATTTCCAAGTTTTAGAAGAAGCCCAAATCCACAGTCGAGTTTTGTAACTTGGCTCTGATACCACTAAATGTAACACCCTAAATCAGGCCTGGACGTTATGGTCGAATCTGGCGATGTCATATTGAAGTGTTTCTCATAAAGTGCGAGATTGTTAAAAACCCATTATCTATTAAACCTTTTTGAATTACCTTGAGGATGATTTCAAGGCTTTTAATTTATCTTCAAAACGTAAGTCGTTTGTCAAAAATTAATCATATTAAAACATCGTTATCTATTTAAAAATGTTGTTTCTTGCGAAAGCTTTTGAAACATGTTGCGTAACCGTCATGTTTTGAAAAACATTTATCCTTTGAAAACTCGTCTCCTACTGCTAGCAGATATAAATCAATATAAATAAACCCCAAATTAAAGATTAAAAACTTAGAGAGGCCTTATTATAGAAAAATACCCAAATAAAACTACTTATGAATAAAGAGTCAAATATGGAAGCGTAAGCTATTGTGTGGCCACCTTCGAGTCCCCGCAAAGATCGATCCGCCTAAGGATTACTGCGCGCAGTAAGCGTAAGGGTGAGTTCTGAAAACTCAGTGTGTAATCCCTTAATAAACAGATAGTCAAGCATACAGTGAGCAAATATAGTTTGGGCCTAAGCCCATATCAGATTCAACAAGCAGTGCAGTAACAACAATCAGTGCAGTAACAGATAAAACAGTACCCATCCAACCTCTACACCCCATCTCCGTCCAACCCTACACTCCATGTAGGGATCTAATCAACCCACCCATCCCTACACTCTAGAATTAGTACTGGTTGCAACACTAAACAGTAATATGCAGCTGGGCTACCTGTAATTTAGGCTCGAGGCCTTTCAGTACACTTCCTCCAATCAGTATAAATCCATCCCCATGCAATGCATCATATAATCATGTCATATATGTATGCAAAATTTATAAAATGGCATTCATAATTATAGTTATACATAGCACAAGGGCATAACAGTCATTTATCACTTTAGGGTCTAGGTTACCGATCCAACAATAGGTCCACAGTCATCTTAGATGACCCATGCAATCTCAACAGTCAAATAGTTAAAATGGGCCCATGACCCATATTGTGGCCCATGTGGGCCCACACGCCCTTGTACCCCACAAAGCCCAAAAATGGCCTTGGCTGTGTGGACTACACAGCCTGGCCCAATATCTTCCACAAGTCTGTGTGGTTTACCCGTGTGGGGGCCACACAGCCTATTTCGGGGCAACGTCGCCCAAAATGGCCTAAGCCCATAAAATCGCTCATGGTGGACTCTATGATTCACCGCCCATATTTTTTCGTTCAAACTACCACATGAGCGAGTGCACGTTTGTGTCACATAGACAGTCTCTTATTTTGACTTTTGCCAATTTACGAGTAGAGGCAGTGTTTTACACACATTGTCTACGAGAATGTGCGAAAGGATCACAAATGCTCCAAGCCTAGATTTAAACAAAATCTGCCATCGGTCCTTTCTAATAACAAGATTCATAATCCTTTTTGTTATAACACTTATCAAAGAGATTCTAATCACTTGCCTTGGTCGATCGATGGAAGATCGCACACTTAAACCGTTACAAGCGACAGACCACAAACCCCTTTAGAGATATCTTGTAATACATTCGAGACTTAATAACCTTAATCCATTTATTGATCAACCAAAAGTCTGCACCAACCGTATAACACTTACCAAATAAGCGAAACTGATTATAAGGAACAAAAGAAAACGGCCTATCCAAAATATCACCCAAAGCGATAGAGGCAAAGCTAGCACCGATACACTCCTAATAAGTCGGCACTAGAAGAAAGTGTTAAATACAATACTAACATGGTAGAGAGGGAAAGTAAGAGAAAGCACCCATACACCAGACTGATTGATCACAAAACAATGTCAAAACCGAAAGAACAGAAGAAGGAGAAGTGGAGTAATCGACCAACAACAAAATGAAGAAAATGAAGAATTAGGGGAAAGAGAAGGGGGAAAGGGAATATTGAGCCAAACAACAAAATTGATTTGGGAGAGAAAAGGGAAGAGAGGGGAAGAGAATGTAATCAACCAAACACAAAATTGATTTGGGGGAAGGGAGAGGCTGAAGTAATCGGTCAAAGAAAGACCACAATTAAAACAAGAAATCATGAGAAGATTACCAAACGCAAGGGTGTTGAGAGGGAAAGAGAGGGAGAACCAATACCGAATAAGGTAGAAGAGAGAAAAATAATACTCGAAAGAACCTTAGACACTACACGACTTCCAAAGAACAAAAGAACAGAACTTGAAATGCTCATAATAGCCAAAATGGAGAATAATCCTCCCAAAGCCGAATTCTGAGTGGGAAGGTTACCATTTCGTCACCAACTCTCTCTCTCAACTTCAAATCCCCAAATCACTCCTCCAATCTCTCAACCATCCAATTCAAATTCCACAACAACTCTATAGTATTTCGGTCAAACTCTACTACCCATATGGTATAGGCAGCAAAATAAAACCCCTATTTCACAAACCAGGACTTGAACTTCAGACCTCAAATAATAGTAACATGCCACTTATCGCCTGGGCTAGTTGGCTCTTTTCTGTCATATTCTTCCCCTACTTACTTAAAAGCCTAATGCCTAGAGACAGTGCTTATTCCTTTAAAAACAAAACTTTTTGCACTTGCTCTGGCTTGAACCCAAGACTTCTCAAACTCTTCCCAGCACACTTAACCACTGAATCAGATACATAATTGTGTCACTTTCTTGCACAACTAAACATTTATGTGCAGCCTCCTAACTGTTCCCATGCTTAAGAACTAATATTTCTAGGCCCAAAATTCGAGGCGTTACAATTCACCCCTCAAAGAAATTTTGTCCCCGAAATTTTCAACTATCAGATCAGTCGCATAACATAGATTACACCACTACACTCCCACTGTGCACTCTAGTTCCAAATCACTACCACACTTGAGTATTTCCAGTACAATCTATAGATAGACTGAGACAATACGACAATCCAATATTCTGTCACCTTAGGGCAACTCCACCAATACCTCTAAAAATCCCAGCTCCTCTAGATCGGAGTTGTTCCATAATCGACCTACGGCCCACAGCACCAGTATTGGGCCCAGTGACCGTCTTTAGAATCCACAACATAACTTGTTACAGTGCGTCATCCCCAACCGCACGATCATGAGACTCAGCTCAAGCACCTCCACGGTCTCCTCCGCTACCTCATGTACCCCTTCCGTGAGTACCTCTGGTGTTCATAATCGAATTGCATTTTATCTTTGTTAATAGTTTTATGCAGATCAGTTTACAGTTCCAGTGTTTATTAACAAGTGTCTTATGGAGACAGTATCAAAAGTATAGAGTATTATTTCCACACTGCGCAGTGTCTATCAGTTTTACTACAGGTTTAGTATACGCTACTTAAGAGTTTGCAGTACTACCTACAGTTGTCTTAGTAATCCTACCTATGGCAATTTTATTTAAAATCAAAATATAGTTTCAGAGAGAACTTACAGGATCGGCGTGGAGAGTCGGTGTACCACACATTCAGTAAAACATTTTGAAATACTTCAAATCATTTGAAACAATTATTTCCAGTAATTTCCAAGTTTTAGAAGAAGCCCAAATCCACAGCCGAGTTTTGTAACTTGGCTCTGATGCCACTGAATGTAACACCACAAACCCGGCCTGGATGTTATGGCCGAATCTAGCGATGTCACATTAAAGTGTTTCTCATAAAGTGCGAAATTATTAAAAACCCATTCTCTATTAAACCTTTTTGAATGACCTTGAAGGTGATTTCAAGGCTTGTCGTTTATCTTCAAAACGTAAGTCGTTTTTCAAAAATTAATCATATTAAAACATCGTTATCTATTTAAAAACATTGTTTCTTGTGGAAGCTTTTGAAACATGTTGCGTAACCGTGATGTTTTGGAAAGCATTTATCCTTTGAAAACCTGTGTCCTACTACTAGCAGATATAAATCAATATAAGTAAAACCCCAAATTAAAGATTAAAAACTTAGAGAGGCCTTATTATAGAAAAATACCCAAATAAAACTACTTATGAATAAAAACTCAAATATGGAAGCGTAAACTATTTTGTGGCCACCTTCGAGTCCCTCGCACCATTGATCCACCTAAGGATTACCTACGCAGATAAGCAGAAGGGTGAGTTTACGAAAACTCAGTGTGTAATCCCTAAGCCTAGTGTAGTAACAGTAATCAGTGCTATAACAGATAAAATAGTATGCAAGTCCTACCCATCCAGCCTCTGCACTCCATCTCCGTCCAACCCTAAACTCTATGTGGGGATATAACCAACCCACCCATCCTTACACTCCAAAATTAGCACTGGTTGCGGCACTAAACAGTACTATGCAGCTGGGCTACCAGTAATTAAGGCTTGAGGCCTTTTAGCATACTTAACCACTAAACTGATACACAATTATGTCACTTTTTTATACAGCTAAATGTTTATGTGCAGCCTCCTAACTGTTCCCATGCTCAAGACCTAATACTTCTAGGCCCAAAACTCAGGGCGTTACATTTTACGCACAATTCATATACATAATCCACAATCATAGTCAAACATTATCATAGAGTCCCTTATATAGGTCATCTAGACCTTTAACATGCGTTAGAAAGGGGTTAGGACTAAGCCAAGCTCATACATTTTTTTTTAAACTTATACATTTTTTCAAAGTTGAACAAGTCACACGCCCGTGTGAACAGGCCATGTACCTTACATGGCATTAGATACACCCATGTGTCTAGGTTGTGTCAAAATAGGGCATACATACTAACTTGCTCACACGGCCACAAGACACGCCCGTGTATCTTGGCCGTGGTCGAAACTAACTTGGTTCACACGGCTAGCCACACGCTCATGTGCCTTGGCCGCGCTCAAGACTTACTTAAAATGGTAGGGTACCCCAGGGGACACATGACCGTGTGTCACACACGGTCATGCAACATGACCGTGTATCACACACGGCTGAGACACATGCCCATGTCTCTACCCATGTAGGCAAAAATAGGGTATTTGAATAGCCAATCCTATAAACATCAAACCAAGTAGATTTGCATCATGATTTAAGCTAATTTCAATACCAAAACATACGTTTTTCATGCCATTACATTATCAACAAATTCTATTCTCAATTCATCAACCAAATCATACCAAATCTAAACCAAGATCATACTGAGGCATATGTTTCAATACTTCAACTTACATCATTCAATCTCATGATCAAAACTTACCATTTCCTCAAATAAACATATACCATTACTTACCAAAATGACCAAATTTTATAACCATTCAAATTACTTCATAATAATCATATTGCATCACATATTTTATACCAAGAACTCATTCATATACACAACCATGGTCAAGCCAAATCACATGGCTAGATATAGACATTACAAAACATATCCAAATACTCCTATCCTATACATGCCATATTCTAAAATATACATTTTCAAAAGGTACCAAAATATAATTCGATAGTGTGGTGATGATCCTTGACGATCCCTGAGCTCCTAGTAGCTTCGATATCTAAAAAATAATTAAAAACACACAAAGTAAGCTTTCAAAAGTTTAGTAATCCATATACAAATAAACTTATCATTCAAAACATGTAAGCATCATCAAATTACATATACTTTGTAGCCAATAACCAAAACAAACCTCTTGTTCATATACAAACCACATATTCTCAAATCATTTGCACATATAGCATATTTTCACATGCTTAGATTATATATATCATCATTTGCATATATACTTACCTTTCATTCTCAAACATAGTATACAATTCAAACATACCTGAATCGAATACACATCTCATATAATCATTCGTTTTTCGGAATGCCCATTGAACAATTCGAAATCATAAGGATACGCGGATAGCTTGGAAAGCAAATACAATGACAACGTCCTAGACGTGGTCTTACATGTAATCAAACATCGATGCCACTGTCCCAGACAGGGTCTTACACGAAATCAAACACGATACCAATGTCCCAGACGTGGTCTTACTCGTAAATCATAAGCTGATGCCAACGTCCCCGACGTGTTCTTACACGAATACACATATCGGATCCTAGGTCATGACATATGTATCCTAACTATTCCTATGGTTCGTACGGGGCCTTTCAGACGTCAGAACTTTGTCAATACTTTCTTGGATATTACATATTGAACTCTTATATAATCATTAATCATAATTCAATGTCATATGCACATAAGTAAATAAACTTAAACACGTTTATTTGTATATTGACTTACCTCATACGGATTCGAACGAACAGAATCGACTATTCAACGACTTTTGACTTTCACCAATCTAATTCCGTTTTCTTTTGTTCTTGATCTAAACATATTCAAATTTAACAATTTTATTCACCAAATCATTCAAATAAATCCATATACACATATTTAGGGCATTTTACAAACTAGCCTTCACAATTTCACATTTCAACACTTTAGTCCTTATTTTACAAAATCATAAAATACACATAATTTCTTTATACATATGCTTGGCCGAATTTTCATAGTACTCATACAAGTCCAAACATTTCATTTGTTTCAAATTTTAGTCCCCCAATTTACAAATCTTACAATTTAGCTCAGTTTACTCAAATTCATCAAAAATTCAAAGACAAAATATACTAACCTAAAACATATCTTTCATTTTCCATCAACTAACTTCACAAAGCTTACAAAATCAACAATGGCATAACTTAAAATCATCATCAAAATCAGAAATTTAGGTATGGGCTTTATAGTATACTAAGCAACGATCACAAAAACATAGAAATTATCAAAAACTGAACAAAAACACATACCTAATTAGCCAAGATGAGTGTCGAACCCTAGCTTGTATATTTATTTCTTTTTCTTTGTGTTTTTCGGTTGTGAATGAACAAAAATGACTTAATTCTCATGTTTTGTTTAATTAATAACCATTAATTCATCATTTACCATTTTACCCTTCTTTAATAACTTAAAAAATTTCATTAACCAAAGGCATTTATGTCCATTCAAACTTTCAATGGTCAAATAACCACATAAGGACCTCACATTTAAGGAGACACATCAAATAGGCACTTTAACAATTAGAAGGCCATTTTTACCTTTTACATGACTAAGTCCTTTTTCAAAATTAAGCACACAAACAATCGAATTTTCATACGAAATTTTCACACATGTTAGTTCACATATCATAAGCACAGAAAATAATATTTAAATATTTTTCTAACTTAGATTTGTGGTCTCAAAACTACTATTCTGACTAGGGTCTAAACCATACTGTTACAGTATCTTCGTAGCATTGACACATGAAATACATTATGTATTTTCTCTAACTCAGATGGTAAAGATAGTCGATAAGCAACTGATCCAATTCGCTTGACAATCTCATATGGCCCAATGAACCTCGGGCTCAATTTTCCTTTTCTACCAAATCTGAGTATTTTCTTCCACGGTAAAACTTTCAGAAACACTTTATCCCCGATTTGAAACTCAATATCTTTTTGTTTCAAATCTGCGTAAGATTTTTTTCGATCTAGCGTTGCTATCAAACTATCGGGAATCACTTTCACTTTTTCTTCAGTCTCTTTAATCAGATCAACTCTGTGAATTTTATTTTCGCTTAGCTCAGTCTAGTACAATGGTGTTCGGCATTTACGACCATATAGAGCTTCGTACGGTGCCATTTTAGTACTCGATTGAAAACTTAAACATCACAACATATCCTCAACTATCTAAATAACTCGCTCGGATTGACCATCCGTCTCTGGGTGAAAAGTGATATTGAAATGTAGCTTTGTACCTAATGCCTCTTGTAGTTTCTTCCAAAATCGTAAAGTGAATCTCCGATCTCTATCTGAAATAATAGATAATGGCACTCCATGTAATCTAACAATATTTGAAATGTACAACTCAGCAAGCTTGTCAAGTAATAATCTGTGCGCACCAGAATGAAATGAGCCAATTTTGTCAACCTGACGACAACAACCCAGATTGCATCTTTCTTGCTCAGGGATAGAGGCAAACCCAAAACAAAATCCATAGTCACTCTATCTCATTTCCACTCGAGAATCATGATAGGCTGTAATAAACCTGACGACACTTGATGTTCAGCTTTGACTTGCTGACAAATCAAACATTTTGAAACAAATTCAGAAATATCACGTTTCATACCATGCCACCAATAAAGTTGTTTCAAATCATTATACATTTTCGTGCTTCCCGGGTGAATAGATAAACGACTACTATGTACTTCATTCAAAATCATTTCAATCAATTTTAAATTTCTCGAAACACAAATTCGACCTCTGAATCTTAAACAATTATCAAAATCAACTTGAAACTCTAAATCAGGGTTCAAATCACACTGAACCCGTTTTGCTTACAATTCATTATCAAAATTTTAAACCTCACAAATCTACTGTATAAACAACAGTCTTGGTTTCAACTCGGCTACTAATGTACCATTGTCAGAAAAATCCAAATGTGTATTCAAATGTAAAGCAAATAAGGACTTTTGGCTTAAAGCATCAGCAACTACATTTGTTTTCCCCAGATGATAGTCAATTATCAAGTCATAGTCTTTTCGAAATTCTAACCATCTCCGCTGTTGCAAATTCAAATCTTTCAGAGTCATCAAATATTTCAAGCTCTTGTGATCGATATAGATGTGGCATTTCTCACCAAACAAATAGTGACGCCAAATTTTCAACGCGAACATAATAGCTGCTAACTCCAAATCGTGCATTGGATAATTCTTTTCATACGATTTTGACTGTCTCGAGGCATCAAAACACAACCCAGACTATTCAACGATGTATCATTGAACACTACGAACTCTTTACCCGATTCAGGCTGAATTAACACTGGTGCCTCCGTCAATAAAGCTTTCAACTAATCAAATTTTTTTTGACATTTATCTGTCCACTTGAATTTAACATCTTTTTGAAGAAATCTTGTTAACAGAATTACAATCATCAAAAAGCCTTTTACAAATCGTCTACAATATCCCGCTAGTCCCAGAAAATTGCGGACCTCATAAACATTTCTCTGAGGCTTTCAATCTATAATCACAGATATCTTACTCGAGTCAACTTAGATACCAGCAGCTGAAACTATATGTCCCAGAAAACTAACTTCTCGTAGCCAAAACTCACGTTTGGTGAATTTTGCATACAATTATTTATCTCTCAAAGGTTGTAGCACGGTTCTCAAATATTTTTTATGCTTAAATTCATCACAAAAGTAAATGAAAATGTCATCAATGAATACAATAACAAATCGATCTAGGTATGGTCAGAAAATCTGATTCATTAAGTCTATAAAAATAATAGGTGCATTTGTTAATCCAAATGGCATAACAAGAAATTCATAGTGCCCGCACCTCGTTCTAAAAGCAGTCTTTGGTACATCGGAGTCTTTAACTCGCAACTGGTAATAGCCCGATCTCAAATCTATTTTTGAAAACACTATAGCCCCTTTTAATTGATCAAACAAATCATCAATCTGTGGTAGAGGGTATTTATTCTTGATTGTCACTTTGTTAAGCTAACGGTAATCTATACACATTCTCATCGTACCATCATTCTTTTTCACAAACAACTGGCACTGATTCAATCTTCTTTTCAGTCACTTTTGTATTAAGCACATAAGCAAAATAAGCTTCGTAACCCTTTCTTACATATTTCTAAGCTAACATTAATGAAATCACTGTTGGTAAACCATTCAAATCATCTGACTCAATCCGGATAATCTCATTATTCTGACATCTCAAATCAATTGTCTTTCGTCTACAGTTTACTATAGCATCATGTAACGTTAGCCAATCCATACCGAGAATTATATCAAATTCATCAAATGGTAACAACATTAGATCAGCCAGAAAACAGAAATCCTGAATCATTAATGGACAGTTCTTGCACACTTTATCAACCATAACACATTTGCCTAAGGGATTCAATACTCTAATCACAAATTCAGTAGACTCTACAGGCAAAGTCTTACTAGATACTAAATTCACACATATATACGAATGAGTTGATCCTGGATCTATCAATGTAATAACTTTAGTATCATAAAGACTGAAAGTACCAGTAATAACGTCTGGAGATGACGCTTCTTCACGAGTGCGAATAGCATAAGTTCATGTAGGTGCTCAGTAACAGCCCAGTTTAGACCCTAGTCAGAATAGTGGTTTCGAGACAACAAATCTGATTCAAAAAATATTTTAATATTATTTTCTATTTTTATAATATGTGTGAAAGTTTCGTGTAAAAATCCAATCATTTGTGTGCTTAATTTTCAAAAAGGACAAAATCACAAAAAATGCAAAATTGTCCTTCTATTTGAATAATAGCCGAATTAATGTGTCTTTATAATTGAGAGGTCCTTATGTGGTTAATATACCATTGAACTTATGAGTAGACAATAATGGTTTTAATTAACATGAATTATATGTTTATTTAAAAAGGACAAATTAGTAAATGATGTATTAAAATAAAACAAACATGAAAATAAAGGCCATTATCATCCATCCACCACCGAATTTGAAAGAAGAATAAGGGTTCTTAAGCTTTGTTTTTTCGGCCATTTTCAAGTACAATTAGGTATGTGTTTTTGATCGGTTTTTGATAATTTCTATATTTTTGTGATTGTTGCTTAGTAATCTATCAAGCCCATGTCTCAATTTTTGAATTTGATGATGAATTTGAGTTATACCATTGATGAAATTGTAAGCTTTGTGATGTTAGTTGATGGAAAATGAAAGATATGTGTTAGATTAATATGTTTTGTATTTGAAAAGCTTTGTGACTTTAGTTGATGGAAAATGAAAGATATGTGTTAGATTAATATGTTTTGTATTTGAATTTTTGATGAATTTGAGTAATTTGGGCTAAATTATGAAAATAAGAAATTGAAGGACTAAAATATGAAATAAATGAAATATGTGGGCTTATAGAAGCTAAAAGAAAGCTCGGCTAGGCATGTATGTAATGAAATTATGCATATTTTGTGATGTTATGAAATAGGGACTTGAATGTTAAAATGTGAAAATGTGAGGGCTAATTTGTAAAATGCCCTAAATATGTGTATATGGATTAAATTGAATGATTTGTTGAATAAAAGAGTTAAATTTGAATTTATATAGATCAAGCACCAAAGAAAATGGAATTAGATCGGGGAAAGTCGAAAGTCGTTGATTAGCCGATTTTATCCATTCAAATAAGTACGAGGTAAGTCGATATGTAACACCCCTTACCTGTGTTCGACGCCGGAATAGGGTACGAGGCATTACCGGACTTAATCACTAATCATCGTATAAAAACCGATTCATAATTTCATTCTAATTTAAAAATTTTTCAGACACATTCAAGCTGTCCCTTAAAAAGAGCTTACAAGGCCCATATCATGCTTTAATTCAACCGCACACATAGGCAAGCATGCACATTCATAAATTGCATCATTTAATTAATAACATAATCAAGACTATCTTCATTTAATGACTTTATACAATAGAGACCTTCAATTAACATAGGTCAGTATTTTAGGCCAACTCCTAGCAACTTAATAACAATTAAACGAGTCCCCATCCATGCCAAAGACTAAAAAAAATACTTTAAAACCTTTATATATCGATCAATAGTTTGATAGTGTGATTTAACCTCCGGCGACCTCCAACTCGAGCTAACATCTGTGACACTATAGGAAAAAGGAAAGGAAGGGAGTAAGCATTATAGCTTAGTAAGTAAATATGTAAATATTAATAAACAATATATTATCATACTTTAAACGAAGTCACAACATGTTCCCGGAATATTACCATCACAAACACACATACTTTCACGATTACAATCATAAACAGGTTCAATTTAAGTTGTCTAGCAGAGTAACAGAAGCTAAATTATTTATTTATGGAGCTACAGAACTCCAAATTACAAACCGTTAATTTTACTTGAAACTAGATTCACGTATATTCTTACCATAAAAATTTCAGAATTTTTGGTCTAGCCAATTAGTACATTTAATTTATTGAAGTTACCCCTGTTTCACTGCTCAACTACCCTGACCATTCTTCACTACGAATCAATTTTCTCCTCGTACAGAATTCAAAGGATGTTATCGTTTATTTCATTTGAAACTAGACACATTTAAAATTTCAAGAATATAAATTATATCCCATAATTATTTTTATACAATTTTTAATAATTTTTCCAAGTCAGAACAGTGGATCACGTAGTCATTCTAAACCAGTCTCTCAAAAACTTAAATATCTCATAATATAGAATTCCTTTGCTTGCTCTGTTTCCGTTATATGAAAATAGATTCATTAAGATCTAATTTGATATCTCATTCAGTCTCTGATTCAATTTCTACTATTTTTGGTAAATTTTTAGATTTCCATAACTACAACTATCCCGAACAGTTTTATTGTCAATTTTGATCTTTCAGACTTCAATTGTATTCATCACTTACCCATAACAATCTTTCTAATTTCCAATCACATATCGAGCATATTACTCCTAAGTTACACACGTATATGCTTACAATTATCATCACAAAGTCATACACAATTTCATTTAATCAATTTCCCAGTTGAACGCTTCAGAATAATAACAGATACACGATGGTATCGGACACAGTCCACCTTTAAAATCGAAGCTCTCTTGTACACATAGTGGCCTTCACTTAGCACCACTCATGTGACCTAGCTCGATTGTACACATAATTTTGGCTCTCTTGTACACATGGTGAACACTTAGTACCACCCATGTGACCTAGCCAGTTAATCTCGTAGCTCTCTTATCTACATGGTGTCCTTCACCTGGAACCATGCATGCGACCTAGCTACATATATCTCGTAGCTCTCTTGTACACATGGAATACATCTCGTATTACACATGTGACCTAGCTACATACCATCTGTATCTTTCGATTCCGAAGGTTCAAATGAGAAGTATCTCACTATCTAATACCTTATTCCATTCTTCCAATAGTCAATTATAATTCAAAAATCACCATATATACATAAAATATGTCAAATATAAAAACGTAAATAAAGATAATGTAATATTTACATACAAACTTACATACTTTCTCATTTCCATGTCGAATTAATTTTGAACATTTAATTCATCATAATTATATTTACTTTCAACACCTCGACAATCATAGTAATTAAATGCTTATTATACATACTTACCTCGATACTAAAACGGCCATTTTACCAACTTTCTCGATTTTCGATTTTTCTCCCATTCTAGGTTCAAATCTCATTTTTGGGATCTAAAACATCATATTTTACTTATTTAATCAATTTACTATTCAAAACAGTCCTTGAATCAAATTTTGACAAAATTACAATTTTGCCCTTAAACTTTAGCATATTTACACTTTTGCCCCTAGGCTTGGGAATTAAACTTCATCCCTTATTCTTATGTTTTATGACATGCTGATCATTTTTATCTTCTATGGCAACATCAAATTCTCACTCTAACACATAGTTATGAACAATAACAACTTTTACCGATTAAGCCGTTTTACTTATTTTTGCTTAAAACCGCTTAGCAAAAGTTGTTTAACATAATTTCAGCCTTCATATTCTACCATAAAACATTAAAATAAACACGTTTCACCTATGGGTATTTTTCCAAATATGAACCCTAGCTTAAATTATTGCTAGAATAAGCTTAATCAAGTTATTGAGATTCCAAAAATATAAAGAACTTGAAAAACGGGGCTAGAACGGACTTGCTATTGAGCTTGGAAAGCTTGAAAACCCTAGCCATGGCTTCCCCCATGATAATCTCGGCCTCCATGAAAAAGATGAGTCAATTTTGGCTTTATTTTTCATTTTTATTTCTTTTAATTACCAAATGACTAAAATGCCCTTAAGGCCTTTCTTTAAAATTTTGTCCTATTCATGCCCATTTTTGTCCAAACGAAATATAATAGTCTAATTACCATTTAAGGACTTCCTCTTTAAACTCCCATTTCAATCAAGTACTTATGAATTAGAGCATATATTTTGCAACTTTTGCAATTTAGTCTTAAAAGTCCAATTAGGCACTTTATCAGAAAAATTTCTTAACGATTTTTTTACACAATATTTTAATCAATAAATAAACCTTAAAACTTAATCGGAATAAATTTTTTGACTTCAAATTCGTGGTTCTAAAAACATCATTCCGTTTAGGCCCTAAATCGGGCTGTTACAGCAACTTCTACAAATAAGCCCTAATAGGCAAATTAAACATGCAATCTATAAAATTTCTTATCAATACTCTAACACATGCATCTAATCACTCGGTGAATCATAAAAATTAATTGAAATAAACTTTTCTATCTCAGATTTGTGGTTTCGCAACCACTATTCCATTTAGGCCTTATTTCGAGATGTTACACGATATACAAATAAATGTGTTTGAATTGAATTATTATTGTTTATATGTTAATGTATAAAGAGGAATAGCTATTTTGAGTTGAATATGAGAAATCTGAAAAAGTTTCGATAATGTGACGATGTCTAAAAAGTCATGTACGAGTCATAGGAATAGTTAGGATACATATGTCATGACATAGGATTTCGATATGTGTTACCATGTAAGACCACGTCTGGGACATTGGCATCGATTTGGGATTTACGTCTAAGACCATGTCTGGGACATCAACTTCGTATTTGATTTTGTGTAAGACCCTATTTGGGACAGTGGCATCGATATTAATTACATGTATGACCACGTTTGGGACGCTGGCATTTTACGAGCTTTTCGACCTGTCCTCATATCCTATTTGATTTCGAACGGTTCAACGGGCATTACGAGAAATACGTGATTGAATGAATGAATATCTGATTCAGGTACGTTGAAATGTGTTCAACATTTGTTAATTTGAAGTAAGTATATGTGCAAATGATGACATGTGATACAAATATGAGAAGATATGCCATATGTGTAAATGAATTGGGAATATATGAAATGTATATGAACTATAAGGTTTGTGATAGTAATTAACTATGGAGTATATGTATTTTATGATGCTTATATGCTTAAAATGATAAATTTATTATATATGGCTTACTAAGCTTTTGAAAACGTACTTTGTGTGTGTTTGCATTGTTTTATAGATATCGAAGCTACTGGAAGCTTGGGGATCGTCAAAGATCATCAACACACTATCAAATTATATTTTTGGTACTTATTTGGAAATGTATATATTGAAGTATGGCATGTATAGGCTAAAAGTCTTTATATATATCATGCCATGAGATATGGCTTGATTTTGGATGCAACTATGGTATGATTTTTTGGTAAGTTTCATGTTGGTTAGGTAGTTGATATGATGATGAAATGGTATGTTTTGGATTGGTTTGAAATGAGATATAAACATGTCTTTGGTATGGATTTGGCATGTGATTTTGGTGTGTTTTGGTATAAGTGATGAGTATTAATTTGTTGAGAATATTATGATTTGAATGATGTATATTTTGGAGTTGAAATTGGTTGAAAATGTAGGATATTTGATGCTTGAATTTGTTTTGTAGGTATGACACAAAATGGGTGGCAAATTGGCCCTGCAAATGGCCTTTATTTGCTCACACGGTTGAGTACACGGGTGTGTGTCTTGACCGTGCCCTTCAATGTTATTTTTCGAAGCAACTCAGACTCGAGCACGACCTAGGCACATAGACGTGTAGCCGGCCGTATGACCCAAGTCAGTTTTGACCACGACTAAGGCACACGGGCGTGTCTTCGGCCATGTGGTTAAGTCAGTATGTATGCCCTGTTTTGCCACGGCCTGACACACGGGTATGTCCAATGCCGTGTGAGGCATACGGCCTGTTCACACGGGCGTGTTACCTTTGTGATTTAAAAAAATTGGTAAGTTTTGAGAAATTTTATATGAGTTCAGTTTAGTCTCGAACCTTCTCCAAAGCATGTTTAAGGTCTGTAGACCTTTTATAGGGACTCTTTGTGTATGATTTACTATGATGATGATGATGATGTATAATATGTTTGCGAAATGTTAATTCGTTAGGTCTGGTAATGCCTCTTAACCCTAGTTCGACGACGGATATGGGTTAGGGGTGTTACATGCTCTGGCCTCTGACCTCACAGCAGAATCTTTAGTAGCTCTCTGGCTACCATTCACATTTCCTGTGTTTCTAGGTGGTCTACCTCTCAATACAGTGTTACTCGGCCTCGTGTTTTGCACTGTATCTTGTTCAGCCAACTCAGGATAGTTACAAATGAAATAATCTAATGATCCACATTTAAAATAGGCTCGATCATTCAATCTACAATCACCAATATGTCATTTTTCACAATGTCTACACTCTGGTTAGTTTTGTCTCACACTGCCAACACTAGCAATAGATGTAGCTTTAGCTTTAGAAATCACAAGTTGTTTTCCACGATCCCTGATTGATTGTCCCACTGATGCATTAGAACGATTAAACGAGTCTCCGAATTTCTTTGATGAAGATTGATAAGATTTACTAGTTGATCTTTTTCTCAAATCTCTTACTTTAAAATCAGCTTTTCTCTTTTCTTTACTAAGATCCTCGGCTTTACAAGCCCTCTCAACCAGAACGACAAATTCTTTCAATTCAAGAATTTCGACTAATAGCTTTATATCTTCATTGGATCATTTTCACATGATCTCTTCAGTGGGCACATACTCTCGAGCATACTTGCTTAAATGTACAAATTCTCTTTTGTACTTAGTGACAGTCATCTGACCTTGTTTCAATTTTAGAAACTTTTTATGTTTCTGATCGAGAAATCACTAACTTATATACTTCTTTTGGAACTCAGATTGAAAGAACTCCCATGTAACCCATTCTCTTGGAACCACAGATATCAACATTTTCCACCAATGATACGCATTATCTCTCAGCAAAGATACAACACATTTTATACATTAATCAGGAGTGCAAGATAATTCATCGAATACTTGTATAGTGTTCTCGAGCCAGAACTTAGCCCTTTCAGCATCATCATCAACGGTAGCCCAGAGATCCTCGGCCCCATGTTTTCAAATCTTATCTACTAGCAGCTTATTCAACTGTATCAAATCTATAACTTGAGGAAATACAGGGTTTTGTTAAGGAACAGATGGGGGTGGAGGTTGTTGAGCAGACAGATTCATTCGAACGAATTCCGTAAACCACTCACTCATCATTTGGAAGAAGCCTTGCTTTGCTTTTCCCCCTTGACTACTTGAAATCGTCCTGGAATTAGTCGGCGCTGTCCCTTGAGCAGGAGCGAGTGCATTACTCTTTACATCATCAGCTAAAGCTCAATCGGGATCCATTTGCTATACAAAAGCACACTTTAAGTTGTCAGGAATCAACACATTATCGCAATTTATATATATGGCATGTATAGCTAGACTCTCATACGCTACGTTAGTCCTAAAATCAACTAAACCGTAACTCTGATACCAATAAAATGGAACAACCCTAACCTGTATTTGTCACCGGAATAGGGTTAGGAGGCATTACTGAACAACACGTATTATTCACATACATAATACAAACATTTATGCATTCATAATCAAAATCCATTGTACTCATTCACATTCTCCCTTATAAGGCCCTAAGAGACCTTAAAACATGCTTAAAAGAGTTTCGGGACTAAACCGATAACGTTTATAAACTTCTGAAAACTTAGAAAATTTTCATTTATAAAGGGATCACACGCCCGTGTGAACAGGCCGTGTGCCTCACATAGCCACCAGACACGCCCATGTCACAGGCCATGTGAAAACAGGGCATACATACTAACTTGCACCACACGGCTGAAGACACGCCCGTATGCCATAGCTGTAGAAAAACTGGAGGGTATACTAACTTGGGTCACACGGCCGGCCACACACCCATGTGCCAGCCCGTGTCTCTCACACGGCCAGTAGACAAGCCTATATGTCTAGGTCGTACCAAACCTGTAGGGTGTACTGACTTAATTCGAAGGGCTACCCCAGGGGACACACGGCCGTGTACCAAGGCCATGTGTCAGACATGGTCAAGCCACATGCCAGTGTGCTCGGCTGTGTGGAGCGAAAATAGGGTTGGTTGAAGCCACATTTCTCACCCTTTCTCAAGCATATCTAAACCACAACATTTGAGCCAATTCAATACATTAATAGGCAGCCAAAACATGATATTTCATACACATTTCATGCCATTTATAAACCATCCTCTTAACTACTCAAATCCATAGCCAAAACATTCCAAATCAATATGCCAAAAATCATCAAACTTACATAACTTCTAAATGCATTTCCTCATCATCTTATCATCTATTTCATGCTTCAAAACATACCATTTCATCATCTCAAAATCAAGCCATAACATACCATCTTCCAAGCAATAATATACCAATTAACATCTAGCTAGTAGAGCAATCATAAAACCATACCAAACATGCCCAAAACATAAGATAACTTATACATCACATAATTCAAGCCACTTAAATGGCCAAATTCACACCAACATTTACATCATTTGCAAGCCAAATCTCATGGCTAAAATCATAACTCAAAACTTATCATCTTAACTCTAGCCTATACATGCCATATACCATATATACAAAGCTTCAAAAGTACCAACAAGATGATTGATAGTGTGACGATGTTCCTGATTATCCCCAATGTCCAAGCTAGCTTCAATAATACATAAAACAAGGAAAGAACACACAAAGTAAGCTTTAAAAGCTTAGTAAGCCATACACAAATAAAATTATCACATGATTCAACACCAGGCAAACTATGAATAAACACATATAAGTTCACAAACCTTTCCCAGTGTATACATATTAAATATCACATATGAATTCATCAAATACTTCCTTTTTCAATACTCGTATGAATCTTGTACATACTTGAGTCACTTAACTCATTCACACATTCTTTCTCGACTTGACTTTTCCCGTTGAACCATTCAAAATCATTAAGGATACTCAGAAATCACATAAAGCTCGTACAATGCCATATCCCAGATATGGTCTTACATGTTATCACATATCGATGCCAATGTCCTAGACATGGTCTTACAAGAAATCATATAACGATGCCAACGTCTCAAACATGGTCTTACACGTAATCATGACAATGTCTTAGACATGGTCTTACATGTAAACACATCTCGGTAATCCTAATGTCATGACATTTGTATCCTATACTATTCCTAAGGTTCTTACGGGACTTTCGGATATCGAAACTTCATTGATTCTTGCTCGTATTTGCTCATTCAATGTCCATAGCAATTCAATGACAAATAAAGATATATAAATCAATTTAAAGGTATTTATTTGCATATGAACTTACCTAGTATTAGGGATTGACATATCGGGTCGACTATTCAATAACCTTCGGTTTCCCTCGATGTAAATCCGATTTCTTTCTTTCAGAATCTATATGAAGTCAAAATTAACTCATTTATTCATTGATTCATTCAATTCAGTCCAAAAACACGTATTTAAGCCAATTTTCACTTTGGCCCTAAGCTTTCACATTTTTTACAATTTAGTCCTTATTTCAATAAATTCAAAATTACACCAATTCAATTCAATCCCATGTGTGCTGAATTACCATAGTACCCATATCTACCCATATTTCACATTTATTCACACTTTTAACCCCACATTTTCATCTTTTTACAATTTAATCCCTAATTTGTACTTTCTCTAAAAATCACTTAACAAAACATATTAATCTTTCAACAATTATTCATTTTCCATCATCAACATTCAAAAACATCAAGCTATCCTTAATGGAACTTCAGAAATTCATCAACCAATTCAGAAATTAGGGTACAGGCTACCTAGAATACGAAGCAACGACTACAAAAACATAGAAATCATAAAAAATCGAGCTCAAAACATACCTCAATCAAGAATACAAGAGGTCGAACCCTAAAATACTTCAAATGGTCTTTATTCTTTTGATTTTCGGTGAGAAAGATGAACATTAACACTAATTTTTATGTTT
This sequence comes from Gossypium anomalum, assembly GCA_025698475.1. Taxonomy (NCBI): domain Eukaryota; kingdom Viridiplantae; phylum Streptophyta; class Magnoliopsida; order Malvales; family Malvaceae; genus Gossypium; species Gossypium anomalum. The sequence continues at coordinate 47,923,444 of CM046964.1, forward strand.
TATTTTATTAAATATATATTAATACATAGTTTACCATTTTACCCTTAATCATTAAACTATTTAATCATCAAATATAAGGCCATTAATGTCCATTAACCTTATAAATGACATAATAACATCATAAGGACCTTTTTTTAATAAACCATAGCAAATAAACACTCTTAACTTATAGCATGCAACTTTTATATTTTATGCGATTTAGTCCTTTTCTCAAATTAAGCATTTACTCACTAAAATTATTCCACGAAACTTTCACACATATATAATCACATGTTATAAACACCAAAAATATTATTAAAATAATTTTCTAACCTCAAATTTGTGGTTTCAAAACAACTATTCTGATTTAGCTAAAATGAGGCTGTTACAGAGGTAGTGATTGGTGGAAGGTTGCTCAGATCACGGTGGAGGAAGAAAAGTTTTTAGGAGGAAAGTTGGTGGTTGTTTGCAAAAATGGAGAGAAAAATGGTGAGAAATAAATGAAAAGTGGAAGAAAGTGAGAGAGAAAGGGGGTATGGATGGCAAAAGCAAGGGAGGGGGTATAGATTATTAGTTACTAAACCACTTGACAAATAATTACTTTGTGCCCAATCTTGCGTATTTAATTTAAAACATAGGAGATGATAGTTTCACTTTTGTTTACTTAATCAAAAAATGAGATGTGATAGAATGTGTTCACGGATAGGCCATACCAATTTTGGGCTAATTCCCACCTTGATGACTTCTCGGGGTTGTCAGGCCTAGGGTTTGTTTGACATTCTTCCTTTCCCAAACATCTGATCTAATGAGTAACCCTACAAATCAACCAATAGATCATACCTCCATTCGTTAACCTACCATATTCATAGAAAATATAGAATCAATATAAAGAGAAAGCATGGTAATTAAATCGATAGTCTAGAGTATTTGAAAGAGCTTGATTATATTGAGACTAACTGCGAATCCATAAAGTTTGAATGCTTTTCACAATTCAAATCTCTATAACATGTTCCAAAAGAACCTATTTATAAAGTTCAGGTGGGCGTCATCCTCAACCCTAGGTTAGCTGATGTTCCTTAGCTTTAAGTTTGATTGTGTAGACTAAAATGCCCTATTTCGTATTTGATTTCTATCCCAGAGTCGATGTCATGACACACCAAGACCTATGTCAACATAATAGTCAATAAACTTCTTTTGGGATATCTTTAGGGGCTTGTCGCGACATCCTCATGCTATGTCACGACATTGAAGGCAGTATTGAGATTTCTCCATTCTGCTCCCTATGTTTCGACATTGATCATCCCTTGTTGCAATGTAACGACCAGTATCAGTTTCATATGCATTCTAAAGGTCTCCTCTACACTTACAAAGTACATTAGCTCCCCCATAGGCCTCATTCAACCCTTAAGGTCAATAAAAGACTCAATTTGCATTTTTATTTAATATAAATAAAACTAAGAAAACTTACCTCAAACATAATGAAAATTCTTGTATTCAAGCTCCTTAAACGCAAAATCTAATTTAATCTGCTACATCGAATTACGGCAGACCAAACTGCCCCACACTTAAGTCTTACTTGTCCTCAAACAACATAAACAAAAATAAAAAATAAAAGCGACAACCCTCTAGCAAATATCATACAAGTATTTACTTCGGAGCATATGAACTAGGCATTTCATGCTTACTAACAACTTTAGCATGACGAGTAATTGACTTATCACTTTTGATCACAAACATCTAAGTCCAATATGTTGCAAAATATACAAGTATTAATGATATCACCTGCACGAATCCATCAATAAATTATACAAGTACTTTGATTATCCGAACAGAATACAAATAGTCATTTATGTATATATTTAGTACGATGTTTATTCATGTATAAGGACATTTAGGTCACATAGGACTCTTCGACTTGTAACGTTCGAAGGCTTAGGGTAAGTATGAAATTCAAAGATAGTAAGCATCAAGAGGGTTACAAACATGAAATAGCTTGGCATATTGTATTGATCCCTATTCATCCCTCTTTAGTGACCCTTACCCAGTCACCGCTTTTTTTCTCCTTCTCTCACCTTGTCTCTCCATCTATTGGAAGTCAAAGCATGACATAGTAACTACAGCTAGCCTTAAGAGTTTTTGTGCACTAATGAACAAGTTTTTCTTTGTTTTGTGAGTTTGTGACTTTTTTCTTTTTAAATACATCTCACTCATGAATGTTTTTTTGTTGGTTTAAGACTTTTTTCTATTCATATTAATTTTCTTTTTGATTTTTCTTTTTGTTTCGCACATTAGGCTACCTTATAGTTCTTATATCGCACCAATATTTCCTATTTCACTCTATTTTTTCAAACTCAACTATTATGTATCTATTTAACCTTCAAATGTATGGCTAGATGTCTATAGTCATGCAGTGCAGCACCAAATAAAAAGGGTAAATACAAATTAACATTTTCATGCTCGGGGTTTGTAATGAGGTTCATCAAGAAGTCTCAACAGGCTCAAAAATTGGTACTAAAGGTGAAATATAAATAGGTCAACCTTTTGGCTCTGGATGTGTTTCAAACAATGCCTTAGGTCATCCTTAAATATCTTAATATGCACGAATTTAATCAACCAAACAAACTCAAATTTAACCATTTATCATTCATACGAGCATCCTCGTTTCCTTATATTTTCTATATCATTTGGTACAATTGATTGCTTAATACCTATTTACAGTGTAACATATAGAGCTTAGTAGTCTAATAATAAAAAATTTAAAATCACCTACCATTATGCCACATTTATTTGTAAACACAAGCAACCTATGTGCATACTTCTAACCAATCACTAGTATTTCTACAAGCTCAAGCACAGCAAAGACAAGAAAAAATCAAAGAAAAATATAAAAATTAACACATTGTCCTCAATGTGTAATACCAAAGACAAGGTCAAGCTCAACCTATGTACAAGTTTTCTATGTTACCCCCCACACACTTTAGTTGACTCATTGTCCTCAATGTGTAACCCATAAAAAAATAAGGAAAGAAGTTACACGATTGGTCATGGTTGTTATAATTTCTAGTGGTGGATTCTTATTCCTTTGATCGTTTAAAGCTTGAATTGTTTGTGTCTCCTTTGTGTTGCGTTCCTACATTGAAAACTTAGACAAAATGTAATAAAACTAAAACAAATCTACTTATTAACCCTACACCTACAAAGTCTAAATCAAAATCATCCAAAAATTAATACAAATCTTCTCAAAAATAAAAATGTTCAATCATCCTCTTCAAAATCCATCTCCTCCCTTCAGTCATTCTCCACCTCCTCCTCGCTTTCTTGCCCCTCTTCTTCTTGTTCCATATTTGTTGGCCCAAACATGTCAGGTGTATAATTCGGGACCCAGATGTTGTTTTGCCTAGCAAATTCTTGGAAAATTAGCTCCGATTCTTGTATCCATTGTATCATTCAATGTAGCTTTGGATGACTACTTTCACCAACTTCTAGTTGGGCTTGTTTCAACCTCTAGGTTGAAATTGGTGTAGCCGTGTCTTGTTGTCACTTGTTCAAATCTTTTATTTGTTTGGCTTTCAACTTAACGTATTGTTGGCACAAGGTGTCCCCGATGACACTTCTGGAAGGTTTTAATGATTATGTAGTGGATTTCGTGGGTACACCCACCTTTTTGCATAAGACCATCACTAGATAGGGAAAGAAAAAGCCCATCTTTTGGCCACTAATTCATCTCTTCATGTTCTGGTGGATCCATTTACCAATGCACACTTGTTTTTTTTTCAAGATTGCATATAATAAAACAGCTCGAAAAGTATTAACGTTAGAAACAATTAAAGAAGGTACTATTCGTGTGTACACAAATTGAATCCACATTTTAGCTTACGGAAACATAATGGCTTGATGAAAGCACACAAGAGCATTGGCACCTGAGCAATATTTCCATTCACCCCTACCTTCAGTCAAAAAGTTTATAATGTTATCCATATCTATGTCTCAAAAATATTCTAAATCAGTTTGAGGGGTAACTCACACTTCTATCCCTCATACAAGTATTATATCCCACATATGGCCTTTAGTATTTCTAGACTCCTGGTCCCCTAAGGATTCATAAAACTCTTAAATAATAGAGACCACAACATTATCTTTCGGGATCGTCAAAAAATGTTTCCACCTATAATATCTTACTAAAGTTCATATTGCCTTACATAAAATCATCGACGAATCAAATCCCCTTTCTTGGATAAAGGTTTTTCCTTGTAGTTCAATAAAATATTTTCTAATATCCAGGTTTGCAAAATTAGAAGGGTTTGGAATCGTCGATGGTGTGGGTTCATGTAACACCCCAAATTCGGCCTAGACATTATGGCCAAATCTAGCGTGTCATATCAAAGTGTTTTTCGAAAATTGATCTTTTCGGTAAAAATTAGTTATGAATTTAAATCCTTTTATTATTATTTAACAAAAGTTCTTGTCAAAACATTTACCTTGTTAACCATCAGTCTTATATTAAATTGATTTAAAAACACAGAAGCTTTTTAAGTCGATGAAGTTTAAAACGTGTGTTTTAGAAAACAATAATTGTTTAAAAACTCGTCTTTACCTAGACTAGCAGGTTAAAAATATAAATAAAGTCAAATGCAAGACGTAGTAGTCGTGTGGCCACCTCCAAGTCCCTCGTAGCACTAAATCGTCTAAGGTTGAGGATTACCTATACAGTTAAAAAGGAAAGGGTGAGTTTACAAAAACTCAGTGTGTAATCCCCTAACAGATAACAGAAATCAAAATATGCAAAATAGTCTGGGTCGTAGCCTTATTCAGTAACAGAGCAGTCTGGGCTTTAGCCCTATACAGTAGCAGAGTGGGCCCAAGCCCAAAACAAAATCAATACAGACCAAATAAGTATACCAACCTAATCCAACTAGCACACCACCCGTACCAGCCAACACACCATGTGGGGATTCGATCGATCCACCCAGCCAACACACCAATAACGCAGCGAAGCTGCCAATAACAGAAATCATGGTGGAGCCACTAGAATCAGAATACATGGCAAAACCACTAGTATAGGACTTCCTCCAAATCAGACCCCAACCCCATGCAGTATGTCATGTCACAAATATTACGTGTATGCAAAGTTATACTCAGTACAATCATATATGTAAATCATAAGCACATCAGTCATAGCACAAGGGCATAATCGTCATTTTACCATACAGGGTATTACGATCATTTTACCCTACAGGGGCATTATGGTTATTTAATGACCTCTTAGAAGGTCTACAGTTGCCTCGAGTGACTTATGTAATCTAACTGGTCATGACAGTGCAAATGGACCCAAGGCCTAATACTCGACCCAAGTGGGCCCACACGCTCGTGTGGCCTATTTAGCCCAAATTCAGGCACGGATGTGCAAACAACGCAGCCCAATCCAACCTTTACCAAAAATTGTAGATTTTATTCGAGTGGGACCCACGAGCCCATTGGGCCCTCACGGACCATTTCGGCCTATCGAGGCCCACAACGGCCTCTACAGTCCTACGCCCAAGATTTGTAGGCTCGAATCACCACATGTGTGATCGCACGCTCGTGTGGCATCAAACATTGTATTTTAACTTTTCAGCTTTTTGGCTTTTGCCGATCTATAGTCCAATCAGTGTGGAATACACACCTATTGCGAAAATCGCGCTAAGATCCAGAAGCTCCAAACCCTAATTCAATTAAGATATACCATATGTCTCCTACAATAGGATTTAACACTCCCTCTCTATCCCACTTAACGAAGAGGTTCTAATCACCTACCTTGGTCGAACACCTACAAATCTCACACTTAATCCTTTACAAGAGATAGTCTACAGACCCCCTTTAGAGATATCCTGAAATACAACTGCGACTTTAACAACCGAATCCACTTACAGACCGATCTGAACAACACTTACCGAAGTGTTGACCAAAAGTGAAGAGATACCACTAATCAGCCTACCAGGGTATGCCCTTACACCAAGGCACAAAAAGCAACACCCACCATTGAGATGGAAGATTCAATTACTCCCAAAACTGAAAAGAGAAAAGAAACCCCCAAAAAAAAGAGTTAGGGAAACAGTATTCGGCCTAGATACTTAAATAAAAAGATGACAATAGAAAGAATAGAAATTAAACAACTCACCGATTGACCAAAGATCAATTGTAAAAACTGAAAGCAGAAGTAGCAAGAGAGAAATATGGTAACGGCTCGAATATTAATGGTGAAAGGATGACAAGAAGAGATAAGATGATAAAGGTTATTCGGCAAGAGATCAAAAGAAAAGAGAAATAGTTTTAGGGCTAACTGAGAGGCGAATTATGGGTAAACAAACACTAAAGGCAAAAAAGGAACAAAAGAGAGACGAAAGAGGAGAAAATGGCATAATCGGCTAGAGGGAGAACAACCTAAAATGTTAATTAGAGACAGAGAGCTAAGAGCAAAATGGTAACAAGGAAACCAAAAAGTAGTGAAAAGAGCACAAAACAAAAGAAAATACACAAAAATCAACACTACATTCTGCTTCAAAACAAAGAGTATGTAACGCCCGAAATTTTGGGCTAGAGGAATTGGGCTTTGGGCTTTAGGTCTCATAAAATTTTTAAGTGAGCAAGAAAATGACAAATGTTATGTTGGATTTAAGGGTTTAATGAATTTAGAGTGTCTAGGTGTGTTGGAGAAGTTCTGGGTTCGAGCTTTATGGTGGAGGAATTTTAATTTAATTATTAAAAGAACCAGGGTTGTGAGTAGTTGGGCTTTTAAATAAAAATAGGGGAAAAATGGCATCAAAAAGCCTTGTGGTGGAGTGGCTAAGTGACGCCACTTAGGGTGTGGGGAGGTGGCGTTAGTGGCTAGCAAGGAGATCCTAGGTTCGAATCCTAGCTTAGTATTTTTAGGAGTTTAATTTTGGCCTTCTAGAAGGTTAGAAGTGGCGTGAAGATGGACTCTAAAGGGAAGTGTTCAAGAGAGAAAATTTAGGAAATATATTGGGGAGTTATCAGGGAGAAAAACGAGGATATGAGAAGGGGGAAGTGATGGAGCTGAATTGGGAATTGAGGGTCAGGCAATTTGGCTATAGGCTATAAATATGTGCTGAGTTTCGGATCCTAGGTTAATGCCAAATTCTTCATTTTTTTTAAGTGCGATTGGCTTTTCCATCTTTCCTAGCTGATTCTTTTCCATTATTTCTCTCCTCAATTCTTTTTTGACTTACCCATTAGGTTAGCCGATTCCTTCTTCTACTCTTCTTCTTTAATTTGTGCCGAATAAACCTTATTCACCATATTAGTTTAAAAGGCAAAAAGTCGAATCTCCCTTGGGCCGATTGCTCTTTTGGTGTAAGTACCTTATCTCTTTTTCGACTAGTATTGTTAATACCGATTACTCCTCTCCCTCACTCTTTCTAATCGACTTTGGTAAGGAATTAGTATCGGATCTCAGATCTTAGCTCTCTGCCGAAATTGCTCTTTAGGTGTTTGCGATTTTGGTAAGTATTCCTCTCCCATTGGCTAAGGTGGCTGAATGTTCATAGTTAGGGTAAGGGGACTTGTGTTGGATACGAGTCACCTACTATTCTGGTTTTAATAAATAAGTTTAATGCAGATCTAAGGAGTACGTGATCAGGGAAAAACGATTAGGGATTGGTGTTCAAGGTGAGGCTTCAGTTTTTAAAAAAGTTATGTATTAAACATGTGATTAATCGAAGGGTGATATTGATTGTAGGTTTGGGGCTAAGGTGATCACATCACGCTTGCTTACCAGGTGTGTACACACACTTCACACACACAGTAAATCAGTAAATTCTGAAATGCCGAAATGCCGAAAAGTTGAAAGTTTGGATACGATAGTCTTGTGAGTGCGCGAACACTCGTAAGAGGTTATTCGATACGATACCAGAGACCCCATGAGAAATCTCACGGACCTGGGTCACGTTTTGGCCAACTAGACCAGAATGGGCCAAATGGGCCCACGGGCCCGTGAGCCCAATTAAGCGAAAGTTGATAATTTGGTAATATGTGATGAGCTGATTAAGTTTGTTGAATGGTTTGGATTGGATTCAGGCCTGATGGTCCATATAAGTGTGATTGAGCCTAATGGGCAGTATAAATGTGACTGGGCCTGATGGGCCATATGTATGTATGAAAGCCTGTAGACTTGCTAGCGTTTTGTTATGGACTTGTAGGCCTAGTTTCTAATAAATCCTTAAGCAACATAAAACTTAACTAATTTATCAAATTCTTCTGTGGACAAGTCATAAGGGTAAAGTGTAGCAATGGGCATATGCATGTCTAGGATTGGTTCTAGGGAGAGCTTGGTACTTAAGCGGTCTTTATGACTTACCTTCTCTTCTCTGGAATCCTACCTGGTACATAGTGTCTGTTCACTTTGCCCAATGAGGACTTGTTGACGGGCCAAAGTTCGTAATTAAGACCCATACTACTAAGAAATTACCAAAATACCCCTATAGGATGAAAATTACTAAAATACCCCTATGTGTTATGAGTATGATATATGTTGCATCCATACATTATTATGTTGCACATGGGCTGGGTTTATGATTGGAGGAAGTGTATAAGGATCGCATGGTTGCTCGACGACTGTGGATTCACCGAAGGCGTTTTAGCCACTGAGCAGCTTTGCTGCACCGTTAAATAGTGCTGTAACTGGTGCTACACCGTTTATAAGCAGCTATGCTACACCGTTAAGTGAGGCTGCAATGGTTCTACACCGGGTTGTAATAAGGATGGGTGGGTCGAGTATCTCCCCACAGTAAGTGTTGGTTGGGAAAGGAGGAGTACAGGTTAGATGGGGATATAAGCATTTGCATACATACGTCATGATTGGATTATGAAAAGGGCTTGGCCTAGTTAAATGTGATATGTGGAAATTGACATGGGTTCAGGCCCTATTGAGGCCAAAATGGGCTAAGGCCCAAAGGCCACCATATTTGAATTGGGCTTAGGCCCAAAATGATTTGTCTGTTGCATGTTTGTTTGATGAGGGTTGTACACTGAGTTTTCAAAAACTCACCCCCTCTTTTATTTTCTCAGGTGATGCTCAATAGGAGGTTCGATGTTTGGAGGAACTCAGGGTGGCCAGCTAGCAGGACAACTTGAACTTGTTTAAAAAAGCATTTAAGTTACTATTTATTAAGTAATTTCCTTTTCTTTAGTCTAGATTGTAATAAGGCCTCCCCTCTTTGCTATTATTTGGTTTATTATTTTTATGTGACGTAATCATAGAAAGTTGAACACGGTTTCCTAAATCATAGAACGTTTTCCATGTTTCCGCAACTAAATTCTAAAATGACAGTTTTTCTTATATCAAATGCTTCGAACAAGCTTTCGCAACTGAAAGTAGATTTTACGAAGTAATTGAGATGTATTGTTCTAAGGAAGGGTTTTCAATGAAAATAAGGTTTTCACTAAAACACTTCAATGTGACACGCTAGATTCGGCCATAACATCCGGGCCGGGTTTGGGGTGTTACAGAGTAGCCAAAAACCCAAAATAGAGAGTCCCACTTCCCCTACTAAGCTGAATTCCTGAATGGTTGATGTCCACCAACGTCTACAACTCTTCCCCTCATCAAAATGCTGTAATTTTCTCCCCCTATCCCTCCTAAAAATCTTCCTTAATCTCCTCCTTGATTTACCCCACCATCTACTCTTTGACCAATTCAGATTCCACCTTGCAGAGTTCCAGTCCACTTCTGCTTCTCACATGGCAAGAGTAGCAAAATAAATACCCTTTTTACGTTGCCAAAACTTAAACCTTAGACCTCAAGCGACTACCACACGCCACTTACCACGGGACCACAAGCTCATTTGTGACACTTTTTAGCCACAATTAAATATAAGGCTCACCTGCTAACGCCATAATTCATTTAAGAGGAAAACTAAAAATTTTACTAAAGCCCAGATTTGAACCCAGGACTTCTAAAACACTCCCAACTACTCCTAAATTACTTAACCAATAGAGAAAACATTTTATTTGTGATATTTCTTGCACACATAAACTTTTATATACAGTCTCTTAGCGGCTCCCATGCACAAGGCCCAACAGTTCTAGGCCTAAAAATTCGGGGCGTTACAGTTCATTGGTTTGTCTAACTTTTCTAGGAGGCATGATTAAACTAAGAACCAAATCAATTTATTAAGCAATATTCAATAGAACAATAACAAGTTTGAGTTAGGAACCCTTGACCTCGAAGAAATATTTGAAGTCCTTGTCGTACGCATTGGTTTTTCATTCCTTTGAGTGATCCCCTCATTTTCCACACCAAAATATTTTAAATAATAAGGGATTTCACACTAATTACAAGAAAAGAGTGAGAATTGGGATTTTAAAGTTTAAAAGGTTTTGATAGATTTAAGAGGATTAAGGAGTAAAGGGGTCTTAAATATGTTGATGAGGTGTATTAAGGTTATAAAAGAGGTGTTTTTAATGGTACAAGTCGTGTAAAAATAAATGTTTAGCCGCCAGGTTGGGCAATTGGATCGGGTCAACTTTGTAGAAAATTGTAACGATGTTGTAACACAAGGGTTTCGTGTCACGGCATCCCTGGCAGCTTACCAATGTCGCGACACAGGGGTTATGTGTTGCGACACATTTTTAATTTTTAAATTTGGGGAGAGTGTCATCCATGTCATGACATAGGAGTGTGGTGTTGCGACATTGAGTTGGTTTCTTCAGTTCCTACATTCTACACAAAGTTTTGTGATACTAGTTTGCAGTATTTCGACACCGACTCTGTGTCAGCCCAAATTTCCATCTTTGAGGATGTCTCTATCTTGAATGAAATCTATCAAGTAAAAGTTAACATCTAAACTCTACAGTTAAATATACAATAATTTACAACAGTTAGTTAATTCAAATATTTTTTAAGTATTAGTCCATCATGCTTCGTGCCATTCCACTCGTGCTCACTTGTTCCTTTCCTTAAACTTGTTTATTCTTTCTACATGCATAAAAGAAAGCATGTCCCTTAACTCTGGAATGATAGAGAGAAATAATTTTTTGCATTCCTCCCCTAACTTCCTCCTATCTTCCTTGCTTGGCCGATGGCCACATTTAAAAATTTCAGTCTCACCATTGATTTTGACAGTCAATTCATTTCTCTCTAAATCAATGGTGGATCTAGAAGTGGCCAGGAAAGGTCTACCTAATAAGATTAGTATCCCACAATCTTATCTTCCTCAAAATCAAGGACCACAAAATCTACCGAAATAATGAAATTGCACACTTTGACTAACACATTCTAACAATCCATTTTCTGTGAAATGGAAATAGTGGTTTCGGGACCACAAATCTAAGCCAAAAATAAAATTTATTTTAATTTTATTGCACGGTTCGTATTATGATAGAGATGTCATGTGAGAATTCTGATAAATTTTTTTTACCGTTTATGTTTTTAATTATGGGAAGGACCAAATTGCATAAAATGCAAAAGTTGAATTCTAGTAGTTAGAAGGATTAAATAGCTATGGAATTCAAAACCTGAGGTCTTTATATGGTAATTAGACCATTAATCAAAAGTTAGTAGATATTTTTGATGATCCATCCATGAAAATTTAGAAAAAGGCAAGGACTGGTACATTTTCTCTACTTGATACTGATATTACTGATTTGATTGATCCTGGTTCCACACATTCATACATATGATACTCTGAATCATAGAACTATAATGAAATATACGATCAACCAACATTTATCGAATTGTACAAATTTACTGTCTGTTAAAAATTTACCTGTTGAATAATTAAAAGATGATAAATAATTAAAAAGTAATTAACATCTTATTTTATGTCATCTTCTTCCCCAAAATACATGGAAACCCTAGGAAAGAGAAAACAATCTTTCTTGGCTTAATTGGGTAAGTTTTCTTGTCCCGTTTTTAGTAATTTTGATATTTTTGAAATCGGGATAGTCTAATATCTATTTGGGGGATTAATTTGAAAAGTTATCAAAGTATAGAAATTATGTCATGGATGAATATACTGAAAATTAGAAGTTTATGGTAGAAAATGAAAGATTGTTGATAGATAAACAACTTTTACAAAGTGATTTTTGATTAAAAAAAAACATGATTTAGGGACTAATTTGTAAAGTTGTGAAAGTTGAAGAAAAATTCTAAAAGTTATAGAATATATGTGCTGTAAATTGTATATTGAAATTTCCGTTAGGCTTGGAATAAGGAGTAAATTACATGAATTTCATTTTCTGAGCCTAGGGACGAAATTGGAATTTTATGGAAAGTTTAGGGGCAAAATGGTAATTTTGCCTAGGATGTAAATTGAGTCCAATTGAATATGAAATGTGATAAATTGATGATTAAATTCATTTATATTGACTCAGATAGCTCAAATTCAAAGTTAGATCGAGGAAAGGAGAAAGTTTCAGATTAGTAGATTTATATATGCGAACAAGTATTGAGGTGAGTTCGTGTAACTTAATCGAGCTTGTAAATATGTTAAATTGAATGTTGTGTTTGTATGGAATGTGTTTTATATTTATGTGAATTAATTTGAGTGTTATAATAAAGAAATGAATACATGTTTGAAATGGTTTAAAAGGGTTAAGTTCCATTTGAATATTGGATTTTGATGGATAAATGTGATTTCCCTTATTGAATGAGGTCCTACATTTGTTGCTAACGAGATTTAGCTCACACGAGTAATCCTATTGACTTCATTACAAATAAGACTTAGCCTAGATGGGTAATCCTATTATAATCCCTCTTGAGCATATGTTATAATTAGGATTTAACCTGGACTGGTAATCCTAATTGAGCTTTTCTAAGCAGATGTTATAAAAAGGATTTAGCCTGAACTGGTAATCCTGATATATGATATATGGCTTGATAGTGTGCTATCTGATTAAGTACCCTAATAGGTACTCTTAAATATAAATTGGCGGGTTATTGAATTGTACACCTTGAGTGTACTACCTGAGTATCCATCAGAATTTCAATGATTCAACGGATAAAATACTTGACATGATATGAAAGTTATGAGATGAAATGAATAATGTTTTGAAAGAATATCGTATAGTGATCTAATTTATGTTTACTTGATGTATTTGAGAATTATGTGACTAACATGTTTGATCGAATCATGTGTTTAGGCAATTTTGCCAAGTTGATGGAAAACATGTTATCGTATGCATAGATTTAATAAATGAGTTTGGTGAGTTTAATTCCTGTTATACGAACTTACTAAGCATATAGTGCTTACTAGGTTTTCTTTTCTCTGTTTTATAGTGCTCGAGTAATCCTATTAACTTCATTACAGATAAGACTTAGCCTAGATGGGTAATCCTATTATAATCCCTCTCGAGCATATGTTATAATTAGGATTTAACCTGGACTGGTAATCCTAATTGAGCTTTTCTAAGCAGATGTTATAAAAAGGATTTAGCCTGAATTGGTAATCCTGCTATATGATATGTGGCTTGATAGTGTGCTATCTGATTAAGTACCCTAATAGGTACTCCTAAATATAAATTGGCGGGTTATTGAATTGTACACCTTGAGTGTACTACCTGAGTATCCATCGGAATTTCAATGATTCAACGGATAAAATACTTGACATGATATGAAAGTTATGAGATGAAATGAATAATGTTTTGAAAGAATATAGTACAGTGATCTAATTTATGTTTACTTGATGTATTTGAGAATTATGTGACTAACATGTTTGATCGAATCATGTGTTTAGGCAATTTTGCCAAGTTGATGGAAAACATGTTATCGTATGCATAGATTTAATAAATGAGTTTGGTGAGTTTAATTCCTGTTATACGAACTTACTAAGCATATAATGCTTACTAGGTTTTCTTTTCTCTGTTTTATAGTGCTCGAGTAATCCTATTAACTTCATTACAGATAAGACTTAGCCTAGATGGGTAATCCTATTATAATCCCTCTCGAGCATATGTTATAATTAGGATTTAACCTTGACTGGTAATCCTAATTGAGCTTTTCTAAGCAGATGTTATAAAAAGGATTTAGCCTGAACTGGTAATCCTGATATATGATATGTGGCTTGATAGTGTGCTATCTGATTAAGTACCTTAATAGGTACTCCTAAATATAAATTGGCGGGTTATTGAATTGTACACCTTGAGTGTACTACCTGAGTATCCATCGAAATTTCAATGATTCAACGGATAAAATACTTGACATGATATGAAAGTTATGAGATGAAATGAATAATGTTTTGAAAGAATATAGTACAGTGATCTAATTTATGTTTACTTGATGTTTTTGAGAATTATGTGACTAACATGTTTGATCGAATCATGTGTTTAGGCAATTTTGCCAAGTTGATGGAAAACATGTTATCGTATGCATAGATTTAATAAATGAGTTTGGTGAGTTTAATTCCTGTTATACGAACTTACTAAGCATATAATGCTTACTAGGTTTTCTTTTCTCTGTTTTATAGTGCTCGGTAGCTCATGAAGTTTGGTAATCGGTTGGAGCATCATCATACTATCCACAAGCTTATTTTGGTATAAATAGTAAACTTATTTTGGTATAATGGCATGTATAGGCTAACTTGGCCATAGATGGCTTGAATATGTTATTTGTAATCTAGCCATTGGAATGGCTAGTAATGGTATGTTTTGGTATTTATAAAGTTTAATGTTATGATAAACATCGATATGTGCAAACATTTTGAAGAAGGTTAAAATGAAGACATTAAGTTGTTGTTTGGTAGTCTTAAATTAAGGCAATTTGCGGTACTGGTTGATCGAGCTCGTAAAGCTGAAGAATTTAGTAATGAAAAGAAACAAGAAGAAAAAGAAGCACTGGTTTTTAGTAAAAGAATTATGAGTAAGTCACAATTATCTACTTCTAAGAAATTAAAGAAGTGTTATGATCATGTTACCACCTCTACTGGATAGTCTGAAAAAGAGCAAGGCTCTCAACACTCTAACCCAAGGTCTTTATCTCCATCTGTAACCAGTGTTGGTAGTGTTGGTAATCCCAAACTAAAATGTAAACACTGTAATAAGTTTCATTTTGGAGAATGTCGTTTTAGAAGTGGGGCTTGTTATGGATGTGGTTCCCTTGGCCATTTTCTTAGAGATTGTCCAAAAAATGTTGGAAATGAAATTGAGCAGGCTTCAAAATCGAGTAATCCTGCTTCAAGAGGCAGACCACCCCTTCACCCCGGCAATGTTAGTGGTAGTCGAGGTACTACAAGGCATACAATAGTTAAATCTGAGGCAGGAACACCAGCAAGGACATATGCTATTCATGCCAAAAAAGATGCCACTGCACCAGACATTATTACTGGTACATTTTCTCTACCTGATACTAATATTATTGATTTGATTGATCCTGGTTCCACACATTCATACATATGTACAAATTTACTGTCTGTTAAAAATTTACCTGTTGAATAATTAAAAGATGATAAATAATTAAAAAGAAATTAACATCTTATTTTATGTCATCTTCTTCCCCAAAATACATGGAAACCCTAGGAAAGAGAAAATAATCTTTCTTGGCTTAATTGGGTAAGTTTTCTTGTCCCGTTTTTAGTAATTTTGATATTTTTGAAATCGAGATAGTCTAATCTATCTATTTGGGGGATTAATTTGAAAAGTTATCAAAGTATAGAAATTATGTCATGGATGAATATGCTGAAAATTAGAAATTTATGGTAGAAAATGAAAGATTATTGATAGATAAACAACTTTTACAAAGTGATTTTTGAATATATGTGCTGTAAATTGTATATTGAAATTTTGGTTAGGCTTAGAATAATGAGTAAATTGCATGAATTTCATTTTCCAAGCCTAGGGACGAAATTAGAATTTTATGGAAAGTTTAGAGGCAAAATGGTAATTTTGCCTAGGATGTAAATTGAGTCCAATTGAATATGAAATGTGTTAAATTAATGATTAAATTCATTTATATAGATCCGGATAACTCAAATTCAAAGTTAGATCGAGGAAAGGAAAAAGTTTCGGATTAATAGATTTATATATGCGAACAAGTGCAGAGGTGAGTTCGTGTAACTTACACGAGCTTGTAAATATGTTAAATTGAATGTTGTGTTTGTATGCAATGTGTTTTATATTTATGTGAATTAATTTCAATGTTATAATAAAGAAATGAATACATGTTTGAAATGGTTTAAAAGGGTTAAGTTCCGTTTGAATATTGGATTTCGATGGACAAATGTGATTTCCCTTATTGAACGAGGTCCTGCATTTGTTGCTGATGGGATTTAGCTCGCACGAATAATCCTATTGACCTCATTACAGATAGGATTTAGCCCGAACGGGTAATCCTATTATAATCCCTCTCGAGCATATTATAATTAGGATTTAACCTGGACTGGTGATCCTAATTGAGCTTTTCTCAGCACATGTTACAGAAAGGATATAGCTTGGACCGGTAACCCTGATATATGATATGTGGCTCGAGAGTGTGCTCTCTGATTAAGTACCCTAATTGGTACTCTTGAATATAAATTGATAGGTTATTGAATTGTACACCTTGAGTGTACTACTTGAGTATCCATCAGAATTTTAATGATTCAATGAATATAATACTTGACATGATATGAGAGTTATGAGATGAAATGAATAATGTTTTGAAAGAATATAGTATGATAAGCTAATCTATGTTTACTTGATGTATTTGAGAATTATGTGACTAACATGTTTAATTGAATGCTTGTGTTTAGGCAATTTTGCCAAGTTGATGGAAAACATGTTATTGTATGCATAGATTTAATAAATGATATTGGTAAGTTTAATTCCTGTTATACGAACTTACAAGCATATAATGCTTACTAGGTTTTATTTTCTCTATTTTGTAATGTTCAGTAGCTCGCGAAGGTTGGTGATCGGTTGGAGCATCGTCACACATCCACAAGCTTATTTTGGTATAAATAGTAAACTTATTTTGGTATAATGGCATGTATAGGCTAACTTGCCCATAGATGGCATGAGTATGCTATTTGTAATCTAGCCATTAGAATGGCTAGTAATGGTATGTTTTTGTAACACCCCATACCCATATTCTAGATCGAAATAAGGTACAGAGCATTACCGTTCACGAAAACATGAATTCACACATTAACCTGACCTTACTCAATTTACTTACTTTAGCTTAGACTAAAGTTGATAGCATTAACAGATATACATAGATACATGTAGATTTTAAAATTTAGAAAAGTGATACTTTAAAACAAATTAATTATGACATATAACAAAATGATTCGTCTCTCTCTATACATGCCATAATTCCAAAGTAGTGATTACAAAATACCAAAAAGTATTGATAGTGTAGATGAGTCTCCGACGATCTCCAAAATCCCGAGCTGGCTTAATAATTCTATAAAACAAGAAAAAGAAAAGATGGTAAGCATATAGCTTAGTAAGTAAGTACTACATTGATATATAATTTATCAAAGTAAAACAATCATACTAGTATATGGTTACATATATTGATGACAGGCTGTTTTCTAGAGTCCTGGTTAAAAGAAAAATCATATCTTGAGCTACATATCTCGAAATTCAATTCCATAAATTTTCCTTGAAACTAGACTCGTAATTATATTTACGAATTTTTTTCTAGAATTTTTAGTCAGGCCAATTAGTACAGTTTATTAGTTAAAGTCTCCCCTGTTTCAGGGTATGACTACTCTGACACCTGTGCATTACGAACAAAATTTCTCCCTGTACAAGATTCCAACGACCATGCCGTTTGTTTCCCTTAAAAATAGACTCAATAAGGAATCCATTAATGTATGGTATGACTCTTAATAATTTTTGTACAATTTATGGTGAATTTCTAAAGTCAGAACAGGGGATCTTAAATTCATTCAGAACCTGTTTCACAAGAATTCAATTATCACATAATATAGAAGTCTTTTGTTTCCCCTGTTTCTTTTATATGAAAGTAGACCCATTAAGCTTTAATTCCATAATTTATTTGAGATTTAATTCTACTTCCATGATTTTTGGTGAATTTTCAAAATTATGCAACTGCTGCTGTCCAACATTGTTTTACTACAAAAATTCACTCTTACATAATTCGCTCAATCCTTTCTATTTTACCGAGGTTCGCTCACATATCGAGCATATTGCTCATAAATTCAAATAAACATATACTTGCACTTATTCATCACATAATCACTTTCACATGTATCTTCATTTAATCGATTGCCCGTTGAACTCATCGAATAACAATGAGATACACAACTACTGAACATTTTCCCATTTCCACACTTGTAGCCGAAGCTATATGATACGCATAGTAGCCTGCACTTAGTACTACACATGCGACCAATAATCTGGTACACGTAGTAGCCTGCACTTAGTACTACACATGCGACCAATAATCTGGTACACATAGTAGCTTTGCACTTAGTACTACACACGTGACCACATAATAGTTCATTTGTATCGTTTTTATTAGAGGGTTCAACAGAAATTTCTCACTTTTCCAACATTTTACTAAATTGTCCGAAATCAATTTAAATTCATAACTTACATCAAATAACCATTTGATAGGCAGCCATATTCCACATGTTATCAAAATACAATAACATAAAAGAAATCGATGATTTATTTACGTACAAACTTACCTCGGTGCAAAATATAGAAATTTTTGCAGTTTAGTCCAAAGCTTTTTCTTTCCCCGTTCGAGGTCGATTCCACGCCTTTCTTGATCTATAACAACACATTTAGTTCATTTAACACTCGAACTATTTGTTTCAATCCAAAAATCACATTATGCAAAAATTACATTTTTGCCCCCTAACTTTTACAAAATTATGATTTTGCCCCAAGGCTCGGAAATTTAATTTCAGCCCTTATTCTTATGTTTAATGACATGCTGGTCATTTTTCTCTTCTATGGTATCATCAAATTCTCATTCTAACACATAATTATGAACAATAGGTATTTTTATCGATTATGCCGTTTTGCTCGTTTTCGCTAAAAATCGCTTAGAAAAGATCGTTCTCCTAACTTCAAACATTCATATTCTACCATAAAAACATCAAAATACATGTCTATCATTCATGGGTAAATTTTTAAACATAAACCCTAACTCGAAATAATAGTAGAAATAGGTAAACCGAGCTACGAGGATTTCAAAAATGTAAAGAACATTAAAAATGGGGCTTGAAATCACTTACTATGAAGCTTGAAAGTTGAAGAAACCCTAGCTATGGAGGCGAGCAAATTTTGGCAGCAACTAATGATGAAGATGACCAAATTTTGTGTTATTTTTCCCATTTTATTTCATTTAATATACAAATGACCAAAATGCCCTTACTACTAAACTTTCTAAAAATTCCCTCCATGTCCAACTTTTTTCCGTAACTTGGGAATTGGTCAAATTGCTATTTAAGACCTCCTAATTAATATTCCAAAGCAATTTCATACTAAAAACTTCTAGAACACAAGTTTTGCAATTTATTCGGTTTAGTCCCTAATCTCAACTTAAGCGCTTAATGCATAGAATTTCATTACGGAATTTTCACGAAATCATATCATAAACCTCAAAATAAATATAAAATAATTATAAAATAATTATTTCTATCTTGGATTTATGGTCACGAAACCACTATTCTGATTAGGCCCTAATTCGGGTTGTCACAGTTTTGGTATTTATAAAGTATAATGTTATGATAAACATCTGTGTCAAATAAGAATGATCAAATGATGTTTTATGTTTATGTTAAATCAAGGTAAAATTTTAAACATGTATGTATGCAATGTCATATCATATAAGATGTTAAAATTTGCTTGAATTCAATGCTTGGATTGGTTGGTATTTGGATGTAAGTTTGGTGCAGGTTATTGGTAAAATTTTGGGTGAGAAATAAAGCTAGAAATGTTTTTATTTTGTCCACATTGGCAGAGTCCGTGTGTCTAGACCGTGTGTGACACACGGCCTGACATACAAGCGTGTGGCTGGTCGTGTGGCACAAGTTAGTGAGCTACCTAGTTTCGAACACGGGCTTGTTCTAGGGTCACATGGGCGTGTCCCTTGAACCACACGAAGCCCTGTAGCTTGGAAAATTATTGAAATTTCACAAAAAATTTATTGAGTTTCTGATTAAGTCCCAAATCGATTCTAATACTCATATTGGGCCTCAAAGGTCTATTTAAGGGACGTTATGAATAATCTCAAAAAATGAATAGTAATTGAGATAAATTATCTGTAAATATTCTGTGAACTTCGGTAATGCTCTATAACCTTATTTTAATGATGGATATGGGTTAGGAGTGTTACACCCATCCTTTAGTACACCTTTCGGATGAAGAAAAGATCTATTGGCCAATTATAGTGTTATATGCGTATTTTTAAGATACCCTAACCTGAGTTTTTCAAAGATAGATAAATACATCAAATTAATACTAGCTCTTAAATCACATAGAGTTCTATTAAAATAAATGCCCCTATCTCTTTGGGAATAGTAAAACTTCACAGGTCTTTTGATTTTTGGAGAACCCATCTTGAAATAATAGCGCTGCAGAAAGCTTTTATACTAACTTGTTCACCTACCTTAATTTTCCAATGCCTAGACATAATTTCTTTCATAAACTTGGCATACTTGGGAACTGTCTCTATTAACTCAATTAAGGGCAGGTTGACATTTAATTTTTTGAACAAGATCAGGAAACCCACGGATTCATCCTCATCCCCTTTTTTTTTTTCCTCGAGCCTTAAGGGGAATGGGATTTTTGCACTGATAGAATCTTTAGTTATTTCCTTCTCTGTCTCCGCTACCGGTTTGGTTGCTTCCTCTAGCTCTGGCTCATTTTTAGCCTCTAAATATTCCTCTTGCATATTGTCATTATTTTCCACAATTGTCTCCAGAGTAGTAGGTTTTAAGCTACTCAGTACTTTGCCTGATCGAAGCGCAATCTCTTTCATGTGCTCCTTGCATTCT
The DNA here is from genome assembly GCA_025698475.1 of Gossypium anomalum. Taxonomy (NCBI): domain Eukaryota; kingdom Viridiplantae; phylum Streptophyta; class Magnoliopsida; order Malvales; family Malvaceae; genus Gossypium; species Gossypium anomalum. The sequence continues at coordinate 47,944,368 of CM046964.1, forward strand.
TTTCGTGGATTATCTTCTGTGTTGCTGGGTATACCTGTGCCAATTTTTCTTTTGATGTCACCCATCATGCTAATCATTTGGCTCATTTTATCCTCGAGTTTAGTCAATGTTCTTATTGAATTTGTGCACTGAGACTGTACCTGCTTGACATCTGTTCTCACTGACTACATCTCTTCATCAATCCTATCCAGATGTTGACCACATGTAGTCTGGTCAGTTGGGTTGGCCCTATCCTAAGGTTTCTGTAAAAAAAAAGGTTGGTAATTAGTATTTTTAGCTTGATTTAAATTATTACCTACTTCTTGGTTCCCTCCCCATCTCAAATTCGGGTGATCTCTCTAGCTGGGATCATATGTATTTGGATAAGGGTTTCCACCCCTATTCCCGATGTATTTTACATCCTCGACAGGATTTTTTATATACTGGAAGAGTAGTTTGTCTCTCCATGCATAAACAGTGTAAAAGTAGATTTGATACGATTGAGACTAGCCACTAACTGTTGATACTTGTCATCCTCTTATATAGCTTTTACCGTTATGGGTTTCTGGCCATACGTAAATTGTTCAATTAGCCACTGGTAGGAGTTTAATGCCATGTTCTCAATGATTTCATACACATCCTCGTATATTCTATTCATAAGGGCTCCTCCTACTGCTCCATCTAATCCGGATCATGTATTCGCATCTAACCCATTGTAAAATACCTACAATCGCATCGACTCAGGGAATCTGTGATGCAGACATTTCTGAACCAATGTTTTAAAATGTTCCCAAGCCTTATAGAAACTTTCTCCTTCCATCTATTTGAAGACAACAATCTCTCTTCTGTTCTAAACCACTTTTTGATAGGGAAAAACTTCTGAAAGAATTTTCCAGTAAGTTCATCCCATGTCGTGATAGACCCTGGTGCCTGCGAATTGAACCAAGAAAAAGGCATTGTTAATCAAAGAAAAGGGGAATAATCAAAGATAAATAGTGTCATTAGTGACCTAATTATACTTAAAAGTATTACAAAGTTGGAGAAACCATTTTAAATGTTGATTCAGATCCTTTGTCATTGTGCCCTTAAATTGTAAGTTATTATAAATCATCTAAATTATTCTTAAAATTATTCACTATAATAGGTGGCCTTGTTATGCTTTCATGAACCATATCTAAACTTGGTAGTGCATAGTCTCTTAAGGTTCTCTGGTTATGAGTTATCTGCACATTTTTGGGCAATTGTGGTGCTGATGGGTTTCCTAAAACATTATCGTCAGTGTTGCCAAACTGTGGATTTTCATGTGGCACATTACCTGTAGCAGGTGGTGGTAGATCTTGCTTCTGTTGTTGCTGTTGTTGTTGCTGTCAACAATTTCTTCAGATTATTCTCTTTGGATATGTGGCTGCTATAATAGGTGTGCCCCTATTGCGAATCATAAACTAAACCCAGAAAAAGAGGAAATAAAATAAAATAAAATTGTATCTATTACCTAAAAATTTCCTAATTATTCTTTTTAAATGTAAAAATTAAAATCAAACTAGTAACGTTACCACCCCGACAATGGTGCCAGCAAATAGACCGCCTCTAGACGTACTAACGTTCAGAGTTTCAATATTGCAATAAAATATAGAAGTACGAGGCGATATCTGCAAGTATACTAGTCGAGTTGTAATATAGTTTTACAACAGAGTAGGTGAGTACTCCGAGGATCATACCCAATGGAAGCAAGTGCTAGATCAATACTAACATAAACACTAAAAGATCTAATTAGTACTTAAAATTAGTTATAGTACAAAAATATAAAATAAAGGATTTTTAGGGTTTTTGCAACAATAAAACAAAATATCATAAAAGAAATAAACTTTAAGAGATAGAAAAGGAGAATTAATCAAATCTTGACTATGGGTGATTAACAGGCTTCGGTAATCCCCATCAACTACTATTTTGGGCTCCTTGTCAATTAACTAGTCGCTACCCAGCAAGATCTTCTGATCTTCCACTAACATAATGATCTAGCAAGGACTACTTATCTTCTGACATCACAGTCTAGATTAGCTTGGAGTGAAAGTGTTCATTGATGGGCCATACCAATTTTGGGTTAATTCTCATCTTAATGACTTCCCAGGGTTGTCAAACCTAGGGTTTGTTTCATGTTCTTCCTTTCCAGAACAATTGATCTGTTGAGTAACCCTACAAAACAGTCAATCGATTATACCTCCACTCGCTAATTCCCCATAGATGAATTAGTTCCTTAATGGTTTTCATAGACAATATAGAATCAATTTAAAGAGAAAGCATGCTAATTACATCGATAGTATAGAGTATAGGAAAGAGCCTAATTGTATTGAGATTAATCGCGAATTGGTCTGTTGTAATTCGATGTAGCAGATTAAACTATTTTTCGCATTAAAGGAGCTTGAATACAAGCATTTTATTTATGTTTTACTTAAGTTTTCTTAGTTTTATTGACATTCAATAACATGTTAAAATTGATTCTTTTATTAACCTTAGGGGCCGGATAAGGCCTTAAGGTGAGCTAACACATTTTGTGAGTGTGCAGGAGATTATTGGAAGGCGTATTAAACGAATATTGGTTGCTATGTCGCTACACGAATGACTTGATGCCGTAATATAGGGAATAGAATGGAGAAACTCAAGTCTACCTTCGATGTCACGACATGGACTAAGGGTGTCCAAACATACCCCTCAAAACATCTTAAGGAGGAGTATACTTTCACCTCTATAGCAACATTGCTCTTATGTTGTGAAATCGACTCTATGACAGAAATAAAACATGAAACAGGGGCATTTTGGTCTACACAAACAAAATTTAAACTCGAGGACGTTAGGTAACCTAGGTGTAAGGACGACGACCATCTAAAAGCTATAAATAGGCTCTCTTGGAACATGTTACGGGCATCATTCCATTAGCCTAAATTCTCTTTTTAAAATTTAGTGTAGTTTCTTTCGTTCTTAGGTTTTAGATTTCTTTATGTTGTTCTTGTTGATTTTAGAAGATCTAAATTATGGAAGCATTCAAACTTTTGGGATTCACAATTAATATCAATACAACCAGGCTCTTTAATTTACTTTATCTCGTTGATTTAATTAACATACTTTCTCTTTATGTTGATTTCATATCGTTTATGAAACCCATGATAAACTAATCCATATATAGGGATTAACGAGTGGAGGTGTGATCTATTAACTATTTTATAGGGTTACTCAATGGATCAGCTAGTTGGGAAAGAAAGAACGTGAAACAAACCTTAGGCTTGGCAACCCCGGGAAGTCTTCAAGGTGGGAATTAACCCAAAATTGGCATTGCCTATTCATGAACACCTTCACCCCAAGCCAGTTTGGACTGTGAGGTAACAAGATAATTAGTTCTTGCTGACTCATTTTGTCAGTGGAAGATCAGAAGATCTTACTACTTAGTGACTATTTGATTGATGAGGAACCTGAAGCAATAGTTGATGGGATTACAGAAGTGATCTAATCACCCATAATCAAGATTTGATTTATTCTACTCTTCTATCGCTTGAATTTTCTTTCTTTTATGTTCTTTTATTTATTTATTTTAAAAAGCTTAATAAACCCTTTTTATGTTCTTGTACTATAATTTTTTGAAAGTACTACGTAGATCTTTTAGTGTTTAGGTTAGAATTGACCTAGCACTCGCCTCTATTGGAAACAATCCTCAGAGTACTCACCTGTAACACTCCTTACCCGTATCCAAGGCCGGAACAGAGTACGAGGCATTACCAGACTTAACAACACATAGACAAAAACTGGGCCATAAAATTTCATTTAATTTAAAACTTTTCGAACACATGCATAACAAATAAAGCTAACTATATCATTACATCAAAACATATGACGTAGCATGATTAATTAAACTTAGAAACCATAATGGATAAGGACCACATCTCATAATCATATACAATAACTCAATGCGATCGACACGTGCGATCAAAATCATAATAAAAATACATATTACAAACCAACTTCCTATACATGCCACTCACTTGATATTTCCAATATTTGAATTAATTCTCCCAAAAATGATAGTTTGATAGTGTGATGTTGCCTCCGATGATCTCCAACCCCGAGCCGACCTATCAATACTAAAGAAATGGAGAGGATGGGTAAGCTTTACGCTTAGTAAGTTCATATGAAAATAATAAGCAATTACTACCATGCTTTTCAAGATAAAACACTATAATTGTACAATTACATATATTCAGGTTAAGCTGTGTTATTGAGTTACAGTTACTAAATCATTCATATCTGAAGCTACAAAACTCCAACTTTAGTTTCGTTAATTTTATTTGAAACTAGATTCATATATATTTCTCCCATAAAATTTTCAGAATTTTTGGTTTGGCCAATTAGTACAGTTTATTAGTTAAATTCTCCCCTGTTTCAGAGTATGACTACTCTGACCTCTGTGTACTACGAACAAAATTTCTCTCTGTACAGAATTCCAACGACCATACCGTTTGTTTCCCTTAAAAATAGACTCAATAAGGAATCCATGCATGTAAGGTATTACTCTTAATAAGTTTTGTACAATTTATGATGAATTTCTAAAGTCAGAATAGGGGATCTCGAATTCATTCAGACCCTATTTCACAATAATTCAAATATCACACAATATAGAATTCTTTTTCTTCCCCTGTTTCTTTCATGTGAAAATAAACTCATTAAGCTTTATTTTCATATATCATTTGCATTTTTATTCAACTTCCACAATTTTTAGTGAATTTTCAAAGTCACGCAACTGCTGCTGTCCAAGACAATTTTATTGCTAATTCACTCTTTCACACTTTCTTTGTATTAACCTCATTTTAACATACATATCACAAATCATTTTCACCACATTTCATACATCACAAGTATAGGCCCATGATTACAAGGTCACCATAAAATCATCCTCATGTATAACTTAATTGTTTATAACCTTACCACAACCCGATCACTTAATGAACACATTATTCACATAACCAAATTCCTGCACTTATTCATCACAAAACTCACAAAGCGTTACATAATAAGTCTCCGTTGAACACTTCGGATCAATCCTCGATACTTGGTGGTTTCCGCAAATAGCTCCACCCATCATAAAGTTCGGCTCTCTTGTACACATGGTGAACACTTAGTATCACCCATGTGACCTAGCTTGATTTATCTCGTAGCTCTCTTGTCTACATGGTGTCCTTCACTGGAACCACGCATGCGACCTAGCTACATATATCCCGTAGCTCTCTTGTCTACATGGTGTACACATAGTATCACCCATGTGACCTAGCTACATCATAATATCTCGTAGCTCTCTTGTACACATGATGTGCACTCAGCACCATACATGTGACCTAGCTACATACCATCTGTATCATCCAATCTTTCAGAAGGCTCAACCGGGATTTCTCTCTCTTTTCTAACAATTTCACCAATCAAGTAATTACCAACAAACATATTTCCAATATGTTACAAATTTATTCATAGTCCTTTTTTAATTTTCAATTTACAGCAAATAGTCAATCTATAGGTAGCCACATTTCATATGATAACAAAATATAATAAAATAAAATAAAATAAATCGATAAATTATTTACGTACAAACTTATCAAAATCTCATCAGGTACAAAGTGCAACAATTCATACAACCCGATTAATAGTAATTTAACACTCAATTCTTGTAACAATAATTCCATTCAATTTCACATGACACAACTAGCATTACATTTTTTTTTATATCATACATACCATCCATCAACTTCTCTTAAACATATTAAATCATAAAATTTATGCCATATCAATAGAGAATTACAATTCATGCGGTATTGCATTATTATTAACACACGAACTTACCTCGATTTGAAAACGGCAATTTACTATTTTAATCCATAACCTTGTATTTTCCCGATTTAAGCCCGATCTCGATTTCCTTCATCTATAATATCACATTTAGCCTAATAATTAGTCACATTATTCATACGGGTCCAAAATCATATTTTTACAAATTTGCATTTTGACCCCTAAACTTTTGCATATTTGCACTTTTGCCCCAAGACTCGAAAATTTAATTTCAGCCCTTATTCCTATGTTTTATGACATTCTGAACATTTTCTCTTCTACAACAACATCAAATTCTCACTCTAACATATAGTTATGAACAATAAGTATTTTTACCGATTATCTTAGTTTTACTCGTTTTCACTTAAAACCGAGTAGCACAAGTTGTTTAACATAATTTAAAACCTCATATTCTATCATAAAACATCAAAATACACAAATTTCACCTATGGGTATTTTTCCAAATATGAACCCTAGCTTAAATTATTGCTAGAATAAGCTTAATCGAAGCACCGGATTCCAAAAACGTAAAGAACATTAAAAGCGGGGCTTGGAATCACTTACTATTGAGCTTGGAAAGCTTGAAAACCCTAGCCATGGCCTCCCCCATCCTAATTTCGGCCTCCATGAAGAAGATGAGCAAAATTGGCTTTTAATTTTGTATTTTAATTTATTTTACCCCTAAATGACCAAAATGCCCTTACTACTAAACTTTCAAAAATTCCTTCCATGTCCTAATTTTGTCCATGAACTTAAAATTGGTCAAATTGCTATTTAAGACCTCCTAATTAATATTTCAATGCAATTTCATACTAAAAACTTCTAGAATGCAAGTTTTGCAACTTATTCAATTTAGTCCCTAACTTTAAATTAAGCACTTTATGCATTGAATTTCTTCACGAAATTTTCACACAATCATGCAATCATATCATAGACCTCAAAATAATCATAAAATAATTATTTCTATCTCGAATTTGTGGTCCCGACATCACTATTCCGACTAGGCCCAAAATCAGGGTGTTACATCACCTACTCCATTAAAAAAACTATATTACAACTCGATCCATATACTTGCGGATACCGTGTAACACCCCAAAAATCCCAAAACCCAAAATCTCGAAACCCAAAAATCCTGAAACTCAAAAATCTCGAAATCGTAATTTTTTTCTTTTTGTGCTTAACAATTCCGGTTAAGTGTTAATTACGCAAAGGTAGGTCTTGGACAAGGTTTGAGTTCGAATTAGGAGGTAGAAGAAATTATAATTTAATTATTAAAAGAATCAGGGTTGGCAAGTAGTTGGGGTTTTAAATAAAGATAAGGGAAAATAACATCAAAAAGCCTTGCGGAGGAATGGCTAAGTGACGCCACTTAGAATGTAGGGAGGTGGCGTTAATAGCTAGCAAGGAGGTCCAAGGTTTGAATCCTAGCTTAGTGTTTTTAGAAGTTTAATTTTGGCCTTCTAGAAGGTTGGAAGTGGCGTGAAGATGGACTCTAAGGGGAGTGTTCAGGAGAGAAAATTAAGGAAAGGTTCAAGGGGTTATCAGGGAGAAAAACGAGGAGATAGGAAGGGGGAAGTGATGGAGCCAAATAGGGAACTAAGGGCCAGGTAATTCCGCTATAAGGGCTATAAATAAGTGTCTAATGCAGGGTTGCCAGGCTAGTGCCGAATTTCCTTCACCCTATTACCGGAAACCCTTTTCCCTAAATGTTGAAAACCTTTTTGTTTTCTTCCTTTTCTTTCTGCTAATTTCTTCAAAAGTCGAAAACCCTTATTCTCCTTTTATTTTTCTTGTGTCGATTTCTTTGTTTCACTTTTGGGTTTAGCCGATTCTTCTTCCTCTCTCCCTTGGTACCGAATAAGCAATTGTGCCATTCAAATCTCTAGAGCTGAATACTCTTTGACCGAATCTAATGTAAGTGTTACTCTTCCAATCGATTTTTTTTGCTAAGTATCGAATATTGTCCCTTACTCATTCTAATTGACTGTGGTAGGGAATTAGTATCGGATCTCGGATCTTAGCTCTCTGCCGGAACTGCTCTTTAGGTGTTTGCGATCTTGGTAAGTATTCCTCTCCCATTGGCTAAGGTGGTCGATTATTCATAGTTAAGGTAAGGGGACTTGTGTTGGATACAAGTCACCTATTATTCTGTTTTTATTGTAAAGATTGGTGCAGATCTGGGATTTGATCGTGGTTAGGGATTTAAGAAGAGGTTGTTATACTTATCGCACAAGGTTATGGGCTAAGGAGATCGCATCACGCTTGCTTACCAGGTGTGTACTTCTACCCTATGATAACTTGATATAAATCTGAAGGTGTGTACATACACAACACACCCACTAGGAATCAACAAAAGTCGAAATGCCAAAATGCCGGAATGCTGAAATATCGAAATGTCGAAATGCTAAAAAATCGAGAATTTGGCTATGGTGTCTTGTGAGTGCGCGAACACTCGTAAGGGAGAGATTGATAGGTTACCTGAGACCCACGGGCGATTCCGTGGACTTAGGTTGTGATTTGGCCTTACGGGCCGGAATAGGCTAAATGGGCCCGATGGGCTGTTGGGCCCATAGTAGGCAAAAACTGAATATTGATGCTACGTGATAGAAATTTTCATGTGAGCATGAATATGAATATGACTGGGCCTAACGGGCCATATAAATGTGATTTGGGCCTAATGGGCCATATACAGGTGATTTGGGCATAATGGGCCATATGAATATGATTGGGCTTAATGGGCGAGATATAGGTATGTGAATTTGTTTGGGCTTCGTAAGGGGTTTTGGGCCTAGTATATGATAACTACATAAGACTTAATTAATATTTTGCGACTGTGGACAGGTCAAAGGGTTAAGGAATGGCAACGGGTATATTAATGACTAGGATTGGATCTAGGGAGAGCTTGGTACTTAGGTGGTTTTAATGCCCACCTGCTCTTCTCTGGAACCCTACCTGGTGCATAGTATTCGTTCACCTTAGCTCGCGAAACTTGTTAACGGGACAAGGTAAGTGGAAACCATAATTAAGGGAAAATTACCGAAATGCCTCTAAGGCCAAAAATGACCAAAATACCCCTAGGTGATGAATGTAAGTTTTATGGATGTGACTTGCGTACATATGATGTTCTGCTTAGGCTGCATATGGGGTGGGAACTATGGAACGGAGGAAGTATATGAGGATCGCATGGTTGCCTGACAATCGTGGATCCACCGACGGCTTTTAAAGCCTAATATGTAAATGAAGGCAGTTTCGCTACCGGGCTACCATTGGTGTGTGGGCTAGCTGGGTCGATATTTATATCCCCACATGGTGTGACGGGGGATAGAGCTGGTGTGTAGCGGATGCATAAATTGGATGGGATTGTACTACATTTCATTACATGTATGGTATTGTTGTGATATTATTGCGATGTGGGCTTCGGCCCAACTGAGGCTAATTTGGGCTAAGGCCCAAAGACCACCGTTATTGAATTGGGCTCTAGCCCAAAATAACTAATGATTCCTTTATACTCGTTTAGGGTTGTACACACAGAGTTTTCGAAACTCACCCCCTCTTTCTAAACTTTTTTGGTGATCCTTAGTAGGCGGTTCGATGGATGAAGGGACTCGGAGGTGGCTAACTAGCATAAAAAGTTTAGACTAAGTCTTTATGTAATTTTTAATATATTGACTTTAAATTATCTCTATTTGATTTGGGCTATAACAAGGTTTTTCCTCTGGCTAATATTTTAAATTAGGATTATTATCATTTTTATGCTTTATATTTATTAGAAGTAGAACGTGGTTTCTTAAACCATAACTATTTTTTTTATACTACGTTTCCGCAACTAAATTTTGAAATGACGAGTTTTCATAAAATCATATGTTCTAAATTTAGCTTCCGCAACCGAAAAGAGATTTTACAAAGTAATTATGGTTTTTTTTTCATTTTAAGGAAGTGTTTCCAAAGAAAAGAAGGTTTTCGATAAAACACTTCAACGTGACACGCCAGATTCGACCATAACATCTGGGCCAAGTTTGAGGTGCTATATTTAGTGGTATCAGAGTTAGGTTGCAAAACTCGGGCTGTGAATTGGGTCTTAATACTTGGTTTCTTTTGTTTGTTTTTTTGAAAAAAAAAATTCACAATGTTTTGGAAAAAGGGAAGTCTTGCTGAGCGGCACACCGAGTCTCCGACGTCTAACTAAGTAAGTACTTTTATTTTTAAATTTCTTTAAATTGTTACACATTAGATAGTTAGGGGGCTACTTTAGATGATTTTGTTAGAGTGGAACTGAAGCTCGTAGGATCTTGGAACTATAGAGATTTTTCGAAAACAATACTCTCTTTAATTATTTCCATAAAACATCGGGTTAGTTATTGAAACTAACTAAGACTTCATAAAATTTTTAATCCAGATAATACTCGTATCGACGATGAGTGCTAGAAGAGGTGCGAGAGGCCGTGGACGAGGTTACAGAAGTTTTAGGGCTGAATCGTCGGCATCGGGCCATATGCCCGATGTTGGAGTAGAGGAGGCGCGAGCCTCACCTGTGGCTGGGAATGGACCGTATGATTGGGCCGTAGGAGAAGATGCATTGTCGTAGGCAATGCTGAGGATTTTGGAAAGGGTCGCTGGGCCCAACAATGGCACTGGAAATCGGGGGTCTATTTCGGAGCGACTTCAATCGAAAGGGGCTGAGATCTTTAAGGGTGTGGCTGGCGTGGCTCCTAACGTGGTGGAATATTGGTTAGAGGCCACTGAAAGGATAATGGAGGACCTGGACTATTCACCGAAATAAAAGTTAAAAGGAGTCGTGTCACTACTTAGGGAAGAAGCGTACCAATGGTGGCTGACGGTGAAAGAGGGCACCCAACTGGAGTGGTTCACTTGGGAGTTTTTCAAAGCTGCATTCCAAGGGAAGTATGTGGGTGTAAGCTATGTGGATGCTAGAAGGAAGGAGTTCCTGAACTTGACCCCAGGAAACAAATCGGTGGCAGAGTATAAGGTGGAGTTTCTACGCTTTGGTAGGTATGGGAGAGTAATGGTGGCAACAAACTATGAGCATTGCGTTAGGTTTGAGGACGGACTGAGAGATAGCCTTAGGGTATTGATAGCTCCACAAAGGGAGCGAGTTTTCTCAGAATTGGTGGAGAAAGCAAAGATAGCGGAGGAGGTAAAGCGTACTGAGTGCTTAAATCGGGAGAAAGAAAGGGGTAAGGATAAAAGGGAGGCTGAGACTCCTGGTGTCGATCTGAGGCCTAGGGCTAGGGCCAGAAATAACGGGCCAGTTAGAGCAGGGCCCCCTACTGCTAATCCAAGGGTGCCACCTTGTGTTGATTATGGGAAAGGTCATGTAGGCGAGTGTTGGAAGAGGACGAGAGCTTGTCTAGCTTGTGGATCCATAGAGCATAGGATCAAGATTTGCCCTAGAATGCCGAGACAGGTGCCAGACGTGGGCCGAGGTGGTGCTCAGCCACCGAGGGTGGTCAGTAACCGCCGAAAGGCTATGATCAGCCACGGGTGGAAACGGTTTGGATCGTGGAGCACCGGGCAGAGGTGCTGGTCATGCTGAGGCGAGGCAGCCAACTTTTGTCTATGCAGCACGTCGTCAAGAGGATGGAGACACTCTAGACGTACTTACCCATCGAGTGCTATTTACCTAAGTTGGAATTAGAGTGTGCAGCAGAAGTGTGGTGTGGTAGTCTGTGTTAGTAGTTGGGAATTTCGAGGACGAAATTTTTTTTAGGGGGTAAAGTTGTAATGCCCTAAAAATCCCGAAACCCAAAAATCTCGAAACCTAAAAATCTCAAAATCGTGAATTTTTCATTTTGTGCTTAGCAATTCTGGTTAAGTGTTAATTACGCAAAGGTAGGTCTTGGACAAGGTTTGAGTTCGAATTAGGAGGTAGAAGAAATTATAATTTAATTATTAAAAGAATCAGGGTTGGCAAGTAGTTGGGGTTTTAAATAAAGATAGGGGAAAATAACATCAAAAAGCCTTGTGGAGGAATGGCTAAGTGACGCCACTTAGACTATAGAGAGGTGGCGTTAATAGCTAGCAAGGAGGTCTAAGGTTCGAATCCTAGCTTAGTGTTTTTAGAAGTTTAATTTTGGCCTTCTAGAAGGTTGGAAGTGGGTGAAGATGGACTCTAAGGGGAGTGTTCAGGAGAGAAAATTAAGGAAAGGATCAAGGGGTTATCAGGGAGAAAAATGAGGAGATGAGAAGGGGGAAGTGATGGAGCCAAATGGGGAACTGAGGGCCAGGTAATTCAGCTATAAGGGCTATAAATAAGTGCCGAATGTAGGGTTTCCAGGCTAGTCCCGAATTTCCTTCACCCTGTTACCAAAAACCCTTTTGTTTTCTTCCTTTTCTTTCTGATATTTTTTTCAAAAGCCGAAAACCCTTATTCTCCTTTTATTTTTCTTGTGCCGATTTCTTTGTTTCACTTTTGGGTTTAGCCGATTCTTCTTCTTCTCTCCCTTGGTGCCAAATAAGCAATTGTGCCATTCAGATCTCTAGAGCTGAATACTCTTTAACCGAATCTAGTGTAAGTGTTACTCTTCCAATCAGTTTTCTTTGCTAAGTATCAAATATTGTCCCTTACTCTTTCTAATCGACTGTGGTAGGGAACTAGTATCAGATCTCGGATCTTACCTCTTTGCTGAAATTGCTCTTTAGGTGTTTGCGATCTTGGTAAGTATTCCTCTCCCATTGGCTAAGGTGGCCGATTATTCGTAGTTAAGGTAAGGGGACTTGTGTTGGATATGAGTCACCTATTATTCTGTTTTAATAGTTAAGATTGGTGCAGATCTGGGAGTTGATCATGGTTAGGAATTTAAGAAGGGGTTGTTATACTTATCGCACAAGGTTTGGGGCTAAGGAGATCGCATCACGCTTGCTCACCAGGTGTATACTTCTTCCCTATGATAACTTGATATAAAGCCGAAGGTGTGTACATAGACAACACACCCACTAGGAATCGGCAAAAGTCGAAATGCCGAAATACCGAAATGTCGAAATGCCGAAAAACTAAAAATTTGGCTACAGTAGTCTTGCGAGTGCACGAACACTCGTAAGGGAGAGATCGATAGGTTGCCTGAGACCCACGGGCGATTCCGTGGACTTAGGTTGTGATTTAGCCATACGGGCCAGAATGGGCTAAATGGGCCCGATGGGCTGTTGGGCCCATAGTAGGCAAAAACTAAATATTGATGCTATGTGATAGGAATTTGTATGTGAGCTTGAATATGAATGTGACTGGGCCTAACGGGCCATATAAATGTGATTTGGGCCTAATGGGCCATATACAGGTGATTTGGGCCTAATAGGCCATATGAATATGATTGGGCTTAATGGGCCAAATACAGGTATGTGAATTTGTTTGGGCTTCGTAAGGGGTTTTTGGCCTAGTATATGATAACTACAAAAGACTTAATTAAAATTTTGCGACCGTGGACAGGTCAGAGGGTTAAAGTGTGCAAACGGGTATATGCATGTCTAGGATTGGATCTAAGGAGAGCTTGGTACTTAAGCGGTCTTAATGACCCACCTTCTCTTCTCTGGAATCCTACCTGGTGTGTAACATCCCGAAATAGGGCCTAAACGGAACAGTGGTTGCAAAACCACAAATTCGAGGTAGAAAATTTTATTTTATTATTATTTTGAGGTTCATGATATGATTGCATGATTGTGTGAAAATTTCGTGATGAAATTCTATGCATAAAGTGCTTAAGTTGAGATTAGGGACTAAATCGAATAATTTGCAAAACTTGCATTCTAGAAGTTTTTAGTATGAAATTGCTTTGGAATATTAATTAGGAGGGTTTAAATAAGAATTTGACTAATTTCTAAGTTCATGGACAAAATAGGACATGGATGGAATTTTTGAAAGTTTAATAAGGAAGGGCATTTTGGTCATTTGGATATTAAAATGAATAAAAAGGAAAAAATAACACAAAATTCATCATCTTCTTCATTAGCACGAAATTTCAAGGGTTCTCCATAGCTAGGGTTTGTTTCAAGCTTTCAAGCTCCATAATGAAGAAGAGCGAAATTTGGGAGTAGATCGGGAAAAGAAAAGTAAAGGACTAAATTGTAAAGTTTAGTCACATTTTGTATTGAGGTAAGTTTCTGATGAAATAAATGCAATATTCTTTTATTTTACATTATTATTGTAAATTTTCAGCATTTATATACTTATTTTATGAGAATATTTGAAGTCGAATTAAAAGCGAAGAAGCCCAGTTTGAACCTTAGGAATGTTAGGATATTGGGGTGACACAGATGAGGATAGGATGAGAAATGAGCCATGTAAGTCCATACTAGATATATGGCTTTGGAGATAGGAATGAGCCATGTAAGCCCATATTAGATATATATATGGCATTGGAGATAGGAAAAATTCATGTAAGTCCATGTCGAAGACATGGCATTGTGAGATATTGATAGGCGAGGAACGACCTAGTATCCTTAGTATTCCAAGTGGTTCAACGGGTCATTGTACACGTTAAATTACAGATGAATTATCAGCAAAAGGGAAGGTAGATTATATTTATGAATAGTGAAAGGTCGGGTAAGAAAGAAGGTAAGTGAGTAAAAAGAAGAAGGTAGAAAATGAGAAGTAAAGAAAGTTTATGAGGCTAGGTGACATTATGTATAATTACTCATTATGTTGAATGTTGTAATTTATTTGCTTGTAAGCTTACTAAGCCTAGTGCTTACTCTCTTTATTTTCTTTTTCTTATAGTTTTTATCAAGCCACTCGGGGATCGAAGGAAACGTCGGAGACCCGATCACACTATCGAAGGAATCACATTGGTATAGTTAGACGTTTTGTTTTGTGTATGGCATGTATAGGAACTTGGTTTCTTTTGATATGATATGATCAATGAATGATGTGTAAATACTTGCTAGTGATTAGCTAATAGAATGGCTGATGATATACATGTTTAATAGTATGTATGATTAAGTAGTAACTATCACATGAAAACTATGAAAAATGTGAAAGTAACTTAAAAACGGATTCAAGTATCAGAAATAATGTGAATTTGAAAAATCACTAAAAATCGTAGAGGCATGGTTTGATAGTTAATAATATATGAAATTAAAACTAATTGTGTCTATTTTCATATGGAATAAGCAAAAGAGGTAAAGGTTTTATATTTTATAAGATATCTGAGTTTTAGTGAAATAGGGCAAAGCGATTTCTGGATCCCCTATTTAAACTTTAGAAATTCACCATAAATTTTAAAAAAATAATTAGGTGGTTTAATTTATATTTTTAGAATCCTTATTGAATCTAGTTTTATTAGAAACAAACTTTATAGTCATATGAATTTTGTAGAGGGAGAAAAGTGGTCCGTAGTAAGTAGAGGTCAGTGCAGTCGAATTCTGAAACAGGGGTAACTTTAACTAATAAACTGTACTAATTGGCTAAGTCAAAAATTATAGAAAAAAATTAGTAGATAGATATATGAGTCTAGTTTCAAGAAAAAATTACGGATCTTAATTTCGAGTTTTGAAACTTGAGAAATGAATTTTTAAGAAACCATGACGCAGAAAAATAGTTTATTCCGAAAATTAAAATCAGTGGTTTAGAGTTGTTTAAAAGGTAAAATAAGTTTAGTAACACCTCAAGCTTGACTCCGGTGACGGTTTCGAGCGTGGGGGAGTTACATTTATTGGTATCAGAGCAGGTTTAGTCGGTTCTCGGAACAGTTAGTGTGAGTAAAAGTCTAGCTATACATGCCATACCTGTATTTTGATAGTGTGACGACTCCTGACGATTTTTAAATATTTTGTTTTATAGTAATGGATACCGAGCGAGCTGGTGATGATGATGTAGAAAGTAATGAGCCTACTCCCGCAGAAGGGGCAGCGCCACCTGAGAATGGGCCAGTAACAGTTGATCAGGGAGGAGTGACTCGAGGAGCTCTCTTCCAAGCTTTGAATGATTGGTTTGCCGAGTTCGTTCGTACGAATCCGGTAGTTAGACCTCCACCCCCTCATGATTCTCAGGCTACCCATGTAGCTCAAGCTCCCCCAGTCACAGGTACAGTGATAAGAGAAAAGCCACCAGTTGATATAATCAGGAAACAAGGGGCAGAAGAGTTCCAAGCAATAAAAGATGATGATGCAGAAAGAGCAGAATTTTGGTTAGAAAATACTATCAGAGTCTTTGATGAATTATCTTGTACACCCGAGGAATGTATGAAATGTGTAGTATCACTTCTTAGAGACTCAGCCTACCACTGGTGGAAGACACTTGTATCAATTGTACCAAAGGAGAGGGTCACTTGGGATTTCTTTTCGGGAGGAATTTCAGTAAAAGTACATTAGTCGAGGTTTATTAACCAGAAGAGAAAGGAATTCCTGGAATTGAAACAAGGTAATATGACAGTGACTGATTATGAGCGCGAATTTGTCAGGCTTAGTAAATATGCTCGAGAATATGTATCCACAGAGGCTATCATGTGTAAAAGGTTTGAGGATGGGTTAAATGATAATATATCATTGTCGGTGGGTGTCCTAGAAATAAAAGAGTTCGTTATTTTAGTTGAGAGAGCACTGTAAAAAGAGAGGAGTCATTAAAAAGAAAAGGCAAAGTTGAGACAGAGACACAAGATACAAAGAGAGACAGATGAGCGAGTCATTCCGGGCTACATCCAAAAGGCCAAAGGAGTTTTCTACAGATCTAGTTTCTCATTTGGGTATTCTAGTCGAGAATAGAGGCAGCAGATTTAAGGATCAGAAGGCTCGGACCATCTCGATTGCGAGTGTAGGTAATGTTGGACGGGGTAGATCAGGTGTCCACGGTGTGGTAGACTTCATTATGGTCCTTGTCGGGTAGGCGAAAATGTTTGTTATAAATGTGGTGCTCCGGATCATTTTGTACGAGAATGTCCAGAGGTGGCTACCAGAGAGGTAACACAGAGTGCTAGATCCGAAAATGCTCCTACTAGAGGCGAGATCACCGAGGCAACCGGGAGTAGGAGCAAGTAATGAGGTACCTCAAGAGATTTGGTGTGAGACCCGGATGTTAGAGCCCCGCAAGGACTTATGCTATCCGTGCTCGCGAAGAGGCATCCTTCCTCGATGTGATTACGGGTACATTTTCTCTACATGATATTAATGTCATTGCTTTGATTGATCCGGGTTCAACTCATTCATATGTTTGTAAGAAATTAATGCCTAGTATAAGTATGCCTATAGAATCTATAGAATTTGTGATTAAAGTATCAAATCCATTAGGCAAGCATGTATTAGTAGATAAAGTATGTAGAAATTGTCCTTTGATGATTAGAGGCTACTGTTTTCTGGCCGATCTCATGCTATTTCCATTTGATGAGTTTGATGTGATTCTTGGTATGGATTGGTTGACTACACATGATGTGATAGTGAATTGTGGAAAGAAATTCATTAAGTTGAAGTGTGAAAATGGTGAAATTCTTCGGGTTAATTCAGAAGAGTCAGATAGTTCATTTCCCATAATTTCTGTTATGTCTACTTAGAAATGTTTGAGAAAAGGGTATGAAGCTTATCTTGCTTTTGTGTTGAACACTAAAGATCCAGAATTGAAAATTGAATTAGTGCCTCTGGTATGTGAGTTTCCCGATGTGTTTCTGGAAGAACTACCAAGTTTACCTCCTGTTAGAGAAGTTGAGTTTGGTATTGAGTTGATTCCAGGTACCACGCCCATTTCTATTGCTCCTTATAGAATGTCTCCATTGGAATTGAAAGAATTGAAAGCTCAGTTGCAAGAATTAACAGATAAAGGCTTTGTAAGACCCAGTAGTTCACCATGGGGTGCACTAGTGCTATTTGTGAAAAAGAAAGACGGATCGATGAGATTGTGCATAGATTATCGGCAGCTTAACAAGGTAACAGTAAAGAACAAGTATCCATTGCCTAGAATTGATGATCTGTTTGATCAATTGAAGGGAGCTACTGTGTTCTCCAAGATAGATTTGAGATCCGGATACTACCAATTGCGAGTTAGAGAGTCAAATGTCCTGAAAACTGCTTTTCGGACTAGGTATGGTCATTATGAGTTCCTTGTGATGCCATTTGGTTTGACTAATGCTCCTACCATTTTCATGGACTTAATGAACCGAATTTTCAGACCGTACTTGGATAAGTTTGTAGTTTTGTTCATTGATGATATCTTGATTTATTCTCATGATGAGACTGAGCATGCAGAGTATTTGAGAAACGATTTCTGAGATCTGAGAGATAATCAGTTGTATGCCAAGTTCAGCAAAAGTGAGTTCTGGTTACGAAAAGTTGGTTTTCTTGGACATATTGTCTCAGGTGAAGGTATTAAGGTTGATTCGAGCAAGATTTCAACCATTGTTGATTGGAAGCCTCCTAGAAATGTATCAGAAGTTAGAAGTTTTCTTGGTCTAGCTAGGATATTATAGACGATTTGTAGAGAGGATTTTCCATGACAGCTACTACCACGTGACAAGATTGTTGCGAAAGGATATCAAGTTTGAATAGATCGAGAAGTGTCATGAGTTTTGACAAGGTAAAAACATTGTTGACTAAAGCTCTGCTTTAGTACAAACGAGAACACTGTAAGGAGTTTGTGATCTCTGATGATGCGTCCATGAATGGACTTGGTTGTGTACTTATGCAGGAAGGGAAGGTAATTGCTTATGCCTCTAGGCGCCTAAAGCCACATGAGAAGAACTATCCAGACACATGATTTAGAGCTGCATTGCCATTATTTTTGCGTTGAAGATTTGGAGACATCATTTTGTACGGTGAGAAGTGCCATATATTCACCGATCACAAAAGTTTGAAATATTTGATGACTCAAAAGATTTGAATTTGAGGCAAAGAAGATGGTTAGAGTTGATTAAAGATTATGAGCTAGTGATCGATTATCACCTGTAAGGCAAACATTGTTCTTGATGCTTTGAGTAGGAAATCTTTATTTGCATTAAGAGCTTTGAACACTAGTCTAGCCTTATCGGATGATGGTTTTACCTTTAGTTTGAGTTTAGAGCTAAACCGATGTTTCTTGAAGAAATTTTTGAAGCTCAAAAAATGTGAAGTGAGTTGTTAGCCAAAAGAGATCGGTGTGAGTCGGATATAGAGTCGATTTTCAGATCGATTCGACGGTTGTTTGATGTTCCGAGACAGTGTGTATGTGTAGAAGAATGATGAGCTTATTCGAAAGATCTTACGGGGAAGCACATAGTAGTTTTTGTCTATTCATCCGGAGTAGTACAAAGATGTATAATGATTTGAAGAAAATGTCTTTGGTGGGTAGGAATGAAAAAGGACATTTCAGAGTTTGTTTCTAGATGCTTGATCTGTCAGCAGGTAAAGGACGAACATCAGGTACCTTTAGGTTTATTGCAACCTGTGCTAGTCCCTGAGTGGAAATGGGATCGAGTTACTATGGATTTTGTGACAGGATTGCCGTTTACACTGAGAAAGAAAGATGCAATATGGGTTGTGATTGATAAGTTAACGAAGTTGGCTCATTTTATCCCAGTTCGTATGGATTATTCACTTGACAAGTTTGCCGAGTTGTATATTTCAGAGATAGTCAGACTACACGGGGTACCATTATCGATCATTTCAGATAGAGATCCAAGATTTACTTCACGGTTTTGGATTAAATTACGTAAGCTTTGGGAACAAAGTTAAGTTTTAATCTGACTTTCCATCCTCAAACCGACTGGTCGATCGAGAGAGAGTTATTCAGTACTTGAAGATATGCTTAGATGTTGTGGTTTGGAATTTCAAGGCGATTGGGAAAAATATTTACCATTAGTAGAGTTTGCCTACAATAATAGTTATCAATCGAGTTTGAAGATGGCACCTTATGAAGCTTTGTATGGGCGTAAATGTCGCACACCTTTGTATTGGATGAGCTTAAGGAAAATCAGATTTGAGGTTGATCTAGTTAAGGAAGCGAAGAGAAAGTAAAAATCATCAGAGATTGCTTGAAAGCGACTTGAGCATGGACAAAAGTCGTATGCGATTTGAAGAGAAAAGAGATTGAGTATCAAGTTGGTGACAAAGTTTTTTTGAAAGTATCCCGTGGAAGAAAGTTCTCGATTTGGCAAGAAAGGCAAACTAAGTCCACGTTTTATTGGACCGTTTGAAGTGATTAAGAGAGTCGGACCATTAGCATATCGGTTAGCTTTTGCGATTGAGTTAGAGAAGATTCATAATGTATTTCATGTGTCTATGCTACGTCGTTATCGTTCGAGATCCGTCACATGTGATTTCTCGAGACAGAGGTTGAGATTCACCCGGACATGACTTACGGTGAAGAAGCCAGTAAAGATTCTAGCTCGAGAGGTAAAGCAATTAAGGAACAAAAGTATTGCACTTGTGAAAGTAATATGGAATAGACATGGGGTAGACGAGGCTACATGGGAACCAGAAGAGGCTATCAAAGCAGTACCCAAATTTTTTCATGTGTAAGATTTTTGGGACGAAAATCCCTAAAAGAGGAGAAATGTAACATCCGAAATAGGGCCTAAACGGAATAGTGGTTGCGAAACCACAAATTTGAGGTAGAAAAATTTATTTTATTATTATTTTGAGGTTCATGATATGATTGCATGATTGTGTGAAAATTTCGTGATGAAATTCTATGCATAAAGTGCTTAAGTTGAAATTAGGGACTAAATCGAATAATTTGCAAAACTTGCATTCTAGAAGTTTTTAGTATGAAATTGCTTTGGAATATTAATTAGGAGGGTTTAAATAACAATTTGACCAATTTCTAAGTTCATGGACAAAATAGGACATGGATGGAATTTTTGAAAGTTTAATAAGGAAGGGCATTTTGATCATTTGGATATTAAATGAAATAAAAAGGGAAAAAATAACACAAAATTCATCATCTTCTTCATTAGCACGAAATTTCAAGGGTTCTCCATAGCTAGGGTTTGCTTCAAGCTTTCCAGCTCCATAATCAAGAAGAGCGAAATTCGGGAGTAGATCGGGGAAAAGAAAAAGTAAAGGACTAAATTGTAAAGTTTAGTCACATTTTGTATCGAGGTAAGTTCTGATGAAATAAATGCAATATTCTTTTATTTTAAATTATTATTGTAAATTTCCAGCATTTATATACTTATTTTATGATAATATTTGAAGTCGAATTAAAGGCGAAGAAGCCCCGTTTGAACTTTAGGAATGTTAGGATATTGGGGTTGACAGGACAGGATAGGACAAAAATGAGCCATGTAAGTCCATATCAGATATATGGCTTTGGAGACAGGAATGAGCCATGTAAGCCCATATTAGATATATATATATATGGCATTGGAGACAGGAAAAATTCATGTAAGTCCATGTTGAAGACATGGCATTGGCAGGATATTGATAGGCAGGAACGACCCTAGTATCCTTAGTGTTCCAAGTGGTTCAACGGGTCATTGTACACGTTAAATTACAGTGAATTATCAGCAAAAGGGAAGGTAGATTATATTTATGAATAATGAAAGGTCAGGTAAGAAAGAAGGTAAGTGAGTAAAGAAGAAGATAGAAAATGAGAAGTAAAGAAAGTTTATGAGGCTAGGTGACATTATGTATAATTATTCATTATGTTGAATGTTGTAATTTATTTGCTTGTAAGCTTACTAAGCCTAGTGCTTACTCTCTTTATTTTCTTTTTCTTATAGTTTTTATCAAGCCACTCGGGGATCGAAGGAAACGTCGGAGACCCGATCACACTATCGAAGGAATCACATTGGTATAGTTAGACGTTTCGTTTTGTGTATGGCATGTATAGGAACTTGGTTTCTTTTGATATGATATGATCAATGAATGATGTGTAAATACTTGCTAGTGATTAGCTAATAGAATGGCTGATGATATACATGTTTAATAGTATGTATGATTAAGTAGTAACTATCACATGAAAACTATGAAAAATGTGAAAGTAACTTAAAAACGGATTCAAGTATCAGAAATAATGTGACTTTGAAAAATCACTAAAAATAGTAGAGACATGTTTTGATGGTGAATAATATATGAAATTAGAACTCATTGTGTCTATTTTCATATGGAATAAGCAAAACAGGTAAAGGTTTTGTATTTTATAAGATATCTGAGTTTTAGTGAAATAGGGCCAGAGCGATTTCTGGATCCCCTATTTCAAATTTAGAAATTCACCATAAATTTTAAAAAAATAATTAGGTGGTGTAATTTATATGGTTAGAATCCTTATTGAATATATTTTTAATATAAATAAACTTTATAGTCATATAAATTTTTTAGATGGAGAAAAGTGGTTCGTAGTAAGTAGAGGTCAGTGCAGTCAAATTCTGAAACAGGGGTAACTTTAACTAATAAACTGTACTAATTGACTAAGTAAAAAATTCTATAAAAAAATTAGTAGATAGATATATGAGTCTAGTTTCAGGAAAAATTTACGGATCTTAATTTCTAGTTTTGAAACTCAAGAAATGAATTTTTAAGCAACCATGACGCAGAAAAACAGTTTATTCCGAAAATTAAAATCAGTGGTTTAGAGTTGTTTAAAAGGTAAAATAAGTTTAGTAACACCTCAAGCTTGACTCCGGTGACGGTTTCGGGCGTGGGGGCGTTACATGGTGCATAGTATTCGTTCACCTTAGCTCGTGGAACTTGTTAACGGGCCAAGGTAAGTGGAAACCATAATTAAGGGAAAATTACCGAAATGCCTCTAAGGGCGAAAATGGCCAAAATACCCCTAGGTGATGAATGTAAGTTTTATGGATGTGACTTGCATACATATGATGTTCTTCTTAGGTTGCATATGGGGTGGGAACTATGGAATGGAGGAAGTATATGAGGACCGCATGGTTGCCTGACAATCGTGGATCCACCAACGACTTTTAAAGCCCAATATGTAAATGAAGGTAGTTCCACAACTGGGCTACCATGGGTGTGTGGGCTGGGTGGGTTGATATTTATATCCCCACATGGTGTGACGGGGGATGGAGCTCGTGTGTAGCGGTTGCATAATTTGGATGGGATTTCACTGTATTGCATTGCATGTATGATATTGTTGTGATATTATTGCGATGTGGGCTTCGGCCCAACTGAGGCTAATTTGGGCTAAGGCCCAAAGACCACCGTTATTGAATTGGGCTCTGGCCAAAAATGACTAATGATTGCTTTATACTCATTCAGGGTTGTGCACACTGAGTTTTCAAAACTCACCCCCTCCTTCTAAACTTTTCAGGTGATCCTTGGTAGGCGGTTCGACTGATGGAGGGACTCGAAGGTGGCCAACTAGCATAAAAAGTTTAGACTTAGTCTTTATGTAATTTTTAATATATTGAATTTAAATTATCTCTATTTGATTTGGGTTGTAACAAGGTTTTTCCTCTGGCTAATATTTCAAATTAGGATTATTATCATTTTTATGCTTTATATTTATTAGAAGTAGAACGTGGTTTCTTAAACCATAACTATTTTTTTTATACAACGTTTTAAAAAAACTAAATTTTGAAATGACGAGTTTTCATAAAATCATATGTTCTAAATTAAGCTTCCGCAACTGAAAAGAGATTTTACAAAGTAATTAAGGTTTTTTTTTTCATTTTAAGGAAGTGTTTCCAAAGAAAACAAGGTTTTCGATAAAACACTTCAATGTGACACGCCAGATTCGGCCATAACATCTGGGTCAGGTTTAGGGTGTTACATAACGCCTCATATTTCTATATCTTATTGCAGTATTCACACTCTAGGAAAATTAACGGATCTTAATTTGGAGTTTCGTAGCTCTAGATATAAATAATTTGGTAACTAAGACTCGAGAAAACAGCATGACCAGAATGTAAGAAAAAGTGTAATTATGGTTGTATTACATTTAGAAGCATGTTGGCATATTACTTATTATTTTCATATGGACTTACTAAGCTTTAAGCTTACTCCCTCCTTTCCATTTCTTTAGTGTTGTTAGGTTGGCTTAGGGTTGGAGATAGTCAAAGGCAGCATCATACTATCGAATCACTACCTTTGGATAATGAAGCCTATATTAGAAATTTCAAGTGAGTGGCATGAATAGGGATCTAGTTTTATGACATGTGTTATTATTCTTTGGCCAAATGTATTGGCTTATATTGAGTTATATGTATATGCCCATAAGATGTGGCTCATATTGATAATGGCTTGTAAACCAAGCTATTCATGTCATGTCTAATGTTTATGATGTGGTTATGTTTGTTTGCCATGTATGGTTGGTGATATGGCATGCGTGTTGGATGTATGCTCTATGACCATTTGAGGTGATCACGGCAATGTTGTAATTGTATGTTATAGAAACAACATGACGATGGTTGAATATGAGTACTCGAGGGATAAGTTGGTAACTTAGCATAATGGTAAAAGTGGTCATCAAAATGAAGGGCCTTATGAATGTGTCTTAATAAATGGTGTTTAATCACTAAAATAATGCCATGATTTGAGATTTTGATGTGCATAAGTCTGTAAAGGATTATGGGTAAATGAAGGCTTGGAAAATAGCCTAAGTGTTGGCCACACAGGCTGAGACACGGTCGTGTGTCTTAACCATGTGAGTGACACGGCCTGGAGACACGGGCATATGGCCTGGTTGTGTGGTTCGATTTGCATCCTGATGTCATAAATAGAGAGTTACACAGCCTAAGGACACAGGTGTATCAAAGACACACGGGCGTGTCCCTATGTCCACACGAGCGTGTGACCCTATTTCATGGGAAAATTTTCTAAGTTTTCTCAAAACTTTCTAAGGTTCTCAGTTTAGTCCCTATCTACTTTCAATGCATGTTTAGGGCTTTGTAGGCCCATGTATGGGACATTATGCATGTGTATGAAATGTTTTGATTTGAACAAAATTTTGTACCCAAGTTTTTGCATGTTTGTGAAGGGTTAAGTCCGGTAATGCCTCGTACCCTGTTCTGGTATTGGACACGAGTAAGGGGTGTTACAAAGGCCCTGTCTTGTTACACGATTGAGACACACAGCCGTGTCTCATGCCCGTGTGCTCAATATTGAGCATTCTGTTTTGCGACAATTTAGGTGCAGGGGATACACAGCCGTATCACATGCCCATGGGGCTGACCGTGTGTCACACACGACCTAGACACACACCCCTGTGTCTACCCATGTGGACAAAAACAAGGCTATTTACCAAGCCATTTTGCCACCCTCACTTGCACACATCTACACAAATTCAAGCATGTAAGATCAATCAAACCATTCAAAATTATGAACACCACATACCAATACCATATTAACATTTATTATACACACAACATTTATCATGCCATAAATCATTCATGTCAATTTCACCTTCATTAGGCTTCATTTAACTACTTTCTAGTTACCTTATTGTACACATAAATTTATTATCTCATCAATAGACCACATTACCAAACATTCACATTCATGCCATACATCACATTTCCAAACAATTCACATTCACCAAGCACACTGTAACTCCCTAAAATCCTAAGTATTTATTTTTGTATGGTTGTAACACAAATGCATGTCTGCTTCAGTGGTTAAGTGTCCTAGGAGCCATGCGTTCAAGCCTTGGCTAGTGCAAAAATTTTTGTTTTTAAAGAATAAACCTTTATCCTTAGCCAGTAGGCTTTTAAATTAATGTGAGTATAACATGACAGAATGGGCCTGCTGGTCTAAGGGATAAGTGGCATGTTACTAATGTTTGAGGTTTGAAGTTCGAGTCTTAGTCTAAATGATGGACTTTTTTTTTGTTATGGGTATATGGGAGTGTTCTAGCTTGGCCGAAACTCTAAAGAGGTTGAAGGGGGTTCAAATTAGATGGTGGAGAAATTGGAGGAGAGTTTTGAGGAGTGGATTAAGGGATTGGTAGACGGTTTGAGTGATTTGGGGAGGAAATTCAAGATTTTGAAGTGTGGGAGAGTTAGTGCTAAATTGGTATGCTAGCTACTCAGGAATTCAGCTAGGGATTGGGTATGTTTTCTCTCTACATTTTTTGTTTTTGACCTTTTTCTTTTTGTTTCTTTTCACTTCTTGGTTTTGAGGCTGAATATTGAAAAAGATCAATCGGGCATTCTCCTCTTTGACCGATTGGCTCTCTTCTATTAGGGATTCTCTCTGTCTTCTTTTGCTTTGGCCGATTCTCTTCACTCCTCCCCCTCTCTCAAGCTTTGGCCGAATACCTCCTCTTCTTTCTCTCCCAATTCTTTCCCCTTTTCATCTTGTTACCTTAGACAAATACTTCTTCTCCCCCTTTCTATTTTTGTTTTCAAATTTTGCAAGTGTTCTTTGATCAATCGAGTTCGAGTGCACGGTTCTTCTCTTCCTTTCTCTCTATCAGTTTCCCTTGGCCAAATATTGGTAGGGAAGCCCCTGCCTTGCTTCTTTCCATCTCGGCTTTTCACTTTTTTGGACACCATCTTTTCTCTTTTTCTCTGCTTGTTGTTATCCCTCTGTCTACTTTTTCAGATCAACCCTTCTTCTTAGTTATTTGTATGCTACATTACTGATGTACAATCTGCTCTATTGTTGTTGGTAAGTAGTTTAAAGTTTCTTGTAAAGAATCATAGGTTACTATACGAAAGGTGATGTTGAGCGGTAAGTGTGATTCAGTTGAGATTGTATTGTGCTCCAAGTATGAGTTTAATAAAAAGGTTGTGACTTTCGTATAAGTGGTGATCGAGGCTGATTGGCACGTCTATTAAGAACCAAGGGTGCGGCTACGATTAATCTTAGGCAAGGAGATTGTGATCGATTTGGAGCTCTGTTAGGTTCCATTTGAAATATGACTAAAGTAATTGGTTAGATGTTGGTTTGATTTAATTCAGGTATAAGAGTTTTCGGAGCGCGGTTAACTTCAAATCATGTCAGGTGTGTAAAAACATAGCCCCTAATCGTAGATAGGCAAAAGCCAAAGTAAGTGACTATTGACGCTGCACGGGCGTGCGTTTGCTTGTGTGGTAGTCTATATGCCTAAACATGGGCATATGATCATTGAGGCCGGCCATGAACGATTTCATGGGCCGAGGTCGTTTGTGCCACTTTGGGCCCCACGATATGTGGGCCCTGCATGGGTAAACCACACTGACATGTGAAGAGTATTGGGTCAAGTTGTGTAATCGACACGGCCAAGATATTTCTATGCTATTTGGGCCACACAGGTGTGTGGGCCCATGTGGGCTCATAATATGGGCCATAGGCCCATTTTCACTGTTTGACTGTTAAAGTTGCACGGGTCGCCCGAGATGACTGTGGACCTACTGTTGGGTTGGTAAGTGTACAAGACCCCTAATTAATAAAATGACTATTATGCCCCTGTGTGATAAAATAACTGTTATGCCCCTATGAGATGTATGATTATATTTGAGCATGCCACATTAAACATATTAAATACACGTATGATATTATGACATGACATGATGCATGATATGTTGCATGGGGATGGGTTTTATTATGACTGGAGGAAGTGTACTGTACTAGTAGCTCTTCTACAAATACTGTTTAGTGCCGCAATCGGTACTACTTGGAGTGTGGGGATGGTTGGGTTGATTATATCCACACATGGAGTGCATGGTTGGACGGAGATGGAGTATAGAGGCTGGGTGGGTGGGATCTTTTGATTGCATATCTGTACTGTACTGTCATTGATATGGGCTCAAGCCCAAACTGATACTGATATTGTAATGGGCTAAGGCCCTAACTGAGACTGAACCATTACTGAACTGGGTGTAGGCCCAGACTGTATATGCACTGTTTGCTTATTTGGATATGGAGTTACACACTAAATTTTCATAACTCACCCATCTATTTATCTATATAGGTAATCCCTAGGCTTAAGCGGGTCGGTGCTGCGAGGGACTCAAAGGCGGCCACACAACTGCTTTTACTTTCATGTTTGCTTTATTTTATAAGTAGTTTTATTTTGGGTTTTTTTACTGTAATAAGGCCTTTATGAATTTTAACTTTAATTTGGGATTTTTATTTGTTTTGCTACATATCTGCTAGTGTTAGGAAAGCTCGAGTTTTCCAAAAGAAACAACGTTTTACAAGTAAACGCTAGTACGTAACTGTTTTAAGAAGCTTCCGCTATAAATGAGATTTTGAAATTAATAACATTTTAAAGTAAATACTTTTTTTATAGTGATGCAAGTTTTGAAATCATCTTTTAGATCACACAAAAAGGCTAAATAAAGATTGGGCTTTTCAAATGATATCATGCTTTACGAAAAATACTTTAATATGACATCGACAGATTCGGTCATAACATCTAGGCCAGGTTTGGGGTGTTATATTTAGTAGTATCAGAACCAGGTTGCAAAACTCAACTGTGGATTTGGGTTTCTTCTAAAACTTAGAATTCAAAAAAGAAACGATTCTAAATGGTTTGAAAGTATTTTGAAATGTTTTTCCTGAATGTGTGGTACACCAAGTCTCCAGCGTCGATTCTGTAAGTCTTTTGAAACTGATGTTTGTTTAAATTGAAATACTTAGTCTCCTCATCATTTGGTCACATGCCTAATGTTGAAGCTAGAGAGGCGCCGGCTTCACCTGTGACTGAGACTAGGTCTCAAAATCGTGCGGTTGGGGGCGACGCGCTGTTCCAAGCTATGTTACAGATTATAGAGAGGGTTGCTGGGCCCAATACTGGTACTGTGGGCCATGGGTCGGTTATGGAATGACTCCGATCAAATGGAGTTGAGATTTTTAGGGGTATTGCTAGAGTTGCCCCTAATATGGTTGAATATTAGATTGAAGCCACAGAGAGGATCATGGACGATCTCGACTGCACCCTTGAGCAGAAACTAAAGGGTGTAGTGTCACTGCTGTGAGATGAGGCCTACCAGTGGTGGCTTACGGTTAAAGAGGGCACCCAGTCCGATCGATTGACCTGGGAATTTTCAAGGCTTCTTTCCAAAGTAAATATGTGGTGGCTAGCTATGTGGATGCTCGAAGGAGAGAGTTTCTGAACTTGACTCAGGGGGATAGATCAGTGGCTAAATATGAGGCTGAATTTTTACAGTTAAGCCGCTATACGCGAGGGATCATGGCAACCGAGTACGAGCGGTGTGTTCATTTCAAGGATGACCTCAGGGATAGTCTTTGGGTTTTGATAGCTCCACAGAGGGAGCGAGATTTTACTGCTTTGGTTGATAAGGTGAAGATCACCGAGGAGGTGAAGCGCGCTGAGCGCCAGAACCGTGAGAAGGAGAGAAGTAGGAACAAGAGGGATTCTGAGCCCTCAAATTCCTTTCTAAAGCTTAAGAAAAAGGCCAGAGTTGATGGGCCAGTCAGAGTTAGGGCCCTTGTTGCTGCTACTGGATCGCAGCCCTGTGCTGATTGTGGGAGACGCCATCACGGCGAGTGCTAGAAAAGGATTGGTGCATGTTTGAGATGCAAATCACTGGAGCATCATATCAGAGATTGTCCACAGAGGCCCGATCAGATACAAGCTACTGGTATGGGTACTGTACAGCCGCTGAGGGGCGTTCAGCAGCCACCGAGAGGCCATGGTCAGGCCAGAGGTGGAAATAGTTTGGGCTGTGGTCAGAGGGCATCGAGCAGAGGTGCTGGGCATACTAAGGTGAGGTAGCTGGCTCTAGTTTATGCTGCACGATGCCGAGAGGATGGTGATGCTTCAGATGTTATTACGGGTACGTTCTTTATCTATAATGTACCTTACATTGCACTGATAGACATATGATCTACCCATTCTTATATAGCTTGTAATGTGTCTGAGGCTTTGGGTATCTTGGTTGAGAGTATTACAAGTGAGGTTACTGTGTTTAGCCCCTTGGGGTAGTCAGTGAGGGTAAATAAACTGTTCAGAGATGTACCTTTAGAGGTTCAAGGGATTATCTTTTCGGCGGGTTTGATGGAGCTTCCTTTTGGACAATTTGATTTAATATTGGGAACGGATTGGCTAGTGAAACATAGGGCGAGCTTGGACTGTGCTGCTAGACGGATGGTACTAAGAACTGTGGAGGATGTCGAGGTAGTAGTGGTTGGGGAGCATAGGAATTACCTGACAAACGTGATTTCTGCATTAAGGGCCGAGAAACTTGTTCATAAGGGTTGTAAGGCTTATCTAGCCTACATCGGTGTTTTAGATTCTGGGGTTTCTTTTGTTAAGGATATCAGAATAGTCAAAGACTTTCTGAATTTTTTCTTGATGAGCTGCCTGGGTTACCTCCAAACCGTGAAGTTGACTTTGGGATCAAGTTCCTGCCTGGTACATCTTTGGTGTACGTCGCCCCTTACAGAATGGCACCAAAGGAGCTTGTAGAGCTTAAGGCTCAAATTCAAGAGTTATTGGATCAGGGGTTCATCTGACCTAGTGTGTCTCCGTAGGGAGCACCAGTTTTATTTGTGAAAAAGAAGGATGGATCCATGCGTATGTGCATTGATTACTAGTAATTGAATAAATTGACCATTAAGCATAAGTACCCTCTACCAAGGATTGATGATCTATTCGACCAGTTTCGTGGAGCTTTGATTTTTTCTAAGATTGATCTCCGATCGGGGTACCATCAATTGAGGGTTAAAGAGACTGATGTTTACAAGATAGCGTTCAGGACTCGTTATGGTCATTACGAGTTCCTAGTGATGCCGTTTGGACTGACGAATACACCAAAAGCTTTTATGGATCTGATGAACTGAGTGTTCCAGCCCTATCTAGATCAGTTCATAGTGGTTTTTATTGATAACATTCTGGTGTATTTGAGAACTGAGGATGAACATCATGCACATCTCTGAGTTATTCTACAAATTCTGAGGGAGAAACAATTATACCCTAAGTTCAGTAAGTGTGAGTTTTGGTTACGAGAGGTAACATTTCTAGGCCATGTGCTGTCTACTGAAGGGATTAGGGTTGATCCTCAGAAAATTGAAGCTATTATGGATTGGAAGCTGCTTAAGACGGCATCTGAGATTCGCAGCTTTCTGGGACTGGCAGGGTATTATCGACGATTTGTTGAGGGATTTTCATTGATTGCTGCACCTCTGACTAAGTTGTTGCGTAAAGGTGTGCCATTTAACTGGACTGATGCACAACAAGAGAGCTTTGAGAAGATCAAGAAGGTTTTAACTGAAGCCCCTGTCTTAATACAGCCAGAGTCTGGGAAAGAGTTCACTGTCTGCAGCAATGCATCACATGTTGGGTTGGGATGTGTGTTGATGGAAGAGGGTAAAAAGGTTGCATATGTGTCCCGTCAGCTTAAGACTCATGAGGCGTATTATCTGACGCATGATTTGGAGTTGGTTGTGGTGGTATTCGCACTAAAGATTTGGAGGCATTACCTGTACGGTGAGAAGTGTATCATTTACACTAATCACAAGAGCCTAAAGTATCTCCTCACTCAGAAGGAGCTAAATCTTAGGCAAAGTAGATGGATTGAGCTGCTAAAAGATTATGACTGTACGATCGAATACCATCTTGGGAAGGCCAATGTGGTGGCAAACGCAGTGAGTCGTAGAGCTATGACTGATCTGAGGGCGATGTTCGCTCGCTTCAGTTTATTTGATGGTAGCTTATTGGCCGAGCTTCAAGTTAAACCCACATGGGTTGAGCAGATTAAAGGTAAATAGTTAGAGGATAAGTTGTTGGGTCTTCGTTTTCGACAGGTTGAAAGTGGGGATACCGTGTATTTTGGACTGAATAATAAAGGGGTGCTCTATTTTCGTGAGAGAATCTACGTACCGAAGGATACTGATTTGAGGCAGTCTATACTGCAAGAGGCGCATAGTAGCCCTTATGCTATACACCTTGGTGGGAATAAGATATACCGAGACCTTTGTTAGTTATATTGGTGATCGGGTCTTAAGTGTAAAGTTACCAACTTTGTTGGCAAATGTCTAACTTACCAGCAGGTTAAGGTTTAAAACCAGTTACCTTCAGGGTTGCTTCAACCAGTTAAGATTCCACTTTGGAAGTGGAAGAGAGTGACTATGGACTTCGTTAGTGGGCTACCCTTAACACCTACTAAGAAGGATTAAGTATGGGTCATTATGGATAGGTTGACCAAATCTGCCCATTTCATACCAGTTCATACTAATTACTCATTGCAGAAGCTGGCTAAATTGTATGTGTTTGAGATAGTGAGACTGCATGGGGTACTGGTTTCCATAATATCTGATAGGGATCCTCGCTTTACGTCTTTGGTTTGGAAGAAGTTACATGAAGTTCTGGGTACAAGGTTGGACTTCAGTACTGCATTTCATCCTCAAATAGATGGTCAATCAAAGAGGGTGATTCAGATACTGGAGGACATGTTAAGGAGTTGCGTGGTTGATTTTCGAGGCAGTTGGAAGGATTACTTGCTGCTAGCGGAGTTTGCTTATAACAATAGGTATCAATCTAGCATACAGATGGCACCTTACGAGGCATTATATGGTTGTAGGTGACGTATTCTTCGTGTTGGACTGAGTTAGGTGAGCGACGTGTTCTGGTCCCTGAATTAGTTTTTGATACCGAGATAAAGTTAGACTAATTTGGGATCGACTGAAAGCAGCATCAGACAGGAAGAAGTCGATGCAGATTTGAAGCATAAGGAGATTGAGTATTCTGTGGGGGACTTCGTTTTTCTCAAGGTCTCGTCATGGAAGAAGGTACTGAGGTTTGGACGCAAGTGAAAGTTGAGCCCTAGGTTTATTAAGCCTTACAACATACTGAAATGTGTGGTACCGATTGCCTATCAGTTAGAGATACCTCTGGAGTTAGAGCGAATTCACGATGTGTTCCACGTCTCTATGTTGATGCGCTACCATTCTGATCCCATGTATGTTAATTTGGTTGAGGAGGTTGAGGTTAGGCCAGATCTGACTTTTGAGGAGAGCCGGTTCAGATATTAGACCATGAAGTAAAGGTTTTAAGGAGGAAGTCTATCCCACTGGTTAAGGTTCTTTTGTGTTATCATAGTTCTGAGGAGGCCACGTGGGAACCTGAGGAGGCGATGCGACAACAATACCCTCATCTGTTCTGCTCAAGTAAATTTTAGGGCCGAAATTTTCTTTTAAGGGGTAGAGCTGTGACACCCCTAATTTGACCCTAGTCGAAAAGTGGTTTCGGGACCACAAAATTGAGTCACAAAAATAATTAATTATTATATTCTATGCTTATTATTTGTGAATAAGTATGTGTAAAAATTTCATGTTTTAATTTTGTCATTTGGATGTGAAATTAGCTAAAAAGGACATATTTGAGAAACTTTAAAAATATGATAGGCAAATGTCCAAGTGA
This sequence comes from Gossypium anomalum, assembly GCA_025698475.1. Classification (NCBI taxonomy): domain Eukaryota; kingdom Viridiplantae; phylum Streptophyta; class Magnoliopsida; order Malvales; family Malvaceae; genus Gossypium; species Gossypium anomalum. Next base: position 47,977,387 of record CM046964.1, read on the forward strand.
TTAAAATGTTAAATTACTAAAATTGTGGACTTGCATGTCAAATGGCCCACTTTTAACATTAGTGGATGGTAATGATGTTATGATTTTGGCATTATGTGTATATTATATTTAGTAAATAATATTTAATAGTTTATAATTTGAAAACATGAATTAAATAAAAAAGGATGGTGATAAAAACAAAGAAACTTTTCTCTTTGTTTTCTCTTATTGCCGTAACTAAGCAAGAAAGAAAAGAAAGAACACCAAAGGCACTGGGTCACTTGGTGTTGGGAATTAAGGTGAGATTTCATGTGTTTTATTTTTAATTTTTGCAAAATGTTGTTAGTTTTGAAGCTCACAACATGACCCATATGTTAATTTTTGTGAATTTATTTCATAAAGCATTCGGTCATGGCTTCAAGGATTAGATTGTGGTTGTTTTGATGATAAGTGTTTATGGATGAGGATAGACTAATTAAATTTGCTATGAGGGGCAAGTTTGAGTAAAATTTCATTCGGTTATTAAAGTGTAAAGTAAGGTTGTGCCAAGTTCTTGGAAATTATATTTTAAATGTTAGATTGTAATTATACGGATGCCGAATGAGGAATTGAATGGGGAGTTGAACTAAATTATTGTTTATTAAAATATTGATGCATTCGGCCGTGAATTTGCAATATCTTATAAATTGAGTGTTAATTGCCTTGATGAATAAAAAGGTGATTAAATGAGTGCATGTGGTTTTAGGAATTTTGTTAAGTGAGGTTATAGGTGATTAAAATGAGCAAATTGTATGCGGCAATTAAAGTGAAGTATGAAACTTGTGCTTAATTGTGGAATGCTATAATTAAATTGCTAATATATGTTTATATACTTGCCGAATTTGAATTAAGGTGAAAGACGAGGTAAAGAATGAGTTTGAGTTGAAAATTTATAATTGTAATTAAATTGATAGCATATATTTATATATTAGCCAAATATGTGCTAAAATGAGAAATGAAATGAAGGATTAAGTTTGAATATTTATTTGAGTGGTCTCAAGTATGGAGGCAAGCCCATGGCAAAATCTAGTTAATGGAAAAAGATGACATTCGGCCAAGGAAGTTTTGTGATAGTATTTTTTTGGCTAAGGATGCTTTGTATGTTACACATGATTGTTTAATGTCTTGATGAACAAGTAGTCATTAAATGAGGCTAAGCTTGTGAAATTATGAATTTGGATGAATATATATATATATATATATATATATGCATTCGGCAATGTGTAAAATATTGATTATTTTAAATGGTTCATAGTTAAGTGGAAATGGAAGCTTGATAATAAAAAAATTCTGTTAAGGATGAGTAAGAGGTATGTGCATTCGGCCATTAAACATGTGCTTAATTGTTGATGATTGGTTGTAAAGAAAATACATATAGGTCAAATATAGCCTTGGATAAGAAGATTTTTATGTATTGAATTTGTAACATGGTTATGCCGATTGTGAACATGTGATAAGAATTATTCAAATGGTTGTTTAAATAATATTCGGTTTATTAGTAAATGTATAATTAGTTAAAGTGTAAACTTTGCATGTGTATTAAAGGTTTTTATGTGATATTCGGCCTTGGGAAATCTAAGCTTAAAAAGGTTTGAATGTTAATTGGGTTGTCTCTTTAATGGCCGAATGTGCTAAAAGCTAATGCATGATTTAGTTTAATCGATGTAATGATACAAATTATGATATTTACTTGTGGTTTTGAAGTATAGAAAGTTTGTTAAGTAGATTAAGTGGTTGCGAATGTGAAATTTAGGTAAGGAAATGTGTACAAATAATATTTGTATGGATAATTGGTTTAAAGGGGTCGGCACTATACATTGTTGATATGGTGTTATTAATGTAAAGCACTTTAGTATAGACGTATATATATATGGTCACTTAGAACGTATTGAGATGGCCGAATAAGGCTAACGATAAGTATGTTTTGATTTTCTATAATACTTAGTAATTTGTTTAAGGTGATTAAAGATGTGTACGATTATTTTATATTGAGCTAAAAGTAGTTATATGGCCTATTAAATTTCTTGTGGTATTTGGCCATAAGCAAGCACAATAGGATTTTAATAAGTTAAATTTGTTTTAGATTAAGCTCAAGAGCTTAAGAAGCCTAATTCGGATAGGGGAAAAGCTAAACTAACCAAATAGCTGATCCGTAGTCGTTCGATGACATTCGAGGTAAGTCTCTAAGTAATTAAACCTATTTTGAGTTTTGGTTAATGGATACTATTAAAGAAATGGCAAAATTGAAAAATATGATGTGGCCATGATATGTTCTAAGGCCGAATGGAAAATTTTACGTATTTGAATCAATTTACTAATGTGATTTTGTACCTAAGACGAAATAAAATGACAAGGCGTAATATCTAGCTTAAGGTCGAATGGCCAATGTGATAAATGTGAAAGTGCATACATGTGATAAGGCCGAATGGTTAATGTGATATATGTGTAAGTGAATATGTGATAAGGCCGAATGACCAATTGTGAAAAGTGTGCAATATTAGATATTTAATGAGGCCAAAGTTAGTAAAAATATAAATATATATTAAATGAATTGTGCTGAGATTGTATCCGGGTTTAAAGTCCTGCAGGCTTAATACTGGTGAATTAAGTAAGATTACGATCTTGAATGTTCGCAGTGAACTACCATCAAGTAAGTACTATACATTTAAGATGTTCAGATGCATATTACCTCCTCATTTGTAAGTTTACCTCAAAGTGAATCACTAGCATTCAAGAAAAACGTATATGTGATTGATTATTATATTGCGAAAATGAGGATGACCTAATCAGTCTTGGTATGCTTGTATAATGTAGTATATACTAAGCTTTCATGTATGTACTCGTGTACATTCGGCCAACGATTCGGTGAATTATTAGTATTAAAGAACGATACATATGTGGGAATGATTATTATATCTTTGAATAAGGGAATAATCTATTCGGTCAATGGTTGTTAGTATGACAAAGTATTTGATTTAAATTTATCGTATGAGGTTTCTAGATGCGAAAGACTATGTGAATCAAATTTGGAAGAAATAGATAAACTATATATGCGTGCATGAGGTTTGAACTATTTGTGGAATGGTGAGATCTCTTGATATTGTTAAACGGGGTTTTCGCAAGGTCTAAGACGATGAGGCTTAGTAATGAAATGATGATTAAAGATGTTCAAGACATTAAGATGGCAGTGTCTCAGATCGTGTACTTGTATGTGATTTTCAATTGGATTAGATCAAAAGTATACAAAGCGATGCATATGTGAATAAGTGTATGAATGCAAATGTGACCACAGTCCATGTGACTATGATACATTTGGCCAATGTGTTATGCCATAAGAATGTATTTGATTAAACTATAATAGAGGCATTTAGATTGGAGTGTAATTATGAGCTAAGTGTGCCTTGTGAGCATACGAATATTTGACCATTTTGGTCATTATCATGAAATAATTTGTGGTAACTAAATGATGTGGTTATTGAAATTATAGTTCGTTATGGAGCTCTAGATTGACTTCATTGATTAGAAGAATTGAGAGATAAATGATAATTGAATTCGATTTTGCAAAATTATCGTTTTACGTAAGACTTACTAAGCTTATGTAAGCTTACTCCATTTGTCTTTTGTCTTTGTTTTATAGATTGTGGACTCGACACAGCTCGGGGATCGTCAGCACTTCATCACACTATCTACTATTATGGAAACCTTGTGATTTGGATTTAGCTTATGGCATGTATAGGATAGATTATAGTAGAATGATATCATAACTATTGTTTATAAGCCATGTGAATATGGCATCCTTTGGAAGTCTACTTTTATAAGTTATAAGTTTGATCTTTGTTTGTGTTTAGAAATTTAATTAAATGAATAATCTTTATTCACGAAAAAGAAAAAAATTGTTCAAAATTTTACTGTTTTGATCTGCTTCCAAATTTTCTGGTAACGCCTCGTCCTATTCCGGCGACGGTTACGGGATAGAGGTGTTATAAGAGTTGTAACGCCCCAAAATCCTTAGTATTTATTTTTGTATGGTTGTAAAACAAATGCATGTCTGCTTCAGTGGTTAAGTGTCCTGGGAAGAGTCTGAGAAGTCATGGGTTCAAGCCTTGGCTTGTGCAAGAAGTTTTGTTTTTAAAGAATAAACCTTTGTCCTTAGTTAGTAGGCTTTTAAATTAATGTGAGTATAACATGACAGAATGGGCCTGCTGGTCTAAGAGATAAGTGGCGTGTTACTAATTAGATGGTGGAGAAATTGGAGGAGAGTTTGGAGGAGTGGATTAAGGGATTGGTGGACGGTTTGAGTGATTTGGGGAGGAAAATGCGGGATTTTGAAGTGTGGTAGAGCTTGTAACAGCGTAATTTAGACCCTAGTTAGAATAGTAGTTTTGGGACCACAAATCCAAGTTAAAAAAATATTTTAATATTATATTCCATGCTTAAAGTATGTGAATTGATATGTGTGAATTTTTTGTATGAAAATTTTATCATTTGTGTGCTCAATTTGCAAAAAGGACTTAATCGCGTAAATTGCAAAAGTGGCTAGTTATTTGTTAAAGTGTTATAATGCTATGTTCTTTTAACGTGGAGGACTTAAAATGAAATTAGGCCATTAATGCATAGCTTGGACGGTTATGGGCTTATGTTATATGGTTTTCTAATTAAATTACAAAGGCTAAAATGGTAAATGTTATATTATTATGAATTAAATAAAATAAATATCACAAAGATAATGGAGTATTCATCCTTTTTCATGACTGAAAGTGGAGAAGAAAAGAAGCCATGGTTGTTTTTAAGTTTTGGCACATAGGAAGCTAAATTCGGGTATGTGTTTTGCTTAATTTTTGATAACTTTTATGTTTTTGAGTTAGTTGCTTCGTGTTTTACAAAACCCATGATTGAATTTTAAAATTTAATGATGATTTCATGAGATGCCATTATTGATTATTGAGCTTTGTGATGTTAATTGCTGATAAATGAAAGATATGTGATAGATAAATATATTTTGTATTGGGATTTTTGATGAATTTTAGTATTTTGGGCTAATTTGTGAAAATGAGAAATTAAGGGACTAAAACGTGAAATAAATGAAATGTATGGATTTGTATGAACATGGGTAGCATTCGGCCTAAGCATGGTGTGTTCAAATTTCGCATGTTTTGTGTTTTATGCAATTTGGACTAAATTGTAAAAAGTGTAAAATGTTAGGGGTAAAATGGCAATTTACCCATTTATGTGTTTTTAGACTAAATTGAATGAAATTATGATTAAATAAGTTGAATTTGTATTGACTCAGATCAAGAAATGAGAAAATTGGATTTGGATCGGGGAAAGTAAAAAATTATCGAATAGTCGTTTCGGTCCGTTTGTGTCCGTACGAGGTAAGTTCATAAGTAAATACATGTTGTTAAATTGAGATGTATGTGCATTATATCTGCTGAATTGAGTTGTAAAGATATATATTTGACTATGGTCTAAGTACGATGATAAATCGATTATGTTTGGCACTAAGTGTGCGATACTGAAATAGCTTCGGTTTATTGAGATGGCACTAAGTGTGCGAATTGAAATAGCTTCGGCTATATAAGGCACTAAGTGTGCGATACCGAGATAGCTTTGGTTTATTTAGATGGCACTCAATGTGCGAGATTGATTTGGCTTTGGCAAATCTGTGATGCACTATGCATGTGAATCCTCAGAGAATTGAAAGGCTTCCGAATGAGTTAAGTTATTGAGCAAAGAGGTGAGAAAAAAATTAAAAAAATAGAGGAAAGTTCAGGTATGTACGATACCTATGTGGTAGTTGATACTATGTGTGTGAAGCTTGATGAAATTGTATATAAGTGATAAATGGTTAAGGATTAGAATTGAATGATGTGTTATATACGCTCGTTATCTGAAATAGTGGTCCTATGCTTTGGACGTGAGATTTACGAAACATGAAGCATGGCTTTGATATATGATTACTTGATTCGAAAACTTGAACTGATAATGAATCTAAAATGGTTGAGTTGGTTATATGATTCATGTATGCGAAGTTGGTTTATGTGAATAAGGAAATTATATATGTTTGAGTTCTGGAAGTGTTTATAAAGAAGTTGATATAACTTTATGTATGATTTGTAATAAATGACAATGGTTTGTTTGGCGACGAAATGAATATGTGTAAACTTGACTCATATGATCAAGTTAATGGTTTTTAATCGAATATGAAAGCATGGTTATATATTTATTTATAAATATGATAAGTGGAGTGATTTAATGTGGTTATATGAGTTTACGATTACAATGAATGTATATATGATTGAGAAATGTTAAATTCGGTTTAGTGATATTGGTTTATAAATGTCATTGAGGTGATTTATTTGCTTATGGCTTACTAAACTCTCGAAGCTCACTCTGTGTTTTTCCTTTGTCTATAGAGTTTCAGAGATTTGCTCGGGTGGAAATTGATGGAGACGTCATTACACTATCTGGTTATCATTTAGGTAAATAAAAGCTTTGAGTTTGTGGTTAACTGGCATGTATAGACTAGAGTTATGTCAATATGAATGTAATGTATATATAGCCATGTGATATGGCTTGATGTTGGTTGTGATTGTATGTGTGTTTTTGGTATGAATTGTGTCGAGCAATTATGCTAGTATTATATGTTCATGAATGGCCAAAATGAATTGGTCAATTTGGTAAGTTATGGCATGAGATTGAATAAGGCAAAGTGAATATGTGAATTATATGTTTTTAATATGATTTGGTATGTGTACTAAGCATGGTTTTGGTAACTTGTGATTTGGCATGAATGGTGTATGCTTTGGTGAATGGATTGGTGAGAAATTGATTTGAAATATGTTTGATTTGGTGCTTGTAGGTTTGACCCAATTAGGGTGGCAAATTGGCTATTGAAATGGTCTATTTTTGTCCACACGGGCGTATGTCTCAGCCGTGTGCGACATACGGTCACGTTACACAGCCGTGTGTCCTCTGAGGTACCTTACAATTGTAAGTTAGGCTCGAACACGGCCAAGACACATGGGCATGTGGTCTGGCCGTGTGACCCTAATTGGTATGCTGACGTCACAAACAGAATACACCCTATTTTTGGCATGGCCTAGCACACGGCCTGAACACGGGCATGTGAAAGGAACACGGGCTAGACACACGGGCATGTGATCTGGCCGTGTGATACAAGCCAGAATGTATGCCCTGTTTTGCCACGGCTTAGACACATGGGTGTGTCTAAGGACATGTGAGGCACATGGCCTGTTCACACCGGCGTGTGGCCTTTTAAAAGTTGAAAATTTTTATAAGTTCTGAAACTTTTATATGTTAACAATTTGGTCCCGAATGAATGTTTAAGCATTGTATACTCGATTTTATATGAATAATGAATGTGAATGAATGACTTTTATTAGTAATGAATAATATTTGATGTTTGGTGGTTTTGATATGAGTTACAAGTCCAGTAATGCCTCTTAAGTTATTCTAGCGACGGTTACGGGTTAGGAGTGTTACAGAGCTAGTGCCGAATTGGTATGCTAGCCACTAAGGAATTCGGCTAGGGATTGGTATGTTTTCTCTCCTCATTTTCAGTTTCTAACCTTTTTCTTTTAGTTTCTTTTCACTTCTTGGTTTTGAGGCCGAATATTACAAAAGATCATTCAGGCATTCTCCTCTTTGACCGATTGGCTCTCCTCTATTAGGGATTCTCTCTGTCTTCTTTTGCTTTGGCCAATTCTCTTCACACCTCCCTCTCTTTCAAGTTTTTCCGAATACCTCCTCTTTTTTCTCTTTCAATTCTTTCCCCTTTTCATCTTGCTACCTTGGCCAAATACTTTTTCTCCCCCTCTCTATTTTTTTTTTTTGATTTTGGCAAGTGTTTTTTGATTAATCGGGTTCGAGTGCACGGTTCTTCTCTTCCTTTCTCTCTATCGTTTTTCCTTGGCTGAATATTGGTAGGTAAGCCCCTGCCTTAGTTCTTTCCCTTTTGGCTTTTCACTTTTCTAGGCACCATCTTTTCTCTTTTTCTCTCCTTACCATTACCCCTCTGTCTACTTTTTCAAATCAATCCTTCCTCTCAGTTCTTTATACACTACATGAATGATCTACAGTGTGCTCTGTCATTGTTGGTAAGTAGTTTAGAGTTTGGTGTAAAGAATCATAGGTTACTATATGAAAGGTGGTGTTAAGCGGTAAGTGTGATTCAGTTGAGATTGTATTGTACTCCAAGTATGAGTTTAATAAAAAGGTTGTGACTTTCGTGTAGGTGGTGATCGAGATTGATTGGCACATCTCCTAAGAACCAAGGGTGCGAGTACGATTGATCTTAGGTAAGGAGATTGTGATCGATTTGGAGCTCTGTTAGGTTCCATTTGAAACATGACTAAAGTAACTGATTAGATGTCGGTTTGATTTAATTCAGGTGTAAGAGTTTTTGGAGCGCGGTTAACTTCAAATCACGTTAGGTGTGTAAAAACACTGCCCCTAATCGTAGATCGGCAAAAGCCAAAGGAAGTGACAATTGACGCTACACGGGTGTTCGTTCGCTCGTGCGGTAATCCGTATGCCTAAACATGGGCATATGATCGTTGAGGCCGGCCATGAGCAATTTCATGGGCCGAGGTCGTTCGAGCCACGAACTGGGCTGTGTGGGCCCCACAGGCATGTGGGCCCTGCACGGGTAAATCACATTGACGTGTGGAGAATATTGGGTCAGGCTGTGTAATCCACACGGCCAAGATATTTCTGGGCTATGTGGGCCACACGGGTGTGTGGGCCTACATGGGCCAGCAATATGGGCCGTAGACCCATTTTCACGGTTTGACTATTAAGATTGCACGGGGTCGTCTGAGACGACTGTGGACCTACTGTTGGGTTAGTAAGTGTACCGGATCCCTAATTGATAAAATGACCATTATGTCCCTCTATGATAAAATGGCTGGTGTGCCCCTATGAGATGTATGATTATATTTGAGCATGCCACATTAAACATATTAAATACACGTATGATATTATGACATGACATGATGCATGATATGTTGCATGGGGATGAGTTTTATTATGATTGGAGGAAGTGTACTATGCTTGCAGCTCTGCTGTAAATACTATTTAGTGCCGCAACCGGTACTACTTAGAGTGTGGGGATGGGTGGGTTGATTATATCCCTACATGGAGTGCAAGGTTGAATAGAGATGGAGTGTAGAGGCTGGCTGGGTAGGATCTTTTGATTGCATATCTGTACTGTACTGTCACTGAGATGGGCTCAGGCCCAAACTGATACGATATTGTAATGGGCTAAGGCCCTAACTGAGACTGAACCATTACTGAACTAGGCTTAGGCCCAGATTGTATATGCACTGTTTGCTTATTTGGATATGGGGTTACACACTGAGTTTTCATAACTCACCCATCTATTTATCTGTACAGGTAATCCCCAAGCTTAAGCGGGTTGATGCTAACTCAAAAGCGGCCACACAACTGCATTTACTTTCATGTTTGCTTTATTTTATAAGTAATTTTTTTTTGGGTATTTTTTTTTTTACTGTAATAAGGCCTTTATGAATTTTAACTTTAATTTATGATTTTTATTTTTTTGGTGCATATCTGCTAGTGTTAGGAAAGCTCGAGTTTTCCAAAAGAAACAACATTTTACAAGTAAAAGCTAATACACAATTGTTTTAAAAAGCTTCCGCTATAAACGAGATTTTGAAATTAATAACGTTTTAAAGTAAATACTTTTTGATAGTGACGCAAGTTTTAAAATCATCTTTTAGATCACACAAAGAGCCTAATTAAAGATTGGGCTTTTCAAATGATATCACGCTTTACGAAAAGCACTTCAATGTGACATCACCAGATTCAGCCATAATATCCAGGCCGAATTTGGGGTGTTACACACACCATGATCATTTCACCAAAGACATAGGCACATATATGAATATACTTAGGCTTACAACCATGTTAGCCAAACAAGCCAATTTACATGGCCAAATATCAAAACAAGCCTTTGACGATTACAAGCCAATACATTGGCTAAAGTCATAATGAGACATATGACCAAAAGATCAAGTCCCTATACATGCCGTAACTCAAAATACTTCAATTTGTCAATACCCGAAATGATAGCTTGATAGTGTGGTAGGATCTCCAACTCGAGCTAGCTTCATGGCACTATAAAACATGGGAAAGGAAGGGGGTAAGCTATATAGCTTAGTAAGTCTGCATGAAAATAATAAGCAACTCTTATTAAGCATTTATCAATTTCAACAATTTAAACACAAAATAATACCAATTGCTATAAATCTCATAGTTAGAATTTTATTCAATCACGTTGTTTACTTATAAGCATAATTTAACATATCTTAGCATTAGCCTAACAACCATAATCTCTCTTTTGTAACATATTACAACAATTAACAAGTCATTTCAAACCTCATAGTAAATATGCACATTAAATTATGAGTATTCACTTTTCAAGCATATATTTTAACATCTTTCAATTACTTAATGCTCATAACTTCCCATGGTCATTTTAATAGGCAATTATGCCCATCTTTCCTCTTTCTCATATCCGATGAATCATAATTCGTGTGAATAAAACACATTATATCATAACTCAATTTGGCCCGAAAGCCAAACGATTGCCAACCAAATTTACCATGTATTTCACACATCACAAATATAGACCAATAATCACAAGTCTTTCACAAAAAAAAAAAAATTCTCATGGAAACCATGAACTCACAATATCATGAAGTTACTGCTTATAACTTATGTACATACCTGTAAAAATTCGTAATACTTACATGCTCTTTCTCTTCTTTGACATACCCATTGAATTTCCCGTTGAACCACTTGGAATACTAAATGATACTGAGGAATCTCGTACTCACAGTACTGTACCAATGCCATATCCCAGATATGGTCTTACATGTAATCTCATATCGATGCCAATAGCCCAGCTATGGTCTTACACGAAGTCTCATATTGATGCCATATCCTAGATATGGTTTTACACGAAATCTCATATAGATTCCATATCCTAGATATGGTCTTACATGTAATCTCAGTAACCCTAATGCCATGACATTTGTATCCTATCTATTCCTAAGGTTCAACCAGGACTTTCTCTGTATCGAACCTCTATCGGTCATTTTCGTAGTGTCGTACTCAATAACATTTACATTTTATTTCAATAATATAACATTTACCACAATCATATCAATTAAGCAATTATACATATATAATTAATGCTTATTAAACATACGAACTTACCTCGACACAAAATTGGCGAAAAGGACTTAACCGTCAAATACTCATTTTTCCCCCGTTCTAGTTTCAAATCTCATTTTTCTTGATCTATAATATCACATTTAACTTATTTAATTATTATACTATTCAAATCAACCCAAAATCACATTATGGCAAAAATTACATTTTTGCCCCTAAAGTTTCACATTTTTACATTTTAGTCCCTAGGCTCGTAAAATGATTTTCATCAAGTTTCTTCATTACCCAAGCCTAACCGAATCTTTATTCTACTCATACTAGCCAACATTTTTCATTAAATTAGACTTTTACTACTTATTTTATAACTTTTACAAATAGGTCCTTTTAGCCATTTTCATCAAAAATCACTTAGCAAAAGTCGTTTATCAAACATCAAACTTGTGTAATCTGCCATTAAACATCAAAATACACAAATATCAATCATGAGTAAAATTTTAGACTTTGATTATGTCTTCAATTACTGGTAGAAATAAATAGATCATGTTACGAGGATTTCAAAAACATAAAAATCATTAAAAATGGGGCTAGAACAGACTTACAATCGAGCTTGAAGCTCGAAAAACCCTAGCCATGGTTTCTCCTTGTAAAATTCGGCCATGGGAAAAAGATGGACAAAATTTGGCTTTTTAATTCATTTAATTACCTAATTACTAACATGCCCTTAATGAAAAACTTTAGAAACGTACCTAACCATGTCCATTTTTGTCCAACAACTTAACCAATGGTCTAATTACCATTTAAGGACCTCCAATTTCAAATTTCATAGCAATTAGACACCTCTAGCATGTAGAATTCAACTTTTGTACTATTTATAATTTAGTCCTTTTGACCAAATTGAGTGCCCAAACGTCAAAATTTTTGAAAAAAATTTTCACGAAATCATTCCCTAAAACTGTAGACCATAAAAATATAATAAAAATAAATTTTTCTACATTAGATTTGTGGTCCCAAAACCACTGTTCCGACTAGACCCAAAATCGGGCTATTACATTTCCAATCCTTTATCCCTAATTCTAGAGGCCACGTTGAGGAAAATTATAATTAAATCAAAGAGGAAGTGCATACGCAATTGAGGTTAAGTAATCTTGACTGTATTTTACTATTTCATTATTTACTGTTAATTTACATCCTCGGTAAGAATTTTTTATTAGAATGCCTCCTAGAAAGAATAAGAGGAACTGAGGTTCATGAAACATTAAATGTTTCAAACTCATCTCGATTTCATAATGTGAATATGGAAAAGTATTTTCTTCAGCTTAAAGGGAGACCCTTGATTTAGGAATGAGGGTTCGAACCCTCGATGGTCCACTGCAAAGAAATCTAGACTTCGGTCTATTACCATCACTGAGAGTAGTTCTGTGTTACTCCCATGAATAATGCAATTGTACACGTGGTTCAAGAATTTTAGGCATCCCTTAAGGACCAAGTGATTAAACGAGGCTATAATGTAGTGATAACTAATGTCAAGGTACGAGGGGAAGACGTTCCAATCTCCCCCAATGATATTTGTGAATTTTATAACATCCCATTTTATGAAAAAGATTTTATTGATAATAATGATTTAGACAAATTCCAAAATATTGACATGGAAGATGTTATAAAATATTTAACACAAGGAAGGGGTTGGTGGAACTATAGGCCAGACACAGAGCTTCTAACAAATTTCAATCAAGCCATTTTGTTTCTTGCTTCTAAGATATGGATGCAATTCATTGGCACTAGAACTACCCCCATATTGAATGTTTCTAACATTAATGCATTTCGAGCTATTTTATTATATGGTATTCTGCAGGGTAAACAGATCTGTATAGGGTGCTGGATCTTTCAAGAAATGAAACGGTGTGTAGAGTCAGAAAGCGGGACTCTTCTTCCCCCATCTCATAACAGCACTATGTCATAGGCAGAAATGCCAATGAGTGAAAATGAACAGTTTATGAAGCCAACAAGAAGCATAATTAGAGACACACTATATACCTAGTACATTGAGCTTCAGCGAAAGCAAATTATAGAATGGAATCAAATGAGTAAGAAGAAAATGGACGTACTAGCATCGCTCAAATAGAAAGATCAATCAAAGGATAGGAAGGGAGCTAACAGAAACATAGAAGCGAAACTCAATGGGATGATAAAATGGTTTCAGGAAACAGGCCCGGTACTCTAAGAATTTGCAAAAATGAATGGGTTACACACTCCAAAGTATCCCCTAAATATGTTTAGGCCAACTCTGACTCATCAGGATGAGGGGGTAATCTTGAAGAGGAAGGCGTTGCTTAAGAGTATTCTTGAATGGAGGACGAATATAAAGCAACATTTTAGCCGCAATTTTTTACACCAAAAGGGCCTGTCATATGAAGCCCAACTCGCCATGCGCCTTCAATAGGTGGGAGCTCTCAGGAAACACAAGTGAAAGGAAAGAAAAAAGCTCCAATAGAAATGAGGCGGGCACCACAATGGGATGAGGAGGAGGAAGATTGAACATTTTTATAATTTAGAAAACTTGTATTAATCTTTGGGTACTTTTAATTTTAACCTTGTAAGAGTAGGACTAATTGTAGTTTTTATTATATATTACATTTTTTTTTAAGTTTTCTCTGTAGGAACCCAACACAAAGGAGACACAAAAAATTCGAGCTGAACACGATTAAAGGAAGAACCACCCATCATTAATAGTTGGAGCAACCACGATCAATCCGGTAACTTCTTTCTTTATATTTATATGGACTACACATTGAGGACCATATGTTAACTAAAGTGTGAGGGGAACATAGAAAACTTGTTTATTTTTAATTTCTACATTTTTTTCTTTGATTTTTTTCTTGTGTTTTGGTGTGCTTGAGCTTGTAGAAATACAAGTGATTGGTTAGGAGCATCTACATAAGTTGCTTGTGTTTAAAAATAAATTTGGCATAATGGTAGGTGAATTTAACTGTTCTAATTATTAGACTACTAAAGTTCTATATGTTACATTGTAAATAGGCATTAAGCAATCAATTGTACCAGGTGATATAGAAAATACAAGGAAATGAGCATGCTAGTATAAATGATAAGTTGTTGAATTTGAGTTTGGAACATATCCAGAGCAGAAAAAAAAAAAAAGGTGACATGTTTGTATTTCACCTTTAGTACCAATTTTTGAGCTTGTGACACTTCTTGATGAACCTCATTACAAACCACGAGCCTGAAAATGTTAAATTGTATTTGCCCTTTTCCTTTAGTCCTACACTGCACGACTATAGGCATTTGGCCATACGTATTGAGGGTTAAGTAGATACATCACAGTAGAGTTTGTAAAAATTGAGTGAAATAGAAAGATTGGTCTGATATAGGAACTATAAGTTAGTTTAATCTATGAAACAAAAAGAAAAATCCAAAAAGAAAACTAGTACGAGTAGAAAAATTCCTAAACTAGCGAAGAAGCATTTATGAGAGAAATGTATTGAAAAAGAGAAAAGTCATATAAGAAAGAAAAACTCGTTCATTAGTGCACGAAAACTCAAAAGGCTACCCGTAGTTACTATGTCATGCTATGACTTCCTATATATGGAGAGACAATGAAGTTAAGAGAAGGAGAAATAAGGCAGTGAGTGGGTAAGGGTCACTAAGGGGGGAAGAATAATGATCAATACGATATGTCAAACTATTTTCATGTTTGTTACCCTTTTCGATGCTTACTATTTTTTGAATTAATACCTGCCCTAAGCCTCAAAACATTACAAGCCAAAAAGTCCTATCTAACTTAAATATCCTTACACGTGAATGGACATCATAGTAAACATACAAATAAATGATTATTTTTATTCTGCTCAGATAATCAAAGTGTAACAACCCATTTTTAGGGAAATCAGAATGTGGTTTTGGGACCACAAATCTAACAAGTAAATATTTATTTTATTATTATTTTAATGTTTACAGTATGTTAGCAGTGCGTATAAATTTTATTTAAGAAATTTTGACGTTTGCATGCTTAATTAAGTGAAAAGGACTAAATTGTAGAAGGTGCAAAAGTAGAGTTTTAGTAGTTAAATGTGTCAAATAGCTATGAAACTTTAATATGGAAGGACTTAGATGGTAATTAAACCATTAATGAAGTTGGTGGATGTATATGTGTAACACCCCAAACCCAGTCTAGACGTTATGGTCGAATCTGACAATGTCACGTTAAAGTGTTTTTCGTAAAGCGTGATATCATTTAAAAAACCCAATCTTTATCAAGCCTCTTTTTGTGACCTAAAAGATGATTTGAGTATGCCTTGATCGTTTTCAAAATGTAAGTCATTTAGCAATGAGTTAATCGTACTAAATTTCTATTTTAATTTAAAACATTATTTATTTATTGCGGAAGCTTTAAAAACATGTTGCGTAAACGTGGTGTTTTGAAAGCATATATCTTTATGAAAAATCGTGGCCTACTACTAACAGATATGATTTAAAGTAAATGAATCCCAAATCAAAATAAAAACTTAAAGAGGCCTTATTACATGAAAAATACCCAAAATAAAACTACTTATAATTTAAAATCAAATAAGAGAGTTCGTGCGGTTGTGTGGCCACCTTTGAGTCCCTCGCAGCACCAATCTGCCTAAGACTGGGGATTACCTGTACAGTTAAATAGATGCGTGAGTTTACAAAAACTCAATGTGTAATCCCATATAAGTAAACAGTCAAAGAACAAACACAGTCTGGGCCTAAGCCCTTTTCAGTATCAGTGACAATATTAGTTTGGGCTTTAGCCCATCTCAATACAAAAACAGTCATGTGTTAGGGCCTTGGCCCATTACAGTAATAGTAAATAGTGTAGTAACAGTAAACAGTATGGAAATCCTACCTATCCAGCCTCTACACTCCATCTTCGTCGAACCCTACACTCCATGTGGGGGTATAATCAACCCACCCATCCCTACACACTAGAATTAGCACCGATTGCGAAACTAAACAGTAATATGCAGCAGAGCTGCCAGTATAATAGGCTTAGAGCCATCAGTGATTTGCAACAGAGCTGCCAGTACAGTACACTCCTTCCAATCATATATAAACCCATCCCCATGCAATGCATCATGCAACGTGTCATGTTATATCATAATATTATACATGTACTCAATACAGTTACAAATAGCATGCTAAAATATAAACATACATCACATAGGGGCAACATAGTCAATTTACCATGTAGGGGCATTTCAATCATTTTACCTCATAAGGGAAAAATAGTCATTTTACCACATAAGGGGTCTAGGTACACTTACCGACCCAATAGTAGGTTCACAGTCATCCTGGGTGACCTGTGCAACCTTAATAGTCATATAGTGAAAATGGGCCCGCGACCCATATTACGGGCACATGTGGGCCCACATGCCCGTGTGGCCCACAAAGCCCAGAGGTGGCCTTGGCCGTGTGGATTACACAGCCTAGCCCAATAATCTCTACACGTTCATGTGATTAACCCATGTGGGGCCCACACGGCCCATTTCAGCCTAACGTGGCCTAAAACAACCTAAGCCCATGAATTCGCTCAAGGTGGCCTTTATGAGCAACTGCCTACATTTGGGTGCTTGGGTTACCACATGAGTGAGCGCACGCTCGTATAGCATCAATAGTCATATTTTTCGACTTTTGCCGATTTACCATTATATCAGTGTGGTTACAAATAAACCACAGGCGCTCCAACCCTAGAGTCAAACACAATCTGCCAGCAATCCTTTTTAATAAGAAGATCAATAATCCTTTTATTATAACACTTATAAAAGAGATTCTAATCACTTGCCTTGGTTGATCGATGGAAGATCGGACACTTAAACCATTACAAGCGATAGACCACAAACCCCTTTAGAAATATCCTACAATACATTCGAGACTTAGTAACCTTAATCCATTTATTGATCAACCAAAATTCTGCGCCAATCGCATAACACTTACCAAATGCGCGAAACCAATTATAGGGAAAGGAAGAAATCAGCCTATCCAAAATGATCACCCAAAGCAATAAAGGCAAAGCTAGCCGCAATACACTCCTAATAAGTCGAAAGTGGAAGAAAGTGCTAGATACAATACTAACATGGAAGAGAGGGAAAGTAAGAGAACGCACCCGTACCCTCAGACGGATTGATCACAAATAATACCGAAATTGAAAGAATAGAAGGAGGAGAAGTGGAGTAATCAACCAAAAATAAAATGAAAGAAGAGAAGAGTTGGGAGAAAGGGAAGAGAGAAAGAGAATATTCGGCCAAACAACAAAACTGATTTGGGAGAGAAAAGGGGAGAGAGGGGAAGAGAATGTAATCAGTCAAAGAAAGATCATAATTAAAATTAGAAATCAAGAGAAACTTCCCAAACCCGAGAGTGTTGAAAGGGAAAGAGAGGGAGAGCCAAATCGAATAAGACAGAAGAGAGAAAAGTAATACTCGAAAGAACCTTAGACACTACTCGGCTTCCAAGTAGTCAGAAAAGAACCAAAAATGCTACCAGCCACTAAGATGGAAAGCAATGACAACCCAAAGATGAATTTTGAGTGGGAAGATTACCATTTCGGCACCAACTCTCTCCCCACTTCAAATCCCCAAATTTTCTCCTAAATTCCCTCCTCAAATCACTCCTCCAAACTCTCAACCATCCAATTTGAATTCCCCTCAACCATTTTAGTGTTTCGATCAAACCACAACTCCTCCATAGCATTTTTAGCAAAATAAAACACTCACTTGCGTCAAGCAGGACTTGAACCTTAGACCTCTTGGAACACTCCACACGCCCTTATCCTCTAGATTAGTATGCCTTTTTATGTCATGCTTTACCCACATTTATTTAAAAGCCTACTGCCTAGAGACAGGGTTTAACCACTTAAAACAAAATTTTTGTATAAGCCAAGGCTTGAACCCAAGACTTCTCAGACACTTCCCAGAGCACTTAACCACTGAAACAAACATCTGTTGGTGTTAATTTCTTTCACTACTAAACATTTATGAGTAGCTTCCTAACTATTCCCATACTCAAGACCTAATACTTTTAGGCCCAAAATTTGGGGCGTTACAATATGGCTATGTATTATTAAAAATTTGATGTTTAATAAAGGTTAAATTAGTAAATTATTAATAAGTTTAAGGTTAAAATAATAAAAACAAAAGAGTCATCTTCCTAAATCTATCTTCCATCAAAATTCAAAAGAAAAAACTCCATAAGAGCATGCTAGGTTCGACCATGGAAATTTTCCTTGTATGGTATGTGTTTTAATTTTGTTTTTAATTATTTTTATGTTTTCGGGATTGTTGTAGATTAACCTAAGTAGCCCAGGGACTAATTTGAAAAATTGTTAAAGGTTTAGGGTTTTTCCATGTATGTTCTTGCATGATGTTTGAAGTTTGATGAAGGATTATGTAACACCCCAAACATGGCCTAGACGTTATGGCCGATCTGGCAATGTCACATTGAAGTGTTTTTTGTAAAGTGTTGTATCGATGAAAACCCTTAATATATTTAAGCTCTTTGTGTGATCCTAATGGTGATTCTGGAATAAGTTTTTCATTTCAAAACTTGCGTAACTATCAAAAAGTATTTACTTTTTAAAAAAGGTTATTAATTTCAAATGTATTTTATAGCGGAAGCTTTTTAAAACAATTGCGTTGTAACAGTCCGATTTAGACCCTAGCCAGAATAGTAGTTTCGGGACCACAAATCTGAGTCAGAAAAAAATTTAAAAATTATTTTCTGTGTTTATGATATGTGAATTAGCGTGTGTGAAAATTTCATAAGAAAATTTAATTGTTTGTGTGCTCAACTCGATAAAAGGACCTAATCGCGTAAAATGTAAAAGTTGCCTGCTATTTGTTAAAAGTCCCTATTTGATTTTTCTTTGTTAATGAGAGGTCCTTATGTGGTTATTTAACCATGGAATGCATTAAATGACTTAAATGGGCATTATATAATGGTTTGTTAATGTTTTATTTTATGGGCAAAATTGGTAATTGGTAAATTAAATCATAATAATAAAACAAATGCATGAAAATGGATCATTTTATGTTCATCCTTGGCTGAAAGTACAAGAAAAGAAAAGAGAAAATTCTACTTAGGGTTCGGCACTTGTAACCTTTGTTAAGGTATGTGTTTTGATCAGTTTTTTTATAATTTCTACGTTTTTGTAATCGTTGCATCGTATACTATCAAGCCCATGTCTCAATTTCTGATTTTGTTGATGATTTTGAAATGTGCCATTAATGAAACTATGAGTTTTGTGAACTTAGTTGTTGATAAATGGAAGATATGTTTTGGGTTAACATGTTTTATCTTTGGATTTTTGATGAATTTGAGTAAAATGGGCTAAATTGTGAAATTTGTAATTTGAAGGACTAAAATGTGAGATAAATGAAATGTGTGGAATTGTATGAGTGCTATGAATATTCGGCCACGTACATGTCTAATGAAATTATGTGTATTTTGTGATTTTGTGAATTAGGGACTAAAATGTCAAAATGTGAAAACGTGAGGGCTAGTTTTCAAATTGCCCAAAATATGTGTTTATGGATTGTTTTGAATGAATTTGTAATTGAGTAAGTTAGATTTGAATTTGTATAGATCAAGAATTAAAGAAAACAAAATTAGATCGGGGAAAGTTGAAAGTCGTCGAGTAACTGATTCCATTCATCCGAATAGTACGAGGTAAGTCTATATACAAATAAATGTATTTGAAATGGTTTATTTATATTTATTTGCCATTGAACTATGATGAATGAATATATTAGTTGAGAAAAATGAGACATCTGAGAAAGTATCGACAGAGTTCTTACGTCCAAAAAGCCCCGTACGAACCTTAGGAATAGTTAGGATACATATGTCATGACATATGATTTTTTATATCTGTTTTCATGTAAGACCACGTCTGGGACATTGGCATCGACTTCTGTTTTATGTGTAAGACCATGTCTGGGACATCGGCATCATATCTGACTTCGTACAAGACCCTGTCTAGGACAGTGGCATCAATGTTTAATTACATGTAAGACCACGTCTGGGACGTTGGCATTGTATATGCTTTCCGATCTATCTGTGTATCCTTACATTTCTAAATGGTTCAAACAGGCATTCTGAGAAAACGAATGAATTTGTGAAATTGTATCTGATTCAGGTACATTTGAATTGTATGCTATATTTGTAAATGAAAGGTAAGTATATGTATAAATGATGATCAATGATCTAAGTATATGAATATGAGGTTGTGTTGGTATTTGGCTACAAAGTATATGTAAATTGATTATGCTTATATGTTTTGAATGATAAGTTTACTTGTATATGACTTACTAAGCTTTTGAAAGCTTACTTTGTGTGTGTGTGCATTAATTTATAGATATAGAAGCTGCTATGAGCTAGGGGATCATCGAGGATCGTCACCACACTATCGAATTTTGTTTTGGTACTTTTGAAAATGTATATATTGAAGTATGACATGTATAGGCTAGAAGTGTTTTGGTTATGTTTTGTAATGTATATATTATGCCATGTGATATGGCTAGCTTATGTTTGAACTTATGGTTGGAAATGTTATATGATATGTGAGGTATTATGAATTATATGGCATGTTTTGAATGACCAAAAGAAATGGTTAATGTTGATAAGTTTTGGTAAGTTTTGAGCATGAGATTGAATGATGTATTGAAACATATGTTTTGGTATGATTTTAGTTTAGGTTTTGGTATGACTTGGTTGATGAATTGAGATGGGAATTTATTGATAATATAAAGGCATGAATAATGTATGTTTTGGTATAGAGATTGGCTGAAATTGGTGTACAAATATGCTTGGTTTGGTGCATGTAGGTTTGACCCAATTGGGGTGGCAAGTTGGCTATTCAAATGGCCTATTTTTGTCCACATGGGCAGAGACATGGGCGTGTGTCTGAGCCGTGTGTGACATACAGCTATGCTGCACGGCCGTGTGTCCCCTAAGTACCCTACAATTGTAAGTCAGGCTCAAGCACGGCCAAGGCACAAGGGCTCGTGGCTAGCCGTGTGGCTCAAGTTAGGCTCGACCACGACCAAGGCACATGGGCGTGTCTTGTGGCTTTGTGAGAAAGTTAGTATGTATGCCCTGTTTTGACATGGCCTAGACACACCGGCATGTCTAATGCCGTGTAAGGCACATGGCCTATTCACAGGAGCGTGTGACCTATACTTCTTTGAAAATGTTTAAATTTTGGAAAAATTTTGTATGTGTTTGGTTTAGTCTCGACCCCTTTCTACTGCATGTTTTAGGTTTCGATGACCTATTCAAGGGACTCTATATTGATCTTTGATTTATGAAATTATGATGTTTATGAAATGAATGTTAAATGTTTTGATTTGTCTGGTAATACCCTTAACCCTAGTCCGGCGATGAATACGGGCTAGGGGTGTTACATGCGTACTTGCATTTACTTTTTAAAGCATTGTTTCTTTTGAAAACTAGAGTTTTCTTAATACTAACATTTATAAACCAAAAAAATTAAAAATCCCAAAACAAAATTACTTATAATCTAAATCAAATATGAAAATTTATGCGGTTGTGTGGCCACCTTTAAGTCCCTCGAAGCACTGACCTGACTACGTCTGGGGATTACCAATACAGATAAAAATAGAAGGGTGAGTTTATGAAAACTTAGTGTGTAACCCCTTATAAAAATAACCAAACAGAGGGCAAATACAATATGGGCCAAACCCATTCCAGTATTGGTTCATTTATAGTTAGGGCCTTAGACCATTACAGTATCAGTATCAATTTGGGCCTGAGCCCATCTTAGTGACAGCAATGGTACAAATATGCAATCAAGAAATTCTACCAACCAGTCTCTACACTCCATCTCCGTCGAATCCTACACTCCATGTGGGGATATAATCAATCCACTCATCCCTACACTCCAAGTAGTACCTGTTACGGCACTAAACAGTATTTGCAGCAGAGCTACCAGTACAGTACACTTCCTCCAATCATAATAAACCCATCCCCATGCAACATGTCATGTCATATCATAATATTACACATTTACTTAATGCAGTTAAAATATCATGCTAAAATATAGTCATACATCACATAGGGGCAAAATCGTCATTTTATCAAATAGGGGTCGATACAAACTTACCGAGCCATCAGAAGGTCCACAGTCGTCTCGGGCAGCCCGTGCAACCTTAAGAGTCAAAAAGTGAAAATGGGCCCATGACCCATATTGTGAGCCCATGTAGGCCCACACGCCCGTGTGGTCCACATAGCACAGAAATGGCCTTGGCCGTGTGGATTACACAGCCTGGCCCAAATATTTCCATACGTTTGTGTGCTTCACCCATGTGGGGCCCACATGCCCGTGGTGCCCATATTGCCAAGTTCGGCCCAAAATGGCCCAATACGGCCTCAGCACATGAGATCGCTCATGGCCTACCTACATGGCCGCGAGCACGCTCGTATGGCGTCGACGTTTACTTATATTGGCTTTTGCCATTTTCTATAGTCAGAGTTGTGTTTGTACACACTTTGTTGCGAAAGTGCGCAAATAGCCCACGAGCACTCCAATCCTATATTCAATCACACATACGGTTAATCGTCTACCCTAGCCAAACACTTATCCAAAAGATTAATTATCACTTGCCTTGATCGATCAATTGAGGCTTGCACACTTAACCCGTTTGCAAGAGACTGATTACTAGGCCTTAGAGACTACTTGCATTCCAACCGATCCTTATTAACTATTATTGTTAACACAAATAGTTTGAACTAATGCATACAAACTTACCGAAAGCGTAAAACCAAGAATAAGAGACAGAAGCAATCGACCTACACCCCACATGAAAGCCAAAAACACACGATACGACAAAGGCAAAAGATGGAACAATCGCACCCCTAGCAGTAATTGGTAGCAAAAGGAAGATGTTAGATGGAAAACTATTACGGCAAAGAGAGAAAAAGAGAGAGAAAGAGAGAGAGAGAGAGAGAAAGAACAATCGTGTGCACCCGAACCCAATTGGTCAAAGAATAATTGCCAAAAACAGAAAGAATAAAAGAGGGAGAGATGGAGTATTCTTCCAAAACAACAAGATGAAGAGATAGGGAATTGTTAAAACCAAAAGAATTGAGAGAGGGGGAGAAAGGTCATTCAGCCAAAGAGAAAAACCCAATTGAAAGAGGGAGAGAAGAAAAGAGAATCGGAAGGCAAGGGGATTGTAGGGAAGAGCAAAATTAAAAAACAACACAAACCGAAAGATACCCGAAGTCCCTAGCAAAACTCGGTCTTCAAGAAGACAAAAATGAAGAAAAAACCAGAAGCAAATTCGGCACAATGAGCAAAAGGTGAGCTATGCCTGATTTTTTTGACAAGCAGAGACTCCCATTTTGGCATAACCGCTAAACACTCCCCTCACATGACCCCTCAAAACTCTCCAACCACTCCACTATCCACACCCCAACATTTTCTCCTCAAATCCCTCCAAATAATCCCCTCAACCACCAAGTTCAAACTCCTCTCAACTCTGCAGTATTTTGGTCAACCTCTACATAGGCAGGAAAATGAAACACTCCATTGCACATAGCAGGACTCGAACTTTAGACCTCAGGTACCAGTTACACACCACTCATCTCCTAGACCAGTAGGCCCTTTCTATCATGTTATACTCCTATTTATTTAAGAACCTACTGACTAGAGGCAGGGTTTATTCATATTAAAAACAAAACTTTTGCACAATTTAAAGCTTGAACCTAAGACTTCTCAGACTCTCCCCAGGACATTTAACCACTAAAGCAGACACGCACTTGTGTAGAACAAACATACAAAAATAAAGATAAAGAATTTTTTTGAGGCATTACAACTCCACCCCCTAAAAAAAATTTGGCCTCAAAATTTTACTTAATGAGAACAGATGAGGGTATTGTTGTCCCATCGCCTCCTCAGGTTCTCACGTGGCCTCCTCAGAGCTGTGATTACTTCAAAGAGCCTTAACCAGTGGGATCGACTTCCTCCTTAAAACCTTTACATCACGATCTAATATCTGAATTGTCTTCTCCTCAAAACTCAGATCTGGCCTAACCTCGATCTCCTCAACAAAAACAACATGCTTGGGATTAGAGCGGTAGTGCCTCAACATCGACACATGAAAAACATAGTGAATCCACTCCAATTCTGGAGGTAGCTCTAACTGGTAGGCAACTGGCCCCACTTGACTTAGTATGCAGTAAGGCCCAGTAAACCTAGGGCTCAACTTGCCCTTACATCCAAACCTCATTACCTTCTTCCATGGCGAGACCTTGAGAAAAATGAAGTCCCCTACAGAATACTCAATCTCTCCACGCTTCAGATCCATATATGATTTTTGTCTGTCTGATGCCGTTTTCAGTCGGTCCCTAATCAATCTAACTTTATCCTCGGTATCAGAAACTAATTAAGGGCCCAGAACATGCCGCTCGCCCAACTCAGTCCAACACAAAGGGGTGCGACACCTATGACCATATAATGCCTTGTAAGGTGCCATTTGTATGCTAGACTGGTAGCTATTGTTATAAGCAAACTTTGTTTGTGGCAAGTAATCCTCCCAATTGCCTTAGAAATCAATAACGCAACTCCTTAACATGTCCTCCAGTATTTGAATTACCCTCTCTGACTGACCGTCTGTCTGAGGATGGAACGCAATACTGAAGTCCAATCTCGTACCTAGAGCTTTATGGAACTTCTTCCAAAACTGAGACATGAAGCGAGGATCCCTATCATATATTATTGAAATCGGTACCCCATGCAGTCTCACTATCTCAGACACATATAGTTTAGCCAGCTTTTGCAAAGAATAATCAGTACGAACTGGTATAAAATGGGCAAATTTGGTCAATCGATCCACGATGACCCATACTGAATCCTTCCTAGTAGGCGTTAGGGGCAGCCCACTAACGAAGTCCATAGTCACTCTCTCCCACTTCCAAAGTGGAATTTTAACTGGCTGAAGCAACCCTGAAAGCAACTGATGTTCATCCTTAACCTACTGACATGTCAAACATTTACCCACGAAGTCGATAACTTCACTCTTAAGACCCGGCCACCAATATAACTCACAAAGGTCTCGGTACATCTTATTTCTACTGGGGTGCATAGCATAAGGGCTACTATGTGTCTATCATAGTATAGATTACCTCAAATCAGTATCCTTTGATACACAGATTCTCCCACGGAAATAGAGCACCCCTTTGCTATTCAGTCTAAAATCCACAGTATCACCGCTCTCAACCTATCGAAAACGAAGACCCAGTGACTTATCCTCCAACTATTTACCTTAATCTACTCTATCCACTTCAGTTTAACTTTAACCTTGGCCAATAGGCTACCATCATCAAACAAATTGAGGCGAGCAAACATCACCCTCAGAACAGTCATAGCTCTACGACACAGTGCATCCACCACCACATTGGCCTTCCCAGGATGGTATTCGGTCATATAGTCTTAGTATTTAAGTAGCTCAATCCACCTACGCTACCTAAGGTTTAGCTCTTTCTGGTGAGGAGATATTTGATGCTCTTGTGATCCGTGTAAATGATACACTTCTCACCGCACAGATAATGCATCCAAATTTTTAGTGCGAAAACCACTGCAGCCTACTCCAAATTATGCGTCGGATAATTCTTCTCATGAGTCTTAAGCTGATAAGACGTATATGCTACGACCTTGCCATCTTGCATCAACACGCATCCCAAACCAACATGTGATGCATCGCTATAGACAGTGAACTCTTTCCCAGACTCTGGCTGTATCAAGGCAGTGGCCTTAGTCAGTACCTTCTTGAGCTTCTCGAAGCTCTCCTACTGCGCATCAGTCCAGTTAAATGGTACCCCCTTACGTAACAGCTTAGTCAACTGCAATCAGTGAAAACCCCTGTACAAAATGTCTATAATACCCTGCTAGTCCCAGAAAACTACTGATTTCAGATACAGTCTTATGTGGCTTCCAATCCAAAACGGCGTCAATCTTTCGAGGACCAACCCTAATCCCTTCAGCAGATACCACATGGCCCAAAAATGTCACCTCTCGTAACCAGAACTCATATTTACTGAACTTGGCATACAGTTGTTTCTCCCTCAGAATATGCAAAACCACTCAGAGATGTTCATCGTGTTCATCTTCAGTCCTCGAATACACTAGGATGTCATCAATAAAACCCACTACGAACTGATCCAGATAGGGCTAGAACACTCGGTTCATCAGGTCTATAAAAGCCACTGGTGCATTCATCAGTCCAAACGGCATTACTAGGAACTTGTAATGACCATAACGGGTCCTAAACGTTGTCTTGTATACATCAGTCTCTTTAACCCTCAGTTGATGATACCCCGATCGGAGATCAATCTTGGAGAAAAATGAAGCTCCTCGAAATTGGTCGAATAGATTATCTATCCTCGGTAGGGGGTACTTATTCTTAATGGTCAATTTATTCAATTACCGATAATCAATGCACATACGTATAGATCCATCCTTCTTTTTCACAAACAAAACTGGTGCTCCCCACGGAGACACACTGGGTGGACGAGCCCATGATCTAACAACTCTTGAATCTAAGCTTTAAGCTCTACAAGCTCCTTCGGTGCCATTCTATAAGGGGCGATGGACACTAGAGCTGTACCAGGCAAGAGCTCAATCCCAAACTCAACTTCACAATTTGGAGGTAACCCGAGTAGCTTATCAGCAAAGACGTCTGGAAAATCTTTAACTGTTCTGGTATCTTTAACAGAAGAAAACCCAGAATCCAGAACACTGATGTAGACCAAAAATGCCTCACATCCCTTACGAACTAATTTTTCCACCCTCAGTGCAGAGGTCACATTTAACAAGTAGTTCTGACACTCCCCAATTACAACTACCTCGTCATCCTCTACAGTTCTCAATACCATCTGTTTGGTAGTGCAATCCGGGCTCACCCGATGTTTAACTAGCCAGTCTATTCCCAGTATTAAATCAAATTCTCCAAAAGGAAGTTCCATCAAATCCGCCAAAAAGATAGCCCCTTGAACCTCCAAAGGTACATCTTTGACCAGTTTATTTATCCTCACTAGCTGCCCTAAAGGACTCAGTACAGTAACCTCACTCGTAGTGCTCTCAACAAAGATACCCAAAGTCTCAGACATAGTACAAGCTATATAGAAATGAGTAGATCCTATATCTATCAGTGTAGTATAAGGTACATTATAGATAAAGAACGTGCCCGTGATAACATTCGGAGCATCTCCATCCTCTCGGTGACGTGCAGCATAAAATAGAGCTGGCTGCCTCACCTCAGTATGCCCAACACCTCTGCCTGGTGCTCTCTGACCACGACCCAAACCATTACCACCTCTGGCCTGACCTCAGCCTCTCAGTGGCTGTTGAACACCCCTTGGCGGCTGTGTAGTACCCAAACCTATAGCTTGCACCTGATCGGGCCTCCATGGACACTCTCTGATATGGTGCTCTAATGATCTGCATCTCAAACATGCCCCAGTCCTATTCCAGCACTCGTCCTATTAGCGTCTTCCACAATCAGCAGAAGACTGCAGTCTAGCTGCAGCAATAGGGGCCCTGACTCTGACTGGCCTATCAACTCTGGCCTTTTTCTTAGGCCTCAGAAAGGAACTTGAGGGCTCTGAATCCCTCTTGTTCCTACCCCTCTCCTTCTCATGGTTCTGGTGCTCAGCGCGCTTCACTTCTTCGGGGATCTTCACCCTATCAACTAATGCAACAAAATCTCGCTCCCTCTGTGGAGCTATCAGAACATGTAAACTATCCCTGAGAAAATCCTCGAAGTGAATGCATCATTCGTATTTAGTTGCCACCATCCCTCGCGCATAGCGGCTTAATCACAGAAATTCAACCTCATATTCGACCACTGATTTATCCCCCTATGTCAGATTCAGAAACTCTCTCCTCCGGGCATCCACATAACTAGCACCCACATACTTTCGCTGAAAAGTAGTCTTAAAAAATTCCCAGGACAGTTGATCAGGCTGAGTGCCCTCTTTAACCGTAAGCCACCACTGGTAAGCCTCATCTCTCAGTAGTGACACTGCACCCTTTAGTTTCTACTCGGAGGTGTAATCGAGATTGTCCATGATCCTCTCTGTAGCCTCAATCCAAAAATCAGCCACATTAGGGGCAACTCAAGCAATACCACTAAAAATCTCAACTCTATTAGACCGGACTTGTTTCGTAATCGACCCACAGCCTAGAGCACCAGTATTGGGCCCAGCGACCCTCTCCAGACTCTTTAACATAGCTTGGAACAGCGCGTCATCCCCAGCTGCATGATCATGAGACCCAGTCTCAGTCACTAGTGAAGCAGGTATCTCTCTAGTTTCTACGTTAGGTATGTGGCCAAATGACGAAAACCCAGCTCGAGAACCTCCATGGCCTCTGCCGCGGCCTCTTGTACCCCTTCCGAGAGTACCTCTGGTGCTCATTATCGAATTGCATTTTATCTGTATTAACAATTTTATGCATCAGTTTACAGTTCCAGTGTTTATTAACAGATATTTTATGGAAAATAGTATCAGTATTTTAAAGTTTATTTTCGCAGATCGCATTCTTACTACAGTTTTTATTTTACCCTAATTAGAGTATTTTAGTATAGTCTACTACCTATAGTAGTCTCAGCATTTCAGTTTAAACAAACAAGAGTTTCAGAAGACTTAAAGAATCGGTGCCAGAGACTCGGTGTACCACACATTTGATAATTTGATAAAACATTTCAAAATACTTCAAATTATTTGAAATAGTTCTTTCTAAAATTTCAAGTTTTAAAAGGAACCCAAATCCACAGCCGTGTTTTGTAACTTAGCTTTAATACCATTAAATGTAACACCCCAAACATGGCCTAAGCATTATGGCCGAATTTGGCGATGTCACATTGAAGTGTTTTTAGTAAAGTGTTCTATTGATGAAAACCCTTAATATATTTAAGCTCTTTGTGTAATCCTAATGGTGATTCTGGAATGTGTTGTTCATTTCAAAACCTGTGTCACTGTCAAAAAGTATTTACTTTTTTAAAAAAAGTTATTAATTTCAAATGTCATTTTATATCG
The DNA here is from genome assembly GCA_025698475.1 of Gossypium anomalum. NCBI lineage: Eukaryota > Viridiplantae > Streptophyta > Magnoliopsida > Malvales > Malvaceae > Gossypium > Gossypium anomalum. Next base: position 48,006,715 of record CM046964.1, read on the forward strand.
GAAGCTTTTTAAAATAGTTGCGTACTTGCGTTTACTTTGTAAAGCATTGTTTTTTTTGAAAACTCGATTTATCCTAATACTAACAGTTATAAATCAAAACAATTAAAAATCCCAAACAAAATTACTTATAATCTAAATCAAATATGAAAATTTATGCGGTTATGTGGCCACCTTTGAGTCCCTCGCAGCACCAATCCAACTATGTCTGGGTATTACCTGTATAGATAAAAACAGAGGGGTGAGTTTACGAAAACTGTAACGCCCCGAATTTGGGCCTATAAGGAATGGGCCTTTAGCGTGGGAACACATAAAAGTTTATGTGTGTGAGAAATAGCACAAATTGCATGTTGGCTTTAGTGGCTAAGTATTTGGGCATATTTGGGAGGGTTGGAGAAGTCCTGGGTTCAAACCTGGGCTTTAGCTAAATTTTTTATTTAAGTGAATAAAACCCTTGGTACTTGGAAGTAAGCCTTTTAAATAATTAAGATTAAAATATGACACAAGATGAGTTTGTAGTCCAGTGGTTGTAGCGTCATTAAGGTCGCAAGGGAGCTTGAGTTCGAGTCACTCTATGCACAAAAGAGTATTTATTTTTCTCCTTTGCTGTGTAAGTGGTGGAGTTTGAATAAAACACTACAAGGGTGGTTAGAATTTGAAATGGTCAAGGAATAGATTATAGAGAAAATCAAGGAGAAGATTGGGGAGGAAATCATGGAGGGATTTTAGGAGGAAAAAGGGGAGTTGGAAGTGAGGTAAGACTGTGCCAAATTTGCTTGGGAAGTACTTAGAAATTCGGCTGGGGAGGGTACCTTTCATTTTTTAACTTTTGGTGATCATTGTTTTTTTCTTTTGGTTTTTTTTTTCCTCTGCAATATCTTAGCCGTATACTTTCCTTGAGTGGTCGAATACATTTTGACCTATTTTCATAACTCCTCCATCTATTCTTTTGAGTATTATGATTAATTCTATTATGCTTTTTTTTTATTTTCACTTCGGCATTCGTTCACCCATACTTCCCTTTTCAGTTAGCCCTCTTGTTGTATTCTCTTTTCTTTTGAGTTCTTGCCAGATACCTTTTTCTTCTTCTTTTTTGTTATTTCCTTCAATTTTTGTCAAACCCCTCTCTTACTTTCGGCTTCTGCAATTGATTCTGAACAATCGGCTCAACAACTACCATCTTGTCTCCCTACACTTCTCTACCTTCACCTCTAATTACTTCATTGGCTGAATACTCATAGATTAAACTGATTCTCAACTCGTGTACACTACTCCTTTTATGAGTATTTCATTCTGCGGTCTAGTTGTGGCCAAGGGTGATTTGTGCATTGCTTGTGAACTAAAGAGGTGATCGCTTCTATTGTTGGTACAAGGTTACTTTGAGCACAGTTCACTTTCATAATCAGGTGTGTAACCGTATGCTATGTTTGATGATCGGCTGAAAGGCCTAAAGCGTGTGTTTTTGTAAGCGGTATTCAATAATCGTTTGAAAGCCAAAAGTATGTGTTGTTTACACTGCTATGACTATAGATTGGCAAAATGTCGAAAAGTTATAAATATGTCATATGATGCCACATGGGCGTGCGATCGAACGTGTAGTGAACCGAGCACACAGACATGGGCGTTAGACTGTAGAGGCCACCACGAGCGCCCTCGTGGTCTTGGGCTATTTTGGGCCTCATTGGGCCGAACTGGGTCGTGTGGGCCCAGTTGTGGGCCCACAGAGATAAAATGTATGTGATGTGGTAAGTGTTGTTAGGACTGTGACGTTTGCATAGCTGTGGCTGCTTTTGGGCTAAATGGGCCACACGAGTGTGTGGGCCCACTTGGGTCGAGTATGGGCCTTAGGCCCATTTACACTGTTATGTCTGTTTAGGTTACTTAAGCCACTCGAGGCGACGGTGGACCATCTATTAGGTACCAAAATATCCTTGTAGTGTAAAATTACTGAAATACCCCTGAAGGGTAAAATGCCTGTTTTGCCCTTGTGGGTAAATGATCGACTTAGACTATGAATTTGACTGATTTGACTGTGATTATATGACTGTGTTTTAACTGACTTGACTGTGGTTGTAAAACTGATATGTTTTTAATATATTTTTAAATGACTGTTAATTAGTATGGTCATTTTGCAAACACTGGTGAAGATTGAGCATGACATACACGACATATTGCACGGGGTTGGGACATTGATACAGAGGAAGTTCTGATAGGATCACATGGGTCGTACGAGATGACTGTGGATCTAGCATTGATCTGTTAAGGTCGCAGGGGTCACACGAAACGACTGTGGAGCAATAGACAGCTTAGTGCCACTTAATCTGATTATGGCTTTGTGCCAACCTAAATATGGATCTGTGCTATATTGAATATGGCTTTGTGCAAATCGTATTTACCAGTGGCTATGTACCTATCATATTTATTGATGACTCTGTGTCGATCATATTTACCCATGGCTGTGTGCCGATTATATTACCGTTGCTGATGGCTATGTGCTAAACTTATTACAGTTACCGATGGCTTTGCGCCAATTATAATACCGCTACTAAAGGCTTAAAGCCGTATATATTCTAGCAGCTTTGTTGCAATTTCGGATAGTGCTGCAACCGGTGCTAACATTGTAAGTGTAGGGATGGCGTGGGTGAGTTATTCCCCACAGGTAGTGCAGGGTTAGACGGAGGCAAGTGTAGGGTTGGATGGGATAACATGCACCCATGCATTCACACACTCTTTTTTGTTACTGAGATGGGCTAGGCCCAACTGATTCTGTTATGGGCTGTGACCCAAATGATATTGTAATGGGCTTTGGCCCACGTATGCTCTGAAGCGGGATCTTTATTCTTATTAAAGGGCTTTTGGTCCGCATCGCTTTCATTTACGCTTGTGATATCGATTGTTATTACTTTAGTAAGGGGATTTCACACTGAGTTTTCATAAACTCACCCCGTTTTTAACTGTATAGGTAATTCCCAACCTTAGGCAATTTGGAGCCGCGAGGGGCTCGAAGGTGGCCATACGACCGCAGCTTTTTAATGCTTAACTCTATTTATATTTAGAATTTCACTTTGGGTTTTGATTTCTATAATAAAGCCTCTTAAACTTAAGTTATTTTGTTTGGGCTTTATTTATTTGATACTTAACTGATAGTGATAGAATGCTGGTTTTCGTAAAGATTAACTGTTTTTAAAATACTGCGTTTTCACAACATTTTTCGATATTGCTTCCGTAATAATCAATGTTTTTAAAGTAAAGATGTTTTAAATGGATAATAAATGGTTAAGATGATTGGAGTTTTTAACAAAGAGATTTCAACTCAGAAATGATTTTCTACCAGCAAGTCTAATTTTCAACAGACACTTCAAAAGACACGCCAGATTCAGCCATAACGTCTAGGTCGGGTTTGGGGTGTTACATTTAGTAGTATCAGAGCTAGGTTGTAAAACTCGACTGTGGAATGGGTTTTCAAAATTTGAATTTCAAAAAGTTATTTCCACATATGTGATATGTTTGAGGTATTTCTTTTGAAAAGTGTGGCACACCGAGTCTCCAACGCCAAATTTGTAGGTTTTTAAAACTGATGTTTGTTTTCATTGAAAAGCAGTGGATAGAAATACTGTGATTTCTTAGATATTAGACTATATTGTTACACTTAAAGTTAGAGTTTTTATTTATTCTGTGTGTGTTCTAGAAATGGTATACATGTGATATCTATTCACTCCGATGGATGGATGGTTTGGTGCGTGCTTGTATTATAAGGATTAGAGTGCGCAGTGAGAGCTTAATGTGGTAGGCTAGGATGTGCGACTGTTCTGATAGTTGGAAATTTTGGGGATGAAATTTCTTTAAGAGGATAGAGTTGTAACGCCCCGAATTTGGGCCTAAAAAGAATGGGCCTTGAGCGTGGGAACACATAAAAGTTTATGTGTGCGAGAAATATCACAAATTGCATATTGGCTTGAGTGGCTAAGTATTTGGGCATATTTGGGAGTGCTGGAGAAGTCCTGGGTTCAAACCTGGGCTTTATCTAAAGTTTTGATTTAAGTGAATAAAACCCTTGGTACTTAGAAGTAAGCCTTTTAAATAATTAAGATTAAAATGTGACACAAGATGAGCTTGTAGTCCAGTGGTTGTGGCATCATTAAGGTGTCAAGGGAGCTTGAGTTCGAGTCACTCTATGCACAAAGGAGTATTTATTTTACTCCTTTACTGTGTGAGTGGAGGAGTTTGAATAGAACACTACAAGGATGGTTGGAATTTGAACTGGTCAAGGAATGGATTACGGAGAAAATCAAGGAGAAGATTGGGGAGGAAATCATGGAGGGATATTAGGAGGAAAAAGGGGAGTTTGAAGTGAGGTAGGACTATGCCAAATTTGCTTGGGAAGTACTTAGAAATTCGGCTTGAGAGGGTGCCTTTCATTTTCGACTTTTGGTGATCATTATTTTTTTCTTTTGGTTTTTTTTCTCTACAACATCTTAGTCGTATACTTTCCTTGAGTGGCCGAATACATTTTGACCTATTTTCTTAACTCCTTCATCTATTCTTTTGAGTACTACGATTAATTCCATGTAACGCCCCAAAAATCCTGAGCCCCAAAAATTTTGAACCCCAAAAATCTCAAAATCGTGAATTTTTCTTTTTGTGCTTAGCAATTCCGGTTAAGTGTTAATTACGCAAAGGTAGGTCTTGGACAAGGTTTGAGTTCGAATTAGGAGGTAGAAGAAATTATAATTTAATTATTAAAAGAATCAAGGTTGGCAAGTAGTTGGGGTTTTAAATAAAGATAGGGGAAAATAACATCAAAAAGCCTTGTGGAGGAATGGCTAAGTGAAGCCACTTAGAGTGTAGGGAGGTGGCATTAATAGCTATCAAGGAGGTCCAAGGTTCGAATCCTAGATTAGTGTTTTTAGAAGTTTAATTTTTGCCTTCTAGAAGGTTAGAAGTGGCGTGAAGATGGACTCTAAGGGGAGTGTTTAGGAGAAAAAATTAAGGAAAGGATCAAGGGGTTATCAGGATGATAAACGAGGAGATGGGAAGGGGGAAGTGATGGAGACAAATGGGGAACTGAGGGCCAGGTAATTCGGCTATAAGGGCTATAAGTAAGTGCCCAATGCAGGGTTGCCAGGCTAGTGCCGAATTTCCTTCACCCTATTACCGGAAACCCTTTTCCCTAAAAGCCCAAAACCCTTTTTTTTTCTTTTTTTATCTGTCGATTTCTCTAAAAGCAAAAAAAACCTTATTCTCTCTTTCTTTTTCTTGTGCCGATTTCTTTGTTTCACTTTTTGGTTTAGCCGATTCTTCTTCCTCTCTCCCTTGGTACCGAATAAGCAATTGTGCCATTCAGATCTCTAGAGTTGAATACTCTTTGACCGAATCTAGTGTAAGTGTTACTCTTCCAATCGGTTTTCTTTGCTAAGTATCAAATATTGTCCGTTACTCTTTCTAATCATTAGTATCGGATCTCAGATCTTAACTCTCTATCAAAACTGCTCTTTAGGTGTTTGCGATCTTGGTAAGTATTCCTCTCCCATTGGCTAAGGTGGCCGATTATTCATAGATAAGGTAATGGGACTTGTGTTGGATACAAGTCACCTATTATTCTATTTTAATAGTTAAGATTGGTGCAGATCTGGGAGTTGAACGTGGTTAGGGATTTCAGAAGAGGTTGTTATACTTATCGCACAAGGTTTGGGGCTAAGGAGATTGCATCACGCTTGCTTACCAGGTGTGTACTTCTACCCTACGATAACTTGATATAAAGCTGAAGGTATGTACATACACAGCACACCCACTAGGAATCGGCAAAAGCCGAAATGCCAAAATGCTGAAATGCCAAAATGCCGAAATACCAAAATGTCGAAATGCCAAAACACTAAAAATTTGGCTACGGTAGTCTTGTGAGTGCGCGAACACTCGTAAGGGAGAGATCGATAGGTTACTTGAGACCCACAGGTGATTCTGTAGACTTGGGTTGTGATTTGGCCATACGGGCCGGAATAGGCTAAATGGGCCGATGGGCTACTGGGCCCATAGTAGGCAAAAACTAAATATTGATACTATGTGATAGGAATTTGTATGTGAGCATGAATATGAATATGACTAGGCCTAACGGGCCATATAAATGTGATTTGGGCCTAATGGGCCATATACAGGTGATTTGGGCCTAATGGGCCATGTAAATATGATTGGGCTTGATGGGCCAGATACAGGTATGTGAATTTGTTTGGGCTTCGTAAGGGGTTTTGGCCTAGTATATGATAACTACATAAGACTTAATTAATATTTTGCGACCTGGACAGGTCAAAAGGTTAAGGTGTGGCAACGAGTATATGCATGTCTAGGATTGGATCTAGGGAGAGCTTGGTACTTAAGCGGTGTTAATGACCCACCTTCTCTTCTCTAGAATCCTACCTGGTGTATAGTATTCGTTTACCTTAGCTCGCGAAACTTGTTAACGGGCCAAGGTAAGTGGGAACCATAATTAAGAGAAAATTATCGAAATGCCCCTAAGGGCAAAAATGACCAAAATACCCCTAGGTGTTGAATGTATGTTTTATGGATGTGACGTGCATACATATGATGTTCTACTTAGGTTGCATATAGGGTGGGAACTATGGAACGGAGGAAGCATATGAGGATCGCATGGTTGCCTGATAATCGTGGATCCACCGACGGCTTTTAAAGCCCAATATGTAAATGAGGGTAGTACCGCAACCGGGCTACCATTGGTGTGTGGGCTGGGTGGGTCGATATTTATATTCGCACATGGTGTGACGGGGGACAGAGCTGGTGTGAAGCGGATGCATAATTTGGATGGGATTGCACTACATTGCATTGCATGTATGATATTGTTGTGATATTATTGCGATGTGGGCTTCGGCCCAACAGAGGCTAATTTGGGCTAAGGCCCAAAGACCATCGTTATTGAATTGGGCTCTGGCTCAAAATGACTAATGATTGCTTTATGCTCATTGAGGGTTGTACACACTGAGTTTTCGAAACTCACCCCCTCCTTCTAAACTTTTCAGGTGATCCTTAGTAGGCGGTTCGACGGATGGAGGGACTCGGAGGTGGCCAACTGGCATAAAATATTTAGACTTAGTCTTTATGTAATTTTTAATATATTGACTTTAAATTATCTCTATTTGATTTGGGTTGTAACAAGGTTTTTCTTCTGGCTAATTGTGACAGTCCTAATTTGGCCCTAGTCGGAAAGTGGTTTCGGGATCACAAAATCAATTCACAAAAATAATTAGATGTTATATTCTGTGTTTATTTCATGTGAAAGTGCATGTGTGAAAATTTCATGCTTTGATTTTTGCCATTTGTGAGTGAAATTATGAAATAGGACTTATGTGAAAATTTTTGAAAATGCTATAGGCTAATTTGTAGTGGCCAAATAACTTATAGTATGAAATAGGTGGATTTGCATGTCAAATTTCCCACCTTAAAGCATAGTGGCCGGCCATGATGAGCATGATAAGCATTTGTGCAATTTTTTTATTTAAAATTATGGCATAAGTATGGCACAAATACTATATATTATTTGGTGTCATAAAATGTTTAGTAATAAAATAACAAAAGGAAGAAAAGGACAAGGTTTTTGTTCATCCTTGTTCTTCATAGCCGAAAATAGGAGAGCAAGAGAGGGGAAGCTCTTGAAAAAAAATTCGGTCACTTGGGGAAGAAACATCCAAGGTAAATTCATGGTAGTTTGCTTCTATTTTGATGTTTATGAGTTCCTTTCTTGAATCTACCTTAACCCATGAAGTATATTTTGGTTTTTGGTTGTGTTGTGAGCATTTGTTCTTGATTGAAATGAAGGAAATGGTTGTTGTTTCATGTTCTTTTGATGAATAATGTTAGATAGGTGAAGTTGAGCTAAATAAATTAAGCATATATGTGCATTAGATGCTAAGTAGGAAATCGGCTAATATGTTGGGTGTACTATGGCCGATTGTGGACTTGGATAAAATTTAGTAATGTATGTGCTTTAAATGTGTTATGAACTATTATAAGTTAAATTAAGCTGAAGCTTGGTAAAATTGAATAATTGTGGCTTAATTTCTTAATGGCAATTGGCCATTATGGTGAAATGCAAATGTTAACATTTAGTTGCTAGTGTTTATATGTGTGTTAGCTGAAATTGAACTTGAATAATGATTTGAGCACAATGTGTTGTATTGATATTATGCTTAAGTGAAATTATAGATATATATGATGAAATTGATTGGTGATATACATGTTTAAATAATATGTATGCAAAGAATGTGTGAAAGAGTGAATTGGTAATAATCTGTTTAGGACAGCAGCAGTAAAGTGATTTTGGAAAATCACCATAAATTGTGGGAGTTGAGTTAGAAGCTGAATAAGTTATGTAATTAAATCTTAATGAGTCTAGTTTCTTACAAAAGAAACCGTGTAAGCAAAAGAATGGTAGATAATGAGATATTTGAAGTGATGTGGGACAGGGTCAAAATGACTTATAGATCCTCTGTTATGTTTTTATAAAATCATTATAAATTGTAAAAAAATGTTTATAAGATTAATTTTATATGCTTAGACTCCTTAATGAGTATAGTTTCAAATTAAATAAACGAGAACATATTTTTAATTCTGTACAATGAGAAATTTGATTCGTAGTGAAGAGTGGTCAGATTAGTCAAACAGTGAAACAAGGGAAAATTTATGAAAAATCTGGTATTGATTGGCAAAGAAAAAAAATTCTGAAAATTTTATTAATAAAATATATATGAGTCTATTTTCAGGGAAAATTAACGGCACTTTATTTAGAGTTTTGTAGCTCTAGTTATAAATGATTTGGTGACTGTTGCTCAGGAAGACAGCTTGCAGTGAAATTATGATTATGTGGTAAACATTGACAAAATTTGTTAATGAGTTGCTTATTGATTTCTTATAAGCTTACTATGATCAGTAAGTGTGAAATTCGAATATATATATTATATTTTGAAAGTGATGCTTGAATAGTCGAATAATGACTAGTTTAAAATCTTTGAATTTATGCTCAAGAGCATAGAGGGGCAAATTCGGATAAGGGAAAAGACAGAGTAATCGAATAGCCGTTGTAATCATTCGGCAACATTCGAGGTAAGTTCTTAAGTGTTTAAGCTTGATTTTTTTTTATATGCCTAAAAGTTAAATTAATATGGCAAAGAGAATGTAATAATTTAAGGCTATAAGCCGATTATGGCTATTATGCTTAAGTTGAATTGGATTTGGAAATTTTATGCACTAAATGAGTGTTACAATGAATAAACTATGCCGTATATGTGTTGGTAGAGATATCATGATTTGTGATTATTAAATATCTAAAGGAAACCATGATGTGTATAAAATTATTATTATTAGTCCTTTGTGGTAGCCGAATATGGCTTGGCACTAAAGTGATTAAATGTGAACTTCGATGAGGTAAACTATTAAAAGTGTGGTGCTATAAGACTACGGGCTAATACGATATGTGGATTCGTTCCGTAAAGTAAATTATTCAATTATGAACAACCTAATTAAGTACATGTGAATTAAATGAATTTGATGATTGATGTGAATCGAACATATAAGAAATGGTTTCATGTTTATGTTCAACTATGAGACCTTGTGTTAAATCGACAATCGATTTCATTCAATACATTAAGTTGGTCAGGTATGTGATATGTACTTATGCATGTTTAATCGATTGAAATTGAATCATGAATGTGAATTGAGAAGCATAGGTAAAAATGCCTATGTCATATATGTGAGTAAGGGTAAAACCATCGTAAATTATCGATAAGGATGGGCTATGTGCGGAACCATCTTATAATTGGTAATGTGAAAGGTTGTGTACGAATCAGTGAACAATATGTATATATTAGATGAATTGTGACCTTTTGGTTCTACTTGAATCAAGTTGTGCGTTAAATAATTTATGTATATGACTTACAGTCAAATGGTCACTATGGGTTAAGTTTGAATGGTAAAATGGATATGTGATATTTATGTATGACGTTTGAACAGAAATGTAAATGATGGTGTTCATATGGAGTTTATATCTGAATGCAGCAAATGACTACTAATGTGATATGTTGAATGAGATGTGTTAATATATGATTTAATATGCATGATATTTGATGAATATCCGAGTTAAATCCGTGAGGCTTCGTCTTTGGTCTTATATCCGAGTTAAATCCATGAGCTTCGTCTTTGGTCTTATATCCAAGGTTACATCCCATGAGCTTCGTCTTTGGTCTTATATCCGGGTTAAATCCCGCAGGCTTAGTGCTGGTATTATATTCGGGCCTTTGAGCCTAGCAGGCTATTATGCCGGTGAGACATTATTCGGGCCCTTGAGCCTAGCAGGCTATAATGCCGGTGAAATGATATCGGGCCTCGAACCCTATTCTGGTGAGGGTTACGGGTGAGGTGTGTTACACTAATATTTCAAATTAGGATTATTATCATTTTTATGCTTTATATTTATTAGAAGTAGAACGTGGTTTCTTAAACCGTAACTATTTTTTTAATACTACGTTTGCACAATTAAATTTTGAAATGACGAGTTTTCATAAAATCATATGTTCTAAATTAAGCTTCTGTAATCGAAAAGAGATTTTACAAAGTAATTAAGGTTTTTTTTTTCATTTTAAGGAAGTGTTTCCAATGAAAACAAGGTTTTCGATAAAACACTTCAATGTGCCACGCCAGATTCGACCATAACATCTGGGCCGGGTTTGGGGTGTTACATTCTATTATGCTTCTTATTCTATTTTCACTTCGACATTCGTTCACCCATACTTCCCCTTTCGGTTAGCCCTCTAGTTGTATTCTCTTTTCTTTTGAGTTCTTGCCAGATACCTTTTTCTTCTTCCTTTTTGTTATTTCTTTCGGTTTTTGTCAAACGACTATTCTTTTTCCCTCTCTTACTTCTGGCTTCTGCAATTGATTCTAAACAATCGGCTGAACATCTACCATCTTGTCTCTCTTCACTTCTCTACCTGTACCTCCAATTGCTTCATTGGCCGAATACTTATAGATTAAACCGATTCTCGACTCGTGTACACTACTCTTTTTATTAGTATTTCGTTCTGCGGTCTCGTTGTGGCCAAGGGTGATTGGTGTATTGCTTGTGAACTGAAGAGGTGATCGCCTCTGTTGTTGGTACAAGGTTACTTTAAGCACAGTTCACTTTCATAATCAAGTGTGTAACCGTATGCTATGTTTGATGATCGGCTGAAAAGCCTAAAGCGTGTGTTTTTGTAGGCAGTATTCGATAATCGTTTGAAAGATGAAAGTATGTGCTACTTACACTGCTATGACTGTAAATCAGCAAAATGTCGAAAAGCCAAAAACATGGTGTATGATGCCACATGGACTTGCGATCGCACTTGTAGTGAACCGAGCCGACGGACATGGGCATTAGACTGTAGAGGCCACCACGAGCGCTCTCATGGTCTTGGGCTGTTTTAGGCCTCATTGGGCCGTGTGGGCCTTGTGGGCTTATGGGCCTACACGGATAAAATGTATGTGATGTGGTAAGTGTTGTTGGGATTGTGATGTTTGCATAGCTGTGGCTGCTTTTGGGCTAAACAGCCACACGAGTGTGTGGGCCCACTGGGTCGAGTATGGGCCTTAGGCCCATTTATACTGTTATGTCTGCTTAGGTTACTTAAGTCACTCGAGGCTAAGGTGGACCATCTGTTGGGTCATTAAAACCCCAGACTGTAAAATTACCGAAATACCCCTAAAGGGTAAAATGACTGTTTTGCCATTGTGGGTAAATGACCGACTTAGACTTTGAATTTGATTGATTTAACTGTGATTGTATGACTGTGTTTTAACTGACTTGACTGTGGTTGTAAAACTGATATGTTTTTAATATATGTTTAAATGACTGTTAATGAGCATGGCCATTTTGCATACACTTGTGATGATTGAGCATGACATACATGACATATTGCATGGGGTTGGGATATTGATACGGAGGAAGTTCTGATAGGATCGCAAGGGTCGCACAAGACAACTATGGATCCAATATTGATCTGTTAAGGTCACACGGGTCGCACGAGACGATTGTGGACCGATGGATAGCTTAGTGCCGCTTAATCTAATTATGGCTCTCTGCCAACCTAAATATGGATCTGTGCTATATTGAATATGGCTTTGGGCAAATCGTATTTACAAGTGGCTATGTGCCTATCATATTTATTAATGACTCTGTGTCGATCATATTTAGCCATAGTTGTGTGTCGATTATATTAGCGTCACTAATGGCTATGTGCTGAACTTATTACAGTTACCGATGGCTTTGTGCCAATTATAATACCGCTATTGAAGGCTTAAATTCGTATATATTATAACAGTTTTGCTGCGATTTCGGTCAGTGCTGCAACCAGTGCTAACATTGTAAGTGTAGGGATGGTGTAGGTGAGTTATTCCCCACAGGTAGTGCAGGGTTAGACGAAGGCAAGTGCAGGGTTGGATGGGATAGCATGCACCCATGCATTCACACATTCTGTTTTGTTATTGAGATGGGCTAGGCCCAACTGATTCTGTTATGGGCTGTGACCCAAATGATATTGTAATGGGCTTTGGCCCACGTATGCTCTCGAATCGACTGCATCATTCTATCGTAAAGGGCTCGCCTGCATCGTATTTCTATTTACATTTGATAACGATCGTTACTTGAGTATGGGGATTACACACTGAGTTTTCATAAACTCACCCCATTTTTGACTATAAAGGTAATCCCCAGCCTTAGACGATTTGGAGTCGCAAGGGACTCGGAGGTGGCCACACGACCGTAGCTTTTTAATGCTTAACTTTATTTATATTTAAAATTTGGCTTTGGGTTTTGATTCTGTAATAAAGCCTCTTAAACTTAAGTTGTTTTATTTGGGCTTTATTTATTTGATACTTAACTGATAGTGATAGAACGCTGGTTTTCGTAAAGATTAACTGTTTTCAAAACACCGTATTTTTGCAACATTTTTGGATATTGCTTCCGCAACAAATAATGTTTTTAAAGTATAGACGTTTTAAATGGATAATAAATGGTTAAGATGATTGGAGTTTTTAACAAAGAGATTTCAACTCAGAAATGATTTTCTACCTAGAAGTTCAATTTTCAAAAAACACTTCAACAAGACACACCAGATTCGGCCATAATGTCTAGGCCAGGTTTGGGGTGTTACAAAAACTCAGTGTGTAATCCCTTACAAAAACAACGAGACAGATAGAAAATACAATCTGGGCCTAAGCCCATTTTAGTATTGGTTCAGTTACAGTTAGGGCCTTAGCCCATTACAGTATCAGTATCAGTTTAGGCCTGAGCCCTTCTCAGTGACAGCAACAGTGTAGATATGCAATCAAGAAATCCTACGCAACTAGCCTCTACACTCCATCTCTGTCCAACCCTACACTCTATGTGGGGATATAATCAACCCACCCATCCCTACACTCCAAGTAGTACCGGTTACGACACTAAATAGTATTTGCAGCAGAGCTGCCAGTACAGTACACTTCCTCCAATCATAATAAATCCATCCCCATGCAACTCATCATGCAACATGTCATGTCATATCATAACATTACACGTACTCAATGCAGTTAAAATATCATGCCAAAATATAGTTATACATCATATAGGGGCAAAATAGTTATTTTATCAAATAGGGGTCGAGGTAAACTTACCGACCCATCAGTAGGTCTGCAGTCATCTCGGGTGACCCGTGCAACCTTAACAGTCAAACAATGAAAATAGGCCCACGACTTATATTACGAGCCCATGTGGGCCCACAAGCTTGTGTGGCCCATATATCCCAGAAATGGCCTTGGTCGTGTGGATTACACAGCCTGGCCCAAATATTTCCATACGTTCGTGTGCTTCACCTATGTGGGGCCCACATATCCGTGGGGCCCACACTACCCAGTTCGGCCCAGAATGGCCTAGTATGGCCTTAGTCCATAAGATCGCTCATGGCCTACCTCACGGTCGCGAGCACAACCATGTGGCATCGACGTTTACTTATGCCGGCTTTTGCCATTTTTTGTAGTCGGAATTGTGTTTGTACACACCTTATTGTGAAAGTGCGCAAATAGCCCCCAAGCACTCCAATCCTATATTCAATCACACATACAGTTAATTGCCTACCATTTTAATTAAAAAGAACCCTAGCCAAACACTTATCCAAAAAATTAATTATCACTTGCCTCTATCGATCGATTGAGGCTTGCACACTTAACCCGTTTGCAAGAGACTGATTACTAGGCCTTAGAGATTACCTGCATTCCAACCGATCCTTATTAACTATTATTGTTTAGACAAATAGTTTGAACCAACACATACAAACTTACTGAAAGCATACAACCAAGAATAGGAGACATAAGCAATCGGCCTACACCTAACACAAAAGCAAAAAGCACACGATACGACAAAGGCAAAAGATGGAACAGTCGTACCCCTAGTAGTAATCGACAGTAAAAGGAAGATGTTAGCTGAAAAACTATTATGGCAAAGAGAGAGACAGAGAGAAAAATTGTCTGCGCCCGAACCTGATTGGTTGAAGAACGATTGCCTAAAACTGAAAGAATAGAAGAGGGAGAGGTGGAGTATTCGGCCAAAACAGCAAGATGAAGAGAGAGAGAATTGTTAAAACCAAAAGAATTGAGAGAAGGGGAGAAAGGTCATTCGGCCAAATAGAAAAACCAGATTGAAAGAGAAAGAGAATAAAAGAGAATCGGCCAAAGCAAAATTGATTGAGAGAGGGAGAGAAGAAAAGAGAATCGGCCAAAGTAAAACCGATTAAGAGAGGGAGAGAAGAAAAGAGAATTGGCCAAAGCAAAACCGATTGAGAGAGGGAGAGAAAAAAATAGAATTAGTAGGTAAGGGGATTGTAGGGAAGAGCAAAATAAAAAAACAACACAAACCAAAAGATACCCGAAGTCTCTAGCAAAAATCGACCTCTAAGAAGACACAAACAAAGACAAAACTGACCAATGAAGAGCAAAAGCCAAAAAAAAGTTTGACACAATGGGAAAAAGGTGAGCTATGACCAATTTTTTTGACAAACAGAGACTCCTATTTTGGCATAACCTCTAACCACTCCCCTCACATGACTCCTCAAAACTCTCTAACCACTCCACTATCCACACCCCAACATTTTCTCCTCAAATCCCTCCAACATAATGCCCTCAACCACCAAATTCAAACTCCTCTCAACTCTACAATATTTCGATCAACCTCTACTACCCACACAACATAGGCAGCAAAATAAAACACTCGATTGCACATAGCAGGACTCGAAATTCAGACCTCAGGTAACAATTACACGCCACTCATCCCCTAGACCAGCAGGCCTTTTCTGTCATGTTATACCCCTATTTATTTAAGAACCTACTGACTAGAGACAATGTTTATTCATATTAAAAACAAAACATTTGCACAAACCAAGGCTTGAACCTAAGACTTCTCAGACTCTCCCAGGACACTTAACCACTGAAGTAGACACACACTTGTGTAGCACAAACATACGAAAATAAACATTAAAGATTTTTTGGGGGCATTACAGATTATGAGTACTTATTTATAAATAGACATGTAACGCCCAAATTTTCAAAATTTTTGGAATTTCTGTAATTTTTTATGAATTTTAGAATTTCTGTGTTTTGACTATATAATGTAGGTCTGAGTATGTTAGTGGGCCTTTAGAAGGCCCAAGAGTAAATTTAACCCTAAGCAATTTTAGAATTTTCAATTTTAGAGAGAGAGGGTTCTGGCGTTATGGGTATTCAAAATAAAAGTGGTAAAATAAGCCACAAGAAGATCTGTGGTAAAGTGGCATGTGACGTCACATAGGTGCTTGGGGAGTGGCGTGTGGATGTCTAGGGGGAGCGAAGGTTCAAGTCGCAAGGTAAGTTAATTAGGGTATTTATTTTTGTGAACAGGAAAGGTAGGTATTGGAACATAGGTGGAACTCTGTTAGGAAGAGTTTGAGCTGTTCAAGAGATTGGGTAAGGGAGAGATAAGGGAGGAAATTTAGGAGCTGATCAAGGAGCTTGGTGTTGGCCGAATGTTGGACTCTTGAGGAAGAAGAGTTGGCCGGCCAAGGGTCTCTTGTATAGGCAAATTCGGCTAGATCTCTGAAGTAGCAATTTCAGCATTATGGAAGTTTTGTGCCATTTCTTTGTATCTTTTCCTTTGGGTTTCAGTTTAGTCTTCTTTTGGCTTGCCGAAATAAGGTATTGTGCTTAGGGTTTTTCTCTTTTCCCTTCTATTTTTCTAGTATCCGAAACCTGGAACACCTCATAACTCTCTATGCCGTTTTCCCTTGCCATAACCGAATACTACTTTCCCCTCTCACCTTTCTTTCTTTCATCTTTTCCTTTTCCCCATAGTCGAACCTATACTCTCCTCTCTTTTGTATCTTTCATCATTTTCTTTTCTCCATTGTTCCTCAATTGGTCGAATCTTCCATTCCTTTCATTCTCTTCTTCTCTTCATTTATTCCCCTCACATCTAGGAGGCCAAATCTCACAATAGCCGAACCTCTTTCCCTTTTTCTTTAAAAAGCTGAAACCTTCATACCTGTGGTATAGAAAGCTGAATCTTTGACTACTTGAACCTGTTATTTCTCGTAACTACGATAGATCGGGGTTAATATCATAGATAAGAACACTCTTTTGGGCAAAACAATGATTGGTAAGTATTCGAATAACTTTTGTTAGTTATGCTTAAAGGAAAAGCCAAAACCCCTTAAGGGTGGCTAATGTTTGGACTAAGGGCAATTGGTCTCTTTCTTTTGGTTTTGTGTGCACTAATGCGGACAAGGGGGCGTACAGCAAAGGGCTTTGAAGGCTAACACGGTTGGACATCTAGATCTAGTCCATATTTTGGCAGAAAGGTAAGAACTTTAGGGACTAAGTCAATGTTGGCCGAATATGGTAAGGAGATTAGTACGTATTTCGTTTTTGATATGTAGTCTGACGTTTTAGTAACTCGATTGTAGGCAACTCGTGTGCGGATATCGCGAACGTATCGTTACAGATTAGGTGTGTAAACGGCACCCACTTATAGACTAGATCGGCAAAAGCCGAAATGCCAAAGAGTTGGCATTTTGTGGACATGCAAGCGTGCGAGTGCTTGTGATATAGTTGTTTGTTAATCTTGGTAATCTCAAGTGATAAGATTGCGGAGTGCGCAATTTTGTGCACTTCGGTATATTTGGGCTTAATGGGCCGAAATCAGGTTAATAGGCCAACGGGCCCAATTCGGTAACAACGCTTGATAAGTGTTTCTGTTAATATATTAATGGCTGTAATATGCATGACAACCCTATAATAGTAAATTTATTAAAATACCCTTAAGTACAAAAATTACCATTATACCCGTAGGTGCAAAGTGACCGTTATACCCCTAGGGTTAACTTTGACTGAAATGCATGATATTCTGATTTTGTATGTTGTATGCCATGACATGTATATCCATTGCATGGGATATGGGTTATATTGATGGAGGAAGCGTTCTGGTGGCTCTGCCACAATATCTGTATCTAGTGACTCTGTCACAATATCTATTCTGGCAGCCATGCTGCAAATTCTGTGGTGTGTAGCAGATGGGTGGGTCGAGTTGTCTCCCCACGTGGTGTAAAGTTGGTACGGGGGTGTATACGGATGGATATGGGTTGGGTTTTCTGCATACATGAAATATATGTTCTGTCTTTGCTATTGGCCTATGGGCTTCATTCTGAATTCTGTACAGGGCTAAGGCCCAACTTAATCTATTTTTGTGGTTTGATCTGATTTGGACTATGGTTGGGTTATTTTACACACTGAGTTTTCCAAACTCACCCCTTAATTTCATCCATACAGGAAATCCCCAACCATAGTGGACTTGGAGCTGTGAGGGATTTAGAGTGGCCACATGTTCTGCAAATTCGATTTTCTTCATGCAATTTGGCTAGCCTTTACTTACTTTAAATGTTTTGGGGTGTAAGTTGTAATAAGGTCACTCGTAAATTTTATAGTTTTATTTGTTATTTCACGTATACTCAATTTAAACTGTTAGATTCAGGCTGTGTGGGTTTTTGTTCAAAATCAACAAACAATTTCAAAACACACGAGCGTAACAAATGGATAACCTAAAGATTTAATTAATCAGTGTTTTTCTTTCTTAGTCAACAATTAACCATCGTTTTACAAAATCACCATGATTACCATAAACAAAGAACACAATCAACCGTAAGTCAATGTGACATGTCAGACTTAGCCATAATGTCCAGGCTGGGTTCGGAGTGTTACATTTAGTGGTATCAGAGCTAGGTTGCAATAACTCTGATGTGGAATAGGTCTAAAAAAATAAAAATTCTCGAAAATCGCTTTGGAAATTCATTTTTTTAAGATTTTGTTTCTACAATAAATTATTTCAAAGATTGCAAATTCAGTTTTCTAAAATTTGGATTCTGATAATGTGGCACACTGAATCTCCGGCCCAAGTCTGTAAGTATTATTTTGAATTTTTTTGAATATTTCTGAATTATCACCTACATACCTGTACTGAAACCCTATTATGATACTCTAGTTACGGTGATACTAAAACTGTAGGAATTTTGATAACTAGACTGAGACTGTAGCTAGGCTACGATTCCGCGAAAAACAAACTCTGAATTACTATCTGTTCATAAAACATCTGTAGTAAACATTGAAATATTTAATTGACGTATAAAATTCGTAATTAGATAATACTATATGAGTACGAGAGTAGCTCGTGGAAGAGGCCGTGGACGTGGCAGAGGTAGTGCACAGGCTAGATCTTCATCTTCAGGACATATACCGGTAGCAAATGCATCGGTACCATCGGCAACAGAAGGGGAGTCTCATGATCGAGGTACCAGGGATGACGCTCTATCTCAGGAAATGCTTCGTGTTTTGGAAAGGGTTGCCGGGGCAAGTACGGGTAACAGAATTTGAGGATCTATTTCTAAGAGACTCCGGGCTAATAGACTTGAGATCTTTAGGGGCGTATCTGGTGTAGCCTCAAAAGTGGCTGAATATTGGTTAGAGGCTACGGAACGGATTATGGATGATTTGGATTGTTCCGTGGAGCAGAAGTTGAAGGGAGCCATATCATTGCTATGAGATGAGGCTTACCAGTGGTGGCTCACTGTGAGAGATGGGACCCCACCTGACAGGGTGACTTAGGAGTTGTTTAAGACAGCCTTCAAGGGAAAATATGTTGGGGCGAGTTATGTGGACACCCACAGGAAAGAATTTCTGAATCTGGTTCAAGGGGGTAAGACAGTTGTTGAGTTCGAGGCTGAGTTTCTAAGGCTGAGCCGGTATGCTGTTGGGATAGTCTCTACAGAGTATGAACATAGTGTACGCTTCGAGGATGTTCTTAGAGATGAACTTAGGGTACTAATTACTCCGCAAAGGGAGCGTGACTTTGTTACTTTGGTGGAGAAAGCTAAGATAGCTAAAGAGGTGAAGCGTACTAAAAGGCAGAATCGTGAGAAGGATCGAAACCATTTTCAGAGGGATTCAGGACCTTCAGGTGGTGCAAATAGGAATGTTAAAAGAGCAAGAATGGAAGAGCCAGCTCGAGCAGTTCTGATGAATGTTTTTAGACCGCAAGGCTATTGGGACTGTGGTAAGGTACATCTGGGCGAGTGTAGAAGACGTTCTGGTGCTTGTTTCCAGTGTGGATCTATAGAGCATAAAGTCAAGGACTGTCCTCAGAAAACAGATCAGGTTCAAGTTGCAGAATAGAAGGTTGCTCAACCAATGAGAGGTAGACCGCAACCACTGAGAGGACGTGGACAAGGTAGGGGCGGTAATGGAAATGGTTGGGGTCGAGGAGCACCTGGAAGGGGTGCCAAAAATGCTAAGGCTCATCAGCCGGCGTTGGTGTATGCAGCTCATCATTGAGAGGAGGGTGATGCACCCGATGTTATAACTAGTACGTTCTTGATTTCTAGCATGCCGTACACTGCTTTGATAGATATTGGATCTACTTATTCGTATGTTGCATGTGCCATATCTGGGTCATTGGGTGTACACTCTGAGGAGACTGTGAGTGGGGTATCGGTACTAAGTCCTTTGGGCCACTCGGTTAGGGTAGACAAACTGTATAGAGATGTGCCTTCAGAAACTCAAGGTAAGATTTTCTCTAGAGACTTGATGGAGTTACCGTTCGAAGAATTTGACCTCATTCTGGGAATAGACTGTCTTGTTAAGCATAGGGCAACTCTAGATTGTGCTGCTAAGTGAATGGTGTTAAAGACCGCGGAGGGTGAGGAGGTTATGGTGATAGGTGAGCGAAGGGATTATTTGTCCAATGTGGTGTCGGCGTTGAGAGCCGAGAAGTGGATTCGTAAGGGTTGTGAGGCTTATTTGGCATTTTTAAGTCAGTCGGAGGCTGAGGGATTAATGGTGGATAAGGGTAGAACCGTTAAGGAATTCTAAGATGGGGTTGATTTGATACCGAAAACCAATGAAAAGGTTAAAGTGATTCGAGATAGTTTGAAAGTAGCTTCAGATCGATAGAAATTCTATATGGATTTGAAAAGAAAAGATATTTAATTTCAGGTCGGTGACAAAGTGTTCTTAAAAGTATCATCCTAGAAGAAAGTTCCTTGGTTCGGTCATAAAAGAAAGCTTAGTCTGCGGCTTATTGAACCATATGAGCTCATTGAGGGAACTAGACTAGTAGCTTAGATATTAGCTTTGTCGTCAGAATTAGAGAAGATTCACAATGTATTTCATGTATCTATATTGCGACGGTATCGATTAGGCCCTTCACATGTGATTTCACCTATCGACGTTAAGATTCAATCTGATATGACGTATAGTTAAGAACCAATCAAAATTCTAGCTTGAGAGGTTAAAGAACTGATAAATAAAAGCATAGATTTAGTAAAAGTTCTTTGGCAATGACATGGTTTAGAAGAAGCCACCTGGGAACTGGAAGAAGTTATGAAAGTGCAGTACCTGAACCTCTTTTCTGATAAGATTTTCGGGGACGAAAATTTCTTTAGGGGGAGAGTTGTAACAGCCCATTTTTTAGTAAAATTGAAATAGTGGTTTCATGACCACAAATTCGACAAGTAAATATTTATTTTATTATTATTTTAATTTTTATAGTATGTTAGCAGTGTCGCATAAAAATTCTATTAAGAAATTTTGACGTTTGCATGCTTAATTAAGTGAAAAGGACTAAATCGTAAAAGGTGCAAAAGTAGAGTTCTATAAGTTAAATGTGTCAAATAGCTATGGAACTTTACTGTGGATGGACTTAGATAGTAATTAAACCATTAATGAAGTTAGTGGATGTATATGGCTATGTATTATTGAAATTTTGACGTTTATTAAAGGTTAAATTAGTAAATCAATTAATAAGTTTAAGGTTAAAATAATAAAAACAAAAGAGTCATCTTCCTAAATCAATCTTCCATCGAAATTTAAAAGAAAGAAACACCATGGGAGCATGCTAGATTCGGCCATGGCAATTTTGCTTGCATGGTATGTGTTCTAATTTCGTTTTTAATGATTTTTATATTTTCGGGATTGTTGTAGCTTAATCTAACTAGCCTAGGGACTAATTTGCAAAGCTTTTAATGGTTTAGGGTTTTTCTATGAATGTTCTTACATGATGTTTGAAGTTTGATGAAAGATTATGAGTCCTTGTTGATAAATAGACAAGTTTTGTAAAGTGATTTTTGATGAAAATGTCAATTAGGGATTTATTTGTAAAAGTAGCAAAAGTACATGGTGAAATTGTGAAATGATTAATTATATGAGTTAATATGTGTTTTTAATAAATTTGACTAGAATGGGTTAGGGATGAAATTGCAAAAATTTCCATTTACGAGCTTAAGGACTAAATTATAAAGAAGTTAAAATATTAGAGGCAAAACTGTAATTTTAAAAAAGTATGAACTTTGGACTAAATTGAATAATAGAGGAATTAAATGAATTTAATTTATCTATTTAGATCAAGATAGACCATGTACAGAGTTAGATCGGGGAAAAGCTAAACTTTAGATTAGTTGACTCTGTTTCTACGTCTTAATCATTCAAGTAAGTTTGTATGATTATATATCATTTAGTGTATGTTTTGATCTATATGCTAATATGTTGATTGCTATATAACTGAATAATGTAAACCCAACGATGTTACCATCACTATCGAGTCCCATGTGAACCTTAGGAATTTGTAGGATACAAATGACATGTCATTACAGTTTCCATGTTTCGGGTGCTGGACTTGAATGTCCTACTGATCGCTGAGGTCCTATATTTTTTGTGGATACTCCATAGCTCGTGTGAGCAGCATCGTGTAACTTACATTCTAACCAACAGCTCATGCAAGCAGGCACATTTCACAGCTCGTGTGAGCAATGATGTAAATGAAAAGAAAGTTTGCGATTATATGTCTAGCACACTTCGTGTGAACTATCCCGTGTATCTGATGATATTCTAAATGGTTCAATGAGCATGAAAAGGAAAAGAATGGTAAGTGTTCAATATGAACCATGATATGTATTTACTAAAATGATTGGAATGGTGAGTTACATTAAAAGCGTGTTATGTTTGAGTATGCTAACATGTGTTGTTGGGTGCTTAGGCTTGTGCCAAGCTTATGGTTGGATTCTATTATGCATAAATTTAATATTATGTAATGAAATGGTAAGTGATGTTTTTTGTTTTACAAACTTACTAAGCATTATATGCTTACGAAGTTTTCTTTTCGATGTTTTATAGATTATCGGAAGCTCAATCAGTTTGGAAGCTCGTCGAAGATCAATCACACTATCCAGTGAATATATTGGTAGATTTTGACATTTTAGCCATGTTATAATGGCATGTGTAGGTGAACTTGTGATGTATGTTAGTTGTTAAGTTTGGCTTGTATATGTGTGATATTATGGTTTGTGATATCCTGAATTAGGGCCTAAACGGAATAGTGGTTTCGAAACCATAATTCTGAAGTAGAAAAAGTTATTTCGATTAATTTTTATAATTTATTGAGTGATTAGATGCATGAGTTAGAATATCGATAGAAAATTTCATGAATTGCATGTCTAATTTGCCTATTAGGACTTAATTACAGAAGTTGATAAATATGAGTTTTAGATGTTAAAGGATTTAATTGAAGAGCATAATTGAAGTAGAGGTCCCTAAATGGAAATTATATACGATTAGGTTTTCATGGAAAAAAATGGACATACATAGGTAGAAATAACCAAAGTTTTTAATGAAGGGTATTTTAGTCATTTGGTAATTAAAAGATTAAAAAAAGGAAAAAGATGGCAAGATATGTCCATCTTCTTCATTAGGACGAAATTTCAAGGGTTCTTCATAGCTAGGGTTTGTTTCAAGCTTCCAAGCTCCATAGTAAGTGATTCCAAGCCCCGTTTTTAATGTCCTTTACATTTTTGGAGTCCCGGTAACTTGATTTAGCTTATTCTAGCAATAATTTTGTAACAGCCCGTTTTTAGGGTTAATCAGAACAGTGGTTTCGGGGCCACTAAATCCGATGAGTAGGTTTGTAAATATTATATTTAATATTTATAAGTTAATTGTGAGTTTAAAAAAGGTTTTTGATATTGTGATTTTTGTTTTATAAGCAATTTATTAAGCTCAAGTGGTATGACCCTAAGGTCAAGTGGGTTTAGAAAATGAGGTATCGAGACCTCGTTTCTATAAATCGAGTCGTAAATATTTTTATAAATATTTACGAGTGGCAATAAGATGATATTAAAGTTTAAAGTTTTGTTGAAAAATTTTATTGTTTTGATAGTTAATTAAGCAAAAAGGACTAAATCGCGCAAAGCGTAAAAGTTGTGTTCTATAAGTTAAAGATATTAAATAGCTATGGAATCAAATAGTGGGAGTCCTTAAGTGGTAATTATTCCATAATTGTTGATAGTGGAATTCCATGGCTTGGTATAATGGAAATTATTAATGTATATTAAGGTTAAATATGGTATTTGGTAATTATAATAAAATAAAATAAAACAAAAGCCAAATTACATGCTATCATCTTCATCAATAGCCGAATGTGAGAAAGAAAATAATGTTCTCAAAGCTTTGAAGGTTCGGCCATGGTTGTTCATGCATGTAAGTCCATGTCATCTCGGTTTTTAATAATTTTACGTTTTTGAGATCGTTGTTTCAGTAATCGCTAGTCTGCACTCTAATTTTAAAATTGTTAAAGTATTTGGATGATGCCATTATTGAATGTTTGAGTATCTTGTTGTTTGATGATGAGTAATAAATCTTTGATGTTTGATTTTCATGTTTGATTAAGTGATTTTTGATAAAAATGTGTATTAAGGACTAAATTTAGAAATTTGTAAATTGAGGGGTCAAAACATAAAATAAATAAAAGAAATGGGTTGCTAGAGACCTAAGGTAAATTCGGCCTAACATGGGTTTGATGAAATTTTGAGTAATTTGTGTTATTTTGAAATAGGGATTAAATTGTAAAAATGTGAAATGTTAGGGGATAAAATGCAAAATGCCCAAATTATGTGTCTTTAGATAAAATTTAATGAAATGTTGAATAAGTGAGTTAATTTTGATATTAATTAGATTGGCAAAAGTAGAATTCGGATTTGGATCGGGGGGAAAATCAAAGTGGTCGATTAGTCGTCTCGTTCCGATTATCGTCTTCCGAGGTAAGTCCTTAAGTAATTATATTTGATTTGTTGCGCGCTTAAGATTATATAATATGATAAGTAATTATTTGACGTTTATAAGTTCGATTTGCAATAAGTATATTGAATTTCGGCTATAAAGCCGAATATGAAATGGATGATTTATGTATATAATGTGGTCGAATGACTATTAAGTGATGATGTGAAAGTGTGTAATATGTGTATACAATTTTATTGTACTTGTTTGTATAAAGTCAAATGTGAATTGAATGGTATATATGTGGTGACAGAATAGCTATTATGAAACAAAGTCAAAGAATGGGATATTTGTATAATAGATGAATTGTGACTATTGTTCCTACTTGATTGAGGTTGTGTGTGAAATAATTTGTGAATATGGCATATAGCCGAATGGTTATTAAAAGTGAAACTAGGATAATGAAAAGATTATGTGTTCCTTGTGTATGATTATTGAACCGAAAGTTAAAGGGTAGGTGTACATTTTGTGCTTATATTCGAATGAAGCAATTAAATTGCTAATGTGATATGTTATGTGAAATGTGTTAACATGTGAATAAATATGCAAGACACTTCGAAATGTATCAGGGCTAAAGTCCCGCAGCTTCGTCTTTGAAATGTATCCAGGCCAAAGTCCCGCAGCTTCGTCTTTGAAATGTATCCAAGCTAAAGTCCCCGAGCTTCGTGGTTGAAAATATCGGGCCAAAGTCCCGCGAGCTTCGTCTTTGAAATGTATCCGGGCTAAAGTCCCGAGCTTCGTCTTTGAAATGTATCCGGGCCAAAGTCCCGCGAGCTTCGTGGCTTTGAAATGTATCCGGGTTAAAGTCCATGAGCTTTGTGCTGGTAATATAATTTCGGATTTTATACCTAGTAGGCCAAGTGCCGATGAATTTGATAAAAGTATACAATTACAAGATCCTACACTAAGTTGACAAATTGAAAGTGCATTACATATTAAGTTGGCCAGGTATGTATCATGTACTCGTATGCGATTTTGATTTGAATTAAATTATAAATATATAAAGTGATGCATCCGTGAATAAATGTTATGACTATAAATGTGATTGTGATATATTCGGTAAATGTGTGAAGTTATGTGAAGTGATTCTATGTTTATATTCAAATATAAACACTTGGTCCTTAATGGAAAGGTTTGTGGAAGTATATGATTTTATTTTTAGGTGATTACGATCATGGAAAATTAAATGTGAATATGATATTGTATTTCATTCGTTTCAATTGAACTAAAGCTGATAGTGAAGCATTTTAATGCCTATGTTATATGAGTTCGATCTTGAATGACATGATATACATGTTTAGATAATTTGAATGCAAGGAATGTGTGAAAGAGCAAATTTTGCAATAAATCTGCTTGGGACAGCAACTGTAGCGTGATTTTGGAAAATCACCATAAATTGTGGAAATTGAATTAGAAGCTGAATAAATCATGAAATTAAATCTTAATGAGTCTAGTTTCTTATAAAAGAAACCGTGTAAGCAAAAGAATTTTAGATAATGAGATATTTGAAGTGGCGTGGGACAGAGTCAAAATGACTTTGAAATCCCCTGTTCTGTATTTAGAAAATCATTGTAAATTGTACAATGATGATTATAAGATAAAATTTATACTCTTAGACTCCTTAATGAGTCTAGTTTCAAATGAAGTAAACGATAACATATTTAGAATTCTGTATAATGAGAAAATTGATTTTTAGTGAAGAGTGGTCAGAATAGTCAAACAGTGAAACAGGGAAAACTTCAATAAAAATCTGGTATTGATTGGTCAAACAAAAAATTCTGAAAATTTTATGGATGGAAGATATATGAGTCTATTTTCAGGAAAAATTAACGGCACTTGATTTGGAGTTTCTTATATCAAGTTATAAATAATTTAGTGACTGTTGCTCAGGAAGACAGCTTGTACTGAATTTGTGATTTTGTTGCAAACATGGTTAAAACTAGTTAATGAGATGCTTTTCGAGTTCTTATGATCTTATTTGTGATTTCAATTCAAGTGAGGTGAATTTGATAAATATGCATTATGTTCATGGATACTTGGCCGAAATGGCAATTACCTAGGAATGATTTCTTGAAAATTTGAAATAATCGATCTATAAGTAAATTAATTGTTTGCATTGCTTAAAACTTACTAAGCATTGAAGCTTACTCCGTGTTCTCTTTTCCATTCCTTATAGGTTTATCCTTTAGTTCGAGTTGGAAGAGTCGGAGATATCATCACACTATCGAGTCATTATGTGAGTTGAGAAGATGGTATATCATCATGGTTTAAGGCATGTATAGGATAGACTATAGGTAGAATGATATTTTGACTTTGTATACATTATAGCCATGCGAAGATGGCTCGCTTATTTTGTTTAGAGAAGCCTTATAATTGAACTAATGTGTTGAAATGTTTTAGTTATAACTTGATAGTAGTTAATTTGTTATTAGATATTCGGTTATGTTTTGATAGTTAGTCATTTTGGAAATTTATAAGAGCTCTTATGAAAAATCAATGAGACAGGTTGTATTGTTGATAATTTATGTCTGGTAAATATCTTTGACCTTATAGAAGTTTTGTTCAGTCAAGTAATACCTCATAACCTTATTCCGGCAACGGATGCGGGTTAGGAGTGTTACAAATTTAACCTAGGGTTTATATTTGGAAAAATACCCATAGGTGAAATATGTTTATTTTGATGTTTTATGGTAGAATATGAAGCTTGAAATTGTGTTGAACAACTTTTGCTAAGTGATTTTACGTGAAAATGAGTAAAACGACATAATCAGTAAAAATACCTAATGTTCATAACTACATGTTAGAGTGAGAATTTGATGTTGCCATAGAAGAGAAAAATGATAAGCATGTCATAAGACATAAGAATTTTGGAAAAAAAAATTTAATTTCCTCACTTTGGGGCAAAAGTGGAAATATGTAAAAGTTTAGGGGGCAAAATTATAATTTTTCCAAAGTTAGAGTTAAGGACTATTTTGATAAATGTGAGCATTAAATCAGCTAAATGTGTTATTTTAGATAAAGAGAAATGATATTCGAGTCGTGATCGAGGGAAAAATAAAGTTTCCGAGGAATAGGCTCGATTTCTAACATTTTGGTACCGACGTAAGTTCATGTGTAAATGTGGTAACATAATTGTTATTTTAAGTAATTTAATAATATTTATATGATATGATGATTAATATCATGAAATATTATGCTTTGTGGTTATTATTGAGTAATATGCAAATTATGTGTGCTACTTGTTAAATATAAATTGCTACCGAGTATCGGTTTCGATATTTCATGGAAGATGGCAAAGATGTGTGATCGAGGGAAAAGCCCGTTTGAACCTTGGGAATAGATTAGAATACGAGTGACATGTGACTAGGATATTTGAGTTCCAAACTCGTTGAGTTGAGTCCGAGTTCGTGAGATGTAACTAGGCATCCGAGCTCGTTGAGTTGAGTCCGAGTTCACTTATGGATGCGAACGCTCGAGCTCGTTGAGTTGAGTCCTAGTTCACTTATGGGCGGGTTACATGGTAGCTTGACTACATAATTTCCACAGGCTATTGAGTTTGTCTAGCTGCAGGTATGGCACTTACGTGCATGAAATCCGTGTATTCAAATTATATTTCGATGTGTTGAACGGGTGAACCTTAAGTGAATAAGGAGAATGCCTAAAACGAAGATGACATGTTGGTAAGTGTTGTGAATGAGAAAATTTGACAGGTATGTGCTTAGACCCTCGGGTTAAGAACTTGGTATGATGAAATCGTAGTAATATATTAAATGCAAATGTAACATGAATGTCTTGGTGTGATTTATGCAAATGATGTTTTATGTTGGATTGCATGATTATGTTACTTGCTATTTGCATGTGAACTTATTAAGCATTTATGCTTACTCCCTCCTTTCCATTCTTTGTAGTTTTGACAAGCCAGCTTGGAAGTCGGGAACGGTCGGAGGCTCATTTGCAATATACGAGGACCATTTTGGTATAGTGGCTTGTATACTTTGAAATATGACATGTATAGCACTATAATCATTTTGTGTATATAATCTTATGATATGGCTATTGAATGATAAGAAAATGCTTGGTAAAGATTAGCCATTGTAATGGCTAATAAAAAAAATCATATTTGGTGTTATGTATGCTTGTTGTGCTATTTAATCCATGGAAATTCATAATAAGTTGAAATTTGCTATAAAACAGTATCATACAGCAGCAATAACGTGAGTTTTAAAAATCACTAAAAATATTAGAGATAGAATTAGCTAATGAGTAAAATATGAAATTGAAGCTTATTAAGTCTATTTTTATATGGAAGAAACAAAAAAGGTAAATGAGTTATATTTCATGAGATATTTGGGTTTTGATGGAACAAGGTTAGAGAAATTTTTGAATCCCCTTTAAAAATTCACTAAAAATTGTACAAAAATAATTAGGAGTCATACTTTATATGTATAGATTCCTTATTCAGTCTATTTTTAAGAGAAACAAACGGTATAGTCATCTGAATTCTGTATAGAGAGAAAAGTGGTTCGTAGTGAACGGAGATAAGAGCAGTCGAACACTGAAACAGGGGAAACTTTAACTAATAAAATGTACTAATTGGCCCGACCAAAATTCTAGAAAAAAATTAATAAGTAGATATATGAGTCTAGTTTTAGGAAAAATTACGGAATTGGATTTTGAGTTTTGTAACTCGAGATATGATTTTTTTATCGACTGTGACGCAGATGGACAGTTTACTACGAGAATTGTTTGAACTTGTTTAAATGCTAAAATAAGTTTAGTAATGGCTCATGCTCGACTCCGGTGACAGTCTCGGGTAAAGCGGTGTTACATTTAGTGGTATCAGAGCTACGATTTAGTCAGTTCTCAGACTAACATGTCGTATGTACGGGTTTTGCTATACATGCCATATATATATTGTGATAATGTGACGACTCCTGACCTTTAAAATGATTTTCTTTATCGTAAATGGATCCTAATCCAGATGTGGCTGATGATGTAGAGAGCAATGCGCTAGTTCCTACTGAAGGGGCAGTGCCGACTAAGAGTCGACCTCCTACTATTGGTCAAGGTAGAGGAGAAGGGGCTCGGGAAGCCTTTCTTCAGATGATGAATGCATGGTACACCGAGTTCGTTCGTACGAACCCGAATGCTCAACCTCCCCCACCTCCCCCGATTCCTCAACCGGTACCCTCGATGCCTCAAGGTATGGATCAAATGAAATTTCATAGAACCCCAGTTGATAGACTTCGCAAGCAAGGGGCTGAAGAATTCAGGGCCAATGTTGATGATGATGCCGAGAAAGCAGAATTTTGGCTTGAAAATTCTATTCGAGTATTTGATGAATTGTCTTGTACACCTGAAGAGTACTTGAAATGTGCTATATCTTTGTTGAAAGATTCAGCCCATTATTGGTGAAAGACATTGATTTTAGTGGTACCGAAAGAGAAAGTGACTTGGGAGTTCTTTCAAGAAGAATTTTGGAAGAAATACATTAGTGAAAGATTTGTTGATCAAAAGCGTAAAGAGTTTCTCGAGTTGAAACAAGGTAACATGACAGTTACTGAGTGAAAGGGAGTTTGTTCGATTGAGTAAGTATGCTAGAGAATATACTCCTTCAGAGGCTAAAATGTGCAGACGATTTGAAGATGGACTCAATGAAGACATTAAAGTATTTGTGGGAATTCTTGAGTTGAAAGAGTTCGTAGTACTTGTTGAGCGGGCTTGCAAGGCTGAAAAACTAATTAGAAAAGAGAAAGGTAGAGGCTGAGACTAGAAATTTGAAGAAAAGACTACTGAGCAGTGTATTCCTACCGCAATCTAGAAAATCCAGAGATATGTATTCTTGTTCTCATGTTTTGGCCGGACATTCGTATGGGAATCGTAAAAAGTAAAATGCGAGTTTTAAATCTCAGACTACTTCTGTGGCTAGTGTGGGAAATTCAAGATTTGTTAGACTCGAATGCCAACGATGTGGTAGAAGTCACCTTGGTCCATGTAGAACTAATGAATGTTATTAGTGTGGTTCTCCAGATCATTTTATTAGAGATTGTCCCGAGAGAATTGAGAAAGAAAAATTTCAGAATGCAAAACCTAGTGGTGCAGTTTCGAGAGGAAAATCTTCGAGAAATGCTGGGAATGAGGCAAGCAGCAAGAATGTAGTCAGAGATTCAGCGTTAAAAACTGAAGCTAGAGCTCCGGCTAGAACTTATGCCATAAGGGCGCGTGAAGATGCTTCATCTCCCGATGTGATCACTGGTATTTTCTCTCTTTATGATGTTAATGTTATTGCTTTGATTGACTCCGGTTCTACTCATTCATATGTGTACATGAAATTGGTGTCTAATATGAGTATACCTGTTAAGTCTACAGAATTTATGATTAAAGTGTCAAACCCGTTAGGCAAATCTATTATAGTTGATAAAGTATGCACGAAATGTCCTTTGATGATTAGAGGTCATTATTTTCCGGTCGACTTGATGTTGTTGCCGTTTGACAAATTTGATTTTTTTTGGGTATGGATTGGTTGACATTGCATGATGCTATAGTAAAAAAAAGTTACTGAATTAAAATGTGAAAATGGTAAAATTCTGCGGGTTGAATCAGACGAATAAAAGGCATTGCCTAGTATGATTTCTTCGATGTCGGCTCAGAGATATTTGAGAAAGGGTTATGAAGCTTATTTGGCGTATATGTTGAATACAAAAGAATTTAAGAAGAAAATTGAATCAGTGCTGATTGTATTTGAATTTGCGGATGTATTTGCAGAAGAGTTGCCGGGTTTACCTCTTGTTAGAGAAGTAGAATTTGGTATTGATTTGATATCGGAAACAACTCCGATCTCGATTGCTCCATATAGAATGGCACCAACAGAGTTGAAAGAATTAAAGTCGCAGTTGCAAGAGCTGACTGACAAAGGCATTGTGAGACCGAGTTTTTTGCCTTGGGGTGCTCCCGTATTATTTATGAAAAAGAAGGATGGTTTTATGAGATTGTGTGTAGACTATCGGCAGTTAAATAAGGTAACAATCAAGAACAAGTATCCGTTGCCAAGAATTGATGATTTGTTTGATCAGCTGAAAGGAGCAACATGGTTTTCAAAGATTGACTTGAGGTCTGGATACTATCAGCTGCGGGTAAAAGAGTCAGATGTGACTAAAACTGCTTTTAGAATAAGGTACGGCCATTATGAATTTTTAGTTATGCCATTCGGTTTGACAAATGCTCCTGCCGTGTTAATAGATTTAATGAATCGCATATTTTGGCCATACTTGGACAAGTTTGTTGTGGTATTTATTAATGATATCTTAATTTATTCAAAAGATGAGACAGAGCATGCTGAGCACTTGAGGATAGTTTTGCAAACTCTGAGAGATAAGCAGTTGTATGCTAAGTAGTAAGAGTGAGTTTTGGCTTCGAGAAGTAGGATTTTTGGGTCATATTGTTTCAAGTGATGGTATACGGGTTGATCCCAGTAAAATTTCTGCTATTGTTGATTGGAAACCGCCGAAGAATGTAACTGAGGTTAGAAGTTTCTTAGGTCTAGCTGGTTATTATCGATGGTTTGTAAACGGATTTTCTATAATTACTACTCCTATGACCAGACTACTCCGTAAGGATGTTAAATTTGAGTGGACAGAAGAATGTCAATAGAGCTTTGAGAAATTGAAAAAGTTACTGACTGAGGCACCAGTGTTGGTACAACTCGAGTCAGGTAAAAAATTTGTGGTGTATAGTGATGCTTCTCTAAATGGCTTAGGATGTGTACTTATGCAAGAAGGAAAAGTTGTGGCTTATGCTTCGAGGCAGTTGAAACCTCACGAAAGGAATTATCTGACTCATGATTTGGAACTGGCTGCTATAGTGTTTGATTTGAAGATTTGGCAACATTATCTGTATGGTGAAAAGTGCCGAGTATATACTGACCATAAAAGTCTCAAGTACTTGATGTCACAAAAAGACATGAATTTGAGACAGCAGAGATGGTTAGAATTATTGAAAGATTATGAGCTTGTGATTGACTACCATCCGAGGAAAGCGAATATGGTTGCCGATGCTTTGAGTAGAAAGTCGTTGTTTGCTTTGAGAGCTATGAATACTCAGTTGACGATGTCTGATGATGGTTCGATTCTAGCAGAGTTGAGAACAAGACCGATTTTTTTAAAAGAGATTTGTGAAGCTCAGAAAAGTGAAAAGATTTGCAAGCTAAGAGGAAGCAATGTGAGGCTGATATGGAATCAGATTTCAGAATCTGTATTGAAGGTTGTTTGATGTTTAAAAATTAGATTTGTGTACCGAAAAATGATGAGTTGATTCAAAAGATCTTGCATGAAGCACATAGTGGTTGTTTGTCAATTCACCCGGGTAGTACAAAAATATATAATGACTTGAAGAAAATGTATTGGTGGAACGAAATGAAAAGAGATATCTCCGAGTTCGTATCGAAATGCTTAATTTGTCAACAACTGAAAGCTGAACACCACTACTTCAGCCTATCATGGTTCCCGAGTGGAAGTGGGATCGAATTACTATGGATTTTGTATTAGGTTTGCCGTTAACTCCGAGGAAGAAAGATGCCATTTGGGTAATAGTTGACAGATTGACTAAATCGACTCATTTTATTCTAGTATGTACTGATTATTCTCTTGATAAGTTGGCTGAATTGTATATTAGTGAGATTGTTAGACTTCACGGAATACCTTTGTCGATCATTTCGGATAGAGATCCGAGGTTTACCTCGCGGTTTTGGCAAAAGTTCCAAGAGGCATTAGGTACGAAGTTAAATTTCAACACTGCCTTCCATGCACAGACTGATGGAGAATCAGAGAGAGTAATTCAGATTCTTGAAGACATGCTTAGATGTTGTATTGGAATTCCAAGGTAGTTGGGAAAGATACTTACCGTTGGTAGAATTTGCCTACAATAATAGTTATCAGACGAGTTTGAAGATGGCACCTTATGAAGCATTGTACAGTCGCAAGTGCCGGACACTGTTGTATTGGACCAAACTGAAAGAAAATCTGATTCATGGAGTTGATCTAATCAAAGAAACCGAAGAAAAAATGAAAGTGATTCGAGATTGTTTAAAAGCTGCTTCAGATAGATAGAAATCCTACGCGAATTTGAAATGAAAAGAAATCGAGTTTCAAGTCGACGATAAGGTATTTTTAAAAGTGTCTCCATGGAAGAAAGTTCTTAGATTTGGTTGGAAAGGCAAGTTGAATCCACGTTTTATCGGACCGTATGAGATAATTGAAAGAGTTGGACCGATAGCATATCGGTTAGCATTACCACCTGAATTAGAGAAGATTCATGATGTGTTCCACGTATATATGTTATGTCAGTATCGTTCTGTAACGCCCCTGTACCCGAGACCATCGTCGGAGTCAAGCACGAGGTGATACTAACCTTAATTTATTACTTAAACCGCTCAAACGATTTATTTTTTTAAAATTTCCAGTCAAGCTAGCAATCTGCGTCACAGTCGCTTAAAAATTCATATCATGAGTTCCAAAACTCGAAATCCAATTCTGTAAATTTTACCTCAAACTAGAAATATATATATATTTACTAATTTTTTTCTATAATTTTTGGTCAAGCCAATTAGTACATTTTATGAGTTAAATTCTCCCTTATTTCAGGGTTCGACTGCTCTGACCTCTGTGTATTACAAATCAGATATCTCTCTATACAGAATTTCAATGTATATGAAGTTTTCTTTTATTAAAACTAGACTCAATAAGAAATCTTTACATATAAATCATGACTTCTAATTATGTTTTTACAATTTATTATGAATTTCTAAAGTCATAACAGGGGATCCAAAAATCACTCTGGCCCTGTTTCACAAAAATTTAAATATCTCATAAAATATAACTCATATACCTGTTTTGTTCCATCCATATGAAAATAGACTCATAATTATTCAATTCCATATTTTATTCATAATCTACTTATATCTATACTATTTTTAGTGATTTTTCAAACTCACATCACTGCTGCTGTGAAATTCTGTTTTATAGCCAATTTCACTTTACTATAGATTTTCATGGACTAAATAGCATTTTAAACATACATGACATCAAATATGATTTAGATTGGCCATTCCAATGGCTAATCATTTACAAACCCTTTTCTTGCCAAACCATAGCCATATCATAAGATCATTTACACAAAGTGAGTATAGTGCTATACATGCCACATTCAAAGTATACAAGCCATTTTACCAATTTAAGTCTTCGGATAGTGTGAACGAGTCTTCGACCTATCCCGATTCTCAAGCCGGCTTGTCAAAACTACATTGAAAGAAAAGGAGAGAGTAAGCACAAATGCTTAATAAGTTCACATGCAAATACCAAGCAACATACTCACACAAATCCCACAAAAACATTATTTGCATAAACAACACCAAGACATTCATGTTTCATTTGTATTTAATATCTTTCTACGATTTCATCATACCAAGTTCTCAACCCAAGTGTTTAAGCACATAGCTGTCAAATTTTTTCATTTACCACACTTACCAACATGTCACCTTCATTTTAGGCCTTCTGTTTATTCACTTAAGATTCACCCGTTGAACACATCGGAATATAATTCGAATACGCGGATCTCATGAACATAAGAGCCATACCCGCAGCTAGACAAACTCAATAGCCTGTGGAACTTGTGTAGCTAAGCTACCATGTAACCCGCCCATAAGTGAACTCTGACTCAACTCAATGAGCTCGGGCGTTTGCATCCATAAGTGAACTCGGACTCAACTCAACGAGCTCGGATGCCTAGTTACATCTCACGAAGTCGGACTCAACTCAACGAGTTTGGAACTCAACCATCCTAGTGACATGTCACTCGTATTCTAATCTACTCCCAAGGTTCAAACGGGCTTTTTCCTCAATCACACATCTTTGCCGTCTTCAACGGAATATCGAAACCGGTACTCGGTAGCAATTCATATTTAACAAGTAATAAACATAATTTGCATATTACTCAACAATAACCACAAAGCATAATATGTCATAATAATAATCATCATATCATATAAATATCATTAAGTTAATTAAAATGACAATTATGTTACTACATTTACACATGAACTTACCTCGATACAAAATTATTAGCAATCGAGCCTATTCTTCGTAAACTTTATTTTTCCCTCGATCGCGACTTGAATCTCGTTTCTCTTGATCTATAATGCCAAATTGATCTTATTTAATACATACATTCATCAAAGCAGCCTTTAATACGAACTTTGGCAAAATTACATTTTTACCCCTAAACTTTTACATATTTGCACTTTTGCCCCTAGGCTCGGGAATTAAACTTCATCCCTTATTCTTATGTTTTATGACATGCTGATCATTTTTCCATTCTATGGTAACATCAAATTCATAGTCTAACATGTACTTATGACTATTAGGTATTTTTACCGATTAAGCCCTTTTACTCGTTTTCGCTTAAAACCGAGTAGTACAAGTTGTCTAACTTAATTTAAAACCTCATTTTCTATCATAAAACACCAAAATACACAAATTTCACCTATGGGTATTTTTCCAAATATGAACCCTAGGTTGAATTATTGCTAGCATAAGCTTAATCGAGCTACCGGGATTCCAAAAACGTAAAGAACATTAAAAACGGGGCTTGGAATCACTTACTATGGAGCTTGGAAGCTTGAAACAAACCCTAGCTATGGAGAACCCTTGAAATTTCGGCCTAATGAAGAAGATGGACAAAAATTGGCTTTTAATTTTGTTTTTAATTCATTTTAATAACTAAATGACCAAAATGCCCTTACTACTAAACTTTCCAAAAATTCTATCCATGTCCAATTTTTGTCCATAGACATAGAAATTGGTCAAATTGCTATTTAAGACCTCCTCATTAATATTCCAAAACAATTTCATACTAAAAACTCCTAGAATGCAAGTTTTACAAATTATTCGATTTAGGCCCTAATTTCAATCTAAGCACTTTAGGCATAGGATTTCATCACGAAATTTTCACACAATCATGCAATCATATCATAAACCTCAAAATAATTATAAAATAATTATCTCTATCTTAGATTTGTGGTCACAAAACCACTATTCCGATTAGGCCCTAATTCGGGATATTACAACTCTCCCCCCTTTAAGGATTTTCGTCCTCGAAAATCTTACTGCAAAAATGTGTATGGGTATTGGTTTCTCATAGTTTCTTCAGGTTCCCATGTAGTCTCTTCTGCCCTGTGCTTTTGCCACAATACTTTCACGAGAGCAACACTTTTATTTCTTAGTTGTTTGACTTCTCGAGCTAAAATCTTAATCGGTTCTTCTTCGTAAGTCATATCCGGTCGTAGTTCAATTTCTGTCGGTGAAATTATATGTGAAGGACCTGAACGATATTGATGTAACATAGATATGTGGAACACATCATGAATCTTCTCTAATTCAGGTGGTAATGCTAGCCGATATGCTACCGGTCTAACTTTTTCAATTATTTCATACGGTCCAATAAAACGCGGACTTAACTTGCCCTTCCGTCCAAATCTAAGGACTTTCTTCCATGGAGACACTTTCAAAAATACCTTATCACCAACTTGAAACTCAATTTCCCTTCGTTTCAAATCTGCATAAGATTTCTATCTATCTGAAGCAGCTTTCAAACAATCTCGAATCACTTTCACCTTTTCTTTGGTTTCTTTTATTAGATCAACTCCATAAATCTGATTTTCCTTGAGTTCAGTCCAATACAATGGCATCCGACATTTACGACCATACAATACTTCATAAGGTGCCATCTTCAAACTCGTCTGATAACTATTATTATAAGCAAATTCTACCAACGGTAAGTACCTTTCCCAACTACCTTGAAATTCCAATACGCAACATCTGAGCATGTCTTCAAGAATCTGAATTACTCTCTCTGATTGTCCATCAGTTTGTGGATGAAAGGCAGTGCTGAAATTTAACTTTGTACCTAATGCCTCTTGCAACTTTTGCCAAAACCGTGAAGTAAATCTCGGATCTCTATCCGAAATGATTGATAAAGGTATTCCATGAAGTCTAACAATCTCACGGATATACAATTCAGCCAACTTATTAAGAGAATAATCCATACGTACCGGAATAAAATGAGCCGATTTAGTCAATCTGTCAACTATTACCCAGATGGCATTTTTCTTCCCCGGAGTTAACGGTAACCTTGATATAAAATCCATGATAATCCGATCCCATTTCCATTCAGGAACCATGATAGGCTGGAGTAATCCCGAAGGTACTTGGTGTTCAGCTTTCACTTGTTGACAAACTAAGCACTTTGATACAAACTCCGAAATATCTCTTTTTATTCCACTCCACCAGTACATTTTCTTCAAGTCATTATACATTTTCATACTGCCCGGATGAACTGCCAAACAACCATTATGTGCTTCATGCAAAATCTTTTGAATCAACTCATCATTTTTCGGTACACAAATCTATTTTTTAAACATCAAGCAACCATCAGAACTGATTCTGAAATCTGATCCTGTGTCAGCTTCACACTGTTTTTTCTTGGCTTGCAAATCTTGGTCATTTTTCTGAGCTCCACAAATCTCTTGTAAAAACATCGATCTTGCTCTTAACTCTGCTAGAATCAATCCATCATTTAATATCTTTAACCGAGTGTTCATAGCTCTCAAAGCAAATAGCAATTTTCTGCTTAAAGCATCGGCAACCATATTTGCTTTTCCCGAATGGTAGTCAATAACAAGCTCGTAATCTTTCAATAACTCCAACCATCTTCGCTGTCTCAAATTCAAATCATTTTGTGACATCAAGTACTTCAGACTTTTGTGGTCGGTATATACTCGGCACTTTTCACCATACAAATAATGTCGCCAAATTTTCAAAGCAAACACTATAGCAGCCAATTTCAAATCATGAGTCGGATAATTTCTTTCGTGAGATTTTAACTGCCTCGAAGCATAAGCCACCACTTTTCCTTCTTGCATAAGTACACATCCTAAGCCATTTCGAGAAGCATCACTATACACCACAAATTCTTTACCTGATTCGGGTTGTACCAACACTGGTGCTTCAGTTAATAACTTTTTCAATTCTTCAAAACTTTGTTGACATTCTTCCGTCCATTCAAATTTAACATTCTTTCGAAGTAGTCTAGTCATAGGAGCAGCAATTATAGAAAATCCATTTACAAACCGCCGATAATACCCAGCTAGCCCCAATAAACTTCTAACCTCGGTTACATTTTTCGGTGGTTTCCAATCAACAATGGCTGAAATCTTACTAGGATCAACCCGTATACCATCACCTGAAATAATATAACCCAAAAATCCAACTTCCCGGAGCCAAAATTCACTTTTACTAAACTTAGCATGCATCTGCTTATCTCTAAAAGTTTGCAAAACTATCCTCAAATGCTCAGCATGCTCTGTCTTATCTTTTGAATAAATTAAAATATCATCTATAAACACCATAACAAATTTGTCCAAGTATGGCCGAAATATGCGATTCATTAAATCCATAAACACAGCAGGAGCATTTGTCAACCCAAATGGCATAACTAAAAATTCATAATGACCGTACCTTGTTCTAAAAGCAGTTTTAGGCACATCCGACTCTTTTACTCGCAACTGGTAGCACCCAGATCTCAAGTCAATCTTTGAAAACCATGTCACTCCTTTTAGCTAATCAAATAAATCATCAATTCTTGGCAACGGATATTTGTTTTTGATTGTCACCTTGTTTAACTGCCGATAGTCAACACACAACCTCATAGAACCATCCTTCTTTTTCACAAATAACACAGAAGCACTCCAAGGTGAAAAAGTCGGTCTCACAAAGCCTTTATCAGTCAACTCTTGCAACTGCGACTTTAATTCTTTCAACTTTGCTGGTGCCATTCTATATGGAGCAATTGAGATCGGAGTTGTTCCCGGTATCAAATCAATACCAAATTCTACTTCCCTGACTGGAGGCAAACCCGGCAATTCTTCTAGAAATACGTCCACAAATTCACACACAACTGGCACTGATTCAACTTTCTTTTCAACTTCTTTTGTATTAATTACATATACCAAATAAGCTTCATAACCCTTTCTCAAATATCTCTAAGCCGACATTGAAGAAATCATACTAGATAATGTCTCTGATTTGTCTGGTTCAACCCGTAGAATTTTACCACTTTCACACTTTAATTCTATAACCTTTTCTTTGCAATTTATTATAGCATCATGCAATGTTAACCAATCTATACCCAAAATAACATCAAATTCATCAAACGGCAACAACATCAAGTCAGCCGGAAAGTAATGACCACGAATCATTAAAGGGCATTTCTTGCATACTTTATCATCTATCACACATTTGCCTAACGGATTCGACACTCTAATCATAAATTCTGTGTTCTCAACAAGTATATTCATACTAAACACCAGTTTCATGCATACATATG
Organism: Gossypium anomalum; assembly: GCA_025698475.1. Classification (NCBI taxonomy): domain Eukaryota; kingdom Viridiplantae; phylum Streptophyta; class Magnoliopsida; order Malvales; family Malvaceae; genus Gossypium; species Gossypium anomalum. The sequence continues at coordinate 48,046,834 of CM046964.1, forward strand.
AATGAGTAGAACCAGGATCAATCAAAGCAATAACATTAACATTATAAAGAGAAAATATACCAGTAATCACATCGGGTGATGAAGCATCTTCACGTGCCTTTATGGCATAAGTTCTAGCTGGAGCCCTTGCTTCAGTTTTAGCTGCTGAATCTCTGACTACATTTTTGCTGCTTACTTCATTTCCAGCTTTTCTCGAATATCTTCCCCTCGAGTCTGCACCACTGGCTTTTACACTCTGAAATTTTTCTTTCTCAACTCTCTCTGGGCAATCTCTAATAAAATGATCTGGAGAACCACACCGAAAACATTCATTCGCTCTACATGGGCCAAAATGATTTCTACCACACCGCTGGCACTCGGGCTTAACAAATCTCGTATTTCCCACACTAGCTGCAGAAGTAGTCTAAGATTTAAGACCCACATTTTTCTTTTTAAAATTTCCATATGATTGTCCAGCCGGAACCTGTGAATGAGGATTCATATTTCTAGATTTTCTAGATTGCAGTAAGAATGAAATGCTCGTCGGTCTTTTCTTCCAATTTCTAGTCTCAGCCTCCAGCTTTTTCTTCTAATTAAGTAGTTCGTCAGCCTTGCAAGCTCGATCAACCAGTACTACCATTTCTTTTAATTCAAGAATCCCAACAAATACTTTGATGTCTTCATTGAGTTCGTCTTCAAATCGTCTGCACATTTTAGCTTCTGTAGGAATATATTCTCTAGCATACTTACTCAACCTGACAAACTCCCTTTTGTATTCAGTAACTGTCATGTTCCCCTGCTTTAATTCAAGAAACACTTAACGCTTCTGATCAATAAATCTTTCACTGATATATTTCTTCCGAAATTCTTCTTGAAAGAACTCCCAAGTTACTTTCTCTTTCGGTACTACTGAAATCAATGTCTTCCACCAATGATAAGCTGAATCCCTCAACAATGATATAGCACATTTCAAGCATTCTTCAGGTGTACAAGACAATTCATCAAATACTCGAATAGAATTCTCTAGCCAAAACTCTGCTTTCTCGGCATCATCATCAATATTTGCCCTGAATTCTTCGGCCCCTTGTGTACGGATTTTGTCAACTGGAGTTCTGTGAAATTTCATCAGATCTACACCTTGAGGCATCGGGGGTACAGGTTGAGGAATCGGGGGAGGTGGGGGAGGTTGTGAATTCGGGTTCGTACGAACGAACTCAATATACCAGGCACTCATCATCTGGAGAAAGGCTTCTCGAGCCCCTTCTCCTCCTCCTTGACCAATAGTAGGAGGTGGATTTTTAGTTGGCACCGCCCCTTCAGCCAAAGGTGGTGCATTACTCTCTACATCATCAGCCGCAGCTGGATTGGGATCTATTTACTATAAAAAAAAATCATTTAAAAGGTCAGAAGTCGTCACACTATCACGATATATGCATATGGCATGTATAGCAAAACCCGTACGTACAACACGTTAGTCCGAGAACTGACTAAACCTGCTTTGATACCATCAAATGTAATGCCCTCGTACCGAAGACCATCATTGGAGTCGAGCACGAGGTGTTACTAACCTTAATTCATTACTTAAACCGCTCAAACGATTTATTTTTTTAAAATTTCCAGTCAAGCTAGCAATCTGCGTCACAGTCACTTAAAAATTCATATCACGAGTTCTGAAACTCAAAATCCAATTCCGTAAATTTTACCTGAAGTGAGACACATATATCTATTTAATAATTTTTTTCTATAATTTTAGGTCAATCCAATTAGTACAGTTTATTAGTTAAATTCTCCCCTGTTTCAGGGTTCGACTGCCCTGACCTCTGTGTATTACGAATCAGATATCTCTCTGTACAGAATTTCAATGTATATGACGTTTGTTTCTATTAAAACTAAACTCAATAAGAAATCTTTACATATAAATAGTGACTTTTAATTATGTTTTTACAATTTATTATGAATTTTTAAAGTCAGAATAGGGGATCCAGAAATCACTCTGGCCCTGTTTCACAAAAATTTAAATATATCATAAAATATAACTCATATACCTGTTTTGATCCATCCATATGAAAATAGACTCATAATTATTCAATTCCATATTTTATTCATCATCTACTTATATCTCTACTCTTTTTAGTTATTTTTCAAACTCACATCACTGCTGCTGTGAAATTCTGTTTTATAGCCAATTTCAATTTACTATAGATTTTCATGGACTAAATAGCATTTTAAACATACATGACATCAAATATGATTTAGATTGGCCATTCCAATGGCTAATCATTTACAAACCCTTTTCTTGCCAAACCATAGCCATATCATAAGATCATTTACACAAAGTGAGTATAGTGCTATACATGCCACATTCAAAGTATACAAGCCATTTTACCAATTTAAGTCTTCGGATAGTGTGAACGAGTCTTCGACCTATCCCAAATCTCAAGCCGGCTTGTCAAAACTACATTGAAAGAAAAGGAGGGAGTAAGCACAAATGCTTAGTAAGTTCACATGCAAATAGCAAGTAACATAATCACACAATCCCACAAAAACAATATTTGCATAAACAACACCAAGACATTCATGTTTCATTTGTATTTAATATCTTTTTACGATTTCATCATACCAAGTTCTCAACCCAAGGGTTTAAGCACATACCTGTCAAATTTTCTCATTTACCACACTTACCAACATGTCACCTTCATTTTAGGCCTTCTGTTTATTCACTTAAGATTCACCGGTTGAACACATCGGAATATAATTCGAATACACGGATCTCATGAACATAAGAGCCATACCTACAGCTAGACAAACTCAATAGCCTGCGGAACTTATGTAGCCAAGCTACCATGTAACCCGCCCATAAGTGAACTCGGACTCAACTCAACGAGCTCTGGCATTCGCATCCATAAGTGAACTCAGACTCAACTCAATGAGCTCGGATGCCTAGTTACATCTCACGAACTCGGACTCAACTCAACAAGTTCGGAACTCAACCATCTTAATGACATGTCACTCGTATTCTAATCTATTCCCAAGGTTCAAATGGGCTTTTTCCTCAATCACACATCTTTGCCGTCTTCCACGGAATATCGAAACCGATACTCGGTAGCAATTCATATTTAACAAGTAATAAACATAATTTGCATATTACTCAACAATAACCACAACGCATAATATTTCATAATAATAATCATCATATCATATAAATATCATTAAGTTAATTAAAATGACAATTATGTTACTACATTTACACATGAACTTACCTCGATACAAAATTATTAGCAATCGAGCCTATTCTTCGTAAACTTTGTTTTTCCCTCGATCGCGACTTGAATCTCGTTTCTCTTGATCTATAATGCCAAATTAATCTTATTTAATACATACATTCATCAAAATGAAATTTTTAATACTGAACTTTGGCAAAATTACATTTTTACCCCTAAACTTTTACATATTTGCACTTTTGCCCCTAGGCTCGGGAATTAAACTTCATCCCTTATTCTTATGTTTTATGACATGCTGATCATTTTTCCATTCTATGGTAACATCAAATTCACAGTCTAACATGTACTTATGACTATTAGGTATTTTTACCGATTAAGCCCTTTTACTCGTTTTCGCTTAAAACCGAGTAGTACAAGTTGTCTAACATAATTTAAAACCTCGTTTTCTATCATAAAACATCAAAATACACAAATTTCACCTATGGGTATTTTTCCAAATATGAACCCTAGGTTGAATTATTGCTAGCATAAGCTTAATCGAGCTACCGGTTCCAAAAATGTAATGAACATTAAAAACGGGGCTTGGAATCACTTAGTATGGAGCTTGCAAGATTGAAACAAACCCTAGCTATGGATAACCCTTGAAATTTCGGCCTAATGAAGAATATGGACAAAAATTAGCTTTTAATTTTGTTTTTAATTCATTTTAATAACGAAATGACCAAAATGCCCTTACTACTAAACTTTCCAAAAATTCCATCCATGTCTAATTTTTGTCCATAGACTTAGAAATTGGTAAAATTGATATTTAAGACCTCCTCATTAATATTCCAAAACAATTTCATACTAAAAACTCCTAGAATTCAAGTTTTACAAATTATTCGATTTAGTCCCAAATTTCAATCTAAGCACTTTAGGCATAGGATTTTATCACGAAAATTTCACACAATCATGCAATCATATCATAAACATCAAAATAATTATAAAATAATTATCTCTATCTCGAATTTGTGGTTACAAAACCACTATTCCGATTAGGCCCTAATTCGGGATATTACACGTTCGGATCCTTCACATGTAATTTCACCGACGAAAATTGAGCTACAACCGGATATGACTTACAATGAAGAACCGATTAATATTTTACCTGGGGAAGTCAAGCAACTAAGAAATAAAAGTATCACTCTCGTGAAAGTATTATGGAAAAAGCACGGAATAGAAGAGGCTACATGGGAGCCCGAGGAAACTATGAGAAAGCAATACCCACACCTGTTTACCGGTAAGATTTTTGGGGACGAAAATCCCTAAAGGGGGGAGAGTTGTGATATCTTGAATTAGGGCCTAAATGGAATAGTGGTTTTGAAACCACAATTCTGAAGTAGAAAAATTTATTTCAATTAATTTTTATAATTTATTGAGTGATTAGATGCATGTGTTAGAATATCGATAGAAAATTTCATGAATTGCATGTCTAATTTGCCTATTAAGACTTAATTATAAAAGTTGATAAATATGAGTTTTAGATGTTAAAGGATTTAATTGAAGAGCATAATTGAAGTAGAGGTGCTTAAATGGTAATTATACATTAGGTTTTCACGGACAAAAATGGACATACATAGGTAGAAAAAACCAAAGTTTTTAATGAAAGGTATTTTAGTCATTTTGTAATTAAATTAAAAAAAGGAAAAAGATGGCAAAATATGTCCATCTTCTTCATTAGGACGAAATTTCAAGGGTTCTTCATAGCTAGGGTTTGTTTCAAGCTTCCAAGCTCCATAGTAAGTGATTCCAAGCCCCGTTTTTAATGTTCTTTACGTTTTTGGAGTCCTGGTAACTTGATTTAGCTTATTCTAGCAATAATTTAACCTAGGGTTTATATTTGGAAAAATTCCCATAGGTGAAATGTGTTTATTTTGATATTTTATGGTAGAATATGAAGCTTGAAATTGTGTTAAACAACTTTTGTTAAGCGATTTTACGTGAAAACGAGTAAAACGACATAATCGATAAAAATACCTAATGTTCATAACTACATGTTAGAGTGAGAATTTGATGTTTCCATAGAAGCGAAAAATGATCAGCATGTCATAAAACATAAGAAATTTGGAAAGAAAAATTAATTTCCTCACTTTGGGGCAAAAGTGGAAATATGTAAAAGTTTAGGGGTAAAATTGTAATTTTTCCAAAGTTAGAGTTAAGGACTATTTTGATAAATGTGAGCATTAAATCAGCTAAATGTGTTATTTTAGATCAAGAGAAATGAGATTCGAGTCGTGATCAAGGGAAAAATAAAGTTTCCGAGGAATAGGCTCGATTTCTAACATTTTGGTACCAAGGTAAGTTCATGTGTAAATGTGGTAACATAATTGTTATTTTAAGTAATTTAATAATATTTATATGATATGATGATTAATATCATGAAATATTATGCTTTGTGGTTATTATTGAGTAATATGCAAATTATGTGTGCTACTTGTTAAATATTAATTGTTACTGAGTATCGGTTTCAATATTCCGTGGAAGACGGCAAAGATGTGTGATCGAGGAAAAAACCCGTTTGAACCTTGGGAATAGATTAGAATACAAGTGACATGTCACTAGGATATTTGAGTTCCGAACTCGTTGAGTTGAGTCCGAGTTCACTTATGGATGTGAATGCCCGAGCTTGTTGAGTTGAGTCTGATTTCACTTATGGGCGGGTTACATGGTAGCTTGGCTACATAATTTTCGCAGGCTATTGAGTTTGTCCAGCTGCGGGTATGGCACTTACGTCATGAAATCCGTGTATTCAAATTATATTCCGATGTGTTCAACGGATGAATCTTAAGTGAATAAGGAGAATGCCTAAAACGAAGGTGACATGTTGGTAAGTGTGGTGAATGAGAAAATTTGACAGGTATGTGCTTAGACCCTCGGGTTGAGAACTTGGTATGATGAAATCCTAGGAATATATTAAATGCAAATGTAACATGAATGTCTTGGTGTGGTTTATGCAAATGATGTTTTATGTTGGATTGCATGATTATGTTACTTGCTATTTGCATGTGAACTTATTAAGCATTTATGCTTACTCCCTCCTTTCCATTCTTTGTAGTTTTGACAAGCCAGCTTGGAAGTCAGGAACGGTCGGAGGCTCGTTCACAATATACGAGACCATTTTGGTATAGTGGCTTTTATACTTTAAAATATGGCATGTATAGCACTATAATAATTTTGTGTATATAATCTTATGATATGGCTATTGAATGATAAGGAATGCTTGGTAAAGATTAGCCACTGGAATGGATAATAAAAAAAAAATCATATTTGGTGTTATGTATGCTTGTTGTGCTATTCAATCCATGGAAATTCATAATAAGGTGAAATTTGCTATAAAATAGTATCATACAGCAGCAATAACGTGAGTTTGAAAAATCACTAAAAATATTAGAGATAGAATTAGATGATGAGTGAAATATGAAATTGAAGCTTATTAAGTCTATTTTCATAGGGAAGAAACAAAAAAAGGTAAATGAGTTGTATTTCATGAGATATTTGGGTTTTGATGGAACGGGGTCAGAGCAATTTCTGAATCCCCTATTCTGACTTTATAAATTCACTAAAAATTGTAAAACAATAATTAGGAGTCATAATTTATATGTATAGATTTCTTATTAAGTATATTTTTAAGAGAAACAAATTTTATAGTCATCTAAATTCTGTACAGATAGAAAAGTGGTTCGTAGTGAATAGAGGTAAGAGCAGTCAAACACTAAAACAGGGGAAACTTTAACTAATAAAATGTTCTAATTGGCCTGACCAAAAATTCTAGAAAATAATTAGTAAGTAGATATATGAGTCTAGTTTCAGGAAAAATTTACAGAATTGGATTTTGAGTTTCATAACTCGAGATATGATTCTTTTAGCGACTGTGACGCAGATGGACAATTTACTACGAGAATTGTTTGAACTTGTTTAAATGCTAAAATAAGTTTAGTAATATCTCATGCTCGACTCCGGCGACAGTCTTGGGTAAGCGGGCGTTACATGGTTGGTACTCTTTTGGTACTTATGGTATGTTGATGGAGTATGTGTATACGGGTAAATTGATGCAAGTTTTGATAGCTAAATTTTGGTATGTTTGAAATGTAGTCAATTGTGGTATGCTTGATATGGAAATAAGTTAAGCGTATATGGTTAATGTATGGCCAAATATGCACATGTTTAAATATGTTTGATGTTTGATGATTGAGGTGCCTTATTGGGATATCGGTTGTATGGATTAATGTATAGTGAATTGGTTATTTTTATGCATGTTTCGGGTACGTTTTGATGCTTTCGTTATATGTGCAAATGTGTTAAGGTACATGCTTGAGGTGGGTGAATGAAATGGCTTGATTTTGGCCAATTTCTTGTCCACACATCCAAACACACAGCCGTGTGTCTCGCATGACACACGGCCATGCAATACAGCTGTGTACCCCCTATAGATTTTAATGGTTGCAAGTCAGGCAGTTACACGGCCTAGCACACAGCTTGGCACATGGGCGTGTGATGCCATTTCGAAAGTTACATGGCCTGGCACATAAGCATGTGACTTGGCCATGTAACCTAAGCTAGAGAGTTACTTTGGCATGAAGACGAGCTAGGACATGGCCGTGTGTCCCTATTTCGAATGTTACACGGCTTGGAGCTTGAATTTTTCTAACTTTTTCTTCAGTGTTTCAAATGTTTCTGATTTAACCCCGAATCATTTCTAAAGTATTTCTAAGGCTTCGAGAGCTTGAATAAGGGACGATATGCATGTATATGAATTGATTATGCTATGTTTAATGAATTATTTTCAAATGTTCTTTTTTATGTTATGGTTTTACGGTAATGCACCATAACCCTATTCTTGTGACGAATACTGGTTAGGGGTGTTACACAAAGTACTTGTATGATATATTTTTGGATCCTTATAGGTGAAACCCTTAATTCTTGTATATTTTTTAACATACTGAACTTAGATGTTTATGATCAAAAGTGGTAAGTCAACTACTCATCATGCTAAAGTTGTTTGTAAATATGAAATGCCTAAGTCATATGCTCTAAAGTCAATACCTATATGATATTTGCTTAAGGGTTGATGCATTTATTTCTTATTTTTGTTTATGTTTCTTAGGGACCAGTAATGACTTAAGTGTGGGGGAGTTTGATTTGTCGTATTTCGGTGTAGTAGATTAAACTAGTTTTCATATATAAGGAGTTTGAATACAAACATTTCCATTATATTTTAGTAAAGTTTTCTTAGTTTTATTCACATTCAATAAAATGTGCAAGTTAAGCCTGTTATTGACCTTAGTGGCCGGATGAGCCCTTAGGGTGAGCTAACACACTTTGTGAGTGTGCAGAAGACCATTAGAAGGCGTATTAAATGAATACTAGTCACTATGTCACTATACAGATGACTCGATGTCGCAACATAGAGAACATAATGGAGAAAAATCTACCTTCGATGTCACGACATGGGCTAAGGGTGTCACGAAATACCCTTGAAGGCATCTAAAGGAGGAATATATTGTCACCTCTATCGCAACACAACTCCTGGTGTGTTGCGACAATGACTCTGTGATGGAAATAAAACACGAAACAAGGATGTTTTGGTTTGCACAATCAATTAACCACACGGCCTAGTATACGGGCGTGTGGCATGGTCGTGTGTGCAAGTCAGAGAGTTACACGGGGCCAAACACGGCTTCCAACACGGGTGTGTCCTAGGGTTACACGAGTGTGTCCCTTGGACCATACAGGCGTGTGAGCACTACACTTTGGAAAAATTTTAAAATTTCGTGAAAAATTTTTAGAGGTCCAAATTAAGTCCTTATTTGAATCTAAAGCTCGTATTGAGCCTCGAGGGCCCGATTAAGGGATGTTATGGATGATCTTGGTAAATGAATAGTAATTTACATAGTTTAATGGAAAAATATTTTGAATGTTTTGGTAGTGCTCTGAAACCTTGTTCTGATGACAAGTACAGGTTAGAGGTGCTACATATAGTGGTATCAGAGCTATAGTTTAGTCGATTCTTAAATTTGACGTAGTGAACACGAGTTTAGCTGTACATACCATTATATAAATTGTGATTGTGTGATGATTCCTAATCATGTTAAATGTATTTTTCATATAGTAATGACATCTAACCGAGCTAGAGCTAAATTCAAGGAAGTTAAGAGCAATGCTTCAGCTTTAGTAAAAGAGTTACGTCTGCGTCTGGTAGTGAAAGGCCCGTATCTGAGGGCCGAAGTGAGGAGGCTAAACAAGCCTGCTTTCAAATGTTGAATGAATGGTTTACCCAATATCTGAGAACGAACCCTACTGTACAATGACCTCCCCTACCTGCTCCCCAACTGATTCCCGAGGTACCACAGGGTGTCGAACTTGTTAGAATTGGTAAGCCTCTAATAGATAAAATTCGCAAACATGGGGCGAAAGAATTTAGAGCTACCGCAGACGATGATTCGGAAAGGGCTAAGTTTTGGATAGAGAACACTATCTGGGTTTTTGATGAATTATCTTGTACACCTGCTCAATGTCTGAAATGTGCGGTGTCTCTACTGAAAGACACAACTTATCATTGGTGGAATACCATAACTTCAGTAGTATCGAGGGAAAATGTCACATGGGAATTCTTCCAAGTTGAATTCAGGAAGAAGTATGTGAGTTAGAGATTTATGGATCAGAAAAAGAAAAAAATTTCTATAGCTTAAACAAGGAAACATGACCGAATTCGAATATGAATGGGAATTTGTTCGACTGAGTAAGTATGCTAGATAATGAGTTTTAACTGAGGCTGAAATACGTGAACGCTTTGAAGAGGGCCTAAATGAAGGAATCAAGTTATTGATTGGGATTCACAAAATAAGGGAATTTACGGTGCTAGCCTACTGAGCACACAAAGCTGAGGAACTGAGTGAAGAAAAGAAACAAGCCAAAAGAGAGGCTCGGGTTTCTTGAAAAAGAACTATGAGTAAGTCACAATCATTTACTTCTAAGAAATTAAAGAAGTATTATGATTGTGTGACCACCTCTACGGGATATTCTGGAAGAGAGTGGTGTTCTTAACGTTCTAACCCAAGGTTTTCATCTTTATCTGTGACTAGTGTGGGTAGTGTTGGCAATCCCAAACTGAAATGTAAACATTGTAACAAATTCCATCATAGGGAATATTGATCTATAAGTGGATCTTGTTTTGGATGTGGTTCACTTGACCATTTTTCAAGGATTGTCTCGAAAGAGTTGAAAAAGAACTAGAACCAGCTTCGAGGCTGAGTAATCCTGTCTCGAAGGGCAGACCACCTCACCATCCCGGCAATGTTAGCGGTAGTTGAGGTACTACCAAGGATACAACAGTTAGATATGAGGCACGAGCACTTGCAAGGACATATACTATTCGTGCTAGAGAAGATGCCTCTGCACCAGACGTCATTATTGGTAGATTTTCTCTACTTGATACTGATATTACTGCATTGATTGATCCTGGTTCCACACATTTATACATATTCATGAACCTAGTGAATGTTAAAAATATACCTGTTGAATTCACTAAATTTGTGGTTGAAGTTTCAAACCCCTTAGGCCAGTGTGTTATGGTGGATAAAGTTTGTTAGAATTGTCCATTGATGGTAAAAGGTTATTGCTTTTCTACTAACTTGATGTTATTGCCATTTGATGAATTTGATGTGATCTTGGGAATGGATTGGTTAACCCGATATGATGTTATGGTAAACTATAAATGGAAATGTATTGTATTGAAATGTGAGAATGGTGAATTACTTCATGTTGAATCTAATAAACTAGATGGATTACCTAATGTGATTTCATTAATGTCAGCACAAAAATATGTTATAAAGGGATCTAATGCTTATCTCACATATGTTTTGGATACTAAAGTATCTGAGTTAAAGATTCAGTCACTGCCAGTTGTACGTGAATTTCATGATGTATTCCCAGAAGAATTACCTGGTTTACCACTGGACAAAGAAGTGAAATTCTCTATAGATCTTGTTTCGAGTACAACACCTATATCCGTAGCACCTTATAGGATGGCTCCTATTGAATTGAAAGAGCTGAAAGTACAGTTGCAAGAATTGATTGAAAAAGGTTTTGCTCGACCTAGTTTCTCACTTTGGGGTGCACCAGTTCTATTTGTAAAGAAGAAGGCCTAACATGGGTTTATTGAAATTTTGAGTATTTTGTGTTGTTTTGAATTTGGGACTAAATTGTAAAAATGTGAAATGTTAGGGGCTAAAGTGCAAAATGCCCATTTATGTGTTTTTGGATGAAACTGAATTAATTTGTAATTAAATAAGTTAAATTTGAATTTATTTAGATCAAGAAAAGAGGAAATCGGATTTGGGTCGGAGGAAGTCAAAAGTTGTCGAATAGTCGTTCCGGTCCATTCGCATCTGTACAAGGTAAGTTCATAAGCAAATAAGTGTTCTTGAATTCAAATTTATATGTTAAATAGCTTGCCGAATTGAATTGTATATATATACACATGTTTTCAAAATTAAATGGAGTATTGGCTGACTTGTTACAATTATGAATTGATCGAATTACGAAATCAAAATCCCATACGAACCTTAGGAAATGCGTAGGATACTGATGTCATGACATTATGACTTTCGATGTGTGATTCATTTAAGACCATTTCTGGGACATTGGCATCGAAGAGAGAAAACGTGTAAGACCATGTCTGGGACATTTGCATCGTATATAATTCATGTAAGACCCTATCTGGGACAGCGGCATCGATATGTGATAACATGTAAGACCATATCTGGGATATGGCGTTGTACGAGCTTACATGATTTCCGTGTATCCTTAACAATTCTGAATGGTTTAGCAGGAAATATCAAAACAAGACCGAATATGAATTTGAGCTAAATGATTCAAGTACGTATGAAGTTTATATATTCATTAAAAATAAGGTAAGTGAAGCTACTTAATGTAGTAATATGAATTATATGAGAAAAGTGAATGCATATATAATTGAGGATGTTTAAATTCAGCCTATTGAATTGAATTATAAATATTCTTGAAGTGATTTATTTGCTTATGGCTTATAAGATTTCCAAGCTTACTTTGTGTGTTTATTCGGTGTTTTATAGATTTTGAAAGCTAGCTACAAGCTCAGGGATCGTCAAGGATCATCGTCACACTATCGATCACTATTTCGGTACTTTGAAAACTTGTATTTACAACATATGACATGTATAGGCTAGTTTCAATAAGGTTCATTTTCCTTTTATATATGTAGCCATGCAAAAATGGCTTGTTAATAATGTTTATATTTGTGTATTTTCGATCATGGTATAAGCTCATTTTGAGAAGTATGTTTTATGGTATATCTTGTGTGATGTTTGGTTTTATAAAATCGGTTTGAATGATACCAATGTGGTTGATGGACGTGTTTTTATGTGTGGTTTTATTACGTAAATTGGCTATGCAAATGAACTTATTTTGTGAATTGATAAATGGAAGTGATGTTTACATTCAATCTTGTATTTCAGAAAATTTGGTATAGACATGAAGATGATTATTTAGTTAGATGTTAATGTCATATGTGTATGTAATTATTTGGGTCGCTTTGTGAGATAAAATTTAGGTTATATAATGCATGTTTATATTCGACTAATCTTAAGTAAAATAAATGTATATGCCTATGATATGATCATTTGTGGTTTGGCTATTTGGGTAAGATTTGTGATGATAAATACTGAATGTAATGTTGAAATATTGATTAGTACATAGGTCTTGTATGTTGGTTCGATAATTGAGCTAGGAAATAGCTATTGATAATGAGGTGACTATACGCATATATATATATGGATGGTATTAAAAGCATATTTGATCATGTTGTAAATTAGCTAATGTCGCATATGTGAATGAAAATTAGGCCATGTAATATGGTTGTTTTGTTTTTAATATGTGCATGTACAGAAATTTATAAAAATGATATGATTAACATTTAGTTAACGAAATAAATGCATTGGCATATATTCGATGCATGAAATGTAAGGTTATATGTTTGGATATGTATTAAGAAAGCGAATGCCATTACTTTGAAGTCATATGGTTCGAACATTATATGTATTAAGTACATGTAACATGGCTTTGTTGCACATTAGTTAATTCAAATATGTGGTTAAATAGTTGATATTGACATGTTTAAATTTTAAATCATGATTTGCTTATGTATTATAAGTTTGTACATGATTTTAAATTGAAAGCTTGTTCTGAGCCATGTTTTGGTCTATAACGCCTCGTAACCCCAATCTGGAGATGGATACGGGTTATGGGTGTTACAGCTCAACAAAGTTACAATAAAGAAAAACTATTCATTGCCTCGTATTGATGACTTGTTTGACTAGTTAAAATGTGCCACTGTATTTTCGAAGATTGATCTCCATTTTGGTTATTATCAACTACGGGTAAAAGAATCAGATTTGCCAAAGACAGCTTTTAGAACCAGATATGGACGTTATGAGTTTCTTGTGATGCCATTCGACTTGACAAATGCACCTGCAGTGTTTATAGATTTGATGAACAGAATTTTTAGCCTGTATTTAGACAGGTTTGTGGTGGTATTTATAGATGATATTTTGGTTTACTCTCGAGATGAAAATGAACATGCTGAACATTTGAGAATAGTGTTGCAAACCCTGCGAGAGAAACAATTGTATGACAAATTCAGTAAATATTACGGGAAGTTAGTTTTCTCGAGCATATAATATCTACTAAATGTGTAAGAGTAGACACGAATAAAATTTCAACCATTATTAATTGGAAGCCGTTGAAGAATGTGTCTGAAGTCTGAAGTTTTCTGGGACTAGCTGGTTATTATCAAAGATTTGTAAAAAAGAATTCAATGATAGCCTCTCCGATGACTCGTTTGTTACAGAAAGATGTGAAATTTGAATGGACTGAGAAATACCAGCGAAGCTTTGACAGATTAAAGGCTTTATTGGTAGAAGCACCTGTGTTAGTTCAGCCTGAATCAGGTAAGGAATTTATAGTTTATAGTGATGCGTCACTGAATGGTTTAACTTGTGATTTGATGCAAGATGGTAAAGTAGTAGCCTATGTTTTTCGACAGCTAAAGCCACATGAAAAGAACTACCCATCACACGATCTTGAATTGGCAGCCATAGTGTTTACATTGAAAATCTGGCGGCATTACTTATTTGGTGAAAAATGTCACATATTCACTGATCATAAAAGTCTGTAATACTTGATGTCATAGAAAGATTTGAATTTTTGACAGCGCAGATGGCTTGAGTTATTAAAAGATTATGATCTTGTTATTGACTACCATCCGCAAAAAGCCAATGTAGTGGCAGATGCATTGAGCAGAAAATCCCTGTATACTTTGTGAGCAATGAACACCCAATTGTCGTTGTCTGAAGATGGTTCAATCATAGCTAAATTAAAAGCTAGACCAATGATTTTGCAACAGATCTCTGAAGCTCAGAAAAATGATAGTAAGTTGTAAGCAAGACAGGTACAAAGCAAATCGACTCCTGACTTAGAATTTCAGATTAGGGCTGATAGTTATTTGTTATTTAGAGGTAGGGTATGTGTACCAAAAGATTCAGAACTATTACAAAATATCTTAAATAAAGCTCATAATGGTAACATGTCTGTACATCCCAGTAGTAATAAAATGTATAATGATTTGAAAAAGATGTATTGGTGGCCGAGAATGAAACGAGATATTTCTAAGTTCGTATCTAAGTGTTTGATATGTCAGCAAGTAAACATCAGTTGCCTTCTGGACTATTACAACCAGTCACGATACCAGAATGGAAATGAGAAAGAATTACCATGGACTTTATAACAGGATTACCCCTATCCCCAAAGGAACAAAGATGACATTTGGGTAATTGTTGATCAGTTGACAAAGCCTGTACACTTTATTCCAGTACATATGGATTATTCCTTGGATAGAATGACTGAATTATATGTTTTTTAGATTGTCAGATTGCATGGAGTGCCTGCCTCCATTATTTCAGATAGAGACCCTCAATTTACATCTCGATTTTGGAGTAAATTGCAAGAAGCTCTAGGTACTTAGTTACACTTTAGCACTACATTTCATCCCCAGATAGATGGTTAATCTGAATGGGTAATACAGATCTTGGAAGATATGCTTCGATGTTGTACACTTGAGTTTGAAGGTAACTGGGAAAGGTATTTGCTTTTGGTTGAATTTGCTTATAATAACAGTTATCAGTCTAGTATTAAAATGGCATAGTATGAATGTAACGCCCCAAAAATCTTGAAATCCTGAATTATCTTTTTTTCGATTCTGATAAAAAAATGTGTGCTTAGTATTCCCGGTTAAGTGTTAATTATGTGATAGTAGGTCTCGATTAGTTTTGGAGTTAGAATTAAGAAGTAAAGGAAATTATATTTTAATTATTAAAAGAACCCTGATGGCAAGTAGGTGGGCTTTTAAATAAATGAAGGAAGAATTGGACAGAAAAAAGCTTTCTGGCCCAGTGGATAAGTGGTGTGTTGCTAGTGTTAGAGGTTTAGGGTTCGAATCCCTCCTTGCTCAAAAGGGGGATTTATTTTTGCTTGAAAGATGGATAGAGGTGGCATTGGATATGAACTTTGTAGGGGGTGATAAGAGGAGAAATTTGAGGAGGGGATTAAGGAGTTATCAGGGAGAAAAACTAGGAGATGAGGAGTAAAGAAGAGGTGGAGCCGAATTGGGAATTTGGGCATGGGAAATTCGGCTATAGAGGCTATATATAGGTGCCGAATGGGAGATTGCCAGGCTAATGCCGAATTCTCCTTCATCTTGTTGCCAAAAACCCTTTTTTCTCTTCAAGATTTAAAAGTCGAAAACCCTTGTTCTTCTTTCCTTCTCTTTGTATCGATTTTCCCTTCTTCCTTTACTCAATTCTCTTTCATTCATTTTTAGTCTAGCTGACTTCTTCTTCTTTTTTTCCCTTGGTGCCGAATAACCCCTTTTTGCCATGCAAATCGCAAGGGCCAAACACCTCTTTGGCCGAATACCCTCAGAGCCGCCACTACTCTTTCTAGTTGGTCAGTCTTAGTGTAAGTGTTTTGGTTCTTCCAAGCAGTTTTGGTAAGTATCGAATACTCTATTCCTCACTTCTTCTGATTGGTTTTGGTAGGATTAGTATCGAATTCCAGTCTTTTGGATCCCTGCCGATTTTCTCCTCAGGTGAGAGACTTTGGTAAGTGTTCTTCATTTGATAAGGGTTGGTTGAATAGGATTTAGTGAAAAGGGAGACATATGTTGGATACAAATCACCCATTATGTTTTAACGATAAGAGTTAATTCAGATCTGAGAAGTACACGTGATTAGTGTTCAAAGGAAAAGTTATTAAGGCTTGGCATTTCAGGTAAGGTTAAGGTGAGACTTTGGCTTTTGGGTAAAGTATTCGATATGTGTATGTAATTATTCATTGAGTGATATCGGTTGTAGGTTCGTGGAAAGGGGGATCGCAGCACGTTTTATTACCAGGTGTGTACATACACTGCACACACAAGTAGATCGGCAAAAGCCAAAATACCGAAAAGCCAAAATGTCGAAAAGCCAAAAGTTTGGCTACGGTAGTCTTGCGAGTGCGCGAACACTAATAAGGGGGAAACCGATAGGTTTTCTGAGGCCCCTTGGGCGATTCCATGGACTTGGGCTGTGAATTGGCCAACCGGGCCAGAATGGGCTAAATGGGCCCGATAGGCTATTGGGCCCACAATTGGCAAAAATTGATAATTGATGCTATGTGATGGAAATTTGTATGTGAGCATGACTGTAAATGTGATTTGGGCCTAATGGCCATAGTAATGTGATTTGGGCCTAATGGGCGACATAAATGTGATTGGGCCTAATGGGCCATATGAAAGTGATTGGGCCTAGTGGGCTATATACATGTATGTGGGTTTGTCTTGCCATCGTAACAGGTTTTAGGCCTATTATATGATGACTGCATAAAACTTAATTAATTTATTGAGATTGTGGACAGGTCATAGGGTTAAGGTGTGGCAACGGGTATATGCATGTCGAGGATTGGATCTAGGGATAGCTTGGTACTTAAGCGGTCTTAATGACTCACTCCTCTTCTCTAGAATCCTACCTGGTGCATAGCATTCGTTCATCTTAGCTCACAGCACTTGTTAACGGGCCAAGGTAAGTAAAAACCCGTAATAAAGGAAAATTACCGAAATACCCCTAAGGGCAAAAATGACTAAAATACCCTCGTGTGTGGAATGTAAGATTTATGGATGTTACATGTATACCTGCTACATTCATATGCATTCATATGATATCCTGTTTAGGTTGCATATAGGTTGGGAATTATGGAACGGAGGAAGTATTTGAGGGTCGCATGGTTGCTTGACAACTGTGGATCCACCGACGGCTTTTAAGCCCAATATATAATTGGTAACTTGCTGCAACGAAGGTAGTTTCGCAACCGGGCTACCATTGATGTGTATCGGTTGGGTGGGTCGATATTTATAGCCCCACAGGATGTGTATCGGGGGACAGAGCTAAAGTGTACCGGTTGGATTATTGGGTGGCCAGCTAGCAGGACAACTTGGATTTGATTTAAAAGCATATAAGTTATTAGTTTATTAAGTAATTTAGTCTAGATTGTAATAAGGCCTCCCCTTTTTGTTATTATTTGGATTATTAATTTTATGCGTTGTAATTATGAGAAGTCGAACATGGATTTTCTAAACCATAGTTTTTTTGTATGTACTACGTTTCTGAAACTAAATTTTTAAACGATAAGTTTTCTTAAATTAAATGTTTTAAACAAAGCTTTCGCAACTAAAAGGAGATTTTACAAAGTAACTGAGATGTATCATTTTAAGGAAGGGTTTTAATGAAAATAAGGTTTTCGCTAAAACACTTCAATGTGACACGCCGAACTAGGTTTAGGGTGTTGTATTTAGTGTTATCAGAGCCCGGTTGCAAAACTCAGGCTATGAAGTGGGCCTTATTACTTGGTTTTGAATTATAATGTTTTGGAAAAAGGGGAAGTCTTGTTGAGCGGCACACCGAGTCTCCGACGTCGAACCAAGTAAGTTATTTTGTTCTTAGGCTTGGTTAAATTGTTATACAATAGATTGTTAGAGGGCTACTTTAGATGATTATGTTAGAATGGAGCTGAAGCCCATAGGATCTTGAAACTGTAGAGGATTTTCAAAAACAATCTTCTCTTTAAACATCGGTTTAATCATGGAAACTAACTAAAACTTCATAAAATTTTTAATCCAGAAAATACATGAATCGACGATAAGTGCTAGGAGGGTGCAAGAAGCCGTGGTCAAGGCCGCAGAAGTGTTGGGCTAAACCGTCAGCATCGAGCCATATGCCCAATGTTGGAGTAGAAGAGACTCCGACCTCACCTGTGGCTGGGAATGGACCATTTGATCGGGCCGCAGGGGAAGATGCATTGTCGTAGGCAATGTTGAGAATTTTGGAAAGGGTCGCAGGGCCCAATAATGGCACGAGAAATCGGGGTTCCATTCCAGAGCGATTGCTATCAAATAGGGCTGAGATCTTTAAGGGCGTGTCTAGTGTGACCCTTAAAGTGGTAGAATACTGGTTGGAAGCCACTGAAAGGATAATGGAGGATTTGGACTGTTCACCTGAACAAAAGCTGAAAGGGGCAGTGTCACTGCTCAGGGAAGAAGCTTACCAGTGGTGCCTGACAGTGAAAGAGAGCACCCAACCTGAGCAGGTCACTTGGGAGTTCTTCAAAACTGCGTTCAAAGGGAAGTATGTAGGTGTGAGTTATGTGGAAGCTAGAAGGAAGGAGTTCCTGAACTTGACCCAGGGAAATAAATCTGTGGCAATGTATGAGGCGGAATTTCTATGCCTTAGTTGGTGTGCAAGAGTTATAGTGGCAATGGACTATGAACGTTGCGTTAGGTTTGAGGATGGAATTAGAGATAGCCTCAGAGTATTGATAACTCCACAAAAGGAGCGAGTTTTCTCAGAGTTGGTAGAGAAAACAAAGATAGCGGAGAAGGTAAAGCACACTGAGTGCCTAAATCGGGAAAAAGAAAAGGGTAAGGATAAAAGGGAGGCTGAGACTCCTGGTGCCGATCAGAGGCCTAGGGCTAGGGCCAGAGTTCTTGGGCCAGTTAGAGCAATGCCCTCTGCTGTTAATCCAAGAGTGCCACCTTGTGCTGATTGTGGGAAAGGTTATATAGGTGAGTGTTGGAAGAGGATGGGAGCTTGTCTAGCTTGTGAATCCATGGGGCATAGGATCAAGAGTTGCCCTAGAATGTCAGGTCAGATGCCAGTCATGGACTGAAGTGGTGTACAGCCACCGAGGAGTGGTCAGAAACCACTGAGAGGCCGTGATCAGGACATGGGCGGAAACAATTTAGGTCGTGAAGCACCGGGCAGAGGTGCTGGTCATGCTGAGGCGAGGCAACTAGCTTTGGTCTATGCAGCACGTCGTCAAGAGGATAGAGACGCTCTAGAGGAAAATAATGGTACATACTTACCCATAGTGTGCTATTTACTTAAGTTGGAATTAGAGTGCGCAGCGGAAGTGTGGTATGGTAGTCTGTGTTGGTAGTTGGAAATTTCGAGGATGAAATTTCTTTTAGGGGTAGAGTTGTAAAGCTCCAAAAATCCTGAATTGTCTTTTTTTCGGTTTTGATAAAAAAATGTGTGCTTAGTATTCTCGATTAAGTGTTAATTATGTGATAGTAGGTCTCAGTTAGTTTTGGACTTAGAACTAATAAGTGAAGGAAATTATAGTTTAATTATTAAAAGAACCCTAATGGCAAGTAGGTGGGCTTTTGAAAAAATGAAGGAAGAATTGGATAGAAAAGAGCTTGTTGGCCCAATGGATAAGTGGCGTGTTGCTAGTGTCAGAGGCCTAGGGTTCGAATCCCTCCTTGCTCAAAAGGGGATTTATTTTTGCTTGAAAGATGGACAGATGTGGCATTGGATATGAACTCTGTAGGGGGTGATAAGAGGAGAAATTTGAGGAGGGGATTAAGGAGTTATCAGGGAGAAAAACTAGGAGATGAGGAGTGAAAAAGAGGTGGAGCCGAATTGGGAATTTGGGCATGAAAAATTCGGCTATAGAGGCTATATATAGGTGCCGAATGGGAGATTGCCAGGCTAATGCCAAATTCTCCTTCAACTTGTTGCCATAAACCCTTTTTTTCTCTTCAAGATTTAAAAGCCAAAAACCCTTATTCTTCTTTCCTTCTCTTTGTGTCGATTTTCCCATCTTCCTTTACTCAATTCTCTTTAATTCACTTTTAGTCTAGCCGACTTCTTCTTCTCTTTTTCCCTTAGTGCCGAATAACCCCTTTTTGCCATACAAATCGCAAAGGCCAAACACCTCTTTGGCCAAATACCCTTGGAGTCGCCACTACTCTTTCTAACTGATCAGTCCTAGTGTAAGTGTTTTAGTTCTTCCAATCGGTTTTGGTAAGTATCGAATACTCTATTCCTCACTTCTTCTGATTGGTTTTGGCAGGATTAGTATTGAATTCCAATCTTTTGGATCCCTACCGATTTGCTCCTCAAGTTAGAGACTTTGGTAAGTGTTCTTCATTTGATAAGGGTTGGCTAAATGGGCTTTAGTGAAAAGGGTGACATATGTTGGATACAAATCAGCTGTTATGTTTTAACGATAAAGGTTAATGCAGATCTGAGAAGTACACGTGATTAGTGTTCAAAAGAAAAGTTATTAAGGCTTGGTGTTTCAGGTAAGGTTAAGGTGAGACTTGGGCTTTTGGGTAAAGTATTCGATAGGTGTATGTAATTATTCATTGAGTGATATCAGTTGTAGGTTCATGGAAAGGGGGATCACAACACACTTTATTACCAGGTGTGTACATACATTGCACACACAAGTAGATCGGTAAAAGTCGAAATGCCGAAAAGTCGAAATGTCGAAAAGCCAAAAGTTTGGCTATGGTAGTCTTGCGAGTGCGCGACCACTCGTAAGGGGGGAACCGATAGGTTGTCTGAGGCCCCATGAGCAATTCCATGGACTTGGGATGTGAATTGGCCAACCGGGCCAGAAAGGGCTAAATGGGCCCGATGGGCTATTGGGCTCATAATAGGCAAAAATTGATAATTGATGCTATGTGATGGAAAATTGTATGTGAGCAATAATGTAAATGTGATTTGGGCCTAATGGCCATAGGAGTGTGATTTGGGCCTAATGGGCCACATAAATGTGATTGGGCCTAATGGGCCATATGAAAGAGATTGGGCCTAATGGGCCATATACAGGTATGTGGATTTGTCTGGGCTTCATAAGAGGTTTTATGCCAAGTATATGATGGCTGCATGAAACTTAATTAATTTATTGAGACCGTGGACAAGTCATAGCGTTAAGGTGTGGCAACGGGTATATGCATGTGTAGGATTGGATCTAAGGATAGCTTGGTACTTAAGCGGTCTTAATGACTCACCTCCTCTTCTCTGGAATCCTACCTGGTGCATAGTATTCATTCATCTTAGCTCACGGGACTTGTTAACGGGCCAAGGTAAGTAAAAACTCGTAATAAAAGAAAATTACTGAAATACCCTTAAGGGAAAAAATGGCTAAAATACCCTTATGTGTGGAATGTAAGATTTATGGGTGTTACATGTATACCTGCTGCATTCATATGCATTCATATGATATCCTGTTTAGGTTGCATATGGGTTGGGAATTATGGAACGGAGGAAGTATATAAGGGTCGCATGGTTGCTTGTCAACCGTAGATCCACCGACAGCTTTTAAGCCCTATATGTGATTGGCAGCTTACTACAACAAAGGTAGTTCTGCAGCCGGGCTACCATTGATGTGTATCGATTGGGTGGGTCGATGTTTATATCCCTATAGGATGTGTATCAGGGAACGGAGCTGAAGTGTACCGGTTGGATTATTGGGGTGGGTTGCACTGCATTGCATTGCATGTACGATGTATGGTGATTGATGAATGCTTGTTTCACGTCGAGGGTGGTACACACTGAGTTTTCAAAAACTCAGCCCCTCTTTTATTTTCCTCAGGTGATGCTCAATAGGAGGTTCGATGTCTGGAGGGACTCTGGGTGGCCAGCTAGCAGGACAACTTGGATTTGATTTAAAAGAATATAAGTTATTAGTTTATTAAGTAATTTAGTCTGGATTGTAATAATGCCTCCCTTTTTTGTTATTATTTGGATTATTAATTTTATGCGTTGTAATTATGAGAAGTCGAACATGGATTTTCTAAACCATAGTTTTTTTGTATATACTACGTTTCCGCAACTAAATTTTTAAATGATAAGTTTTCTTAAATTAAATATTTTAAACAAAGCTTTCGTAACTGAAAAGAGATTTTACAAAGTAACTGAGACGTATCATTTTAAGGAAGGGTTTTCAATGAAAACAAGATTTTCGCTAAAACACTTCAATGTGATACGTCAAATTCGGCCATAATGTTCAGGCTGGGTTTGGGGTGTTACAATAAAGCCTTGTATGGACGCAAATGTAGAACTCCATTGTACTAGACAGAACTCAGTGAGAAAAAGTTACACGAAGTTGTCTTGGTCCGAGAGACTGAGGAAAAGGTAAAAGTAATTCGGGATAGGTTGAAAGCGGCCTCTGATCTTCAAAACTCTTATGCTAATATGAAACGAAAAGAAATAGAATTTCAAGTCGGTGACAAAGTATTCTTTAAAGTGTCACCTTGGAAAAAAGTTCTCCAGTTTGTATGCAAAGGAAAACTCAGTCCACTGTTCATTGGACCTTATGAGATTACAGAAAGAATTGGACCAGTTGCATATCGGTTAGCTTTACCCCCAGAGCTTAATTGGATTCATAATGTTTTTCATGTGTCTATGTTACAGCGGTATCGATCCGACCCTTCACATATTATCTCTCCGACAGAGGTAGAGATTCAGCCTGATATGACATATGGTGAAGAACCAATCAAAATCTTATCTCGGGAAACAAAAGAGTTAAGAAATAAAAAGGTACCTTTAGTAAAACTTCTTTGGCGACGACATGGTTTGGAGGAGGCTACATGGGAGCCAAAGGATACTATGGAGAAGCAATACCCGAATCTTTGTACTGGTAAGATTTTCGAGGACGAAAATCCCTAAAAGGGGAAGAGTTGTAACAACCCATTTTTCAGTGAAATCGAAATAGTGGTTACAAGACCACAAATCTGACCCAAAATATAATTTATTTTTATTTTATTATATGGTCCGTAATATGGTAGATATGTCGTGTGAAAATTTTGATATGAAAATTTTATCGATTAAGCATTTAATTACGAGAAGGACTAAATCGCATAAAATGCAAAACTTGAATTCTAGAAGCTATAAGGATCAAATAGCTATGGAATTCAAATCTACAGGTCCTTATATGGTAATTAGACCATCATAGAAAAGTATGTAGATTCTTGGTGACTCATCCATGGAAAAATTAAAAAAGGTCAATGACTAAACTGGAATTTGAAATAATCAAACTAATTAAAAGATGATAAAAGAAAATATCATCTTATTATTGTCATCTTCAACCTAAAATTTTATAGAAACACTAGGAGAGAGAGGGGAAACTTTCAAGGCTTAATTAGGTAAGTTCTCTTGTCCCGTTTTTAGTAATTTTGGTATTTTTTAAAACTGGGATAGCTTAATCTCTCTAGTTGAGGGATTAATTTGAAAAGTTATCAAGGTATGAAAATGAGTCATGGTTGTATTATGCTGGAAATTAGAAATTCATGGTAGAAAATGAAAGATTATTGATAGATAAACAACTTTTACAAAGTGATTTTTGATGAAAACATGATTTAGGGACTAAAATGAAAAGTTGTAAAATTTGATGAAAAATTCTAAAATCTTATGAATACATGTGCTAGAAAATTTTTAATGAGGCTTTGGTTAGGCTTGGAATAGGGATTAATTTGCACAAGTTTCATTTTCCGGGCATAGGGACAAAATTAAAATTTATGGAAAAGTTAAGGGCAAAATGGTAATTTTGCCTAAGACGTAAATTGAGTCCATTTAAATATGAAATGTGTGAAATTGATGGTTAAATTCATTTATATAGATCCAGACAACACTAATTCGAGGTTAGATCAAGGAAAAGAAAAGGTTTCGGATTAGTAGACTTTTACGCGAACAAGTGTCGAGTTAAGTTCGTGTAACTTAATCAGGCATGTAACTTTGTTAATTGAATGTTGTGTTTGTATGTAATTTGATTTATGTTGATGTGCATTACTTGTATGCTATGATGGAAAATTGATACATGCTTGGAATGGTGATAAAAGGTTAACTCCCGATTGAATGGGAATTTTGATAATTGTATGTGCTTTCCCGAAACTAATAAGTTATTGCATTTTTTGTGGATGGGATTTAGCTCGGACGAGTAATCCCATTGACCTTGCTATAGAAAGGATTTAGCCTGGACGGGTAATACCGATATAATACCTCTAGAGCACACATTATGATTAGGGTTTAGCCTAGACTGGTAATCCTAATCGAGCTCCTCTAAGCTTACGTTATATAAAGGATTTAGCCTGGACTGGTAATCCTGTTATACAATATGTAGCTCGAGAGAGAGTGTTTCTTGGTTAAGTGCCCTAATGGGTACCCTTGAATAAGAAATTGACGGATTATTGAATCGCAAACTTCGTGTGTACTACTTAAGCATCCATCAGAATTCAATAATTCAACGGACATAAAACTCTTGACATGGCATGAAAATCTTGAGATGGTATGATAATGAATTGAAAGAATATTGCTTGATGAGCTCATCTATGTTATTTGATTGATATGAAGATTTTGGTGACTAACATGTTTGAATGAATGTATGTGATTAGAAAACTTAACCAGATGGATGGAAACATAATATTGTATGCCTAGATTTAATAAACAGGATTGGTAAGTTTAGTTTCCATCATACGAACTTACTAAGCATGTAATGCTTACTCTGTTTATTTTTCCCTTATTTTATAGTTCTCAGAAGATCGCAAGGGTTAGAGATCACTAGAGCATCGTTACATTATCAACTAGCTATTTTGGGTATATATAGTGAAGTCATTTTGGTATAATGGCATATATAGGATAACTTGGCCAATAGTGGCTTGAAAATGTTATTTTGTAACCTAGCCATTGGAATGGCTTGTAATGGTTCATTTTGGTATGATTAAGTAAATTATTATGTTATACATATACACATGTGTTATGTTATGAATATGTTATCAAAGGTTGCTATTGCCTAAGCTAATCTAAGGTAAGTTTATAACCACCTATGCATATAATGGTATGCCTTCTTAAATGATGAATTTGACTACTTTAAATGCTTAGAATGGTTGGTATTGTTTGTGTGTCAAGTGCGGGTCTTGGGTGAAATTGTGGGTGAGAAATGGAATGACAAATGGCTTCATTTTTTCCACACAGGAAGACACATGGGTGTGTGTCTAGACCGTGTGTGACATATGGCCTGGTAACATGGTTAGGCCTTGTGTCCCCTGCACCAAAATTTTGAGAAACAGATTGCTCAGAATTGGGCACATGGGCAGAGACATGGGCGTGTGTCTCAGATGTGTGTGCCACACGGCCTAGAACATGGGCGTGTGTCTTAGCCGTGTGAAACCTGCACCTAATTTCGAATTGAATTAATTAACCACACGACCTAGCACACGGGCGTGTGGCATGGCCGTGTATGCATGTTAGAGAGTTACATGAGATCTAACACTGTAACCCCTAACCCATATCCATCACTGGACTAAGGTTAAAGGCGTTACCAGACAAACCAGAACATTTATTCTCAATTCATATACATCACCCACAATCATAGTCAAACCCTTAAATAGAGCATCGAGACCTTAAACATGCATTAGAAAGGGGTCAGGACTAAACCGAGCTCATACAAACTTTTTTCAGAGCTTTAAATATTTTTTAAAGTTGTACAAGTCACACGCCCGTGTGTCTAGACTGTGGCAAAATAGGGTATACATACTAACAATCCACACGGACACATTGACACGCTTGTGTGCCTTGGCCGTGGTCGAAACTACTTGCGCCACACAGCTAGCCACATGCCCGTGTGCCTTGACCGTGCTCAAGCCTGACTTAAAATTGTGCAGTACCCTAGGGGACACACGGCCATGTAGCATGACCGTGTGTCACACAAGTTGAGACACACGCCCGTGTCTCTGCCCGTGTGGACAAAAATAGGCCATTTAAAAAGCCAATTTTCCACCCAATTTGGGTCAAACCTACAAGCATCAAAACAAGCACAATTGCATAACAATTTCAGCCAATTTTCAATACCAAAACTTACATCATTCATGCCATATTATTGACAACAATTTCATGCTTGCAACATATATCAAAACATGTCATCCTATAAGTCCAAAATCATACCAAAACATATTGTTTCATAATCTCCAAACATACAATTAAATCTCATGCCAAAACCTTACCAATTTCCATAATAGACACATTATAACAGTTCAGTTTTGATCCTAGTCAGAATAGTGGTTTCGGGACCACAAATCTGAGTTTGAATAATATTTTGATATTATTTTCTGTGTCTGTGATATATGAGTTTGCATCTGTGAAATTTCTGTGATTTAATCTGCCTGGTTCTGTGCTTAATTATGAAAAAGGACCAAATCGCGTAAAATGTAAAAGTTGAGTGCTAGATGTTAAAGCACCTATTTGATTTGACTTTGTTAAGTGGGAGTCCTTGCATGTCAATTGTACCATTCATATTAATGATGGACAATTTTAGGCTTTAGTGGATGAAATTTTGCATGTTTCATTAAGGGTAAAATGGGAATATGGCTTTTAATATGTGTTATAATAAAACAAACACAAAATGGGCATGCATTTTCACATTGTTCAGCCGAAAAACATAAGAAAAAGAAAGGAAGAAAGCCATCTTAGGGTTCGGCACTTTGATCCTTGATTAAGGTATGATTTTTCGTCGGTTTTTGATAATTTCTACGTTTCTATGATCGTTGCTTTGTGTTCTTCAAAACCCATGTCTAAATTTCTATTTTTTTTGGAGATTATGAAATGTTCCATTGATGCTTAAATGTGTTTTGTAGTGTTCTTACATGGATTATGAAAGATATATGTTAAATTATCATGTTTTGTTCTTGAAATTTTGATGAAATGAGCCATTAGGCCTAAATTGTGAAAGTGAGGTTTTGAAGGACTAATTTGTGAATTTAACATGTATGGGCTTATATAGAAGCCATGAAATATCGGCTAGTCCTTGTTGCAAAGAAATTTTACATATTGATGATTTGGTGAAAAATGGACTAAATTGTCAAAGTGTGAAATTGTAAGGGCTAAATTGTAAGGTGCCCAAAATATGTGTATATGGATTAAATTGAATGAAATGAATGATTGAATGGTTGAATTTGTATTGTATTAGATCAAGAACAAAGAAAATTAGACTTAGATCGAGGGAAGTCTAAAGTAGTCGAATAGTCGACTCATTTTATCCGAAATTCGTCTGAAGTAAGTCAAACTATACTTACGTGTTAACTTGATTAAATTTTGTGTTTATAAATTGTTATCTGCATTGGAGGGCCTTGAGAGCCTAATAAAAGAATGTTGGTATAGATCCGAATTATCGTGTAAGACCGTGTCTGGGACACAGGCCTCGATTTGAATATCTACGTGTAAGACTATGTGCGGGACATCAGCATCATATCTAATTTCGTATAAGACCCTGTCTGGGACAGAGGCATTGATACTGAATGACATATAAGACCACGTCCGGGATGCTGGCATTATACTCGTTTATGAATATCTGCATCGTTTCTGAGCCATCTGTTGACAAAGTTTGAGTTATGAAAATGAATATGTGAAATGCATAATCGAGACAGGTACGTTTGTATCATACCTAATTTCTGGATATAAAGGCTTTGTTTCTACGAATTAGTAAGTGTAAAGTAGGTTCGTAATCATGGAAGTGAATTTGGTATACAAGCAAATGAGTATAGACAAGTTTATGAACCACTCTCTATAATGGCTACGAATTCTTATTATTGTTTTGTATCACTTATACGTGCTTTAGTAATTAGATTAATTTTGTTTGGCTTACTAAGCTCATGTAGCTTACTCTGTGTGATTTCTGTCTGTTTTACAGTTATCGTAGCTACTGAAGGCTTGGGATAGTCGAGGATTGTCATCACACCGTCAAACTCTTTTTGGTACTTTTGGCAAATGTACATATTCTTAAGTATGGCATGTATAGGCTAGAATGGTTTAGTTAATATGTGTGTATAAGTTATGCCATTTGAATTGGCTAACAAATGATATGTTTGTGCATAGTTTTGGTGTATGTTTTGATATATGATATTCCAATGTGTTTTGGTCATTTTTGAGCATGTAATTGACTAGAAATGTTGGTGTAAATGTTGCTTAATGATGCTTGTAAGATTGGACCTTAAAGGGTGTCATATTGGCTTAAACCAAGCCTACTTTGTGCTACACGGTCAGAGAACATGGGCGTGCCTTGTGGCCGTGTGAACAAGTCAGTAGCTAGCTATTTATCACACAGTCATGGCACACGGCCATATCTGTTGGCCGTGTTAATAAGTCAGGATAGGACCTATTTTTGACATGGTTGGACCACACGGGAGTGCCTTGTGCCCGTGTGAGCCACACGGCCTAGTCACACGGGCGTGTGACCTTGGCAGTTTTGATAAGTTTGCTTAAGTTCTAAAAATTCTGAATGGGTTCGGTTTAGTCCCGACCTTTCCTAGATGTATGTTTTGGGTCTCATAGACCATTTTAATGGATGAATTATGGATGAATGTAAATGTATTCTGGTTGTATGATATATGTGATTTGGGTTTGTTCTGGTATACTCTGTTTGTCCGGTGATGTCACTTACCTATTCTGGCAACGGTTACGGGATAGGAGTGTTACATTTTATTGGTATTAGAGCTATGGTTTAGTCTGTTCTAGGACTACCATAGCGTATGTGAGTCTAGCTATACATGCCATATGTCTAAACTGTGATAGTGTGATGAATCCTGAGTTTGAAATGTGCTTTTATATAGCAATGGATCCCAATAGAGCCATAGCTGACGATGTTGAGAGTAATGCACCTGCTCCCTCGCAAGGGACTGTGCAAGATGATTCTCGACCGGATACGAGTAGCCGTGATAGTGAGGCTAAGCAAGCCTTCTATCAAATGATGAATGATTGGTTCACTCAGTACATTAGAACCAACCCGGCTGTACAACAACCTTCACCCCCAGTTAATCTTTCTCAAATTCCTGCTATGCCCTCGGTGAGTCCAGTTCAGCTAAGTAGACCACCTGTTGATAAGATTAGAAAGTATAGGGCTGAAGAGTTCTGAGCTACAACGAATGATGATGTTGAAAGAGCCGAATTCTAGTTAGAGAATGCGATACTGGTATTTAATGAAATGTCTCTGAATCTAGAAGAATGTGTTAAATGCGCTATTTCACTTTTGAGAGATACGGTGTACCATTGGTAGAAAACTTTAATATCTGTAGTTTTGAGCAAATGGGTTACATGGGATTTCTTCCAAGCTGAGTTTCAAAAGAAATACATTAGTTAGAGATTCATTGATCAGAAATGAAAAGAGTTTCTCGAGCTTAAACAGGGTCGTATGTCTGTTACTGAATACGAATGAGAATTTGTGAGATTGAACATATACTCGGGAATGTGTATCAAATGAAGTAATAATGTGTAAAAGGTTTGAGGATGGACTAAATGAAGATATACGTCTGTTAGTTGGGATTCTAGAGATTAAAGAAATGGTGGTGCTCGTTGAGCGAGCTTGTAAGGTGGAAGAATTAAGTAAAGAGAAAAGAAAAGCTGATTTTGAAGCTAGAGATGCTAGAAAAAGATCTGTGAGTAAATCATTTTAGTCTGGGTCAAAGAAATTCTGAGATGATTAAAATTGTTCAAATACTAATGTGGGACATTTGAACCGAGATCGAGCTAGATCGTATTCGAACACCAGAGCTCCTGTTACTTCTGTTGCAAGTGTTGGAAATGTCCTATCTGAGAGACCTGAATGTAAACACTATGGCAAAAAACATCCAGGAAATTGTAGATTGAATTACCGAGCCTGTTTTAGATGTGGATCCCGTGATCATTTTGTAAGAGATTGTTCTGAACCTGCTGAGTAAGAGAAAGTGCAGAATCTGAGCCCGAGAGGTAAACCTTCTATAAATGCGAAAAATACAAATGGGAGTCAAAGAGCAACTGGGGACACTGCTGTTAGATCTGAGACTAGAGCACCTGCCAGAGCCTATGCTATCCGAGCTCGTGAGGAAGCTTCATCTCCAGACATGATTACTGGTACTTTTACTCTTTATGATACTTCTGTGATTGCTTTGATAGACCCCGGATCAACGTACTCTTATATCTATATGAATTTAGTGCACAGTAAGGCTTTGCCTATAGAGTCTACTGAATTTGTAGTTAAAGTATCAAACCCTTTAGGTAAAAGTGTTTTGGTTGATAAAGTCTGCAAGAACTGTCCGTTAATAATTTGAGATATCTATTTTTCTACTTATTTGATGTTATTGCCTTTTGATGAATTTGATATAATTCTGGGAATGGACTGGTTAACTGTGCACGATGCTATTGTGAACTATAAAAGAAAAGTCATTAATTTAAGGTGTAAGAATGATGAGATAATTTGAATTGAGTCTAGTGATCTGAATGGTCTACCAGTTGTAATATCTGTAATGAAAGCACGGAATTATGTGAAGAAAGGTTGTGAAGCCTACTTAGCTTATGTATTAGACTCGAAAATAGATGATAAGGAAATTGGATCAGTACCTGTTGTCTGTGAATTTTCTGATGTGTTTCCTGAAGAACTACCTGGTTTGCCTCCGATTCGGGAAGTTGAGTTTGGTATTGAATTGGTACCTGGTACTACTTCGATATCGATATCTCCGTATGGAATGGCTCCGACTGAACTAAAAGAGTTGAAATCTCAGTTGCAAGAATTGACTAATAAAGGATTTGCTAGACCAAGATTTTCACCATGGAGTGCTCCTGTTCTATTTGTGAAAAAGAAAGATGGCACAATGAGAATGTGTATTGATTACTGCCAGCTTAACAAAGTGACCATAAAGAAAAAATACCCTCTGCCCAAGATCGATGACTTATTCGATAATTTTTAAGTTGCTACTGTGTTTTCAAAGATAGATTTGAGATCAGGTTACTATCAGTTGTGAGTAAAGGACTCTAACATACCGAAAACTACTTTTAGAACGAGGTACGGGCATTATGAATTTTTAGTTATGCCTCTTGGCTAAACAAATGCACCTACTATCTTTATTGATTTGATGAATAGGATTTTCAGACCGTATTTAGATCAATTTTTTGTTGTGTTTATTGATGACATATTGATTTATTCACGTAATGAATCTGATCACGCCGAGCATTTGAAAATAGTGCTACAGACATTGCAAGACAAACAGTTGTATGCCAAGTTCAGTAAATGTGAATTTTAGTTGCGAAAAGTTAGCTTTTTGGGTCATATTGTATCAGTTTCTGGTATCCGTGTTGATCCGAGTAAAATTTTAGCTATTATGGATTGGGAACTTCCGAGAAATGTATCTGAAGTCTGTAGTTTTCTGGGACTTGCTGGTTACTATAGAAGGTTTGTAAAAGGTTTCTCCATGATTGCGACTCCATTGACAAAGTTGCTTCAGAAAGATGTGAAGTTTGAATGGTCTGAAAAGTGTCAGAACAGTTTTGATTAGTTGAAAGCCTTGTTGACCGAAGCTCCGGTATTAGTACAACCTGAATCGGGTAAAGAATTTGTAATTTACAGCAATGCTTCGTTGATTGATCTGGGATGTGTTCTGATACAAGAAGGTAAAGTTATTACTTATGCTTCCAGACAGTTGAAGCCACATAAAAAGAACTATTCGACACACGATCTTGAGTTGGCTGCTATTGTGTTTGCCTTGAAAATCTGTCGTCACTATTTGTTTGGTGAGAAATGTCACGTGTTTTATAAAAGTCTGAAGTATTTAATGAAGAAAAAATATTTGAATCTGTGACAGAAAAGATGGCTAGAACTGTTAAAAAACTATGAGCTAGTTACTGATTATCATCCTAGAAAAGAAAATGTTGTTGCTGATGCTTTAAGTTAGAAATCGTTGTTTGCATTGTGTGTAATGAACGCTCATTTGAATCTATCTGATGATGGTTCGGTTTTAGTAGAACTAAAAGCAAAACCTTTGTTTATACAATAGATCTGCAATGCTCAGAAGTCTGACAATGAATTGATAGTAAAACGAGTTCTGTGTGATTATGAATTCTGGGTTGATGTTAATGATTGTTTGAGATTCAGAAATAGACTTTGTGTTCCGAGAAATCCAGAGTTAATTCAGTTGATTTTGAGAGAGGTTCACAGTAGTAGATTTTTAGTACATTCGGGGAGCACGAAAATGTATCATGACTTGAAGCAACTATACTGGTGGCCGGGAATGAAAAGAGATATTTCTGATTTTGTTTCCAAATGTTTGATTTGTCAGCAAATTAAAGCTGAACATTAGGTGTCATCAGGTCTATTGCAACCGATTATGATTCCAGAATGGAAATGGGATCAAGTGACCATGGATTTTGTTTCGGGTTTGCCCCTGTCTCTGAGAAAGAAAGATTCGATCTGGGTTGTAGTTGATAGATTAATGAAATCAGCTCACTTTATTCCGGTATGATTCGATTTCTCACTTGATAAGTTAGCTGAACTTCATATTTCTGATATTGTGAGACCGCATGGTATACCATTATCGATTGTGTCTGATAGAGATCCGAGATTTACATCACGATTCTGGAAAAGTTTGCAAGATGCTTTAGGTACTAAATTGCATTTCAGTACTACTTTTCATCCGCAAACAGATGGTCAGTCTGAACGTATTATTCAGATACTCGAGGATATGTTGAGATGTTGCATTCTTGAGTTCGAAGGTACGTGGGAACAATATTTACCTCTAATTGAATTCACTTATAATAATAGTTTTTAGTCGAGCATTAAAATGTCACCGTACGAAACCTTGTTTAGTAGAAAGTGTAGAACTGCGTTATACTAGTCTGAGCTCAGTGAGAATAAGATTTACGGTGTTGAACTGATAAAAGAAATAAAACAGAAGGTGAAAATAATCCGAGATAGTCTGAAAGCTGCCTCTGATCGTCAGAAATCTTATGCGAATTTAAAATGAAAGGATATCGAATATGAGATCGACGATAAAGTGTTTCTAAAAGTATCTTCGTGGAAGAAACTGTTTCAAATTAGTAAAAAGGGTAAGCTGAGTCCGAGGTTCATCGGACCATATGAAATCATTTAGCGAGTTGGGCCGGTTACTTATAGACTGAGGCTACCATCTGAGTTAGAAAAGATTCATAACGTATTTCACGTGTTGATACTTTGACATTACAGATCTGATCCTTCACATGTAATTTCTCTGTCTAAAATTAAAATCCATTATGATATGATGTATGAAGAAAAGCCAATTCGAATTCTGTCTCGTAAGATTAAAGAATTACGTAATAAGAGAATTCCATTAGTCAAAGTGCTGTGGCATAGACACGGAGTAGAAGAGGCTACTTGGGAGTCTGAAGATACAATGAAACAACAATATCCAAATCTGTTTAACGATAAGATTTTCGGGGATGAAAATCCCTAAGGGGGGAGAACTGTAACAGTCCAGTTTTGACCCTATTTGAAATAATGGATTCGAGACCAAAAATCTGAGTTTGAATAATATTTTGATATTATTTTCTGTGTCTGTGATATATGAGTTTGCATCTGTGAAATTTTTGTGATTTAATCTGCCTGTTTCTGTGCTTAATTATGAAAAAGGACCAAATCGCGTAAAATGTAAAAGTTGAGTGCTAGATGTTAAAGCACCTATTTGATTTGACTTTGTTAAGTGGGAGTCCTTGCATGTCAATTGTACCATTCACATTAATGATGGACAATTTTAGGCTTTAGTGGATGAAATTTTGCATGTTTCATTAAGGGTAAAATGGGAATATGGCTTTTAATATGTGTTATAATAAAACAAACACAAAATGGCCATGCATTTTCACATTGTTCAGCCGAAAAACATAAGAAAAAGAAAGGAAGAAAGCCATCTTAGGGTTCGGCACTTTGATACTTGATTAAGGTATGATTTTTCGTCAGTTTTTGATAATTTTTACGTTTCTGTAATCGTTGCTTTGTGTTCTTCAAAACCCATGTCTAAATTTCTATTTTTGTTGGAGATTATGAAATGTTCCATTGATGCTTAAATGAGTTTTGTAATGTTCTTACATGTATTATGAAAGATATATGTTAAATTATCATGTTTTGTTCTTGAAATTTTGATGAAATGAGCCATTAGGGCTAAATTGTGAAAGTGAGGTTTTGAAGGACTAATTTGTGAATTTAACATGTTGTATGGGCTTATATAGAAGCCATGAAATTTTTACTAGTCCTTGTTGCAAAGAAATTTTACATATTGATGATTTGGTGAAAAATAGACTAAATTGTCAAAGTGTGAAATTGTAAGGGCTAAATTGTAAAGTGCCCAAAATATGTGTATATGGATTAAATTGAATGAAATGAATGATTGAACGGTTGAATTTGTAATGTATTAGATCAAGAACAAAGAAAATCGAACTTAGATCGAGGGAAGTCTAAAGTAGTCAAATAGTCGACTCATTTTATCCGAAATCCGTCCGAGGTAAGTCAAACTATACTTACGTGTTAAGTTGATTGAATTCTGTGTTTATAAATTGTTATCTGCATTGGAGGGCCTTGGGAGCCTGATAAAAGAATGTTGGTATTGATCCGAGTTATCGTGGAAGACCGTGTCTGGGACAAAGGCCTCGATTTGAATATCTACGTGTAAGACCATGTCTGGGACATCGGCATCGTATCTAATTTTGTATAAGACCCTGTCTGGGACAGAGGCATCGATACTGAATTACATATAAGACCATATTCGGGATGTTGGCATTGTACTCGTTTATGAATATCTATATCATTTCTGAACCATCTATTGACAAAGTTTGAGTTATGAAAATGAATATGTGAAATGCATAATTGAGACAGGTACGTTTGTATCGTACTTAATTTCTGGATATAAAGCCTCTGTTTTTGCGAATTAGTGAGTGCGAAGTAGGTTTGTAATCATGGAAGTGAATTTGGTATACAAGCAAATGAGTATGGTCAAGTTTATAAACCACTCTCTGTAATGGCTACGAATTCTTATTATTGTTTTGTATCACTTATACATGCTTTAGTAATTAGATTAATTATGTTTGGATTACTAAGCTCATGTAGCTTACTCTGTGTGATTTCTGTCTGTTTTACAGTTATCGTAGCTACTGAAGGCTTGGGATAGTCAAGGATTGTCATCACACCGTCAAACTCTTTTTGGTACTTTTGGCAAATGTACATATTCTTAAGTATGG
Organism: Gossypium anomalum; assembly: GCA_025698475.1. Lineage (NCBI taxonomy): Eukaryota > Viridiplantae > Streptophyta > Magnoliopsida > Malvales > Malvaceae > Gossypium > Gossypium anomalum. The sequence goes on from CM046964.1 coordinate 48,082,484, forward strand.
CATGTATAGGCTAGAATGGTTTAGTTAATATGTGTATATAAGTTATGCCATTTGAATTGGCTAACAAATGATATGTTTGTGCATAGTTTTGATGCATGTTTTGATATATGATATTCCAATGTGGTTTGGTCATTTTTGAGCATGTAATTGACTAGAAATGTTGGTGTAAATGTTGCTTAATGATGCTTGTAAGATTGGACCCTTAAAGGGTGGCATACTGGCTTAAACCAAGCCTACTTTGTGCCACACGACCAGAGAACACGGGCGTGCCTTGTGGCTGTGTGAACAAGTCAGTAGCTAGCTATTTATCACACGGTCATGGCACACGGCCGTGTTAATAAGTCAGGACAGGACCTATTTTTGACACGGTTGGACCACATGGGCGTGCCTTGTGCCCGTGTGATCCACACGACCTAGTCACACGGGTGTGTGATCTTGGCAGTTTTGATAAGTTTGTTTAAGCTTTGAAAATTTTGAATGGGTTCGGTTTAGTCCTGACCTTCCCTAGATGTATGTTTTGGGTCTCATAGACCATTTTAATGGATGAATTGTGGATGAATGTAAATGTATTTTGGTTGTATGATATATGTGATTTGGATTTGTTCTGGTATACTTTGTCTGTCCGGTGATGCCCCTTACCTATTCCGGCAACGGTTACGGGATAGGGTTGTTACACACATTCCAAAATATTACCAAATTGATCAATTCTCTGGGCCATTCAAAGCACTTCATATAAGCATAATTTGCATCACATATCATATACCAAAATCAAACCATAAGTTCAACCACAAACTATGTAATGCCCCAAAACTCCTGAACTTTTTTGTTCTTCAGTTTTGATAAAATGTGTGCTTAATATTCCTAGTCAAGTGTTATTTATGTGATAATAGGCCTTGGTTAAGTTTTGAGTTCGAACTTTGAGGTGAAGGAAATTATAGTTTAATAATTAAAAGAACCTTGATGGCAAGTAGTTTGGTTTTTAAATAAATGAAGGAGGAATTGGACACAAGGAGCCTTGTGTTGGAGTGGCAAGTAGCGTCACATGTGGGGCTTAGAGGTGGCATCACATGTATGGCAAGGAGGTTTGGGGTTCGAATCCCTTCTTACTCAAAAGAAATATTTATTTTTTGCTCAATAAATGGCCAGTAGTGGCATTGCATGTGAACTCTGAAGGGAGTGATCAGAGGAGAAATTTAATGAAGGGATTAAGAAGTTAACAGGGAGAAAAGTTAGGAGATGAAAGGTGTAGAGAACTGGAGCCGAATTGGGAATTTGAGGATAGGTAAATTCGGCTATACTATATATAGGTGCCAATTTTGGGGATTCTAGGCTGATGTCGAATTCTTCATTTCTATTTTGGGGATTCTAGGCTGAAAATCAAGACAATCCGCTACCTCCTGCCATACCTGGTGAATTAGCAAATCAAAATCCTACTCCTCGTACTATGTATGATTATGCTAAACCTAATTTTATAGGAACTGAGTCAAGTATAGTTAGGCCTGCTATTGCTGCAAATAATTTTGAACTGAAACCTAACACGATTCAGATGATACAACAATTTGTTCAATTTGATGGTTTACAGGATGAGAACCCCAATACTCACTTGGAAAATTTCCTAGAACTGTGCGACACTTTCAATATTAATGGCGTTTCTGATGATGCCATTCGCCTTTGGTTATTCCCCTTTTCACTGAGAAACAAAGCTAAACAGTAGTTGAACTCACTACCACAAGGGTCCATTACCACTTGTGAACAAATGACCGAAAAATTTTTATTAAAATATTTTCCACCGGCAAAAACATCTAAGTTGCGTAATGATATCTCTTCTTTTGTGCAGATGGATTTAGAAACTCTTTACGATGCATGGGAGAGATACAAGGACCTTTTGCGAAGGTGCCCACACCATGGACTACCTCTATGGCTACAAGTTCAAACGTTCTACAACAGTGTGAACCCTTCGACAAGACCAATGATTGATGCAGCTGCTGGTGGGACCATCAATAACAAAACACCTAAAGAGGCTTCTGAATTTATTAAAGAGATGTCACTGAATAACTATCAGTGGCAAGTCATAAGGACTAAGCCAACAAAAACAGCAGGCGTTTATAATGTCGATTCGGTTACTATGTTGTCAAATCAGGTAGAACTTCTAAATAAGAAAATTGATGGTTTACTTGGTTCTAAGTACATCCAGTGATGAGGGGTGATTCAAGTGGAGGAGGTGTGCTTACAGAATACCCACCATTCAATCCTATAACCGAAGAGGAACAAGTTAACTATATAGGTAACAATAATTTTAGATCTCAAAATAACCCATATAGTAATACTTATAATGCAGGTTGGAAGAACCACCCAAATTTCTCTTGGGGCGGTCAAGGAAATCAAAGGCCACAGAATCCTCAGGGTTTTCAACAGCCATCTTATCAACAAGAAAAGAAGCTGAACCTTGAGGAGATGCTATCCAAATTCATCTCAGTGTCAGAAACTCATTTCCAGAATACCGAGACAGCACTCGAAAATCAACAAGCATCAATTCAAAGACTCGAAACTCAGATAGGTCAGCTATCCAAATTAATTTCTAAATGACCACAAGGTAGCTTGCCAAGTAATACTGAACCGAACCCAAGGGAACAGCTCAATGCAATTGATGCTCAAGAAGGATGCGTTGAGACTGAGCCAAAACCAAGGCAAGAAAATATGGAAAGCAAAGGTGATGGTGAGGTAAGCCATAAAAAAACATTGAAAGTAGAATACAAACCTCGTGTGCCATACCCTAACAAGACAAGGAAAGACCGCTCAAATGAACAATTCGGTAAATTCCTTAAACTTTTAAAATAATTACATATCAACTTATCTTTTATTGAAGCTCTGTCACAGATGCCAAATGCAATGAAAATTTTAAGAGTGCTTTTAGCGAACAAGCGGAAGTTGGACGAAGCATCGCATGTGGAGCTAAACATAGTTTGCTCAGCTATTCTACAGAATAAGCTACCCAACAAATTGAAAGATCCAGGGAGTTTTACAATTACTTGCTTAATTGGTAGTTTAGATGTGAATAATGCATTAGCTGATTTAGGGCCAAGTATCAATGTCGTGCCTTACAAAATGTTTAAGCAACTAGGTCTTGGGAAACCTAAACAAACTAGGATGAGCATTCAATTGGCAAATAAACTATAAGATTTCCTAGGGGTATCATTGAAGATGTACTAGTGAAAGTGGATAAATTCATATTTCCCGTTGATTTCGTTGTTTTAGACATAGAGGAGGATACCAACACCCCTTTGATTTTAGGGAGGCCCTTTTTAGCAACTGCTAAAACAATTATTGATGTTGGCACAGGTGAACTTACATTTCGCGTGGGAGACGAAATGATCACCCTTCAAGCTCGTAATTCTAGCTTCACATCGAACATGGAAGCTAATGATCCACACCATCCTACTAAAACTAATAATATGACACAATCTACTGTACAGAAACTAAGTTTGAAAGAAGTACACGAGCCATGTTCCAAAAACAATAGAGGACCCATTCATGCGGAACAAAGGCTACAGATAGAGGAGGTAGATGAACGGTGAGCACATAAATCGAGAACACTCGATAAACTGAAACTACGCCAAAACAAGCTCGATACCTCTCTAAATCAACTTAAGGTTAGAGATCAAGTCTTACTAGATACCGCATATCCTCACATTGTCACTCCCAACCCGGATGGAGAAACCCCTCTTACGATACTTAGTATTTTTCCACTCGGTACAGTAGAGGTAAATCATCCCAAGTTTGGCACTTTTAAGGTAAACAATTCTCGACTAAAGCTTTATTTTGATAAGAATGATAGCAGGAATGAGGAGTACGAACTCCTTAAACCACCTTGACCATTCAATAGAGAGGTAGGTCGAGCTTAGACTATAAATAAGCGCTTCTCGGGAGGCAACCCGAGTACTAATTGCACTAACTTCTTTAAATTTTAGTGTTTAACACTTGACATGACTAACAGAGCTCTTGAAAACAGGTTTACCATAGAGACACAGCCAAGCACACAGGCTTGTGTAAGATAGTGTCGAAACAGGGCAAGATTTCCCAAAACACGGGCGACAATAAACCACCACGGCCATAGGACATAGCCGTGGGAGAACCTGCCAAAACAACACAGGCATGCGCCACTCCCGTGCCTGAGGACCGTGGTCAAAACTGAGAAACTAGCATGGGTGTACAACACGCCCGTGTCTAACACCCGTGGGTGAACCTGTCAAATTAACACGGGCGTGAGGATTGCATACACGGGCGTGGGAGAAGAAAACAAGGCAAAACACGGTCTTGCAACACGGCCGTGTTAAACAACACGCCCAAAGAACACGGGTGTGTGTCGAATTTTAGAAGGGCAAAAAGGGGAAAAACGCGAAACACACGGCCTGAAATTGGAACACACGGGCATGTCCCATGGCCGTGTGCCCCAAAATCTATAAATACCCTGTAATCTTCCCCACTCAAAAACCCTAAACCTAGCCGCTGCAAGTCCACACGACCTCCACACCACCCCCGTATGCCGCCTCCAACTTCGTTTTTGACTCATTTGCTCCTCTTCTTAGCATTTGTTTACTTCTTCCTTTTCTATTTTATTGATTTTTAGGCCTAGTTATCACGATAATATGCAAGCTTTTGACTTTATTTCTATATTTTTTATCATTTAAATATCACACCCATCATTTAGTTTAAGTTCTTGCATGCATTCTTTACTCCATTCATTTAGTTAGAAAAAGAACTTTCATGATCAAGAGTAGTTAAAATTTTTCATGCATTTTATGTTCATGTGAGTTGTTAGGAAAGTTTCATTCTTTTGTCATTTACATGCCATTAATATGCCCATCCTCATGTCCTCACATTGATAATGTCACGAAATTATGCTGTCAGAAGGAATTGGGTTGGTTGTGCTTGGTTCATATTTTGGTTGAAACTGTTTGCTCAAAATTATGGCTTTTCAAATTCATATACCTATTGTTATTCTTCTTCATTTGTATAGGTTCACAATGTCGTCCTCACGAGGCAAGAAAATTGTCGTCCCCACTTCGAAGAAAAAGAAGGGAACATCATCTTCTGTGGGCCCTACTACAGAAATTCGTCACCCATTCCTCTAGTTTCCCAACGAACCCCAGAAGGAACTATATCAAATACTACGGGCCTGACCCTTAGCAGCTGGCCGCTGCATAGACTGGGCTACTATCGAACAAGTCCAGGTGGCTGACGCAATCCGGGCTTTTCTTACCACCAACCCTTGGGAGCAATTCTTTGGGATCATCAAGCCGACGTACCTCGAGCTCACAATGGAACTGTGCTCGACATTCCATCTTTAAACCATCATGACCAACTACGATGTTCCCGGCACAGTCCAGTTTTGCTTAGGTGGTTTAGTCCACCAACTAAGCGTTCTCGAGTTCGGTACTGCGTTGGGTCTTTATACCGAGGAGTTTAGAGAGGAGAATGACTTACACGCTCTTGCCCGCCACATCCATCGTTCTCCCTCACGATGTTGGGATGCCCTCGTCCCACGTTCGGCCACCTACGACCCCAATTGCACAAAGGCAATATCCCTCCCTCCGTCCCTAAGGTACCTTTATTCTCTCTTATCTCACACTTTGACAGGACGGAGGGAAAGCACCGGCGTCGTCACTACCCACGACGTTTATTATCTATGGTGTATGTCCAACAAGTACGTCATCGACCTCGCCTACTTCATCGCCCTTGCCATACGCTACTAGACGGAGCAACATCGGAGAGGGGTCATCTCCATTGGCCCCTACGTGACTCGACTAGCGAAACACTTCAGACTCCTCAATATCGCGGCCCAAGCATCATCCTTGACCCTTATTGGCCAGATGTCTCCACAAGGCATCTCGAGTATGATGAGCATGAGGATGATCGAGAGGCATCGAGGAACCTTCCCTCCCTAAAATCGTCTCACTCAAGCTAATGAAGAGGAGGTTCCTGAGGACATTACTGATGATGTCCCTACCCAACATGAGGACCCACCTTCCCACCCACCACCACCACCTTCTCGGCCAGTTCATGCGGCGGCTTCATACACTGACATCTTTGAGCGCCTTAACATATTCGAGCAGCAATGTTTTCAAAGATTTGACAACATTAATGCTACTCTACAGCAGATTTGTCAGCACCTCCACATCTCATCGCCAGCCCCACCTCGCGAACCATCCAGCGATGAAGATGTTTAGAAATTTTTATTTTTCTTATTTTATGTTTTTATTACAACTCTTTATTTTTCTTTCATTTTATTATTATTATTATTATTATTATTATTATTATTATTATTATTATTATTATTATTATTAAGATTTATAATATTTATCTAACAATTTTTACTCTCGGCTAATCTTTTACGAGTAAATCATTCTTCCTAATATCCCCTAAACAGTTCTTGCTTTTATCACAGTTATCACAAAGCTCCAAAACTCAAAATCATTTAGGAACTTCAAACTCCAATGGAAAAGGTTCTCCACCACCGCCATGTCCTACGCAATGACGAGATATAATATTCTTTTGGCACAGCACTGTGGTACCCAACCTCTACCACTACCGGAGTATCCTCCTCCACCTCCATAACTCCAAACTAGGGAACTCATGCATTCCAACACTCAGGAAGTTTCAATTCTCTCCCTCTCTTATGATTTTATATTTTTCCATATATCTATCCTTGCACATTGAGGGCATTGTACATCTTAAGTGTGAGGGGGTAATTATTTTATTATCTGAAAATCCCTGAATATTATTTTGTTCTCTTGTGAATCTCTCATATCATGTTTAAGATGAATTTTGATTGAATGATAATTTTGATTGATATATCTTGAATTAAAACATAGGCATTCATGCATTGATTGTTAAACTTTAAAACAATAGAAAATCAAGCATGATAAGTTGATTTTTAAGAATTTAAAATTTTAGGTTGTTTCCCCAAATTTAGGTATTATCTTGAATTGAATCCCACAAATTTAAACATCAAAAAGCCATAAACTTTTGTGAGACTTTTGAGCCTTTTGAGCATCTATTAATTCTTTCATGCTCACTTCTATTATTGCTTTAAGTGTGCCAATATTGAACTGTTTTTCTAGAACTTGCTTGATTATGCATGTCAAGACCACACTATTTGATTTGATATATCAAGATGATAGAGGCACTTAGGATTAACCCACTCATGCCGCCTACCTCCACGATTAACCCTTAGTAAAACCCTTTGAGCCTAACAAGTCATTCCTTGTACCACCCTCGATATTAACCATTAACCCATTATTGTTAAATCCCCTTAAATTAATTTGATCCCCAATTTTTGTCGAGAATTGATTTGAATGAATTGCTTAACTATGTCTTGTTCTTAATAGTAATCTATGATATTTGAATTATTCTTAAAAAAAATGTATACATATCAGTAGCTATCTTTTGCATTGTAAGTTTCACTCCATAGTCAAAGAAAAAAGCTTTGCTGTACACAAGTGATAATTTAATATTTTTTTCTAGTTATGTAATTTTTCAAGTCAAATCTTGATTCTAACCCCTTCTTTCAGCTTGTGACCACACCCCTAACTAAGCCTCGTTACAACCCTTTAAAGACCTTTGGATTGATCTATCATCTCGATTTATAATGGTGGATTTGATTTTTATGGTAATAACTTTTCATATTGACTGATGAGTGCTGATTTCATTGTCCTTAAACACTTCGAGTGATTTGAGTGAATCTTTAGTGAGGATGTTAAACTCTGTGAGGTTCCGAATCAATCATAACTACTTAGAGGAGGGGAGATACCTAAGTTTTTCATAATCAAAATTCTCAATTTAGAATATTTGAAGCTCTAATGTTCTTTTAGTTGAATTCTCAATGTATGATTACTTATGAGATGATTTGAGATAATATTGATCAGAATTATAAGTTGAGAAAAAGGAAATTTTAACTGTGATCCGAGGATTTTGCTTGAGGACAAGCAAACGCTTAAGTGTGGGGTATTTGATAAACCGTAGTTTATACATATTTATAACCCATGTTTAATACATTTTTTGAATGATTTCTCCTTAGATTTAGTGAATTCGATGCACCTAATGCCTTAAATTAATGTTTTATTCTCAGATAAGCATAGGAGAACGAAAGGAATGAGAAACGGGCCAAAAACGGAGAACATGGGCCAAAGCACGAAATCAACATGGCCTGGACCTCTTCACACGGGCAGATCACACGGCCATGTCAGTTTGGCAGAATTGAAGCACGGTTCACACGGGTATAACACACAGCCGTGCACCTAGAACACGGCCTGAAGTTATTACACACGGGCGTGTCCCTACCAAGCCCAAGTTGACTCCAATTCAGAAAAGGCCACTTTTGAGGGTTCTTAGGCATTCCAAAGCTTATAAATACACCCTAGAAGAGGAAGAAAAGGAAGACGAAGAATAGGGAGTAAAGAATTACTCCAAGGAAGCTAATTGATCCATCTAAGAAGCCGGAGCCACTATCAAGACTGAAGATCTCTCCTCAATTTCCCCTTTAGGAGTTTTGGGTTTTCTTTATGTTTTGTAATCATTATTATTCTGAGATGTTTTCTTGTTTAGTTATAAACTAAACCCCTAAATACCTAAGGGGGATGAAACCTATGAGAAACCTTGTTATTATTTCTAAATCGTATGATAAATATTTGACTTGTTCTTAATTATGTGTTCTTAATTCTTATTTTGGTATTTCAGGATATCACTTCAAGTTACTACTCTTATTTGGAGGAGGAATAGACCTTGGCTAAGAGTAACTTTTTCATAATTAAGCGGAGTTGATTGCACGCCTAAAGATAGGGTGACAAAACTTTTCCAGATTAGGGTGAAACCTAATAAGGGAATCCATAGATCGAGTTAATGCAACCTTAGGGTGTTAATTAGAGATAACTCTCGATTATTCAACCTAGGGATTAGACGTTGTTTGTCTCAAGAGGGATAACAATATACATTAGAGATTTCTACGGAACAAGTTAAATGAATAAATCTTCCGGTTCAGAGCCAGAATAACAAGTAAAAGTCTAGGTGGATTTTTCCTTAGGTATTGTCTCAATCAATCGTTTTCCCAGAAAGTAATTTCCCAAATCCTATTTTCTGGAAATTCTTAGTTTAGTTAATTAGTTAGTTAAAACAAACCTCTTTTCTTCAGCTAGATAATAAGAAGATAGTCATTACTAGTACTCCTAGCCCCTTGGGTTCGATAATCTGGTCTTGTTAAAGCTATACTACTTCTCGATAGGTACACTTGCCTACGTCGTGATAATAGTTAGTTTCAAGAACGATTCATTATAAATTTATAAAACTTATCACAGGAAAATCACGATCAATCTTCCTAGTACCAAATTCTTCTTTTCCTCACTCTTTCTAAATCGATTTTGGTAGGGGATTAGTATCGAATCTCGGATTTCAGATCTCTGTAAGATGATTGTGAGTCACTTGTCGTTTAGTTCTTAATGATTAAGATTGATGCAGATTTAAGAAATACTCATGATTAGTGATCTAATAAGGGCTGTTAAGGCTTGTCGTTCAAGGTAAGGCAAAGGTGAGATTTTTGGCTTTTGGTGATCGTATTTGATAAGTGTGTGATTAATAGTTGAATGACATCAATTGTAGGTTCGTGGCTAAGGAGATCGAAACATGTTTTAGTACCAGGTGTGTACATACACTGCACACACACAGTAGACCAGTAAATTCTGAAATGCCGAAAAGTCGAAATGCCGAAAAGCCAGAAGTTTGGCTACAATAGTCTTGCAAGTGCACGAACACTCGTAAGGGGGGGCCAATAGGTTATTAGAGGCCCCATGAGAGATTCCATGGACTTGAGCCGTGTATTGGCCAACCGGGCCAGAATGGGCTAAATGGGCCAGATGGGCTGGAGGGCCCATAATAGGCAAAATTGGCAATTTGATACTAAGTGATGAAAAATCATATGATTGTATGACTATGAGTATGATTGGGCCTGATGGGCCATATGGATATGATTGGGCCTGATGGGCCATATGAATGAGATTGGGCCTAAAGAGGCCAAATGAATAAGTGCAGATCTGTTAGTGTTTAGGAATGGGTTGTGGACCTAGTTTTTGGTAACTACTCAATTAGACATAAAACTTAAAAAATTAATTAATTGCGACCATGAACGATTCATAAGGTTAAGGTGTGGCAATAGGTATATGCATGTCTAGGATTGGATCTAGGGAGAGCTTTGTACTTAAGCGGTCTTAATGACTCACCTCGTCTTCTCTGGAATCCTACCTGGTGCATAGTATCTATTCACTTTAGCCAACGAGGACTTGTTAACGGGCCAAGGTAAGTAATAAACCCGTAACAAATAAAAATTATCGAAATGCCCCTAAGGGCAAAAATGACTAAAATACCCCTATGTGTTGAACGTAAGATTTATGGATGTTACATGTATACCTACTGCATTCATATGACATTCTATTTAGGGTGCATACGGTTGGGATTTATGGAACGGAGGAAGAATATGAGGATCGCATGGTTGCTTGATGACCGTGGATCCACCGGGGGCTTTTTAAGCTCAATATATGAGTAGTAGCTTGCTACAACGTTAGGTAGTACCGCAACCGGGATACCATTGCAGTGTATTATATGGGTGGGTTGATATTTATATCCCCACATGGTGTGTATCAGGGGATGGAGATGATGTGTAGCGATTGGATGGGTAGGATTCATGCATATTTGATTGCTTTGCATCTGTTCTGATATTGAATTGGGCTCAGCCCCAAAAAGACTTGCTATTGCATGCTTTCCTATTTGCCGAGGGTTGTACACACTGAGTTTTCAAAAATTCACCCCTTCTTTTATTTTTCTCAGGTGATCCTCAGTAGGCGGTTCGACTGTTGGAGGGACTTCGAGGTGGCCAGCTAGCAAGACGACTTGGACTTGTTTTCTTTAACATATAATTTCTAGTATTTTAAGTTATTTCATTCCGGATTACAATAAGGCCTATCCGCTAGATATTATTTCATTGTCATTACTACGCTTTGAATTTTTGATATGGAACCTGGATTTATTTCTTTTAGACATATCCCAAGTTTTTTGAAAATAATTATTTTAAAATCAAGCTTCCGCATATAAAGAGAATTTTTACTAAGTAATAAAGAAATAGTTCATTTTGAATACACATCATTCTGGAACTAAATACAAACTGAATGTTACTTAATTTTCTCTTTTGAAGGGTTTTCAATGAAAACAAAGTTTTTGATAAAACACTTCAATGTGACATGCTGGATCTGTCCATAACGTCCAGCCCGAGTTTTGGGTGTTACATTTAGTAGTATCAGAGCCAAGTTACAAAACTCGGGCTGTGAAGTGGGCCTTATTATTTGGGTTTTTTTAAAATGATTTTTGATTGAATCAAAATGTTTTAGAAAAATTCTTACTGTACGGCACACCGAGTCTCCGACGTTGAACCAAGTAAGTTCTTTTATTATTAAGCTTGTTTAATTTGATATACTGTAGATAGTTAGTGGGCTACTTTAGATGATTATACTGAGGCTTTCAGTTGGACTGAAACTGAAGCCCGTAGGACCTTGAAACTGTAGAGGATTTACAAAAACATCTTTCTTTTTAGTACTTTCATAAAATATAGGCTTAATTATTGAAACTAACTAAAACGTCATAAAATTTCTAATCCAGATAATACGTGAATCAACGATGAGTGCTAGAAGAGGTGCAAGAGGCCGTGGCTGAGGTCGTAGAAGTGTTAGGGCTGGATCGTCGGCATCGGGCCATATGCCCAATGTTGGAGTAGGAGAGGCTCTGGCCTCACTCGTGGCTGAGGCTAGACCATATGATCGGGTCGCATGGGATGATGCATTGTCGTAGGCAATGCTGAGGATTTTGGAAAGGGTCGCAAGGCCCAATAATGGCACGAAAAATCGAGGGTTAGTTCCGGAGCAACTTTGATCAAATGGGGCTGAGATCTTTAAGGGCATGGCTGGTGTGGATCCTAACATGGCTGGATACTGGTTGGAGGCCACTGAAAGGATAATAGAGGACTTGGACTGTTCACCTGGACAAAAGTTGAAAGGGGCAGTGTCACTGCTTAGGGAAGAAGCTTAGTAGTGGTGGTTGACAGTGAAAGAGGGCACCCAACCTGAGCATGTCGCTTGGGAGTTCTTCAAAACTATGTTTCAAGGGAAGTATGTGGATGCGAGTTATATGGATGCTAGAAGGAAGGAGTTCCTGAACTTGATCTAGGGAAACAAAACCGTGGCGGAGTATGAGGCGGAATTTCTATGCCTTAGTAGGTGTACAAGAGTTATGGTGGCAACGGACTATGAGTGTTGCGTTAGGTTTGAGGATAGTCTTAGGGATAGCCTCGGAGTATTGATAGCTCCACAGAGGGAGTGAGTTTTCTCAGAGTTGGTAGAGAAAGCAAAGATAGCAGAGGAGGTGAAGTGCACTAAGCACCTAAATCGGGAAAAAGAAAGGGGTAAGAATAAAAGGGAGGCTGAGACTTCTGGTGTTGGATAGAGGCCTAGGGCTAGGGCCAGAGTTAATGGGCCAGTTAGAGCAGGGGCCCCTACTGTTAATCTAGGGGTGCCACCTTGTGTTGATTGTGGGAAAGGTCATGTAGGCGAGTGTTGGAAGAGGACGTGTGACAACCCTAATTTGACCCTAGTCAGAAAGTGGTTTCGGGACCACAAAACCGAATCATAGAAATAATTAACCGTCAAATTCTATGTTTATTTTGTGTAAGTATAATGTGTGAAAAGTATCATGCTTAAATTTTGTTATTGCATGTGAATTTTATTGATTAGGATTAATATGAAAAAAATTAGAAATGTGCTAGTTAATTGTTAAAGTGACTAATTTATGCATAAAGTAAAAGAAAGGTACTTGCATGTCAAATTATCATTTAGTTGAACTAGTGGCCGGCCATGATGATTATTAAAGCTTATTATAGTATTATTTATTAACATTTTGACCTTTAAAATGAATTTATAATAAAGAATAAAAATAAGGCATGGTTTAGTGGGTGGAAAAACCAAAGCCTCACCATTTTTGTTCCTCATTGCCGTACCTAGAAGGGAGAAAAGCTTGGAGAAGTCGGTCATGGGGGTTAGCTAATTAAGGTAAGTTTATAATGATTCTTGAAATTTTTTTTCACTTTTGAGTTAGTCATTAGGGTCTTAGCTTAGCCCATGACCAAATTTGGGATGGTATGGTGTCTTGTATATTCGGCCATGGTTGAAATGAGGAGTTAGATATGGTTGATTTCATGCTTAATGAATAGGTTACCATTGGGTGTTAATTAAATTAGTCAAGGGTGAAATGGTTTGAGGGGTTTACCAGATCAAATTGAGGGTAATGGAATTATGTAAGTTTGGCTATACTATTGATTTTGGAGGAAAAATGTTTAAGGTATTTATTTTGTTTATGTTCATAAAGCTTTAGTAATTGAAATTGAGAAATTTAACTTGTTAAGGGAGGTACGGTCTTAGAAGGCAACTATATGAAATTATTGTAGTAGGTTAAATAATTTATGGATGGCTTGTATACATAGAATTATGTATGTATGTATTTTCTTTTGTGTACGGCATTGAAGATAAATGGTGATTGATGAGAGCATGTGTTATTGATATATATGCATGTGTATATGAGGTTGATCATAAGTAGGAAGAAATGACCAAATGTTGTTAGATATATATATATATATATGATCATCAAATGTGATTATTGAGTGATAAAGTTAATTTGGTAAATAAACAAATCTATTTGTTTTAATTAAGCTCAAGAGCTAAGGGGATCGAAATCGGATAAAGGAAAAGAGAAAGCGATCGACTAACCTATCCGTAACAAGTCAAATATATCGAGGTAAGTTTTGAGTAATGAGACTTAGTTTACGATTTAATTAAGTTATAACTTACGAGCATAACAAAAATATGGCGATATGATGATTCTACTTGAATTACATGTTGAATTAATTAGTCTATAAGAATGACGGATAGCCGTATGTGCATAGAGATCGTGTCGTAAAGCAAACTAAACCGTCTTTGTTTGTATGTGACTAGTGAGCCGAAAATGAGATTGATTAATACGTGGATCGTGTTTGAACTCTAATTACGAAAATGAAATATAGATATGTCATGATTTATGGATATGTGCATGAATATTTGGATTATATCCAGGGCTATGTCCCGAAGGCAACTGTGCGAGTTACTATATCCGAGCTATGTCCCGAAGGAAATTGTGCGAGTTACTACATCCGGGCTATGTCCCGAAGGCAATTGTACGAGTTACTACATCCAGCCTATGTCCCGAAGGCAATTGTGCGAGTTACTACATCCGGGCTATGTCCCGAAGGCAATTGTGCGAGTTACTATATCCGGGTTATGTCCCGAAGGTATTCGAGCGAGTAGCTATATCCGGATAAATCTCGAAGGTACTTGGCTTGGGAATGAGCAACTTGCTGTAATAGTTTAAATTGATACGCTCGTAGAATTCTAACAATGAGGTATGTTTCGTGTTTGCATTGAATTAGTTGATCCCTTACAAGTAGTTTTCGCTCGGTCGATAAACGAACTACCAGCCTTTGACTAAGTTGATCTTTTGTGCATGAATATAAGGGTAGTAATGTGATGTAAGTGTGATTTTGAGAATATGTATGCATGAAATTATTCGTTTAGTCGTATGAATGTTATACTTCGTTTGTGCAATATTTCATTATTCAATCTTACTAAGCATTAAATGCTTACTCCGTTTATTTGATTCTTTGTTTCATAGATTTTGGTTCGTCAGCTATCGGACTCGGGATTGTCGAAGTTGAAGTCGTCCACACTATCAAAGCCCCTTTTGGTACACTTTTGGTTGAACTTTGAAATGGCATGTATAGGACTACCCTTGTTGATGTTTGTCTTACACCCTTCGGTTTTGTATAAATTTGATAGTCATGCGAAAATGGCTTATATATATGTTTTGAGTATATTGTTATAATCTTCATGTATGTATATGGTTATTGAGAAGTGTGGATAGGCTTGGTAATGATTGACCATTGGGATGATTAATCACAATCTTATTTTGTGCTATATATACAAAAGGGTTAGTTAAATCATGGAAACTAAGTAATAGGTAAAGTCTACCCTAAAGGCCGATGTTGACAGTATCAGTAGTGTCAATTTGAAAAATCATTAAAAATAGTAGGAATGGAGTTAATTAGTGAATAAATTATGTAATCGAACCTTGATGAATCTACTTTCTTATGGAAGAAACATAATGGCCAAATGAGTCGGATTTTAAGAGATATTTAGATTTTCATGAAACAGGGCCAGAGCAATTTCTGGATCCCCTATTCTGACTTTGAAAATTTTATATAATTTAACCAGAGATAATTAGAAGTCATGCCCTACATGTACAGATTCCTTGTTGAGTCTAGTTTCTTTAGAAACAAACGGCATAGGATTTGAAGTCCTGTATAAGGAGATACCTAAGTTGCAATGCATGAAGGTCTGAGTAGTCGGACCCTGTAACAGGGGAGACTTAATCTAATAAACTGTACCGTTTGGCCCAATCAAAAATTCTAGAAAAAAATGTGTAGATAGATACATGAGTCTAGTTTCAGAAAAAATTTACGAAATAATTTTTTGAGCTTCGGAACTCGAGATATGATTTTAAAAGTGGCCGTGATGCAGTTAGCCAGCATGCCTAAAATAAATATATATATATATATATGAACCGTGTAGTCAATGTAATAAGTCCGGATATACCTCGTGTTCAACCCCGGTAAAGGTCTCGGGTATGGCGTGTTACATTTTATTGGTATCAGAGCTACGGTTTAGTCGATTCTAGGACTACCGTAATATGTTTGGGTTTAGCTATACATGCCATTTTGTGATTATTTGATAGTGTGGTGATTTCTGACAATTGAAAATGTGTTTATTATAGTAATGGATCCCGATCCCGACCGAGCGGTAGCTGATGACCTTGAGAGTGTAGCGCCTGCTCCTGCACTAGGGACGACTCGGCGAACTCTCAACCTATTGCTAGTAATCCGAATGATGAAGCTAGACAAGCTTTCTATAGCGTGATGAATGATTGGTTCAACCAATACATTCGAACTAATACGGCTATACCACAACCTCCATTCCCGACTAATGCCACCCCGCACCTACAATACCTCGACAGAATCGACCAAATAAGGTCAAGTAAACCCCGATTGACAAGATTCGAAAACACGGGCTCTTGAATTTAAGGCTCTGAGATAGCGGCGATGCCGAGCAAGCTGAATTTTGGTTGGATAATACTATCCGGGTACTTGATGAACTATTTGCACACCCGAGGAATGCCTAAAGTGTACTATCTCTCCGCTCACGTGATTACGCCTACTATTGGTGGAATACGTTGATTTCTGTTGTGCCCAGAGAGCGGGTAACTTGGGAGTTTTTCCAAACCGAGTTCGGAAAAAGTATATCGACCAGAGATTTATTGATCAAAAGCGAAAGGAATTTCTTGAACTTAAACAAGGTTCTATATAATGATTTCGATTATGAGCGAAAGTTTGTGAGGCTTAGCGATGCGCTCGAGAATGTGTTTCTTGAAGGTGTAATGTATAAGCGTTTTGAAGATGGTTTGAGCGAAGATATAAAGTTGTATGTTGGTGTTCTAGAAATCGAGAGAGTTCGTAGTACTTTGTCGAGCGAGCTTGCAAAGTCGAAGAGCTCGGCAAGGAGAAAAGAAAAGGTGAAATGGGAACCAACGAGTTAAAGTAAGAGATATTCGAGGGAAACCCTTTCAACAATCATCGAAGAGGTTTAGAGATGATTTCGGCGATCCAAAGACACTTCGGGTTTTTCGGCGAGATCGTAAGCGATCCCCTCACGAGTACGCGAGTCACTTGATTGCGGTGTGGGAAATGATCGCCGGGCGGGACAGAGTGTCGATATTGTGGTAAATGGCATTGGGGAGTTGTAGATTCCATGATCGCTCTGCTATAAGTGTGGATCGGTGACCACTTTATTAAGGATTGCCGAGAGGCTATGCGAGCAGAATGTAAAGCGAGTGGGAAACCGGGTGCTACTACTGCTCGAGGTAGACCATCTAGAAATGCGGGGATGCTAGGGGTGGTCGAGAGGATCTAGAGATGCTACAACCAGATCTGAGGCTCGTGCTCTGCTGCTAGAGCTTATGCTATATCGCGCGCGCTTGCGAGTGCTTCCTCGCGGATGTTATTATCGGTATTTTTACTCTCTCCGATACTAATGTGATTGCTTTGATTGACCCTGGTTCTACTCATTCTTATATATGTGAAACCTTAGCATCCAGTAAGACTCTACTTGTTGAGTCTACTGAGTTTGTAATTCGGTGTCAAATCCCTTGGGTCGTTACGTACTTGTCGACAAAGTGTACAAGAAATGCCCCTAGTAATCCGAGGTTCTGCTTTTTCGGTGATTTGATGCTTTTACCGTTGACGAATTTGATGTTATCCTCGGTATGGATTGGTTGATCAGTACATGACGCAATTGAAAATTGCAAAAGAAAAACCATCGATTTGAGGTGTGTAAATAACGAGATAATCCGAGTCGAGTCTCATCGACTTGAATAGGTTGCCGGTGTAATATAAATCGATCTTTGGCTCGAGAAATGTGTAAGAAAGGGTGTGAAACATACCTTGCGTATGTACTCGATGACAAAGAGTTAGAAAAGAAGCTGAATCTGTGCGGTGGTTTGTGAATACCGGATGTTTTTCCGAGAATTACTGGGTTTACCACTGTTCGGGAGGTAGAGTTTGGCATCAAGTGGTGCACAGGACTACACCGATTTCGATAGCTCCGTGATCGTATGGCACCAACGGAATTAAAGGAACCGAAAGCTCGGTTGCAGAGTTGACGGATAAAGGTTTCGCTCGACCAAGTTTCTCACCTTGGGGTGCACCGGTATTGTTTGTGAAAAGAAGGATGGAACCATGAGGTTGTGCATTGACTATCGTCAATTTGAATAAAGTGGCGATAAAGAATAAATATCCGTTCTTTGCGTATTGATGATTTGTTTGACCAGCTGAAGGAGCCTCGGTGTTTTCAAAGATAGATTTGAGATCGGGTTATTATCAGCTGCAAGTTTGAGATTCGGATATACCCAAAACTGCTTTCAGAATGAGATACGGCCACTATGAGTTCTTAGTGATGCCGTTTGGGCTCACTAATGCCCCTGCGGTATTTATGGATTTGATGAATCGGATCTTCAGACAGTATTTGGACCGGTTCGTAGTTGTGTTTATTGATGACATTTTGGTCTATTCAAGAGATGAGGCCGAACATCTTGAGCTTTTGAGATTAGTGTTGCGAATTTTACGGGATAAGCAGTTATATGCTAAGTTCAGTAAGTGTGAGTTCTGGTTAAGAGAGGTTAGCTTTTTGGGTCATGTGGTATCCGCATCAGGTATTCGAGTTGATCCGAGCAAAATTTCAGCCATACTTAGCTCGGAAGCCTCAGAAATATTCTGAGATTCGAGCTTTTTGGGACTTCTTTGGTTACTACCGACGATTTGTAAAAGGTTTCTCAATGATAGCCACACCAATGACGAAACTACTTCAAAAAGATGTTAAGTTCGAATGGACGGAAAAATGTCAGCAAAGTTTTGATCAACTGAAAACTTATTTGAGTGAAGCTCCAATCTTAGTGCGGCCGAATCGGGCAAAGAGTTTGTCATTTATAGTGATGCCTCCCTACTTGGGTTAGGTTGCGTATTGATGCAAGAAGGTCGAGTTGTGGCATATGCGTCGAGACAATTAAAGCCACATGAAAAAAATTATCCGACTCATGATCTCGAATTAGCTGCCATCGTATTCGCCTTGAAAATATGGCGACATTACTTATTTGGTGAGAAGTGCCATGTGTTTCGGATCACAAAAGTCTCAAATATTTGATGACCCAAAGAGACTTAAATCTACGACAAAGACGTTGGCTCGAGTTGTTAAAAGATTATGAACTTGTCATTGACTATCACCCGGGAAAGGCTAATGTGGTTGCGGATGCGTTAAGTCGTAAATCACTGTTTGCTTTACGAGCAATAAATGTACATTTGTCTATTTTATCTGACAATGTGTTAGTGGCGGAATTAAAGGCCAAACCATTGTTGATCCATCAAATTCGTGAAGCTTAGAAAATCGATGAAGAATTGGTTGCAAAACGGGCTGAATGTGTTTCAAGTATGGAATCAGAGTTTCAAGTTGATGATGACGATTGTTTGAGGTTCAGAAGTCGGTTGTGTGTTCCAAGAAATTCAAAACTTATTTCGACGATTCTGAACGAAGCTCATTGTAGCCGAATGTCAATTCACCCGGGAAGTACGAAAACGTACAACGACCTGAGACGTCAGTTTTGGTGGCATGGCATGAAACGAGACATTTTTGATTTTGTTTCGAAGTGTTTAATATGTCAACAAGTGAAAGCGGAACATCAAGTGCCTACCGGTTTACTTCAGCCGATCATGATACCTGAATGGAAATGGGATCGAGTTACAATGGACTTTGTATCAGGGTTACCATTGTCGGCAAGTAAGAAAGATGGGATTTGGGTTGTTGTTGATAGATCGACTAAATTGGCTCATTTTATTCCGTGCGTCACGGATTATTCTTTGGATAAATTAGCTAAATTGTATGTTTCTCAGATTGTAAGATTGCACGGTACCTATTTCTATTGTGTCGGATAGAGATCAGAGATTCACCTCGCGATTTTGGAAGAAAGCGCAAGAAGCTTTGGGTACTAAGTTGCATTTTAGCACCGCTTTTCATCCCTGATGATGGTCAATCCAGCGGATAATTCGGATACTCGAAGATATGTTGAGATGTTGTATCCTTGAGTTTAGTGGTTCATGGGAGCGGTATTTGTCTTTGATTGAATTAAACACAACAATAGTTTTCAATCAAGTATTAAGATGGCACTTACGAGAGGCTTTATGCGACGGTCGTAAATGCCGTACACCATTGTTTTGGACCGAGCTCGGTGAAAGTAAAATTTTCGGAGTTGATTTGATTAAAGATCTTTGAGAAAGTAAAAATAATTCGTGAGAGCACAGAAGCGACCTCGGATCGTCGAAGTCGTATCGGATTTAAAGCGAAGAGATATTGAGTATCGGTGGGAGACAAAGTATTTCTTAAAGTTTCACCTTGGAAAAGATACTAAGATTTGGCCGTAAGGGCAAAACCGAGTCCGAGGTTCATAGGGCGTATGAGATATCCGAACAGGTTGGTCGATGGCATATAGATTGATTTTACCCCTTATCTCGATAAGATTCACAGCGTTTTCATGTTTCAATGCTTGACGTTACTGGATCGATCCTTCGCACGTAATACATCCCTCCGAGGTTGAAATTCAAGCCGATATGAGTTATGAAAAAGAACCAATTCGTATCCTAGCTCGTGAAGTGAAAGAGTTGCGAAATAAAAGAGTTCCGTTAGTAAAGGTATTATAGCTCAAGCACGGGATCGAAGAAGCTACTTGGGAAACCGAGAACTCTATAAAAGAACGATACCCAAACTTATTTACCGGTAAGATTTTTGGGGACGAAAATTTCTTAAGTGGGGGAGAGTTGTGACAGCCCTAATTTGACCCTAGTCGGAAAGTGGTTTCGGGACCACAAAACCGAATCATAGAAATAATTAACCGTCAAATTCTATGTTTATTTTGTGTAAGTATAATGTGTGAAAAATATCATGCTTAAATTTTGTTATTGCATGTGAATTTTATTGATTAGGATTAATATGAAAAAAATTAGAAATGTGCTAGTTAATTGTTAAAGTGACTAATTTATGCATAAAGTAAAAGAAAGGTACTTGCATGTCAAATTATCATTTAGTTGAACTAGTGGCCGGCCATGATGATTATTAAAGCTTATTATAGTATTATTTATTAACATTTTGACCTTTAAAATGAATTTATAATAAAGAATAAAAATAAGGCATGGTTTAGTGGGTGGAAAAACCAAAGCCTCACCATTTTTGTTCCTCATTGCCGTACCTAGAAGGGAGAAAAGCTTGGAGAAGTCGGTCATGGGGGTTAGCTAATTAAGGTAAGTTTATTAATGATTCTTGAAATTTTTTAGCACTTTTGAGTTAGTCATTAGGGTCTTAGCTTAGCCCATGACAAAATTTGTGATGGTATGGTGTCTTGTATATTCGGCCATGGTTGAAATGAAGAGTTAGATATGTTTGATTTCATGCTTAATGAATAGGTTACCATTAGGTGTTAATTGAATTAGTCAAGGGTGAAATGGTTTGAGGGGTTTACCGGATCAAATTGAGGGTAATGGAATTATGTAAGTTCGGCTATACTATTGATTTTGGAGGAAAAATGTTTAAGGTATTTATTTTGTTTATGTTCATAAAGCTTTAGTAATTGAAATTGAGAAATTTAACTTGTTAAGGGAGGTACGGTCTTAGAAGGCAACTATATGAAATTATTGTAGTAGGTTAAATAATTTATGGATGGCTTGTATACATAGAATTATGTATGTATGTATTTTCTTTTGTGTATACGGCATTGAAGATAAATGGTGATTGATGAGAGCATGTGTTATTGATATATATGCATGTGTATATGAGGTTGATCATAAGTAGGAAGAAATGACCAAATGTTGTTAGATATATATATATATATATATGATCATCAAATGTGATTATTGAGTGATAAAGTTAATTTAGTAAATAAACAAATCTATTTGTTTTAATTAAGCTCAAGAGCTAAGGGGATCGAAATCGGATAAAGGAAAAGAGAAAGCGGTCGACTAACCTATCAGTAACAAGTCAAATATATCCGAGGTAAGTTTTGAGTAATGAGACTTAGTTTACGATTTAATTAAGTTATAACTTACGAGCATAACAAAAAATATGGCGATATGATGATTCTACTTGAATTACATGTTGAATTAATTAGTCTATAAGAATGACGGATAGCCGTATGTGCATAGAGATCGTGTCGTAAAGCAAACTAAACCGTGCTGTTTGTATGTGACTAGTGAGCCGAAAATGAGATTGATTAATACGTGACTGGTGTTTGAACTCTAATTACGAAAATGAAATATAGATATGTCATGATTTATGGATATGTGCATGAATATTTGGATTATATCCGGGCTATGTCCCGAAGGCAATTGTGCGAGTTACTATATCCGGGCTATGTCCCAAAGGCAATTGTGTGAGTTACTACATCCGGGCTATGTCCCGAAGGCAATTGTGCGAGTTACTACATCCGGGCTATGTCTCGAAGGCAATTGTGCGAGTTACTATATCCGGGTTATGTCCCGAAGGTATTCAAGCGAGCAGCTATATCCGGATAAATCTCGAAGGTACTTGGCTTGGGAATGAGCAACTTGCTGTAATAGTTTAAATTGATACGCTCGTAGAATTCTAACAATGAGGTATGTTTCGTGTTTGCATTGAATTAGTTGATCCCTTACAAGTAGTTTTATTTCGGTCGATAAACGAACTACTGACCTTTGACTAAGTTGATCTTTTGTGCATGAATATAAGGGTAGTAATGTGATGTAAGTGTGATTTTGAGAATATGTATGCATGAAATTATTCGTTTAGTCGTATGAATGTTATACTTCGTTTGTGCAATATTTCATTATTCAATCTTACTAAGCATTAAATGCTTACTCCGTTTATTTGATTCTTTGTTTCATAGATTTTGGTTCGTCAGCTATCGGACTCGGGATTGTCGAAGTTGAAGTCGTCCACACTATCAAAGCCCCTTTCGGTACACTTTTGGTTGAACTTTGAAATGGCATGTATAAGACTACCCTTGTTGATGTTTGTCTTACACCCTTCGGTTTTGTATAAATTTGATAGTCATGCGAAAATGGCTTATATATATGTTTTGAGTATATTGTTATAATCTTCATGTATGTATATGGTTATTGAGAAGTGTGGATAGGCTTGGTAATGATTGACCATTGGGATGGTTAATCACAATTTTATTTTGTGCTATATATACAAAAGGGTTAGTTAAATCATGGAAACTAAGTAATAGGTAAAGTCTACCCCTAAAGGTGATGTTGTGATATCAGTAGTGTCAATTTGAAAAATCATTAAAAATAGTAGGAATGGAGTTAATTAGTGAATAAATTATGGAATCGAACCTTGATGAATCTACTTTCTTATGGAAGAAACATAATGGCCAAATGAGTCGGATTTTAAGAGATATTTAGATTTTCATGAAACAGGGCCAGAGCGATTTTTGGATCCCCTATTCTGATTTTGAAAATTTGCTATAATTTAATCAGAGATAATTAGAAGTCATGCCCTACATGTACAGATTCCTTGTTGAGTCTAGTTTCTTTAGAAACAAACGGCATAGGATTGAAGTCCTGTATAAGGAGATACCTAAGTTGCAATGCATGAAGGTCTGAGTAGTCGAACCCTGTAACAGGGGAGACTTAATCTAATAAACTGTACCGTTTGGCCCGATAAAAAATTCTAGAAAACAATGTGTAGATAGATACATGAGTCTAGTTTCAGGGAAAATTTACGGAATAAGTTTTCGAGCTTCGGAACTCGAGATATGATTTTAAAAGTGGCCGTGATGCAGTTAGCCAGCATGCCTAAAATAAAAAAAAAATGAACCGTGTAGTCAATGTAATAAGTCCGTATATACCTCGTGTTCAACCCCGGTAAAGGTCTCGGGTACGGGGTGTTACAAGACGGGAGCTTGTCTAACTTGTGGATCTACGAAGCATAAGATCAAGGGTTGCCCTAGAATGCCAGGTCAGGTGCCAGTCGTGGGCCAGGGTAATGTTTAGCCACCAAGGGGTGGTCAGTTGCCGCCAATGGGCCATGGGTAGGCCAGGGGCGGTAACATTAATGGATGTGGATGTGGAGCACCAGGCGAAAATACAAGCCATGCTGAGGAGAGGCAGCCAGCTTTAGTTTATGTTGTTCGTCACCGAGAAGACGGGGATGCCCCAGATGTGATAACGAGTATGTTCTTTATACATGAGTTACCTTACACTGCATTGATTGATATTGGATCGACGCATTCATATGTTGCATGCAATATGACTGAACCTTTGGGTGATATGCTTGAAATTACTGCGAATGAGATTACTGTGATAGGTCTGTTAGGTCAGTCAGTGGGAGTGAATAAGTTGTTTAGGGAGGTACCATTAGTAGTCCAAGGGGTTACCTTTTTAGCAGATTTGATGGAACTACCGTTTAGCGAGTTTGATTTAATCTTGGGTATGGATTGGCTGGTGAAACACCGAGTGACCTTGGATTGCACTGCAAAGCGAATGGTGTTTAAGAACGACGGAAGATAAGGAGGTGGTGGTGGTTGGTGAACGTCGGAATTATTTATCGAATGTGATTTTGGCATTAAGGGTGAGAAGTTGGTATGAAAGGGATGTGAAGCCCATTTGGCTTATATTAGTGATACGGAAGTTAAGAGCCCTATTGTTAAGGAGTTGAGAATAGTTAGGGAATTTCCTGATGGTTTTCCTAAGGAGCTGCCAGGGTTGCCGCCCAACAGAGAAGTAGATTTTGGAATCGAGTTGTTACCTGGTATGGCTCCGGTGTCCATCGCCCCTTATCAGATGATAGAAAAGGAGTTGGTAGAACTTAAGGTACAGATTTAGGAATTGTTAGATCGAGGATTCATCCAACCACGTGTGTCTCCGTGGGGAGCACCGGTGTTATTCGTAAAGAAGAAAGATGGGACGTTGCAAATATGCATCGACTACCGATAGTTGAACAAGTTAACTATTAAAAACAAGTACCCTCTACCGAGAATCGATGATCTTTTTGATCAGTTTAGGGGAGCTTCCATTTTCTTGAAGATTGATCTGCATTCGGGGTATCACGAATTGAGGGTTAAGGAAGCGAATGTTTATAAGACAGCTTTCAGAACTTATTGTGGGTACTACGAGTTCTTGGTGATGCCATTCGAGCTGACGAACGCACCTATCGCTTTCATAGATCTCATGAATTGGGTCTTCCAACCCTATCTGGATCGGTTTGTGGTGGTTTTTATAGATGACATCTTAGTGTACTCGAGAAATAAAGATGAGCATGATGTACACTTAAGGATTGTGTTGCAGATTTTGAGGGAGAAGCAGCTGTATGCCAAATTCAGTAAGTGCAAATTTTGGCTAAGGGAGATTACTTTTCTAGGACATGTGTTGTCAGCTGAGGGGATTAAGGTGGATCCCCGAAAAATTGAAGCAGTGTTAGACTGGAAAATACCTAAGTCAGCGTCAGAAATCTGAAGTTTTCTGGGCTTGGCAGGGTATTATAGGCGGTTTGTTGAGGGCTTTTCATTAATTACTACACCTTTAACTAAGTTGTTGAGGAAGGGGGTACCGTTTGATTGGACGGACAAGCAACAAGAGAGTTTTGGAAAGCTTAAGAAGGTTTTAACTTAGGCCCCTGTGTTGATTCAGCCAGAGCCTGGGAAGGAGTTTACAGTTTATAGTGACGCGTCGCATATGGGCTTGGGCTGTGTATTGATATAGGAAGGAACAGTGGTTGCATATGCGCCACTTCAACCTAAGACTCACGAGGTGAATTACCCAACCCATGACTTGGAACTAGCTGCAGTGGTTTTCGCGCTAAAAATATGGAGGCATTATTTATACAAGGAGAAGTGCATAATTTATTCGGACCATAAGAGTTTGAAGTACCTCCTTACCCAAAAAGAGCTAAACCTCAGGCAGCGTACCACCCTGGCAAAGCAAATATGGTAGCCGACGCGTTGAGTCGTGGGGTTATGTCAGACTTGAGGGCTATGCTTGCCCGTTTAAACTTGTTTGATGATGGTAGCTTGTTAGCTGAGCTTCAAGTAAAGCCAGTGTGGGTCGAGCAGATAAAGAGTAAGCAGTTAGTGGATGAGACTTTGGGTGCTCATTTTAGACAAGTAGAAAACAAGGAGACGTTAGACTTTGGGATAAATAGTGAATGAGTGTTATGATTCCATGGGAGAATGTGTATACTAAAGGACGATGATCTAAGGTAGCCTATTCTTCGGGAAGCGCATAGTAGTCCCTATGCTATGTATCCTGGCGGAAACAAGATGTATCAGAATTTGCGTGAGCTTTATTGGTGGCCTGGACTTAAGCGCGACGTTATGGAGTTCGTAAGTAAATGCTTGACTTGTCAAAATGTGAAGGCGGAACATCAGTTGCTTTCAGGATTGCTTCGGCCAGTAAAGATTCCACTTTGGAAGTGAGAAAGGGTTACTATGGACTTTGTTAATGGGTTACCCTTGACGCCTACTAAAAAAGACTCGGTATGGGTTATAGTGGATCGATTAACCAAGTCTGCCCATTTTGTACCGGTTTGCACCGATTACTTGTTACAAAAGCTGGCTCGGTTGTATATGGCAGAGATTGCAAGATTGCATGGAGTGCCAGTTTCCATAATATCTTATAGGGACCCACGTTTCACTTCGCGATTTTGGAAGAAGCTGCACGAGGCATTGGGTACTAGGTTGAACTTCAGTACGACATTCCAACCTCAAACTGATAGACAATCGGAAAGGGTGATTCAAGTTTTGGAAGATATGTTGAGGGAATGTGTAATTGAGTTTTAAGGTAGCTGGGAAGACTATTTGTCGTTAGCTGAATTTGCGTACAATAATAGTTATCAAGCAAGTATTGGGATGGCTCTGTATGAAGCACTGTATGGGCGAAGGTGTCGAACTCAAACATGTTGGACGGAATTGGGCGAACAATGAGTTTTGGGCCCTGAGTTAGTAGCAGATACTGAGGGTAAGGTAAAATTGATTCGGGATCGGTTGAAGGAGGCCTCGGATAGGCAGAAGTCGTATGCTGACCTTAAGTGTCGAGAGATTGAGTATGCTGCGGGGGACTTAGTTTTTCTTAAGGTCTCTCCGTGGAAGAAGGTATTAAGGTTTGGACAGAAGGGGAAGCTAAGCCCAAGGTTCATTGGGCCATATCAGGTTGTGAGACGAGTTGGTCCAGTCGCTTATCAGCTAGAATTACCTTCTGAACTAAGCCAAATCCATGACGTGTTTCATGTTTCCATGCTAAGATGGTGTCGCTCGGATCCTTCACATGTTGTGTCGGTTGAGAAGATCGAGGTTAGGCCAGACCTAACTTTCGAGGAAGAGCCCATACAAATAATTGGTCGTGATGTTAAGGTACTGAGAAGGAAGTCTGTCCCATTAGTTAAAGTGCATTGGCATAATCACAAGACTGAGGAGGCTACTTGGGAACCTGAGGAAGCGATGCGACGTCAATATCCTCAACTGTTTGGATCAGGTAAAATTTCAAGGATGAAATTTCTTTTAGTGGGTAGAGTTGTAATGCCCCAAAAATCCTGAACTTTTTTTTCTTAGGTTTTGATAAAATGCGTGCTTAATATTCCTCGTCAAGTGTTATTTATGTGATAATAGGCCTTGGTTATGTTTTGAGTTCGAACTTTGAGGTGAAGGAAATTATAGTCTAATAATTAAAAGAACCTTGATGGCAAGTAGTTTGGTTTTTAAATAAATGAAGGAGGAATTGGACAAAAGGAGCCTTGTGTTGGAGTGGCAAGTAGCATAACATGTGGAGCTTAGAGGTGGCGTCACATGCATGGCAAGGAGGTTTGGGGTTCAAATCCCTCCTTTCTCAAAAGAAGGATTTATTTTTTGCTCAACAAATAGCCAGTAGTGGCATTGGATATGAACTCTGAAAGGAGTGATCAGAGAAGAAATTTAAGGAAGGGATTAAGGAGTTATCAGGGAGAAAGGTTAGGAGATAAGAGGTGTAGAGAAGTGGAGCCGAATTGGGAATTTAGGGATAGGTAAATTAAGCTATAGTATATATAGGTGCCAATTTTGGGGATTCTAGGCTAATACCGAATTCTTCCTTTCTATTTTATCGAAAATACTTTTCTCTCCAAATATCTAAAATCCGAAATCCCTTATTCTTTCTCTTTTATTTTGTGTCGATTTCTTCCCTTCCTTTCTCATCAGACTCTTTTCTTTCTTGCTCCTAGTTACTTTCTCTAAAGTCGAATATCTTTTGGCCAAAATCCTATTATGCTGCCACTTTTTCTTCAACGTTGGCCGATCGATTCTTGTGTAAAAGCTTTACTTTCTTTTAGTTGGTCTTCCTAGTATCGAA
Organism: Gossypium anomalum; assembly: GCA_025698475.1. Classification (NCBI taxonomy): domain Eukaryota; kingdom Viridiplantae; phylum Streptophyta; class Magnoliopsida; order Malvales; family Malvaceae; genus Gossypium; species Gossypium anomalum. The sequence continues at coordinate 48,110,607 of CM046964.1, forward strand.
TTCTTCTTTTCCTCACTCTTTCTAAATCGGTTTTGGTAGGGGATTAGTATCGAATCTCGGATTTCAGATCTCTGCCAAATTGCTCCTTATGCGTTTTGGGGTTTTGGGTAAGTATTCCTCTTTTATTGGTTAAGGTTGGCAGAATGGTCATGGATGATTTAAGAGTGACTTAAGATGATTGCGAGTCACTTGTTGTTTAGTTCTTAATGATTAAGATTAATTCAGATTTAAGAAATACTTGTGATTAGTGATCAAGGAAGGGCTGTTAAGGCTTGTCGTTCAAGGTAAAGCAAAGGTGAGATTTTTGGCTTTTGGTGATCGTATTTGATAAGTGTGTGATTAATTGTTGAGTGACATCGTTTGTAGGTTCTTGGCTAAGGAGATCGCAGCACGTTTTAGTACCAGGTGTGTACATACACTGCACACACACAGTAGACCGGCAAATCCCGAAATGCCGAAAAATGGAAATGCCAAAAAGCCGAAAGTTTGGCTGCAATAGTCTTACGAGTGTGCGAACACTTGTAAGGGGGACTGTATCAGAGGCCCCATGAGAGATTCCATGGACTTGGGCAGTGTATTGGCCAAACGGGCCAAAATGGGCTAAATGGGCCTGATGGGCTGTAGGGCCCATAATAGGCAAAATTGCAATTTGATACTAAATGATGAAAAATCATATGATTGCATGACTATGAGTGTGATTGGGCCTGATGGGCAAAATGAATGTGATTGGGCCTGATAGGCCATATGAATGAGATTGGACCTAAAGGGGCCAAATGAATAAGTGTGGATCTGCTAGTGTTTAGTAAGAGGTTGTGGACCTAGTTTTTGGTAACTACACAATCAGACATAAAACTTAAATAATTAATTAATTGCGACCGTGAAAGATTCATAAGGTTAAGGTGTGGCAATAGGTATATGCATGTCTAGGATTGGATCTAGGGAGAGCTTGGTACTTAAGCAGTCTTAATGACTCACCTCCTCTTCTCTGAAATCCTACCTGGTGCATAGTATCTGTTCACTCTAGCCAACGAGGACTTGTTAACGGGCCAAGGTAAGTAATAAACCCGTAATAAAGAGAAATTATCGAAATGCCCCTAAGGGTAAAAATGACTAAAATACCTCTATGTGTTGAATGTAAGATTTATGGATGTTACATGTATAACTGCTGCATTCATATGACATTCTATTTAGGGTGCATATGGGTTCGGATTTATGGAACGGAGGAAGAATATGAGGATTGCATGGTTGCTTGATGACTGTGGATCCACCAGTGACTTTTTAAGCCCAATATATGAGTAGCAGCTTGCTGCAACGTTAGGTAGTACCGCAATCGGGCTACCATTAGAGTGTATCGGATGTGTGGGTCGATATTTATATCCCCATATGGTGTGTATCGGAGGATGGAGATGATGTGTAGCCGTTGGATGGGTAGGATTCGTGCATATTTGATTGCTTTACATCTATTCTGATATTGAATTGGGCTCAGCCCCAAAAAGACTTGCTATTGCATGCTTTACTATTTGCTAAGGGTTGTACACACTGAGTTTTTGAAAACTCCCCCCTCTTTTATTTTTCTCAGGTGATCCTCAGTAGGCGGTTCGACGGTTGGAGGGACTCCGAGGTGGCCAGCTAGCAAGATGACTTGGACTTGTTTTCTTTAACATATAATTTTTAGTATTTTAAGTTATTTCAGTCCGGATTGTAATAAGGCCTATCCGCTAGATATTATTTAATTGTCATTACTACGCTTTGAATTTTTGATACGAAACCTGGATTTATTTCTTTTAGACGTATCCCAAGTTTTTTGAAAATAATTATTTTAAAATCAAGCTTCTGCAGATAAAAAGAATTTTTACTAAGTAATAAAGAAATAGTTCATTTTGAATACACCTCATTCTGGAACTAAATACAAACTGAATGTTAATTAATTTTCTCTTTTGAAGGGTTTTCAATAAAAACAAGGTTTTCGATGAAACACTTCAATGTGACATGCTGGATCAAGCCATAACATCCGGGTCGGGTTTGGGGACATTACAAAACATAGCCAAATACTCTTAGCCTACACATGCCATATTCTAAAATATACATTTTCAAAAGGTACCAAAATATGGATCGATAGTGTGGTGATGATCCTCGACAATCCTCGAGCTCCCAGTAGCTTCGATATCTAAAAAAATAGTTGAAAAACACACAGAGTAAGCTTTCAAAAGCTTAGTAAGCCATATACAAATAAACTTATCATTCAAAACATGAAAGCATCATCAAATTACATATACCCCATGGTTAGATACTATCTCAAACCACATAGTTCATAAACATTTCACATATCCCCAATTCATTTACACATATAGCATATTTTCTCATACTTATAACACATATCATCATTTGTACATATACTGACCTTTTATTCTCAAACATAGTGTACATTTCGAATATACCTAAATTGGATACAGATTTCATATAATCATTCATTTCTTGGAATCCTCGTTGAACCGTTCGGAGTCATAAGGATACGTGGATAACTCAGAAGGCTCGTACAACGCCAACGTCCCAGACGTGGTCTTACATATAATCAAATATCGATGTCACTATCCTAGACAGGGTCTTACACGAAATAAAATATGATGCCAATGTCCCAGACATGGTCTTACACGTAAATCATAAGTTGATGCCAATGTCCCAGACGTGGCCTTACACGAAAACACATAGCGGATCCTATGTCATGACATATGTATCCTAACTATTCCTAAGGTTCGTACGGAGCTTTTCGGACGTCGAAACTTTGTCGATATTTTCTCAGATATCTCATTTTCAACTTTCATATTATCATTTATCATTGTTCAATAACATATTAGCATAAATAAACCATTTCAAATACATTTTTTTGTATATAAACTTACCTCATACGGAAAGGAATGAAAACGAGCAACTATTTAACGACTTTTGACTTTCCCTGATCTAATTTTGTTTTCTTTGGTTCTTGATCTAAACATATTCAAATTTAGCCATTTTATTCACCAAATCATTTAAATCAATCCAAAAACACATATTTAGGGTATTTTACAAATTAGCCCTCACAGTTTTACATTTTGACAATTTAGTCCCTAATAACAAAAATCACAAAATACACCAAATTTATTTAGGCATATGCTTGGCCTTATTCTCCTAGTACTCATATAAGTCCACACATTTCATTTGTTTCACATTTTAGTCCCTTAATTTACAAATCATACAATTTAGCCCATTTTACTCAAATTCATCAAAAATTCAAAGACAAAATATGCTAACCCAAAACATATCTTTCATTTTCCATCAACTAACTTCACAAAGCTTACAAAATCAACAATGGCATAACTCAAAATCATCATCAAAATCAGAATTTTAGGCATGGGCTTTATAGTATACTAAGCAACGATCACAAAAACGTAGAAATTATCGAAAACGGATAAAAAATCATACATTAATGAAAATCACAAGTGTCGAACCCTAGCTATTCTTTTTTCCTTTTTTTTTCTTATGATCTTCGACAACTATGAACATGAAATGTACTAATTTCATGTTTTGATTAATTAATATTAACATAATATACATTTTACCATAATAGCCTTATTATACACATTTAAATTCCACTCACTTTGGCATATATGTCCATTCAAACTTTCAATGGTCAAATAACCACATAAGGACCTCACAATTAATATGCCATATCAAATTGACACTTCTGACATATAACAAACAACTTTTACACTTTATGCGATTAGATCCTTTTATCAAATTGAGCACACAAACAATTAAATTTTCATACGAAATTTTCACACATACTAATTCACATATAATAAGCACAGAAAATAATATTATAATTTTTTTACTCGAATTTGTGGTCCCAAAACCACTATTCCGACTAGGGTCTAAACCAGACTGTTACAATTCTCCCCCTCAGGGATTTTCGTCCCCAAAAATCTTATCGCCGAATAGGTTCGGATATTGTTGTCTTATAGCATCTTCGGGCTCCCACATATCCTCTTCAATATCATGTCGATGCTACATCACTTTTACTAATGGAATTTTCTTATTTCGCAGTTCATTAACATCGTGAGCTAATATATGGATCGGTTCTTCTTCGTAAGTCATATCAGACTGAATTTCAATCTCAGACGGAGGAATCACATGCGAAGGATCGAATTTGTATCGTCGAAGCATCGATAAGTGAAACACATTATGAATCTTTTCTAGTTCTGGTGGCAATAACAATCTGTAAGTAACCGGTCTGATACACTCGATAATCTCAAATGGTCTGATGAACCTCAGACACAATTTGCCTTTTCTGCCAAATCGAAGCACTTTCTTACACGAGGATACTTTCAGAAACACTTTATCACCGATCTCAAATTTAACATCTTTTCATTTCAAATCCACATATGACTTTTGACGATCGGAAGCTACTTTCAGACTCTCTCAAATCACTTTTACTTTTTGTTCAGTCTCTTTTATCAAATCAACCCCGTGAATCTTATTCTCGCTGAGTTTAGTCCAATACAAAGGTGTACGGCATTTGCGACCCAAATCGCGTCTTTCTTTCTCCTAAATAAGGGCAAATCCGAAACAAAATCCATCGTCACTTTATCCCATGTCCACTCCGAAATCAAAATCGGCTGTAATAAACTAGATGGTACCTAATGTTCAGCTTTAACTGGCTGACAGATCAAACATTTCGAAACAAAGTCGGAGATATCTCTTTTCATTCCAGACCACCAATAATGTTGTTTCAAATCATTATACATTTTCGCACTACCCGGATGCACAGATAAACGACTGTTATAAGCTTCATTCAAAATCATCTAAATTAACTCTGAATTTCTCGAAACACAAACCCGATCTTAAATTCTCAAACAATCATCATTATCAACTTGAAATTCTGAATCAGAATTCAAATCACACTGAGCTCGTTTTATTAAAACCTCATTATCAACCTTTTGAGCTTCACAAATCTGTTGCTAAAACAATGGTCTTGCTTTCAATTTAGCTAAAATCGAACCATTAAGAAACATACACAACTGAGCATCCATAGTATGCAATGCAAACAATGATTTCTGACTCAAAGCATTAGCAACAACATTTGCTTTTCCCAGATGATAATTGATCACTAGCTCATTGTCTTTTAGTAGTTCTAGCCATCTTCTCTGTCGTAGATTCAAATCTTTCTGAGTCATAAGATATTTCAAACTTTTATGATTAGAATATATGTGACATTTCTCACCAAACAGATAGTGGTGCCAAATTTTCAAAGCAAACACAATTGCAGCTAATTCCAGATCGTGCGTCAGATAGTTCTTTTCGTGCGGCTTTAACTGTCTCGAAGCATAAACAATGACTTTGCCTTCCTGCACCAAAACACATCCCAGACCACTCAACAAAGCATCACTATAGATCACAAATTCTTTACCCAATTCGAGTTGTACTAATACTAGAGCTTCAACCAGTAGGGCTTTCAATTGATCAAAGCTTTTCTGACACTTTTCAGACCATTCAAATTTCATATCTTTCTAAAGCAGTTTCGTTAATGAGGTGGCGATCATCGAAAATCCTTTTACAAAGCGTCTATAATAACCGACAAGTCCCAAAAAACTATAGACTTTAGAAACATTTCTTGGCGGCTTCCAATCCAGAATAACTAAAATCTTGCTCGGATCAACTCGGATACCTGATGCTGATACAATATGTCCCAGAAAACCAACTTCGCGTAACCAAAATTCACATTTACTGAACTTCGCATACAACTGCTTATCCCGCAAAGTCTATAACACTATTCTCAAATGCTAGGCATGCTCAAATTCATCATGCGAATAAATCAAAATGTCATCAATGAATACAACGACAAATCAATTTAAATACAGTCTGGAAATTCTGTTCATCAAATCCATAAAGATAGCAGGTGCATTCGTTAATTCGAAAGGCATAACTAAAAACTCATAGTGTCCGTACCTCGTTCGGAAAGTAGTTTTCAAAATGTCTGAAACTTTTACTCTTAACTGATAATAACCCGATCTCATATCTATCTTCGAAAATATGGTTACTCCTTTCAACTAATCAAAAAAATCGTCAATTCGAGGTAGTGGATATTTGTTCTTGATAGTCACTTTGTTCAACTAACGATAATCAATGCATATTCTCATGGTACCATCTTTCTTTTTCACAAACAGAATAGGAGCACCCCAAGGTGAGAAGCTTGGTCTTGCAAATCCTCTATCGGTCAACTCTTTCAATTGAGACTCTAATTCTTTTAACTCAGTCAGAGCCCTTCTATATGGAGCTATCGAAATTGGAGTAGTTCCTGGTACTAACTCAATGCCAAATTCAACTTCACGGATCAGAGCTAATCCCAAAAGTTCTTCAAGAAACACATCAGGGAGCTCGCATACAACCGGTAAAGATTTTATTTTCTTTTCTGTTACTTTTGAATCAATCACATTAGCAAAGTAAGCTTTATAACCTTTTCTCACAATACTCAGAGCTTTCATTGACAAAATCACAGCCAGTAATCCATTCAAATCACTAGATTCAATTTGGAATATTTCATCATTCTTGTATCTCAAATCAATAGTTTTTCGTTTGCAATTCACAATAGCATCATACAAAGTTAACCAATCCATACCCAGAATTATATCAAATTCACCAAATGGTAACAATATCAGATCAACAGGAAAATAAATATCTTGAAACATTAACGGATAATTTTTGCAAACTTTATCAACCAAAACACATCTGCCTAGGGGGTTCGATACTCTAATCACAAATCAGTAGACTCTATAGGCAAAGTCTTACTATTCACTAAATTCATGCATATATATAAGAATGCGTTGATCCAAGATCTATTAAAGCAATCACAAAAGTATCATAAAGAGTAAATGTACCCGTAATCACATCTGGAGATGAAGCTTCCTCACGAGCTCCGATAGCATAGGCTCTAGCAGGTGCCCTAGCCTAGGATAGAACAATAGTATCTTTAGTCCCTCTTTGACTACCACTCACATTTCCTGTATTTTTGGGAGGTCTACCTCAAGATGTATTACCACTAGGCCTCAGATTTTGTACAATTTCTTGTTCGACAGAATCGGGACAATCATGGATGAGATGGTCTAAAGAACCACATTTAAAATAGGCCCGGTGATACAGTCTACAATTACCGGAATACCTTTTACCACAGTGTTTACACTCAAGTCGATCAGATTTAGCATTTCCAACACTAGCAATAGAAGTAGCTGGAGCTCTAAAGCTCGAGTGTGATCTAGTGCGATCTCGACTCGAATGTCCCACATTAGCCATTGAACGGCTATTATCATCTCTAAATTTCTTTATTGCTGAATGACATGACTTGCTCGATGATCTTTTTCGTACTTCTCTAGCCTCTAAATTGGCTTTTCTTTTCTCTTTCCCGAGCTCTTCAGCTTTAGACGCTCACTCAACAAGCACAACAAACTCTTTTATCTCTAATATCCCAACTAACAATTTGATGTCTTCATTCAAGCCATTTTTAAATCTCTTATACACAATTGCCTCAGTAGATACACATTCTCAAGCATACTGACTCAGTCTTACAAATTCTCATTGTATTCTGTAATAGACATGCGACCTTGTTTAAGTTCAAGAAACTCTTTGCATTTCTGATCAATAAATATATGACTGATATATTTCTTTCAGAATTTAGCTTGAAAGAAATCCCAGGTGACTCACTGTCTTGGAACCACAAATATCAATGTCTTCCATCAATGATACGTCGTATCTCTTACAAGTGAAACGACACATTTTATGCATTCATCCGGATTCAAAGATAATTTATCGAACACTCGTATCGTATTTTCTAACCAGAACTTGGCTCTTTCAGCATCATCATTTGTAGTAGCATAAAATTCTTTAGCTCTATATTTTCTAATCTTATCAACTAGAGGCTTAATCAACTGATTCGATTAACTTGTGACATAGCAGGAACTTGAACGGGATTAGTCAGGGTTGGGGCTTGTTGAACAGCCGGATTAGTTCTAATGTACTGACTGAACCAATCATTTATCATTTGATAGAAAGCTTGTCTAGCCTCTCCATCATGGCTACTCGTAGCCGGTCTAGAATCGGATGGCACTGTCCCTTGTACGGAAGCAGGCGTATTACTTTCGACATAATTAGCTACGGTCGTTTGGGATCCATTTTCTATATAAAAGCACATTTTCATTGTCAGGATTCATCACACTATCGCAGTTCATAAATATGGCATGTATAGCTAGACTCATATACGCTATGGTAGTCCTAGAACTGACTAAACCATAGCTCTGATACCAATAAAATGTAACACCCCTAACCCGTATCCATCGTCGAACTAGGGTTGTAACGCCCCTAAACCCGGCCTAGGCGTTATGGCCAAATCTGGTCATGTCACAATGAAGTGTTTTTCATAATATGTTATATCGATGAAAACCCTTAATATATTTAACCTCTTTGTGTGATCCTAATGGTGATTATAAGATATGTTGTTCATATAAAAACTTGTGTTACTATTAAAAAGTATTTACTATAAAATGTTATTAATTTCAAAATATCATTTTATAGCGGAAGCTTTTTAAAATAGTTGCACACTTGCGTTTACTTTGTAAAAATATTGTTTCTTTTGAAAACTCGAGTTTCCTAATACTAACAGTTATAAACTAAAGCAAATAAAATCCCAAATTAAAGTTAAAATCCATAAAGGCCTTATTAGAGTATAAATACCCAAAATAAAATTTACTTATAATTATAAAGCAACTATGTAAGTATATGCGGTTGTGTGGTCGCCTTTGAGTCCCTCGCAGCACCGATCCGCCTAAGCCTGGGGATTACCTATACAGGAAAACAGAAGGGTGAGTTTACGAAACTCAGTGTGTAATCCCATATCAAACATCCAGACAATGAGCAAATACAGTCTGGGCCTAAGCCCATTTCAATAATGTTTTAGTTTCAGTTAGGGCCTTAGCCCATTACAATATTAGTATCAGTTTGGGCATGAGCCCATCTCGGTGACAATAACAATACAAATATGCAATCAAGAAGTCCTACCCAACCAGCCGCTACACTCCATCTCCGTCCAACCCTACACTCCATGTGAGGATATAATCAACCCACCCATCCCTGCACTCCAAGTAGTACTGATTGCGGCACTAAACAGTATTTGTAGCAGAGCTGCCAGTACAATACAATTCCTCTAATCATATTGTGACAGCCCTAATTAGGCCCTAGTCGAAATGTGGTTTCGGGATCACAAAACTGAGTCACCAAAAATTTATTTTAACTTTAATTGCATATATTTTTGTGTGATAGTTTTTGTGTGAAAAATAAAATGTCTTAAATTAGTCTTAGGAATGTGAATTTTCTTGAGAGGACTTAGTTGAGAAACTTAAAAAAAGATGATAGACAAATTGTAAGGATCAAATAACAACAATGTGAGAAAGCTTGGGTTTGCATGTCAAATTACCCAAATTTTCAAGTAGTGGCCGGCCAAGCAATAATGCTTCTTCCACTAAGTTGAATTTATAGTAATTTTATATTAGATAATGGTTTAATTAAACTAAAGAAAGGAATTAATAGGAAAAAAATATGAATAAAATAAGAAAAGGAAATAGAAAGTGTTCATCTTCTTCCTCTTACAAATGCCGTAAGCTAAGGGAAAGAAAGGAAGAAATTTTCTAAGACATTCGGCCATCCTAAAGGGTTGATTAAGGTAAGACTCATGTTAATTCTATTAAATTTTGTGAAAATCTAGTTAGTAGCCAATGTCTTATTATATCCCACATGTTAATTTTCTACCTAACTAGGTGACTAAATGGCATACGGTTAGAGGAAGGTAAAGCTAAGAGAATGGTGTTTTTGATGTTGTGAATGGAAATAATAGAAAGGTAAAAGAAAATTTAGGTAGATAAGTAGATATATGTGGATTTACATGATGATATAAATAGATGTGAAACTATGCTAGTTTAGGAAAATTCGATCAAGTGTTCATGAGATGAAACTATGTGTTTAAATGAATTTAAAATGATATTATAATTGATTTGTATATTCGGCCATCTAATTAAGTACATAGGTGATGGTGAATTTAGTTTTTGCACATTCGGCTATATAGGTAGGCACATTTGTGATTTATCTTAATTGTTTATAATCGACTAAATGAGTAATGTTGGCTTATAAGTTGAGTTTGATTCATGATTATATATATATAATTGAATGTAAACATATTTGAGATAATGTTATGTCTGGAAGTGATGTTGCATTCGGCCTTGAGGTAATAGATGAATATTTGTTAAAGTTTCAATGTCTTGAACGATTACGGTTGTAAAATGTAATGGAAATTATTACACTATATATGTGAGTAATTAGCAAGGGTGGTTGCCGTATATACATATATATATATGTGTTATATATGTATGTGAAATTGAAATATTAATTGGATTATTAATAGTAATGTGATATTAAGTGGTTATTAGCCGAATAGCTCAAGAGCATAAGGTAGAAAGATAAAAATTTTACCATGTTGTTCCTTATGATATAAAATCATTAATATTTGGATACAAATATCTAGCAAGGCGGTTAAACTGGTTAATTTATTTGATTAAGCTCAAGAACTTAAAGGAGAGGAATCCAACAAGGGAAAAGCGAAGAGCATCGAGTAGCCAATTTGGAACCGTTTTATCCAACACAAGGTAAGTCCATAAGCAATCATAAGGTTAATTAATTTATACATAAACAACTCTAGCATATCATGAGAGAATTTCTTTATTAGGTATTCTTTTGGAGGGATATACATGCTTATAATTATGGCCATATATGCCAAATAAATTAAGTAAATTGTCTTATCATAGTAAGTTAACATTGGCACTATGTGTACGGTGTGGTATGGCACTATGTGTGCGAAGTTGAATAGCACTATGTGTGCTAATTTGAATGTTAATATATGAGTGAATCTTCAAGGCACTATGTGTGCGGTGTAGTATGCACTATGTGTGCGAATTTGTTTAGCACTAAGTATGCAAAATTGGTTGATGATATGAGGAGATAGGTAAAGAATAAAGTGCTAAAGCTATTAACTGAAATATAAAATTTGAGACATGAAAAGTATATGCATGGATACATCTAGTTCATCATTGTTTCATACTTTGAGAAAAGGATTTAAACCCGTTGGTTGTTTGATAGTCAATTCGATAGTGAAACTTGGTTTGTGATTGGATCGATAAACTAGGTAATTGTAGCATAGTTCGGTATGGCTGAAATAGTTGAATACTCATTTGGTGTGTTTGCTTGTCTCCTATTTAGATTTCTTTGACCCATTTTGCGTGCTTGGGACCATCGTCAAAGTCATCACACCAGCTTGCAACATTTTGGTACCCTCTTCTTAGTTGGTCTAAGTGAACATTACGGCATGTATAGGTTAATGTGTATTTTGTTTGAACTTTGATGTGTACATTTCCAGCCATGCGAATATGGCTTAAATATTAAGTTCGAATTTGGTTATGTTTAATCATGGTATAATTCGTTTTAGTTTATAATGTTAATGCTAATTATGAATGATATATATATATAGAAATATATATATGTTTGAATATTGAGAGTGCTAAGAAATATTGAGTATGTGTTTTTGGGGTGGTTCGACTATGACACACTTATATAAGTGATTAATCGTAATTTGGTTATTGTATATGATCTTAGTCTTTAATTGAGATGTGTAATGGGTTGTCAGGTTATGTCTAAACATAACATAAAATTTGTATAATATGATTGTTATATGATGTAAACTTATGTGATGGTTTTGATTGAACTTAATAATAATTAATTACGTATGAATAAAGATTGTATATGGTGGTATAAGGTATTATGCATTATTAAAGGTAAACTTAATGAAATTATGATAATAGAAGTAGATGCATGAACAGTTGCGAATAAGTATTCGGTACAGTAATATCTTGCAACCCTTTTCAGTGATGGAAACGGGTTAGGGGTGTTACATTTTATTGGTATCAGAGCTATGGTTTAGTCGGTTCTAGGACTACCGTAGCGCGTATGAGTCTAGCTATACATGCCTTAATGTTAGTATATGATAGTGTGATGACTTCTGACGATTGAAATTATTGTTTTGATTAGTAAATGGAACCCAATTTAGAGAGAGCCTTAGCGGATAATGATGAGAGTGTAGCGGCTGCTCCTGCGTAAGGGACACCGCTTGTTGAACCTTAATCATCTGCGAATAATCAAGATGATGGGGCAAAACAAGCCTTCTTTACCATGGTGAACGAGTGGGTCGTACAATATGCCCGAACTAACCCGGCTGCTCAACCATTCCCGAATTTAAATAATCGCCTCGGTGCCTATAATACCAAAGCAACTCATCGATCCTTTGAGGCCGAGTAAACCTCTCCGTGGATTTGATTAGGAAGTGCTGTGGTGAGGAATTACGAGCTACTGACCATCGATGATCTTTGAAAGGGCCGAGTTTTGGCTTGGTAACACCATCCATGTTTTTGAAGAGCTGTCTTGCACACCTGATGAGTGTCTAAAGTGTGCCATATCCTTATTACGGGACTCGACCTACTATTGGTGGAGAACCCTAATTTCTATTGTTCTAAAGGAACGAGTTACTTGGGATTTCTTTCAGGCGGAGTTTCGTAAGAAGTATATTAGTCAACGATTCATGGATCAAAAGCGTAAAGAATTTTTGGAGCTCAAACAAGGTTGTTTGATAGTATCTGAATACGAACGTGAGTTTGTAAGACTCAGTCGATATGCTCGAGAGTGTGTAGCTGATGAAGTCGCCATGTGTAAAAGATTCGAAGAAGGATTGAATGAAGATTTAAAGCTTCTGGTGGGTATTTTAGAAATAAAGGAATTTGTAACACTAGTTGAACGGGCTTGCAAGGGTGAAGAGCTTGGAAAGGAGAAAAAGAAAGCTGAATCTGAAGCTAGAGAATTTCGTAAAAGATCAGCGAGTAAAACTTCTTTCTCGACTGGAAAGAAATTCAGAGACTATACTAATAAATCGAAGATGACTGCAGGAATTTCTATTAGGGAGCGACCATCAATGGACTCTCGAGCTACTTCAGTTGCTAGTGTTGGTAACAATCGACAAGAAAAACCTGAATGACCACAATGTGGAAGACGACATGTAGGTGAATGTTGGGGTAAGTCTATTAACAGAGCTTGTTATAGATGCGGTTCAAGGGATCATTTCATTTGAGATTACACGGAATCTGACGAGAAAAATAAGATGAAAGGTGCGAGATCAAGTGGTACAGCGACTAGAGGTAGACCACCGAGAAACACAGGACGTAAGGGTGGTAGTCAGAGAGGGACTTCTGATACGGCTGTTCGATCTGAGGCTCGTGCTCCTGCAAGAGCTTATGCCATCCACGTGCGAGAGGAGGCATCCTCCCCTGATGTTATCACTGGTACTTTCACTCTTTTTAATACTAATGTGATTGCATTGATTGACCCTGGCTCTACTCATTCTTATGTATGTGAGACTTTAGCATCCAGTAAGACTCTACCTGTTAAGTCTACTGGGTTCGTAATTCGAGTGTCGAATCCCCTGGGTTGATATGTACTTGTCGACAAAGTGTGTAAAAAATACCCCCTGATAATTCGAGATTCCTATTTTCTGGCCGATTTGATGCTTTTACCGTTTGATGAATTTGATATTATCCTCAGTATGGATTGGTTAACCGTACATGATGCAGTTATGAATTGCAAAAGAAAGACCATAGATTTGAGGTGCGCAAATAATGAGATAGTCCGAGTTGAGTCTACTGACTTGAACAAAATGACCGCAATAATATCCTCGATGATCGCTCAGAGATATGTGAGAAAGGGGTGTGAAGCATATCTTGTGTACGTACTTGATAGCAAGGAGTCAGAAAAGAAAATTGAATCAGTGCTAGTAGTTTGTGAGTATTCAGATGTTTTTCCTGATGAGTTACTGGGATTACCACCCGTTCGAGAGGTAGAATTCGGCATCGATCTTGCACCTGGTACCACACCAATTTTGATAGCTCCGTATCGTATGGCACCAATGGAATTGAAGGAATTAAAAACTCAATTGCAAGAGTTGACGGATAGAGGCTTCGCTCAACCGAGTTTCTCACCTTGGGGTGCACCAGTATTGTTTATGAAAAAGAAAGACGGAACCATGAGAATGTGCATCGATTATCGTCAATTGAACAAAGTGACAATAAAGAATAAATATCCGTTACCACGTGTTGATGATTTGTTTGATCAGCTAAAGGGAGCCTCAGTGTTTTCAAAGATAGATTTGAGATCTGGCTACTATCAGTTGCGTGTTCAAGAATCAGATATACCTAAAACTGCCTTCAGAACGAGATATGGTCACTACGAGTTCTTAGTGATGCCGTTTGGGCTCACTAATGCCCCTGCGGTATTTATGGATTTGATGAATCGAATATTTAGACAGTATTTGGATCGGTTTATAGTGGTGTTTATAGATGACATCTTGATTTATTCGCACGATGAATCTGAACATGCCGAGCACCTTAAATTGGTATTACAGATTTTACGAGACAAGCAGTTATACGCGAAATTCAGTAAATATGAGTTTAGGTTGAGAGAAGTTAGCTTTTTGGGACATGTGATATCCGCATCGGGTATTCGAGTTGATCCGAGAAAAATTTTGACCATAATTGATTGGAAGCCTCCGAGGAATGTTACTGAAGTTAGGAGCTTTTTGGGACTTGCCGGTTACTACAGACGATTTGTAAAGGGTTTCTCGATGATAGCCACACCGATGACGAAACTACTTCAAAAAGATGTTAAGTTTGAATGGTCTAAAAAATGTCAGAAAAGTTTCGACCGATTGAAAACCTGTTTAACTGAAGCTCCAGTGCTAGTACAGCCAGAATCCGGTAAAGAGTTTGTTATTTATAGTGATGCATCCTTACTTGGGCTGGGTTGTGTGTTGATGCAAGAAGGTCGAGTTGTGGCTTACGCGTCGAGGCAATTAAAGCTGCATGAGAAAAACTATCTGACCCATGATCTTGAATTAACGGCCATTGTTTTCGCTTTGAAAATATGGAGACACTACTTGTTTGGAGAGAGGTGTCATGTTTATTCGGACCACAAAAGCCTCAAATACTTGATGACTCAAAGAGATTTGAATCTGCGACAAAGACATTGGCTTGAGTTGTTGAAAGATTATGAGCTCGTCATTGATTATCACCCGGGAAAGGCTAACGTGGTTACCGATGCTTTAAGTCATAAATCGCTGTTTGCTTTGAGAGCGATGAATGTTCACCTGTCCGTTTCATCTGATAATGTGTTAGTAGCAGAATTAAAGGCCAAACCATTATTAATTCATCAAATACTTGAATCCCAGAAAGTCGACGATGAATTGGTTGCTAAACGAGCTGAATGTGTTTCAAATGTTGAATCAGAGTTTCAGATTGACGACAATGATTGCTTGATGTTTAAGAGTCGATTATGTGTTCCAAGAAATTCGAAACTTATTTCGATGATTTTGAGTGAGGCTTATAGTAGTCGAATGTCAGTTCACCCGGGTAGTACGAAAATGTACAACGATTTAAAACGTCAATATTGGTGGCCTAGTATGAAACAAGACATTTCTAACTTTGTTTCGAAGTGTTTGATATGTCAACAAGTGAAAGCAGAACATCAAGTGCCTTCGGGATTACTTCAGCTGATCATGATACCTGAATGGAAATGGGATCGAGTCACGATGGATTTTGTATCTGGTTTGCCATTGACGCAGAGTAAGAAAGACTCAATCTGGGTTATTGTTGATAGATTGACGAAGTCTGCTCATTTTATCCCTGTCAGTATAGATTTCTCGCTCGATAAATTGGCAGAATTATATGTCTCCCAAATTGTTCGATTACATAAAGTACCTATTCCTATCATGTCGGATAGAGACCCCAGATTCACATCACGATTTTGGAAGAAATTGCAAGAAGCATTGGGTACCAAGTTGCATTTTAGCACCGCTTTTCATCCCCAGACTGATGGTCAATCTGAGCGGATAATTCAAATACTCGAGGACATGTTGAGATGTTGTATCCTGGAGTTTTGTGGTTCATGGGAAAGGTATTTGCCTTTGATTGAATTCACTTACAACAATAGTTTTCAATCAAGCATTAAGATGGCACCTTATGAGGCTTTGTACAGTCGTAAATGCCGTACATCGTTGTTTTGGACCGACCTTAGTGAAAATAAAATCTTCGGGGTTGATTTGATTAAAGATGCTAAGCGGAAAGTAAAAGTGATCCATAAAAGTTTGAAAGTAGCTTCGGATCGTCAGAAGTCGTATACGGATTTAAAAAGAAAAGACATTTAATATCAGGTTGGAGACAAAGTGTTTCTTAAAGTCTCACCTTGGAAAAAGGTGCTCCGATTTGGCCGTAAGGGCAAATTGAGTCCGACGTTCATCGGGCTGTATGAAATATCTGAACGAATTGGGCCAGTTGCATACCGATTGATTTTACCCCCTAAACTTGAAAAGATTTACAGCGTTTTTCATGTTTTGATGCTTCGACGTTATAGATCCGATCCATCGCATATAATTAATCCATCGGAGGTTGAGATTCAATCTGATTTGAGTTATGAAGAGAAATCGGTTCGTATTTCAGCACATGAAGTAAAAGAACTGCGAAACAAGAAAATCTCATTAGTGAAGGTACTGTGGCTTAAGCACGGGGTCGAAGAAGCTACTTGGGAACTTGAAGACACTATGAAGGATCGATATCCTAACTTATTCGCTGGTAAGATTTTCGGGGACAAAAATTCCTTATGTGAGGGAGAGTTGTGACAACCCTAATTAGGCCCTAGTCGAAATGTGGTTTCGGGATCACAAAACTGAGTCACCAAAAATTCATTTTAACTTTAATTGCATATATTTATGTGTGATAGTTTTTGTGTGAAAAATAAAATGTCTTAAATTAGTCTTAGGAATGTGAATTTTCTTGAGAGGACTTAGTTGAGAAACTTAGAAAAGATGATAGACAAATTGTAAGGATCAAATGACAACAAGGTGAGAAAGCTTGGGTTTGCATGTCAAATTACCCAAATTTTCAAGTAGTGGCCGGCCAAGCAATAATGCTTCTTCCACTAAGTTGAATTTATAGTAATTTTATATTAGATAATGGTTTAATTAAACTAAAGAAAGGAATTAATAGGAAAAAAAGTTGAATAAAATAAGAAAAGGAAAGAGAAAGTATTCATCTTCTTCCTCTTGCAAATGCCGTAAGCTAAGGGAAAGAAAGGAAGAAATTTTCTAAGACATTCGGCCATCCTAAAAGGTTGATTAAGGTAAGACTCATGTTAATTCTATTAAATTTTGTGAAAATCTAGTTAGTAGCCAATGTCTTATTATATCCCACATGTTAATTTTCTACCTAACTAGGTGACTAAATGGCATACGGTTAGAGGAAGGTAAAGCTAAGAGAATGGTGTTTTTGATGTTGTGAATGGAAATAATAGAAAGGTGAAAGAAAATTTAGGTAGATAAGTAGATATATGTGGATTTACATGATGATATAAATAGATGTGAAACTATGCTAGTTTAGGAAAATTCGGTCAAGTGTTCATGAGATGAAACTATGTGTTTAAATGAATTTAAAATGATATTATAATTGATTTGTATATTCGGCCATCTAATTAAGTACATAGGTGATGGTGAATTTAGTTTTTGCACATTCGGCTATATAGGTAGGCACATTTGTGATTTATCTTGATTGTTTATAATCGACTAAATGAGTAATGTTGGCTTATAAGTTGAGTTTGATTCATGATTATATATATATAATTGAATGTAAACATATTTGAGATAATGTTATGTCGGGAAGTGATGTTGCATTCGGCCTTGAGGTAATAGATGAATATTTGTTGAAGTTTCAATGTCTTGAACGATTACGGTTATAAAATGTAATGGAAATTATTAGACTATATATGTGAGTAATTAGCAAGGGTGGTTACCGTATATACATATATATATATGTGTTATATATGTATGTGAAATTGAAATATTAATTGGATTATTAATAGTAATGTGATATTAAGTGGTTATTAGCCAAATAGCTCAAGAGCATAAGGTAGAAAGATAAAAATTTTACCATGTTGTTCCTTATGATATAAAATCATTAATATTTGGATACAAATATCTAGCAAGGCGGTTAAACTGGTTAATTTATTTGATTAAGCTCAAGAACTTAAAGGAGAGGAATCCAACAAGGGAAAAGCGAAGAGCATCGAGTAGCCGATTTGGAACCGTTTTATCCAACACAAGGTAAGTCCATAAGCAATCATAAGTTTAATTAATTTATACATAAACGACTCTAGCATATCATGAGAGAATTCCTTTGTTAGGTATTCTTTTGGAGGGATATACATGCTTATAATTGTGGCCGTATATGCCAAATAAATTAAGTAAATTGTCTTATCATAGTAAGTTAACATTGGCACTATGTGTGCGGTGTAGTATGGCACTATGTGTGCGAAGTTGAATAGCACTATGTGTGCTGATTTGAATGTCAATATATGAGTGAATCTTCAAGGCACTATGTGTGCGGTGTAGTATGGCACTATGTGTGCGAATTTGTTTAGCACTAAGTGTGCGAAATCGGTTGATGATATGAGGAGTATAGGTAAAGAATAAAGTGCTAAAGCTATTAACTGAAATATAAAATTTGAGACATGAAAAGTATATGCATGGATACATCTAGTTCATCATTGTTTCATACTTTAAGAAAAGGATTTAAACCCGTTGGTTGTTTGATAGTCAATTCGATAGCAAAATTGGTTTGTGGTTGGATCGATAAACTAGGTAACTGTAGCATAGTTCGCTATGGCTAAAATAGTCGATCTTACATGGTTTTTCTTGTGATCTCATGTTAATAGCCTGTATTATATTGGTTATGATTTACTGAGTTGAATACTCATTTGGTGTGTTTGCTTGTCTCCTATTTAGATTTCTTTGACCCATTTTGCGTGCTTGGGACCATCGTCGAAGTCATCACACCAGCTTGCAACATTTTGGTACCCTCTTCTTAGTTGGCTAAGTGAACATTACGGCATGTATAGGTTAATGTGTATTTTGTTTGAACTTTGATGTGTACATTTCCAGCCATGCGAATATGGCTTAAATATTAAGTTTGAATTTGGTTATGTTTAATCATGGTATAATTCGTTTTGGTTTATAATGTTAATGCTAATTATGAATGATATATATATATATATATATATATATAGAAATATACATATGTTCGAATATTGAGAGTGCTAAGAAATATTGAGTATGTGTTTTTGGGGTGGTTCGACCATGACACACTTATATAAGTGATTAATCGTAATTTGGTTATTGTATATGATCTTAGTCTTTAATTAAGATAGTGTAATGGGTTGTCTGGTTATGTCTAAACATAACATAAAATTTGTATAATATGATTTTTATATGATGTAAACTTATGTGATTGTTTTGATTGAACTTAATAATAATTAATTAGGTATGAATAAAGATTGTATATGGTGGTATAAGGTATTATGCATTATTAAAGGTGAACTTAACGAAATTCTGATAATAGAAGTAGATGCATGAACAGTTGCGAATAAGTATTCGGTACGATAATATCTTGTAACCCTTTTTAGCGATGGAAACGGGTTAGGGGTGTTACACATATTAAATTCATCCCCATGCAACGCATCATGCAACGTGTCATGTTATATCATAATATTACACATGTACTCAATGCAATTAAAATAACATGCTAACATGATCACATATGAATATAGATCCATACATCCCATAGGGGTAAAATAGTCATTTTATCAAATAGGGAGTCTAGGTAAACTTACCGACCCAGCAATAGGTCCACAGTCATCTCAGGCGACCCGTGCGGCCATAGCAGTCAAACAGTGAAAATGGCCCACACAACCCAGAAATGGCCTTGGCCGTGTAGTTTACATAGCCAGGCCCATCAAATTCCATACGTTTGTGTGATTCACCCTTGTAGGGCCCACATGTCGTGGGTCCACACGGGCCAATTCAGCCCAATATGGCCTAACACAACCTCAGCCCACGAAATCGCTCATGGTCGGCCTTGTCGACCATACGCCCGTGTTTAATCACGTGGTCTACCTACACGACCGTGAGCGTGTCTGTGTGGCGTCGACGTTCACTTATTCTGGCTTTTGCCTTATTCTATAGTCGGAGTGGTGTTTGTACACACCTTGTTTGGAAAAGTGCGCAAATAGCCCACGAGCACTCCAAACCTATATTCAAACACAACACTCGGTTGATCGCCTACCAATCGAATTACAAAGAACCCTGGCCAAAACACTTATCCAAAAGATTAATTATCACTTGCCTTGATCAATCGATTGAGGCTTGCACACTTAAACTGATGCAGGAGACTATTTACTAGCCTTAGAGATTACTCGCATTCCAACCAAATCTTATTAACTATTATAGTTCACAAAAATAGCTTGAGCCAAAAGCATACCAAACTTATCGAAAGTGCAAAACCTAGTAAAGGAGAAAGAAGCTATCGGCCTACACCCAAAACGAAGGCCAAATGCACACGACACAACAGAGGCAATAGATAGAACAACCGCACCCCTGAGCAGAGGCGGCAAAAGAGGCAGGGTTATGCTACAAACCAAGAATTCGACAGTCAGAAAGAAACAACAAAGTGAAAAGGGAGGAATTTCCAAAATACTAAAAGAGTAGAGGGAGAGAGAAGAAGCATTCGGTCAAAGAACCAAGATGAAAGAGGGGGAATTGTTAAAACCAAAAGAATTGAGAGAGAGGAAGAAAGGGCATTCGACTAAAGAGAAAAGGGAGAGAATGTTTGCTAGAAAAGTAGAGAAAGTAAAGGAAATCGGTAAGCAAAAGAGAACTGTAGGGAAAAGCCAAGTCGAAAAATAAAAACGAAATATGCCAGCAAAATCCCCTAGCATAATTCGGCCTACAGAAGTGAGAAAAGATTGACAGAAATCAAAAATGAATAGAAGAACCAACCCCAAAGCCGAAATCCTGAGAGGCAAGAGTTCACATTCGGCACCAACACTCCCATCCTTTCAAAATCCCATATTTTCCTCCTCAAATCACTCAAAACTGTCCACTCCTCCCTCAACCACCTAATTCAAATTCCACCACAACTCTTCAGTAGTTCAGGTTGACTAGAACTCCTACAAGGCCTTAGTAGCAAAATAAAATACTCCACTGCGCAAAATAGGACTCGAGCCTCAGACCTCAGGTTACAGTAACAAGCCACTCATCCCCTAGACCAACAGGCCCTTTTCTGACATAAAATACCCATATTTATTTAATAGCCTACTGACTAAAGACAGGGGTTTATTCATTTAAAACAAAACTCTTGCACAAGCCAAGGCTTGAACCCAAGACTTCTCAGACTCTTTCCAAGACACTTAACCACTGAAGCAGGCAAGCATTTGTATAACACAAACATACAAAAATAAATGTTAATGATTTTTAGGGCGTTACAAGGGTTAAAGGCATTACCGGACAAACCGGAACATTTACAAACAATTCATATACATTATCCACAATCATAGTCAAACATTGACATAGAGTCCCTTAAATAGGTCATCGAAACCTTAAACATGCATTAGAAAAGGGTCGGGACTAAGCCGAGCTCATACAATTTTTTTACAAAACTTTACATATTTTTCAAAGTTGTACAGATCACACGCCCATGTGTCTAGACCGTGGCAAAACAGGGCATATATACTGACTTGTCCACACGGCCACATGACATGCCCGTGTGCCTTGGCCGTGGTCGAAACTGACTTGGGCCACATGGCTAGCCACACGCCCATGTGCCTTGACCATGCTCAAGCCTGACTTAAAATTGTAGGGTACCCCAGGGGACACACGGCCGTGCAACATGTGTAGCAGCCCTATTTAGACCCTAATCAGAACGGTGGTTTTGGGACCACGAATCTTAGTCAAAAAAATATTTTTAAATTATTTTTTGTGTTTATTTGGTGTGAATTTATATCTATGAAATTTTCGTGATTTAATTTTGTCGTTTAGGTGTCCGATTAAATAAAAGGACTTAATCGCGTAAAATAAAAATTAAGTGGTAACTTGTATAAGGGCCAAATTATTAATGGTTTTGTAAGTTGGAGTATTTATAATGTAATTATTTCATTAACATGCGGCTTGTACGGTAATGGATATAGGTTATATAATTTCATTATTATTTCATTAAGGTTAAATAGGTAAATTAACAATAAGTTAATATATGTTATTATATCATAAAATAAGCCATATTCATGTTATTTTTCTTCATCCTTGCACCGAAACTAAAACAAAGAAAAAGAAAGAAAACAAAGTAGGGTTCGGCCTTGTTCAAGGTAGATTAAGGTAAGTGTTCAGCTCGGTTTTTGATAATTTTTACGTTTTTGAGATCGTTGCTTCGAGTACTACAAAACCCATGCTTGAATTTTTAATTTTGATGAATATTTTGAGTTGTGCCATTTTTGATAGCTTGTGATTTTTGTTGTTTGATGATGAAAAATGAAAGATATGTTTTAGATTAACATATTGGAGTTTTCGATAATTTTGAGTAATTAGGACTAAATTGCAAAAATAATAATTTGAGGGACTAAAATGTGAAATAAATGAAATATATGGACTTGTATGGTAATGGGTAAGATTCGACCAAACATGGGTATTTGGAAATTTTGTGTATTTTTGTTTTGTGCAATAGGGACTAAATTGTTAAAGTTGTAAAAGTTAGGGGTAAAATGGTAATTTGTCCATTTA
Source organism: Gossypium anomalum (assembly GCA_025698475.1). Classification (NCBI taxonomy): domain Eukaryota; kingdom Viridiplantae; phylum Streptophyta; class Magnoliopsida; order Malvales; family Malvaceae; genus Gossypium; species Gossypium anomalum. Next base: position 48,133,423 of record CM046964.1, read on the forward strand.
TGTGTTTTTGGACTAAATTGAATGAAAATATGTTTTAATGAGCTTAATTTGAATATGTTTAGATCAAGAACCAAAGAAATCATATTTGGATCGGGGAAAAACGAAAGTTGTCAACTAGCTACCCGATTTTGTTTTGTATCGTCTGAGGTAAGTTTATAAGCAAATAGTTGTATTTAGTTTTAAATAAATACAAATTATATATGCTGAAATGAAATTTATGATTTATTTAAGCTATAGCCGAATGTGATTTATCTTAATTACTTGTTTCTGAAATTGTTTCGACCGAGTTATGAAGTCCGGAAGCCCCATATGAACCTTAAGAATAGTTAGGATACATATGTCATGACATAGGATTTCGATATGTGTTTACGAGTAAGACCATGGCATCGATATGTGATTCCGATATGTGTTTACGAGTAAGACCTTGTTTGGGACAGTGGCATCGATATGTGGTTACATGTAAGACCATGTCTGGGACGTTGTCATTGTACGATTTATGTGATTATCCGAGTGTCCTATCCAATTTTGAATGGTTCATCAGGCAAAGGTAAATCGAGTGCGAATTTGTTAACTGAGCTATATGACAGGTATCAATTAATATGTTACTTACTAGAGGTAAGTTACATAAACACCATGACTATATATTACAAATCTTGTATGGTACAAATAAAGTAGAAAATGTGTATGCTATGTGTATTTGGTTTTCTAAATGAATAGTTAGTATGTCATGAATAACCTATATATATGTGTAAATATGATGAGGTATTTTCAGTTCTAAAATTGATATATGTATATGCAATATTATTTCGATATTTGAAATTTTGCATTTGAGTGAATATGTGCTAAATTTTAATATGACTAATTGCCTTTGGAAGTTGTTTACTAACATGATAAGTGACTATATGAATATTCGGTCGAATAAGGATTATGTGTGCATAATGTCATATTGTGATTCTTGAACTTGTTTTAATGGTAGCATCGCTTGATTATTTGGTGACATTTTGGACTCGAAATGTCGAATGATGATGGTTGAATTATTTATGCAAGTATTCGATCAAGGTAAAAAGAAATGGTTTAGGAAGTGTATCATTGTATCTTATATGTGGGTTTAAGGTTAAGCTTTGGTCATGGTAATATAATTCGGTTTAATAAGATAGATTGAATGTATTATTGAAATGTTCATTTGCTTATAGCTTACTAAGCTAAGATAGCTTACTTTGTGTACCTTGTTACTCTGTTTTATAGATTTTGGATTCAAGTTACAAGCTCGGGGATCGTCAGGAAAGTCCATCACACTATCTACTGTTTTGGTATTTAAATAGTTGAACTTGAACTATGGCATGTATAGTCTGGATTTTATTTTGAAATATTAGATTTTTGGGTTATGTATAATTTAGCCACGCGAAAATGGCTTAAGAGTTATGTTTGAGTTTAGTTTGACTAGACTATGGTTTGAGCTCATTTCAATTATTTTGCTATGTGACATGGTTTGGAAGTAATTATGATATGCATTTTGAGTATGAATGTGATTAGCTTGGATGTGTATTATACTAAAATAAAGTATGCATGTGGCTGTTGTTTATTATACTTAGTTTTAATCTAATATGTTTTTAGTAATAAAGATTTATGAAATTGGGTTGACAATTTGGTAATGGAAACCTTGGATAGGTGTGTGGATTAAATATATAATTCGACTTTGCATGGCATTAAATAAGAAAAAAATGTTCCATGATTATTTTTGTCATTTACTTGGTATGAATTTAATTAATAAAGTGTGGCTTTGGAGCCTAGGGTGAATGCGCACTAGTATTAAACCTTAAGGCATATTCGGCTGTGTTATATTGAATTAAATTGTATGTATAGTTGTTTGCTAAATTATGAAATAAGTTTCAATTAGTTATATTATGAGCTTATACTGGAGTTGTTAATTGTGTCCGAAAGTAGTTTAGTTTTAAAAATGTTGTAATGAGCTTATCCTTTATGTAACATGTTACATCTCTTATATATTAGTTATTTATTTATCCTCAAGTATGATTTGCTAATAAGCTCTATTCGAAAATGCTAGGAGTCTTTATTTATGCATGTATATTTATATATGTTCGAATCGATTCATTAAATTTTATTAATGTACAAAACATGAATCACATATAAATCGTGCTGCATGTAGGAATAAAGAGGCTAATAATGAAATTTATTTTCCATTAATGTATAACTTATGCAAGTGCATGGCTTATTTAAGAACATGTTTAATACTTAAAAATAAAGATTTATACCCATTAATGTATAAGTTATGCTGATGTACTTTGAGATATATTTTATTTATAGATGTACTTTGAGATATATTTTATTTATACTATGTGATGAATGATTAAATTTTTAGGTTATGATATATGAAATGATTATACCCATTGATGTGATATTAGGGTCGAGCTGTAATATATAATTCATAAATGTATGAATTATAATATGATCGGTAATGCCTTATAACCTTAATTCGGCGACGGATACGGGTTAGGGTGTTACAACATGACCGTGTGTCACACACAGTTGAGACACAAGCCTGTGTCTCTGCCTGTGTGGACAAAAATAGGCCATCTAAAAAGCCAATTTGCCACCCAATTTGGGTCAAACCTACAAGCATCAAAACAAACACAATTGCATAACAATTTTAGCCAATTTTCAATACCAAAGCTTACATCATTCATGCCATATTATTGAAACAATTTCATGCTTGTAACACATATCAAAACATGTCATCCTATAAGTCCAAAATCACACCAAAACATATGGTTTCATAATCTCGAAACATACAATCAAATCTCATGCAAAAACCTTACCAATTTCCATAATAGACACATTCCAAAAACTTACCAAATTGATCAATTCTCTTGGCCATTCAAGGCACTTCATATAAGCACAATTTGCATCACATATCATATACCAAAATCAAACCATAAGTTCAACCACAAACTATCCATATCACATGGCATGATATAGACATTACAAAACATATCCAAATACTCCTAGCTTACACATGCCATGTTCTAAAATATACATTTTTAATATGTACCAAAATATAGTTCGATAGTGTAGTGATGATCCTCGACAATCCCTGAGCTCCCAGTAGCTTCGATATCTAAAAAAACAGTTGAAAAACACACAAAGTAAGCTTTCAAAAGCTTAGTAAGCCATATACAAATAAAATTATCATTCAAAACATGAATGCATCATCAAATTACATATACCCCATGGTTAGATACTATCTCAAACCAGATAGTTCATAAACATTTCACATATTCCCAATTCATTTACACATACAACATATTTTCTCAGACTTATAACATATATCATCATTTGTACACTTACCATTTATTCTCAAACATAGTATACATTTCGAACGTACCTGAATCAGATACACATTTCATATAATCATTCATTTCTCGGAATGCCCGTTGAATCGTTCGAAATCATAAGGATATGCGGATAACTTAGAAAGCTCATATAATGCCAACGTCCTAAACGTGGTCTTACATGTAATCAAATATCGATGCCACTTTCCCAGACAGGGTCTTACACGAAATCAAATATGATGCCAACGTCCCAAACGTGGTCTTACACGTAAATCATAAGTCGATGCCAACGTCCCAGATGTGATCTTACACGAAAACACATATCGGATCCTATGTCATGACATATGTATCCTATCTATTCTAAGGTTCGTACAGGGGTTTTCAGACATCGGAACTTTGTCAATACTTTCTCGAATATCTCATTTTCAACTTTCATATAATCATTTATCATTGTTCAATAACATATTAGCATAAATAAACCATTTCAAATACATTTATTTGTATATAGACTTACCTTGTATGGAAATGAATGGAAACAAGCAACTATTCAACGACTTTTGACTTCCCCCGATCTAATTTCGTTTTCTTTGGTTCTTGATCTAAACATATTCAAATTTAACCATTTTATTCACCAAATCATTCAAATCAATCCAAAAACACATATTTAGGGCATTTTACAAATTAGCCCTCATATTTTCATATTTTGACAATTTAGTCCCTAGTCACAAAAATCACAAAATACGCCAAACTTCTTTAGACATATGCTTGGCCGAATTCTCCTAGTACTCAAATAAGTCCATACATTTCATTTGTTTCACATTTTAGCCCCTCAATTTATAAATCCTACAATTTAGCCCATTTTACTCAAATTCATCAAAAATTCAAAGACAAAATATACTAACCCAAAACATATCTTTCATTTTCCATCATCTAACTTCACAAGCTTACAAAATCAACAATGGCATAACTCAAAATCATCATCAAAATCAGAATTTTAGGCATGGGCTTTGTAGTATACTAAGCAACGATCACAAAAACGTAGAAATTATCGAAATCAGATCAAAAACCATACCTTAATCAAAATCACAAGTGTCGAACCCTAGATATTATTTTCCCTTTTCTTTTCTTATGATTTTTGGTAACTATGAACATGAAATGAACTAATTTCATGTTTTGATTAGTTAATTTTAACATAATATACATTTTACCATAATAGCCTTATTATACACATTTAAATTCCACTAACCTTTGGCATATATCTCGATTCAAACTTTCAATGGTCAAATAACCACATAAGGACCTCACAATTAATAAGCCATGTCAAATTGACACTTCTAACATATAACAAGCAACTTTTACACTTTATGCGATTAGATCCTTTTATCAAATTGAGCACACAAACGATTAAATTTTCATACGAAATTTTCACACATACTAATTCACATATAATAAGCACAAAAAATAATATGATAATATTTTTCTTACTCGAATTTGTGGTCCCGAAACCACTATTCTAACTAGGGTCAAAATCGGACTGTTACAAACACGACTTCCAACACGAGTGTGTCCCTTGGACCACACGGTCGTGTGAGCCCCTCACCTTGGAAAAATTTTTAAATTTCACGAAAAATTATTAGAGGTCCTGATTAAGTCCGATTTGATTCTAAAGCTCGTATTGGGCCTCGAATACCCGATCAAGGGACGTTAAGGATGATCTCGGTAAATGAATAGTAATTTACATAGTTTAATGGAAAAATGTTCTAAATGTTCTAAATGTTCTGGTAATGCTCCAAAACCCTATTTCAGCGACGGGTACGGGTTAGGGGTGTTACATGTAATCTTTTATGTGCTTATGAGATTGAATTAATTGTTTGAATTGGCATAAAGATATGTATAAGAGATTATTTTAATTTCATATATATGTATGTGCAATAACACATTTGCTTATTAAATTTTTTTTAATCAATTGAATTGACATTGAGATCTAGTCAGGAGATAAATGAATTTTTCGTAAGTAAGTTTGTTCATAAGTTAGCAAATTACCGAGTTGCCTTGAATTTATTCGTAACAACATAAACATGAGTTTAATAATTCGAAGTTAAGAAATGTAATTAATCTAACACAATTATGTCATCTTGATTAAAATCATCTTTTGAAATCATGCATTAGAACTTTTATTTTATTTTTATTTATTTTACTTAGTTAAAATCTTGGTTTTTAATCACCCCCTCAAATAAAAATATTTTTCTTCACCAAAATGTTTTTAAAATTGCATTCGTAAATAATTATTTTTTACAGTCCCTGTGGGTACGATAACTTGACATTTACTTGTCACTTTATTACTTGTTGCGATTGTGTACACTTGCACATTTCCTTCGTTCCAAGTTTTTGGCGCCGTTGCCGGGGATGTTTTAAAGTTATTATTTGTGAATTTGTTAGTTTTGCATTTTGGTTTATTTTTTTGTTCAATTTTAACTTAATTAATTTTTCTATGATTATTTCAAGTGTTTATGAATATTGACCGAATTATCGATTTACTCCCTATAGGCCCTGAAATTGAACAAACTTTTCAACAGCGAAGATGTAACAGCATGTTTTTAGTCAAATTAGAACAGTAGTTTCAGGACCACAAATTTGAGGTTAAAATAATTATTTTATTATTATTTTAATGTCTACAACATGGTAATATGTTTGTGTGAAATTTTCGTGAAGAAATTTTATTGTTTAAGTGTTTAATTCGATAAAAAAGACTAAATCGCGTAAAGTGCAAAAGTGTTTTTCTATTAGTTAAAAGTACTAAATGGCTATTAAAATAAATAGTGGAGGTCCTTATGTTGTAATTAGACCATTTGAAAAAAAAGGTGGACAATTATGGGCATGCATTAAGTGATTTTTATGTTATATAACTAAGGTTAATTAAGTAAATATGTTAATAAGCATAAAATAAATAAAACCAAAATAAAAGTTATCATCTTCTAATGTTCTTTCAACCAAAATTAAGAAAAGAAAATGTCCATGGAAGCTATTGGGGTTCGGCAACTTCAAGCTTAAATTGGTGAGTGATTTGTGTCTCGTTTTTAAGGATTTTTACGTTTTCAAGATCGTTGCAACTAGGTCTAGCTAGCCCAGGGACTAATTGGCAAAACTGTTAAAGGTTTAGGATGTTGCCATTGATGAATATGTATGAGCTTTAATGATTGTGTTATATTTTGAATGTTTGATGATAGTTATACAAGTTTTGTTAAGTGATTTTTAGTGAAAATACAAATTAGAAATTAAATTGTGAAATGTGGATACTTTGTGGTTAAAATGAGAAATAAATGAAAAATATGGTTGTGTAACACCCCTTATCCGTATTCAACGTCAGAACAGGATACGAGGCATTACTGGACTTACAAAACAAGCAAACAGAAAAATCGCGTCATAAATTTACATCTAAATTAAAACCATATGTATTCAATCATAAAGTCCCTGATATGAGCTTATGAGGCCTAAAACATGCTTTGGAAGTGGTTCGGGACTAAAATGATAACTCAAAAAAATTTTACAAAACTTAGAAAATTTTTGCTATGGCTAGGGGTCACACTCCCACGTGGTTTGGGACACGCCCGTGTGGGCAAGCCGTTGGTCGTGATTTTTTGTGATAAGTTTTATAAATTTATAATTAATCATTCTTGAAAGTAACTATTATCACGATGGAGGCCAGTGTACCTATCGAACGGTAGTATAGCTTTAGCAAGACCGGATTGTCGAACCCAAAGGAACTAAAAATACTAGTATTAACTATCTTTTTATTATCTGGCCAAAAAATAAAAGGGTTTGTTTATCTAAACTAATTAACTAAACTAAGAAATCACAGAAAGAAAATTGGGGAAAATACTTTTTTAGAAAATTCGATTGATTAAGACAATACCCAAGGAAAAATCCACCTAGACTTCACTTGTTATTTGACTCTGAATCGGACGATTTATTCATTCAACTTGTTCCGTAGAAATCCCTAAGTTATGTTATTATCCCTATTCAAGACTAATAACATCTAACCCTAGATTGAATAATTGAAATCTCTTTCTAATTAACACTCTAGGGTTGGATTAACTCGATCTATGGATCCCCTTATTAGGTTTCACCCTAATCTGACAAAATCTTGTCACCCTATCTCTAAGCGCGCAATCAACTCCGCTTAATTATGACAAATTTACTCTTAGACAGGGACTATTAACCCTAAACCCTAAACCATCCTCCGAATAAGTGCATTAACTTGAATCAATATCCTGAAATGCTGAAGCAAGAATTAATAACACATAATTAAGAACAAGTTAAATATTTATCATACAATTCAGATAATAATAACAAGATCTGTCTTAGGTTTCGTTCCCCTTAGGTATTTAGGGGATTTAGTTCATAACTAAAAAGGAAAACATCTCAGAAGAATAATGAATACAAAACATAAAGAAAACCCAAAATTCCTTAAGGGAAATTGAGGAGAGATCTTCAGTCTTGATGATGAATCCGACTTCTAAGATGGATCAATCGACTTTCTTCGAGTAATTCCTTACTCCCTGCTTTGTGTGTTCTCTTTAGTCCTCCTCTAGGGTGTTTAAATAGGCTTTAGGATGCCTAAAAGCCCTAAAAATTTCCCTTTTCCGAATAGAACTTAACTTGGGCTTGACAGGGACACGCCTATGTGACAAGCCCGCGTGCGATAACTTCAGGCCGTGGTCAAGGCTGAGAGATCAACACGCCCATGTTGAGTTTTGTTTTAGGCCGTGTTTGAGCCTGCTAAAATGGCAGGGCGTGTGTTCTTCCTGTGTGAGGAAGTCCAGGCCTTGTTATTTTTCCACGTCGGCCCATTTTCTCCGTTTTTGGCCCGTTTCTTGTTCTTTTTGCTCTCCTATGCTCACCTAAGTATAAAACATGAAATTAAAGGATTAGGAGCATCAAATTCACCAAATCTAAGGAGAAATCATTTATAAATGTGTTAATTATGGGATAATAATATGTATAAATTACGGTTTATCAAATACCCTCACACTTAAGCGTTTGCTTGTCGTCAAGAAAAATCCTCAATTCATAATTAAGAATTCCTTTTTCTCAACTTATAATTCCTATCAATAATATCTCAAACTAATCCATAAATAATCATACATTGAGAATTCAACTAAAAGAGCATTAAAGTTTCAAAAATTCCAAGTTGAGCATTTAATCATGAAAAATATAGGCATCTCCCCTTATCTAAGTAATCATTACTGATTCAAAATCTCACAGAGTTTAACATCTTCACTAAAGATTCACTCAAATCACTCGAAGTGTTTAAGGACAATGAATGTGGCACTCAACAGTCAATATGAAAAGTTATTACCATAGGCTTGCATGAAAATCAAATCTCCACCACTATAAATTGAGATGATACATCAATCAAAATGTAACATCCTGATTTTCGAATTTACTTGTGGTTTTCGATATTTTGGTTAAGTTTTAGAATCTGTGTATTTGGATGTGAAATTAATATTCTAAGTATGAAAATGGGCTTACGGAAGGCCCATGTGTTGGCCAAAACCCGGTGGGATTTTTGAAGTTTTGGATTTAAAAGTTAGGGGTTCTGGCTAGGTGGCCCTTATATAGAGTGATGGGTAATTTGCATCACAAAAAGAGCAGTAGTAAAGTGGCAAGGGTGACGCCACTAAGCTCCTAAAAATGTGGCGTGTGGAGCATTGGGGGAAGGCATGGGATCGATCCCCCATGCTGGCAAATAGGTGCAATTATTTTTAGGTGCTGAAAGGGTAAGTGTTGGAGTCCAAGTGGATTCTGCCAAAGGAGTGTCTGATCAGCCCAAATGCTTGAATTAAGGAGTGATAAGGGGAGAGATTTAAGGGATTGGGTGAGAGCCTAGAGTTGGCCGAATGTAGGTAATTAGAGAGGGAAAATTCGGCAGAAGGTTTAGGTTGATATTTCGGCACCTAGGGCTTGTGTGGTGACGTTTTCTTTTACTCAGTCACCACAAAGGGTTTTCTTTTTCTTCTTTTTTTGCCTCCCTAGCTGAAACCTTCATCTTTTCTATTCTTTTTCTCTACTTTCTTCTCCAAAGCTGTTCGTCAAACCTGGTAACTATCAACACCTTTGCCGAAATTACAAAAAGCCGGAATCCTGTGATCAATGCTTGTGCCGATTTCTTCAAAGTCAGGTTCTTCTATGTTCTTTTATTCTATTTAAACTACGATCATCTTTTTTTTTTAATTCTAAATACCTAACGGTAATCCTACTTCAAGGTCATAGCCACGCATCGTTATTTTCTTCTCCACCCAAAAGCCGAAAGTATCATTGGTGTAGGGGCTTATAGCCGAAACTTCAAGACTATTGGATTCGAACTCTACCACTGGTTAGAAGACAAATTTGCATAAGATTGCGTGGAAATCAAAAAGGGAGTAAGGGGGTAAGTGCTTATCATCTCAGATTTGGTTTTATTTTATGATGTTAGGAAAAGCCAAAATCCCTAAAAGTAGGGAGGCTGTCGATTTGGGCATAAGGCTCTAAGGGTTTGTTATTAATGTTTTCTTTCGGTGATTAGAGTCTTCTTAAGCGTTGGATCAGAGGCGTAAATCACTGGAGCAGTCAGGTTCAGAGCAAGCCATCGGTTTTGGCAGGAAGGTAAGATTTAAAGGCTTTCTAGAGACATGGCTTGATTTTGGTTAAGTAATTTTTGGGGTTAAGTGATTGAGGGTTGTAAATAAAAACTGTGCTAAACGATTGTAGGACAGCGTAAGGGATCTCGGTAGCAATCGTCGCAAAACAGGTGTGTACCGAACACCCTTTCTCTGTTCAAGTCGGCAAAAGCCGAAAAGCCGAAATCTGGTATTTCATGGGCTTGTGAGTATGCAAATGCTCTCAAGTCATAGACTAATGGTTAGATTCGGCATCGCAAAGTGGTAAGTTGGTTGTGTACGAAAATACGTGAACATCGGTAAGTGGGCCTTGATGGGCCAAAACTGGGCCCAATGGGCTTACGAACCTATGAGTAAGAGATGGGCAAATCGGCCTGTTAGTTAGTCGGTAGACTCGAATTGCTTTTAACTGTTAAAAGTTACTGAAATAACCTGTGTAGATGTGTAAGTTTACGAATGTACCCTTAAAGGGTGAAAATTACCGATATACCCCAAGGGTTTATATTGACTAATATGCATGATTGATAAATACTGTATTCTGCATGATATGCTTTCATTAATGTCTGTTGCATGGGATTGGGATATTGATGGAGGAAGTGTTTAAAGTGGTTCATCCACGCACTTGAGGTTTGCCTCACCTTATCGATAATCGAGCGGCAATGCCGCAACTGTGGAGTGTAGGGTTGGGTGGGTTGAGATATTCCCACATGGAGTGTAGGGTGTGTACGGGGAGTGTAGCGGTTGGTGGGTTGAGTAGTCTCCCAAACGGGATTGCATTCATTGTTATTATTATTACACATATTTATCGAATTGGGCCTATGGGCCGATTTTTCTCTAAAAAAAAAGGGCTAAGGCCTTGTTATCTGTGATATTCGAGAAGGGCTTGGTCCACTATGTATCGTTATCGAGTAGGGCTTAGGCCCAATGGGCTCGAGTGATTTGGGCTTTAGATGGGTTTTCAGATACACCGAGTTTCCCCAAACTCACCCTTTTCTTTCCATCCTTGCGGGTGAGCCCTAATTGGTGGACTTGGAGTGGCGGGATTCGGAGTGGCCATGAAGAACAAATTCTGGTTTTTTTTCAAATAGATCACACTTCTTTTATTTTTAATTATTCTCGTTTTGTTTCAAGGTTGTAATAAGGCCGCTCATTAAATTATTTCAATTATGGATTTATTGAACTGGTTAGCACTAGGGCGCGTTTTATAAAGACTATATGTTTTCAAAATATTTTGGTGTCGTGTAAAGTTTCCGCAATATAAATGTTTTCAAAGGAAATAAATATCTAAACCAGACTTTAACATGATTTATTTTTCATAGACACATAACATGCTTTAAGTGTGGCAATGAATGTGTGCATGTCTAGGATTGAATCCAGGAAGAGCTTGGTACTTAAGCAGTCCAACAGACTCACCTCCTCTTTTCTGGCTTCCTACCTGGTGCACAGCTTCCATTCACTTAAACTTATAACATTAATGTTTTTAAACCCTAAGAAAGAGATTCTTGATGAAACGAATAGCAACTTTTTCCATGTGGCATGCTAAATTCAGCCGTAACGTCTGGGCCAGGTTTAGGGTGTTACATTCAGTGGTATCAGAGCCAAGTTACAACAACTCAGCTGTGGATCGGGTCCGAAAATCTTTTCAAAAACTTAGGCCTAAGAAGGGTATTTTTGGAAATGGTAAGTTTTTCGAAGATGTTCAAGTTTTTCTATTGTTAAACGGGGTTAAATCAATATTTTTAAAATAAAAGTGTTTTCAAATCAAATATTTTTATTTTCGGTAAACAAAAACATGGTTTTTAAATTTTAAATGGACTGATAAGGAAGTGGCACACTGAATCCCTGGCACCAAGTCTGTAAGTGTTCTTTTTCGCTTTAAATATTTATATGGGCTGATTTGAAAATAATCATCGTAGATAGTATTGGGCCTTAGAGATAGTACTATAGATAATGTAGTATTAAGGCTACAAAGATCGAGATCAGTAGTTAAATTGTACTTGCGCGAAAATAACTCTGTAACTTTATCTATTCATAAAACATTCTGTAATAAACAGTGGAACCAATAACTAATGTCTTAAAATTCGTAACCAGATAAATCAATATGAGTACAAGGGCTACTCGGGGAAGAGGCCGTGGACGAGGCCGAGGTAGTACTCAAGCTGGATCTGCATCCTAAGAGCACATACCAGCTGGCGAGGCTCGTCCACCACTAGTTAACGAAAATGGGCCGTATGATCAGGCCGCAGGGGACGACGCTTTGTCTCAGGCCATGTTGAGGATTTTGGAAAGGGTGGCCGGAGATAATGTCGGGCCCATGAATAGGGGGTCCATTTCCGAAACGACTTCGGCCAACTGAGTCGAGGTTTTTAGGGGCGTATCTGGAGTAGCCCCAAATGTGGCTGAGTATTGGTTGGAAGCCACAGAGCGGATTATGGATGACTTGGACTGCTCAGTGGAATAGAAGCTGAAAGGGGCGGTGTCATTGCTGCAGGATGAAGCGTATCAGTGGTGGATTACTGTGAGAGAGGGTACCCCAGCTGAGAGGGTATCATGGGAGCTATTCAAGCAGACATTTAAGGCAAAATATGTTGGAGCTAGCTATGTGGATGCACGCAGAAAGGAGTTCCTGAATCTGACCCAGGGAAGTAAGACCGTTGCGGAATATGAGGCAAAGTTTCTACGATTAAGCCGGTATGTTGGGGGCATCATTTCCACTGAATATGAGCGTAGTGTTCGGTTTGAGGATGGCCTTAGGGATGAGCTAAGGGTACTCATAGCTCCGTAAAGAGAGCGGGATTTTGCTGCACTGGTGGAGAAGGCAAAGATAGCTGAGGAGGTGAAACAGGCTGAACAGAAAAATCGCGATAGGGATCGAAATCGGTTCAGGAGAGATGCTGGACCAGCTGGTGCTGTAAATCGTAATGTTAAGAGAGCTAGGATGGAGGAACCGGTTCGAACAGTTCCGGTGAACACAGCTAGACCGCAAGCTTGTGGAGATTGTGGTAGAATGCATCAAGGAGAGTGCTGGAAACGTTCTGGGGCTTGTCTTCGTTGTGGGTCTAAGGAGCATAAGATTAAAGATTGTCCTAAGAGGGCCGCTCAGGCTCAAGAGGCTGAACAAGGGCCTGTGCGACCGGCTCAACCAGTAAGAGATGGACCGCCGCCGCCAAGAGGCTGTAGACAAGGTCGCGGTGGTAATGGTCGTGGATGGCACACCTGGCAAGGGTAATAGCAATGCTGATGCTCGTCAGCCAGCTTTGGTGTATGCTGCTCGTCATCGCGAGGAAGGAGACGCACCTGATGTCATAACTGGTACGTTTCTGATCTATGGTATGCCTTATACTACTCTGATTGATGTGGGATCAACTCATTCATATGTGGCATATAGCATTTCTGGGGCATTGGGTGTGCACTTCGAGGAGACTATATGTGGGGTGTCTGTGGTAAGTCCTTTAGGTCATTCGGTTAAGGTAGAGAAACTCTTCAGGGAGGTGCCGTTGGAGATTCAAGGTAGGGTTTTCTACAGAGATTTGATGGAGTTACCGTTTGAAGAATTCGATCTGATTTTAGGGATGGATTGGTTGACCAAGCATAAGGCAACTTTGGATTGCGCAGCTAAGAGGATGGTGTTAAGGACTGTAAATGATGGGGAAGTAATGATTATTGGAGAACGAAGGGATTACTTGTCCAATATAGTATCGGCATTGAGGGCTGAGAAATGGATGCACAAGGGATGCGAGGCATATTTGGCTTTGGTAAGCCAAGCTGGAACTGAGGACTCAACTGTGGATGCCATCAGAACTATTAAGGAATTTGGGGATGTCTTTCCAAAAGAGCTTCCTCGACTACCCCCGAATCGGGAAGTCGAGTTTGGAATTGATTTATTGCCTGGAACAGCTCCAGTATCCATTGCACCTTATAGGATGGCACCGAAGGAGTTGGTGGAACTGAAAGCTCAAATCCAAGAGTTGTTGGATAGAGGCTTCATTAGACCTAGTGTGTCTCCTTAGGGAGCACCGGTCCTGTTTGTGAAGAAAAAGGATGGAACAATGCGCATGTGCATCGATTATCGCCAGTTGAACAAACTGATGATTAAGAATAAGTATCCATCGCCAAGGATTGATGATCGTTCGATCGCCTTAGAGGGCTTCGGTATTCTCAAAAATCGATCTTTCGTTCGGATACCGTCAACTAAGGGTAAAAGAAGGGGATATTCATAAGACAAAGATTTCGAACTCGATATGGACATTATGAGTTCTTGGTCATTTGTTTGACCGATTTAATGCACGCGTGCGGCTTTCATGGATCTAAGGAATCGAGTATTCCAACCTTACTTGGATCGGTTCGTGGTCGATTTATCGATGATATCTCGGTATACTCAAACGGAGACGAAACATGATGAGCATCTCCGTATTGTGTTGCAAGTGTTGAGGGAGAAGGAACTCTATGCAAAATTCAGCAAGTGTGAATTCTGGTTGAGGGAGGTAACTTTCTTAGGGCATGTGGTCTCTGCCGAGGAGATTAAGGTGGACCCTCGTAAGATTGAAGCGGTGTTGGAATGGAAGCCACCTAGGTCGGTATCAGAAATTTGGAGTTTTCTTGGTTTAGCAGGTTACTACCGAAGGTTTGTGGAGGGTTTCTCGGTGTTGGTAGCACCTTTGACCAAACTCATAAGGAAAGGAGTACCGTTTGTTTGGACCGAGAAACAGTAAAAAGCTTTTGACCAGTTGAAAAAGGTATTGATTGAAGCGCCAGTATTGATTCAACCAGTGTCTGGAAAGGACTTTACGGTATACAGCGATGCGTCGCATGTGGGGTTAGGTTGCGTACTGATGCAAGAGGGTAAGGTGATCGCTTATGCGTCGCGACAGCTTAAGACTCATGAGGTGAATTACCCTACACATGATTTGGAGCTTGCAGCGGTAATTTTTGCGTTAAAGATTTGAAGACATTACTTATATGGGGAAAGGTGTATTATATATACAGATCATAAGAGCCTAAAGTATTTGTTGACTCAGAAGGAGTTGAACCTTAGGCAGCGTAGATGGGTGGAGTTGCTTAAGGATTACGATTGTTCGATTGAGTACCACCCAGGAAAGGCTAACGTGGTGGCAGATGCATTGAGTCGAAGGGTTGTTACTGATTTGAGAGCCTTATCCGCACGTTTAAGTCTGTATGACGATGGAAGCTTGTTGGCGAAACTGCAAATAAGGCCTTCTTAGACTGAGCAGGTTAGGGAAAAACAGTTGAAGAACGATTCATTAGCTCTTCGATTCTAGCAAGTTAGGAATGGTGAGAGTGAAAATTTTGGGTGAATCTTGAGGGTTCTCGTGCTTTCGTGGAAGGGTTTGTATTCCGAAGGACTCTGAATTGAGACAGTCAATCCTGAAAGAGGCGCATGGAGGACTCTGTGCCATGCATCCTGGAGAAAATAAGTTATATCGAGACTTGCGAGAGGTGTACTGGTGGCCTGGATTAAAACGAGAGGTGAGTGAATTTGTTGGGAAATGTCCGACGTGCAAGTGAGTTAAAAGTGAGCACCAATTGCCATCTCAGGTTACTACAACCAGTAAAGATTCCGCTATGGAAGTGGGAAAGAGTAACAATGGATTTTGTGAGTGGGTTACCTTTGACACCCACCAAGAAAGATTCGGTGTGGGTGGTTGTGGATAGGTTAACAAAATCGCTCACTTCATATCCTGTTCGCACCGATTACTCATCGCAAAAGTTGGCGAAGCTATATGTGGCGGAGATAGTGCGCATCGCATGGGGTACCAGTGTCGATAATTTCTGATCGAGACCCTAGGTTTACATCTCGGTTTTGGCAGAAGTTGTAAGAAGCGTTGGGGACACGATTGGATTTTAGCACTACTTTTCACCCACAGACAGATGGACAGTCAGAAAGGGTTATTCAAGTTCTAGAGGATATGTTGAGAGGTTGTATCATCGATTTTCGTGGTAGTTGGGAGGACTACTTGCCATTGGCGGAGTTTGCGTACAATAACAGCTATCAAGCAAGTATTCAGATGGCTCCATATGAAGCGCTTTATGGGCGAAGATGTCGTACGCCGACGTGTTGGACAGAGTTGGGTGAACGACAAGTGCTTGGACCGGAATTGGTGGCAGACACTGAAGGCAAGGTTAGACTGATAAGGGATCGATTAAAGGAGGCATCCGATAGACAGAAGTCGTATGCGGATCTGAAGCGCAAGGAGATTGAGTTTGCTGTTGGGGACATGGTGTTTTTGAAAGTTTCACCTTGGAAGAAGATACTGAGGTTTGGTAGGAAGGGTAAGTTAAGCCCACGATTTATTGGGCCTTACCGAGTGGTTAAACAATTGGACCGATGGCTTATCGGCCAGAGCTACCACCGAGTGCATCGTATCCATGATGTTTTTCATGTGTCCATCTTTGGCGGTATCGTCGACCCAACTCATGTCATACCGATTCTGCATAAAATCGAGGTACGATCGATTTGACTTTCGAAGAGGAACCTGTGCAAATACTTGATCGTGACGTCAAGGTGTTGAGAAGAAAGTCAGTTCCGTTAGTGAAGGTACTTTGGAGGAACCATGGCAAAGAAGAAGCTACTTGGGAGACCGAGGAGGCAATGCGTCAATAGTACCCTCAACTGTTTTAATAAGGTAAAATTTCGAGGTCGAAATTTCTTTAAAGAGGGTAGAGTTGTAACATCCTGATTTTCGGATTTACTTGTGGTTTTCAATATTTTGGTTAAATTTTAAAATCTGTGTATTTGGATGTGAAATTAATATTCTAAGTATGAAAATGGGCTTATGGAAGGCCCATGTGTTGGCCAAAACCTGGTGGGATTTTTGAAGTTTTGGATTTAAAAGTTAGGGGTTCTGGCTAGGTGGCCCTTATATAGAGTGATGGGTAATTTGCATCACAAAAAGAGCAGTAGTAAAGTGGCAAGGGTGACGCCACTAAGCTCCTAAAAATGTGGCGTGTGGAGCATTGAGGGAAGGCATGGGATCGATCCCCCATGCTGGCAAATAGGTGCAATTATTTTTAGGTACTGAAAGGGTAAGTGTTGGAGTCCAAGTGGATTCTGCCAAAGGAGTGTCTGATCAGTCCAAATGCTTGAATTAAGGAGTGATAAGGGGAGAGATTTAAGGGATTGGGTGAGAGTCTAGAGTTGGCCGAATGTAGGGAATTAGAGAGGGAAAATTCGGCAGAAGGTTTAGGTTGATATTTCGGCACCTAGGGCTTGTGTGGTGACGTTTTCTTTTGCTCAGTCACCACAAAGGGTTTTCTTTTTCTTCTTTTTTTGCCTCCCTAGCCGAAACCTTCATCTTTTCTATCCTTTTTCTCTACTTTCTTCTCCAAAGCTGTTCGTCAAACCTGGTAATCATCAACACCTTTACCGAAATTACAAAAAGTCAGAATCTTGTGATCACTGCTTGTGCCGATTTCTTCAAAGTCAGGTTCTTCTATGTTCTTTTGTTCTATTTAAACTATGATCATCTTTTTTTTTTAATTCTAAATACCTAACGGTAATCCTACTTCAAGGTCATAGCCACACATCGTTATTTTCTTCTCCACCCAAAAGCCGAAAGTATCATTGGTGTAGGGGCTTATAGCCGAAACTTCAAGACTATTGGATTCGAACTCTGCCGCTGGTTAGAAGACAAATCTGCATAAGATTGCGTGGAAATCAAAAAGGGAGTAAGGGGGTAAGTGCTTATCATCTCAGATTTGGTTTTATTTTACGATGTTAGGAAAAGCCAAAATCCCTAAAAGTAAGGAGGCTGTCGATTTGGGCATAAGGCTCTAAGGGTTTGTTATTAATGTTTTCTTTCGGTGATTAGAGTCTTCTTAAGCGTTGGATCGGAGGCGTAAATCACCTGAGCGATCGAGTTTGAGCAAGCCATACCCGGTTTGGCGGGAAGGTAAGATTTAAAGGCTTTCTAGGGACATGGCTTGATTTTGGTTAAGCAATTTTGGGGTTTAGTGATTGAGGGTTGTAAATAAAAACTGTCCTAAACAATTGTAGGACAGCGTAAGGGATCTCGGTAGCAGTCGTCGCAAAACAGGTGTGTACCGAACACCCTTTCTCTGTTTAAGTCGGCAAAAGCCGAAAAGCTGAAATCCGGTATTTCATGGGCTTGTGAGTACGCGAATGCTCTCAAGTCATAGACTAATGGTTAGATCCGGCATCGCAAAGTGGTAAGTTGGTTGTGTACGAAAATACGTGAACATCGATAAGTGGGCCTCGATGGGCCAAAACTGGGCCCAATGGGCTTACGGACCAATATGGGTAAGAGATGGGCAAATCGGCCTGTTAGTTAGTTGGTAGACTCGAATTGCTTTTAACTGTTAAAAGTTACTGAAATAACCTGTGTAGATATGTAAGTTTACGAATGTACCCCTAAAGGGCAAAAATTACCGATATACCCCTAGGGTTTATATTGACTAATATGCATGATTGATAAATCATCGTATTGCATGATATGCTTTCATTAATGTATACATTGCATGGGATTGGGATATTGATGGAGGAAGTGTTTAAAGTGGTTCATCCACGTACTGGAGGCTTTGCCTCACCTTACTGATAACTGAGCAGCAATGCTGCAACTGTGGAGTGTAGGGTTGTGTAGGTTGAGATATTCCCCACATGGAGTGTAGGGCTGGTACGGGGGAGTGTAGGGCTGGTACGGGGGAGTGTAGCGGTTGGTGGGTTGAGTAGTCTCCCCAAACGGGATTGCATTCATTGTTATTACTGTTACACGTATTACTGAATTGGGCCTATGGGCCGCACTTTCTGAAAAAAGGGCTAAGGCCTTGTTACTGTATTCTGAAAAGGGCTTCGGTCCACTGTGTACTGTTATCTGAGTAGGGCTTAGGCCCAATGGGCTCGAGATGATTTCGGCTTTGGATGGGTTTCTGTATACACTGAGTTTCCCCAAACTCACCCCTTTTCTTTCCATCCTTGCAGGTGAGCCCTAATTGGTGGACTTGGAGCTGGGCGGGATTCGGAGTGGCCATGAAGAACAAATTCTGGTTTTTTTTCAAATAGATCACACTTCTTTTATTTTTAATTATTCTTGTTTTGTTTCAAGGTTGTAATAAGGCCGCTCATTAAATTATTTCAATTATGGATTTCTTGAACTGGTTAGCACTAGGGCGCGTTTTATAAAGACTATATGTTTTCAAAATATTTTGGTGTTGTGTAAAGTTTCCGCAATATAAATGTTTTCAAAGGAAATAAATATCTAAACCAGACTTTAGTTCATAGACACATAACATGCTTTAAGTGTGGCAATGAATGTGTGCATGTCTAGGATTGGATCTGGGAAGAGCTTGGTACTTAAGCAGTCCAACAGACTCACCTCCTCTTTTCTGGCTTCCTACCTAGTGCACAGCTTCCATTCACTTAAACTTATAACATTAACGTTTTTAAACCCTAAGAAAGAGATTCTTGATGAAACGAATAGCAACTTTTTCCATGTGGCATGCTAAATTCGGCCGTAACGTCTGGGCCGAGTTTAGGGTGTTACACAAAAGGTCTTTAGAGGGTTGTAACGGGGCTTTGGTTAGGGGGTGTGGTTACAAGCTGAAAGAGAAGGTTAGAATCGAGATTGAATTGAAAAATTACTTAACTAGAAAAATATTTAATCATCAATTGCGTACAAAAGAGCTTCTTCTCAGAATATGGAATTTAAACACTCAAGCTTCAAAAATACGACTTACTGCTAATAGATATGTATTATTATTTTTTTTAGAGCAAGTTAAATAAAATAGACTAACTATTCAGAACAAGACATAGCTAAGTAATTTATTCAAATCAAATCTCGATAAAAATAGGGATCAAATTAATTTAGGGGATTTTAACAATAATGAGTTAAGGGTTAATATTGGGGATAAATTAAGGAATGGCTTGTTAGGGTCAAAGAGGTTTACTAAGGGATAACTGTGAAGGTAGGCATTTCATGGCATGAGTGGGTTAATCCTAAGTGCCTCTATCATCTTGACATATCAAATCAAATGGTGTGGTCTTGACATGTATAATCAAGCAAGTTCTAGAATAACAATTCAATATTGACGCACTCAAAGCAACAATAAAAGTGAGCATGAAGGAAATAATAGATGCTCTAAAGGCTCATAATCTCACAAGAATTATGACTTTTTGATGTTCAAAACTGTGGATTTTGATTCAAGGTAATACCTAAACTTGGGAAAACAACCTAAAATTTTAAATTCTCAAAAATCAACTTGTCATGCTTAATTCTCTAATGTCTTAAAATATAAATAATCAATACATGAATGCCTATGTATTAATTCAAGATATATCAATAAAAATCATAAATTAATCAAAATTCATCCTAAGAATGATATGAGAGATTTACAAGAGAACAAGACAAAATTCAGGGATTTTTCTAATAGTGATATAATTTACCCCCCCATACTTAAGATGTACATTGCCCTCAATGTACAAAGATAAAGTTAGTGGAAATTATAGATAGAAGATCATAAGATAGGGAGAGAAGTGAAACTTCCTGAATGTTAAGTGAATGAAAGTGAAACTTCCTGAATGTTAAGTGAATGAACTCCCTAGTTCGGAGTTATGTAGAGTGGAGGAGGATATTCCGGTGGTGGTAGAGGTTGGGTTCCACAAGTGCTGCGCCAAAAGAATATTATATCTCGTGGTCGAGCAAGGCATGGTAGTCGTGGAGAACCTTTTCCAGTGGAGTTTGAAATTCCAAAGTAATTGTGAGCTTTATCGCTCTTTATAACTGTGATAAAATCAGGAACTTTTTAAGGGATATAAGGAAGAATAATTACTCATAAAGAATTAACCGAGATTAAAATTTATTTATAA
The DNA here is from genome assembly GCA_025698475.1 of Gossypium anomalum. NCBI lineage: Eukaryota > Viridiplantae > Streptophyta > Magnoliopsida > Malvales > Malvaceae > Gossypium > Gossypium anomalum. The sequence continues at coordinate 48,154,272 of CM046964.1, forward strand.
ATCCTAAAAATAAAATAGTAGAAAAAAAAGAAATAAAATGATAAGTTAAAAGTGAAAATAATAAAAAAATTGATAAAGAAGAATAAAAATAAAGATAAAATAAAATAAAATATTAAACATCATCATTGCTGGATGGTTCGTGAGGTGGTGGTGGCGATGAAATGTTGAGGTGCTGACAAATCTGCTGTAGAGTAGCATCAATGTTATCGAATCGCTAAAAACACTACTGCTCGAATCGATTGAGGTGCTCAAAGATGTCAGCATATGAAGTTGCTGCCTAAACTGGACGATGGGTGGGTGGTGGCTGAGACGGTGGGTCCTCGTGTTGTGGAGGGAAATCATTAGTGATGTCCTCGGCGGCCTCCTCTTCGGTTGATTAGGCGAGGTGATACTGGGGAGGGTAGGTTTCATGGTGCTTTTCAATCATCCTCATGCTCAGCATGCTCGAAATGCCTTGTGGAGACATCTGGCCTATGAGGGTAAGGGAGGATTCTTGTGCCACTGTGTTGAGGAGCCCGAAGTGTCGAGCCAATCTAGTCACATAGGGGCCAATGGAGATGACCCCCTTGCAATACCGCTCCGTCTGATGGTGAATGGTGAGGGCGATAAAGTAGGCGAGGTCAAACACGTGCCCATGCGACATACACCATAGAAAATAGGCGTCGTGAGTGTTGACGATGCCAGTGATCTCTCGTCTCCCTATCAGAGTGTGGGCCAAGATGGCATGGAGGTACCTCAAGGATGAAGGGAGAGCCAATGCCTTGGAGAGACTAGGGTCGTAGGTGGCCGAGCGAGGGACAAAGGCGGTCCAGTACTTCAAGGGAGAATAATAGATGTGGCGGTTGAGAGTATCGAGGTCATTCTCCTCCTTGAACTCCTCCATGTAGAGTCCCAGTGCAGTAACTAGCAAACTAAACCACCAAGGCAAAATTGGACCGTCCTTGGATCATCAAAGTTGGTCATTACAGTCTAAAGATGGAATGTTGAGCAGAGTTCCATCATGAGCTCGAGATACGTCGGCTCGACGATCTCAAAGAAAAGCTCTCAAAGGTCGGTGTTAAGGAAGGCCCAAGTTGCATCGGCCAGTTAGACTTGTTCTAGTATGGCCCAGTCGATGCAGCGGCCCACAACTAAAGGTCGGGCCCAAAGTATCTGGAAAATTTCTTCTTGAGGTCCAATGGGAAACTGCAGGAAGGGGTGGCAAATTTTAGAGGTAGGACCCAAAGAAGATGATGCTCCCTTCCTTTTCTTCGAAGTGGGGATGACGGCCTTCTTCCCACGTGAAGATGACATGGTATACCTGCAAGTAAAACCATAATTTCGTCTTGATGAATGGACAAGGTAAAATGTAAACAAAATCAAAAAGGAAAAAGTCATGAATTAAAACTAATAATTTCAGCCACAACTACTAACACTACAATCTTAACCAAAACAATAAATTTTATGGCATAATTTCGTGGCATTAACATGGTAATAGTATGAATGTAGGGATGATAATAGTATGGGTCTCATAAAAATGGCAAAGAACTCTGTGGGAAACATAAAAAGCATGAATGTATCACAATGCATGGATTATAATGGCAAAGAATAATAATCATAGGTATGACTATAGTGAGAACTATGAATATTAACTTAAAATAGGTAAATAGAGCTTGAGAAATCATGAAATAAGTAAGATAATTAAAGTAAATAGAGAGAAAAGGGTAAACAAACACAAAAGGGAGGAGCTTGGTCTTCAAAAATAGAGTTGAAGGCGGCACACGGGCGTGGCAGAGTGGGTGTGTGGAGTTGCAGCGGCTAGGTTTAGGGATTTTGGGTGAAGAAGATGATGAATAGTGAGGGGTATTTATAGATTTTGGGGCACACGGCCAGGGGACACGCCCGTGTGCCCTAATTTTAGCCCGTGTGTATCGCGATTTTTTTGAATTTCGGCGCGTCTGACATTTGGCCCACGCCCGTGTACCTTCAGCTTGTTGAGGCACCCGACCGTGTCACACGGCTGTGCCTAGCTTCGTTCGCTTCTCCCACGCCCGTGTTATCTTATCAGGTTTGACCACGGGTGCTAGGCAAGGGCATGTCACATGCCCGTGCTATTTTGGCAAGATCAACCACAGTTTCAGGACATGGACGTGTCGCACGCCCGTCTTATTTTGGCAGGATCGCCCACGGCCATGTCACACGGCCGTGGCAATTTGTCACATCCCGTGTTGGGAAAAGTCCTTTCCCTGTTTTCACACGGTCTACAGCACGCTAGTGTGCCTAGCCGTGTAGGTATGGAAAAGCCTGCATTCAAGAGCTCAGTTAGTAGGTTAGGTGTTAAATACTAAAATTTAAAGAAGTTACTACCGTTAGTGCTCGGGTTGCCTCCCAAGAAATGCTTATTTATAGTCTACGCTCAACTTACCTCTCCATTGAATGGTCATGGTGGTTCAAGGAGTTTACACTCCTCATTCCTGCTATCAATTTCATCAAAATAAGGTTTCAGATGGGTATTGTTTACCTTAAAAGTGTCGAATTTGGGATGAATTACCTCGATTGTACCGAATGGAAAAATGCTAAGTACCGTAAAAGAAATTTCTTCATTCTGTTTGGCAGTGGTAATGCGAGGATCTGCGGCATCTAATAATACCTTATCTCCAACTTTAAGTTAGTTTGGTGAGGTATTGAGCTCGTCCTGGCGTAGTTTTGGTTTATCGTATGTTCTCGGTTTATGTGTTTGCCATTCATCTAGATCCTCAATTTGTAGCCTTCGTTCTTCATGAATAGGTCATTTATTATTACTTGAACATGGCTCATGTATATCCTTCGAACTCATTTCCTACAAACTAGGTTGCACCAAATGGTCAGTTTTAGTGGAATGATTTATACAACCACCTTCAAATTTTGATGTGTTACTCGAATTGCGAGCTTGAAGGGTGATTGTTTCGTCTCCCACACGAAGTGTGAGTTCACTTGTGCCAACATCAATAATTGTTCTGGCAGTTGCTAAAAAAGGCCTTCCTAAAATCAAAGGAGTGTTACTATCTTCCTCTATGTCTAGAACAACGAAATCATCTGGGAATATAAATTTGTCAATTTTAACGAGTACATCTTCAATAATACCCCTAGGAAATCTGATAGTTTTGTCTGCTAATTGAATGCTCATCCTAGTTTGTTTTGGTTTCCCAAGACCTAGTTGTTTAAATATTTTGTATGGCATGACGTTGATGCTAGCCCCTAAATCAGACAATGCATTATTAACATCTAAACTACCAATTAAGTAAGGAATTGTAAAACTCCTTGGATCTTTTAATTTGTTGGGTAGCTTATTCTATAGAATAGCTTAGCAAACTGTGTTTAGCTCTACATGCGACGCCTCGTCCAACTTTCGCTTATTTGCTAAGAGCTCTTTTAAAAACTTCATTGCATTTGGCATCTACGAGAGAGCTTCAATAAACGGTAAGTTGATATGTAATTTCTTTAAAAGTTTAAGGAATTTACCAAATTGTTCATCTGAGCGGTCTTTCTTTACTGCATTAGGGTATGGCACACGAGGTTTATATTCTACACTTACAGGTCTTTCCTCATTGTGACCTACCTCACCTTTACCTTCGCTTTCCAAAGTTTCATGTTTTGGTTCTAGTTCAGATGCAACTGACCCTTCCTCATTTCTAACATTGATTGCATTGAGTTGTTCCCTTGGGTTAGGTTCGGTATTGCTTGGCAAGCTACCTTGTGGTCATTCAGAAATTAGTTTAGAGAGCTGACCTATCTGAGTTTCGAGCCCTTGGATCGACGCTTGTTGATTTTTAAGCGCTGTCTTGGTATTCTGGAAACGAGTTTTTGACACCGCGATGAATTTGGATAGCATCTCCTCAAGGTTCAGTTTTTTTTCCTGTTGATAAGGTGGTTGTTGAAAACCCAGAGGATTTTGTGGCCTTTGGTTTCCTTGACCACCCCATGAGAAATTTGGGTGGTTCCTCTAACCTGTATTATAAGTATTACTGTATGGGTTATTTTGAGGTCTAGAGTTATTTTTACCCATATAGTGGACTTGTTTCTCTTTGATTGTAGGATTGAAGGGTTGATATTCTATATGTATGCCTCCTCCACTTGAATCACACCTCATCACTGGATGTACCTGTGTAGAACCAAGTAAACCATCAATATTTTTATTTAGAAGTTCCACCTGATTTGATAACATATTAACCGCATCGACGTTATAAATGCTTGCTATTTTGGTTGGCTTAGTCCTCATGACTTGCCAGTATTAGTTATTTAGTGACATCTCCTCGATAAATTTGTAAGCCACTTCAGGTGTTTTGTTATTGATGGTGCCACCAGCTGCTGCATCAATCATCTGTCTTGTCGAGGGGTTCACACCATTGTAAAAATGTTTGAACTTGCAGCCATAAAGGTAACCTATGGTGAGGGCACCTTCGCAGTAGGTCCTTGTATCCCTCCCATGTATCGTAAAGGGTTTCTAAATCCATCTGCATAAAAGAAGAGATATTATTACATAATTTAGCTGTTTTAGCTGGTGGAAAATACTTTAATAAAAAAATTTTGGTCATTTGTTCCCAAGTAGTGATCGACCCTCGTGATAACGAGTTTAACCACTGTTTAGCTTTATTCCTTAATGAAAAGGAAATAACCGAAGACGAATGGCATCATCAGAAATGCCATTAATTTTAAATGTGTCGCAAAACTCTAGAAAATTTGCCAAGTGAGTGTTGGGGTCCCCGTCCTGCAAACCATCAAACTGAACAAATTGCTGTATCATTTGAATCGTGTTAGGTTTCAGTTCAAAATTATTTGCAGCAATAGCAGGCCTAACTATACTTGACTCAGTTCCTGTTAAATTTGGCTTAGCATAATCATACATAGTGTGTGGAGCTTGATTTTGATTTACTTGATCAGTGGCAATCGCAGGAGGTAGCGGGTTTTCCTGATTTTTAGCCATCTCCTCTGTTGTAGTTGAGATATCGTCCTCTTGTTCTTCCTCTGTGTATCTTAGGCTTCGCCTTATTTCTCTTCAATTTCTGCGAGCTATGCGATCAATTTCTTCGTCAAAAGGTAATGTCCTGACGGGTTTCCTCTAGTCATAAACTATAAGAACCTGCCAAAAGAAAGAAAAAGAAAATTTAGTAATGAAAACTAAACAAAAATTTAAATTGCAGTAAAAGTAAATGGCTAAAGTAATAAAAATCGAGTGTTCCTAATATTTTAGATCCCCGGCAACGGCGCCAAAAACTTGATCGTGATTTTTCGTGATAAGTTTAATAAATTTATAATTAATCATTCTTAAAACTAACTATTAGCACAATGGAGGCAAGTGTACCTATCGAACGGTAGTATAGCTTCAGCAAGACCGGATTGTCGAACCCAAAGGAACTAAAAGTACTAGTATTAACTGTCTTTTTATTATCTAGCCTAAAAATAAAAGGGTTTGCTTATCTAAACTAATTAAATAAACTAAGAATTCACAGAAAAGAAATTGGGGAAAATACTTTTTTAGAAAATTCGATTGGTTAAGACAATACCCAAGGAAAAATCCACCTAGACTTCACTTGTTATTTTACTCTAAATCAGACGATTTATTCATTCAACTTGTTCCGTAGAAATCCCTAAGTTATTTTATTATCCCTATTTAAGACTAATAACGTCTAACCCTAGATTGAATAATTGAAATCTCTTTCTAATTAACACTCTAGGGTTGCATTAACTCAATCTATGGATCCCCTTATTAGGTTTCACCCTAATCCGGTAAAATCTTGTCACCCTATCTCTATGAGCGCAATCAACTCCGCTTAATTATGACAAATTTACTCTTAGACAGGGACTATTCATCCTCCGAATAAGCGCATTAACTTGAATCAATATCCTGAAATACCAAAGCAAGAATTAAGAACACATAATTAAGAACAAGGTAAATATTTATCATACAATTCAGATAATAATAACAAGATCCGTCTTAGGTTTCATTCCCCTTAGGTATTTAGGGGATTTAGTTCATAATTAAAAAGGAAAACATCTCAGAAGAATAATGAATACAAAACATAAAGAAAACCCAAAACTCGTTAAGGGAAATTAAGGAGAGATCTTCAGTCTTTATGATGAATCCGACTTTTGAGATGGATCAATCAGCTTTCTTCAAGTAATTCCTTACTCCCTACTTTGTGTGTCCTCTTTAGTCCTCCTCTAGGGTGTTTAAATAGGCTTTAGGATGCCTAAAAGCCCTATTTCCGAATAGAACTTAACTTGGGCTTGACAGGGACACGCCCGTGTGTGATAACTTTAGGCAGTGGTCAAGGCTGAGAGATCAACACGCCCGTGTTGGGTTTTGTTTTAAGCTGTGTTTGAGCCTGCTAGAATGGAACGGGCCTGTGTTCTTCCCGTGTGAGGAAGTCCAGGCCGTGTTGTTTTCCCACGTCGGCCCATTTTCTCCGTTTTTGGCCCGTTTCTTGTTCTTTTTGCTCTCCTATGCTCACCTAAGTATAAAACATGAAATTAAAGGTTTAGGAGCATCAAATTCACCAAATCTAAGGAGAAATCATTCATAAATGTGTTAAATATGGGATAATAATATGTATAAATTACGGTTTATCAGTCGTGTGGTCACACATGCCCATGTCCCTAACCTGTGTAACTTTCTGTTTTGCAAAGCATGAACAAATTGAGGTCACACGGCCAAGTCACACGCCCGTGTGCTAGGCCTTGTGGTTAATTTAATTTTTATAAAATAGGTGCAGACTTCACACGATCGGGACACACCCTCGTGCTTGAGGCCGTGTTCCTCACATGGATAGGACACACACTTGTGTCTCCGCCCGTATGCTCAATTCTGAGCATTCTATTTCTCAAAATTAAGGTACAGGGGACACACAACCGAAACACATGCCCATGGGGTAGACCGTGTGGATGAAATAAAGGCTATTTACCAAGCCATTTGTCACCCTTATTTGCACATACACACCCACAACCTTATTGGCATAAATCATGGTATACTTAGGCAACCAAAACATCCAAAATCAAGGTTAGAACATATCATTTCATTATCACACACATAACATACTTACAACATCATATTCTACCAAGCTAAATCATACCAAATTCACATCCATAAGTACCAACACATACTTTTATCATGCACAATTCTTCTTAGATTTCCTAGCATACCATTGAGCCAATCTCAACCATCCAACAACAAAACCATTAAGTCACATTCAACCATTCACTAATCATTTATAGACCACTTCATAAAAGATATATTTGCACATGTATGAATATACTTAAGCTTATAGCCAATTCAACCAAAATGAGCCAAGTTACGTAGCCAAATACCACATCAAGCCCTTGACAATTACAAGCCAATACATTTGACCAAATTCATTATGACACATATAACAAAATGACCAAGTCCCTATACATGCCATATACTCAAAATGTTTAAGATCATTGATACCCAAGATGACAGTTTGATAGTGTGATGCTGTAATAGCCTAATTTTCAGTGATATCGGGAATAGAGATTTGAGATCACTAAATCTGACGGGTGAGTTGAAAATTTAATCAATTAATATATATGAGTCAAATGTGAATATAAAAGCATTTTTGAATTAGTGAATTTGGTGATTTAAAAGAATTAATTAGGTAAATTGGGTCGAGAATGAGGTATCGAGACCTCGACTTCATAAACTGAGCCATAAATATTTTTAGAAATATTTATGGAGTGTTAGTGAGATAGTAATAAAATTTAGTCAGAAAATTTTGACGTTTGGGTGGTTAACTAAATAAAAAGGACTAAATAGAAAAAGGTGTAAAAGTTGCTAAAAGGATTAAATAGCTCAATTGTCAAATGAGGAAGGACTTAAAGTGCAAATAAGCCCAAAGGAGATATTTTGGGCGGCAATAGCTGAGAAAATCAGGAAATGGGTGAAATAAGGGCAAAATTGGAAAATTGCCAAAATTGGCTAAATAAAAATGGGACTAAATTAGAATATCTAGAATTCTCTTCATTTCTCTTCATATTCATCAGCTGAAAAATAGCCATGGAGGAGGGTTCAAGCTGGTTTTCATACTCTAGCTTCATGTAAGTTTAATTCTTGCTTTCTCCTTGAACTTTTTATGTTTTTAGACTTTTACAATTGGGTCCAACTTATTATTTCATTAGTTCTTGATTCCATGGCTAATTTTTGAAGTTGTTATGGATGAGTGCTAGAAGTATATGATGATTTGGCATGGAATTAGAGCTTTAAATTGTTTATATTCTGATTTTATTGAAAGAGTTGAATAGAAAGTGAATGTTTGGGACCTAATTGTAAAAGGGTTTGAAGTTAGAGTTTTATGTGGAAATTCTGAATTTCAAAAGTTATAAAATAACTTATAATTTCTAGGAAAAGTATTAATTGAGAAAATTATCTTAATTGAGGGGTTAATTGAGCAAGGACTGAATTGTATGAATTGTGAAATTTGGGGCAAAATGGAAATCAACATTTTGCACTAAAACTGTTTGGGGCAGCAGTAGTAGTCTAACTTTGAAAAATCACCAAAAATTGTAGAAATCGAATTAGAGGATGAATAAAATATGAAATTAAATATTATTGAGTCTAGTTTCTTATAGAAGAAACTATGTAAGCAATAGAATTGTAAATCATGAGATATGATAAAATTTGTGAGACAAGATAAGAATGCTTTCGAGTTCCCCTGTTCTGACTTTGTAAAATCATTAAAAATTGGATAAAAATAATTATGGGCTTTAATTTATATGTTTAGAATCCTGAATGAGTCTATTTTTAATATAAACAAACAAAAACATCATTTGAGTTCTGTACAAGAAGATAATTAATTTTTAGTGAAGAAGGGTCGGAACTGTCAGACAGCAGAACAGGGGAGAATTCAATGAATAAACTGTATTAATTGGCCCAACCAAAAATTATGAAATTTTTATGGTAATAAGATATATGAGTCTAGTTTTTGGGAAAATTATGGATCTTAATTTGGAGTTCTGTAGCTCAAGATAAAAATAATTTAGTGACTATGACACAGATGGACAGCTTGAATATTCACATAAGTAAATAGTGAAAATTATGGATAATGTTACTTACAAGTGTGTTATTTATACTAAGGATGTGGATGGAGAGGAGGAGGAGGAAAAATATACATATATATATATATATGAATGACTCGTGTATAAATTGATCACATGCCCGATTATAATCGATGAGTGTTGAATTAGAAATGATATAATGTTTTATTTGGAATATTTATTATGAAATTTTGATTATAGTTATAATACAAAAATCGAACTTTTGAGTTTATATGTCTAAATTTTAGTGATCATTTGTTAATTTTATGAACTTCATGATGTGTTATTTTATATGTATTGATGGTAAAATCGTGAATAATGTAAAAACATGAAAATTTGAATAAATGATCAAATTGAGCATTTCAGTTCAGTGACAAGATGATATTTCAAATACTTTGGTGAATAAAACTTAAATATGAAATAGTATGAAATTGAGACAAGTTGTTATGAGAATGTATTTAAATTATTTGTAAGTGTTTTGTGTTTCTCGATAATGCCTCGTACTCTATTCCAGCGATGGATATGGGTAGGGGGTGTTACAGATGCAATCTCCGACGATCTCCAACCCGAGCTAGCTTGGTGACACGATAAAACATGGAAAGTAAAACGGAGTAAGCTATATAGCTTAATAAGCTCGTATGAAAGAAATAAGCAAACCTTACCATACATTAACATGCAAGTTATATAACATAAGATAATGGAATTTACCATAATCTCATGATCATAATTCACTTCCATCACCAACTTACCTTGAAATCATCATTTCACGAATTAATAGTCATATGCTTTAAGTACATACCTGTACCATGCTTTAAGTACATACCTGTACCATCTCGTAATAATTTCTTACTCATTCTCATCTTTGTCATACCCAATGAACCACTCGGAATAATAATACCAGATACTCGGGAAAGCCTTGCACACAAGGTGCCACATATGTAGCCATTACTGCCTCTATCTTATAACACATATATGCTCGCTCTCGAGCCATTAACGAGCTTGCTTACACAAGCTGTCAGTCAAGACGTAGCTACTCGGTGCTGCTCACACAAGCTGTTAAGTAACCGCAACATATGCCGGTATACTCAACCACCGGTAGGACATACAGGACCAGTACCCGAATCACATAACTTAAAACCCTAGTGACATGTCTCTTGTATCCTAATCTATTCCTAAGGTTTGATTGGGATTTCTCGCTTGCCGAAACGTTATCGAATGTGTCCATAGAGTCATTTACCCAATTCATGAAGTACTAAAGCATTTAAAATACAATTATATAAAGCTTATTTAACATATGAACTTACCTCAGTTACAAAAACGGCCAAAAGGATCTATTCGTCAATTCTTTGTTTTTCCCCTGATCTAGACCTGAACTTTATTTTTCTTGATCTACAATACCATATTTAACTTATTTAATCATCACATTGTTCAATTCAGCCCAAAAACACATTATGCCAAAATTTACATTTTTACCCCTAACTTTTCAACATTTTACAATTTAGTCCCTAGGCTCGTAAAATGAATTTCCTTCAATTTCATCACAACCCAAGCCTACTTGAATATTACTTGTACTCATAACAACCCACAATTTTCATTTATTCACACTTTTCTACACGTTTATAGGCTTTTACAAATAAGTCCCTATTTAACGTTTTTACCAAAAATTACTTTATAAATGTTGTTTAACTAACAACAAATATGCATTTTCTACCATCAAACATCAAAATACAAACATATTCAACATGGTTAAATTTTAGACTTTGATTTTCTTTCAAATTAGTCCTTGAAATAGCTAAATCAAGTTACAACAATCTCAAAAACATAAAATTCATTGAAAACAGGACAAGAACAGACTTACAATTGAGCTTGAAAGCTTGGCCAAACCCTATCTATATCTTCCCTTTCAATTTTCGGCTATGGGAGACTAAATTGAAGAAGATGGACACTTTTATTTGTTAATTTTGTCCTTATTAGCGAAATTACTAAAATACCCTTACTGCATAACTTTGAAATTTCACCTAACCATGTCTATTTTTATCCATCCTAAGGTATAATGGTCTAATTACCATTTAAGGACCTCTAATTAGAAGTTCATAACAATTAGACACCTTTAACTTATAGAACTCAAATTTTACACCTATTGCAATTTAGTCTTTCTAGCCAAATTTATCACTCAATCGATAAAATTTCTTAACAAAATTTTCCCACATTTATTCTATCATGCTGTAGAGCTTAAAGAAATAATAAAATAAATATTCCTAGTTTGAATTTGTGGTCCCAAAACCACTGATCTGATTTGACACAAAAACGGGCTGTTACAGGCTGTTAGAGACCTAATTGAAAATTGGCTAGCATGGGTTGTGGTTGAATTACATGAATTTGTGATTTTATGAAATAAGGACTAAATTGTAAAAAATGTGAAATGTTATGGGTAAAAATGTAAAAGTGCCCTAATGTGTGTTTTTGGATTAAATTGAATAGAGAGATTATTAAATAAGTTAATTTTGATTATATTTAGATAAAGAAAGGTGAAATACGAATTTAGATCGGTGAAAAAATAAAGTTTCAGATTAATTGACTTAATTCATTGTTTTTACATCCAAGGTAAGTTTGTATGTAATAAGCATTATCTTTATTGTGTTTTAAATGCTTTAATATTGAATAAATTATGAAATACAACATTGTGGATATATTCGATGATGATTCGGCATTGGTAATGCCGGTTGAACCTTAGGAATAGATTAGGATATGAATGACATGTCATTAGGGGTAGTTATTGAGATAGCTTTGACTATGTATGAGCACTTCGTGTGCATTAACGAGATAGCTTCAGCTATATATATATTGGCACTTCGGGTGCAAGATTATTGAGATAGCTTCGGCTATATTTTTATTGGCACTTATTGTGAGAGATTCCCAGGTATCTGATATTATTCCAAATGGTTCAACGGGTGTACCAAATATATGAAATGGTGAGAATAGATACGTAAAAGTACATGTATGTACGAAAACTATGTGAGCATCGAATTTATAGAAGTTATAAGTTCATGGTTATAATTATGATTGAATACAAGTTAACATTTTTATTTGAATATTTTGTAGCATGTTATGTTTATACTATTTGATTGTGAATAAATGGTGAGTTGGCTTATTAATTCATACAAGCTTACTAAGCTTTAGAGCTTACATAATTTCTTTTACTGTGTTTTATAGTGATTTCAAAGCTAGCTCAGATTCCGGGACCATCGTAGACTTCATCACACCATCCTACTATCACTTTGGTACTTTTAAACTTAAGTATTTTGAGCATATGACATGTATAGGAGGTTGGTCATTTTGGTACATATGAGTGAACTATGAATTTATCCATTTGAGATGGCTTGTAAATGTTTAATATTTGGTTTTGTATATAGCCATGAAAGTTGTCTTAACTTGGTTGGTTTTGTTCTGTATATAGTTGCGCATATGGCACTTATTATGTGTTTGAATATGGTTATACGATGCTTGTTAATAATAGGTATTATGGATAGAAAATGGTTGAGTTTTGAATTTGTTATGATGGTGAAATTAGGTAAAATAATGCATGTTTAGATAATGACCATATTGATGTTTTGATAAAGTGAAATTTGGCAAGAAATTGAATGGTACATTGTGAAATTGTATATATTGGATTAGTTGGTGTTGGAAATGGTATGAAATATGCTTGATTGAGGTTGATTGAATGACTATTAAATGCTATGTTTTGTGCCATTTGAGTTTAGTATAGGTACATGCAAATTGGGTGGCAAACTGGCTTGGTAAATAGCCTATTTTTGTCCATACGGGCAGAGACACGGGTGTGTGTGTAACAACTTATTTTTAGTCAAATCAGAATAGTGGTTTCAAAACCACAAATCTGAGGTCAAAATATTTATTTTATTATTATTTTGATGTCTACAGCATGATAATGTGATTGTGTGAAAATTTCGTTAAGAAATTTTATCGTTTGAATGGTTAATTTGATAAAAAGGACTAAATTGCGTAAAGTGTAAAAGTGGAGTTCTATTAGCTAAAAGTATCTAATAGCTATAGAACCATAAAGTAAAGGCCCTTAGGTTGTAATTAGACCACTATAATGGTGGGTGGACAATTATGGGCATATATTATTTTATATTTAATTTTTTAAACTCAGGTTAAGTTAGTAAATCAATAATAAACTTAAGTAAAATAATAATAAAACAATGTATCATCTTTCTAAATGACTTAGTCCACCAAAAATACAAAGCTTGAGAAGCCATGGTAGCTTCCTAGGGTTCAGCTATTATAATTCTTGATTGTAAATCTGTTTTTGCTCGATTTTTAATGATTTTTATGTTTTTATGATCGTTGCATCTACTACTAACTAACCCAGGGACTATTTTGCAAAAATGTTAAAGATTTTGAAAGTTACCATTGATGAATATGTATGATTTTTTATGTTTATGATAGATTTTGAATAGCTGTTGATAGATAAACAAGTTTTGTTAAGTGATTTTTAGTAAAAATGCAAAATAGGGATTAAATTGTGAAATGTGTAAAGTTAGTGGTTAAAATGTGAAATAAATGAAAAACATGGGCTTCTGGCATAATAGAAATTCAGCTAGCATGGGTCTATTGTGAATTTCATTAATTTGTGATTTTATGAAATAAGGACTAAATTGTGAAAAATGTGAAATATGTGGGGCAAAAGTGTAAATGTGTTTTAAAGTGTGTTTTGGACTAAATTGAATGAATAGATGATTAAATAAGTCAATTTTGAATATATTTAGATCAAGAAAGGAGAAATATGGGCTTAGATCGGGGAAAGAATAAAGTTACAGAATAGTTGACTCGATTCGTCGTTTTAGCATCCGAGGTAAGTTCGTATGTGATAAATTTCAATACAAATGTATTTTATATGCTTTGATATTGCATAAATTGCGAATACGAGACTGTCGATATGAACAATAGAGATTCGATGACGATTTAATAATTAAAATTTCGGTTGAACCTTAGGAATAGTTTAGGATGCTAGTGACATGTCATTAGGGGATACAGTGATTTGGCTTCGGGCCATGATATTAGCACTTCGGGTGCAAGTTATATTGATTTGGTTTCGTGCCATGCATATTGGTTGATTTGGCTTCAGGCCATGATATCAGTATTTCAGGGATAAGTTACCTTGATTTGGCTACAGGCCATGGTATAGGTACTTATCAAGTGAGATCCTTGAGTATCTGACTTATATTCTGAAATGTTCAACCAGTAAATGAAAGACGAGAATGTGTATAAGATTAGTACAAGATGGTACACGTATGTGCATAAACCATATTAGCTTTGAATCAAAGAAATGGTGAAGAAAGTATATAGTTTAGTGAATGAGTTATTGAAAAGTTGGTTAGTTGATATGAATTCTTATACTTATGATCAATGGTTGAATTATGCGTTATGATTATATCGAATTTATTTCATACAAGCTTGCTACGCTTTATAGCTTACTCCGTTTATTTTTCTATGTTTTATAGTGAATTCAAAGCTAGCTCAGATTTGGGGATCGTCAGAGACATCGTCACACTATCCATCTATCTCTTGGTACCTATGAAATTGGTATTTTAAGTATATGGCATGCATAGGAATTTTGGTTATTTTGGTTACGATTTGATAATGATTTTGGCCAAATGAATTGGCTTGTAAATGTATATGTTTTGGTATGTATAAATAGCCATGAGTGATGGCTTATTTTGGTATATTTGGTATGTTTGAATCATGTACATATATGTGTGAATATGTCTTGTGAATTGAGTTGGTTGATGGTTGTGTGATGATTTATGATAATAGGTACTATGAATGTTAAATTAATGATTTGTGGATTTTTGCATGCTTGTGAATTTAGGCCAAATAATGCATATTTGAGTTTGGTCATTTTGATGTTTGAAGTAGTTGATATTTGGTATGAACTAAATGGCAAATTGGAATATTGTGTGTCTTGTATATTGTTGGCATTGAAATGGTTTAAATAATACTTGGTTGAGGTGGATTTAATGCCTATTATGGTTTGAGTTGATGCTTTGAATTGTGGTGTAGGTGTGTGACAATTTGGGTGGAAAATGTCTTGGTAAATAGCCTATTTTTGTCCACACGGGCAGAGACACGGGTGTAACAGCCCAGTTTTAGCAAAATTAGAACAGTGGTTTTAGAATCGCAAATCTGAAGTCGTAAAATTATTTTAATATTATTTTTGGTATTTACAGCATATGATTGTATATGTGTGAAAATTTCGTGAGTTAATTTTATCGTTTAATAGATCATGTAAAATGCATAAATGCCTTAAATGTGTTTAATTGTTATGGTTGATTAAATTTGAGGTCCTTATGATGTAACTAGACCATTGATAGTGGAATTTGACATAAATGGTCATTTAGTATAAGTTTGATTAATGTTTCAATAAAGGGCATTTTAGTAATTATTTAAATAAAGGTTAATTAAATAAAAATAAAGCCAAATTTAGTCCATCTTGTCTTCCTTAACTGAATAGAAAGAAAGAAAAGAGAGTTTGGAAGCATTTTAGGGTTCGACAACTTGGTAGCTTGATTAAGGTATGTTCTTTGCTCGATTTTTGATGATTTTTACGTTTTTGTGATCGTTGCTTTGAGTATAGCTAGTCCGTGCTTTAATTTTTGAGTTTTTTGGTGATTTTGTAAAATGCCATTGATGATAGCTTGAGCTCTTGAATGTTTGATGATGGAAAATGAGTATTTGTTGTTAGATATCAATGTTTTGCAAAGTGATTTTGAGTGAAAATGCTTAAATAGGATTAAATTGTGAAAAGTGTAAAATGTGGGGTTAAAAGTGTGAATAAATGGAATTAAAGGGCTGATAGGGACCTAAGGAAGATTCAACCATGCTTGGGTTTGATGAAATTTTGTGTATTTTATGTTGTTTTGAAATAGGGACTAAATTGTGAAAATGTGAAATGTTAGGAGCTAAAGTGCAAATTGTCTATTTATGTGTTTTTGGGTGAAATTGAATGAGTTTTTGAATAAAAGAGTTAATTTTGAATGTATATAGATCAAGAACGAAAGAAATCAGAATTAGATCGGGGGAAATCCAAAGTTATTGAATAGTCTATCCAGTCCTTCTATTCCGACTACAAGGTAAGTTCATATGAAAATGAATGTCTTTAAATTGAATTACATGTTACTTGTCATTGAATTTCTATGAATGTTAAACGAGTACTTAAGAGCAAGAATCGACAAAGTTACGACGTCCAAAAGTCCCATACTAACCTTAGGAATAGTATAGGATACGGATGTCATGACATTAGGTTATCGAGATGTGATTACATGTAAGACCATGTCTAGGACATTCGCATCGTTAATCGATTTCGTGTAAGACCCTATCTGGGATAGTGGCATCGATATGTGATAACATGTGAGACTATATCTGGGATATGGCATTGTACGAGCTTATGTGATTGCCGAGTATCCTTAATGATTCTGAACAGTTCAACGGGAAAAGTCAAGTTGAGAAAAAATATGTGAATGAGCTAACTGACTCAGGTACATATGAGACTCATACGAGTATTGAGAAGTGAAGTAAATGATGAATTTTGATTAAGACATTGAATATGTGTTCAAGGAGAAAGGTTTGAGAACTTATGTGTGATTAGTTATGTTTGCCATATTTGAATTGATATGCAAAGGTTCATATGATAGCTTTATTTCTATATGGATTACTAAGTTTTTAAAGCTTACTTTGTGTATTCTTCCCATGTTTTATAGATAATCAAAGCTAGCTCAGACTCAGGAATCATCGGGAAACGTCATACACTATCGATCATCTTGTTGTTACTTTTGGGAGCTTTGTATATATGGTATATGGCATGTATAGGCTAATGTCATTTTGGTATGTTTTGAGCTATGATATTAGCCATGGGATTTGGCTTGTAAATGTTGGTATGAATTACCATTAAAGTTGGCCTGAATTGTGTTGGGTAAGTGTTATATATGTGATGTATATAATGCCTTATATGTTGGCTTATTTGGTGTGGTTATGTGTTGGTTAGTTTGGTTAGTTGTTAATTGATGTGCTAATGCTTGGAAGTTGGCATATTGTGGTTGTTTTTGAGATGATGATATGGTATATTAAGTAACTTGAAATAAAGGATAAGTTGATGAGTTAATGCATTTGGAAATAGGAAAATTGTGATAGTTTTGGCATAATGATTTGGTATGTTTTGAATATGGAATTGAGTGGTTGAAATGGTTGTGAATAGATAGCATTATATGTAACAGTTCGGTTTAGACCCTAGTCAGAATAGTGGTTTTGGAACCACATATCCGAGTCAGAAAAATAATTAAATATTATTTTCTGTGCTTTTGATATGTGAATTAACATCTGTGAAAATTCAGTATGAAAATTTAATCATTTGTGTGTTTAATTTTGATAAATAACCTAATCGCGTAAAATGTGAAAGTTGTTTGCTACTTGTTAAAGTGCTTATTTGACTTGGCTTTATGATTGTCAGGTTCTTATGTGGTTATTATACCATTTACATGGCAAATGGACATATATGACCTTGATATGCATGATTTGTTAATGTTATAATTCATGGATAAAATGGTAAAATGCATATTAAAGTAATTAAAATAAAACAAAAGCATGAAAATAAGTCATTTGGTGTTCTTCATTGCTGAAAATCAAAATAAAAGAAAAGAGAAAAGCTTTGCTAGCGTTCGGTCATTGAAGGACTTGATTAAGGTATGGTTTTTGTTCGGTTTTTGATAATTTCTACGTTTTTGTAATCGTTGCTTCGTATACTATCGAACCCATGCCTCAATTTCTGATTTTGTTGATGATTTTGAAATGTGCCATGGATGAATTCATGAGCTTTGTGATGTTATATGATGAAATATGAAAGTTTGATGTTGGGTTTACATGTTTTGTCTTTGGATTTTTGATGATTTTGAGTAAAATGGGCTAAATTGTAAAATTTGTAAATTAAGGGACTAAAATGTGAAATAAATGAAATGTATGGACTTGTAGGAGAGCTATGAAAATTTAGCTAAGATTGTGTACAAGCAAATTATGTGTATTTTGTGATTTTGTGAATTAAGGACTTAAGTATCAAAATGTGAAAATGTAAGGGCTAGTTTGCAAAATGCCCTAATTGTGTGTATATGGATTGGTTTGAATTATTTGGTGAATAAAATGGTTAAATTTGAATAAGATCAAGAACTAAAGAATACAGAATTAGATCGGGGAAAGTCGAAAGTCGTCGAGTAACCGATTCTATCCATTCGAATCCGTACGAGGTAAGTCGATATACAAATAAACATGTTTGAATTGAATTATTATTGTTCATATGATATTGAATTGTGATGAATGAATATTTAAGCTCAATATGTGCTATCCGAGAAAGTATCGACAAATTTCTGACATCTGAAAAGTCTCATACGAACCTTAAGAATAGTTAGGATACATATGTCATGACATAGGATTTCTGATATCTGTTCTGCATGTAAGACCACGTCTATGACGTTGGCATCGAATTCTGTTTTGCATGTAAGACCATGTCTAGGACATCAGCATCGTATCTGATTTCGTGTAAGACCTTGTCTGGGACAGTGGCATCGATGTTTGATCACATGTAAGACCACGTCTGGGACGTCGGTATTGTATATTTTTTCTGATCTATCCGCGTATCGTTATGTTTTCGAATGGTTCAAACAGGCATTCCGAGAAAATGAATGACTTTGTGAAATTATATCTGATTTAGGTATGTTTACTTTGTATAGCTATTTGAGAATGAAAGGTAAGTTTATGAATATGAGATTTGTGTTAGCATTTGTCTACAAAGTATAAAGGATTTGATGATACTTATTGGCTCTGAATAATATGTTTATTTTTATATGGCTTACTAAGCTTTTGGAAGCTTACTTTGTGTGTGTTTGCATTGTTTTATAGATATTGAAGCTACTGTGAGCTCGGGGATCGTCGAGAATCGTCACCACACTATCGAACTTTATTTTGGTACTTTGAAAATGTATATATTAAAGTATGGCATGTATAGGCTAGAAGTTGTGGGATTATGTTTTGTGATGTATATATATATTTAGCCATTTGATAGGGCTAGTTTGTGTTTGAAATTATAGTTTGATAATGGTATATGATAGGTAATGCTAATGTGCAATTTTGGTATGTTTTTGGTTGGCCAAAAGAAATGGTAAATGTAGAGAAGTTTTGGTATGTTTGAACATGAGATTGAATGATGTATTGAAAGAAATGTTTTGATATACTTTTGTCTTATGTTTTGATATAGATTAGTTAGGCTATGAACATGGATTTGGTTGGCAATGATATGTCATGAATGGCTTATGTTTTGGTCTTGAATTTGGTCATAAAATGTGTGCAAATATGTTTGGTTTGGTGCTTGTAGGTTTTACCCATTTGGGGTGGCAAGTTGGCTATTCAAATGGCCTATTTTTGTCCACACGGGCAGAGACACGGGTGTGTGTCTCAGTATATGCGACACACAGTCACGTTACACTGCAGTGTGTCCCCTGGGGTACGCTACGAAATAAAGTCAGTATACCCTCTAGTTTTGACACGGCCTAGACACATAGGCGTGTCTATTGGCCGTGTGCGGCACACGGGTTGGCACACGGGCGTGTGCTCAGCCATGTGCGGCACACGGGTTGGCACACGGGCATGTGCTTAGCCGTGTGGCCAAGTATAACACCCCAAACTTGGCCCAAAAGTTAGACCCAAATCTGGTGTGTCACATTGAAGTGTTTTTTGAAAACCATGTTTTAATTAGAAACCCTTCTTATTTAAAACGTAGTGCATTGAAAACTTCTTAATTTTATTTCCAAACTTCCTTTTTACTTTGCGGAAGCTAATTCTAAAAGTAACCGATTTATGAAAACGTGATGTTTGAAATTTAAGTTGTGAAAACGTAGTGTTTTGATAACCGCGATCTACTTTTAACAAATATCAAACACAGTAAATAAATTTTCCCAAATAAGAAGTTAAGAAAGAAAATAAAAAGGCCCTATTACAACCCAAATAAAAACCAAAGGGCTTAACTAAACAAACGAAATAGAAAAATATGTGCAGATGCGTGGTCGTCTCTGAGTCCCTCTACGACACCGATCCACCTATCGCTGGGGATTACCTTCACAATTAATAAACGGGGTGAGTTTACAAGAACTCAATGTGTAATCCCCTTACTAGAGTAACAGTCAGTATACTGAAACAAAAATAGAAACAGTCTGGGCTAGAGCCCTTTAACGCTAACAGTATAGTCCAGTTCGGAGCATACGTGGGCCACAGCCCATTACAAATCACTTGCGTCTCAACCCTTGTTAGAATCAAACCATATGCATAATGCAAAAATGTATGCTAACCCATCCCATCCAACCACTATACACCAACTCCGTCCCCCAGTACACATCATGTGGGGATATAACTATCGACCCACCCATTCGATACACATCAGTGGTAGCCCAGTTACGGTACTACATTCATTGCAGCAAGTTGCTAGCATATATATGGCTTTAAGCCTTTAGTAGCGGTATTATAATTGGTACAAAGCCATCGGTAACTGTAATAAGTTCGGCACATAGCCATCAACTAGAGTAACATAACTGGCACACAGCCCTAGGTAAATGTGATCGTCACCGAGTCATTAATAATCATATATTGGCACATAGCCTTAGGTAAATACTTTTGGCACACAGCCATAATCAGGTTGGCACAGAGCCATATGTAGATTGACGCAAAGCCATAATCAGAATAATTGCTTTAAGCCATCGGTAGTTGTATCATGTTAGGCACATAGCCATCAGCGACGGTAATATAGTCGACACATAGCCTCGGGTAAATATGATCGACACAGAGTCATCAGTAATCATATATTGGGCTTAAAAGCCATCGGTGGATCCACGGTCATCAAGCAACCATGCGATCCTTAATCGGTGGATCCACGGTCGTCAAGCAACCATGCGATCCTCAATCGGTGGATCCACAGTCGTCAAGCAACCATGCGATCCTCATATACTTCCTCTGTTCCATAATTCTCACCCATGTGCAACATAATATTATATGAATGCAGCAAATATATACACGACATACAAAATAATACCAATCACAGTCACAACAGTCCAATCATAGTCATACTTTCTCAGTCAGACCATAGTCAAATCAATCAAATTGTATTATCAGTGAGTCATATTCCCTAGAAGGGCAGAACGGTCTTTTTACCTATCAGGGGTATTTTAGTCATTTCACCCTACAAGGGTGTTTTGGTAAATCTCAAACCAAGGGTATTTCGATGATTTTGCAAACCAAGGGTATTTTGGTAATTTTGCAAATCAAGAGTATTTCTGTAATTTTGTAAATAAGGGGTATTTCTGTAATTTTCCAAATCAAGGGTATTTTGGTAATTTTACAGGTCGAGGGTATTTCGATAATTTCACAAATTAGGGCTATTTTGGTAATTTTACAAATCGAGGGTATTTCGATAATTTTACAAGTCGAGGGTATTTTGGTAATTCTGGTATTTTCGTAATCTACCCTACAAGGGTATTTCCGTAATACTAACCTACAGATATGAGATTCACATAGTGCAATCCAATATTTACTACACAATCATACAATTTACCCAATTAGGCCCATGGGCCCATTGGGCCAACATGGCCCATCCCGACCCATCGTGGCCCAAAGCAACCTAAGCCCACGAGAGCACTCATGATGGCCTCAACCATCATGTCAAAGCTCCTACACGTTTGCTCACACGCTCGTGTGGCTGCCATCGCCGTGTGACCGGTATTTCGGCATTCCGGCATTTGCCGTTCTATAACTAGAGTAGTGCGAAATACACACCTGTTTATGAGAACGCGCCGAAGTCCATGATCACCAACCTTGGCACATCCTGCATTTAGTATTCCTCCCAACTCATCTGGTTCGCTCTATTTAAAGCCAGCTTCTCACCAATTCTCATGTTAGCTTCCCGGTGTGGGATTACTTTCAACCATTAGGAAAATTCCTCATTCTTATGACCACTTCAACCACAGAGTTTCAGTCCAACTCCACCTCTTTGCAGCTCAAATAGCAAAATAAATACCCCACTACGCATCCTAAGAGTTGAACCTCAAACCTCACAATTACACAACACGCCACCTTGCCACTCCACCACAAGGCTTTTTGTGTGATAAAAACGTCCATAATTAACTTTAAGACATATGTGCCAACGTCCAGATTCACTTAAGAGAAAAACCAAAATGAATTGTGAGAGCCAAGACTTGAACCCAAGCTCCCTTGCAACCTTAAGGACGCCACAACCACTAGACCACATGCTTCCTAGTGTCATTTATTTAACACTATAATTTAAAAAGCCATCAACCAAGCATCAGGGTTTTATTCACTTAATATCAAAATTTTTGCTAAAGCCTAGGTTTGAACCCAAGATTTCTCTAACACTTCTCAAGGCTATTAACCACCAAGGTAGAAGTTTAATTGTGTCATTTTCTTACACAATTAAATACTTATATACAACCTCCTTACAGACCCATACTCAAGGCCCAATACTTCTAGGCCCAAATTCGGGGCGTTACACTAAGTTAGTAGCCTCCCTAATTTTAACACGGCCTGGCACAAGGGCATGTCTTGTAGATGGACAAGTCAGTATGTATGCCCTGCTTCGCCATAGCCTAGACACACGGGCGTGTCTAATACCGTGTGAGGCACACGGCCTATTCACACTTGCGTGTGACATTTGAAATGTTGAAAATTTTCTAAGTTCTGAAACTTTCTTATGTTATCAATTTGATCATGATTACATGGTTTAGACTTTGTATGCTTAGTTTAAATTCATATTGAATATGAATGATCTATGTTTGTTGAAATAAGATGATATTTGTTATGTGATTGTTCTGATCTGAGTTATGAGTCCAGTAATGCCTCTTAACCTATTCTGGTGACTGTTACGGGTTAAGGGTGTTACATTTTATTGGTATCAGTGCTATGGTTTAGTCGGTTCTAGGACTACCATAGCGTGTGTGAGTCTACCTATACATGCCATGTTTATGAACTGCGATAGTGTGATGAATCCTGACTTTGAAATTTGCTTTTATATAACAAATGGATCCTGAAAGATCCATAGCAGACAACGTCGAAAGTAATGCGCCTGCTCCCGCACAAGGGACGGCGCCATCTGATTCTAGACCGGCTATGAGTAGCCGTGATGATGAGGCTAGACAAGCCTTCTATCAGATGATAAATGATTGGTTCACCCAATATATTAGAACCAATCCGGCTATTCAACAACTTCCACCCTCACAAACTCCTGCTATGCCATCAGTGAACCCGGTTTAGATAAGTAAGCCTCTGGTAGATAAGATTAGAAAGTATGAGGTTGAAGAGTTTCGAGCTACAACGAACGATGATGGTGAAAGAGTTGACAATTGAATCCAACTTTTTCCATTATTTTCGTATCCGTAATAGTGCGAAAGGAAAGCCTGGCTCCAAGTTGTTCTGGTTAGATAACACAATACGAGTATTTGATGAACTATCATTGAATCCTGAAAAGTGCATAAAATATGTCGTTTCACTTCTAAAAGATACGGCTACCATTGGTGGAAGACTTTGGCATCCGTGGTTCCGAGTGAGCGAGTCACCTGGGATTTCTTTCAAGCTTAATTTCGAAAGAAATATATCAGTCAAAGATTCATCGACCAAAAATGTAAAGAATTTCTCAAGCTTAAACAAGGCTGTATGTCTGTCACAGAATACGAGCAGGAATTCGTAAGATTAAGTCAGTATGCTCAAGAATGTATCTCGACTGAAGCAATTATGTGCAAGAGATTCGAGGATGGTTTGAACGAAGATATCCGTTTGCTAGTTGGGATTCTGGAAATCAAAAAATTTGTTGTGCTTCTTGAATGAGCATGTAAAGTTAAAGATCTCGGGAAAGAGAAAAGAAAAGCTAATTCTGAATCTAGAGAAGTGCGAAAGAGATCATCGGGTAAATCAGTTCAGTATGCATCAAAGAAGTTTAGTGATGATAATAGTCGTTCAAAAGCTAATGTGGGCCATTCGAATAGAGATCGTGCTAGATCGCAATCGAATTCCAAAGCTCCAGTTACATCTGTTTCCAGTGTCGAAAATGCTAAATCTGATTGCCCTGAGTGTAAACATTATGGTAAAAGACATCCTGGTAATTGTAGACTATATGATCGGGCTTGTTTCAGATGTAGATCGTTAGACCATTTTATCCGTGATTGCCCTAAATCTGTTGAACAAGAAAGTGTACAAAATTCGAGACCAAGTGACAATGCTTCTCGTGGTAGACCTCCAAGAAATACGGGAAACATGAGTGGCAGTCAGAGGGGAACGAAAGATACAGTTGTTAGATCCAAGGCTCATGTACTTGCCAGAGCATATGCTATCCAAGCTCGTGAGGAAGCTTTATCGCCAAACGTGATTACCGGTACATTTACTCTTTATGATACTTTTGTGATTGCTTTGATAGATCCTGGATCAACACATTCGTAGATATACATGAACTTAGTGAATCGTAAGACTTTGCCTGTAGAGTCTATTAAATTTGTAATTAGAGTTTCGAACCCCCTAGGCAAATGTGTTTTGGTTGATAAAGTGTGCAAGAATTGTCCGTTAATGTTTTGAGACACTTGTTTTCCAGCTAATCTGATGCTATTACATTTTGATGAATTTGATATAATTCTGGGAATGGATAGGTTAACTTTACATTATGCTGTTATGAACTGCAAATGGAAAACTATTGATTAGAGATGCAAGAATGATGAAGTAGTCAAAATTGAATCTAGTGATTTGAATGGATTGTCTGTTATGATATCTTCGATGAAAGCCTTAAGTATTGTGAGAAAGGGTTGTGAAGCCTATTTTGCTTATGTGATTGATTCGAGAGTGTCAGAAAAGAAAGTTGAATCTGTGCCTGTTGTCTGCGAGTTCTTGATGTGTTTCCTGAAGAACTTCTGGGATTACCTCCGGTTAGAGAAGTTAAATTTGGCATTTAATTGGTACCTAGTACTACTCCGATTTTGATAGCTCCGTATAGAATGGCTCTGACCTAATTAAAAGAATTAAAGCCTCAGTTGCAAGAGTTGACCGATAAAGGATTTGCAAGACCAAGTTTCTCACCTTGGGGTGCTCCAGTTCTATTTGTGAAAAAGAAAGATGGAACGATGAGAATGTGCATCGGTTATCGTCAGTTGAACAAAGTGACTATCAAGAATAAGTATCCTCTGCCCTGAATTAATGATTTGTTTGACCAGTTGAAAGGAGCTGCTATGTTTTCGAAAATAGATTTGAGATCAAGCTATTATCAGTTGCGAGTGAAAGACTCAGACATTCCAAAAACTGCTTTTCAAACAAGGTACGGTCACTATGAATTCTTAGTTATGCCTTTCGGATTGACTAATGCACCTACTATCTTTATGGATTTGATGAATAGAATTTTCAGACCGTATCTAGATCAATTTTTTGTTGTATTCATTGCTGACATATTAACTTCTTCACGTGATGAATCAGAACATGCCGAGCATCCAAGAATAGTGCTACAAACTTTGTGAGATAAAAAGTTGTATGAGAAGTTCCGTAAAAGTGAATTCTGGTTGCGAGAAGTTGGTTTTCTGGGTCATATTGTATCAGCATCTGGTATCCGAGTTGATCTGAGCAAAATTTCAGCTATTCTGGATTGGAAACCTCTGAGGAATGTCTCTAAAGTCCGCAGTTTTTTGGGACTTGCTAGTTATTATAGAAGATTTTCAAAAGGCTTTTCTATGATTGCAACTCCTTTAACGAAACTTCTTTAGAACGACGTGAAGTTTGAGTGACCTAAAAAGTGTCAGAACAACTTTGATAAGTTGAAAACTTTGTTAACTGAAGCTCCTGTATTGGTACAACCTGAATCGGGTAAAGAATTTGTGATCTACAGTGATGCTTCGTTGATCGTTCTGGGTTGTGTTTTAATGCAACAAGTCAAAGTCATTACTTATGCTTCAAGATAGTTAAAGCTACACGAAAATAACTATCCGACACACGATCTTGAGTTAGTTGTGATTGTGTTTGCTCTAAAGGTATGGCACTACTATCTGCTCGGTGAGAAATGTCATGTATATTCTAATCATAAGAGTTTAAAAGATTTGATAACTCAGAAAGATTTGAATCTGAGTCAGAGAAGATGGTTAGAACTGCTAGAAGACTACGAACTTCTGATTGATTATCATCCGGGAAAAGCAAATGTTGTTGCTGATGCTTTAAGTCGTAAATCATTATTTACTCTGCGTACGATGAATGCTCATTTGGTTCTGTCTGACAATGGTTCAATTTTAGCAGAGTTAAAAGCAAGACCTTTGTTTTTACAACAAATTATCGAAGCTCAGAAGATTGATAATGAGATTTTAGCTAAACAAGCTCAGTGTGATGTAGACTCTAATTCAAAATTCAGACTTGATAAAGATGATTGTCTGAGATTTCGAGATAGAATTTGTGTCCCGAGAAATCCAAAGTTAATTCAGATGATTTTGAGTGAAGCTTGTAATAGTCAGTTATCCGTGCATCCGAGTAGTACGAAAATATATAATGATCTAAAATAGTATTACTGGTGGTCCGGAATGAAAAGAGATATCTCTAACTTTGTTTCTAAATGTTTAATCTGTCAGCAAGTTAAAGCTGAACATCAGGTGCCATCTGGTTTGTTTTAACCGATTATGATTCCAGAGTGGAAATGGGATCGAGTGACAATGGACTTTGTTTCAGGTTTGCCCCTATCTCCGAGAAAGAAAGATGCAATCTGGGTTGTAGTTGATCGTTTGACAAAATCATCTCATTTTATTTCAGTTCGATCCGATTACTCGCTTGATAAATTAGCTAAGTTATACATTTCCAATATTGTAAGATTGCAAGGTGTACCATCATCTATTGTATCAAACAGAGATCCGAGATTCACATCATGATTCTGAAAGAAATTACAAGATGCTCTGGGTACTAAATTGCACTTCAGTACTACTTTTCATCTGCAAACGGATGGTCAATCCAAGTGGATTATTCAGATACTCGAGGATATGTTGAGATATTGCATTCTTGAGTTTGAAGGTATGTGGGAACAATATTTATCTTTGATTGAATTCGCTTATAATAATAGTTTTCAGTCAAGCAATAAAATGGCACTATACGAAGCTTTATATGGTCGCAAATGTCGTACACCTTTGTATTAGACTAAGCTCAGCGAAAATAAGACTCACGGGATTGATCTAATAAAAGAAACTAAATAGAAAGTAAAAGTGATTCGAGATAGTTTGAAAGTAGCTTCTGATCGTCAGAAATCTTATGCGGATTTGAAAAGAAAAGACATTGAGTTTGAAATCAGCGACAAAGTGTTTTTGAAGGTATATCCGTGGAAGAAAGTGCTTCGGTTCAGTAGAAAAGGCAAATTGAGTCCGAGGTTCATCGGGTCGTTTGAGATTACTGAGTGTATTAGATCGGTAGCATATAGATTGTTGTTGCCACTAGAGTTAGAAAAGATTCATAATGTGTTTCATGTATCAATGCTTTGACGATACAGATCTGATCTGTTGCATGTAATTCCTCCGTCTGAGATTGAGATTCAATCTGATATGACTTAAGAAGAAAAGCCGATTCGTATCTTAGCTCGCGAGGTTAAAGAACTGCGAGATAAGAAAATTCCATTAGTAAAAGTGATGTGGCAATGACACGGTATTGAAGAGGCCACATGGGAGCCTGAGGATGTTATGAGACAGCAATATTCGAATCTGTTCAACGGTAAGATTTTCGGGGACGAAAATCCCTAAGGGGGAGAATTGTAATAGTCTGGTTTAGTTCCTAGTCGGAATAGTGGTTTTGGGACCACATATCCAACTCAAAAAAATAATTAAATATTATTTTTCGTGCTTTTGATATGTGAATTAACATCTATGAAAATTCAGTAAGAAAATTTAATCGTTTATTTGTTTAATTTTGAAAAAGGACCTCATCGCATAAAATGTGAAAGTTGTTTGCTACTTGTTAAAGTGCTTATTTGACTTGGCTTTATGATTGTGACGTCCTTATATGGTTATTATACCATTTACATGGCAAATGGACATATATGACCTTGATATGCATTATTTGTTAATGTTATAATTCATGGATAAAATGGTAAAATGCATATTAAAGTAATTAAAATAAAATAAAAGCATGAAAATAAGTCATTTTGTGTTCTTGATTTTCGAAAATCAAAATAAAAGAAAAGAGAAAAGCTTTGTTAGGGTTCGGCCATTGAAGGACTTGATTAAGTTATGGTTTTTGTTCGATTTTTTATAATTTCTACGTTTTTGTAATCATTGCTTCATATACTATCGAACCCAAGCCTCAATTTCTGATTTTGTTGATGATTTGAAAATGTTCCATGGATGAATTCAGGAGCTTGTTATATGATGAAATATGAAAGTTTGATGTTGGGTTTACATGTTTTGTCTTTGGATTTTTGATGATTTTGAGTAAAATGGGCTAAATTGTAAAATTTGTAAATTAAGGGACTAAAATGTGAAATAAATGAAATGTATGGACTTGTAGGAGAGCTATAAAAATTTGGCTAAGCCTGTGTACAAGCAAATTATATGTATTTTGTGATTTTGTGAATTAAGGACTTAAGTGTCAAAATGTGAAAATGTGAGGGCTAGTTTGCAAAATGCCCTAATTGTGTGTATATGGATTGGTTTGATAAAATGGTTAAATTTGAATTTACATAGATCAAGAACTAAAGAATATGGAATTAGATCGGGGAAATTTGAAAGTCATCGAGTAACCGATTCCATCTATCCGAATCCGTACGAGGTAAGTCGATATACAAATAAACATGTTTGAATTGAATTATTATTGTTCATATGATATTAAATTTCGATGAATGAATATTTAAGCTCAATATGTGCTATACGAGAAAGTATCAACAAAGCTCCGACGTCCGAAAAGTCTCGTACGAACCTTAGGAATAGTTAGGATACATATGTCATGACATAGGATTTTTTATATCTGTTCTGCGTGTAAGACCACGTCTATGACATTGGCATCAACTTCTGTTTGGCGTGTAAGACCATGTCTGGGACATCGGCATCATATCTGATTTCATGTAAGACCCTGTCTGGGATAGTGGCATCGATGTTTGATCACATGTAAGACCATGTCTGCGACATCAGCATTGTATATGCTTTCTAATCTATCTACGTATCCTTCTATTTTCGAACGGTTCAAACGGGCATTCCGAGAAAATGAATGACTTTGTGGAATTATATCCGATTCAGGTATGTTTACTTTGTATAGCTATTTGAGAATGAAAGGTAAGTATATGAATATGATATTTGTGTTAGCATTTGTCTACAAAGTACAAAGGATTTGATGATACTTATTGGCTTTGAATAATATGTTTATTTTTATATGGCTTACTAAGCTTGTGAAAGCTTACTTTGTGTGTGTTTGCATTGTTTTATAGATATCGAAGCTATTGTGAGCTCGGTGATCATCGAGGATCGTCACCACACTATTGAACTTCATTTTGGTACTTTGAAAATGTATATATTAAAGTATGGCATGTATAGGCTAGAAGTTGTGGGATTATGTTTTGTGATGTATATATATATTTAGCCATGTGATATGCCTAGTTTGTGTTTGGAATTATAGTTTGATAATGGTATATGATAGGTGATGCTAATGTGCAATTTTGGTATGTTATTGGTTGGCCAAAAGAAATGGTAAATGTAGAGAAGTTTTGGTAAGTTTGAGCTTGAGATGGAATGATGTATTGAAAGAAATGTTTTGATATACTTTTGTCTTATGTTTTGACATAGATTAGTAAGGCTATGAACATGGATTTGGTTGGCAATGATATGTCATGAATGACTTATGTTTTAGTCTTGAATTTGGTCATAAAATTATGCTTGGTTTGGTGCTTGTAGGTTTGACCCATTTGGGGTGGCAAGTTGGCTATTCAAATGGCCTATTTTTTGTCCACACTGGCAGAGACACGGGCATGTGTCTCAGCCGTGTCTGACACACGATCATGTTACATAGCCGTGTGTCCCCTAGGGTACCCTACTAATTAAAGTCAATATACCCTTCAATTTTGACACGGCCTAGACACACGGGCATGTCTATTGGCTGTGTGTGGCAAACGGGTTGGCATACGGGCGTATAGTCAGCCGTGTGGCCAAGTCAGTAGCCTCCCTAATTTTCACACGACCTGGCACACAGGCGTGTCTTGTGGCTGTGTGGACAAGTCAGTATGTATGCCCTATTTCGCCATAGCCTAGACACACGGGCGTGTCTAATGCCGTGTGAGGCACACGGCCTGTTCACATAGGCATGTGACATTTGAAATGTTGAAAATTTTTCTAAGTTCTGAAACTTTCTTACGTTATCAATTTGATCCTAATTGCATGGTTTAGACTTTGTATGCTTAGTTTAAATTCATATTGAATATGAATGATCTAAGTTTATTGAAATGAGATGATATTTGTTATGTGATTGTTCTAATCTGAGTCACGAGTCCGATAATGCCTCTTAACCTATTCCGGCGATGGTTACAGGTTAAGGGTGTTACATTATATGAGTATGAGTTGGCATGTTTTTGGTTGCTTAAAGATGTATTTAAATGGTGCTATTTTGGTTGCTAAGTATGCTTGTGGAAAGGGTGGCAAATTGGCTTTTCAAATGACCTATTTTTGTCCATACAGGTAGAGACACGGGTGTGTGTCTCAGCTGTGTGTGACACACGGTCATGTTGCACGGCCGTGTGTCCCCTAAGGTAGCCTTCGATTTAAAGTTAGTGTACCCTATATTTTTGACACGGCCTAGACACACGGACGTGTCTACTGGCCGTGTGTCATACACAGACTGGCACAAGGGCATGTGGCCAGCCGTGTTACCCAAGTCAGTAACCTCCCAAGTTTTCCTACGGCCATGGCACACGGGCGTGTCTTTGGCTGTGTAGTGCAAGTCAGTATGTATGCCCTGTTTTCACACGGCCTGTGACACGGGCGTGTCTGGTGACCGTGTGAGGCACGCGGCCTGTTCACACGGGCGTGTGACCCTTATATGTTTGAGAATTTTTCTAAGTTTCCCAAAGTTTGCAAATGTTATCGGTTTAGTCCCGAACCACTTCTAAGCATGTTTTAAGGTCTCGTAAGACCTTATAAGGGACAACGTTAATGAGTTTAATGTATTTTTATTATGAATGTATAAATGTATGTGATTAATGTGTTTTCTCTAGTAATGCCTCGTAACCCTATTCTGGTGACGGATACGGGTTAGAGATGTTACAACGGGTGTGTGTCTCAGCCGTGTGTGACACACGGTCAAGTACACGGCCATGTGTCCCCTAGTGTTGAAATTGAAATCAAGTCAGTATGCTCCACATGGCCTCACACACGAGCGTGTAACTTGGCCGTGTGGCATAAGTCAATATACCCTACATGTTTGGTAGCAAACGGCCTGGCACACGGGCGTGTGTGGCCATTTTTTAGGGCACACGGGCTAGCCACACGGGCGTGTATGTTGGTCATGTGACCTAAGTCAGAGAGTTACACAGGGTCAGACACGGGCTACGACACGGCTATCTGCTTCCATTTTGAATGTCTACATGGCCTATGACATGGGCGTGTCTGGTGGCCGTGTGAGACACACGGTCTGGCCACACGGGCGTGTGTCCCCTATTTTGAGAAAAAGTTTCGTAAAATTTTTATAAGTTATCGGTTTAGTCCCAAACCACTCCCAAAGCATGTTTAAGGCCTCGTAGGCTCGTCTTAGGGACAAATTGATTGAGATTAAATGATGAATGGTTGAATTGATAAAATGTATGCTAAATGAATGTTTAATTGTATTGTGAGTCTAGTAATACTCTGTAACTCTATTTTGACGTTGAATACGGGTGAAGGGTGTTACATTTATTGGTATCAGAGCTAAAGGTTTAGTCGATTCTAGGACTAACGTAGCATATGTGAGAGTCTAACTATAGATGCCAAATATAAACTGTGATAGTGTGATGACTCCTGACATTTTAAAATGTGTTTTCATATAGTAAATGGATCCCAATCGAGCTATAGCTGATAAGGTTGAGAGTAATATGCCCGCTCTCACTCCAGGGACAATGCCGTCTGATTCTAAACCCGTGTCGGGCAGCCAGGGAGGAGAGGCTAAAGAAGGCTTCTTCCAAATGATGAACGAGTGGTTACACAGTATATCCAAACGAACCGGCTACTCAACAACCTCTACCCCCTCCTAATCCCTAACCAATTCCCATAGCTCCTCAAGGAGTCGAGCTTTTAAGATTGAATAAGCCTCCAGTTGACAAGATTTGTAAACACGGGGTTGAAGAGTTTAGAGCTGATGTTGATTATGATCTTGAGAGAGCTGAATTTTGGCTTGAAAATACGATTTGAATCTTTGATGAGCTTTCTTGCACACTGGCTGAATGTTTAAAATGTGCTGTATCACTTCTGAGAGACACCACGTATCAGTGGTGGAATACATTAGTATCAGTGGTGTCGAGAGAGAGAGTCACTTGGGAGTTCTTTCAGACTGAGTTCTAGAAGAGATATACAAGCCAACGGTTTCTGGATCAAAAGCATAAAGAGGTTTTAGAATTGAAATAGGGTCGTATGACCGTAACCGAGCACGAGAGAGAATTTGTGCAGTTAAGTAAATATACTCAGAGTATGTTTCTACCGAGGAAATCATGTGCAAGCGGTTTGTCGATGGGCTGAACGAATCGGCATTCTAGATTTGAAAGAATTTATTGTATTGGTTGATATGGTTTGTAAAGCCGAAGATTTTAGCCAAGAAAAGAGAAAAGCTAATTTAGAGGCTAGAGATTCGAGGAAAAGATCAATGAATAAACCTTATCATTCTTCACCAAAGAAATCCCAAGATTCGTATAGTCGATCAAATGCATCAGTGGGATACCAGAATAAAGATCGTGGAAATTAGCATGTGAATCCTAAAGCTCAAGCTACTTCCGTCTCAAGTGTTGGCAGTGTGAGAAATAGTAAACCCGAGTGTCAACAGTGTGGGAGACGACATTATGGAGAGTGCTGGAATAAGAGTGTTAAAGTTTGTTTCAAATGTGGCTTGCCAGATCACTTTATTCGAGATTGCCCAGAGTTAACCGATAAAGATAAATTTCAGAACGCAAGACTGAGCAACACTACTGCAAAAGAAAGACCATCGAGGAATATGGGAAACATGTCCAATGGTAGAGGTGTGACTAGGGATTCAAATATGAGATCCGAAGCTAGAGCACCAGTTGAGCTTACGCTATTCGTGCTCACAAAGAAGCGTCGTTGTAACATCCCGTTTTTAGTCAAATTGGAATAGTGGCTTCGGGACCACAAATCTGATGTCAAAATATTTATTTTATTATTATTTTAATGTTTACAGCATGAATATATGATGTTGTGAAATTTTCGTTAAGAAATTTTAGCATTTGAATACTCAATTAGGTAAAAAGGACTAAATTGCATAAAATGCAAAAGTGTTGTTCTATTAGCTAAAGGTATTAAATAGCTATAGAACCTTGAAGTAAAGGTTCTTAAGTGGTAATTAACCCATTTGAGAGTTAACGGATGATAGTGGAGTGGTATTTGGTGTAGTTATTAAATATTTTTAAGGTTAAATTTGGTATTTAGTAATTAAAGTATAGTAAAATAAAACAAAAATCTATTTTCTTCCATTCACCATCTTCGTAGCTGAATTTTAGGGTAAAGAAAGCCATGAAAATGGTTTGAAGATTCGGCCAAGCTCATTTGTGCAATTTTAAGTCCATTTTTGTTCCTTTTTTAATGATTTCTATGTTTTTGAGATCGTTGCAGCTTATTCTAGCTAGTCCAGGGACTAATTTGCAAAATTGTTAAATATTTTAGATGTTTTCATTGATAAATATGTATGAGTTTTGAAGTTCCTTGATATATTATGAATGCTTGTTAATAGATATACAAGTTTTGTTAAGTGATTTTTAGTGAAAATGCAAAATAGGGATTAAATTGAGAAATGTTGAAAATGTGTGGTTGAAATGTGAAATAAATGGAAAATATGGGCTGCTAAGGGTATATTGGTAATTTGGCTAGCATGGGTTTAATTGGAATTTCATAAATTTGTGAATTTATGAAATAAGGACTAAATTGTAAAAATGTGAAGGTTTAATGGCAAATGTGTAAAATAGCCCTAATGTGTATTTTGGATTAAATTGAATAAATAGAAGAATAAATAAGTTGATTTTGATTACTTATAGATCAAGAAAAGAGGAATTCGGACTTAGATCAGGGAAAAAGCAAAGTAACTGAATAGTCGGTCCGTTTCGTCATTTCCGTACACGAGGTAAGTTCATATATTTGAACTTAAATGTGTATTTATTCAATGGATGGATGGTATTGAGATTGTATTTATCCTATGGTTAAATGTGTAGAACTTAATTTAAATGTACGGTTTAAGTGGACGAGTTGCTGAATAAGACCATAGCTAGGCTATCGCAAATCAGATAATAAGACCATAACCAGGTTATGGCATGTGAATGCAAGACCACGGCAGGGCCTTGGCAACGTATTTGTAAGACCATAGTTGGACTATGGCATCGAAAAATTAAAGTATTTGTATAGTAAACATTTATAAGCTCAAAGTGATTTCATAAGAGAGTTGGTGGTAAATAGATATGTATCGGTATAGGTATGTACTGAAAACTATTCAATTAACGAGTTAGAAGAAGTTGAGGACTTATGAGTTACGATATGGTTAAACTTTATGTTAACTCATTGATAGATGCTTTAAATGTTAATTATGTTATCCATTTTGAAGTGCTAATGATTGTTGAGATTATTTCATAGTTACATACGAACTTACTAAGCTTTATAGCTTTGTTTAATTTTCAATGTTTTATAGTTCTACGAATCTAGCTCAGATCCAGGGATCATCAAGGACTTTATCGCACTATCGGACATCTATTTTGGTACTTTTGAAGTGTGTATATATGGTATATGGCATGTATAGGCTTGAGTCATGATGGAAATGTGTTTTGGCCATTAGAAGTAGTTTATAAATGTTATGTGGTTTGTTGTAAATATTGTCATATGATATGGTAGATGTTGAATTATGGTATTCAAGTGTTTAATTTAGTATGAGGTATTTAGTTGGTTGAGATATGTTTTTGTGGATTGGTTTGGATGATAAGTTAGATGAATTATAGTACATGATTTATATATGTGAGTTATGACTAGTAAAGCAAGTTGAGTTGATAAGTATTTGAATAGGTAAATGGCATTGAATTGAGTATTGAAATGGTTGAAATAGATATAGTATGATCTGTATATTGGTTGATGATGTTTGGCTACATATTTGAATCTTGAAATGGTACCATTTGAGTTATGGAGGTACATGAAATTTTGGGTGGCAAATTGGCTTAGTAAATAGCCTATTTTTGTCCACACGGACAGAGACATAGGCGTGTGTCTCAGCTACGTGTGACACAAGGTCATGTTACACGGCTATGTGTCCCCTGGTGTTGAATTTGAAACCAAGTCAATACGCTTCACACGGGTGTGTGTCCTGGCTGTTTGGCATAAGTCAGTATACCCTACAGGATTGGCAAAGCAAAACACGGCTGGCACACGGGCGTGTGTGGCCATTGTTAGGGCATACGGGCTAAGCACACGGGCGTGTGTGTTAACCATGCGAACCAAGTCAAAAAATTACACGGGGTCAGACACGGGCTAGGACATGGCCATGTGCTCCCATTTCAAATGTCCACAGACCTATGACACAGGCGTGTCTGGTGGCCGTGCCACACGGGCATGTGTCCCCTATTTTCGGAAAAATTTTCAAAGTTTCGTGAAAGTTTCTTGGGTTATCGGTTTAATCCCAAACCACTCCCTATGCATGTTTAGGGCCTCGTAGGCTTGTATAAGGGATAAATTGTTTGAGATTGTATGATGATTATATATAATGATCGAATGTATGAAAAAAGTATGTTTAAATGTATTGTAAGTCGGTAATGCTCTGTAACCCTATTTCGGCATTGAATACAGGTGAGGGGTGTTACAGTCTTCGCCAGATGTTATCACCGGTACATTTTCTCTTTGCGATACTAGTGTGATTGCTTTAATTGATCTTGGATCGACACATTCATATGTTTGTAAAAATTTAGTGTCTAGTAAGAAATTTCTTGTTGAGTCTACAAAATTTGTAATTAAAGTATCGAATCCCTTAGGAAAGTATGTTCTAGTTGACAAAGTATACAAGAACTATCCTTCAATAACTCAGGATTACCATTTTCCGGCTAACTTGATGCTTTTACCATTTGATGAGTTTGATGTGATTCTGGGTATGGATTGGTTGACTCTACATTATGCCGTTGTGAACTGTAGACTAAAGATTATAGAATTGAAGTGTCAGAATAACGACATTCTTCGGATTGAATTTGATGAGTTGGGTGGATTGTCAATAGTAATTTCATCAATATCGGCTCAAAGATATGTGAGAAAAGGTTGCAATGCGTACCTAGCATATGTTTTAGATACCAAGGTGTCAAAAAATAAGATTGAATCGGTGCCTGTAGTTTGCGAGTATTCGGATGCATTTTTAGAAGAATTACCTAGGTTGCCACCTATCAGAGAGGTTGAGTTTGCTATAGAGTTAGTACCGGGAACTTCATCGATACCTATAGCTCCGTACAGAATGGCTCCGACAGAGTTGTAAGAGTTGAAAGCTCAATTACAAGAGTTAATATATAGAAGTTTTTCACGACCAAGTATTTCACCTTGGGGTGCGCCTGTATTGTTTGTAAAGAAGAAAGACAGGTCAATGAGAATGTGTATTGACTACCGTCAGCTCAACAAGGTTACAATAAAGAATAAGTATCTGTTGCCAAGAATAGACGATTTTTTTTACCAATTGAAAGGTGCAACAGTGTTTTTGAAGATTGATTTGAGATTGGGTTATTATCAATTGAGAGTTAAAGACTCAGATGTGCCAAAAATTGCATTTAGAATAAGGTACAGACATTATGAATTTCTTGTTATGCCTTTTGGATTGACTGATGCTCCTGCCATTTTTATAGATTTCATTAATCGAATATTTAGTCCATATTTAGACAGATTTATTGTTGTGTTCATTGACGACATTCTGATCTATTCATGAGATGAGTCTAAGCATGCCGAGCATTTGAGGATTGTGTTGCAAACATTGAGAGATAAGCAATTGTATGCTAAATTCAGTAAGTGTGAGTTTTGGCTTTGGGAAGTCAGATTTTTGGGACATATTGTTTCAACGGATGGCATTCGAGTTGATCTGAGCAAGATTTCTGTAGTTATTGATTGGAAACCACCAAGAAAAGTATTCGAGGTCAGAAGCTTTTTGGGATTAGCGGGTTACTATCGATGCTTTGTAAAAGGATTCTCGATGATTCCTACACCGATGACCAGACTATTACAAAAAGATGTGAAATTTCAATGGTCCGAGAAATGTCAACAAAGTTTTGATCAATTGAAAGCGTTGTTAACTGAGGCACCAGTGTTGGTTCAACCTGAGCCGAGTAAAGAATTTGTGATTTACAGCGACACATCATTGAACAGTTTGGGTTGCATATTGATGCAAGAGGGAAAAGTTGTAGCTTATGCTTTCAAACGGTTGAAGCTGCATAAAAAGAACTAACCGACGTACGATTTAGAATTGGCCGCTATTGTTTTTGCATTAAAAATTTGGCATCATCATTTGTACGGTGAAAAATGCTCGATCCGCCTTCACTTACACAATTTATTGAGTTAGACCTAACCTAAGATTGACTCAGAGGCCAATAGTTACATTTTTACTGATCATAAAAGCTTAAAATATATTATGACTCAGAAAGATTTGAATTTGTGACAACGGAGATGGCTCGAGTTACTTAAAGACTATGAGTTAGTAATTGATTATCACCCGGGGAAAGCGAATGTAGTCACGGATGCTTTGAGTAGAAAATCGTTGTTTGCCTTGAGAGCAATGAATACACAGTTGACATTATCTGATGATGATTCGATATTAGCTGAACTAAAGGCTAAATTAGTTTTTCTTCAACAAATTTGCGAAGCTCAAAAGTGTGATACTGAATTATAAGCCAAAAGAGTGCAACAAGAGTTGAATAGTGATTTTGAGTATCAAATCGGATCCGATGATTGCTTGATGTTCCAAGATAGAATCTGCATATCGAAAAATCCAGAGTTGATTCAGAAAATTTTACACAAGGCACATAGTGGATGCTTATCTGTTTATCTGGGAGTACCAAAATGTACAATGATTTGAAGAAGTTGTAATAGTGGTCGGGTATGAACGAGACATTTCTGAGTTTGTATCGAAGTGTTTGATTTTTCAGCAAGTGAAAGCTAGAAACACAAAAATATAAACACTTTTTCATGCCCTTTTTAACTTAAATTCATGTAGTTTTGATAAAATTCTTATCGAAAAATAATATTTTTTATAAAATAATTAAAATTGCACTTAAATTATGAACATGTTGAATTTTAATTAATTTTATAATTAATTTTGATTAATTTTGATCATTTTTCAACAGGTTTGCACAAAGGGCAAAAAAAAACAACTCGGCAGACACTGCTAAAAGTTCAAAACCGAGAAGTAATTTGAAGTATCAAGGTGAATTAATTTTTAGCCTAAGTCGGTCCAATTATATGTATTAATTCATGATATAATTAATTTTAATTTATATCCAATTTAATTTGGATTAAATAAATTATTATTAATTAATTATGAAAAAGTGGTCCAGTTGAGCCGAACCGAGTGAATCGAGCCGACCAAGAAGTGGAAAGCCCAAAACCGTCCATATGCTGACCCAAATCAGCATATTGGCTGATTATTTAGTTTGAAAAGAGGCCCTTGAAGACTTGTTCAAGTTGCAAACAAACCCCTCCACAATTGGTGGCTTTATAGATTTGCCCCAAGCCTAAATTAGCAAAGTTGAAACTATAACACCCCTAACCCGTATCCGTCGGTGGACTAGGGTTAAAGGCGTTACCAGAAAAATCAGAACATTTTACACACAGTCCATATACATCATCCACAGTCATAGTCAAACATTACCATAGAGTCTCTTATATAGGTCATCGAGACCTTAAACATTCATTAGAAAGGGGTCGAGACTAAACTGAGCTCATACAAAATTTTTCAAAACTTAAACATTTTTCAAAGTTATAAAGGTCACAAGCTCGTGTGAGCAGGCCGTGTCCCTCACACAGCATTAGACACGCCCGTGTGTCTAGGCCGTGGCAAAATAGAGCATACATATTGATTTATCCACATGGTCAGAGACACGCCCATATGTCTTGGCCGTGGTCGAAACTGACTTGGGTCACACAGCTGACCATACACCCGTGTGTCTCGCCCATGTACCCTTCGAAATGGCCACACACACCCATGTGCCAAGGCTGTGTGCCTTACACGGCCACCAAACACGCCCGTGTTTCTAGGTCATGCTCGAGACTGACTTGCTTCTGAAAGAAGCATTAAAGGACACGGTCGAGCCACATGCCCATGTGCTCAACCGTATGGGCAAATATAGGTCATTTGCAAGGCCAAATTGCCACCCATTAAGGGTCTTCCCTACAAGTATCAAAACTAAAACATTTTATACCAAACTCTCAATTATTTCACAACTAAAACATACATCTTTCATGCCATTTCATATCAACAAATTTCATACATAACATCCATACTAAAACATGCTAAATCATAAGCCAAAGACATAGCAAAACATATACTTTATCGTCTCAATTCATTCCATTCATTCTCATGCCAAAACTAACCAATTTCACATATAAGCATATACTAAGAACTTACCAAATTGACCAATTCTCTTGGCCATTCATGATCATATCATATTAGCATAATTGCATCACATAATTCATATCAAAAACTCATTCACATACACAACCAAAACCAAGCCACATCACATGGCTAATATTCACAACTCAAAACATATTGTCTAGCCTATACATGCCATACTTCAAATACACATTTTCAAACGATACCAAAATATTGATCGACAGAGTGGTGGTGATCCTCGACGATCCTCGAGCTCCCGATAGCCACGATATCTATAAAACAATGCAAACACACACAAAGTAGGCTTTCAAAAGCTTAGTAAGCCATATACAAATAAACTTATCATTCAAAACATGGAAGCATCATCAAATTACATATACTGCATGACTAAATATTATCTCAACCACATAGTTCATATACATTTCACATATTCCCAATTCATTTACACATATAGCTTATTTTCTCATACTTATAACACATATCATCACTTGTACATATACTTACCTTTTATTCTCAAACATAGTATACATTTCGAACGTACCTTAATCGGATACACATTTCATATAATTATTCATTTCTAGGAATGCCTATTGAACTGTTCGGAATCATAAGGATACGTGGATAGCTCAGAAAGCTCATACAATGCCAACGTCTCAGACGTGGTCTTACATGTAATCAAATATCGATGCCACTATCCCAGACAGGGTCTTACACGAAATCAAATATGATGCCAATGTCCCAGACATGGTCTTACACATAAATCATAAGCCGATGCCAACATCCCAGATGTGGTCTTACACGAAAACACATATCGGATCCTATGTAATGACATATGTATCCTAACTATTCCTATGGTTCGTACGGGGCTTTTCGGGCGTCGGAACTTGGTCGATACTTTCTCAGATATTACATATTGAGCTCTTATATAATCATTCATCACAATTCAATGTCATATAAACATAAGTAAATACACTTAAACACGTTTATTTGTATATTAACTTACCTCGTACAGATTTGAATGAACGGAGTCGACTATTCAATTACTTTCGACTTTCCCCAATCTAATTCCGTTTTCTTTGGTTCTTGATCTGAATCAATTCAAATTTAACTTATTCAAACTCATATTCATTCAAATCAATCCAAAAACACATATTTAGGACATTTTACAAATTAGCCCTCACATTTACACATTTTAACACTTTAGTCCCTAATTAACAAAATCACAAAATACTCAAAATTTCCTTTTACACAGGCTTAGCTGAATTTTCATAGTATTCATATAAGTCCATATGTTCCATTTATTTCACATTTTAGTCCCTCAAAATCTCCTTTTTACAATTTAGCCCAAATTACTCAAATTCATCAAAAGTTTAAAGACAAAACATGCTAGCCCAACATCAAACTTCCATATACTATCATCAAACTTCATAAAACTCATAGTTTCATCAATAGCTCAACTCAAAATCATCAACAATTTTAGAAATTGAGACATGAGCTTTATAGAACACTAAGCAACAATCACAAAAACATAGAAATTATCGAAAACAGAACAAAACTCATACCTTAATCAACAATCACAAGTGTCGAACCCTAGCTATTCTTTTTCCTTTTCTTTTTTTGTGATTTTCGGTAACAGTGAGCATGAAATGAACTAATTTCATGTTTATTTTAATTTTAATTAACATTAATGTTTATTTTACCATTTTACCCTTGCATTATAAACATTTAAAACATTAATATCAAGGCCATAAATGTCCACTCAAACTTTCAATGGTCAAATATCAACATAAGGACCTCTCAATTATAAAGGCATAAAAAATAAACACTTTAAAAAATAGGAGGCCACTTTTACATTTTATGCGATTAAGTCCTTTTGTCAAATTGAATACACAAGCGATCAAATTTTCATACGAAACTTTCACAGACATCAATTCACATATAATAGGCACAGAAAATAATATAAAAATATTTTTTTGACTCGGATTTGTGGTCCTGAAACCATTATTCTGACTAAGGTTTAAACCAGGCTGTTACAACTCTCCCTCTTGAGGATTTTCATCCCCGAAAATTTTACCGTTGAACAAATTCGAATATTGTTGTCTCATGGCATCTTTGGGCTCCCACGTAGCCTCTTCAATACCATGTCAATGCCACATCACTTTAACTAATGAAAATTTTTTATTTCATAGTTCTTTAACCTCGCGAGCCAAAATATGGATCGGTTCTTCTTCATAGGTCATATTAGACTAAATCTCAATCTCAGACGGAGGAATTACATGCGAAGGATCAGATCTGTATCTTCGAAGAACCGATACGTGAAACACATAATGAATCATTTCTAGTTCTGGTGGCAACAACAATCTATAAGCAACCGGCTTGATACGCTCGGTAATCTTATACGATCCGATGAACCTCGGACTCAATTTGCCTTTTCTGCCAAATCGAACCACTTTCTTCCACAGAGACACTTTCAGAAACACTTTGTAACTAATTTCAAATTCAATATCTTTTCGTTTCAAATCTGCATAAGATTTCTGACGATCGGAAGCTATTTTCAAACTATCTCGAATTACTCTCACTTTCTGTTTAGTCTCTTTTATCAAATCAATCCCGTGAATTTTATTCTCACTAAGCTCAATCCAATACAAAGGTGTATGACATTTGTGACCATATAAGGCTTCGTATGGTGCCATTTTGATGCTCGATGAAAACTATTATTGTATGCGAATTCAATCAATGGCAAATATTGTTCCCACGTACCTTCAAACTCAAGAATGCAACATCTTAACATATCCTCGAGAATCTGAATAATCCGCTCGGATTGACCATCCGTCTGCAAGTGAAAAGTAGTATTGAAATGCAATTTTGTACGTAAAGCCTCTTGCAGTTTCTTCCAAAATCGTGAAGTGAATCTCGGATCTCTATCTGACATAATAGACAATGGCATCTCGTGGAGTCTCACAATATCAGAAGTATATAACTCAGCTAACTTGTTAAGCGAGTAATTAGATAGTACCGAAATAAAATGAGCTGATTTTGTCAATCAATCAACTACAACCCAAATCGCATTTGTCTTTCTCAGAGATAGGGGCAAACCCGAAACAAAATCCATCGTCACTTTATCCCATTTCCATTTGAGAATCATAATCGACCGTAATAAACCAGATGGCACCTGATGTTTAGCTTTAACTTGTTGACAGATTAAACATTTTGAAACAAAGTTGGAGATATCTCTTTTCATTCCAGACCACCAGTAATGTTGTTTCAAATCATTATACATTTTCATACTACCCGAATGTACAGATAAATGACTGTTGTGAGCTTCGTTCAAAATCATCTGAATTAACTCTGAATTTCTTGGAACACAAATTTGATCTCGGAATCTCAAACAATCATCAATATCAATTAGATATTCAAAATTACAATCTAAACCACACTAGGTTCATGTTGCTAAAATCTCATTATCAACCTTCTGAGCTTCGCAAACCTGTTGCAAAAACAACGGTCTTGCTTTCAGTTCGGCTAAAACCAAACCATCATCATACATACACTACTAAGTATTCATAACACGCAATGCAAACAATGATTTTTGACTCAAAGCATCAACTATAAGATTTTCTTTTCCCAGATGACAATCAATAACAAGCTCATAGTCTTTTAACAGTTCTAGCCATCTTCTCTGATGCATATTCAAATCTTTTTGAGTCATCAGATATTTCAAACTTTTATGATTGAAATAAACGTGACATTTCTCACCAAACGGATAGTGGTGCCAAATCTTTAAAGCAAATACAATCGCAGCTAACTCAAGGTCATGTGCTAGATAATTCTTTTCGTGAGGCTTCAACTGTCTCGAGGC
The DNA here is from genome assembly GCA_025698475.1 of Gossypium anomalum. NCBI lineage: Eukaryota > Viridiplantae > Streptophyta > Magnoliopsida > Malvales > Malvaceae > Gossypium > Gossypium anomalum. The sequence goes on from CM046964.1 coordinate 48,198,085, forward strand.
ATAAGCTATGACTTTGCCTTCCTGCATTAAAACACAACCTAGACCATTCAACAAAGCATCACTGTAGATTACAAATTCTTTACCAGTTAATATAGTTTTCAACTGATCAAAGCTTTTCTGACACTTTTCAGACCAATCAAATTTCACATCTTTTTGAAGCAGTTTCGTCAACAAAGTCGCGATCATCGAAAAGCCTTTTACAAATATCCTATAATAATCGAAAAGTCCTAGAAAATTGCAGACTTTAAAAATATTTTTCAGAGGCTTCCAATCAAGAATAGCTGAAATCTTACTCGGCTTAACTCGGATACCTAATACTGATACAATATAGCCCAGAAAACCAACTTCGCACAACTAGAATTCACATTTACTGAACTTCACATACAACTGCTTATCACGCAAAGTCTGTAACACTATTCTTAGGTGTTCTGTATGTTTGGTTTCATCATGTGAATATATCAAAATGTCATCAATGAATACAACAACAAATCAATCTAAATACTGTCTGAAAATTTTGTTCATCAAATCCATAAAGATAGTAGGTGTATTCGTTAATCCATAAGGTATAACTAAGAATTCATAGTGTCCGTACCTTGTTCGGAAAGCAGTTTTTGAAATGTCTGAATCTTTTACTCGCAACTGATAGTAACCCGATCTTAGATCTATCTTTGAAAACACAATAGCTCCTTTCAACAGATCAAGCAGATCGTCAATTCTAAGCAGAGGATATTTGTTCTTGGTAGTAACTTTGTTCAACTGACAATAATCAATACACATTCTCATCGTTCTATCTTTCTTTTTCATAAAAAAACCAGAGCACCCTAAGATGAAAAGCTCGGTCTTGCGAAACCTCTATCAGTCAATTCTTACAACTGAGACTTTAATTCTTTTAACTCAGTCAGAGCCATTCTATACGGAGCTATCGAAATTAGAGTAGTTCCCGGTACTAACTCAATGCCAAATTCAACTTCTTGGATCGAAGGTAATCCCGAAAGTTCTTCAAGAAGCACATCAGGGAATTCATAGACAACAGGCACTGATTCCACTTTCTTTTCTGTTACTTTCGAATCAATCACTTAAGCAAAGTAAGCTTCACAAACTTTTCTCACACTACTCAGAGCTTTCATTGATGAAATCACAGCCAGTAACCCATTCAAATCACTTAATTCAATTTGGACTATTTCATCATTCTTGCATCTCAAATCAATTGTTTTCCGTTTGCAGTTCACAATAGCATCATACAAAGTTAGCAAATCCATACCCAGGATTATATCAAACTCATCAAAAGGTAATAACATTAGATCAGCCGAAAAACAAATATCTCTAAACATTAACGGACAGTTCTTGTAGACTTTATCAACAAAACACATCTGCCTAGGGGGTTCGATACTCTAATCACAAATTCAATAGACTCTACAAGCAAAGTTTTATTGTTCACTAAATTCATGCATATATAAGAATGTTTTTTTCCAGGATCTATCAAAGCAATCACAGAAGTATCATAAAGAGTAAATGTACCCGTAATCACATCTGGAGACGAAGCTTCCTCATGAGCTCAGATTTAGCATAGCCTCTGGCAGGTGCTCTAGCCTCAGATCGAACAGCAGTGTCTTTAGTCCCTCTTTAACTACCATTGCTCTAGCCTCAGATCGAATAGCAGTGTCTTTAGTCCCTCTTTAACTACCATTCACATTGCCCGTATTTCTGGGAGGTCTACCTCTAGCTGAAGTGTTACTAGGTCTCAGATTTTGCACAATCTCTTGCTCAATAGACTCAGGCAATCTTGGATAAAATGATCTAAAGATCCACATTTGAAACAGGCCCGATCGTACAATCTACAATTACCAGAATGTTTTTTACGATAGTGTTTACACTTCGTTCGATCAGATCTAGTATTTCCAACACTAGCAACAGAAGTAGATGAGCTCTGAAGCTCGAATATAATCTACCACGATCCCTACTCGAATGTCCCATATTAGCCTTTGAACGGCTATTATCATCTCAAAATTTCTTTTTTGTCAAATGAAATGACTTACTCGATGGTCTTTTTTACACTTCTCTAGCTTCTGAACCGGCTTTTCTTTTCTCTGGCACATGATTACTTCGGTCGAAAAACATTCTCGAGCATACTGACTCAATCTCAAAAATTCTCACTCGTATTTCGTAACAGAAATGCGGCCTTGTTTAAGCTCAAGAAACTCTTTGCGTTTCTGATCAATGAATCTCTGACTGATGTATTTCTTCCAAAATTAAGCTTAGAAGAAATCCCAGGTGATTCACTCTCTCGGAACCACTGATATCAAAGTCTTCCACCAATGATACGCTGTATCACTCAGAAGTGACACAGCACATTTTATGCATTCATCCAAAGTCAATGATAATTCATCAAACACTCGTATCATATTTTTTAACCAAAATTCAGCTCTCTCGACATCATCATTAGTAGTAACACAGAATTCTTTGGCCCCATACTTTCTAATTGTGTCAATCGGAGGCTTATTTAACTGAGTCGAATTAGCTTGTGACATGACAGGGGCTTGTGAAGGATTTACCGGGGGTGAAGGTTGTGGCACAGCAGGATTAGTACGAATATATTGGGTGACCAATCATTCATCATTTGATAGAAGGCTTGTTTAGCCTCTCCATCATGGCTACTCATAGTCGGTCTAGAGTCGGATGGCGCTGTCCCTTGCGCGGGAGCAAGCGCATTACTTTCTACATGATCAGCTATGGCTCGTTTGGGATCCATTTGCTATATAAAAACACATTTTCATTTTTGGGATTCATAACACTATCGCAATTCATAAATATGGCATGTATAGCTAGACTCACATATGCTATGGTTGTTCTAGAACTGACTAAACCATAGCTCTGATACCAACCAAATGTAACACCCCTAACCCGTATCCGTTGTCGGACTAAGGTTAAAGGCATTACTAGACAAATCAAAAAATTTTACACACAATTCGTATACATCATCCACATTCATAGTCAAACATTACCATAGAGTCCCTTATATAGGTCATCGAGACCTTAAACATGCATTAGAAAGGGGTCGGGACTAAACCGAGCTCATACAAAATTTTTCAAAACTTAAACATTTTTCAAAGTTATAAAGGGCACACACCCATGTGAGTAGGCCGTGTGCCTAGGTCATGGCAAAACAGAGCATACATACTGATTTATCCACACGGTCAGAGACACGCTCGTGTGTCTTGGCCGTGGTCGAAACTGACTTGGGTCACACGGCTGACCACATGGTTGTATGTCTCACCCGTGTACCCTTCGAAATGGCCACATACACCCATATGCCAAGGCTGTGTGCCTTACATGGCCACCAGACATGCCCGTGTGTCTAGGCCGTGCTCGAGACTGACTTGCTTCTAAAAGAAGTATTGAAGGACACGGTCGAGACACACGCTCGTATGCTCAACCGTGTAAGCAAATATAGGCCATTTGCAAGGCCAAATTGCCACCCATTAAGGGTTCTCCCTGTAACACCCCTAACTCGTAACCGTCGTCAGAATAGGTTAAGAGGCATTACTGCACTCGTAACACAGTTCAGAATAATCAAATATCAAAAATCATCTCATTTCCATAAATACCAGTCATTCATGTTTAATACGAACTTAAACTAAGCATATAAGGTCTAATCCATACATCTAGGACTAAATCGATAACATATAAAAGTTTCAGAACTTATAAAAATTTTCAAATTTTAAAAGGTCACACGCCCGTGTGCCTCACATGGCCTTAGACACATCCGTGTGTCTAAGTCATGGCCAAACAGGGCATACATACTGACTTGTCCACATGGCCACAAGACATGCCCGTGTACTAGGCCGTGTGAAAATTAGGGAGGTTACTGACTTTGCCACACGGCCGACCACACACCCTTGTGCCAGCCCATGTGCCACACACGACCAATAGACACGCCCGTGTGTCTAGACTGTGTCAAAACTGGAGGGTATAATGCCTTTAATTCGTAGGGTACCCCAGGGGACACACGGCCGTGTAGCGTGACTGTGTGTCACACACGGCTAAGACACACGCCCGTGTCTCTGCCCGTGTGGACAAAAATAGACCATTTGAATAGCCAATTTGCCACCCCAATTTGGGTCAACCTACAAGCAAAGAAACAAGCATATTTGCACAACCAATTCAGCCAAATTCCACCCCAAAACTTAAGCCATTCATCTCATATAATAGTCACCCAAATCCATACTCATAAGGCCTACTAATATTTGTCAAAACATATATCAAAATCATATCAAAGAATTTTTTTTCCATACATCATTCAATCTCATGCTAAAACTTACCAAAACTTGTCAACATTTACCATCTTTTTTGACCAACTAAACACATACCACAATTGAACATTGGCATAACATATCATATACCATTATCAAGTTATAATTTCAAACATAAACTAGCCAAATCACATGGCTAAATATGTACATCACAAAACATAATCTTTCAACTACTAGCTTGTACATGCCATACTTTGACATAGACATTTTCAAAAGTACCAAAATAAAGTTTGATAGTGCGATGACAATACTTGACGATCCCCGAGCTCACAGTAGCTTCGATATCTATAAAACAATACAAACACACACAAAGTAAGCTTTCAAAAGCTTAGTAAGCTCATACCAAAAACATCAACAGTATATAAAATATGAAATATCAACATAGAAGTACTTATAAATTCTCAACTCATTCATCAAGTCCATGCCAACGTCATCTGTATATTTATTCCAATTCAATAAACTTTTTATGCATTTTACCATCTACCACATAGGTATTATACTTACCTGAAGATTCCCATATTCATTCGTTTTCATTCTCACCTCTTGTTCGGATATTTTAAGACTTTCCAAAGATCACCAATACTTTAAACATCTGCACACTTAGTGCTTTAAAGATTTGCCAAAGCTATAATAATTCCGCACACTTAGTGCCATCTCAATTAACAGAAGCTATTTCGGTATCACACACTTACTGCCTCATATAGCCGAAACTAATTTCAATCGCACACTTAGTGCCAAATACCATTGGTTTATCATCATATTCATCCAAACCAAATATATATACAATCTATGCATAATCAAAACAACAAAATATACTTATAACATCATATTTTATGTACGAACTTACCTCATACTCAGAATTATTGACTCAGACTGTTTACTCTACAATCTTCGACTTCCCTCAGTCTAAATCTGAATTCCTCTTTTCTTGATCTATATTTATTCAAAATTAACCCTTTTATCCACCAAATCATTCAAAACTATCCATAGGCACATATTTAGGGTATTTTTCAAACTAGCCCTCATATTTTCACATTTTAACAATTTAGTCCCTAAATCACAAATCACAAAATACACATAATTTTCTTGGACACAAGCTTAACCGAATTTTTTGTAATAGCCCGATTTAGGGCCTAGTTAGAATAGTGGTCTCGGGACCATAAAGCTGAAGTCAAAAAAATTATTTTAATATTAATTTAGAGTCATAGCATGTTTAAAATAGAGTGCATGAAAATTTTGGTAAGTTAATTTGGACGTTTGTGAACCCAATTGCGAAAAAAGACAAAATCGCATAAAGTGCAAAAGTCCTAACTTGATAGCTAAAGGTGTTATATTGTTAGAGAATCAAAATTGAGGGTTTTTAAAAGGAAATTAGACCCTTTTTCTATAGGGTGGCAGGCCATAGGAGACAATTTGGTCAAAAAGTCCAAATTTGGTTGGGTTTGGTGGCTAATTTGACTAAATTAGAAATAAAATAAGAAAAAGATGATATCACCTTCTCATCTTCTTCACTACCACTGATTTTTAGCCATTTTTAAGGGGTTTTTGAGTTTAAAAATTTTAGCAACTTGAAGCACTCACATGTAAGTGATTTAGATGTCTACTTTTGATAATTTTTGTACTTTTGAGACCCTTGAAACATGAGCTTTCAAATATGGGGTCTATTTTGCAAAATGATCAAGAGTTTAAGGTTTTTCCATGAGAGAATTTAGGGTGTTTTCTAAAATTTTATGGAAGAATATGAGTCCTAGTTGTGTTATAAACAACTTTTGTGAAAGGTGTTAGCATGAAAACACTTAAAGGGACTATTTTGCATAAGTTACAAAATAGGTGATAAATGTGTGAAATAGTAAATTTGGGGTTGCTATAAGAGTAAAAAGAGTTTAGCTAGGCTTGAGATATGAATAAATTTGATAAAAATTGATTTTCAAGCATAGGGGCAAAATGGTCATTTTACCAAGGTCTAGGGGTAAAAAGGTTATTTTACCTAAGATGTGAATTTTAGATTGCCTAATTGTGTTTAGTGACTAAATGAGTGCATTTTGCTATTATAGATCAAGATTTGCCAAATCTAAACCTAGACCGAGGAAAGGCCAAGCAAACCGACTAAACCGACTAATCGCGTGTATTTTGTAATCCGAAGTAAGTTGTGTGTAAATAATACAACTACATTGCTAGTATATGTTCTTGAATTGTCATTGAATTGATATAACATGAATTGCTTGTTTGTGAATTGAGAATGCATATTGATAATTGAGATAGTAGAAATTCTGTTGGAACCCTAGGAAATAAACCGGATATTCATGCTGTGACATTTGGGTCACTTGTGTGAGCTAGTGTAAGACATGTCTAGGACATGCATTGGCCATATTATGAGAGCCAGTGTAAGACCATGTCTCGGACATCGTATCGGCATTGAGACGAATGCTAGTGTAAGACGTGTCTGGGACATGCATTGGCCTCGAGACGTAAGCCAACGTAAGACATGTCTGGGACATGCATCAGCTATAAGATGTGTCAGTGTAAGATCATGTCTGGGACATGGCATTGGCATGACTATGCAGAGCTAGTGTAAGACCATGTCTGGGACATGGCATCAGCACCTTACCCCATGTTTGAGGCTTATAGAATATCTGGTAATGTTTCAAAAGGTTCAGGGTAAAAGTTATAATTGTGAGTTAATAAGGGAAGAATAACCCTGTTGTAAGTGATACAGGTACCTAATTGGTACGTATGAGAAATGAGCTCAATATAGAGTATGTGAATTGTATAGATGGTAATGAGTAAGTTATGCATATGCCTACCTTTGTGTTATTAGTATGATGATCATTGATGAATTGTTGTTGTATATTTATTTATATGCTACTTACTAAGCTTTTATGCTTACTCCCTTTTCTTTCCATTTTCTTATAGTGCCGCCTACTTAGCTCAAGGATCACCGGAAGTTAGAGATATCGATCATACTATCATCCAAAGCATTCGGTATAATTGGATTTATATTTTTTAATATGGCATGTATAGGGTTTAGACTTTAATATTTTGTGTCTTTGAGAATTGGCCAAATGTGTTGGCTTGGGTTAGAAACCCCTTCATTTTGTATTAAGCCCTGAATGATGGCTAACTTTCATTTTGAGTTTATAAAAGATGAAATTTCATGGATGAATGAATGTATATTGTGGCTAATTTGGTTGTATGAATTGTACTTGTTTTGGTATCGATTGGTATTTGAATGGAACTAGGTATGTAAGGGTGGCAATGAGGCTTGGTAAATAGCCTTATATTGTCCACACGGATAGACACACGGGCATGTGTCTAGGCCATGACCCACGGTCTGCCCCATGGGCGTGCAGTCCGGCCGTATGTCCCCTGCACGTAAACATTTTCAGTCAGTATGTATGGTAATAAACAGACGGGCAGAGACACGGCCTTGTGTCTCAGCCGTGTGGAGGACACGACCTAGCACACGGGCGTGTGCCTTGGCCGTGTGACATTTTGAGTATGCTAACGTCAGAAACAGAATGTCTATGTTTTGTACATCAGCTAGGACACGGGTGTGACATGGTCGTGTGAGGGACACGGGCGTGTGTCTGGCCGTGTAAAAACCCCTGTAGGTGCGAACTAGAAATTAATTCTATACAAGTAGGGGACACAGGCGTGCCCCTATGTGTGCAGGCCGTGTGAACCACACGGCTGTCAACACGACCATGTCGAGATGGTTATATGGGCATGTTGCCCTTCCCCACGGGCGTGTACCCTATTTTAAAGGCAAAATTTTCATAGTTGGTTTAATAACTCGAAATGGTCTCGAATAGTTCCCAACGGTCGATATAGGGCTCGTAGGCCCAGAATAAGAAGTTTAAGGTAGAAATTGAAAAAGTTTTGTTTTGAACCGAGTCTTGGTGACTCGAGATTATTTGTGTACATGAGATTAAGTTAGGTAATGCATTGTACTCTACCCCAGCGTGGGTTACGGGTATGGGGTGTTACATTTAGTGGTATCAGAGTCAGGTTTAGTCAGTTCTAGAACTAACCTAGTGAGAGTACGAGTCTAGCTATACATGCCATAATTGTAAATTGATAGTGTGACGATTCCTAACAATTATAAATTATGTTTTTATATAGTAAATAGATCCTGACAGAGCCATGGCGGATGACGTTGAAAGTAACGCACCGGCTCCCGCTGAAGGGCCCGCGCCAGTTGAGAGCGAGCCCGTGAATATGGGCCAAGGCGGAGGGGCTAGAGAAGCCTACCTCCGAATGATGGACGCTTGGTACACAGAGTTTGTTCGTGCGAACCCAAACACTCCACCTCCCCTACCTCCTCCAATTCTTCAGTATGCCTCGGTAGCTCTGCAAGGTGCGAACATGTTTAGAAGAGAGAAGCCTCCGGTAGACAAGGTCCGAAAACAAGGGGCTGAGGAATTTCGGGCTAGTATAGATGATGACCCGAAGATGGTAGAGTTTTAGATAGAAAAAACCATAAGGGTATTCGATGAACTGTCATGCACACCTAAGGAGTGCGTGAAGTGTGCTGTGTCACTCCTACGAGACTCAGCTTATCAGTAGTGGAACACTCTCGTGTCTGCGGTATCTAGAGAGAGGATCAATTAGGAATTTTTCCAGGAAGAATTTTGAAAAAAGTATATTAGCCAAAGATTTATAGACCAAAAGAGAAAGGAATTCCTAGAGCTAAAGTAAGGACGATTGTCAGTGACGGAGTACGACGTGAACTTGTAAGGCTCAATAAATATGCGCGGGAATGCATGTCTATAGAAGCCATGATGTGTAAGAGGTTTGAGGAAGGTCTCAATGAAGATATTCGAGTGTTTGTTGGCATCTTAGAGCTACGGGAGTGCATAGCACTTGTTGAGAGAGCCTGCAAGGCAGAAGAGCTGATTAAAGAGAGGAGGAAAGTGGATTTTGAGTCACGAGATTTGAAGAAGAGGCAGATGGAGAAATCACACCAGTCCTCATCTAAGAGATCAAAGGAATTCTCTGCTCGATCAAATGCTTCGGTGGGGCATTCGAAGAGAAACAAGAATCAGTAGAATACAGCATCTAAAGCCCAGACCACTTCAATTGCTAGTGTCAGCAGTGCTTGGCCAAATAGGCCAGAGTGTCCGCAATGTGGAAGATGTCACTTCGGTGAGTGCCGAGGAAACAAGAGGGGCTACTTCAAGTGTGGGTCACTAGACCACTTTATTCGTGATTGTCCAGAGGTGGAAGAGAGAGAAAGGAAGCAAGAAGTGAAGGCAAGTAGGGCTCCATTGAGGGGTAGACCGTAAAAGAACCCCGGGAGTGGGGCTAGCAGTAAAGTCATGCCAAGAGATGCCGCAGTGAGGTCCGAGGGCAGAGCGCCTGCAAAGACTTATGCTATACGTGCCCGGGAAAAGGCAGAGTCTCCCGACATGATCACAGGTATTTTTTTCTATCCACGATATAACTATTGTTGCTTTAATTGACCCGGGATCTACCCACTATTATATTTGTATGGAATTGGTGCCTCATGTGAGCATGATAGTAGAGTCTATTGAGTTTGTGATCAAAGTGTCTAACCCTTTAGGCAGATATGTACTAGTGGACCAAGTGTGTAGAAATTGTCCTTTGACAATTAAAGGTCATTATATCCCGACTAACTTGATGTTATTGTCGTTTAATGAGTTTGATGTAATCCTTGAGATGGATTGGTTGACTTCTCATAGTGTTGTAATGGACTGTGGGAGGAAAGTAATTGAGTTGAAATGTGAAGACGAAAATCTTCTTTGGGTTGGACCAGATGAGTCGGATAATCTGCCTGTATTAGTATCGTCGTTGATTGCTGAGAAGTATTTGAGAAAAGGATATGAGTCCTACTTAGCTTTTGTGCTGAATACTCAAGGTCTGAGTTAAAGATTGAATCAGTGCCGGTAGTTTGTGAGTTTACAGACGTGTTTCCGGAGGAGTTACCCAGATTACCTCCTGTGAGCGAAGTTGACTTTGGAACTGAGTTGGTCCCTAGAACGGCACCCATCTCGATCGTCCCATATAGGATGGCTCCAACAGAGTTGAAAGAGTTGAAAGCACAGTTACAAGAGCTGATGGACAAGGGCTTTGCGATACTGAGTTGTTCCTCGTGAGGTGCTCCGGTACTCTTTATGAAGAAGAAAAATGGGTCGATGAGGTTGTACATCAACTATAGGCAGCTCAACAGAGTAATAGTGAAGAACAAATACCCTTTGCCAAGGATCAATGATTTGTTCGACCAGTTGAAGGGAGCCACTGTGTTTTCTAAGATCGACCTAAGGTCTGGCTACTATCAGCTAAGGGTTAAAGAGCAAGATGTGCCGAAGACTGTGTTTTGGACAAGATACGGGCATTATGAGTTTCTTGTCATGCCTTTTGGTTTGACTAATGCCCCGGCGGTGTTTATGGATTTGATGAACTGCATCTTCAGGCTGTATCTAGATAAGTTTGTCGTCGTCTTTATCGATGACATATTGATCTATTCTCGTGATAAGGGCGAGCATGCAGAGCATCTGAGAGTTGTGTTGCAAACCTTGAGAGACAAACAGTTATACGCCAAGTTCAGTAAGAGTGAATTTTGGCTTAAAGAGGTTGGATTCCTAGGACACATTGTGTCAGGTGACGGGATCCGAGTTGACCCAAGCAAGATTTCGGCTATTGTGGAATGGAAACCGCCAAGGAATGTGATAGAGGTCTGAAGCTTTTTGGGTTTGGCCAGATATTACAGACGGTTTATAAACAGATTCTCTATGATAGCCACTCTGATGACGAGACTACTGCAAAAAGATGTCAAGTTCGATTGGACAGAAAACTGCCAGCAGAGTTTCAAGAAACTAAAGGCTTTATTGACCGAAGCCCCAGTATTAGTACAACCAAAATCGGGCAAGGTGTTTGTGATATATAGTGACGCCTCCTTGAATGTTTTAGGGTACGTGCTTATGCAAGAAGGTAAGGTCATAGCTTACACTTCTAGGCAACTAAAGCCATATGAGAAAAACTACCCGACGCACGATTTGGAGTTGGCCGCCATCGTGTTCGCGCTGAAGATTTGGAGACACCAGTTGTATGGAGAGAAATGTCGCATATTCACCGATCATAAAAGCTTAAAGTACTTGATGACTCAAAAGGAGTTGAATTTGTGGCAACGCCAATGGTTAGAGCTGATAAAGGATTACAAGCTGGTAATAGATTACCATCCGAGAAAGGCGAACGTAGTCGCTGATGCTTTGAGTAGAAAGTCGTTGTTTGCCTTGAGAGCCTTGAATACTCAGTTAACAGTGTCTAGCGATGGTTCGGTCTTAGTAGAGTTGAGATCTAGACTGACATTTCTGCAAAAGATCCGTGAAGATTAGAAAGGAGATAAGAAGTTGCAAGCTAAGATGGCTCAATATGAAACGGAAAGTGAATCCGAATTTCGTATTGGTACCGATGGGTGTCTAATGTTCAAAGACAGAGTTTGTGTACCCAAGGACAATGAGCTTATTCAGAAAATTCTGAGAGAGGCACATAGCGGTTGTTTATCCGTCCACTCGGGTAGTGTGAAAATGTACAACGACCTTAAGAAAATGTATTGGTGGTCGGGTATGAAAAGAGACATTTCTGAGTTCGTCTCCAAGTGCCTAGTATGTCAGCAAGTAACGGCTGAACATCAAGTATCTTCGGGTCTACTTCAGCCTATCATGGTTCTCGAGTGGAAATGGGATCGTATCACTATGGATTTTGTGACGGGTGTGTCGGTAACCCCGAAAAAGAAAGATACAGTTTGGGTTGTTGTGGATAGACTAACTAAGTCGGCACATTTCATACCAGTGCGTACCGATTACTCCCTCAAGAAATTAGCCGACTTATATATTTCAGAGATTGTGAGGCTTCATGGAATGTCGTTGTCAATTATTTCAGATAAAGACTCGAGATTTACCTCGAGGTTTTGGAAAAGTTACAAGAGGCAATGGGAACCAAGTGAGTTTTAGCATAGCATTTCACCCGCAAACCGACGGATGGTTGGAAAGAGTGATTCAAATTTTAGAGGACATGTTACAGTGTTGTGTTCTTGAGTTTCAGGGAAGTTGGGAAAGATACTTACCATTGGTTGAATTCGCCTACAACAACGGTTATCAGACAAGCCTGAAAATGGCGCCTTGTGAGGCTTTGTATGGGTGAAAGTGTCGAATACCCTTATACTGGACTGAACTAAAAGAGAGTCAGATTCACAGGGTCAAATTAGTCAAAAAGACTGCAGAGAAAGTTAAAGTGATTCGCGACTGCTTGAAGACCGTCTCGAATAGACAGAAATCCTACGCGGATCTAAAATGAAAGTAAATTGAGTTTCAAGTCGGTGATAAGGTATTTTTGAAAGTTTCTCCGTAGAGGAAAGTCCTCAGATTTGGTAGAAAGGGCAAGTTGAGTCCTCGTTTCATAGAACCTTATGAGGTTACTGAGAGAGTAGGGTCTGTTGCCTATCGATTGGCTTTGCCATCAGAATTGGAAAAGATTCACAACATTTTTCATGTGTCCATGCTACGTCGATATAGATCAAACCCTTCAATTGTAATTGCGCCAACAAAAGTTGAGATTCATCCGAACATGACTTATGGTGAAGAACTAGTCAAGATTTTGGCTTGGGAGGTCAAACAGTTGAGAAATAAGAGTATAGCACTCGTGAAGGTTTTGTGGCATAGACATGGAGTCGAAGAAGCCACATGGGAACCCGAGGAGACTATGAGAGATCAGTACCCGAACTTATTCGGCAAGATTTTCGGGGATGAAAATCCCTAAGGGGGAGAAATGTAACAGCCCAATTTTGGGTCTAGTTGGAATATTAGTCTCAGGACCACAAAATCGAAGTCAAAAAAATTATTTTAATATTATTTTAGAGTCATAGCATGTTTAAAATAGTGTGCATGAAAAATTTGGTAAGTTAATTTTGACGTTTGTGAATCCAATTGCGAAAAAGGACTAAATCGCATAAAGTGCAAAAGTCCTAACTTGACAACTAAAGGTGTTATATTGTTAGAGAATAAAAATTGGGGGTCTTTAAAGGGCAATTAGACCCTTTTCTATAGGGTGGTCAGCCATAGGAGACAATTTGGTCAAAAAGTCCAAATTTAGTTGGGTTTGGTGGCTAATTTGACTAAAATAGAAACAAAATAAGAAAAAGATGATATCACCTTCTCATCTTCTTCACTACCACCTATTTTCAGCCATTTTTAGGGGTTTTTGAGTTCAAAAATTTCAGCAACTTGAAGCACTCGCATGTAAGTGATTTAGATGTCTATTTTTGATAATTTTTGTACTTTTGAGACCCTTGAAGCATGAGCTTTCAAATGAAGGGTCTATTTTGCAAAATGATCAAGAGTTTAGGGTTTTTCCTTCAGAGCATTTAGGGTGTTTTCTAAAATTTTATGGAAGAATATGAGTCCTAATTGTGTTATAAACAACTGAAAGGTGTTAGCATGAAAACACCTAAAGGGATTATTTTACAGAAGTTACAAAATAGGTGATAAGTGTGTGAAATAGTGAGAATTTGGGGTTGCTATACGAGTAAAAAAGAGTTTGGCTAGGCTTGAGATACGAAGAAATTCAATAACAATCAATTTTCGAGCATAGGGGCAAAATGGTCATTTTACCAAGTTCTAGGGGCAAAAAGGTCATTTTACCTAAGATGTGAATTTTAGATTGCCTAATTGTGTTTAGTAGTGCATTTTGCTATTATAGATCAAGATTTGCCAAATCCAAACCTAGATCGAGGAAAGGCCAAGCAAACCGACTAAACCAACTAATCGCGTGTATTTTGTAATCCGAAGTAAGTTGTGCGTAAATAATACAACTACATTGCTAGTATACGTGCTTGAATTGTCATTGAATTGATATAACATGAATTGCTTGTTTGTGAATTGAGAATGCACATTGATAATTGAGATAGTAGAAATTCCGTTGGAACCCTAGGAAATAAACTGGATATTCATGCCGTGACATTTGGGTCACTTGTGTGAACTAGTGTAAGACATGTCTGGGACATGCATCGGCCACATTATGAGAGCCAGTTTAAGACCATGCCTGGGACATTGCATCGGCAGACGTGTCTGGGACATGTATCGGCCTCGAGACGTAAGCCAATGTAAGACATGTCTGGGACATGCATCGGCTACGAGATGTGTCAGTGTAAGATCATGTCTGGGACATGGCATCGGTACGGATATGCGAGAGCTAGTGTAAGACCATGTCTGGGACATGGCATCAGCACCTTACCCTATGTTTGAGGCTTATAGAATATTCGGTATTGTTCCGAAAGGTTCAGGGTGAAAGTTATAATTGTGAGTTAATAAGGGAAGAATAACCATGTTGTGAGTGATACAGGCACCTAATTGGTACGTATGAGAAATGAGCTCAATATAGAGTATGTGAATTGTATGGATGGTAATGAGTAAGTTATGCTTATGCCTACCTTTGTGTTATTAGTATGATGATCATTGATGAATTGTTGTATATTTATTAATATGCAACTTACTAAGCTTTTATGCTTACTCCCTTTTCTTTCCATTTTCTTATAGTGCTGCCTACTTAGCTCAAGGATCACCGGAAGTCAGAGATATCTATCACACTATCATCCAAAGCATTCGGTATAGTTGGATTTATATTTTTGAATATGGCATGTATAGGGTTTAGACTTTAATATTTTGTGTCTTTGAGAATTGGCCAAATGTGTTGGCTTGGGTTAGAAACCCCTTCATTTTATATTAAGCCTTCAATGATGGCTAACTTTCATTTTGAGTTTATAAAAGATGAAATTTCATGGATGAATGAATGTCTATTGTGGCTGATTTGGTTTATCGATTGGTATTTGAATGGTACTAGGTATGTAAGGGTGGCAATGAGACTTGGTAAATAGCCTTATATTGTCCACACAGGTAGACACACGGGTGTGTGACCCACGGTCTGCCCCATGGACGTGTAGTCCGGTCGTGTGTCCCCTGCACGTAAAAATTTCAGGTCAGTATGTATGGTAATTAACACATGGGCAGAGACATGGCCGTATGTCTCAGCCGTGTAGAGGACACGGCGTAGCACACGGGCGTGTGCCTTGGCCATGTGACATTTTGAGTATGCTGACGTCAGAAGCAAAATGTCTATGTTTTTGTACACAAGCTAGGACACGAGCGTGTCGTGGCCGTGTGAGGGACATGGGCCATTGACACGGGCGTGTGTCTAGCTGTTTGAAAACCCGTATAGGTGCGAACTAGAAATTAATTCTACACGGGTAGGGACACGGGCGTGTCCCTATGTGCATAGGCCGTGTGAACCACACGGGCCGTCAACACGACCATGTCGTGATGGTCACACGGGCGTGTTGCCCTTCCCCATAGGCGTGTGACCTATTTTAAAGACAAAATTTTCATAATTGGTTTAAGGACCCGAAATGGTCCCGAATAGTTCCCAACGATCGATATGGGGCTCGTAGGCCCACAATAAGAAGTTTAAGGTAGAAATTGAAAAAGTTTTATTTTAAACTGAGTCTTGGGGACTCGAGATTGTTTGTGTGCATGAGATTAAGTTAGGTAATGCCTTGTACTCCGCCCCAACGTAGGTTACGGGTATGGGGTGTTACATTTTCATAGTTCTCATACAAGTCCATACATTTCATTTATTTCACATTTTAGTCCCTCAAAATGTCATTTTTACAATTTAGTCCCTAATACGCATTTTTACTCAATCACTTTGCAAAACATGTATATCAAGCACAAAGCTTTCATAATTCATCATTTAACATCACAAGACTCATGAATTCACCAATGGCATCTCATCAAATCATTAACAATTTCATGAATTTAAGCATGGGTTAGTTAGAACACTTAACAACGATCACAAAAACTAAGCAAAACACATGCCTCAATTTGGCCACACAAGAATCAAATATCAAAACCCTATTTTTAGCTCTTTTCTTTTCTTCATTCGGCCATGAAGATGATAAAATGGCCATTATTTCCACTATGTTCTATTATAATTGATTTAATAATACAATTACCATTTTAGCCTTAATGAATTAATATTAAAATTCCACTAACTCTAGGCATAACGGTCCATCCATTCTTCAAATGGTCTTATAACATTATAAGGACTTCATAATTAATAAGCCATGGCAATTAAGCACTTTAACTACTAGCACACGACTTTTACATTTTACGCGATTAAGTCCTTTTATCAAATTGAGCACACAATTGATCAAATTTTAATATGAAAATTTCACACATACTAATTCACATATAATAAACACAGAAAATAATTTTTAAATATTTTTTGACTAGGATTTGTGGTCCCAAAACCATTGTTCCAACTAGGGTCTAAACCGAACTGTTACACTCCCTACAAGCATCAAAACTAAAACATTTTATACCAAACTCTCAATTATTTCACAACCAAAACATACATCTTTCATGCCATTTCATATCAACAAATTTCATACATAACATCCAAATTAAAACATGCTAAATCATAAGCCAAAGACATACCAAAACATATACTTCATCGTCTCAATTCATTCCATTCATTCTCATGCTAAAATTAACCAATTTCACAAACAAGCATATACCAAGAACTTACAAACTTGACAAATTCTCTTGGCCATTCTTGATCATATCATATTAGCATAATTGCATCACATAATTCATATCAAAAACTCATTCACATACACAACCAAAACCAAGCCACATCACATGGCTAATATTCACAACACAAAACATATTGACATAATTCTAGCCTATACATGCCATACTTCAATGCACACATTTTCAACAAACACCAAAATATTGATCGATAGTGTGGTGATGATCCTCGAAGATCCCCGAGCTCTCGATAGCCATGATATCTGTAAAACAAGGCAAACACACACAAAGTAGGCTTAGTAAGCTATATACAAATAAACTTATCACTCAAAACATGGAAGCATCATCAAATTACATATACTCCATGAATAAGTATTATCCCAAACCATATAGTTCATATGCATTTCGCATATTCCCAATTCATTTACACATATAGCTTATTTTCTCATACTTATAACACATATCATTACTTGTACATATACTTACCTTTTATTTTCAAACATAGTATACATTTCGAATGTACCTGAATCGGATACACATTTCATATAATTATTCATTACTCGGAATGCCCGTTGAACCGTTCAGAATCATAAGGATACGCGAATAGCTCAAAAAGCTCGTACAATGCCAACGTCCCAGACGTGGTCTCACATGTACTCGAAAAGCTCGTACAATGCCAACGTCCCAGACGTGGTCTCACATGTAATCAAATATTGATACCAGTATCCTAGATAGGGTCTTACACGAAATCAAATACGATGCCAATGTCCCAGACATCGTCTTACATGTAAATCATAAGTCAATGCCAACATCCCAGATGTGGTCTTACACGAAAACACATATCGAATACTATGTCATGACATATGTATCCTAACTATTGCTATGGTTTGTACGGGGCTTTTCGGGCGTGGAACTTTGTCGATACTTTCTCAGATATTATATATTGAGCTCTTATATAATCATTCATCACAATTCAATGTCATATAAACATAAGTAAATCAACTTAAACATGTTTATTTGTATATTGACTTACCTCGTACGGATTTGAATGAACGGAATCGACTATTCAACGACTTTTGACTTTCCCCGGTCTAATTCAGTTTTCTTTGGTTCTTGATCTAAATCAATTCAAGTTTAACTTATTCAAACTCATATTCATTCAAATCAATCCAAAAACACATATTTAGGGCATTTTATAAATTAGCCCTCACATTTACACATTTTAACACTTTAGTCCCTAATTAACGAAATCACAAAATACTCAAAATGTCCATTTACACAAGCTTTGCTGAATTTTCATAGTATTCATATAAGTCCATATGTTCCAATTATTTCACATTTTAGTCCCTCAAAATCTCTTTTTTACAATTTAGCCCAAATTACTCAAATTCATCAAAAATTCAAAGACAAAACATGTTAACCCAACATCAAACTTCCATATACTATCATCAAACTTCATAAAACTCATAGTTTCATCAATAGCTCAACTCAAAATCATCAAAAAATTTAGAAATTGAGACATGGGCTTTATAGAAAACTAAGCAACAATCACAAAAACGTAGAAATTATCGAAAACGGAACAAAACTCATACCTTAATCAACAATCACAAGTGTCAAACCCTAGCTATTCTTTTTCCTTTTCTTTTGTTGTGATTTTCGACAACAATGAGCATAAAATGAACTGAGCATAAAATGAACTAATTTCATGTTTAGTTTAATTTTAATTAACATTAATGTTCATTTTACCATTTTACCCTTGTATTATAGACATTTAAAACATTAATATCAAGGCCATAAATGTCCACTCAAACTTTCAATGGTCAAATATCAACATAATGACCTCTCAATTATAAAGGCATAGCAAATAAGAACTTTAACAAATAAAAGGCCACTTTTACATTTTACGCAATTAAGTCCTTTTTGTCAAATTGAACACACAAATGATCAAATTTTCATATGAAACTTTCACAGACATCAATTCACAAATAATAGGCATGGAAAATAATATAAAAATATTTTTCTAACTCAGATTTGTGGTCTCAAAACCACTATTCCTACTAGGGTCTAAACTAGGCTGTTACAGAAACTATCAACCTTGCCACATGTGTGGCTAGCCAAGGGAGGGCTCTTTGGATGATAATTTCAACTATTGTTAGCAGCCCTCTTCAGGTATAAAAACCCCCTTAGGCTGGTCATTTGAAACACATCTCAAGCATTCGCATCTTTTCTCTTCTCTCCACTTTCTCTCTTCTTTTCCATTCCAAATTCCCTTGCTCTCTTGTCGATTTCTCTTCTTCGAAAAGAAGCACTCATCAGCCATTTGGAGCAGCAATTAAGTGTTCATAGCAACCTTGGTCGACGAGGACAATGGAGAAGGAAGAACGGAGCAAACGAGTCAAGCCACGAAAAAACACCGAATTTGATTCTTGTTCCCTATCTCTTTAATTGTTGTTTTTGTTATGATGAACATATCTATGAATATTTATGTTGTTGGAATGGTTAATTTAATCAATTTATCTTGAATTTAATTTTTGTTAGGTTGATTGCATTTCGTTTGCTAAAATTGTTAAAATTGTGTTTATGTTGTTATAGGCCTCAGTAAGATGCTTGATTAAGTAAAATCATGACTAAGTTATTCTTGCATTACAATTGTGAGGTATCTAATGAATTAATTATTCAAATGGATTGAAATTGTAATTAATGGACACAATACTTAATCAGTGCATGTTTAATCATCTAAGGTAGCTGAGGGTTAAATTAGCAACGGTATTTGACAATAATTTGCCTTGCATAACTTGCAAGATTATTGTGATTAAACTGTTTCTAGATAGGGATACATTGTTACCTCACGTAGTCTTTTATGTGCTTATTAGATTTAATTAATCGTTTTAATTGACATAAGGATATGTACAAGAGATTATTTCGATTTAATAAGTATGTATGTGCAATAACATATTTGCCTATTAAGATTTGTTTAATCAGTTGAATTGACATAGGGATATATCAAGAGATGAATGGATTTTGGTAGGTGAGTATGTTCATAAGTTAGCAAATTACCGAGTTACTGTGAATTTATTTGTAACAATATAAACATGAGTTTAATAATTCTAAGTTAAGAAATGTAATTAATATAACACAATTATGTCATCTTGATTAAAACCATATTTTGAAATCGTGCATTTGAGATTTATTTATCTAGTTTACTTAGTTTAAAATCTTAGTTTTTAATTACCCTCTTCAAACAAAATATTTTTCTTCACCAAAGTGTTTTAAATAGCATTCATAAATAATTCTTTTCACAATCCCTGTGGGTACGATAACTCGACATTTACTTGTCACTTTATTACTTGTTGCGATTGTATACACTTGCACATTTCCGTCGTTTCAAAAGCTAAACATCAAGTGCCTTCGGGTTTACATCAGCCTGTGATGATACTGAAGTGGAAATGGGATAAAGTGACTATGGATTTCGTATCAAGATTACCCCTGTCTCCGAAAAAGAAAGATGCAATTCGGGTTGTCGTTGATCGACTAACAAAATCTGCAAATTTCATTCCGGTACATACTGACTATTCACTTGAATGACTAGCTGAATTGTACATTGTTGAGCTTGTTAGATTGTACAGGGTGCCAATTTCGATTATTTCATATAGAGATCCGAGGTTTACGTCGCGGTTTTGGAAGAAATTGCAAGAAGCTCTTGGTACAAAGTTAAATTTTAGTACAGCTTTTCATCCACAAACCGACAGCCAACCTGAGAGAGTAATTCAGGTTCTTGAAGATATGCTTCAATGTTATATTTTACAATTCGAAGGTAACTAGGAGAAATATTTACCGCTAGTTGAATTTGCATATAATAACAGCTTTGAATCGAGTATAAAGATGGCACCGTATGAAGCTTTGCATGTTCATAAATACCGAACTCCATTGCACTAGACCGAACTTAGCGAGAAATAGATTCACGGGGTTGATTTGGTTAGAGAAACTAAAGAAAAAGTAAAAGTAATTACTTTGTTTCAGATCGGTGACAAAGTGTTCTTAAAGGTATCTCTGTGGAAGAAAATACTTTGTTTCAGTCGCAAAGGCAAATTGAGTCCGTGTTTCATTGGGCCATACGAAATCATTGAAAGAATAGGGCCAGTGGTATATCGGTTAGCTTTACCATCAGAGTTAGAAAAGATTCATAATGTATTTCACGTATCGATGTTACGACGTTATCAATCGCATCCATCACATGTGATTTCTCCTTCAGAGATCAAAATTCAACCTGATATGTCATACAACGAATAACCAATCAGAATTCTAGCACGTGAGGTTAAACAGTTGAGAAATAAAAGAATAGCTCTCGTGAAAGTACTTCGGAAACATCATGTTGTTGAAGAGGCTACGTGGGAGCCTGAGGAAGCTATGAGAAAATAGTATCCTAACCTATTCACTGGTAAGATTTTCAGGGATGAAAATCCCTAAGGGGGAGAGTTGTAATAGCCCGTTTTTAGTCAAATTGGAATAGTAGTTTCAAAACCATAAATCTGAGGTCAAAATATTTATTTTATTATTATTTTAATGTCTACAGCATGATAATGTGATTGTGTGCAATTTTCGTTAAGAAAATTTATCGTTTGAATGGTTAATTTGATAAAAAGGACTAAATCACGTAAAGTGTGAAAGTGGAGTTCTATTAGCTAAAAGTATCTAATAGCTATAGAACCTTAAAGTAAAGGTCATTATGTTGTAATTAGGCCATTATAATGGTGGGTGGACAATTATGGGCATATATTATGTGATATTTAATGTTTTAAACCAAGGTTAAATAAGTAAATCAATAATAAACTTAAGTAAAATAATAACAAAACAATGTATCATCTTTCTAAATGACTTAGTTCACAGAAAATACAAAGCTTGAGAAGCCATGGGAGCTTTCTAGGGTTCGGCTATTATATTTCTTTATTGTAAGTCCGTTTTTGCTCGATTTTTAATGATTTCTATGTTTTTGTGATTGTTGACTATTTTGCAAAACTGTTAAAGATTTTAAAAGTTACCATTGATGAATATGTATGATTTTTGATGTTTGATGATAGACTTTGAATAGTTGTTGGTAGTTAAACAAGTTTTGTTCAGTGATTTTTAGTGAAAATGCAATATAGGGATTGAATTGTGAAATGTGTAAAGTTAGTGGTTAAAATGTGAAATAAATGAAAAATATAGGTTGCTAGGGGCATAATAGTAATTCGGCTAGCATGGGTCTATTGTGAATTTCATTAATTTGTGATTTTATGAAATAAGGACTAAATTGTGAAAAATGTGAAATATGTGGGGAAGAAGTGTAAATGTGTTTTAAAGTGTGTTTTGGATTAAATTGAATGAATAGATGATTGAATAAGTCATTTTTTAATATATTTAGATCAAGAAAGGAGAAATACGAACTTAGATTGGGGAAAGAATAAAGTTACAGAATAGTTGACTTGATTCGCCGTTTTAGCATCCGAGTAAGTTCGTATGTGATAAATTTCAATACAAATGTATTTTATATGCTTTGGTATTGCATAAATTGTGAATACAAGACTGTGGATATGAATGATAGAGATTCGACGACGATTCGACAATCAAAATCCTAGTTGAACCTTAGGAATAGTTTAGGATGCTAGTGACATGTCATTAGGGGATACAGTGATTTGGCTTCGAGCCATGCATATATGCTGATTTGGCTTCGAGCCATGATATCAGTATTTCGAGGACAAATTACCTTGATTTAGCTACAGGCCATGGTATAGGTACGTATCGAGTGAGATCCTTGAGTATCCAACTTCTATTCCGAATGGTTCAACGGGTAAATGAAAGACGAGAATATGTATAAGATTAGTAAGAGATGGTACAGGTATGTGCATAAAACATATTACCTTTGAATCGAAGAAATGGTGAAGAAAGTATATAGTTTACTGAAAGAGTTATTGAAAGGTTTGTTAGTTGATATGAATTCTTGTACTTATGATCAATGGTTGAATTATGTGTTATGATTATATCAAATTTATGTCATACGAGCTTACTAAGCTTTATAGCTTACTCTTTTTATTTTTCTATGTTTTATAGTGAATTCAAAGCTAGCTCAGATTCTAGAATCGTCGGAGACATCGTAACACTATCCATCTATCTCCTGGTACCTATGAACTTGGTATTTTAAGTATATGGCATGTATAGGGATTTTGGTTATTTTGGTTATGACTTAATAATGATTTTTACCAAATGAATTGGCTTGTAAATGTATATGTTTTGGTATGTATAAATAGCCATGAGTGATGGCTTATTTTGGTATATTTGGTATGTTTGAATCATGTACATATATTAATTTGATAATGTGTGGATGTTGGTATGCTTGTAAATTTAGGCCAAATAATGCATATTTGAGTTTGGTCATTTTGATGTTTGAAGTAGTTGATATTTGTTATGAACTAAATGGCAAATTGGAATATTGTGTGTCTTGTATATTGTTGGCATTGAAATGGTTTAAATGATACTTGGTTGAGGTGGATTTAATGTCTATTATGCTTTGAATTGATGCTTTGAATTGTGGTGTAGGTGTGTGACAATTTGGGTGGCAAAATGGCTTGGTAAGTGGCCTATTTTTGTCTACATGGGTAGAGACTCAGGCATGTGTCTCAGTGTGTGTGACACACGGTCAAGTACACGACCGTGTGTCCCCTGGTGTTGAAATTGAAATCAAGTCAGTATGCTCCACACGGCCTCACACACAGGCGTTTGACTTGGCCATGTGGCATAAGTTAGTATACCCTACAGGTTTGGCATGGCCTAGCACACGGTCTGGCACACGGGCGTGTGTGGCCACTTTTAGGGCACATGGGCTAGCCACATGGGTGTGTGTGTTGGCTGTGTGACCCAAGTCAGAGAGTTACACGGGGTCAGACATGGGTTGGGTCACGGCCATGTGCTCCTATTTTGAATGTCTACACGGCTTGTGACATGGGCGTGTCTAGTGGCCATGTGAGACACACGATCTAGCCACATGGGTGTGTGTCCCCTGTTTTGAGGAAAATTTTCTAAGTTTCGTAAAAGTTTTATAAGTTATCAGTTTGGTATCAAACCACTCCTAAATCATGTTTAGGGCCTCGTAGGCTCGTATTAGGACAAATTGATCGAGATTGAATGATGAATGGTTGAATTGAGAACATGTATGCTAAATGAATGTTTAACTGTATTGTGAGTCTGGTAATGCTCTGTAACCTTGTTCCGGCGTTGAATACGGGTGAGGGTTGTTACGTAGGGTAGTAGCTTCTTCACGAGCTTTGATTGTATAGCTCTAGCTGGTGTCCTCACTTTAGACCGTTCATTTATCTCGACATTCTTTCCTCGACTAGGAGTAGTGTTCCTGGCGTTTCCAAATCATCTACCTCTTTGAGAAGTTGCTTCAGTCTTGTTTGATTGATTACCAAAATCATTTTACTTCTTTAGACAATCATGAAGGAAATGATCAATAGGCCCACAACAAAAACAAGCTCCCGACTTTGACCGACACTCACCAAAATGTCTTTTATTGCATTCATCACAAATAGAAATGGTCCTCTTAATATTTCTTACACTTCCAACACTAGCTGCTAGAGAATTAACATACTGGAAATTGCTTTGCCTCAGTTTCTCTCTACCAGTGAACTCCAAAGGGGCAACTAATTGACTTGTGTCGTTTCTAAATTTCTTTAATGGAGACAATTATGCGGACTTGAACAACCCCCTTTTGTTAAAGTCTTAAAATTTTGAATCAGATTGTCGTTTACTTTTACAAATTTCTTCAACTTTTTGAGTCCGTTCTGAAAGTTCTACAAATTCCCCTAACTTTAATGTTGCTACAAACATACAGGTATCATCATTCAACATGACTTCAAAACTAATACACATTTCCTCCTCATTTGATATGATATTATGGGCATACTTGCTTAACTGCGCAAATTCATGTTCAAACTCAGCTACAGTTAGATTTCCTTGTTTTAACTCAAGAAATTCTTTCGTTTTCCTGTCAATAAATAATCAGCTAACATACTTATTCTTGAATTCGGTCTGAAAGAAATCCATATTAATATGATCACTCGATGTCATCGTGCTCAAAGTGTCCCACCATAAATACACTTCATCTTTTAGTAGTGATACCGCGCATCTCAAACTATCTTTGGGAGTGCACATTAACTTCGTGAATACTCTCTTTGTATTCATTAACTAACACTCAACTTTTGCAGAATCATCATCCACCATGCCTCTAAATTCTTTCGCTCCACATTTCCAAACTTTATCCACTAATACGCAATTAAACATCACCAGTACAAGATTTTGAGGACCTAGGGGTGTAGGAGGAGGCACATTAGAGGTGGAGGTGGCGGAGTTGCAAGATTCACTTACTTGAATTCAGTGAACCACTAATTTATTTTTTTGAGGAATACATTTTTCATTTCATCACCAAAAGACTATGGAATTGACGCACTATTACTTGCTTCAAGATTTGAAGCTTGAATGTTACTTTTAGCCTCGTTAACTATAGCCCAGTTTGATTCAGCTGACATCTTGAATCTATAAGAATATACAATATTAGAACGGATCGAAAGCATCACACTATCGTAGGGTATATGTGGCATGTATTTACTAACTCTACTCCACCACGTTAGTCTTAGAATCAACTAAATCGTAGCTCTAATGCCACTAAATGTAACACCCTTAACCCCAATCCTCACCGGTTTAGGGTTACAGAGTATTACCTAACAATTTGAAGCATTTATACTTAACTTTGTTGAATAATATAAACAAATCATAAATAAATCATACACATACATATCGTCCTTAGATCGAGCCCTCGAGACCCTAAAAATACCTTAGAAATAATTTAAGATCAATTTGAAATCATTTGGAAAGTCTAAGAAAAATGCCCATGTCTTAGGCCGTGTAACCTTTAAACTAGGGACACACGGACGTGTTTTAGCCCGTGTCCTTGCCCGTGTAACTCACTGAGTAGGGTCACACAGCCATGTCACACACCCATGTGCCAGGTCGTGTAACTCTCGAAATTACCTCACATGCCCGTGTGCCAGGCTGTGTAACTCTTGAAATTACCTCACACGCCCGTGTGCCAGGCCATGTGCTAGGCCATGTAACTCACTAACTTTCATACAAAGAAACCTTCAGGAGACACAGGCTGTGTCGCCAGGCCATGTGTCACACACAGCTGAGTGACACGCCCGTGTCTCAAGCCATGTAGACCTGAAATTCACCTAAAACAAGCCATTCCACAAGCAATTCACTCCTAACCAATCTAGCCATTTAAACATGCATCCAATGAACTTAAACAACACTCCCCACTACACAAACATACCATTTTAATGTCCTAAAATCAACCAACCAATGTGCCATTCATAGACACCACAATTATATCAAACCATCAACAACTAAAATATATCAACATTGATCCATTTCTTGCATAGTGACTTAATTCATTCATATACCAAAACATACCACAAGTGTTCACTTTCATACCATTCTAATTATGCCAAAAAGGAACCTATTTACAAGCATGAAAAAATACCTACTGACATAGTTTAGTAAAGTATCAAATTGTACCAAAATAACCTATTTAGCCACACATAAATGCCACTACCCTAAGAGACAATGCAATACCCCGTTTTTAGTCAAATCAAAATAGTGGTTTCAAAACCACTAATCCAAAGTTGAAATAATTATTTTATTATTTTTTAATGTTTACAGCATTATAGTATGATTGTGTGAAAATTTCGTTAAGAAATTTTATTGTTTGAATGGTCAATTTGATAAAAAGGACTAAATCGCATATAGTGCAAAAGTGGTGTTCTAATAGCTAAAGGTGTCTAATAGCTATAAAACTTTAAATTGAAGGTCCTTATGTGGTAAATATCTAAATATTAAGATAATGGATGATAGTGGCCTAGTAAATTTGAAATTTATGATGTTTATAAAGGTTAATTTTGGTATTTAGTAATTAAAACTAAAAATAAATAAAACAAAACCATTATTTTGTGTCCATCTTCTTCTTCAACTTATTTTAACCTAGAGAAAACCATGGATCCAAGCTTCCTAGCTCAATTGCTGAGTGAATTTTGCCCTGTTTTTATTGATTTTATGTTTTTGAGATCGTTGCAGCTTAATCAAGCTAGCCCAGGGACTATTTTGCAAAACTGTTAAAGGTTTAAGGTTTTGCCATTGATGAATCTATGTGTTTTTTGATGTTTGATGATAGAAAATGCATGATTATTGTTAGATAAACAACATTTTTTAAGTGATTAATCTATGATAGTATGATTGTGTGAAAATTTTGTTAAGAAATTTTATTGTTTGAATGGTCAATTTGATAAAAAGGACTAAATCGCGTAAAGTGCAAAAGTGGTGTTCTAATAGCTAAAGGTGTCTAATAGCTATAAAATTTTAAAGTGAAGGTCCTTATGTGGTAAATATTCAAATATTAAGATAATGGATGATAGTGGCCTAGTAAATTTGAAATTTATGATGTTTATAAAGGTTAATTTTGGTATTTAGTAATTAAAACTAAAAAAAAATAAACAAAACCATTATTTTGCGTCCATCTTCTTCTTCAACTTATTTTAACCTAGAGAAAACCATGGATATGTTCAGCCAAGCTTTCTAGCTCAATTGATGAGTGAAATTTGCCCCGTTTTTATTGATTTTATATTTTTGAGATCGTTGCAGCTTAATCAAGCTAGCCCAGGGACTATTTTGCAAAACTGTTAAAGGTTTAAGGTTTTGCCATTGATGAATCTATGTGTTTTTTGATGTTTGATGATAGAAAATGCATGATTATTGTTAGATAAACAACATTTTTTAAGTGATTAATCTATGATAGTATGATTGTGTGAAAATTTTGTTAAGAAATTTTATTGTTTGAATGGTCAATTTGATAAAAAGGACTAAATCGCGTAAAGTGCAAAAGTGGTGTTCTAATAGCTAAAGGTGTCTAATAGCTATAAAATTTTAAAGTGAAGGTCCTTATGTGGTAAATATTCAAATATTAAGATAATGGATGATAGTGGCCTAGTAAATTTGAAATTTATGATGTTTATAAAGGTTAATTTTAGTATTTAGTAATTAAAACTAAAAATAAATAAAACAAAACCATTATTTTGCGTCCATCTTCTTCTTCAACTTATTTTAACCTAGAGAAAACCATGGATATGTTCAGCCAAGCTTTCTAGCTCAATTGGTGAGTGAAATTTGCCCCGTTTTTATTGATTTTATGTTTTTGATATCGTTGCAGCTTAATCAAGCTAGCCCAGGGACTATTTTACAAAACTGTTAAAGGTTTAGGGTTTTGCCATTGATGAATCTATGTGTTTTTTGATGTTTGATGATAGAAAATGCATGATTGTTGTTAGATAAACAGCATTTTTTAAGTGATTAATCTGTGATAGTATGATTGTGTGAAAATTTTGTTTAGAAACTCTATTGTTTGAATGGTCAATTTGATAAAAAGGACTAAATCGCGTAAAGTGCAAAAGTGGTGTTCTAATAGCTAAAGGTGTCTAATAGCTATAAAACTTTACAGTGAAGGTCCTTATGTGGTAAATATTCAAATATTAAGGTAATGGATGATAGTTGAAATTTATGATGTTTATAAAGGTTAATTTTGGTATTTAGTAATTAAAACTAAAAATAAATAAATAAAACCATTATTCTGTGTCCATCTTCTTCTTCAACTGATTTTAACCTAGAGAAAACCATGGATATGTTCAGCCAAGCTTCCAAGCTCAATTGGTGAGTGAATTTTGCCACGTTTTTATTGATTTTTATGTTTTTGAGATCGTTGCAACTTAATCTAGCTAGCTAGGGACTATTTTGCAAGATTGCTAAAGGTTTAGGGTTTTGCCATTGATGAATCTATGTGTGTTTTGATGTTTGATCATAGAAAATGCATGCTTGTTGTTAGATAAACAATATTTGTTAAGTGATTTTTATTAAAATGTCCAAATAGGGATTAAATTAGGAAATGTGTAAAATTCATGGTTAACTTGTGAAATAAATGAAAAATGTGAGCTGCTAAGGACCTAATTTAAATTTAGCTACCATGGGTTTAGGATTAATTTCATGAATTTTTGTTTTTATGAGAAAAAGACTAAATTATAAAAATGTGAATTATCAGGGGCAAAAGTGTAAAATTACCTTAATGTGTATTTTGGACTAAATTGAATAGAGTGATAATTAAATAAGTTAATTTTGATTATATTTAGATCAAGAAAAGAAAGTACGGATTTAGATCGGGGAAAGAACAAGGTTTAGATTAATCGACTCATTTCATCGTTTTTGCATCCGAGATAAGTTCGTATATAATAAGCATTATTAATTTTTGTATTTTAAATTCTTTGGTATTGCATAAACTGTGAATACGACACTGTGGATATGTTCGATAATGATTCGGCAAGTATGAAATCCCGGTTGAACCTTAGGAATAGATTAGGATACAAATGACATGTCATTAGGGGTTATGTGATTTGGGTGTTGGTTCGTACGTCCTACCGGTGGCTGAGTTATCCAGCATGTGCTGCAGATACTCATCAGCTTGTGTGAGCAACACCGTGTAGCTCCGTTATGACTGTCAACTTGTGTGAGCAGACCCACTGATAGCTCGAGTGTAACACCCTTAACCCGTATCCGTCTTCGGAGTAGGGTTACGAGGTATTACCGATCAAGTCACAACATATAACATACATTTATCAAGCATAAAGCATTCATTCATATAAATCATTCAACACAATCACATTGTCCTTTATAAGGGCCTACGAGGCCTTAAACATGCTTCAGAAGTGGTTTGGGACTAAACATTTAACATATGAAAATTTTGGAAACTTAGAAAAATTTCAACCATAGAGGGGTCACATGCCCATATGAACAGGCCGTGTGCCTCACACGGCTCCAGACACGCCCATGTCTCAGGCCATGTGGAAACAAGGCATACATACTAACTTGGGTTACATGGCCAACCACACGCCCGTGTGTCTAGCCCGTGTGCCCTTCGAAGTGGCCACACACTCCCGTGTGTCAGGCCATAGGCTAGGCTGTGCCAAAACTGTAGGGTATACTGACTTATGCAACACGGCCAAGTCACACACCCGTGTGCTAGGTTGTGTGCCAATTACGGAGTATACTGACTTGTACTACACGTCCAGTCAGACGCCCCTATGTGAAACCGTGTGGAGCATACTGACTTCAATTCAATTTCATCACTAGGGGACACACGACCGTGTAACATGACCGTGTGTCACACACAGCTGAAACACACGCCTGTGTCTCTGCCCGTGTGGACAAAAATAGGCCATTTTCAATGCCAATTTGCCACCCTTATTCATGCTCACCTAAACAACCAAAATGTACCATTTCATCATACAATTAGGTAGCCAAAATCATCAACCAAATACACAATTCATGCTATTATAATTTCATCTATTACAAATCTCAAATCACTACCATTTACTTAGCCAAATACATGCCAAAACAATATCAATCTTTATAGTTCATTTACCATAATTCACACTCACCTAACTTTCTTATAAATAACCATACAACATCTAAAATCACACCTCATCAAGGCATTCTTAAGCATTTTATACTCCATAAATCAATTAACCATTTGAGCAACTATAAAACCATAACCACATTCATACCAAACATACCAAAATAAGCCACCACTCATGGCTATATATATACAAACCAAGACATATACAATTTACAAGCCAAATCTCATGGCTATAATCACAACCAAAATACCACATCTAGTTTATACATGCCATATGCCAAAAATGTATAATCCAAAAGTACCAACTTAGATGTTTGATAGTGTGATGATATTCCTGACAACTCTCGAATCCGAGCTAGCCTTGATTCACTATAAAACATAGAAAATAACACAAAGTAAGCTTCATAGCTTAGTAAGTTCGTATGATATAAACTTAACTAATCACATATACAATATTCATCAATCTAAACATATTATCATGTACTTTATGATTACTAACAAACCTTTCGACTGCTTATTCAAAAGCTTATATTCAAACTTTGTAACTTATTCGATTTTAAGCTCATAATAAACATGTATATATCTGTACCAATCCATAACAAGTTCATGCATACACGGAATGCCGTTGAATACTCAATGTCTTGCACACTAAGTGCCATACTCAATATCTCACACATTAAGTGTCGTACATAGCTGAAGCTATCTCAAATCACGCACTAAGTGCCATATATAGCCGAAGCTATGTCGAATCACATCTGTGGTCTCGTATATACAATTTATGCAATATCAAAGCACTAAAGCATAATCATTACAATGCTTAATACATACGAACTTACCTCGAATGCTAAAATAGTGAATCGAGTCGATTAGTCGATAACTTTATATTTTCCCTGATCTAAGTCCGTATTCCACTTTTCTTGGTCTAATTATATTAAAATTAACTTATTCAATTATGTATTCATTCAAATTAGTCCAAAATACACTTTAAAACACATTTACACTTTTGCCCCACAGATTTCACATTTTTCACAATTTTGTCCTTATTTCACAAAATCTCAAACTAATGAAATTCAAGACTAAACCATGCTAGCCGAATTACCATAATGCCTCTAGTAGCCCAAAATTTTCATTTATTCACACTTTTAACCATTACTTTTCACATTTTCTCAATTTAATCCCTATTATGCATTTTCATCAAAAATCACTTTACAAAACATGAAAATCTATCATCAAGCTTTCATATTTCAACATTAAACATCAAAGAACACATAAAATCATCAATGGCAACTCTTAAAATCTTTAACATTTTCAAAATTAAAGGTTCGAGCTAGCTAGATTGAGCTGCAACGATTACAAAATAAAGAAATCATCAAAAACCGAACAAAAATGGACTTACATTCTCAAAGTACCATGGCCGAACCTTCAAAACACAAAAATGGTGTCTTTTTCTTCTTCAAAATCGGCTAGATGAAGACAATAGCCTTAAAATTATGTTTTTGTTTTATTATTATACTTAAAATAACCAAATTACCATATTAACCTTTAATATAAACCATTAAAATTTATTTATGCATGTCCATCTTTGTCCACTTACCCTTATAATGGTCTATTTACAACATAAGGACCTTAAATTTAATAAACCATAGCTATTTGACATTTTTTTCTAATAGAACAGCACTTTTACATTTTATGTGATTTAGTCCTTTTTATTGAATTAAGCAACCAATCGATAAAATTAGCTTACAAAATTTTCACACATATCAAACAACATGTTGTAAATACCAAAAATAATATTAAAATGATTTTCTGACATCGAATTTGTGGTTTCAAAACCACTATTTTGATTTAGCTAAAATTGGGCTGTTACATTGAGAGTGAGCATTATATATGATAAGAGATTAAGATAGCTTGTGCTATGTATGTGGCACTTAGAGTACAAGATTTTCGAGTATCCAGTAGTATTCCGAATGGTTCAATGGGTATATCAGAGATGTGGTTGTGTAAATGTTGATACGAGATGGTACAGGTTTGTACATAAATTGTACAAGTATTGAATTGAAGAAACTTGTGTAATTTTTTGCCTAATTTTGAGAATGGAAATTGTGGTAGGTTGATGGTTCAAAATGAGATATGTTATGATATGTTTTAATTGCTTAATTTGTGCATATTTGGTAAATTAAGTTTATTGATATACGAACTTACTAAGCTTTATAGCTTACATTGTTTATTTTTTCATGTTTTATAGTGAAATCAAAGCTAGCTCGAATTTGGGAATCGTCGGAGACTTCATCACGCTATTCAACTATCACTTGGTACTTTTGAACTTAAGTGTTTTGAGTATATGACATGTATAGGGATTTTGGTCATGTTGGTATATGTGTTGTTAATGAATTTTAGTAATTTGAAATGGCTTGTAATTATTAAGAGTTTGGTTTTGTATATAGCTATAAGAGTTGGCTTAAATTGGTTGGTTTGGTTATGTATATATATGTGCAAATGGCTTGTGTTGTGAGTTTGTTGATAGATGAATGATGCTTGTTGATTATAGGTATTGTGGATGTCAAATGGTTAATATTTGAGAAATAGTATGCTTATTTGTTTAGGCAAAATGATGCATAATTGTAAGATGCCATTTAGATGATTTGTGATTGTAAGTTAGCAGGAATGAGATTGTCAAATTTGATACTTGTGTATAATGTGGTTAATGGTATGTGATTATCATGAATTGAGCTTGATTGGGGTTGTTTTAGAATACCTATTATATGACATGTTTTGGTGCCAATTGGGTTGATGTAGGTGTAAGCAAGTTTCGGTGGCAAAATGGCTTGGTAAATAGCCTATTTTTGTCCACACGGGCAGAGACACGGGCGTGTGTCTCAGCCGTGTGTAACACACGGTCAGGTTATACAGCCATGTGTCCCCTGGTGTTGAATAAAAATCAAGTCAGTATGTTTCACACGATTTAGCACACGGGCATGTGACTTGGCCGTGTGGCATAAGTCAATCTACCCTATAGGTTTGGCACAGCCTAGTACACGGCCTGGCGCACGGGCGTGTATGGCCATTTCTTAGGGCACACGGGCGTGTGTGTTGGCTGTGTGACCCAAGTCAGAGAGTTACATGGGCTGGGACACGGCCATGTAATTCCATTTCGAATGTCCACACGGCCTATGACATGGGCGTATCTTTGGCCATGTGAGACACATGGCCGAGCCACACGGGCGTATGTCCCCTGTAGTTTGAAATTTTTTCTAAGTTTTATAAAAATTTCCTGAGTTATCGATTTAGTCCCAAACCACCCCGAATGCATGTTCTGGGCCTAGTAGGCTCGTATTAGGAACAATATGATTGATGTTGAATGATGATTACATGAAATTGAAATATGTATGTGAAATGTATGTTTATTTGTGTTATAAGTCTAGTAATACTCTGTAACCCTATTCCGGCATTGAATACGAGTGAGGGGTGTTACAGACACAAGAACTACCAACATTGATGGATAGTGTGAGCCGATTGATTGATCCTTCCAAAGTGTCAGCAACAGAACTCTACAAAAAAATCTACAAGAACCGTTTAGTTTACACAACTTAGTAAGATCATAGTATTAATTTCAATCTAACACAATTAGATACAATTCATATACTATTAGATTTTAGGGGTACTGAAGTACAAATAGGGGCACGTATGTGCAAACAAGGGTACCGAAGTACAAACAGGGGCACGAATGTGCAAACAAGGGTACCGAAGTACAAATAGGGGCATGAATGTGCAAACAGGGGTATCGAAGTACGAACAGGGGCACGAATGTGCAAACATTCAATAATTAATTAATGACCTTTAGCTAAGGACTAGAATGTAAAAATAAGAATAGAAATTCATTTACTTATTGAAACATTATGAACTTACCTACTATTCGATTCCAACTAGCACATAAGGACTAATTCGCTGATAGTATTTTCTAACCAAAATTCTGCTCTTTCTACATCATCATCTTTTGTTGCTCGAAATTCTTCTGCCCCTTGTTTCCTGATTCTATCAACTGGTGGCTTTTCTCTTATCACTGCACTGTGATTTGGGAGCTTGAGCTACATGGGTAGCTCGAGAATCATGAGGGTGTGGAGGTCTAACTACCGGATTCGTACGAACGAACTCGGCAAACCAATCATTCAAAGCTTGGAAGAGAGTTTCTCGAGTCACTCCTCCCGATTAATCATTCATCGCCTATTCTCATATGGCGCTACCCCTTCCTTTGGAGCAGCGCATTACTTCCTACATCATCATCACCACTCACTCGGGATCCATTACAATAAAACAAAATATTTAAAAATCGTCGTGAGTCATCACACTATCAAAATACGTGTATGGCATGTATAGCTAGACTTTTACTCACACTAACTATTCCGAGAACCGACTAAACCTGCTCGATACCAATAAATGTAACACCCCTACCCGAGATGTTGCCAAAATCGAGCACACGAGGCATTACTAAACTTAATCTATCACTTAAATAGTTTTAAAATTGTTTATTTAAACTTTTCGGAATGTGTTTGTCATTCGCATTGTAGTCGCCTAAAAATTCATATCTTGAGTTCAAACTCAAAATTTAGATCCGTAATTTTTTGAAAATAGACTCATATATCTATCCACTAATTTTTTTCTAGAATTTTTGACTTAGCCAATTAGTACAGTTTATTAGTTAAAGTTACCCCCTGTTTAATTCGATCAGACTCGACCTCTACTTACTACGAACCACTTTTCTCCCTATAAAAATTAATATAACTATACCGTTTATTTCTATTAAAACTATATTCAATAAGTATTCTAACCATATAAATTACACCACCTAATTATTTTTTACAATTTATGGTGAATTTCCAAAGTTGAAACAGGGGATCTAGAAATTTCTCGACCCTGTTTCACTAAAACTCAGATATCTCATAAAATATAATACCTTTACCTGTTTTTCTTATTCCATAAGAAAATAGACATAATAAGATTTAATTTCATATATTATTCACCATCAAAACATGTCTCTACGATTTTTAGTGATTTTTAAAAGTCATGCTATTTCTGATACTTAAATCTGTTTTTAAGTTACTTTCACATTTTTCTTAGTTTTCATGTGATAGTTACTACTTATTCATACATACTATTAAACATGTATATCATCAGCCCTTCTATTAGTTAATCACTAGCAAGTATTTACACATCATTCATTGATCATATCATATCAAAAGAAACCAAGTTCCTATACATGCCATACACAAAATGAAACGTCTAACTATACCAATGTGATTCCTTCGATAGTGTGATCGGGTCTCCGACGTTTCCCTCGATCCCCG
Organism: Gossypium anomalum; assembly: GCA_025698475.1. Taxonomy (NCBI): domain Eukaryota; kingdom Viridiplantae; phylum Streptophyta; class Magnoliopsida; order Malvales; family Malvaceae; genus Gossypium; species Gossypium anomalum. The sequence goes on from CM046964.1 coordinate 48,233,885, forward strand.
AGTGGCTTGATAAAAACTATGAGAAAAAGAAAATAAAGAGAGTAAGCACTAGGCTTAGTAAGTTTACAAGCAAATAAATTACAACATTCAAAGATAATGAATAATTATACATAATGTCACCTAGCCTCATAAACTTTATTTACTTCTCATTTTCTACCTTCTTCTTTACTCACTTAACTTCTTTCTTACCTCGACCTTTCACTATTCATAAATATAATCTACCTTCCCTTTTGCTGATAATTCACTTTAATTTAACGTGTACAATGACCCATTGAACCACTCGGAATACTAAGGATATTGGGGTCGTTCCTGTCTATCAATATCCTGCCAATGCCATGTCTTCGACATGGACTTACATGAATTATTCCTGTCTCCAATGCCATATATATATCTAATATAGGCTTACATGGCTCATTCCTGTCTCCAAAGCCATATATCCGATATGGACTTACATGGCTCATTTCTGTTGTCATCTGTCTGCTCACAACCCCAATATCCTAACATTCCTAAGGTTCAAACGGGGCTTCCTAATGCTTTTTCTCTGTCACTTCGCCTTTAATTCGACTTTAAATATTCTCATGAAATAAGTATATAAATGCTGGAAATTGACAATAATAATGTAAAATAAAAGAATATTGCATTTATTTACTGTAAACTTACCTCGTATGCAAAAATAGCTACTTTTACCATTTCGTCCACAACTTGGTATTTTCCCCATTTTAGCCCGAATTTCAGTTTTCCTTGCTTATGGAGCTTGAAAGCTTGAAACAAACCCTAGCTATGGAGAACCCTTGAAATTTCTTCCTAATGAAGAAGATGGACAAAAATTGGCTTTTAATTTTGTTTTTAATTCATTTTAATAACTAAATGACCAAAATGCCCTTACTACTAAACTTTCCAAAAATTCCTTCCATGTCCTAATTTTGTCCAAGAACTTAAAATTGGTCAAATTGCTATTTAAGACCTCCTAATTAATATTTCAAAGCAATTTCATACTAAAAACTTCTAGAATGAAAGTTTTGCAAATTATTCGATTTAGTCCCTAATCTCAACTTAAGCACTTTATGCATAGAATTTCATCACGAAATTTTCACACAATCATGTAATCATATCATGAACCTCAAAATAATAATAAAATAAAATTTTCTATCTTGAATTTGTGGTTTCGCAACCACTATTCCGTTTAGGCCCTATTTCGGGATGTTACACGCTATTTTCCCTTTTCCTCAGTTATTGTCTTTTTTATCAAAGTTTTGCTCTATATGATAATTAAATACAATATATTAATCTCATACATATTTCACATTTCATATAATATACACAACCCTTAACTTATTATTTACGCATTTTCCCTAAACTTTTAAAATTTTTGCAATTTTGTCCTCTAACCCAAAAATCATCAAATTGACTAATTCATTGGAATCAAGTTACAGCCGAATATTATAGGCATTTTAACAATCCCTGTTGTACATCAAAATTCACTACTAAACCTTGAGATTTTGACATTTTAACAATTTAATCCTTAAATCAAAATCTAACAAAAATCACTTTAAAATTCAACCAAATACCACAATCAAAGCTTCAAACGCATGGTTATAACTTTCAAAACTTTTAATAGATTCAAAAACGAAGGTACGGACAAGCTGGACCAAGTTGCAACTATCTCAAAAACATAAAAATCATTAAAAACAAGCTTGAATACACTTACATGCAATGAAATGCACTTGACCGAATGCCCTAGCCCTTTCTATGGTGATTTTTCGGTGGAGATGATATCAAATGAAGAAGATGACATTATTTCTTATGTTATTATTAGTTTTATTTACTAATTTACCTTTTTGCCCTTTAAAAATTATCAAATTTTCAATAATACCAATCCATGTACATTCCCTATCAACATATATGGTATAATTATCATTCAAGTCCATTAACATTCACTTATAAAGCTATTTGACTCTCTTAACTATTAGAACTCAACTTTTTCACTTTTTATGATTTAGTCCTTTTCACTTAATTAAGCAATTAAACATTAAAATTTCTTGATGAAATTTTAATACGACCTTAATAAAATGCTATAGACACTAAATAAATAATAAAATAATAATTTACTCATCAAAATTGTGGTCCTAAAACCACTGTTTTGATATCACTGGAAAATGGGCTGTTATAACAGAACCCCTCCATCAACCACAATATCAATCCTACCCCAATGCACATGCAAGATGTCATACAATCTCGTACATAGTCATGAGTTCAATACTGTCACATTTCTTTGGCATGATCAACATGCCCTCATATTATCAAATACTTTCAGTAAATAGGATCATTTATCTAATTTTCAATTCACCATTAAGATGGTGTTGTTCAACATATCACAATCTCATATAACTTTAAATTCTTTTCCGAGTGCATGTATATCAATCTTTCAAATATTTCATAGCAAATTATTCATATAAACATATTGTACGTAAGCCACAATCTCATTCAAAATCATGCAACATACAATCAACATACATCATATCAACTAATCACCCACAATAATATCAATCACACAGTTATTCAATCATTCTCACATTTTTACTAACATGACAAGCAGTTAGGGCTCGAAGCGTACCTGGTTCCGCCACTTAAAATTTAATCACTTAGCCATTTAACCAAGCCCAACTAGCAAGCTTAACCATCAATTATATCATTTAAAAATAACATCAAAACATTCAAGTTAACGAGTTAGGACCCACATTTTAATTACGCTCTACTGCAGCACACTTGTGAGTCTCGTGGTTTCTCCTTAAGACTTTAAAATGAACTTAAATTAAAAATCATAATATAAATAAAACAATATACCACTTAAACATCCCCCAAACATTGTTTATGAGTTTAATCCAATCATCACAAATATATCAAAATTTTAGATCCAAACTAGTTAAGTTTCTTACATTAGTTTGATGCAAATCGCACTTGTGAACGTCTATCGGCTTCACTGTAACACCCCTAACTCGTATCCATCACCGGAATAGGGTTACGAAGCATTACCATACAAATGGATCATTTAAAACATGCATTATACATCATTACAATTGTATTATAAAATAATCATTCACATACATATTGTCCCTAAATCGAGCCCTCGAAGCCCTAAAAAATACCTTAGAAATGATTCAAAACAAAATCGAAAACATTTGGATAGTTAAGAAAAATTCACAAAATTTCAACTACAGGGGTCACACGACCGTGTGGCCAGGCCGTGTAAGATTTGAAATAGCCCTACACGTCCAAGAGTCAGGCCGTGTGCTAGGCCATGTAACTGTCTGACTTGCATACAATAAAACCTACAAGGGACACACGACTGAGTCACACGCCCGTTTCTCAGGCCGTGTGGACATGAATTTGTCTGAATTTAAGCCATTTCCAACAACAAACCATGCATACACCTAAAGGCATTTTGTGCACATAATCAAGACATAAAAACCTTACCTAAACATTCATATAATGACCAATTCAATAGCCTCAAAACAACCAACCAATACGCCATTTCAAGGCACCTTACAAGAAATATCAAAGCTTACTTATACATGCATATTTATTCACATTTCCATTATCAAACATAATTCAACTTCTAATCAAACATGCTACAATTATTACTATTAACACTTCTATCACAAAATATGTCATTTGAACTATTCAAAACATGCAACATGATATAGTCACAATGACACAAATTAGCAAAGCATCAAAAGTACTAGCATAGTTAACTTACATAACGTATACATACCAAATCACTTTCAAACCATTTTCAAACTATCATCAACATGCGAAGTGAATCATATCAACAAGCACTTTAAAGTAATCAACATCACATAACTTGGTAAGGTATCAAGGTGTACCAAACCAATATAACTTTCCAAACCTTACACATACCAAAACATCATTAACACATGCACTATAATACCATTAAAAATCTTCCTATACATGCCATTATAAACCTTAGCCAAAATACTCAACAACTATTGAATTGTCCAATGATAAATGTGATAGATTTCTGACGAACTTCCAACTGATTGAGCTTCCAGTAATCTATAAAGTAAAGACACATAATTACGTAAGCAATGAATGCTTAGTAAGCTCATATAAACTTTAACATAATATATCATTTCAATAATGAACTTTACAAAATTATATAAACCTTTACCAATGTCATAGGATTAATAAAGCCTATATAACACCATCAAAGTCTCAAGTTAGCATACTTGTTCAAGATACATATGAAACCAACCATATATATATAAACATAACATTTAATTCATCACAGTTACCATACGATCATGTTTCATTCCATTTGCTTACTTACCATTTCCAATACCATGAGTTTAATATAAGCCTATTCAAGCATCATCAAACTCACATACTAGTAGGTTTATTAACGATCATATAAACTCAATTATAACATAAATAGCTTTCATAGAATACATTACATAAGCATCAACCTTTTTCTTATAATTATGAACATTTCCATTAAGTCACTTACCGTTCCATTCCTTTTCTTACTCATTTCATTTGCATAATACAAAGTATTAAACATAAAAACCAACCATATGTATTCCTGTCATCCACAATCTCAACCGATAAATCACATACATTCAATTTGATACTCAAATGTATAGCAAATCCATCAAATTAATTAAACAAATTACCTTTTTGAGATTTTCAATTCGAAAAACGACTTATGGATAGGAGCAAATCGTTAGTCCAACAATAACACGCCAGATGTGTCAATCCCTCCAAAACACATCAAATGCTCACAAGAGCTAGTCCAATCGAAATACGCTAATGCTCATAAGAGCTAGTCCAACCAAAACATGTCAATGCTCATAAGAGCTAGTCCAACCGAAACACGCCAAACAGAGAGTATAACACGAGAGTTCGCAACAAATGTTGAACCTCGTTTTACTCAGGAAATAAATATATACATCCCTCCAAACCATCTCCACTCCAATCCCCCACAACATATCATATCACGACTGTACTCTATCCCACGTTCAGTCCAATCCGAACATCAAATTTAATAACATATCTCAAATAATCATTCATTATCAACAGTTGAATATATATATTATATCATGTTATACCATTCAAAAATTCATATAGATGTTAAATTTTAAACCGTATGAACTTACCTGGACTGAGTTGTAGTAGTTGTAGAAGTTCAAAAACTATTCCATAATTTTTCCTTTTCCACGAGTATCTACAGAGTCTTGAGCTAAAATGTAAAATTTCTCAATTATCAGCTTACATTTCACATTCCAATCCATTTTACAATTGATACCCTTTTATTTTTCAAATTTATATCATTACCCTAAACTTTTATAATTTTTACAATTTAGTCCTTTAACCCGAAATTTATCAAATTAACCATTTTTATCAAGTAAATATTCTATACAAATATACTAGGCCCTTAAACAGTCCCTAATGAACATTAAATTTGCTATCAAGCCCTAAAATTTGACATTTTCACAATTTAATCCTAAAATCAAAATCTAACAAAAATCACTTTACAAAATCATCAAATAACATAATCAAAGCTCCAAATACATGGTATTCACCATAAACATTAAAAATTCATTAATGGCAACTTTATAAAATTTTAACAGAATAAAAAATAAAGGTACAGGCTAAATGGACCTAGTTGCAATGATATCAAAACATAAAAATTACAAGAAATAAGTGAGAACTAAGCTCACAAGCATAAGGATGAAAGAACTTCCCTAATGGTGAGTTCAGCCCAGGTTGAAGAAAAATGAATAGGAATTGTTTAGTTTTTCAATTTATTTTACTTAATTTCAAGTTATTTATCATTTTGCCATTAATTACATAATATTTTTATCTTTTTCCTTACTAATTTCATCCCACCACATTAATTAAGGTCTAATTACTATATAGATCCTTTCTCAATTAATAATTAATGCATTTAGTCACTAAATGCATTAATTAACAAATTTTGCACCATTTACAATTTAGTCCTTTTTAATTAATTAACCTTCTAAACATTAAAATTTCTTAACGAAACTTTAATAAGACCTTAATAACACTCCATAAATATTTAATAAAATACTTATGGCTTGGTTTATAGAAATGAGGTCCCGATACCTCATTTTCTAAAACCACTTGACTTTAAGGTCATACCACTTGAATCTAATTGTTCTCTCAAACAACATAAATTACCAATTAAACATTTATTTTAATATCATATTTGACTCATGAATATTAAATAATAGTATTTACGAACTTGCTCGTCAGATTTGTGGTCCTGAAACTACTATTTCGGACACCACTGAAAAATAGGTTGTTACATTCACTATTGATTTGGGGCGTTTAAGTCGGCACCTAACACATTTAAATACTGAAAAATAAGCAACTAACCCAAGATTTAAATCTTTAAGTCAATCAATTAACAATTTTCCCAACATCAAAATCGAAACTACACATTAGCCCATAATCAACCACACTTACGCTTCCCGAATTATCAGATCTAAGTCACCGATTTATCAAGATTGATTTTTCCTAAATTTTACATGATTAAAGTTTGGTTAAGAATGGTTCAAGAACCCAAAATTTTTCTGGAAATATATAAGAAAAATGAAAGAAACAACAGCCCCCTTTTGTGCCTCTAGGCGCGGTGCACCTCCACCAATGGTGGTGAAATCGAGGCTAATTTAAAACCACAATTGAAATCACTTTAAAGGCTAGAAAAATAACCATCAAATCTTTAAAAATTACCCCAATTCAAGATCTATAAAATTGGTTATTTTATTGAAAGATCCATCAAGAAAAACAAAAGAAAATGGAACTTACTCAAGCAAGAAGATAGAGGTGGCAATGGAGGTCTTTTGGGGCATTAATGGAGGCCGACCGTGAGTGCTAAAATCTCATATTTAAGGCTGGAAAATTTATGATAAAATGACAGCAAGAAGAGGAAAAGAATGGTGCAAGAACCGAAGAGAAATTGATGGTGAATCTTGGTGGTTTGGGCGGCAGCACACAAAGGAAGAAAGAAATAAAATTAAAGAGAAAAGAGGAGAGGAAGAGGATGAATGAATAGCGTAGGGAATAATTAACTTAAATGCTAAAAAATACAAGAAAAAATTGTATTTATACCTAGGGTTCAAGGCTTGGGCGACACAAAATAAGGAGAAGGAGAAATTTTAGCAAAAATTAAGCTATTTTGCAAGGGAAGGAAATCAAACTTGGGACCTTAATCTAATTTTCATGCTTTCTCATATTTCTTTTAACCACTAGGCTATTTTCTCATTCTTAAAACAATTTTGCAATATTTATTTTAAAAACAAGGCGTGTCACATACTAAGGCTTGATGCAAAATTTGCAAAATAATAAAAATGGTACGAGAGAAGGGATTTGAACTTGGGTTTCAAAGAACATTTCACTAAGACTTAACCAACAAACCAATACCTCATTTATTTCCTAAAAGTGCATAGATAATCTCAAAAATTAAGGCATGACCACTCTCTCTCGATTCATAAACCTAATTCTACTAACCCCCGATTTTCGAGATGTGACACATCTTCTATGTTATACATGTATGATCTCTGGAAGGGTTTAGGTAATGTATTAAGTGATGTAATGTATGATTTCTTTTTAGAACTCACTAAGTTCATTCGAACTTACTTTGTTATCATTTTTCCTTCTTAGGATTTACTGACTGAAGGAATATTTTTATTCAAGGACTATGCCAGAGTGCTGTTAAGATTGTGAGATGACTACTTTGTGTTTGTATCATACATGTCTTATGGGGGTGGCACATAGGTGTATTTTGAAAATAATGTGTACAAAGAACTTCTGTTTTGATGAGGTTTTTATCAAGTAATAATATTTGAGTTTAAGTCAATACATTCTATTTATGAAGTTACCATATTTGAATTTATACGTCCTATGAATTATGTTTTATTTTCAAATTGATGATATTTCCTTAACCTTAGCATAATAGCAGCCAGGGGTGAAGCCAGAAAATTTTTTTAAAGGGGTCGAAATTAAATTGTAATTTTTACTATAGTAAAAATATAATATTTAAAAGATTAAATCAAAATTTTATCATTTTTAGGGGGTCAAAGTGCAATTTTACCTTTACTAAGGCCAAAATGGAAAATTGGGCTGGGGGCCCTACTAGACCTGTTAGATTTGCCCCTGATAGCAATTAAATAAATATATATTTATAACTTTGTAAGAATTCTTCAATGCTTCCACCGAAATGTTTTTAAGTCGGTTTATTTTCAAGTAGTAATACACCATTCTCGGATCCTATTATAGGGTCGGGTTTGGCGTGTTACAATAAAAATAAATTGATATATTCATTTCTTTAAATGTGTAAAATTGAATCAAAATCAAAGTTTTATGTATACATTTGAACCAAAATAAAAGTTTAATATGTATAATTGCACAAAATCAAAGTTTATTTATCAAATTATATCTTGAATTAAAGTTCATGTATAGTTTTGATATTTATCTCTAATAATTATAAATTTATAATTAAAATTAAATAATAATTTTTAATTAATAAATAATAATATGAGCAGAATTGGATGATAAGAATATTTTTGTCCAAGAGTGAATCCGAATCAAAACGCTAGGCCCTTGAACAGAAGCCCACATAAACTGGAACGGATACGGGCCGCATTGCCTGAAAGAGGCACCATTATAAACTCAGCACAATTTCTCTAGGGTTTCAAGGCTGTTTCTTCTTTGCTCTCCTGCACCTGCAATACAAAAACAAATCGAAAGGGCCTCCCCGTGCTTTTGCTCCCTTACTTGGCAGCCATGGTACATTTTTTCTATCTCTTTCTTTATACATGCGTACGCATATGCGTATGTGCAAGACTGAAGTTCTATTTTGTTTCTTTGGATAGATTATTCCAGAGAAGAACCGCAGAGAAATCTGCAAATACCTATTTCAAGGTTCGTATGCTATTTTTCCGTTTCTTATTTGCTTGATTGGTTTAGTAACTCTAGATTAATTCCCATTTCATTGTGACTAGTCTTATTATGTACACACTTGTTGATGACAAAATGAAGTTAGTTTTTATTTTTATTTTTAAATTTATGCTGTTAAGAAGCACTTAACAGAGTTAGGATTTTTAGTTTTAGTTTTGCCCATGTTTATTTTGATATCTCAAAGCAGATCTCAGCAGATTATTGTCTCGTGTTTCTCATTGTAAATTGCTTGTGACTTTATAGAGGGAGTTTGCTATGCAAAGAAGGATTACAATCTTGCAAAGCACCCCGAGATCGATGTACCCAATTTGCAGGTCATTAAACTGATGCAGAGCTTCAAGTCCAAGGAATATGTCCGCGAGACTTTTGCTTGGATGCACTACTACTGGTACCTTACTAATGATGGAATTGAGTTTCTCAGAACTTACCTTAATCTTCCATCCGAAATTGTTCCTGCTACTTTAAAGAAATCTGCAAGGCCCCCGGGTAGGCTAGGTGGCCCACCTGGTGATCGCCCTCGGTAATGCATCTTGTGATTGTTATCTTTATTGTTCCTTGCTTTGTTTGAAATTCAATCTTTCTCTTTTAGTTTGTTTGTGGTTGTGAGTGAATTGAAGTCTTTTGCTTGTCTCAATTTAAGGGGTCCTCCTCGCTTTGAAGGAGACCGACCAAGGTTTGGTGACAGAGATGGGTACCGTGGAGGTCCTCGTGGGGGTGACTTTGGTGGTGATAAGGGAGGTGCCCCAGCAGATTTCCAACCATCATTCAGGGTAATATTAAATTTGGTCTCAGAGTTTGATGGATTAGAAGGATTAAATTTATTTCTATGTTATTATTAATTTTGTTGAAGTTACTTTTTTATTATGGTTGTTGATTTTGTATGCATTAACAATTTAAAGTGCTTCACAATCAGTTTGGTATCTTCTTGCTGCTTTAGTTGCATGTTAAATTTAGGCAATGAAAAGCATTCAAGAATATACATATAATAATTATAGTGCTTAGTTATTTTCGCACTGACTGAACATTCTTCCCTTGGTTTTGATGACTTATGAGAACAATTTCTGAATGGAATTCATTTTGCTTAGACATGGTAAAGATGAAATTATTCAGATATGTTGTTCATTGTGTATTGGTTATAGTGGTTATTATGGCAATAACGGGTTTTGAGTAGAACTCAGATTTCCTTATTCAGAGGTGCTAAACTATTCAGATATAATGTTCATTGTGTATCGGTTATAGTGGTTATTATGGCAATAACGGGTTTTGAGTAGAACTCAGATTTCCTTATTCAGAGGCGCTAAACTGTAATTTTTGTTGTTATGTTGAACATGTGGTGATGTGTGTTGTTTTGACTAATGCCAAGTCTCACTTATGCTTGGCACTGGTAACTGATGGCTGCTTGCATTAATGATTTTGATTCTGTTTTTCTGTTGTGCAGGGTCCTGGTGGAAGGCCTGCCTTTGGTCGTGGAGGTGGAGGTTACAGTGCAGCTCCATCTGGTTCGGCTTCGGGTTTTGCTTGAAGCCAATGCTTATCTTTGCCTGGTTCTTTTTAAAGCATGGTATTTAAAAATCTTAGAGCTAATTCGTATTTTGTAGCCGGGTTCAATGCTGAGCTTGTGAAATCTATAATTTTGTTTGGAGTTTTGTGGAAATGGAACTCTTGTTGCTCACTTTTTTACGTTAATTTAGCTATTATATAGATATTGTGAACATTGTTGAAGGGTAAATTTTATATCAACATTTGTCATTTTCTATTGATAAAAATTTAATTGTGTAGAAAAAGCTTGTATAGAAATATCATTAGTAGAAAACCATAAATTTGTATGTGACAATTTTCACCACCAAGGAATAAATTAAACAACTAGAAACAATTAAATTGGATAATGGCAAAATAGCCTTAGATATTGTAATATTAAATTGAAAAATTCTCAATAAATTTATTAAAGTAGAACTTATGATTTATACTAAACAAGATATAGAAGAACTTGATATACAAATTAAGGAATTATTAGAAAAAAAATTAATAAAAAAATTAATAGTCTAGATTCTAATCTAACCTTTATGATTAGAAATCATGTAGAAATAAAAAAAGGAAAAGTTAGTATGGTCATTAATTATAAAAGATTAAATTAAAATATTATTTTTTATGGTTATTTTATTTCAAGAAAAGATGTTTTAATTAACCAAGCAAAATATTTTAGTAAATTTGATTGCAAATTAGGATTTTGCTAAATCATGCTAATAGAAGAATTCAAACTTTTAATAGCTTTTAATATACCCAATGGATATTACTAATGGAAAGTGATGTCATTTGGATTATGTAATGTACCACAAATATTCCAAAGATGGATGGATTTTATTTTTAATAAATATAAAAAATTCTGTATAGTTTATATAGATGATGTTTTGATATTTTCAGATACTCTAGAATTACATAGAAAACATTTAAATATTATTTCTCAAAAATTCATAAAACATGGAATCATATTAAGCCCTAATAAAATAGAGCTAGAAAAAATAGAAATATAATTTTTAGGATTAAAATTATCTACAGATGGTTTTAAACTACAAGAATATATTATAGTAAAAATAAAAGAATTTCCTGAAAAGATTGAAGATAAAAAGCAGCTTCAACAATTTCTAGTAATTATAAATTATAAAAGAAATTTCTTTCCAATCTATCAAAGAAAATAGTTATGTCATATGAAAAAAAAAAAGAAGAAGATAAATTCCTTTATATTTACCTAAACAAGATAAAATCTGAAGTCAATCAGATTCTAAAAATATATTTACCTAAAGGAGATAAATTAAATTTGGAAACACATGCTTCACAAAATCATTGGGGATGCATTTTAAAAGCAAGAACAATAAATAATGAAGAATTAATATGTGGATATAGTTCAGGAAAATTTAAACCAAATGAAATTAATTATGTCATATTTGAAAAAGAATTATTAGCTATAAAGAAATGAATAAAAAATTCTCTTAGTACCTGAAGAATTTATCATAAAAACTTATAATCAGGTAATTAAACATTCCCTTCCTAATAAAAGTTTGGAAACTATACCAAGAAGAATTAGATGGTATAATGGATTATGTACTTTTAATTTTAAAGTTTTATGTAACACCCCACACCGGTGCCCTACGCAGGGACGGAATACGAGGCGTTACTAAACTCAAACACATGCATTCAAACGTTTCGATGTCATTAAAACTCGGTCAAATTAAAAACTTTTTCAAACTTTGTCTAAAACTTCTTATCAATGGCCTATAAGGTCCAAAACATCTCTAGGAAACCACTCAGGACCAATTCGGGTCCTTTAACCATCGCTAGGAAAATGACCTTTAAAATAGGACACACGCCCGTGTGGATGGGCAACACGTCCGTGTGGGACTTGAAAATGGTCGTGCTGATGGCCCGTGTGGTACACACTGCCTAAGCACTAAGAGACACACCCGTGTGAATTTAATTCTAAATTCAAACCTACAGGGGTTTTCACACGACTTGGCACACGCCTATGTCTATGGCCGGTGTCCCTCACACGGCCGTGACACGCTCTTGTCCTAGCCCATGTCTAACAACCTTGACATTCTGTTTCTGACATCAGCATCCAATTTAGGGCACACAGCCGAGGCACACGCCCGTGGCCATAGGCCATGTCCTCCACACGGCTGAGACACACGACCGTGTCTCTGCCTGTAACACCCTGAATTTGGGCCTAGAAGTTTTGGACCTTAAGCATAGGAGCGGTTGAAGGTAGCTTATAATATTTTGTTGTGCATGTAAATGTCATTAATCAAGGCTTGTTTTAGTGGTTAAGTGTGCTGAGAAGTGTTGGAGAAGTCTTAGGTTCAAACCTGGACTCTAGCAAAAATTTTGGTTTAACGTGAATCAAACCCCGGGTGTAGTAGGTAGGCCTTAAGAATATTGTTGGAGAAGTTGTGACACAAAAAGCCTTGTGGTCTAGTGGCAAAGTAGATCCACATAAGAGGCAGGAAGGTGGGGTCATGGAGTTGGTAAGGGGGTCTAGGGTTCGAAACTCATGGCAAGCAAAGAGCATTTATTTTGCTAACAGGGGGCAGCAAGAGTTGGTGTTGAATTTAAACTCTGATGATGGAGGGATCCCACATCGGGAAGCTAACATAAGAGTGGATTTGAAGCTAGCTTTAAATAGAGAGAACCATGAGGAGAGTAAAGGTACCTTTCTTGGCTGATCCCTTTCGCTTTATGGCATGCTCGTTTGGGTTGGGCGTCGGCTAAGAGTGCTCGGAGCGTGGATTAACTCCAGTCTCCTATCAGGTATGTATTTCTCACTACTCTAGCTATAGGATGGCTACTTCGGGTCGCGATGGGTCGAAAAGGGCCATGTGGGCCAATGGGCCTACGGGCCCAATTGGATAAGTTGTTTGATTGTGTAGTAAATATTGGACTAGGCTAGGTGAATCTCATATCTGTGGCTAGATTTGGGCTAAAAGGGCCACACAAACGTGTGGGCCTATTTGGGCCGAGAGAGGGCTTTAGGCCCATTCATCTTGTTATCCCTGTTTAGAATACTTTAGTTTACCAAGTTACTGAGATACCTTTGACTTGTAAAATTACCAAAGTACCCTCGATTTATAGAATTACCGTTTTACCCTCGATTTACAGAACTATTGAAATACCCCTATAGGGTAGAAATACTGAAATACCTCTGTAGGGTAGAAATATCGAAATACCCCCGTAGGGTAGAATTACCGAGATACCCTTGTGGGTAAAATTACCATTTTGCCCTTAGGGTGTTAAATGGCTATTTTGCCCTTGTGGGCAAGTGGTGACTTAATTTGTGTGGTTGTGGATTTGATTGTGAATGTATGTTGGTGATATAGACAATTTTGGAAGAGCAGCAAGGCTTGGAGTATCGGTTTGGATAAACTTAGATCGAATCATCAGATCCTGCGAAGGACATCGTAAGGGATCTCAGTAGCAGTCGTCGCGAAACAGGTGTGTATTGAACACCCTTTCATTGTTCAATTCGGCAAAAGCCGAAGTGTCGAAATTCTGGCATTTCAAGGGCTTGTGAGTGTGCGAGTGCTCACAAGACGTCTAGAAATCATTAGATCTGGAAGCGTAAAATGGTAAGTTAGTCGTGTGTGAAATTTCGTGCACATCGGTAATTGGGCCTCGTTAGGCTTAAACTGGGCCCAATGGGCTTACGGGTCCATACGGGTAAGATAATAAAAAAATGAGCAATAAATATGTTCTGTTAGACTGTGAAATTAAAACTGTTTAAACCAATAGAATTACTGAAATACCTTTATGAGTGAAAATGTTTACAGATTTACCCCTAAGAGCAAAATTACTGATATGCCCCTAGGGTTAGGGTTGACCAGAATGCATGATTTGGTATTCTTTGCATCGCATACCATGTTATTGTTATTATCATTTGCATGGGGTGGGATATTGATGAAGGAAGTATTGAAAGTGGCTTGTCCACGTACTAGAGGCTTTGCCTCAATTTACTGATATCTGAGCAGCAATGCTGCAACGGTGGAGTGTAGGGTTGGGTGGGTTGAGATATTCCCCACATGGAGTGTAGGGCTGGTACGGGTGGAGTGTAGCGGTTGGTTATAGGCTGGGTTGGGATTGCATTCACATTCGATTCGATTACATTACTTGATTTCGATTACGATTCGTCACCGATTCGATTCGATTCTCATTTTGATTCTAGTTTTGATAATGTTTCTTATTACGTAATGGGTTTCTTATTTCGTAATGGGCTAAGGCCCGTCTGCAATGTATCTGTTATAATGGGCTAAAGCCCAATTGATACTGAAAATCGTAAGTAGGGTGGGGCGGACTTTTAATTCTTTTATATGGTATTTGTCCCTTTTATATAGTAGGGGATTACACATCGAGTTTTCGTAAACTCACCCCGTTTATTAACCTTCGAGTAATTTCCGACCTTACATGGATCGGAGTGCGAGGGCTCGGAGGAGCCACGCACACTGCTTGTTTATATTCTGATTTTGATTATTGCTTTTAAATTATTTTATGTGGGTTGTAGTAAACCGTTGTAATTTTCTAGATTTCTAATTTGTAATTTTATTTATTGTTTTTATAATTGCTAGTATTAGAACACGGTTTTCCAAAGCAACTATAGTTTTCAAAACATCACGTATCCGCAATTGTTTTTAAATTAAGCTTCCGCAACTGCCAAGATTTTTACAAAGTTGTTAAGAATGTTATTCAGCTAAGGTTTTCTAACAAGGTTTAAAAAGGGTATAAGTTTTTAATTATTAAGAAGGGTTTTTAATGGAAACATGGTTTTCGAAAAACACTTCAATGTGACACGCCAGATTCGAGCCAAACTTCTAGGCCGGGTTTGGGGTGTTACACTGCCCGTGTGTCTACTACCATGCATACTGACTTGCAATTTTTACGTGTAGGGGACACACGGCTGAGTAACACGCCTATGGGGTTGACCGTGTGTCACACACGCCCGTGTGGACAAAATAAGGCTATTTACCAAGCCTTTTTGCCACCCTTAGTTGTATCAACCTACATAAGATCAACCAAAACCAATACGAGAATGACTCATATAACCAAATCAGCCACAATAGGCAATAGATCATAGATGCAATTTATTCATCCATGGAATATCATCATTTGTATATATATTAATAATGAATATTAGCCATTATCCATAGCCTTATACAAAATGTAGGGTCTCATCCCAAGCCAACACTTTGGCTAAATTAACAATGACCCAAAACACAAAAGCCTAAGTCCTTATACATGCCATACTAAAGATAATAAATCTAACTATACCGAGCACTTCAGTTGATAGTGTGGTCGTGCCTCCGACGTCCAAATGATCCTCGAGCTAGTTAAACGGCACTATAAGAAAATGGAAGGAAATGGGGTAAGCATAAATCTTAGTAAGTTGCATGAAAATAAATTTGTCAACAACTTTATCATTCATCATAATGCTCATAATACAAAAGTAGGCATAAGTACAACTTACTCGTCACTATCCAATACAATTCTCATAGCATATACTAAGCTCACGTCTCATACATTTCAAATAAGTACTTGTACCACTCACAACATGGTTACACTTTTCTCGTTTAATTTAAACTGTAACTCTCACCGTTGAACCATTTGGAATGCCATCGGATATTCACCAAGCCTCAAACATAGGGTACAGTGCCGATGCCATGTCCCAAACATGGTCTTACACTGGCTCATCCATCAAGTCGATGCCATGTCCTAGACATGGTCTTACACTGACTCTTATGTATCCGTGCCGATGCCATGTCCCAGGCATGCTCTTACACTGACACATCTTGTAGCTGATGCATGTCCCAAACATGGTCTTACACTGACTCTTACGTATCCGTGCCGATGCCATGTCCCAGGCATGGTCTTACATTGACACATCTTGTAGTCGATGCATGTCCCAAACATGTCTTACACTGGCTTACATCTCGAGGCCGATGCATGTCCCAGACATGTCTTACACTAGCTCTCGTTTGAATGCCGATGCCATGTCCCAAACATGGTCTTACACTGGCTCTCATAATGTGGTCGATGCATGTCCCAGACATGTCTTACACTAGCACACAATTAACTTGAATGTCATGGCATGAATATCCGATTTATTTCCTAAGGTTCAAACAGGAGTTCTACTATCTCAATATTCATCATGCATAATTATTTCCACAAACAAGCAATTTATGCCATATCAATTCAAGCACATATAATAACAATGTAGTTGTATTATTTACATACAACTTACCTCGGATTACAAAAGTAGACGACTAGCTCGACTTAGTCCACTTGCTTCGCTTTTCCCCGGTCTAGGCCCAGATTTTGTAATTCTTGATCTAAAATGATAAAATTTCACGAATTTAATCATTTTATTAATCTAGATACTCAACAATTTAAAATTGGGCAAAATGACCATTTTGCCCCTAGGTCTGAAAATCGATTTTTATCAAATTTCTTCATATTTTAAGCCTAGTCGATTACTTTCTACACTAGAATTAGGCCTAAATTCTCAATATTTCACACCTTTATCACCTATTTTACAACTTATGCAAAATGGTCCTCTTTAGGGTTTTCATGAGAAATCTCTTCACAAAAGTTGTTTATTTCACAACCGTGATTCATTTTCTTACATAAAATTTCAGAAAACAACATGAACACACTCATGGTAAAACCCTAGACCTTCAACAATTTTGCAAAATTGTCCCCTCAATAGCTAGCTCATGCTACAAGATGTAAAAATCATCAAGAAAAATCATCAAAATCACTTACTTGTGAGGGAACTAAGTGGCTGAAAATTTCAAGCTTTCAAAACCCCTATCTTGCTGGTATTTTTCTCCTTATTTTATTTTTATTCTAGTCAAAATAGGTCACCAACTCACCTAATTTTGACCATTTCTCTCTTTTGTCTCCTATGGCCGGCTATCACTTATCTAAGGGTCTATTTGCCCTTTAAAGACCCCCAATTTATGATTCATGGAAATTTAACACTCTTAGCTATCAAAATAGGACTTTTGCATTTTATGCGATTTAGTCCTTTTTCACAATTAAGCATGCAATCGCTAAAATTATTTCACCAAAATTTTCATGCACTCATATAATCATGTCACAACACATAAAATAATATTAAAAATAATTTCTCTGACCTCAGGTTAGTGGTTCCGAAACCACTGTCCCGACTAGGCCCAAAATCGGGTTGTTACATTTTATATGTCAAAGCTAGTGACAATATTATTGCTAATTATCTTAATAAGCCTTATGAATAGAGGTAAACAACCTCTAGAAAAATTTGGTGAGTGGACTACAGTTAATAAAAATCCCAACAAAGGGAACACATTCAAATAAAAAAAAAAAATCCTAATCAAGGATTTGTGATAATACCTTCTCAAGTACCATTTTATACTAATCAAGGATATTATGTTCCATATCCAATGGTAAGATAACCAGTTGGAATTTCAACTCAATTATCATTTACATCACAATCGGTAAGTCAACTACCTTGATCACAAGATTCAAATTCAGCGTATCAAACTAGTTATGCTGAAATTATTCAAGGAGCAAAAAAATTTTGTGAGACAAAAAATTTGTTGAAACCACAACAAATTCAGGAAATAAAAATTTTTATAATCCAGACTTACCATTAGAATTAGAGTTTTATTAATGAAATATGGAAAACTCATATTACTGAGCAAAGAGCAAACTTTAGAAGAACTCTTACTAAGCTTTCACAATTTTTAGTTGAAAAAACAACTAAAGAACAAGTCTTTTTTTTTTTTTTCATTTTAGGGCCGAATTACACTAGTTTTCACGTCTAGGATTTACATATACAACATATATTACTATAAGGTTGTATTTCTTATTTCTTATTATTAATGTGATAGCCCTAAAGTGACCCTAGTCGGAAAGCGATTTCGGGACCGCTAAACCGAGTCACCGAATTATTTGAATATAATATTTACTATCTAAAATATGTGAATTTTGAATGTGTAAAAAAGTTTAAGTTTTGATTTAGTCAATTGAATGTGAATTTAGTTAATAGGACTATTGAGTGACACTTTTGAAATATGCTAGGTTAATCTAAAAGGACCTATTAGTTCAAGTTATAAAAAAACCAAGGATTTGCATGTCAAATTTTCCACTATTGAAAAAATAGTGGCGGCCATGATGGATTATATGCATAAGATATGTATTTATTTATTAGTTAGTGGTTTTCTATATATTATTATAATAAAAGAAAAAGAGATATTGGGTAATAAGAAATTGAAGGTGATAAAAACAAAGCTTAGAATTTTCTTTCTCCTTGGTAGAATGTAAAGAGGAAGAAGGGGGAGGAATTTCGGCTATCTTAAGCTATCATTAAGGTAAGAAAGTATATTAATTCTTGAAATTTTACTTAATCTTGAGTGAGATACTAAGTTATATTAGTAACCCATGTTAAATTTTTGATTTGTGGGATGGATTAAAGCTTTCGGCTATGATAATTAAAATGGGTGATAGTGTT
This sequence comes from Gossypium anomalum, assembly GCA_025698475.1. Classification (NCBI taxonomy): domain Eukaryota; kingdom Viridiplantae; phylum Streptophyta; class Magnoliopsida; order Malvales; family Malvaceae; genus Gossypium; species Gossypium anomalum. Next base: position 48,252,915 of record CM046964.1, read on the forward strand.
GGTTCATGTTAATTTTGGATAAACAAAGGTGGATGATTGCTTGAACTAACTAGAATTTATATAGATGTATGGCTTTAAAGAGTGAAGAATCGGCTAGTATATTTGATGTTAAGGCTGAATATGAGATGTGGTATTTGAGTGATTTGGGTAGTTGAGTTTATAAAAATCAAATGAATGCCCAAATGTGTTAAAATTGATTTGATTTAGTATTAAATTGAGTATTGCTAAAGACTTCTATTGTTCTAGTCGATTAGGTGTGATTAAAAAAAAAAATTATATTGAACATGTGCTTTTAAATACATGTAAGGATATAAAGAATTCATAGTTTCGGTCATAGGTGTTGATCTATTGAGTTGGAATATTGACCTGTTGTGGTACTAAAATTTATCCTAAATATTCGGCCAAGGTAAGCTAATTGAGTAGAGCATATTTTGATAGTACCATTCGGCTAGTATAAGGTGTACTAAAGCTATAAGTATAATTGTTTAATGTAACTTACCAAGTATACAATTATGAAAACGAAATGATGATAGACTTAGGTGAACAATTAATTCATGTGAATTGGTTCTAAAAATGTATATGAATGCCATATAATTCTGCTTGATTGGGAAGTAAATTGTTTGATTTAGCTCAAGAGCTTAGAGGATCAAACTTGGATAGGGAAAAGAAAAAGTGGTCGAATAGCCGTTGAGATCGATTCGACAACATCCGAGGTAAGTTTTCAAGTAATGAGACTTAGTTTACGATTTGATTAAATCATGATGTATGAGCATAACAATTATAGGGCGATATGATGATTATACTTGAATTATATGATGAGTTACTTAGTCTATACGTATGAAGGGTAGCCGTATGTGTATAGAGATCGTGTCGTAAAGCAAACGAAACCATCTTTGTTTGTATGTGGCTAGTGAGCCGAAAATTGGATTGCTTAATACGTGAATTGTGTTTGAAACTTATTATGAAAATGAAAAATAGATGTGTCATGATTTATTTATATGTACATGAATATTTGGATGTTAACCGGGCTAAGTCCCGAAGGCTTTTGTGCGAGTTGTTAGTTAGGGCTAAGTCCAGAAGGCATTTGTGCGAGTTACTATATCCGGGCTATGTCCCGAAGGCTTTAGTGCGAGTTGCTATATCCGGGCTACGTCCCGAAGGCCTTTGTGCAAATTGCTACATCCGGCTATGTCCCGAAGGCATTCGAGCGAGAAACTATATCCGGTTAAACCCCGAAGGTACTTGTCTTGAGGATGAGTGATCATGCTGCCATAGTTAAATTAAAATGCTCGTGAAATCCCAGCGATGAGGTATGTTTCCGTATATGTATTGATTTAGATGATCCTACATAAATAGTACTCACTCAGTCGATAAATGAGCTACCGGTCTTTGGTTAAATTAATCTTTTGTGTATGAATATAAAGGTTGGTAATATGGAATAAGTAGGATATTGAGAATTTGTGCATATGAAATTACCCGTTTAGCTATACAATGTTACATTATAGTTGTGTCTAATTTCATAGCTCAAAACTTACTAAGCATTAAATGCTTACTCCGTTTTCCTTGAATCTCTGTTTTATAGATTTTGGTTCGTCAGCTATCGGACTCGGGATTGTCGAAGTTGAAGTCGTCCACACTATCAAAGCCCCTTTCGGTACTCTTTTGGTTGAACTTTGAAATGGCATGTATAGGACTACCCCTTTTTGTTAATGGTCATGCACCTTTTGGAATTGTATAAATTTGGTTAGCCATGCGAAAATGGCTTGTGTTCATATTTGAATCATAATATTATAATCATCGAGTATGTATATGGTTATCGTGAAGTACGGATATGTTTGTCAATGATTGACCATTGGGATGGTTAATCACATTTATAAATTGTGCTATGTATGCTATCGGATTAGTTAAATTATGGAAACTAGGCAATAGGTAAAGTCTACCCTAAAGTCAGATGTTGACAGCATCAATGGGGTAAATTGGAAAAATCGCTAAAATTTGTAAGAATGGAGTTAATTAGTGAATAAATTATGTAATCGAACCTTGATGAATCTACTTTCATATGGAAGAAACGAAACGGCCAAATGAGTCACATGTTAAGAGATATTTAGGTTTTCATGAAACAGGGCCAGAGCGATTTCTGGATCCCCTGTTCTGACTTTGAAAATTTACTATAAATTAAAAAGAAATAATTAGAAGTCATGCCCCATATGTATAGATTCCTTGTTGAGTCTAGTTTCTTTAGAAACAAACGGCATAAGATTTGAAGCCCTGTATAGGAAGATACTTAAGTTGCAATGCATGAAGGTCTGTGTAGTCGAACCCTGTAACAGGGGAGACTTAATCAAATAAACTGTACCATTTGGCCTGATCAAAAATTCTAGAAAAAAAATGTGTAGATAGATACATGAGTCTAGTTTCGGGGAAAATTTACGGATTAAGTTTTCGAGTTTCGGAACTCAAGATATGATTTTTAAAGTGGTCATGATGCAGTTAGCCAGCATGTCTGGAATTATAAAATTGAACCGTGTAAGCCAAAGAAGTAAGTCTGTTAATACCTCGTTTTCAACCCCGGTAACGGTCTCGGGCTTGGGGTGTTACAATTAAGCTTATAATACATAATATATAATTTATATTAGATGTTAGAATATTAATTCTATTATATATATATATTCTAATATATGTTAGTATTAGAATTTATTTATATATTTTATTTATAATATATTAGAATATTATATTAATATTATTGATATATTTCTATTTGATTTATTTCCTTTTTATATTATTTATCTATTTCAATTTCATTTATTTCATTTTCATTTAGAATTTTGATTTAAAAAAAGTAAGGAATTATAAACTTGAAAAACACGGATCGAGTTGCGCCATACATATGAAAGAATATAGAATCATGATGTATTTGGCGAATCAAATACAATGGTCTAATAAGGAACCTTTCAGATTCGTTGATAATTTTTTGAAAGATTTCTTCGAAAAAGTTTCATTAACTCCTCAATTATGTCGAGTAGACCTTGTTGTTGCGAGAATTCTTAATTCATGAGTTGTAGGGAGGGACATATGTCACCACAAAAAGAGACTAAAGCAAGTATTGGATTCAAAGCTGGTGTTAAAGACTATAAATTGACTTATTATACTCTTGAATATGAAGTTAAAGATACTAATATCTTGGCAGCCTTCCGAGTAACTCCTCAACCGGATTTCCGCTTGAGGAAGTAGGGGACACAGTAGCTGTTGAATCTTCTATTGGTACATGGACATCTATGTGGACCGATGGGCTTACCAGCTTGATCGTTAAAAAGGGCGATGCTACCATATTGAGCCTGTTCCTACAGAAGAAGATTAATATATATGTTACCCATTCCAAATTTCATTCCAATCAAATGATCAACATCTACCAATATATCTTGCGGTAACAAAAATGTATTATTCTAAGGTATAGTAAAATTCAATCTCTGGTTCATATTTTGTCGCCCAACCCTTCCTAATTCACATCTTTGCTGAAAGAATTTCTTTTGTAATTCTTTACACAAGGATTCAGAAAATACTGGATCCCCGCATACACAAGAAAATTGTTGATAAAACTCCAAAGTGGCATTTTCTTTTGACCCAAATTTTTTTCCTTATCGGTCAAGAAAGACAAGAAAATCTCAGGGTAGCAAACATTCCTTAGAATTTCTCTTAGATATACAATAAGGAGTTTTCAATCATAGTACTTCTTGTGGACTAACTCCATGATTAAGTAATTGTGAATTATTAGAGCAATGCTTCTGGACATAATTGCAATTATTAGAGCCTAATTGTATATGTCTGGCTGGTCCCTCCGCTAGCTCAATAAAAGCTTGATTGGACTACATTAGAATAAGAGGAAAATTCTACGACTTTGGAAATAATTTGATTGAGTAAATTTATTCGATGTGGAAGTAAATTAGGTTGTTGTAAGAATTGTTCAACTAGAGAAATTGATTAAAGAAATTTTTTAAAAATTAATTTGAAAAATTTAAGTGATTTTTGGGAAAATTAATTTTGATAAAGTAAAATTAAATTAATCAAATTAGTTAAAATTAATATGATATTTTTGAAAATTAATTTTCAAGTCAGATAATTGGCCCAATGGGTAATTGAACTTGAAAATTAGACTTGAGATCGTAAATTGGGCTCGAGAGCCCAAACCGAGACTAAGGCCCAAAAATGGTTGCACCAAGCCCGATGTGTGAAATTGATCTGACGGGTCCAATTAGTGGATAGACAGGACTAGTCGGGTCATCAGTGATTCGGACCGAACCGACAATAACTGAACTAGCTCGGGGTGCTATAAAGGTGTCGCACCTACATCACAAGACACGACGGTGTAGGGGGCTACGATGGTGCGTTCCAGTGCTTGGTAGTGGTTGGTCTTCGGTGGTTGAGTAGTGGAAAAGTTACACTCCTACGAGAACTCTACCAGAGAATTTGATTTTAGATTAACTATTCCAAAAATAATATTATTTTAATAGTTTAATATGAAATTTAATTTAATACTTATCTTAATAGTGTTTTATTAATTTAATGTTTATCTTGTAGATAAACATTCTATTATTTTAATAAAATTTAATATTAAATTTAATCTAATATTTATCTCGATAAATATTGTATTAATTTAATATTAAAGTGATTAATTTTAATCATAGTTGAACTCTCTAAACTCTTCCTATATAAAGAAAGCCTTATGTCATTATTTTACGCACATTTGAATTCAAGAGAAAGTTATAGAGAGAAAATTCTCTTTTATTTCAGAAAATTTCTAGAGATATTTTTCTGACTTACAACTTTACCAAAAAGTTTAGAGAAATTACGAAATTACCCCATTGGTAATTTTTGTGAAATTTTTTTCTGATTCTAAGCAAGCTTATACTCGATAGAGATGAGCTTGAGGATAGCGGAGAAGACTACTCGGTCGAAGCACTCATCCTAGACGAATAAAATATGTACAATTTTGATTAAGTGTTTATTGCTTTAGATATCAAAACCAAGATCTTGTTTTTATTACTTTAGATATCACAACCAAGATCTTGTTTTGGAAAAATTTTTAAAACTCAATTTTCCCTAAATTTAATTTCTGCTACATTTTTTCAAACCCATTTTTTCCAACATGGTGACAGGTTCATGTAAGGATGGTAGTGGACAAACTTCTTCAACACCCAAGTCGCCAAATAACAAGAGGAAGGCTCATCTCGATCAGCTGGGAACATAAGAATCAATTGCAAGAAACATGAGTAATTCATCGAAGAAATAGTTGCCATGGGTGAATGTTATTTTGTCAAATTTTGAGCCTACAACCTTTTGGTTTTGGAATATACCAAGGTTGAATGTTATTTTGTTGTATTGGTAACCAAGATGTTGGGTTTTTTTTTTATGGTTGATTTAGCTAGGTATAGCTCACTTACAGTAGTATGTTATATGCATTACGTCAACTTGTTTTTGGCCGGTATAGCATGAATGGTTTATAGGCTAAATCGTTAGCTATGGAAAGCTTTTGTAAAGTAAATTTATCCCAATTGCATTGGGGAAATCATTTGATTAAATGATCAAAGTTTTTTTTTTAGTATTATGTTTATTTTCACTACATTATTTACTAAGTTAAATTAAATTACATAAACAACCAAAATTGGTCATTAGTGCCAAGCATAATGTTAAATTACATAAACAACAACCAAAATCGGTCATTAGTTCTAAACATAATGTATATCAAGGGTCCAAATTACATAGACAACATATGTTGGATAATTTTACATTCAATCAACATTTCCAACTGCTAGCTGCATATGCCTCTTACCACTACTGCCAATAAAGAACCCTATGGTGATGCATACAATACATAACATGGAGCAAGAAAATAATATATTATACATTGACTTCTCTTTGATAACTTTCATTTTTTCCTTCATGGTCAAGATTTTGTTCTTTAATGCTAGTTCTCCTTCAACACCACAAATTGGTTTACCTCCTTCAAGCTCAATGTCAACAACATTACTGCCACCAATATGGCTACCATCAAATGCAACCAAATCCATAACCTTATTTCTCAGTGCTAAATTATCCTTCGAAAGATTTAGTTCACTGTCATGCAATTGACGTAGTAACTCAGTCGCATGGTGACACATTTTCCCATCGTACCACTTGAAGAAATCACAACCACCATCATACAAACAAACCCTAAATCATCCAAATTGACAAAAAAAAATTAAATCATAAACCTAGGGAATTTTTGAAATCATCTAAATTGAGCTCAAGTAGCAAATAAAATTCTTCTTCACTTACCAGAAAATCTAAATAACAATAAATCTCCTCCCTGGATTTAAATCACTCCATGAAGTGTCTCTTGAAACTAAATTATTGTAGTGACATTTTACTGCTTCCCCATCATACACATACTTCTTTCGTGATGAAGTAACAATATTTACATACCTCGATTTTTTCTCGAACCATGCAATACCCAATCTCTAGACTGGCTATCCAAACTATGTGATTCAGATTTGAGAAAATTTCCTGAATCCATGATTTCAGACGACAAGGAAGAAAAATAACAATTTCTTAGAGATTATGGGATTTAACGATTTAGGAATAAGGGATTAGGGATTCAATGACGGTTTGGGAATAAGGGATTAATGATGTAGGAAATTTCCTTAATCCATGATTCAAAATGGAGATTGTCAAAGTTTTTAGGGATTTTAAAAATTGGGTTTTTCACAAATTAGAATTTTCAAATTTTGGGTTTTTTTGGGTCACGATTATTTGGGTTATTTTTTCGGATTATGTCTATTTTTATTTATTATATTTAACTCTTTTTCCACATCATCCTTCAACCTGGCATGCCACATAGACATCTATGTTGATTGGTGCTTGACTAATGGTCAGTTGATGTTTCTCGTTAAAAATGGGCTGATTTGTGGAAAAATTGTTACATGGAGAGCCCAAATAAAAAAAAAAGGTCAAGGGCCTAAAACCAATACCCCCCAAACATTGATTTTTGTTTTTTTTTGCAATTGTGCCTTTTTTTTCAAGTAAATCCTTAAATAAACATGCTTGGATGATAGCACTTTGGATGGGGAATGTAACAGCCCATTTTTCAGTGGTGTTGGAAACAGTGGTTTTCGGGGCACCAAATTCGATGAGTAAGTTTGTAAATATTATATTTAATATTTATGAGTTAATTGTGACTTTGAAAAGGTTTTTGATGTAGTGATTTTTGTTTTATAGGCGATTTATTAAGTTTAAGTGGTAAGACCCAAAAGTCAAGTGATTTTAGAAAATAAGGTATCGAGACTTCGTTTTTATAAACTAAGCCATAAATATTTTTATAAATATTTACAGAGTGTCATTAAGGTGGTATTAAATTTTCGTTGAAAAATTTTAACGTTTCGATCGCTAATTATTTAAAAAGGACTAAATTGTAAAAGATGTAAAATTTGATCACTATTTGATTTGAGTGATTAAATGGTTAATGGAATAAAGGAAAAGGGACTTAAATGGCAATTAAACCATGGTAAAAGTTTCCAAGCGGTAGTGTTATGATTGAATCCACTAGCTTTTGGTTTAATTATTCTTTTAGTCCTAATTAGTTTAGGATTAAATTGTAAATAAGTTTATTTAGTTAGAATTTAATTTAATTGAAGGACCAATTGTGAAATTTAACCTTCCTTTGATTGTAATTATGCCATATTGTAACACTTCTAACCCGTATCCGTTGCCGGACTAGGGTTAAAGGCATTACTGGACAAATCAAAACATTTAATGTTTATTTCATAAACATCAAAGCATCAGAGATCAAACATCAATATAGAGTCCCTTATATATGTCATCGAGACCTTAAACATGCATTAGAAAGGGGTCGGGACTAAACTGAACTCATACAAATTTTTTCCAAAACTTAAATATTTTCAAAGAGGTACAGGTCACACGCCCATGTGAACAGGCCGTGTGCCTTACACGGCATTAGACACGCCCGTGTGTCTAAGCCGTGTCCAAATAGGGCATACATACTGACTTGCTCACACGGCCACAAGACACGCCCGTGTACTATAGCCGTGGTCGAGCCTGACTGGGGCCACACGACTAGCCATATGCCCGTGTGCCTTGGTCGTGCTCGAGCCTGACTTACAATTGTAGGGTACCCTAGGGGACACACGGCCGTGCAACATAGCCGTGTGTCAGACACGACTGAGACACATGCCCGTCTCTCTACCCGTGTGGACAAAATAGGCCATTTGAATAGCCAACTTGCCACCCTAATTAGGTCAAACCTACAAGCACCAAACCAAGCATATTTGTACACCAATTTCAGCCAATCTCTACACAAAAACATATATTATTCATGCCTTTAAAATATCAATAAAATCCAACCTCAATTCATCAACCAAATCATATTAAAATTTAAACTAAAATCATACCAAAACATATGTTTCAATACATCATTCAATCTTATGCTTAAAATTTACCAAAACTCATCAAAATTGACCTTTTCATTTGGTCATTCAAAACATACCATGTAACAATTCCAACCATAAGTTCAAACATAAGCTAGCCATATCACATAGCAGAATATATACATTACAAAACTTAACCAAAGTATTTCTAGCCTATACATGCCATAATTTACTATATATATTTTCAAAAGGTACCAAAATGAGTTTCAATAGTGTGATGACGATCCTTGACGATCCCCGAGCTCACAGTAGCTTTGATATTTATAAAACAATGCAAAAACACACAAAGTAAGCTTTCATAAGCTTAGTAAGCTCGTACCAAATATCATCAATAGTTTATAAAATATAAAACATCAACACATAAGTATTTATTAGTTCTCAATTCATCTATCAATTTTATGCCAACACAGTTCATATGTTCATACCAATTCAATGAACTTCATATACATAATATCATCTACCACATAGGTATTGTACAAACCTGAACCTTCTCGTATTTATTCATTTTCATTCTTAACTCTCGTTCGGATATTTTAAGATTTTCTGAAGGTTATTCATGCTTTAAACATCCATACATTTAGTGCTTTAAGGATTACCCAAAGCTAAAATGATTCCGCACACTTAGTACCATCTCAATTAACTGAAGCTATTTCGGTATTGCACACTTAGTGCCTTATATACCCGAAGCTATTTTGAATCACACATTTAGTGCCTCATATAGCCGAAGCTACATTGAATCGCACACTTAGTGCCAAATACAGTTGATTTGTCATTGTATTCAACCATAATCAAATATATATACAATCTATATATAATCAAAGCATAAAAATATACTTGTAACATCATCTTTTATGTACGAACTTACCTCATACTCGGAATTGTCGACTCAGATTGTCTACTCTATAACCTTTGACTTCCCTCGGTCTAAAATCGAATTCCTCTTTTCTTAATCTATATGTATTCAAAATTAACCCTTTTATTCACCAAATAATTCAAATCAATCCATAAACATTCATTTCGGGCATTTTACAATTTAACCCTCACATTTTCACATTTTTACACTTTAGTCCTTAATTCACAAAATCACAAAATACACATAATTTGCTTTTACACAAGCTTAGTTGATGTAACGCACTGAATTTGGGCCTAGAAGTTTTGGGCCTTAAGCATGGGAGCGGTTGAAGGTAGCTTATAATATTTGTCGTGCATGTAAATTTTGATACTGAAGGCTTGTTTTAGTGGTTAAGTGTGCTGAGAAGTGTTAGAGAAGTCTTGGGTTCAAACCTGGACTTTAGCAAAAATTTTGGTTTAAGGTGAATCAAACCCTGGGTGTAGTAGGTAGGCCTTAAGAATATTGTTGGAGTAATTGTGACACAAAAAGCCCTGTGGTCTAGTGGCAAAGCAGCGCCACATAAGAGGCAGGAAGGTGGCGTCATAGAGTTGACAAGGAGGTCCAGGGTTCGAAACTCATGGCAAGCAAAGAGCATTTATTTTGCTAACAGGGGGCGGCAAGAGTTGGTATTGAATTTAAACTCTCATGATGGAAGGATCTCACATCGGGAAGCTAACATAAGAGTGGATGCGAAGCTGGCTTTAAATAGAGAGAACCATAAGGAGAGTAAATGTACCTTTCTTGGCTGATCCCTTTAGCGTTATGGCATGCTCGTTTGGGTTGGGCGTTGGCTAAGAGTGCTCGGAGCGTGGATTAACTCCAGTCTCCTATCAGGTGTCTATTTCTCACTACTCTAGCTGTAGGATGGCTACTTCGAGCTGCGATGGGCCGAAATAGGCCATGTGGGCCCAATGGGCTTATGGGCCCAATTGGATAAGTTGTTTGATTGTGTAGTAAATATTGGACTAGGCTAGGTGAATCTCATATTTGTGGCTAGATTTGGGCTAAAAGGACCACATGAGCGTGTGGGCCCACTTGGGCTGAGGAAGGGCTTTAGGCCCATTCGTATTGTTATCCCTATTTAGAATACTTTAGTTTACCAAATTATTGAAATACCCTTGACTTGTAAAATTACCAAAGTACCCCTGATTTACAGAATTACCGTTTTACCCTCGATTTGTAAAATTACCAAAATACCCTTGGTTTGCAAAATTACAAAAATACCCTTAGTTTGTAGAATTACCAAAATACCCCTGTAGGGTAGAATTACCAAGATACCCTTGTGGGGTAAAATTACCATTTTGCCCCTAGGGTGTTAAATGACTATTTTGCCCTTGTGGGCCAGTAATTGACTTGGACTGTGTGGTTGATGGATTTGATTGTGAATATATGTTGGTGATATAGACAAATTTTGAGGAGCAGCAAGGCTTGGAGTATCGGTTTGGATAAACTTGGATCGAATCATTAGACCCTGTGAAGGTAAGTGATCTATGGCTATTAGGGGTTCTTTGGCCGATTATGGTAATGTGGATTTTGGGTTTGATAAGCATGAATTGTAAACTAAGAATGGTGGTGATTAATTGTAGGTTGTCGTGGAAGACTTTGTTAGCAAACATCACAAAACAGGTGTGTAATAACCTCTGTAAGATCTTAGACTAAAAATCGCTGAAAAGCCGAAATGCTTAAAATCCGGCAATTTGGGGAACTTGAGATTTTGCATGTGGTTTTTGATACGATAAATATGAAATAATAGATGTTGGATCGGTGGTACAGGTAAGAGCGCAAATTTGTGCGCGATGGTAAGTTGGGCCTCGATGGGCTGGAATTGGGCCCAAAGGGCTTCCGGGCCCATTTGGGTAAAATTGATAAAAAGTGGAACTTGGACAAATTGCACGTTAACAAAGATAAAATTGTTGTAAAAATTGGGTTATGTGGGCTTAAAGGGCTAAAATCGATATTCGTAGGGCCCATTAGGGGTTTTGGGGCCAAAAGCCCAAATTTGATAAAGTGCATTAAAATTATTGTTTAAACACTTGGAAGTATTGATAGTTGTTAATGAACATGGAAAAACCCTTAATAATTGGTAAATTTATGAAATTACCTTTAGAATACGAAAAATGACTGTTTTGCCCTTAGGTAAAAATGACTATAATACCCCTAGGGTTTAATTGTGAATGTGATGCATGAGATATTGATATGACATGATATGCGCTTGAGATGTTATGTGATGCATATGATATACTATGATATATTCATTATTATGCATGGGTTGGGTTTTATATGGATGGATGAAGTGCAAAAAGGGCTTTGCCCCAGTTATTAAAAGAGGTTAGGCCTCCAGTTATATGATAAAGCAGCTATGCTTCCAGTGGAGAGTTTGGTTGGGTAGGTTGAGTTATTCCCCACATGGTGTGTTGGCTGGTATAGGTGGAGAGTAGCGGATAGTGGGTTGAGTAGTCTCCCCAAATGGGCTTGCATACATTCATTGATATTTCATGTGAAATTGAAATGGCCTATGGGCCATACCGTTTTCAGTAAAGGCTTCGGCCCAGTGATATGATTTATGAAAATGCTTCGGCCTAGTGATATGATTTATGAAAAAGGCTTCGGCCCAGTAACCATTAAACGAAAGGCTTCGGCCCAGTATGCAAATATTAGTTGGGCTCTGAAAGGGGCTTGTTGCACACTGAGTTTTCGTAAACTCACCCCGTTTATTAACCTTTCAGGTAATTTCCAGCCTTAGAAGGATCGGAGCTGCGAAGGGCTCGGAGGAAGCCGCACACACTGTTTATGTTATAGTTTTGATTATTACTTTTAAATGTTTTTATGTGGGTTGTAGTAAAGCTGTTGTAATTTTCTGGATTTCTAATTTGGAATTTTATTAATTGTTCTTATAATTTCTAGTATTAGAACACGGTTTTCCAAAGCAACTACTATTTTCAAAACATCAAGTATCCGCAATTACTTTAAATCAAGCTTTTGTAACTGCCAAGATTTTTACAAAGTTGTTAAGAATGTTATTCAGCTGAGGTTTTCTAACAAGGTTTAAAAAGGGTAGAAGTTTTTTTTAATGGAAACATGGTTTCAAAAAACACTTCAATGTGATAGGCTAGATTCGAGCCAAACTTCCAGGCTTGGTTTAGGGTGTTACATTTAGTGGTATCAGAGCTTAGGTTGCAATAACTCGGCTGTGGGTTAGGTTTTCAAAGGTTGAATTTCAGAAAATTATTTTCATCCACGTGGTCTATTTGAAGTATCTATTAAAAAGTGTGGCACACCGAGTCTCCGGCGCCAAATCCGTAAGTCTTCTGAATACTTTTTTTTTGTTTAGAAATTGAAATACTGTGGATTTCTTAGATATTGGTTTGAATTTAAATTTGGTATTTATTTTATGAGGATGTGATGTTTGGATATAAAAATTGTATATATGTGTGATAAATATGTGTCTGCTTCAGTGAATAAGTGTTGTATGTATGAGATGTTTCAAGTTCTAGTTGAAGTGTAATAGTGATAGTAGGATCAGAGTGCACAGTGGTAGGGTAGTGGGGTAGATGTTACACGATTACCCTATTAGATGGAAATTTCGGGGACAAAATTTCTTTAAGGGAGGTAGAGTTGTAACACCCTGAATTTGGGCCTAGAAGTTTTGGGCCTTAAGCATGGGAGCAATTGAAGGTAGCTTATAATAATTTGTCGTGCATGTAGTTTGTTTTAGTGGTTAAGTGTGCTGAGAAGTGTTGGAGAAGTCTTGGGTTCAAACTTGGACTTTAGCAAAAATTTTGGTTTAAGCTGAATCAAACCCTTGGTGTAGTAGGTAGGCCATAAGAATATTGTTGGAGTAATTGTGACACAAAAAGCCTTATGGTCTAGTGGCAAAGTAGCGCCACATAAGAGGCAGGAAGGTGGCGTCATAGAGTTGGCAAGGAGGTCCAGGGTTTAAAACTCATAGCAAGCAAAGAGCATTTATTTTGCTAACAGGGGGCGGCAAGAGTTGGTGTTGAATTTAAACTCTGATGATGGAGGGATCCCACATCGGGAAGCTAACATAAGAGTGGATGCGAAGCTGGCTTTAAATAGAGAGAACCATGAGGAAAGTAAAGGTACCTTTCTTGGCTGATCCCTTTCGCGTTATAGCGTGCTCGTTTGGGTTGGGCATTGGCTAAGAGTGCTCGGAGCGTGGATTAACTCCAGTCTCCTATCAGGTGTGTATTTTTCACTACTCTAGTTGTAGGATGGTTACTTTGGGCCTCGATGGGCCGAAATGGGCCATGTGGGCCCAATGGGCCTACGAGCCCAATTGGATAAGTTGTTTGATTGTGTAGTAAATATTGGACTAGGCTAGGTGAATCTCATATCTGTGGCTAGATTTGGGCTAAAAGGGCAACACGAGCGTGTGGGCCCACTTGGGCTGAGGAAGGGCTTTAGGCCCATTCGTATTGTTATCCTTGTTTAGAATACTTTAGTTTACCAAATTACTAAAATACCCTTGACTTGTAAAATTACCAAAGTACCCCCGATTTACAGAATTACTATTTTACCCTCGATTTACAAAATTACTAAAATACCACTAGTTTGCAAAATTACCAAAATACCACTGGTTTGCAAAATTACCAAAATACCCCTGGTTTGTAGAATTACCAAAATACCCCTGTAGGGTAGAATTACCAAGATACCCTTGTGGGGTAAAATTACCATTTTGCCCCTAGGGTGTTAAATGACTATTTTGCCCTTGTGGGCCAGTGACTGACTTGGACTGTGTGGTTGATGGATTTGATTGTGAATATATGTTGGTGATATAGACAACTTTGGAGGAGCAGCAAGGCTTGGAGTATCGGTTTGGATAAACTTGGATCAAACCATCGAACCCTGTGAAGGTAAGTGATCTATGGCTATTAGGGGTTCTTTGGCCGATTATGGTAAGTGGATTTTGGGTTTGATAAGCATGAATTGTAAACTAAGAATGGTGGTGATTAATTGTAGGTTGTCGTGGAAGACTTTGTTAGCAAACATCACAAAATAGGTGTGTAATAACCTCTGTAAGATCTTAGACTAAAAATCGCTGAAAAGCCAAAATGCTTAAAATCCGGCAATTTGGGGAACTTGAGATTTTGCATGTGGTTTTTGATATGATAAATATGAAATAATTGGTATTGGATTGACGGTATAGGTAAGAGCGCAAATTTGTGCGCGATGGTAAGTTGGGCCTCAATGGGCTGGAACTAGGCCCAATGGGCTTCCGGGCCCATTTGGGTAAAATTGATATAAAGTGGAACTTGGACAAATTGCATGTTAACACGGATAAAACTATTGTAAAAATTGGGTTATGTGGGCTTAAAGGGATAAAATCGGCATTTGTAGGGCCCATTAGGGGTTTTGGGCCCAAAAGCCCGAATTTGATAAAGTGCGTTAAAATTATTATTTAAACACTTGAAAGTATTGATAGTTGTTAATGAACATGGAAAAACCCTTAATAATTGGTAAATTTGTGAAATTACCCTTAGAATACGAAAAATGATTGTTTTGCCCCTAGGTAAAAATGACTATAATACCCCTAGGGTTTAATTATGAATGTGATGCATGAGATATTGATATGACATGATATGCGCATGAGATGTTATGTGATGCACATGATATGCTATGATTTATTCATTATTATGCTTGGGTTGGGTTTTATATGGATGGAGGAAGTGCAAAAAGGGCTTTACCCCAGTTATTAAAAGAGGCCAGGCCTCCAGTTATATGATAAAGTAGCTATGCTGCCAGTGGAGAGTTTGGTTGGGTGGGTTGAGTTATTCCCCACATGGTGTGTTGGCTGGTAAGGGTGGAGAGTAGCGGATGGTGGGTTGAGTAGTCTCCCCAAATGGGCTTGCATACATTCATTGATATTTCATGTGAAATTGAAATGGCCTATGTCTAACACCCCTGACCCGAGACCGATCGCTGGTCAGGGTTAAGGAGTATTACCAAACAAGCACAAAATTTCATTTGACTATATTCAAAAGAGTCATCTCAAGATAATGGATACATTAATTCATTCTTAAGTTCACTTCACATTAAAACATTTAAAACATAAGTCGAATATCAATCACACATTTACATTAACTAAGTGAAACACATATAGTAACTTAACAAGCCATTTTCGCATGGCTATACATATATACATCACCAAAAAGATACTTATTTAACATTTAAAAGTCAAACATATACATGCCATTATCAAAGTTCAGCTACAAGAGTACCGAATGGGCTTAGATAGTGTGGACGACTTCAACTTTGAGAATCCCGAGACCGATAGCTAGCGAACGAGATCTATAAAATAGAGAATTTAAGCAACAGAGTAAGCATTTCGATGCTTAGTAAGTTCTAAGTGATAAAATCATTTAAACTAAAACATAGCATTCATAAGGCGAATCATATTTTTGACCGAATGTAACCATGATTAAATATACCACTATTGTTCATGCATATCATTTTAAATTTCCTTAAACACCAATTCGTATCATGCAGATAAAATCTTTTCACCCAACCATTTTCATCATTTGATCGAATACATCTAATTCGATTACAAGGCTAAATAAATACATATACGCAAAATAACATAATCATGTTACTACACACTTCAACCAACATACTCACATGCTCAAAGTCAACCTTAACTTAATTTCACTTAAATCAAAATTAATGTATCCCGAATAAGCTATAGACTTCATACAACCCTAAGTAATGACCGGAAGAGTACTATTCAATTAAAATATCACAATTTATACCGAATCAAATTTTTCAATGTGTATGCGTTACATACCTGATCATCTTAGGGTTGTGAGCACATTAATTGAAATTATTACAGCAGGATTATACATTTCCAACACAAATGCCTTCGGGACTTAGCCCGGATATAACAACCAGTACGAGTGCCTTCGGGACTTAGCCCAGATATAACAACCAGCACGAGTGCCTTCGGGACTTAGCCCGGATATAACAACCAGCACGAGTGCCTTCGGGACTTAGCCCAGATATAACAACCACAATTATTATGTAAATATATATATATATATATATATATATATATCATAACATATTAGCATTTCAATTACATTAACAGAACACAAGCTCAACATGCTTATCAACCTTTACTCTTTTGGCTCAATAGCCACATACAAATAATACGATTTCATTTCACTATTCCACATGATTTCTATAATTATACGGCTACAGGTCATATGCAAAAATCATTTATTTCACTATGTAATTCAAATAGAACCATTTGATCACAATTTATTTATTATGCTTTTATATCGTAATTTTATCGAATCATAAGCTAAGTTTCGTTACTCAAAGACTTACCTCGAGTATATTTGGACAGTTACGGATAGGCTACTCAATTGCTTTCTCCTTTCCCTTATCTGATTCCGATCCTCTTAGCTCTTGAGCTTAAATTTAAACAAATAGATTTATTTAATTATTTATCAATTGAGCAATTCAATTTAATATATGTATATCGTACAATTAAAGTACAAATGACCTTATTAACTACTATTTAAACATCATGCATATGCTCCGCTCATTGCAACCGAACATGTTACTAGCGGATCACCTTGCATTTTCGAATTTCATAAACATCACTAATTTCATATAATAACACATATCCTCCCAAGTCGACACACAAGTCAAATGTATCACTCAAACTGCCAAAGTCCAACTAAGCCTACCATTATAGCATTATCAAATTACATACTTGGTAAGTCACATTCGAACACATTCGGCCCTATGTGCTGTTCAAGAATTTCTTTTAACATTAAACCCAGCTTATAACCTTCTCCAATTAAAAGCATTCAACACTGACTAAACATGTTTACAAGCCTAAGTCGAATATCATTTAAACATTTGAGAAATCATTTCTCAACTCAATTAATTGTGTATACCTCTCTCAAATCATTCTCACTATTTTTTTTATATAATTTAAAGCCCTTGTTCAAACTATTATTCACTATAATACTATGGCTGAATCCCTCAATTAGCTAACATAGCCTCTTGGATTCAATATAATCATGTATATAAATACCATCCAAATCCCTATCTTAACACATAATTCAAAATCTTGGAATTCATTTCCTAACTAATTTAACTTACTCCAAAGCCGAATGCTATTTAAGCATTAAGCTCATGTTCTTTTCATTATTAAGCAAGGGTTATAACTCATCTAACATTCATTTCAATTTGAACATCAATACTCAAAATTAAACACAAAAATTCATAGTCGAATATTATTTAACTTAAGCTACCATTATATTTTTACTTATCACTTCATACCATATTATTAAAATAATCTAATTATACTTATATAAGTACTATCAAAGCCGAAACCTATGCATAACATTATTCCTTATGCCCAAACCAAAGATCACATTCAGCACTTCCTAATAAATAAGTTAATAACCTCAACTTTTATGCTAACATAACAAGCAACTTAACACATTCAACATAACTAACATGCTAATAACATCAAAGCATCAACTAAAAACTTTAACCTCCTTAGCCGAATCTCAACTCTCCAAACAACCCAAATTCAAACCATGAAATAGATAGAATTTAGACTAATCATCCAAAAGATGTATAAACTTCCAAGAATGACATTTAACAATCCTTAATCTAATAAAACACCATAGCTGAATTTTTGCACAAGGATTTCTTCTTCCTCTCTTCTAGATACGGCAATGGAGGAGTAAGGATGAACCAACTTTGGTTTCTCCTCCCACTAACCATTATTTAATTTCTTTTTATTCCTTAATTCATTTGTAAATAAAATGTTAAATCAAAAATACATATTATATATATAAATCAATATCATGGCCGGCCACTATCCCAAAAATGGGTATTTTGACATGCAATTCCACATTTTTGAATACATGCATTAATAGATCACTTTAAATTTACCTAACACATTTCACAAATGTCTCACATAAGTCCCATTCAAAAAATTTCACATACAAATGACAAAATTAAAGCATGAAACTTTCACACATGCATGTACACACACAATAAACATAGAGTATAACGGTTAATTATTTTTATGACTCGATTTTGTGGTCTCGAAACCACTTTCCGACTAGGGTCAAATTAGGGATGTCATAACTCTCCCCCACATGAGGAATTTTCGTCCCCGAAAATATTGCCAGTGAATAAGTTAGGATATCGATCTTTCATATAGTCTTCAGGTTCCCATGTAGCTTCTTCAATCCCGTGCTTAAGCCACAGTACCTTTACTAATGAGATTTTCTTATTTCGTAGTTCTTTTACTTTACGAGCCAAAATACGAATCGGTTCTTCTTCGTAACTCAAATCAGGTTGAATCTCAACTTCTGATGGATTAATTATGTGCGATGGATCAGATCTATAACGTCGAAGCATCGAGACATGAAAAACGTTGTGAATCTTTTCAAGTTCAGGGGGTAAAATCAATCTGTATGCGACTGGCCCAACTTGTTCAGATATTTTATACGGCCCGATGAACCTCGGACTCAACTTGCCCTTACGGCCAAATCTGAGCACCTTTTTCTAGGGTGAAACTTTAAGAATCACTTTGTCTCCGACCTGATATTCAATGTCTCTTTGTTTTAAATCCGCATACGACTTCTGACGATTTGAAGCTGCTTTTAGACTTTTACGGATCACCTTTACTTTCTGTTCAGCATCTTTGATCAAATCAACCCCGAAAATTTTACTTTCACTAAGCTCCATCCAAAACAACGGTGTACGGCATTTACGACCATACAAAGCCTCGTAAGGTGCCATCTTAATGCTTGATTGAAAACTATTGTTGTAAGCAAATTCAATCAAAGGTAAATACCGTTCCCATGAACTACTAAACTCAAGGATGCAACATCTTAACATATCCTCGAGTATCTGGATTATCCACTCAGATTGACCATCAATCTGGGGATGAAAAGCGGTGCTAAAATGTAACTTGGTACCCATTGCTTCTTGCAATTTCTTCCAAAATTGCGATGTGAATCTCGGATCTCTATCCGATACAATAGAAATAGGTACCCCGTGTAACCTTACAATCTGAGAAACATACAATTCAGCTAACTTGTCAAGTGAATAATCCGTACGTACAGGAATAAAATGAGCCGACTTTGTCAATCTATCAATAACAACCCAAATCACATCTTTCTTGTTTGACGATAATGGCAACCCAGATGCAAAATCCATCGTGACACGATCCCATTTCCATTCGGGTATCATGATTGGTTGCAGTAATCCTGAAGGCACTTGATGTTCCGCTTTCACTTGTTGACATATCAAACACTTCGAAACAAAGTCAGAAATATCTCGTTTCATACCCGGCCACCAAAACTAACGTTTTAGATCGTTATACATTTTCGTACTACCCGGGTGGATAGACATTCGGCTACTAAGAGCCTCATTCAAAATCATCGAAATAAGTTCTGAATTTCTTGGAACACACAATCGACTTCTGAACCTCAAACAATCGTCGTCATCAAGTTGAAACTCTGATTCCATATTTGAAACACATTCAGCTCATTTAGCAACCAATTCATTGTCAACTTTCTAGGATTCACAAATTTGATGAATCAATAATGGTTTGGCCTTTAATTCTGCTACTAACACATTATCAGATGACACGGAAAGGTGTACATTCATCGCTCGTAAAGTAAACAGTGATTTACGACTTAAAGCATCGGCAACCACGTTAGCCTTTCCCGGGTGATAGTCAATGACAAGCTCATAGTCTTTCAACAACTCAAGCCAACGTCTTTGTCGCAGATTCAAATCTCTTTGAGTCATCAAATATTTGAGGCTTTTGTGATCCGAATACACATGACACTTCTCTCCAAACAAGTAATGTCGCCAGATTTTTAAAGCGAATACGATGGCAGCTAATTCGAGATCATGAGTCAGATAATTTTTCTCATGTGACTTTAATTGCCTCGACGCGTAAGCTACAACTCATCCTTCTTGCATCAACACATAACCCAGCACAAGCAAGGATGCATCACTGTAAATGAAAAACTCTTTACCAGATTCGGGCTGCACTAGCACTGGAGCTTCAGTCAAATAAGTTTTCAATTGATCGAAACTTTTCTGACATTTTTCCGACCATTCAAACTTAAAATCTTTCTGAAGTAGTTTCGTCATTGGTGTGGCTATCATCGAGAAACCTTTTACAAATCATCTGTAGTAACCAGCAAGTCCCAAAAAGCTCTGAACCTCAGTGACATTTCTCGAAGGCTTCCAACTTAGTACGGCTAAAATTTTGCTCGGATCAACTCGAATACCCGATGTGGATACCACATGACCCAAAAAGCTAACTTCTCTCAACCAGAACTCACATTTACTGAACTTAGCATATAACTGTTTATCCCGTAAAATCTGTAACACTAATCTCAGGTGCTCGCCATGTTTAGTTTCATCTCGCGAATAGATCAAAATGTCGTCGATAAACACAACTACAAACCGATCCAAATATTGTCTGAAAATTTGATTCATCAAGTCCATGAATACTGCAGGGGCATTAGTGAGCCCAAACGGCATCACTAAGAACTCATAGTATTTGATATCTCGCTCAAAGCGCTTTAGGTATACCAGAGTCTCGAACTCGCAACTGATAATAACGCGATCTCAAATCTATCTTTTGAAAACACTGAGGCTCCCTTCAGTTGATCAAACAAATCATCAATACGTGGTAACGGATATTTATTCTTTACTGTCACTTTATTCACCTGACGATAGTCGATGCACAATCTCATAGTTCCATCCTTCTTTTTCACAAACAATACTGGTGCACCCCAAGTTGAGAAACTCGGTCGAGCGAAACCTCTATCCATCAACTCTTGCAATTGAGTTTTCAATTCTTTCAATTCCGTTGGTGCATAAGGGACGGAGCTATCGAAATTGGTGTAGTCCCAGGTACAAGTTCGATGCTGTATTCTACCTCTCGAACGGGTGGTAATCCCGGTAACTCCTCAGAAAAAACATCTGAATACTCACAAACCACTGGCACTGATTCAAGTTTCTTTTCTGACTCTTTGCTATCAAGTACGTATGCAAGATATGCTTCATACCCTTTTCTCACATATTTCTGAGCCAACATCGAGGATATTATTGCTGGCAACCCTTTTAAATCAATAGACTCAATTCGGATTATCTCATTATTAACACTTCTCAAATAAATGGTCTTTCTTTTGCAATTTACAACTGCATCATGTACGGTTAACCAATCCATACCAAGAATAACATCAAATTCGTCAAACGGTAAGAGCATCAAATCGGCCTGAAAGCAATAATCTCCAATTACTAGGGGGCATTTCTTACACACCTTGTCGACAAGTACATAATGACCCAAGGGATTTGACACTCGAATAACGAACTCAGTAGACTCAACAGATAAAGTCTTACTGGATTCTAAAGTCTCACATACATATGAATGAGTAGAACCAGGGTCAATCAAAGCAATCACATCAGTATCAAAGAGCGTAAAAGTACCGGTAATAACATCTGGCGATGAAGCATCTTCACGTACACGTATAGCATAAGCTCTAGCAGGAGCACGAGCCTCGGATCTAGTTGTAGCATCTTTAGACCCTCTCTGATCGCTACTAGCATTCCCCGTATTCCTAGGTGGTCTACCTCAAGCTATAGTAGTACCCGATTTCCCACTCTGATTCATATTCTGTTCAGACAATCTCGGGCAGTCCTTAATAAAGTGGTCGGCTGATCCGCATTTATAACAGGAGCGGTCATGAAATTTACAACTCCCCGAATGCCATTTACCATAATACTTGCACTCTGTCTTGTCCCAATGATCATTTCCAACACTGGCAACCGAAATAACTCGTGTACTCATAGGGGATCGATCACGATCTTGTCTGGAAAAGCCCGAAGTGTCTCTTGATCGGCCTGAATCATCTCTAAATTTCTTCGATGACTGATGAAAGGGCTTTCCCGAAGATCTCTTACGGAACTCTCTTGCTCCCACTTTAGCTTTTATTTTCTCCTTACTAAGCTCTTCGGCTTTGCAAGCTCGCTCGACAAGTACTACAAATTCTCTGATTTCTAGAATGCCAACATACAGTTTTATATCTTCGTTCAATCCATCTTCGAAATGTTCACACATTATAGCTTCTGAAGAAATACATTCTCGAGCATACCGGCTAAGCCTCACAAACTTTCGTTCATAATTAGTAACCGACATGGAACCTTGTTTAAGTTTAAGAAATTCTTTTCGTTTTTGATCAATGAATCTCTGGCTGATATACTTTTTCCGAAACTCAGTTTGGAAGAACTCCCAAGTCACTCGCTCTCTGGGCACAACAGAAATCAACGTATTCCACCAATAGTAGGTAGAATCACGTAGCAAAGATATAGCACACTTCAGGCATTCATCGGGTGTGCAAGACAGTTCATCAAGTACCCGAATAGTGTTGTCCAACCAAAATTCAGCTTGCTCGGCATCATCGCTTTCTGTAGATTTAAACTCAGTAGCCCCGTGCTTTCAAATTTTGTCAACTGGGGGCTTATTTAACCTCATCTGATCAGTTACCGGAGGTATCGTAGGTGCTGGGGGTATATTATTCGGGAGTGAGGGTTGTGGAATAGCCACATTAGTTCGAATGTATTGGTTAAACCAATCATTCATCACATTATAAAAGGCTTGTCTAGCCTCGTCATTTTGATTGCTCACAACTGGTTGAGAGTCCATCGGCGCTGTCCCGTGCGCGGGAGCAGGTGCTACACTCTCTACATCATCAGCTAACACTAGATTGGGATCGGGATCCATTACTAAACAAAAACACATTTTTAACTGTTAGCAATCGTCACACTATCGTATTAACACTTAATGGCATGTATAGCTAGACTCATACGCGCTACAGTAGTCCTAGAACCGACTAAACTACAGCTCTGATACCAATAAAATGTAACACCCCTGACCCCAGACCGATCGCCGGTCAGGGTTAAGGAGTATTACCAAACAAGCACAAAATTTCATTTGACTATATTCAAAAGAGTCATCTCAAGATAATGGATACATTAATTCATTCTTAAGTTCACTTCACATTAAAACATTTAAAACATAAGTCGAATATCAATCACACATTTACATTAACTAAGTGAAACACATATAGTAACTTAACAAGCCATTTTCGCATGGCTATACATATATACATCACCAAAAAGATACTTATTTAACATTTAAAAGTCAAACATATACATGCCATTATCAAAGTTTAGCTACAAGAGTACCGAATGGGCTTAGATAGTGTGGACGACTTCGACTTTGAGAATCCCAAGACCGATAGCTAGCGAACGAGATCTATAAAATAGAGAATTTAAGCAGCAGAGTAAGCATTTCGATGCTTAGTAAGTTCTAAGTAATAAAATCATTTAAACTAAAACAAAGCATTCATAAGGCCAATCATATTTCTGACCGAATGTAACCATGATTAAATATACCACTATTGTTCATGCATATCATTTTAAATTTCCTTAAACACCAATTCGTATCATGCAGATAAACTCTTTTCACCCAACCAGTTTCATCATTTGATCGAATACATCTAATTCGATTACAAGGCTAAATAAATAAAAATACGCAAAATCACATAATCATGTTACTACACACTTCAACCAACATACTCACATGCTCAAAGTCAACCTTAACTTAATTTCACTTAAATCAAAATTAATGTATCCCGAATAAGCTATAGACTTCATACAACCCTAAGTAATGGCTGGAAGAGTACTATTCAATTGAAATATCACAATTTATATCGAATCAAATTTTTCAATGTATATGCGTTACAGACCTGATTATTTTAGGGTTGTGAGCACATTAATTGAAATTATTACAGTAGGATTATACATTTCCAACACAAATGCCTTCGGGACTTAGCCCGGATACAACAACCAGTACGAGTGCCTTCGGGACTTAGCAGATATAACAACCAAAGACGACGAGTGCCTTCGGGACTTAGCTTGGATATAACAACTAGCACGAGTGCCTTCGGGACTTAGCTTTGGATATAACAACCACAATTATTATGTAAATATATATATATATATATATATATATATATATATATATATATATAAATCATAACACATTAGCATTTCAATTACATTAATAGAGAACAAGCTCAACATGATTATCAACCTTTACTCTTTTGGCTCAATAGCCACATACAAGTAATACGATTTCATTTCACTATTCCACATGATTTCTATAATTATACGGCTACACGTCATATGCAAAAATCATTTATTTCACTATGTAATTCAAATAGAACTATTTGATCACAATTTATTTATTGTGCTTTTATATCGTAATTTTATCGAATCATAAGCTAAGTTTCGTTACTCAAAGACTTACCTCGAGTATATTTGGACAGTTATGAATAGGCTACTCAATTGCTTTCTCCTTTCCCTTATCTAATTTCTATCCTCTTAGCTCTTGAGCTTAAATTTAAACAAATAGATTTATTTAATTATTTATCAATTGAGCAATTCAATTTAATACATGTATATCGTATAATTAAAGTACAAATGACCTTATTAACTACTATTTAAACATCATGCATATGCTCCACTCATTACAACTGAACATGTTACTAGCGGATCACCTTACATTTTCGAATTTCATAAACATCACTAATTTCATATAATAACACATATCCTCCTAAGTTGACACACAAGTCAAATGTATCACTCAAAATGCCAAAGTCCAACTAAGCCTACCATTATAGCATTATCAAATTACATACTTGGTAAGTCACATTCGAACACATTCGGCCCTATGTGCTGTTCAAGAATTTCTTTTAACATTAAACCCAGCTTATAACCTTTTCCAATGAAAAGCATTCAACACTGACTAGACATGTTTACAAGCCTAAGCCGAATATCATTTAAACATTTGAGAAATCATTTTTCAACTCAACTTAATTGTGTATACCTCTCTCAAATCATTCTCACCAATTTTTTTTATATAATTTAAAGCCCTTGTTCAAACTATTATTCACTATAATACTATGGCCGAATCCCTCAAGTAGCTAACATAGCCTCTTGGATTCAATACAATCATGTATATAAATACCATCCAAATCCCTATATTAACACATAATTCAAAATCTTGGAATTCATTTCCTAACTAATTTAACTTACTCCAAAGACGAATGCTATTTAAGCATTAAGCTCATGTTCTTTTCATTATTAAGCAAGGGTTATAACTCATCTAACATTCATTTCAATTTGAACATCAATACTCAAAATTAAACACAAAAATTCATAGCCGAATATTATTTAACTTAAGCTACCATTATATTTTTACTTATCACTTCATACCATATTATCAAAATGAACTAATTATACTTATATAAGTACTATCAAAGCCGAAACCTATGCATAACATTATTCCTTATGCCCAAACCAAAGACCACATCCGGCACTTCCTAATAAATAAGTTAATAACCTCAACTTTTATGCTAACATAACAAGCAACTTAACACATTCAACATAACTAACATGCTAATAACATCAAAGCATCAACTAAAAACTTTAACCTCCTTAGCCGAATCTCAACTCTCCAAACAACCCAAATTCAAACCATGAAATAGATAGAATTTAGACTAATCATCCAAAAGATGTATAAACTTCCAAGAATGACATTTAACAATCCTTAATCTAATAAAACACCATAGCCAAATTTTTGCACAAGGATTTCTTCTTCCTCTCTTCTAGATACGGCAATGGAGGAGTAAGGATGAACCAACTTTGGTTTCTCCTCCCACTAACCATTATTTAATTTCTTTTTATTCCTTAATTCATTTGTAAATAAAATGTTAAATAAAAAATACATATTATATATAAATCAATATCATGGTTGGCCACTATCCCAAAAATGTGTATTTTGACATGCAAGTCCACATTTTTGAATACAGGCATTAATAGATCACTTTAAATTTACCTAACACATTTCATAAATGTCTCACAGAAGTACCATTCAAAAATTTTCACATACAAATGACAAATTAAAGCATGAAACTTTCACACATGCATGTACACACACAATAAGCATAGAGTATAACGGTTAATTATTTTTATGACTCGATTTTGTGGTCCCGAAACCACTTCCCGACTAGGGTCAAATTAGGGCTGTCACACTATGGGCCATACCGTTTTTAGTAAAGGCTTCGACCCAGTGATATGATTTATGAAAAGGCTTCGGCCCAGTGATATGATTTATGAAAATGCTTCGGCTCAGTGATATGATTTATGAAAAGGCTTAGGCCCAGTTATATGATTTATGAAAAGGCTTAGGCCCAGTAACTGTTAAACGAAAGGCTTCAGCCCAGTATACGGATATTAGTTGGGCTTTGAAATGGGTTTGTTGCACACTGGGTTTTCATAAACTCACCCCGTTTATTAACCTTTCAGGTAATTTCCAGCCTTAGACGGATCAGAGCTGCGAGGGGCTCGGAGGAAGCCGCACACACTGTTTATGTTACAGTTTTGATTATTACTTTTAAATGTTTTTATATGGGTTGTAGTAAAGCTGTTGCAATTTTCTGGATTTCTAATTTGGAATTTTATTAATTGTTCTTATAATGGCTAGTATTAGAACACGGTTTTCCAAAGCAACTACTATTTTTAAAACATCACATATCCGCAATTGTTTTAAATCAAGCTTCCGCAACTGCCAAGATTTTTACAAAGTTGTTAATAATGTTATTCAGCTGAGGTTTTCTAACAAGGTTTAAAAAGGGTATAAGTTTTTTTTAATGGAAACATGATTTCGAAAAATACTTCAATGTGACAAGCCAGATTCAAGCCAAACTTCCAGGCTGGGTTTGAGGTGTTACAGTTGAATTCTCCTAGTACTCATACAAGTCCAAACATTTCATTTATTTCACATTTTAGTCCCTCAAATTACAAATTTCACAATTTAGCTCATTTTACTCAAATTCATCAAAAATGACAAAACATATTAACCCAAAACATATCTTCCATTTATCAACAACTAACTTCACAAAACTCATAGTTTCATCAATGGCACATTTCAAAATCACTATTAAAATCTGAAATTGAGACATGGGCTTGATAGTATATGAAGCAACAATCACAAAAACATAAAAATTATCGAAAATCGATCAAAACACATACCTCAATCACCAAAATAAGTAGCCGAACCCTAGCAACCTTATTTCTTTCTTTTTCTTTTGAATTTCGGCAAGGAAGAACACCAAATGACTTATTTTATGCTTTATTTTAATTATAATTCACTTAATAATTAGTTTACCATTTTGCCCTTTTATAAACCATTATAAAATCACTTAATGGATGGTTATTAATGTCCATTAAGACTTCCAATGGTCAAATAACCACATAAGGACCACTCATTTACAAAGTCATATCAAATGGACACTTTTAACAAGTAGAAGGCAACTTTTACATTTTACGCGATTAGGTCCTTTTTCAAAATTAAGCACACAAACATTCAAATTTTCAGACGAGACTTTCACACATGCTCATTCACATATCATAAACACAAAAAAAATAATATTTAAATATTTTTATGACTCAGATATGTGGTCTCGAAACCACTATTCTGACTAGGGTCTAAACTGGACTGTTACACATATATTTATGTGATGAACAAAAATAGACTTGACTTTGGTGTTTTATTTATTTATTAACAAAGGGTAAAATGATAATTTGATAATTAATTAAAATAAAATAAAAAAATTAAAGGCTAAATTCTTATCATCTTTTTGTTTTCATCTTCAACAAACTGAATGCCCATGGAAGCATGAAGCTGAGTTTTGGCCATGGTGAAATTTCATGCATGTAAGTCTGATTTAGCCTCGTTTCTTGTAATTTTTATGTTTTTAAGATCGTTGCAATTAGGTCCAGCTAGCCCGTACCTTCGATTTTGAAATTGTTAAATATTTTGAATGTTTCCATTGATGAACCTTGTGATTTTAGATGTTAAATGATGAATTTAGAATGTTGATTGATATTTAAAAGTATTTTTATTAAGTTAATTTTTATGAATTTTTCGATTTGGAACTAAATTGTTAAAATAGTAAAAGTACAAGGATTTATTGTGAAATTGTTGCATGAATGAGATGTTTTAGATACCAGGAACATTTAGCTAATCTATAATTTGGGTAAAAATGGTTATTTGCATGTTTTGGGCTCAGGGACTAAATTGAATAAAAGTAAAACTTTAGGGGTAAATTTGTAAAAATGTCAAAAATAACCAAATTGCATGAAATGAATTGTTTTATTGACTAAATTAATATATTGTATGAAATTATTAATTTAGATCAAGATCGGGTGAAAAATTGAGAAAAATAGAAAATTACCAAAATTCCCCTAAACGTTGGTATCTCTCCAATTTAACTAGGTAAGTTCGGACGTTTAAATAACATTTTAAATTATTTTTTTAAATGATATTATTTTATATAGATAACATTTAAATTCTTTTTTTAAATGCTATTATGTTATATTATCATCTTATGCCTCGACAGAAAATCCAACGATGTATCGACAATCCTCAGATAATGAAAAGGGATAGCTTCGACTATCGAATATGAAATGGGATAGCTTTGGCTATCGATTATGAAAAAGGATGGTGACAACTATCAACTGTGAAAAGGGATGGTGACGACCATCGAATATGAAAAGGGATACTTTCGACCGTCGATTAAAGAAAAGGGATGGTTACGACCATCGTTTAGCACACTTATGTGATATCCAGTAAGGGTTCCGTTTGACTTCACTATGAAAAATATGGAAATGTATGATGTAATAATGATCTAAGTATGAATATTCATGATTATGAAAGGTATGGTTTAAGTGATACTATGTTTATGTACCATATTTTATCTTGTGATAATATTGCTAAGTTGTGTGTTCAATCACTAGCTTGTGACTATGGTAAATGTTATGTTTATGTATTTTGTGTTGTGCAAATGAAATGGTAAGTGTTCAATACGGACCAAGATAGGTATGTATGAAACTTATTAAATTAGTGATACATGGAAAACATGATATGTGATGAAAGATGATAAATCCAATTGAATCATGTTCAAGTATAATGGTTATCTATGTTAAGTTCACATGGATTATGTTCAAGTATGCTAACATGTGTTGTTGATGTGCTTAGGCTTGTCCTAAGCTTATGATTGGATTATATCATGTTTAGTCTTAATGAAATACATTGATTCGATAAGTGTTCATTTGGTAATATGCTTGTGTACATGAAAAAGTGGTATAAATAAAAGTATGCAATTTCTTATGAATTGGCTTATCATGTAGTTGATTCCAAAAAGGAGCTAGGTTTAAATGCACTAGCTTGTAGTTATGGTTGATATTATGCGTATATCTTGTGTGTTATGCCTATGAAATGAGTGAGAAAAGTGGTAAATTCATAGTTGAAATGTAATTTGATGAAAAGGGAATAATAAGTTGAAAGATGTACTTGTATGTGAGAAATTTATGTATGTTATGGATGGATATATCTAGTTCATTAATAAAAATGCTAATTAATGAATTGATGTTGTTAGCTAAGCTAAAGTAAGCAAATGCAATGGAAAGGAAATAAATGGGAGAGTTCAAAGTCTTATGAAATCCTACTATGCTAGGATTGATAAGTATTTGTGGTGTTGATAGACTTATTTCATTGTGAGTTGGTATTTATGGTTCGATAAATCTTGAGGTGTTGGTATAGCTTTATATTTAACCTATAAAGTTCATTATTAAAATGGAATGCTATGTTTAAAATTTATACGAGCTTACTAAGCATTCATTGCTTACGTAGTTATTTTTCCTTTACCTTACAAATTATCAGAAGCTCATCGGAAATCTATCACACTATCCAACGATTATATCGGTAGATTTTGATGCCTTGGTAAGGTTATAATGGCATGTATAGGTGGACTATGTCTAATGTCTAATCAATGAGTTTGGTATATATATTTATATGTCATTTTGTTGATGTTTTAGCCATTATGTTTTGGCTTGTATATTTGGTATTTTGGATGGTTAATATGTTGATATATGTTAGTGGTCATATGATGGAAGTTGAACATGTTCATATTGGTATGAAAAATGTAGTTGCCACATGTTATTATTAATGCTAATTGTTAAATGGTAAATTTGGTATATTTGAATGTGGATTTGATATGTGAACAAAGTGGTAAGTTATGACATAAGTCTAGTTATAGCTTAGTTGAACTTTTGGCCAATTTATGTATATGGATATACATGTTTAATGGTAGTGATTGAGGTGCCTTTTGGGCATATTGGTTGTATGCTTCTATACCATGTTGGAATAGCTTGATTATGCATGATTTTGGTGCCTTTTGGTGGCTTGTGTATATGTGCAAAAGGGATTATAGGTACATGTTGAAATGGGTGAGAAAAATGACCTATTTTTGTCCACATGGGCAGAGACACGGACGTGTGTCTCTTGTAGTTTTCAAAGGGTTGCAAGTCAGGCTGTTACGCGGCCTAGCACATGGCTTGGCACACAGGCGTGTGGGGTTATTTTGAAGGGTACACGGCCTGAAACATGGGCGTATGACTTGGCCGTGTGACCCAAGTCAGTGAGTTACATGGGCACAGACACGGGTTGGGATACGGCCATGTGTCCCTATTTTGAATGTCCACACGACCTAAGACACGAGCGTCTCTCTTGACCGTGTGACCCTTGTAGTGTTGAAAATTTTTACTATTTTCTGAAAAATTCTATGAGTTTTTGATTTAGTTCGGACTTGTTTCTAGCATTTTTTATGGCCTCGAGGGATTGTATAAGGGACAATGTGAATGTTTTGGATTGCTTGTGCTATGATTAATGATATGAATTGAAATGTTTAAATTTTTGTTATTTTGAATCGTAAACTCTGGTAATGCTTCGTAACCCTATTCTGGTGACGGATACGGGTTAGGGGTGTTACATGGAAAGATTTTGCTCGTTCATATATGTTATAAAGAAACTGAAATAATTAGTTAAAGATGTTTGGATTTTTCTCAATCAAGTCCTAATAAGCATTTTCATTTGAACTCTAGTTTTGACGAGCATGTTTCATGTTTGGTGTTTGGAAAGTGAAGGGGCTAACATGTAAAATTTTTTTTATGTGGTATGATTTTACTAGAGGAGTTTATACATGATATGGTAAGAAGGTTTTATTTAATAATTTATCAAAATTTTGATATATATATATATATATAGCTATTTTAGTTTTAGTCTCAATTAATAGTTTAATATAATTAATTTTATGTTGTTGAAGTATCTTTACTTTTATATAAAATAATTTTTTAATTTATATTTTAACTCCCGTAATTTAATTTCAAAGTATAACAATAAATTTGCAAATATGGTCAACTATATTATATTGATTCACTTTGTTTAACTACAATTAATTATTTACAAAAAGTTATTAGTTTTTCGGCTAAATTAAAGGAAAATGTTGTTTATTTAATTAGGCCTTTAGGCCATATTTTTAATTAGGGAAATCAGTCAGTTTTAGGAGAGAGAAAGGAAAAGTGTGTCCAACTAAACACACTTTCTACACAGGTGGCAGAAAAGCATGCCCAGTTGGATGTGCCTTTCCTTTCTCTCTCCCAAGGTTAGTGTTTTTAATTTTCTTAGGGTTAGGGTTTTTGGATTTATAGGTTAGGGTTTATGGTTCTTTTGAAAAGGTTTAGGGTTTTTAATTGTAACCACGAAAGTTCATAATAGATTTGAGGGGTCGGGGATGTGATAACGTGCCTTAGAATACATACATTTCATATGTCATGGCAAGATAGGACCATCACCTCAGAAACCCATCGTAGGGAAATCACGTTTCAGGGGTAATAATGCTTGATACGATTAGGGGATAAAGTCTAGGTGGAGGTTCCGATCGGCGGTTGTGATGTGATCACGAGTTCGAGTATAACTGAGGGGCCAGGTGATAGTCGTTACACTGTCAGGAGTTCAAGCTTTTTGGATACCCACAAACAATACCCTATATATACCATACATAAGATTGAGGCCATAATCATACGAAAAAACCTTGGGGACGTCCAGTGTAATCAACGTAAATTTTTTCTCTATTTCCATGTAGCCGATATCTTTAACCTTCTGATGTGATTTGGGTCATATTGTGTGACTCAATTAAAAGGACCCGAGAATTGGCCAAGCTTGAAGGCCTAAATGCAAAATGAACACGTTCATGGCCCATGCAACATTTTCTTGTGGGCTATTAAGGTCTAAAAATCATCCATATTACTTTAATAATTACACAACCTTTTATTCTTAGTTTAAATGTATGTTTGATGTGTTTTTAATATGTCTTAAAACATGTTTTAATGTTGGTCGTTTTTAGTTAAGTTTATTGTTAGTTTAAATTAGTTAGTTTTAATTGCGTAATAAATGCATCTTGAACATGATATTAAATTATGTCTTGCATTATATTTATGTGTCTTGTAAGTTAATTATGTTTAAGCATGAGTTTGTGTCATATGTGTGTGAAGTGTGTCATTAATTAAGTTTTATTTCAGTTTACTAAGTTTGCATTTTTAATTTATTCCATAGATTATGTTTTTTGCATCATAATTTTGTGTTACATATGATTTTAGCATGAGTTTGTGTTGTATGTTCATATCTATACGCACATGGAGTGTTTGTCATCTTATGTTATTGCTTTTGTCATATATGATATAAATATGCATAAATTATTTTATCATGATTGAGTCAAGTGTCTAGTTTGTGTTACATGTTCATTAATAAATGCATGTGTATGTGTTTGTGCTCATAGCATGCTAAGTTCTATCACAAATAAGTGTGTCTTTAGTTAAATGTTTTTTAGTTGAATAAGAATGTGAAAAGCTGCAAATGTTTAATGTCTAATTACTTATGTTGTAGGTGATTGTTCATTGGACCAAGGAATGCTTTTCAAGTTTGATCGGTTTTATACACTCAAAGCTTATTATGGTGTCATTAAAAGATATGAATGCCAAGCATTTTAACATTCAGCCATAAGAAAAATGAATGGACAATAAACAACACATTTAAGGAGCATTAAGCCTTCATCAAGTGAAGAGACATGACTTTTTAGCTATACATGAATCAAATGAAAATAGATGGCTCTTTGGCTGTCCACCGTAAGTTATGAACCGAATTTAAATGTTTGTGTTAAAAGCTAATTGAATGCCAAATCTGAAAGGTCACTTATAGGTTTATATAATGCTAGTGGTTGAACATTTGTAAGGTTACACAATATTTCTGAATTAAACATTACTTTGTGAGAATTTTCTCTTTGGTTCTTAACTGAACTATACCAAACTTATCAAACTTTAATATAGATAAGGTTCTTTAGCTGCTACTACTACGGGATGAGGTTTCCATCAGTTGAACTGTTTCAAGACAATCCAACCCATTCGAGCAATTTTTCAAACAAGCAACGTTGGGGAAATCACATCAAGGGCTCTCAGGTGGGGAGCAGATGTTTTGGCACAGTAGAGGTCAAACTCGGGTTGGTGCGACAGCGGTTGTAATAACTTGTTTAATAACGACTACCGTTGTTTTCCCGAAAGGAGCATCACCTTTACTGCACTAAAACAACCACTTTCTATCTAAGAGTCCTTTTGCATCCACGATGGTGTCAACCTTTAAATAAGAATGAAGGTTAAAGGTACCGGTTGCCTGGAAATGGAGAAAAAAATTACACCGATTATAACGAGAAGCCCTAGAGTTTTTCTGTAATAGCCCGTTTTTAGTCGAATCAAAATAGTAGTTTCGAGACCCAAAATCCAAGGTCAAAATATTTATTTTATTATTATTCTAATCTCTACAGCATGATAGTATGATTTTGTGAAATTTTCATTAAGAAAGTTTATTGTTTGAGTGCTTAATTTGATAAAAAGGACTAAATCGCGTAAAGTGTAAAACTTTTGTTCTATTAGCTAATGTTGTCTAATAGCTATAGAAATTTAAAGCAAATGTCCTTATGTAGTAATTAGACCATTATTAAAGTGGGTGGACAAATATGGACATTGGTTATGAAAATTTAAAGGTTATATGTTAAGGTTAAATTAGTAAATTAGTAAATAAGTAAATTATAACAAAAGAAATAATGTATCATCTTCCTTAATTTGAAAGACACAACTGATTATTGAAGAGGAAAAATCCATTAAAATAGCTTCAAAGTTCGACAGCTATCATCTATGCATGTAAGTGATTTTTGACTCGATTTTTAATGATTTCTATGTTTTTGAGATCATTGCAGTTTAATCTAGCTAGCTCAGGGACTAGTTTGTAAAACTGTTAAATGTTTAAGATTTTTCCATTGATGAATGAGCATGTGTTTTGATGTTTGAGGATAGAAAATGCATGCTTGTTGTTAGATAAACAACATTTGTTAAGTGATTTTTAGTAAAATGTCCAAATAGGGATTAAATTGTGAAATGTGTAAAATTCATGGTTAATTTGTGAAATAAATGAAAAATGTGGGGTGTTAGGGACCTAATTGAAATTCGACTAGCATGGGTATAGGTTGAATTGCATGAATTTGTGTTTTTTATGTAATAAGGACTAAATTATGAAAATGTTGAAATATTAGGGGCGAAAGTGTAAAGTTGCTATAATGTGCATTTTTGGGCTAAATTGAATAGGTTGATGATTAAACTAGTTAAATTTGATACTATATAGATCAAGAAAACTGAAATTTAGATTTAGACCGGGGGAAAAACAATGTGTTGGATTAATTGATCAATTTCATCGTTTTTGCATTCGAGGTAAGTTGGTATGTAATAAGCATTATTATATTTTTGTTTTAAATGCTTTGGTATTTTAAAAACTATGAATACGACACTACGAACATGTTCGACAATGATTCGGCAAGTGTGAATGTAACGCCCCAAATCTTTAGTAATTTAATTGTGTGTTATGTTGCATGTTGGCTTACTTGCTATGATGATTAATGGTCTTGAGGAGTGTAAGAAGACCTAGGTTCAAACCTAGGCTTTAGCGAAACTTTTTGGTTTCTACTGAACTAAACCTTTATTACTAGATGTTGGGTTCTTAAATAATTATGGGGAGATCAGGTCTCAAAAAGGTTGTTGGTCCAAGGGTTGTGGCATGTTACTACTGTTAGAAGGGCTTGAGTTTGAATGCTGCTGCTTACAAGAGGGATGTTTATTTTTTGTTGCTGTGCCGTGGGGGAGGTTGAGTGGAAGTAGAACTTTGGTGCTAGTGGGTGGTTGGAGTGTTTGAGGGAAAGTGGTGTGTGTGGCCGTTTGTTAGGGGGGGTTTGAAAGGAGTTTGAACTGGTCATTTGAGGAATTAGAGGAGAGATAAGGGGAGAGATTGTAGGAAAAAATAAGGGAGGTTGTGGTGTGAGGTAGTGGCATGCCGAAAGTGGGAAGTCTATTGTGCATATTCGGTCACTTTTTCTCTTAGTGCCAAAATAGTGTTAGAGTTTTGGATCTCTGAAACGATTATCTTTTGTTTTTTTCTTTTCGAGTATTGCTCGTTTGGTGGCCGAATATCAATTGTGTCTATTCGGGTATTTTGGTTTAGCTCTCCTATATCGTGTTTTACTTAGTCGACTTCTTTTCTCTTCCTCATCTTTCTCCTCTTGAATATTACTATTATTCTTTTCTTTGCTCACATTTAGTTTGGTGTGCCGAACACTTCCTCCCTTGTAGCCGAACATTATTTTGTTCCATCAACCTTCTTCCTAGTCTCTATTGCCGTTTCTCTTCTACTTTCCCACTCTCTCTAGCTTTGGTGGTTTACCCTTCCATCTCTCTCTAGATTCAGTTCTCTCTCTCCCTTTCACTCAATCACTTTTGAGTTGGCTAAACATCAATTGGTAAGTCTCTGTTGTCTCTGCTCTTTTGATTTGCCTCTCTTCCTCTCCCTAAATGCTGATTTCTATCACTTTTCTTTCTGGTCATGGTGCTTTTTGTTTTAGGTTGTAGTTTTACTCGTGGAGTAAGAGAGTTCACTTGGATTCCAAGAATGAGTGGAATCTCCCTCTCGTCTCACGTTCTAAGGTAACACTATTCGTTGACATTTTATTGAATTGAGGCATTTTGTTTTGGGGTTCTTGATCTTGGTTGAATATTCCTGTCCATGATTCTTTAGGTTGTTATGCGATGTTCAGTCCTTGTGTAAGCAATATGTTTAATGGGTTTGCTTGTCATGCAGATAATCATCAAGTGTCTGATATTAATTTTCGACAGCGTTCTATGCGGGCTTAAACTACACTCGTTCAAGCAAGGAGTTAGTGGAGTGCGTGGGCTAATTCGCTCGTTTTTGCAACCAAGTGTGTAATCACACTAGTTTTAGCATAAATCGGCAAAAGCCAAAAATGTTCGACTATTGACACCACACGAGCATGCGGTCACTCGTGTGGTGAGCAAAACGCACAAATATTGGCGCTTGATTATAAAGGCCCCACGAACAGTTTCATGGGCTTAGGCCGAATTTGGCTACATTGGGCCGAAATGGGCCGTGTGGGCCCCATGGGCTTGTGGGCCCCGTACGGGTAAAATCGCACGGATATGTGGAGATTATAGGGCCAAGCTGTGTAGTTCACACGACCAAGGCCATTATTTGGGCTTATTGGGCCACACGGGCTATGGGCCCCCATGGGCCGTGTTATGACTTGGGCTTGGTTTCGCTGTTTAATTGTTAAGGTTGCACGGGTCGCCCGAGATGACTGTGGACCTACTGTTGGGTCAGTAAGTATACTTAGACCCCAATTTATGATATGGCTGTTATACCTCTATGAGGTAAATGACGGACATACCCCTATGTGATGTATTACTGTTTGAGCATACCATTTTTATTGTATGTACATTTTTATTAGAGGAAGTGTACTGAAAGGCTATAAGCCTAATACTAACAGCTTTGCTGCAAATACTGTTAATGCCGCAACCGGTGCTATATTCTAGAGTGTAGGGATGGGTAGGTCGATTTTATCCCCACATGGAGTGTAGGGCTAGACGGAGTGGAGTGTAGAGGATGGATGGGTAGGATCTCAGTATGCATTTCTGATACTGTACTGAATTGGGCTAAGGCCCACACTGATACTGCTACTGTAATGGGCTAAGGCCCACACTGATATTGTTACTAATATGGGCTTAGGCCCAGACTATTCGACACTGTATGTTTGACTGTTTGATAAATAGAGATTACACACTGAGTTTTCATAAACTCACCTTTTTTTGCTTATCTGTGCAGGTAATCCTTAGGCAGGTCGGTGTTGCGAGGGACTCGGAGATGGCTACACCACTGTTTATGTTTTCATTTTGATTTTTAGTAAAAGTAGATTTATTTGGGTAAATTTTATGTAATAAGGCCACTTAAAGTTTTATTTTTATTTGGGGATTTATTTAAATTGACTTATATCTGTTAGCAGTAGGACTCAGGTTTTCAAAAGGGCAAATGATTTTCAACTATCACACTACGTAACTTGCTTTAAAGCTTTCGCAACGAACAATGTTTTAAAGCTTAATAACGATTTAGTATGATACATGTTTTTGCTAAACAAACATGTAATGTAAAAAATGAATAAAATACGTTAGCTTCTCATAAAGATCACAAACACAAATGAGCTTTTCTAATAGAACTTCGCCTTTCTAAACTCACTCGAATGTGACACCACAGATTCGGCCATAACGTCTAGGCCGGGCTTGGGGTGTTACAGTTAAATCCCAATTGAACTTTAGGAATAGATTACGCTATTATGTGGTTTGGGTGTTGGTCCGTATGTCCTACCAGTGGCTGAGTTATCCAGCATGTGTTACGGATAGTCGTCAGCTTATGTGAGCAGCACCGTGTAGTTTCATCATGACCGTCAGCTTGTGTGAGCAGACCCGTTGATAGCTCGAGAGTGAGCATTATATGGGATACGAGATTGATATAGCTTCGACTATGTATGTGGCACTTAGGGTGCTAGTTTCCTATGTATCCAATAGTATTCCAAATGGTTCAACTGGTATGTCAAAGACATGGATAAGCATGAGACTAGCAAGAGATGGTACAGGTATGTACAAGAACCATATTTCACAACTAATCTTGTGATTGATTATGTGGAAGGTTTATTAGCCAATATGAGTTATGTGATGATATATTCAATTGTTTGAATTGTGTATTTATAATTAATTGAGTTTATTTCATACGAGCTTACTAAGCTTTATAGCTAAGACTATTTATTTTTTCATGTTTTATAGTGATATCAAAGCTAGATCGGATTCGTGAATCGCAGGGACCTCATCATACTATCAAGCTATCACTTTGGTACTTCTGAGATTATGTATTTGGTATATGGCATGTATAGGAGTTATGATCATTTTGATATATAGTTTGGTAATGAATTTGGTCATTTGAAATGGCTTGTAAATGTTAAGTAATTGGTTTTGTGCATAGCCATGAGAGTTGGCTTATTTTGATTGATTTGGTTGTATATATATATATATGTAAATGGCCTTTATATTGTGTTGATAATTGCTACGCTAATGCTTGTGGTGAATGGTTGATTTTTGAGAAGTTATATGCTTATGAGTTTAGGCATAATGATGCATGTTTGAAAGTGTTTATTTAGTTGAAATGTGAATGTGAATTTGGTATAAATGGAATGGTATATTTTGTTATTTATGTGTATTATGGATGATGGTATAGAACTAGCATGAATTAGGCTTGATTTAGTTAGTTTGATTGCCTGTTTATGTCATGTTTTGGTGCCATTTGGTTTGGTGTAGGTGTATACAAATTTGGGCGACAAAATGGTTTGGTAAATAGCTTATTTTTATCCACACAGGTAGAGACATGGGCGTGTGTCTCAGCCGTGTGTGACACATGGTCAGGTTGCACGGCCGTGTGTGATGCGATCCCGACTACATCATGTTTTGAAACAATTCAACAACATCGAAATTGGCCCAAACTCGAGGGGCCCAAGTGCAAAATGAAGCTTTTAATTCTAGTTTGTTAATTTGGTTTGTTGGAATAAGGACTTTGATTTATTTATTTTAGTTACTTTAGTTATTATAATATGAGTCTTTAATTATGTCTTGTTTATTAAATGCATCTATAATTAATGTCTTACATTATTTATCTACATCTTTTAATTATGACATGCATTATGTAACTCCCATGTTAATTAAAGTTTGCATCTTTTAATGAAGTCATGCATTAAGTAATTCATTGTTCATTTAGTTTACATCTTTATTAAACCAAGCATTTAAGCATCTTAGTTGTTAAATATGTTTGAGTTTGTTTATATAAGTATGTTATGTGACAACCCGAATCAGGGCCTAATCGGAATAGTGATTTCGTGACCACAAATTTGAGATAGAAATAATTGTTTTATAATTATTTTATAATTATTTTGAGGT
The DNA here is from genome assembly GCA_025698475.1 of Gossypium anomalum. Classification (NCBI taxonomy): domain Eukaryota; kingdom Viridiplantae; phylum Streptophyta; class Magnoliopsida; order Malvales; family Malvaceae; genus Gossypium; species Gossypium anomalum. Next base: position 48,292,692 of record CM046964.1, read on the forward strand.
TTATGATATGATTTCATGATTTCGTGAAAATTTCGTGAAGAAATTCAATGCATAAAGTGCTTAATTTGAAGTTAGGGACTAAATTGAATAAGTTGCAAAACTTGCATTCTAGAAGTTTCTAGTATGAAATTGCTTTAAAATATTAATTAGGAGCTCTTAAATAGCAATTTGACCAATTTTAAGTTCATGGACAAAATTAGGACATGGAAGGAATTTTTGAAAGTTTAGTAGTAAGGGCATTTTGGTCATTTAGGGGTAAAATGAATTAAAATACAAAATTAAAAGCCAATTTTGCTCATCTTCTTCATGGAGGCCGAAATTAGCATGGGGAGGCCATGGCTAGGGTTTTCAAGCTTTCCAAGCTCAATAGTAAGTGATTCCAAGCCCAGTTTTTAATGTTCTTTACGTTTTTGGAATCGGTGCTTTCGATTAAGCTTATTCTAGCAATTATTTAAGCTAGGGTTCATATTTGGAAAAATACCCATAGGTGAAATGTGTTTATTTTGATGTTTTATGGTAGAATATGAAGATTGAAATTGTGTTAAACAACTTTTGCTAAGTGATTTTTCAAAAAGCGAGTAAAAGCAGCATAATCGATAAAAATATCTATTGTTCATAACTATGTGTTAGAGTGAGAATTTGATGTTGCCATAGAAGGGAAAAATTATCAGTATGTCATAAAACACAAGGAAATAGAATGAAGTTTAATTTTCGAGTCTTGGGGCAAAAGTGCAAATATGCAAAAGTTTAGGGGTCAAAATGCAAATTTGTAAAAATATGATTTTTAGACCCACATGAATAGTGTGATTAATTATTAGGCTAAATGTGATATTATAGATCAAGAAAGGCGTGGAATCGATCTCGAGCAGGGAAAGGAAAATGTTTTGGACTAAATTGCAAAATTTCTATATTTTGCACAGAGGTAAGTTTGTATGTAAATAATACATTAACTTCATTTACATTTTTATATTTCAGCCTATTATATATATTTTAGTGATTTTGAAGCATAAATTGATTATTGGAAGAATGGAAATAAGTAATAGAGAGAGAAATCCAGGTTGAACATTCGGAAGAATTGAATAATATAGATGGAGTGTAGCTAGGTCACATGCATGATGCAGAGTGCACATCATGTGTACAAGAAAGCTTACTACACGATACTATGTAGTAGCTAGGTCACATGTGTGATACGGGAAGTATCCCATGTAGACAAGAGAGCTACGGGAGAGAGATAAATGTAGCTAGGTCACATGTGTGATACGGGAAGTATCCCATGTAGACAAGAGAGCTCTGGGATATATGTAGCTAGGTCGCATGCGTGGTTCAGGTGAAGGACACCATGTAGACAAGAGAGCTACGAGATAAATTGGCTAGGTCACATGGGTGGTACTAAGTGTTCACCATGTGTACAAGAGAGCCGAATTATATGAAATATGATGGTGGGTGTGTCTTTGAAACCATCAAGTATCGGGAATTGATTCGAATTGTTCAACGGGATGGCTTTATGGTGACAATGTAATTATGGACCTATACTTGTAATGTATGAAATGTAGTGAAAATGAATTGTGATATGTATGTTAAAATGAGGTTAATACAAAGAAAGTGTGAAAGAGTAAATTAGCACTAAAGCTATTTGTGGGATGAGAGTGCAGTGGCGTGATTTTGAAAACTCACCAAAATAGTAGGAATTTAACTAGAGGCTGAATGAGATGTGAAATTAAATCTTGATGAGTCTATTTTCATATAAAAGAAACAGAGCAAGTAAAGGAATTCTATATTTTGAGATATTTATAATTGTGTGTGACTTGCTCAGAATGACTATGTGATCCCCTGTTCCAACTTTGAAAAATCATTAAAAATTGTACAAAACAAATTAAGAAATATAGTTTATATGCATAAATTCATTATTGAGTCTAGTTTTAAATGAAATAGGTTTCATGATTATTTGAATTGTATACTGGGAGAAATTAAATTCGTAGTGAACAGAGGTCAGATCAGTCGAGCTATGTAACAGGGGAAATTTTAACTAATAAACTGTACTAATTGGCTTGACCAAAAATTCTAGAAAAAAATTAGTGAATAGATATATGAGTATATTTTCAAGGAAAATTTACAAAATTGGATTTCGAGTTTCGTAACTCGAGTTATGATTTATTTAGTGAACATGATGCAGGAAAGACAGCTTGACCAAAATGGAATAAATAGTGAAATTAAAAGTAGATACACTTGAGTTATTATGTAATCATACTAAATTCTTTATTCATTATTTATGTACTTACTTACTAAGCGTAAAGCTTACTTCCTTCTTTTCATTTATTTTTAGTTTGTCAGGTCAGCTCAGGGGTTGGAGATCGTCGGAGGCAGCATCACACTATCAAGCCATTACCCTTGGAGTATTGGCTAGTATATGTTAAATGTTTTCATGTGAGTGGCATGTATAAGAAGTTTATTTCATGTCATGTATTATTATTATGATTTGGTTTACGTATTGGCCTACATTGAGCTTTTGTACATGTCCGTGAGATGTGGTCTTTATTTATTGTGGTTTGCAAGTTTTAATTTTGGGCAGAACTTTGTGACCCGATTTTATATGTTTGTGAATGTTTAAGTCCGGTAACGCCTCGAACCTTATTCCGGAGTCGGATACGGGTGAAGGGTGTTACATGTTATTTAATATGGCTGTTATTTTTTTAATGCTTAAGTTATAGTGTGTTTAATTTTTCTTAAATAAATTGATTGTGTGATTATTGTAGGAAAGTCCAAAAGGTTGGTCACATAGCTACAAAAGGGCTGTTCGTTTGCCAAGAAAAATTGAATACTGTCACATTCAATTGGCTATCCAGTTTTGGCATAAAAGAGTGTGCATTTGGTTACTTAATTGCTGGTGCATATTTGGAACGTTTTTGGTGGGTATTGAAGCACTCAAAGCTCATTATGGTGACTTTTCAAATGGACGAAGAGTGACTCTTCAAGTCTGATCAGTTTCATGCACTCAAAGCTAGTTATGGTGCCAATTAAGAGATGAATACACAAGCATTAAGGCATTTGGTTAAGGAGAAAATGAAGGGATATCAAGCAGCACATTTAATGGACCATTAAGCCTTCATCAAGTGAAGAGGCATGACTTTTTAGCTATACATGAATCAAGTGAAAAGACATGACTCTTTGGCTGCCCGTTAAGAGTTATAATCAAATTTTAATATTTAGTTAATGCTGGTACGAATGTTGAATTTGAATAGTCATAATAATGCCTATAAATACTTTGTAAGAAAGCATTGTTTTGGAGACTATTTTTTTGCCAAATTTATAAAATATTTGAAACTTGTGAGAGTTCAAATCTCCTTGTTCTTTTTGGGATTGATCTGACTTATCAAGCTAGGCTTGTGGCGTCTTATCCTTCCTTTATTTTTCAGAACTTATCACTGCAAAGTGTATCGTTCGTTATACCTTTGGTTCCTATCTCGTTAGATAGTTGGTCAAGGTTTATTTGCTGATTTTACTTTTCATTATCCATCTAAGTGCTTGTAAGTCTTGGGTCGACAATCTCTATATTGTTGGGTTAGCCTTTGCTTTAGCTGAGTTTCCTCTATCCATCTTCTAAACTCTTGCTATCCACCTTAAGTGTTGTTATAAGTTTCGGGTCAATACTGTCCTATAGTATTGGTTCACTCTTCAGCCTTAAGCCTAAACTATTCCATCCAAATTACCAACTTCAAAATATCCCTATCGTTGCCTTAGCTAAACCTATCCATTTTTTTTCTAAACATTCTTTGAACCTATCTTCTATCAAATTTCAGCCTTTTTCTTGTAACAAATCAAACTTACTCAATTTCTCGATTGGGCAACTAATACGACTCGAATCATTACTGAACCGAGTTCGTATCAGTGTGTCCCCTGGTGTTGAATTAGAAATCAAGTCAGTATGCTCCACACGCCCAGCACACGGGCGTGTGACTTGGCTGTGTGGCTTAAGTCAGTATACCCTATAGGTTTGGCACGGCCTAGCACATGGCCTAGCACACGGGCGTGTGTGGCCATTTCTTAGGGCACACAGGCGTGTGTGTTGGCTGTGTGACCCAAGTCAAAAAGTTACACGGGGTAGGACACGGGGTAGGACACGACCATGTCATTCAATTTCGATTATCCACACGGCCTGTGACATAGGCGTGTCGTTGGCCATTTGAGACACACAGCCGGGCCACATGGGCATGTGTCCCTTGTATTTTGCAAAATTTTCTAAGTTTTCCAAAAATTTCTTGAGTTATCAGTTTAGTCTCGAACCACTCTGAATGCATGTTTTGGGCCTCGTAGGCTCGTATTATGGACAATGTGATTTATTATGAATAAGTTGTATTGGAAATTGTTAATTTTATGATGAATGTATGTATATTTAAGCAATAAGTTCGGTAATGCTCCGTAACCTTATTCTGGCATTGAATACGGGTGAGGGGTGTTACATTTATTGGTATCAGAGCTACAATTTTGTCGATTCTCGGACTAATGTAGCATGTGTGAGAGTCTAGCTATACATGCCATATATAACTTGTGATAGTGTGATATCTCCTGACAGTTTAAAATGTGTTTTTATACAGTAAATGGATCCTAATCGAGCTGTAGTTGATGATGTTGAAAGTAATACGCCAGCCTCCGTTCATGGAGTAGCGCAATCTAAGTCAAGACCCGTATCGGGTGGTCAGGGAGGAGAGGCTAAGGAAGCCTTGTTCCAAATGATGAATGAGTGGTTTATGGAGTTTGTCCTAACTAATCTGGCTGCTCAGTGACCTCCACCTCCACTAATCCCCAACCGGTTCCTGTAGCTCCTCAAGGTGTGGAACTTTTATGATTGAAGCCTTCTTCCAAATGATGAAGGAGTGGTTTATGAACTTTCTTACACACCAGCTGAATGTGTAGAATATGCTGTATCACTTCAAAGGGACACTGCATATCAGTGGTGGAACACTTTGGTATACGTAGTACCAAAAGAACGAGTCACCTGGGAATTCTTCCAAACTGAGTTCAGAAAGAAATACATCAGCCTGAGGTTTATCGACTAAAAACACAAAGAGCTTTTGGAGCTAAAACAGGGTCAAATGTCTGTGACTGAGTATGAAAAAGAGTTCTTGAGACTCATAAATATGTTCAGGAATTTGTTTCAACTGAAGTAATTATGTGTAAAAGATTTGAAGATGGCTTGAACGAAGATATCAGATTGCTAGTTGGGATTCTAGAGTTGAAAGAATTTGTAGTGCTAGTTGACAGAGCTTGCAAAGTCGAGGAACTTGGCAAAGAAAAGAGAAAAACTGATTTCGAGGCTAGAGATTTGAGAAAAAGATCGATGAATAAACCCTATCAATCTTCGTCAAAGAAATCATGGGATTTGTATACTCATTTGAATGCTTCAATGGAATGTTCTAATAGAGATCGTGGGAAGCAATACTCAAGTCCTAAAGCTCAAGCCACTTTAGTATCGAGTGTTGGCAGTGTGAGAAACAACAAACCCGAGTGTCAACAGTGTGGACAACAACATTTTGGAGACTGTTGGATGAATAATAAATGTTGTTTTAAATGTGGTTCGCAAGATCATTTCATTCGAGACTGTCCTGATTATTCGAGAAAGATAGATATCATAATGCAAGATCGAGTAACACAGCTGCTAGAGGGAGACCACCTAGAAATACAGGAAATGTGTCTAGTAGCAAAGGAACGACAAAAGATTCTGCTATGAGATCTGAGGCTGAAGGACCAGCTAGAGCTTATGCTATTTACGCTCGCAAAGATGCGTCGTCAGCAGATGTTATCACTGGTACATTTTCTTTCTATGAGATTAATGTAATTTCTTTAATTGATTCTGGATCGACTCATTCATATTTTTGTGAGAACTTAGTGTCTAGTAAGAGTTTGCCTATTGAGTCTACTGAGTTTGTGATTAAAGTATCGAACTCTTTAGGCAAGTATGTCCTAATTGATAAAGTTTACAAGAATTGTCCTTTGATGACTCGGGGCTACTGTTTTTTTAGAAAAATTGATGTTATTACTGTTTGATGAATTCGATGTAATTCTGGGTATGGATTGGTTGACGCTACATGGTGTTGTTGTGAATTGTAGACGAAAGACTATTAAATTGAAATGTCAGAATAGTGAAACCCTTCGAATTGAATCTGTTGAGTCGAGTGGATTGCCTGTTGTGACTTAGTCGATGTCATCTCAGAGATATGTGAGAAAAGGTTACGAAGCTTACCTTGCATATGTATTGGACACAAAAGTGTCTGAAACAAAGATTGAATCAGTGCCAATAGTTTGTGAGTATCCGGATGTGTTCCCAGAAGAGTTATCGGGATTGCCACCGATTAGAGAGGTTGAGTTCGCCATTGAATTAGTGCCAGGGACATCATCGATATCGATAGCTCTGTACAGAATGGCTCTGATAGAATTGAAATAATTGAAAGCTCAGTTGCAAGAGTTAATAGATAGAGGTTTTGCACTACCTAGTTTTTTGCCTTGGGTGCACCAGTGTTAGGAAAGATGGATCAATGAGAATGTGTATTGACTATCGACAACTCAATAAGGTTACGATTAAGAATAAATATATTTTGCCGAGAATTAACGATTTGTTTGATCAGTTGAAAGGAGCAACAATATTTTCAAAGACTGATTTAAGATTTGGCTATTATCAGTTGAGAGTAAAAGATTTAGATGTGACAAAAACTGCGTTAAGAACAAGGTATGGACATTATGAATTTCTTGTTATGCCTTTCGGATTAACTAATGCTCCTGCAGTTTTTATTAATTTGATAAATCGAATCTTTAAACCGTATCTAGACAGATTTATTGTTGTATTTATTGATGACATTCTGATCTATTCCCGAGATGAGTCTGAACATGTTGTACTACAAACCTTAAGAGACAAGCAACTATTCGCTAAATTCAGTAAATGTGAGTTTTGGCTTCAAGAGGTTGGATTTTTGGGACATATTGTTTTAGTGGAAGGTATACGTGTTGATCCGAGCAAGATTTTCACAGTTGTTGACTGGAAACCACCAAGAAATGTGTTAGACGTCCGAAGCTATCTGGGATTAGCTGGCTATTATCGGTGTTTTGTTAAAGGATTCTTGATGATTGCTACACCAATGACTAGATTGCTATAGAAAGATGAGAAATTTGAGTGTTCCGAGAAATGTCAACAGAGTTTTGAACAGTTGGAAGCATTGTTAACTGAGCAATTTTGGTTCAACTTGAGTAGGGTATAGCGTTTGTGATTTTCAGTGACGCATCATTGAACGGTTTGGGTTGTGTTTTGATGCAAGAGGGTAAAGTAATAGCTTATGCCTTTAGACAGTTGAAGCCGCTTGAAAAGAATTATTCAACACAGGATTTAGAGTTGGCAACTATTGTATTTGCATTGAAAATTTGGCGACATCATTTATACGGTGAAAAGTGCCATATCTTTACCGATCATAAGAGCTTGAAGTATATAATGACTCAAAAATATTTGAATTTGCAACAACAAAGATGGCTTGAGTTGTTGAAAGACTATGAGTTAGTGATTGATTATCATCTAGGGAAAGAGAATGTAGTTGCGGATGCTCTGAGTAGAAAATCGTTATTTGCTTTGCGAGTGATGAACACACAGCGAACCTTGTCTGCTAAATGGTTTGATTTTAGTTGAGTTAAAAGCTAAACCATTATTTCTTCAACAAATTTGTGAAGCTCAGAAGTGTGATAATGAATTGCAAGCTAAAAGAGTACAATGCGAGTCGACTACTAATTCAGACTATCAGATAGGATTTGGTGATTGTTTATTGTTCCGAGGTAGAATTTGTGTACCATAGAATTCTGAGGTTATTCAAAAACTTCCACATGAAGCACACAGTGGTTGTTTATCCGTTCATCCGGGGAGTACTAAAATGTACAATGATTTGAAATAGTTGTATCGGTGGTTGGGCATGAAACGAGACATTTCAGAGTTTGTGTCGAAATGCTTGGTTTGTCAACAAGTTAAAGCCGAACATCAAGTGCCTTCAGGATTACTACATCCTGTGATGATACCAGAGTGGAAATGGGATAGAGTTACGATGGATTTCTTATTGGGATTACCCCTGTCTCAGAAAAAGAAAGATGCTATTTGGGTTGTCGTTGATCGACTGACGAAGTCTACACATTTCATTCTAGTACGTGCAGACTTTTTGCTTGATAGATTAGCTGAGTTGTACATCTCTGAGATCGTTAGATTGCACGGGGTGCCAGTTTCTATTATTTTAGATAGAGACCCGAGGTTTACATTACGATTTTGGAAGAAATTGCAAGAAGCTTTTGGTGCGCGGTTGCGTTTTAGTACTATTTTTCACCCGCAAATCGATCGTCAATCTGAGAGAGTAATTCAGATCCTCGAAGGTATGCTTCATTGTTGTGTTTAGAGTTTGAAGGAAACTGGGAGAAATATCTATCATTGGTTAAATTCACGTATAACAACAGTTTTCAATCGAGCATACAGATGGCACCGTATGAAGCGTTGTACGGTCGTAAATGCTAAACTCCATTGTATTGGTCTGAGCTTAGTGAGAAAAAGATTCACGGGGTTTATTTGGTTAGAGAGACCGAAGATAAAGTGAAAGTAATTCGCGATAGTTTGAAAGCAGCTTTAGATCGACAGAAATCTTACGCAGATTTGAAATGCAAAGACATTGAATTTCAAGTCGGTGACAGAGTATTTTTGAAAGTATCTCCGTGGAAAAAGATTTTTAGATTCAGTCGCAAAAGAAAATTGAGTCCGCGATTTATCAGGCCATATGAGATTATCAAAAGAATAGGGCCAGTGGCATATCAGCTAGCTTTATTGTCAGAATTAGAAAAGATCCACAATGTTTTTCATGTGTTGATGCTACGACGGTATCGATCAGATCCATCACATGTCATTTCTCCGACAGAGATAGAAATTCAACCTGATGTGACACATAACAAAGAATCGATCAGAATTTTAGCTCGAGAGGTTAAAGAAATGAGAAATAAGAGCATAGCTTGGTAAAAGTTTTATCACAATGTCACGGGGTCAAAGAAGCTACGTGGGAACCCGAGAAAGCTATGAGAAAATAGTACCCTAACCTCTTTTCTAGTAAGATTTTTTGGGGACGAAAATTCCTTAGGGGGAGAGTTGTAACAACCTATTTTTAGTCGAATTAGAACAATGGTTTTAGGACCACAAATTTGAGGTCAAAATATTTATTTTACTATTATTTTAATGTCTACAGCATGATAGTATGATTTTGTAAAATTTTTGCAAAGAAATTTTATCGTTTGAGTGCTTAATTTGATAAAAAAGACTAAATTGCATAAAGTGTAAAACTTGTGTTCTATTAGCTAAAGTTGTCTAATAGCTATAGAACTTTAAAGTAAAGGTCCTTATGTAGTAATTAGACCATTATTAAATTGGGTGGACAAATATGGACATTGGTTATGAAAATTTAAAGGTTATATGTTAAGGTTAAATAAGTAAATTAGTTAATAAGTAAATTAAAGCAAAAGAAATAAAGTATCATCTTCCTTAATTTGAAAGACACAACCGTTTATTGAAGAGGAAAAAGGCATTAAAATAGCTTCAAAGTTCAGCTAGCTATCATCTATGTAGGTAAGTGATTTTTGACTCAATTTTTAATGATTTTTATGTTTTTGAGATCGTTGTAGCTTAATCTAGCTAGCTCAGGGACTAATTTGCAAAACTGTTAAAGGTTTAGGGTTTTGCCATTGATGAATGAGCATGTGTTTTGATGTTTGAAGATAGAAAATGCATGCTTGTTTTTAGATAAACAACATTTGTTAAGTGATTTTTAGTAAAATGTCCAAATAAGGATTAAATTGTGAAATGTGTAAACTTCATGGTTAATTTGTGAAATAAATGAAAAATGTGGGCTTCTAGGGACCTAATTGAAATTCGGCTAGCATGGGTATAAGTTGAATTGCATGAATTTGTGTTTTTTATGAGATAAGGACTAAATTGTAAAAATGTTGAAATATTAGGAGCAAAAGTGTAAAGTTGTTATAATGTGCATTTCTAGGCTAAATTTAATAGATTGATGATTAAATGAGTTAAATTTGATATTATATAGATCAAGAAAAGCGAAATTCGAATTTAGACCTGGGGAAAAACAATATGTTGGATTAATTCATCAATTTCGTCGTTTTTGCATTTGAGGTAAGTTGGTATGTAATAAGTAATGTTATATTTTTTGTTTTAAATGCTTTCGTATTGCATAAACTGTGAATACGACACTATGGAGATGTTCAATGATGATTCGGCAAATGTGAAATCTCGGTTGAACCTTAGGAATAGATTAAGATATGAATGACATGTCATTAGGGGTTATGTGATTTGGGTGCTGGTCCATACGTCCTACCGATGGCTGAGTTATCTGGCATGTGTTGCGGATACTCATCAGCTTGTGTGAGCAACATGTGTAGTTTCTTCATGATCGTCAGCTTGTGTGAGCAGACCCGTTGATAGCTCGAGAGTGAGCATTATATGTGATACGAGATTGAGATAGCTTCGACTATGTATGTGGAACTTAGGGTGTGAGTTTCCCGTGTATCTGATAGTATTCAAAATGGTTCAACTAGTATGTCAAAGACATGTATAAGCATGGGACTAGTAAGAGATGGTACATGTATGTACAAGAACCGTATAAGTATTGAATCGATGAAACTTGTGAATTTCACAACTAATCTTGTGATTGATTGTGTGGAAGGTTTGTAAGCTAATATGAGTTATGTGATGATATATCCAATTGTTTGAATTGTGTATTTATGATTAATTGAGTTTATTTCATATGAGCCTACTAAGCTTTATAGCTCACACTATTTATTTTTCCGTGTTTTATAGTGATATCAAAGCTAGTTCGGATTCGGGAATCGTCGGAGACCTCATCACACTACCAAGCTATCACTTTGGTACTTTTGAGATTGAGTTATGGTCATTTTGATATATAGTTTGGTAATGAAGTTGGTCATTTGAAACGGCTTGTAAATGTTAAGTAATTGGTTTTGTGCATTGTGACAGCCCTAATTTGACCCGAGTCGAAAAGTGGTTTCGGGACCACAATCGAGTTATAAAAATAATTATAAGTTATATTTCATGTTTATGAAGTGAGTAAATACAAGTGTGAAAGTTTCAAGCTTTGATTTGGTCATTTGCATGTGAAATGATTCAATAGGACTTATATGTGATACTTTTGAAATGTGATTGGTTACATTTTTAATGGTTTAAAAATGTATGTGTTTAACGGAATGGTTTTGCATGTTAATTTACCCATTTCTAGTTAGTAGCCGGCCATGTTACTATTATATTATAAAATATGATAATTTTATTAGGTTTATTTAGTAAAATGCCATATTATCATGAATGAATGGAATAAAATAAAGAAATAAAATAGTAAGTGGGGGAAAACAACCAAGTACTCACCTTGTTCATTCCAAAAACCGAAAGAGAAGGAGAGTTGGGGAGAAAGAAGCCATTCGGTCATTTAGGTCTTCAATAAGGTAAGAAATTCATGTAAATTTTTGAAATGTTAGATAAATTTGAACTAATCACCAAGTTCTTTAGGTAACCCATGTTAGAAATTTCGGTATTGAGATGTCTAGAACTTTCGGCCATAGTAGCTATGGAGAAATAAGGTTTTTGTTTCTTGTTAAAATTGCATGAATCTTGTTGTATGAGTGCTTGAACTGACTATGATTTAAATAGATGCATAGATTCAAAGTGGGAAGAATCGGCTATTATGTTTGATGCTAATGCCGAATATGAAAATGTTGTACTTGAGTAATTTGGGTGGTTTGAGTTTATAAAATGAAAAGAATGCTCAAATGTGTTATAATTGATTAGGTGTTAAATTAAAAATTGCTAAAAATTTCCATTTGTTCTAGCCGAATATGTGTTTGATTAAAGAAGAAATTGTTGAAAAATGTAGGTGAACATGGCAAGTGTATTCGGCTTAGGGCATAAAGGATATGAAAATTTTGGTATTTATTTTTGATTTTGTGTGTGAATGACCATGGATAATTGGTCGCATAAATATTATAAATACAAGATGTTATATTATAATTATTAAGCTACAAAACATTGTACATGTTCGGCCAAATAGGTAAATACAAGTAAGTTTATATCAAACCTGAGTATTCGATTACATGAGAAATTATATTGAATTCATAGTTTCGGTCATATGTGTTGATCTATTGAGTTGGAATATTGGGTTATTGTGGTATTAAAATTGATCTTGAATATTCGGCCAAGGTAAATTATTTGAGTAAAGCATATCTTGAGGGTACATTTCGGTTAGTATAAAATGTATTAAAGCTATATGTGTAATTGTTTAAGGTAACTTACCAAATATACAATTTTGAAAACGAAATGGTGATAGACTTAAGTGGGCAATTAATTCATGTGAATTGGTTCTAAAATGTATATGGATGCCGTATGACTATGTTTGATTGGGAAGTAAATTGTTTGATTTAGCTCAAGAGCTTAGAGGATCAAAGTCGGATAGGGGAAAGGAAAAAGTGATCGAATAGCCATTGAAATCGTTCGTCAACAACATCTGAGGTAAGTCTTGAGTAATGGAACTTAGCTTATGGTTTGCTAAAGCAATTATTTATATTTAGGGACTAAATAAATAATTTGTGATCTATTGGTTCTACTCGAATTACATGTGAAGTGAATAAGTAGAGCATTTACTATATTTGAATGGTCATAGAAATATTGTGGATTACCAAACGAGATCATGTTATTTGTTTAGAACTAATGAACCGAATGATGCATGATTGGTAAATATGTTGCAATTGTGTTCGAGGATTAGGAGTGATATCCAGATGTGTTATATATATATATATGATTATATGTGTGAATGTTAAATCGAGATTAAATATCCAGGACTTAGTTCGAAGGGCTTTTAAGCCGATGATATAACCGGATTTAGTTAGAAGGGCTTTGAGCGATGTCGTAACCGAACCTAGTTCGAAGGGCTTTCGAGCGATGGCATAACCCGAGCTTGGTCTTGAAGGGCTTTTGAGCGAGTGCTAAGAATCGGGCTTAGTTAGAAGGGCATGTGTGTGGTATAATATTTGGGCTGAAAACCCGTAAGTATTAAATGACGTGAAATCATATAAAATATGTCAAATTAATATTAAACACATGTGCTACTTATCAGTAAGATAATCAAGTAAGTAACTTACTTTCATTGAAAATATAATTATCTTTAATTTAGGATTACAAATTGGTAGGTATGCTTAAGCCATTGTTTAAAATCATTTGAACGTTTATGCTCTGATTATGATGTATGAGTTCCGAATTAGAGAGTTCAACTTCACAAATATGAGATGTAGGTATATATATATATATATATGTATAAGATTGGCATGGAAATTTGAGAAGAATGTATTCGGCTGTGGACTAAATTTAGTTGGATATATCGATTTCACCTTTGTGATATGAATGATAAAAGTAGTATCTTAGTTATGTTTCTATTCGGCCAAGGGAAGAAACAAACAAACTTGATATTATTATGCCACTCTTTTAGATGATTTCATTACTTAAAACTTACCAAGCATTGAAATGCTTATTCTTTTGCTTTGATCCTCTGTTTTATAGATTTTGTTCGTCAGCTATCAGACTCGGGAGTGTCAAAATCGAAGTCGTCCACACTATCTAAGCCCTTTTGGTACTCCTTTTTGTTGAACTTTTATTATGGCATGTATAGGGTTGACTTTTGGATGTTAATTAAGTACTTTTTTGTAATGTGTATATATATATATATATATATATATATGTCTAGCCATGCGAAAATGGCTTGTTAAGTTACCATATGTGCTTCTTATAATTCTTATGTACGTGTGGATGATAAGTGATAAATACTTGAAATGTTTTAATGTGAATGAAACTTAGAAATAATTTAATGTATTTATTAAATTGTGATGATTCCTTTGTACTTAGGATAAATGAATTTTTGCTTTCTTAAATATGCCCACGAAAAATTCTATAATATGATTGGACGAGATCAGTGTTTGTTTGGTAATATTCCTTGCCCCCTTCGGCGAAGGATACGGGCAAGGGGTGTTACATGCATAGCCATGAGAGTTGGCTTATTTTGGTTGATTTGGTTGTATATATGTATATATATGTAAATGGCCTTTGTATTGTGTTGATTACTGCTAGGTTAATGCTTGTGGTGAATGGTTGATTTTTGAGAAGTTATATGCTTGTGAATTTAGGCAATGATGCATGTTTGAAAGTGTCTATTTAGTTGAAATGTGAATGTGAATTTGGTATAAATAAAATGGTCTTTTTTTTTATTTATGTGTATTGTGGATGATGGTATAGAACTAGCATGAATTAGGCTTGATTTAGTTGGTTTGATTGCCTATTTATGCCATGTTTTAGTGCCATTTGGTTTGGTGTAGGTGTATAAAAACTTGGGTGGCAAAATGACTTGGTGAATAGCCTATTTTTATCCACACGGGCAGAGACACGGGTGTGTGTCTCAGCCGTGTGTGGCACACAATTAGATTGCATGACCGTGTAATACCCCTAACCTGAAACCGTTATCGAAATAGGTTAAGAGGCATTACCAGACTTGTAGCTCAGTTTAGAACAATCATTTATCAAATATCATCTCATTTAAATCAATGTCATTCATTCACATTCAATATGTACTGAAATCGAGCATACAAAGCTTAAATCATGCATTCGAGACTAAATCGGTTACATATGAAAATTTTGGAAACATACAAAATTTCAACATTTCAAGTATCACACGCTCGTGCGAACAGGCCGTGTGCCTCACACGGTTAGTAGACACGCTCGTGTCTTAAACTATGTGGAAATAGGGCATACATACTGACTTGTGTCACACGGCCGAGGACACGCCCGCGTGCCAAGCCATGTGAAAACTGGAGAGTATACTGACTTGGGTTACACGGCTAACCACACGCCCATGTGTCTAGCCCGTGTGCCCTTCGAAATGGCCACACACGCCCGTGTATCAGGCCGTGCCAAAACTGTAGGGTTGTAACACCCCTTACTCGTACCCAACACCGGGACAAGGTACGAGGCATTACTGTACAAAAACATGTACATTCCAAGAAATACAGGTCGTAAAATTTCATTTCCAAATTAAAACCAATTACGAAATCATTTTGTCCCTATTATGGACCTACGAGGTTCAAAACATGCATTAAAGGTGGTTCAGGACTAAACAGAGAACTTAAGGAAATTTCAAAAAAAATTCTTGTTTAAGCCTCACAAGCCCATGCGGAGGTGATGCACACGCCCGTGTGCCTTGGGATATGCCCATGTCCCTTGGCCATGTGAAATTTATAAAAAATTATTTTTCACTTCAAACCTATAGGGGTTTTCACATGGCCGAGCACATGCCGGTGTCCCTTACACGGCCTAGACACGCCCATGTCATTGCCCGTGTCTAAAAACATGGGCATTCTGTTTATGACGTCAACATTCATTTAGGGGCCTACGGCCATGGCACATGCCCGTGTGCGTTCCCACCACACAGTTGAGACACACGGACGTGTCTCTACCCATGTGTTTACTATCATGCATAGTGACTTAAAAATCTTTGGTGCAGGGGACACACGGCTGCACAACACGCCCATGGGGCTGTCTGTGTGTCACACACGGCCTAGACACAAGCTCGTGTGCCTACCCGTGTGGACCTTTTTGGAGGCTATTTTCCAAGCCTTTGGTCACCCACAATTACTTATACATACTTATAACTCTAATTGTGTTGGACAAGATAAAATGAATACTCATGTCTTTCTTTTAACCTATGTTAACATTACCCATATCATGCTGAAGTTACCATTTCCACAATCACCTTTATCCTTGGCCAACTATGACTTAATACATCACCTGCAATTTAATCACATTTCACAAGTTCATTCATAATATATCCTGTTAGCCATCACAAGTGACATTTAAACACAAGATTGCACAATTAGTAGGATTACAACCTACATCAACATGGGCCATCTCTCATGGCCATATACAAAATGAATAAACACATCATTCAAGCCTTTTCATTGGCTAACCAAATGACACATATAACAAAATAATCAAGATACCTATACATGCCATTATCACAAAATGAAAGTGTCAATATACCAAAATAAGACAAGTAGATAGTGATGACAATGCTCCAGCCGTCTTCCAATCTTCACGAGTCTACGAGCTCTGCAAGACAAGGGGAAAAGAGAGGGGGTAAGCATTAACATGCTTAGTAAGTTCGGTAACGGAAACGTTAACTTATCGTTTAATTAGCATCCAATCATATTATTCACAACCAACATGTACAATAATCCCCTATCACATTCATTCAAACATCAAGTTAGTTTCATGACAATACATTATAACATTGACATTGATGAGCTCATCATTTCCATTTCTCGTTTTAGTCCCTTTGGATTTTCTCAGATTTCTCGATGGATATCCCATTACCGTCAAATCATGCTAGCGATCATTTCAAGTATACACTCCCGCGGACCTCGTACTTACGACAGGATTACCAGTCCAGGCTAAATCCCCCGTAGTATAGACTCATAGGGTAGATGTCAGGATTACCAGTCCAGGCTAAATCCCTTACAGTGACATGTACTCTCATGAGCTCGGATCTGAATTACCAGTCCAGGCTAAATTTAGATCCTAATCGAATTACCCATCCGGGCTAAATCCATTTCAGCACACATATTCTTTGGGAGGCTTGATCACATAAGGAACACCCGTCCGGGCTAGATCTTTCTTACCGTCAATGCATTTTCGGATAATCCATCAGAATCCTTTTTATTCAATCAGGACATTTTCTCATAACATCAAGTATTCATCATTTACCATACAATGAATATCATTATTACAACTCATACATAACCATATATATTAATGTAATTTAAATAGTTTACATTCAAGTTACCCGAACTTACCTGGAAGATATTTTTGGATTCGAATTTTGATTATTCCAAAACCTTTCGTTTTCCACGATCGACATCCGGAATTGGTCTCTCGGGGTCTATATAGGCAACAATGCATCATTAATACCTCACACTATTCATATCAAGCCTAAATTACACCCTCGGGAAAAATTACCATTTTACCCCTAACATTTCAAAATTTTACAAATTGGTCCATAGGCTCGTAAAATGAAATACATGAAATTCCTAAATTACCCAAGCCTAGCTGAATGTATCATAAGCTCATACCAGCCCACAGTTTCCTCTATTTCACATTTCTATCACACATTTTACACCTTTTTCAAAAAGGTCCTTTTAAGGGTTTTCCATGAAAATCACCTAGGAATAGATGTTAAACATACATCAAACTTTCATATTCCTCCATTAAACATCAAAATACAAACATGTCACCTATGGGTCAATTTTCATATATGAAACCTAGCTTGAAATATGGGTAGAAATGGAAAGAACATGTTACGAGGATCTAAAAAATACAAGGAACATTAAAAACGGGGCTAAGGAGCACTTACTATTGAGCTTGAAAATGTTGAAAACCCTAGCTATGGAGACCCTTCAATTTTCGATAGCTATGGGGAAGAAGATGACTGATTTTAGCTTCTTTTTCCCTTTTTATTCTTTAATTAACCAAATGGCCAAAATGCCCTTCCTTTCATAACTTTCAAATTTTCCCATGCATGTCCACTTTTGTCCAAATTTTTAGAATTTGGTCAAATTGCTATTTAAGGACCCCTAATTAATAATCCAATGTAATTTCATGCTCAAAGCTTCTAGAACCCAAGTTTTGCAATCTATTCAATTTGGTCCCTAATTTCCAATTGGACACTTTATACTTAGAATTTCTTCATGAAACTTTAACACATGCTTATTTTCATATTCTAAACCTCATAATAATCATAAAACAATTATTTTAATGCCAGATTTGTGGTCCCAAAAATACTATTCTGACTAGGCCCTATTTTGGAATGTTATAAGGGTATACTGACTTATCAACACGACCAAGTCACAAGCTCGTGTCCTAGGCCGTGTGCCATTTAGGAAGGTATACTAATTTGTACCACATGACTGGTCACACGCCCGTGTGTGAGGCCGTACGGAGCATACCGACTTCAATTCCATTTCAACACAAGGGGACACACGACCGTGCAACATGACTATGTGTCACACACGGCTGAGACACACGCCAGTGCCCCTGCCCGTGGGGACAAAAATAGGCTATTTGCAAAGCCATTTGCCACCCTATACACACAAGCATTCACAAGCATAAATGACCACATTTCACATCCCAATTGGCAATCATTCCATAACATTTCATACACATGATATACCAATTGAATTGAGTGTTAAATTACCTAATAAATATCATGCATAATCCATTTATATATCAACTACATAACAAGACATCTTTTGCACATTTTCATTCCATCAATTCCTTGCCCAAAACATACCATAATTGCTCACTTATACACAACCAAAACATAGTACCAAAATAAGCCAAATCACATGGCTTAACTTATAAAAAAAACATACCAAAATCATGATATCAAGTAACATAACTAACATCTTTTAAACTAGCCTGTACATGCCATATTTACATATATCCACAAGTTCAAATATACCAATCGAAAATTGGATAGTGTGATTCACAAATCTGACTTGTCCAAAATGAACGAGCTAACAAACCTCTATAAAACATAGAAAAAGATAAACAGAGTAAGCTATATAACTTAGTAAGCCCGTATAATTCAGAATTAAACTTAACATTTATACCAAACCAATTCAAATAACTAAGGTAAACTCCATACAATTTCCAAATGCCTATCACAAGCATTTATCCATAGGTTAGACATGTCAATACATGAAATCATCCATATCACAATTCAATACTCAATTTAACTAGCATTCAACATTTCATTCTCAATCATATAACCAATAATCCACTCAATAACAATACTCATCCGTATAAATAGAATTTATACCCGTTGAACTTATTAGAACTCCAAAGGATACTCAGGTGATAAACATCAGTAGTCCGTCAATTTATTATCATTTATTCTCTTTTGAGCCATGATCGGTAAGATCCTTCTGAGATGATGAACAGTAGGCTCTATTGAGCTGAAACGGTAAGCTATATCGAACTAAACAGTAAGCTCATACGAGTTGAAACTGTAATATCCTGAATTAGGGCCTAATCGAAATAATGGTTTCGTGACCACAAATTCGAGATAGAAATAATTATTTTATAATTATTTTGATGTTTATGATATGATTGCATGATTATGTGAAAATTTTGTGATGAAATTTTATGCCTAAAGTGCTTAAATTGAAATTAGGGACTAAATTGAATAAGTTGCAAAACTTGCATTCTCGAAGTTTTTAGTATGAAATTGTTTTGGAATATTAATAAGGAGGTCTTAAATAGCAATTTGACCAATTTTAAGTTCATGGACAAAAATTAGGACATGGAAGGAATTTTTGAAAGTTTAGTAAGGAGGGGCATTTTGGTCATTTGGATATTAAATGAAATAAAAAGGAAAAAATAACACAAAATAGTCATCTTTCTCATATGGTTGCTGGCGAATTTTGCTCTCTCCATAGCTAGGGTTTCTTCAACTTTCAAGCTTCATAGTAAGTGATTCCAAGCCCCGTTTTTAATGATTTTTATGTTTTTGAAATCCCGATAACTCGGTATAGCTTATGATAGTAATATTTTGAGTTAGAGTTCATATTTGGAAAAATACCCATAAGTGAAATTTGAAAATTTTGATGTTTTATGATAGAATATGAGGTTTTAAATTATGTTAGACAACTTGTGCTACTCGGTTTTGAGTGAAAACGAGTAAAAAGGGCTTAATCGATAAAAATACCTAATAGTCATAAGTACATGTTAGAGTGTGAATTTGATGTTGTCATAGAAGGGAAAAATGATCAGCATGTCATAAAACATAAGAATAAGGGATAAAGTTTAATTCCCGAGCCTAGGGGAAAAAGTGTAAATTTGAAAAAGTTTAGGGGTAAAATTGTAATTTTGCTAAAATTTGAATTAAAGAATAATTTGATAATGTGAGTATTAAATAAGCTAAATGTGTTATTTTAGATCAAGAAAGACATGGAATCAACCCCAATCGAGGAAAAGAAAAGATTGTGGACTAAATTGATATTTTGGTACCAAGGTAAGTTCATGTGTAAATAATGTAGTATAATTGTTATTTTTAAATTATTGATGTTAATTATATGATATGCTGATTTTTATCATGAAATATATGCTTTGTGGTTATTTTCGAATAAAATGCAAATTATTTGTTAAATATAAAGTGCTACCGAGTATTGGTTTCGGTATTTTACTGAAGATGGCAAGGATATGTGTTCGAGGAAAATCCTGTTTGAACCTTAGGAATAGATTAGGATACAAGTGACATGTCACTAGAATGGTTGAGCATCTGAACTCGTTGAGTTGAGTCCGAGTTCACTTATGGATGCTAATGTCCGAACTCGTTGAGTTGAGTCCGAGTTCGTGAGATGTAACTAGGCATCCGAGCTCGTTGAGTTGAGTCTGAGTTCACTTATGGATACGAACGCCCGAGCTCGTTGAGTTGAGTCTGAGTTCGCTTATGGGCGGGTTACATGATTGATTGATCACATATGTTATGTGGCACTTATGTGCAAATTATCCATTTATCCGGGTTATATTCCGATGTGTTCAACGGGAAAAATTTCTAGTGAAATGGAAGAACACATAGATGCAAGTGACATTTTGGTAAGTGTTGCGAAATGGACACTTTGGACAGGTATGTACTTAACCCTCGGGTTGAAGTTAGATACAACAACGATAAGATGATAAGATGATGAATGATGTTTAGAAATGTGAAATATGTTTTGGTGATACCATGCTAAGGTTGTTTGTTATAATTGTATTGTTATGTTACTTGTTATTTGCATATGAACTTACTAAGCATTTATGCTTACTCCTCCTTTTCATTCATTGTAGTTTTGAACAAATGGCTCAGGGTGGGACAGTCAAAGGTTCGATCACACTATCAGAAGGACTTTTTCTTGGTAAATGGCCTGTAAAACTTAAGTATGGCATGTATAGAAATATACCTATTTTGTGTAAATAATTTGTTATATGGTGGTGATTTGGTTAAGAAAATGCTTGATAATGATAAGTAATGGAAATGGCTAATTTAGATCATGTTTGATGTCACGGAAGGTTAATAGGTTATCTAGTCCATAAAAACTCATGAAAAGATGAAATTTGCCATAAACAGAACATTGCAGCAACACTGATGTGAATTTGAAAATTTACTAAAAATCATAGAAATTGAATTTGGTCATGGATTAAATATGAAATTGAAGCCTAATATATCTAGTTTCACATGAAACAAATGAAACAGGAAAAGAAATTATATGTTAGAAGATATTTGAGTTTTAGTGAAATAGGGCCAGAGCGATTTCTAGATCCCCTGTTTCAACTTTAGAAATTCACCATATATCATACAAAAATAATTAGTGGTTTATTTTATATTCTTGGAATCCTTATTGAGTCTACTTTTAGGATGAGCAAACAGCATAGTCATATAAATTTTGTACAGAGAGAAATATGGTTCGTAGTAAACAGAGGTCAGACTAGTCAAGTTCTGAAATAGGGGTAACTTTAACTAATAAAATGTACTAATTGGCCCAACCAAAAATTCTAGAAAAACATTAGTAAATAGATATATGAGTCTAGATTTAGGGAAAATTTACGGATCTTGATTTTGAGTTTCGTAACTTGATATATGATTTTTCTTGTAACTGTGACGCAGGTAGTTAGAAAGCTGTGAATGTAGAAACAAATGATTCGAAGTTCTTAATTTGATAAATTATGTTCGATAACACCTCAAGCTCGACTCCGGCAACGGTCTCGGGCGTGGGGGCGTTACAGAAACAGTAAGCTCCAATGAGCTAAAAACAGTAAGCTCTTGCGAGCTGATATATCCGTAAGCTCATACGAGCTGTGGTGAGTTTGCAATAAATGCAGGAGCTCGACCAAAACGGTAACCCTAGTGACATGTCACTTGTATCCTATGAATTCATACAGTTCAAATAGGACTCAGTAACCATTAAACTATATCAATAAGGCATTTGTATTTCAAGTATATCAATTACTCAATCAAAAACATTCATTTCAAATATTTTCAAATATATAAAAGTGCGATTCTAATTATACGAACTTACCTTGTATTGCTCGAACAAAAACTATCAGCTATTCGTCGATCTTTCCTTTTCCCCAGTTTAAACTCATCTCGACTTATCTTGATTTATATATTATCAAATTCAATACATTCAGCATTCAATCTATTCAATTTAGTCCATAATTCATATTTTGGTAAATTTACACATTTGCCCCTATACTTTTCAATTTTTACAATTTAGTCCTTATTACATAAAATTGCAATTTCATGCAATTTAGTACCTACCCATGCCTAGCCAAATTTCATAAGGACTCCTAGCCACCCATATCTTTCATTGTTTCACACTTTTAACCACCACATTTTACATTTTTACAAATTAATCCCTTTTTGACCTTTTTGTTAAAAATCACTTTACAAAACTAGTTTAACTATTAACAAATATTCAAAATTCATCACCAAACATCAAATAAATCAAATATTCAACAATGGAACTTTAAAAAATCATGAAAAAATTCAAAAATTAAGGCATGGGCTAGCTAGAATACAAAGCAACGATCTCAAAAATAAAAAATATCAAAAATCGAGCTCAAACTGTACCTTAATCAAGCAAAATGTGTGCCAAACCCTAGTATCTCTTCTTTGGCTTCTTTTTCTTTTGTTAATTGGTTATGAAGAAGAAAAAGATGATAATATGGCTTTTGTTTTATTTAATCTTTACTTATTTTGCATTTTACTAATTTAACCTTTATTAATACATTAAAAACATGCTTAATATATGTCCATACATGTCCATATTCATTATACATAGTATAATTTCATAATAAGGACCTTTAATTTAATAAGCCATAGCCATTAGACACATTTGACTAATAGCACACAAGTTTTACACTTTACGCGATTAAGACATTTTTATCGAATTAAGCATTTAAACGATAAAATTTCATTACGAAACTTTCACATAATTAATCTATCATGCTATAGACCTTATTAAATTAATAAAATAAATATTTTGAATTCAGATTTGTGGTCTTGAAACCACTATTCTAATTTGACCTAAAAATGGGCTGTTACAGGCCGTGTGTCCCTTGGTGTTGAATGAGAAATCAAGTCAGTATGCTCCACACGGCCCAGCACACGGGCATGTGACTTGGCTATGTGGCTTAGGTCAATATACCCTATAGGTTTCTTAGGGCACACGGGCTAGCCACATGGGCGTGTGTGTTGGTCGTGTGACCCAAGTCAGAGAGTTACATGGGGTAGGACACGGGCTGGGACATGGCCATGTGATTCCATTTTGATTGTCCTCACGGCCTATGGCACGGGCGTGCCTTTAGCCGTGTGAGACACATGGCCGAGCCATACGGGCGTGTATCCCCTATATTTTGCAAAATTTTCTAAGTTTTCCAAAAATTTCTTGAGTTATCGATTTAGTCCCGAACCACTTTGAATGCATTTTTTGGGCCTCGTTTGCTCGTATTACAGACAATGTGATTTATTATGAATGAGTTGAATTGAAAATTTTTAATTGTATGAGAAATGTATGTATATTTAAGTAATAAGTCTAGTAATGCTTCGTAACCCTATTTTGGCATTGAATACGGGTGAGGGGTGTTACATTTTCCATAAGAATATGCCCTTAAACTTCTGTATGGTATTTATAGGGCATCATTTTTAGGTATCCGAAAAGATTGAGCTCGTGGCCATGTAATGGCCGTCAACTGGCTCCCCCGTTATATCCCAATCCATTATCACATAATGGCTGTCGATTGAGACCTACATATTCGTCCACGCATTAAGCAAAATCACCTCGAAACTCGACTTCCTCATGATAGGTTCGGAGGTAATGGTCCCATTTTGGTAGGACATATGAAATGTGTGCATCTCAGAGTGATATTGCATCATCGACGACCCAAGTATACCTCGATCATTTAGAAAATATTCCTAAAATTGACCTATTGCCCTAATTAAAAAATAACAACCCAAAGGCCTAATTAAAAAATAAAAATGACATTTAAGCCTAATTTTGCCTAGTTTTTCATTATGCGACAACAAATCTGTCTTCAGTTAATATTACAGATTATAAATTCACGCTAAACAATTTTACATTTATATTTACATAATTAATAGTTGAATTTAAAATAATTTATAAACTCTCATGCTCTATTGTTACATAAGAGTTTTCTTTTTTTTTTTTGGGGTAAACTACACTCAGAGTTTGTCTTATTTTGGTCACTTAAATTATTTTTTTTCAGTTTAGTCACTCTAATTTAAATAATTATGCAAATTATTCACTACCATTAAAAATTTTGTTTTCCACTAACAGATTGCTGATGTGGTACATTGACCCATTGAATGACTTACACATGGCACTTTTTTTTACTTTTGACTAAAGTTTAGGAGCCTCTTTATAATTAGTCCAAAACATTTTTTTTCTCCCTTCTCTTTCTCGACCACTTTTTTTCAATCCTCGTTTTGTTCCTTGAAAAATATTGAAACGAGATTTTAAATTTTGTACTTCTACAAATAAAATAAACATTTCCTTTTTGCACAATTATTTTAATTAGAATAATTGAATTGAGAAAAAAAATTAGAGTGACCAAAATAAGGCAAGTCCTATTTTAGAGTGATCATGGGTGTAGTTTACCTTTTATTTTATTTGTTTTGGATTAACCTCTTAAAAAAATATTTAATCTAAATACCATATTAAATATAATAAAATATTAATTGTTATAAATTTTACTCGTAAATATTCAAACATTAAATTAAATTAGATATTTACTTAATTATTCATTGTTTTGAATTTTATAAACAACTTTTAGTACAATACACAATTGTGAATGCTAAATTATGTTGAAGGAGTTGAACCCAAGTATGGTTTTTTTTTTTTTGTAGAAACGAAGCTTTAGAGTGTTTGGATGGAGAACGTTTGGAGAAGTTTGGCATTTCTTTGTGGAATTGATATTGGCAATGATGGTTTGTGAAGAGGTTTGACTATGTGCTGGAAGGAGACTTATACAATTCATTTGCGCAACTTTTTTGCTAGTCACATCGATGTGCTTGTGGAGGATGACTCCAAGGACAATCAGTTGTGCTTCACTGAATTTTTTGGTTCTTCAGTTGAGAGTCACCGCAGAATCTTGGGATCTTTTGTGTCACTTGGCTACTAATGGTTACTTCCTTTGGCTTGTTATGTGGTGATTTTAATGAAATCATGTTTTTGCATGAGAAGCAAGAGGGCATCCTTGGGATAGTAGGCTTATGGATTCTTTCCACGAAGTGCTTGAAGACATTGAGCTCTCTAATTTGGGCTATACTTATACATGGGTCTTAGGCTGGTGACTATTATTGTATGACAATCTAGTCCCCCCTAGTGGGCCTAAGGAGTGTTATAAAGTGGCACTCTTTAGGACCATTACTTCACGTTTATTATAATAAGAGGAATATGCAGTGTCTATTGTGACCTTATGTTAGCTTCACCACGTGTAGGGATGGATCCTGATCACGTGTATTTGACCATTGGTGACCGTCATTTATTTGTACCGTCAAAATGTGGAGGGAATAAACTTCTTTAAAAAGGGTTTTTTCTGAAACCTTAAAACTCGCGCTCTTATTTTTTTTTTTTTGTAACCGGAATCAGTCAAAGCTTTCTTCAAGGTCAATCTCAATAACTTTTCATTTTAGGTTTTAAATTTCCTCTATTCTTTTCATCTTCTTTCTACGTCGAAAACATGTCAAGAATGAGAAGGGCTCATGGTCAATTAGTTCTACGTTGCCCACCAAGGGAGAGTGCTTCCAAAACCCTTTTTGAAGCAAACTTTTTCCCCTACACTACAAAATACAAAGAGATCCATTGGGCCTTATGTGCGAGAGGAATCAAGATTCCCAATTTCACCTACGAATTCTTTAATCCTGAGGATTCGCACAGGTTCAGTGACACCAGTGATGGTAGTTTCTTGCTCCCCCTCCACGCCTTAGAAGCTAGCTTTTAGCTACCTTTGAATTCGTTCTTCTGCCATGTCCTTGATGATTTACCAGATTTCTCTTAGTCAACTTTGTGGATTTTTATGGTGGACCACAGTGAGTTACTTTATTGATTATTTCCACAACAATAAAGTACCACAACTCGTAATTTTCCACAGTCTATATCTATTAAAGGCCCAAAATCGAGCGAATTCAATGGGTTTTCATTACTTCTTTGCTCAAGAAAATAGTCCAACCATAATTGCAAATCGATGACCCAACCTTTGGTTGAACTGGGGAAAGTATATCAAGGTGAAATGTAAGCTTGAAGATGATTTGCCTTTCCTGTAAAATGGTCTGTGTCGAGTGGGGATATGTGCTCCTTCCAGCAAACTATTAGGACAAATGGAGGTGAGGCCTAGTTGAGAGGGCTTCGTGTTGGCAATTCCCTTGTTATTGAAGATGTCATAACTGTGAGAAACATTTTCTTATAGTTTTTAGAGGTTTATAACCCTAATGGACGTAAGTAAGGTGATAGTAAAGAAGTTGTTGAGGTGTTAGGTGCGGTCTGTGAGGGGCAATCATGGTAACACATTTTCTATGGTAAAGACAACCATTTGGGTCGAATTTTAATGGGATTGAAGGAAGAACCTAGAAATTTCTATTATAGTTATTGTAGGATAAAGCTTCATCCTTAGGTGGCGTTGGGCTCAACATGAGTAGAAAGTGGTCGCTACATTAATTTTGGTAACTGCTTCTGCTAATACTAGGATTGTTGGTGATGCGAGCACAACTCGCAGTTCAAAATGTGATATTGAGGAAACTACCAGCACTTTATAGGAGCTTAACGAAGCCATGGAATTTATCGGGGGTATGGACCTTTGAACTGCTCTAGGAGCTCAGTGCAAGAGGCGCATAACTAATACAAGAGTTGTTAACATGGTGGTTAGAAACAAGGAGGAGATAGATAATGGTAGGATAGAGTCTCACTTCAAAAGGAGGGTAGATCACAAGGACTTCTACTATGATGGCCACCATCCCTGCTCCTCTCTTAGTGAGCTCACAAACTGTGGCTCGTGAGAGTTCTCTTATCATTACTCACGGTAACTCTCCTCCTCCCTGTATCTCTCCCTTTGTTGTACCTCTTACTCACCGTAACTTAAACAGTAAGGAGATACAAGGTATTGTAGAGAAGTGGAGAGCTTCAGTGGCAGAGGCTATGAAAAGGAAGTTATGCGCTGATGACTCATCTAGGAGTTCGCAGAAATCTGTGCCGTTAACAGTCAACTCCACTCTGCAAGCCTTTCTCGCTAAGGCCTCTGTGATTAGTCTAGTCCTTGAAGAGAAACTTATTAAGATAGAGGCTACTCAAAAGGAGCTTGAAGGAAATCTTAAGAGCACTCAAGAGCGATGGTAGAAAATGAGGACTAAGAATGAGGTGCTCTATAAAAAATGATGAGCTCATTGGGAAGCTAGGAGTTGAACAAGTGAAAAATGAGGCATTATCTAGTGAGGTCGTGGCCCTGGGTGCTGAGTTGAAAAGTGTTATAGAAGAGCATAAAGCATTTGTGAATCGACAACTGCATAGCATGAGCCTGCAACGACGAAGTTAAAACGAAAATAAGAATAGGCTTTTGAGGGGTTTAAGAAGAAAACTGTGGGGATGTTGAGTGATGTCACCATTGAGCTCAAACTACATGCTCAATATGCTGATGGGCCTTTTGGTGTTCGTAAGGTTGATTTCGATGCTCTCGCTGAGGTAGAGATGCACCAGCTTGGCTTTGATGTTCGCTGTCATTCAAGAGCTGCTTGGGATGAGTTTGCATACAAGTGGAAAAATTCAGGGGATTTTTGCCTTGAAGAGAGTCTTTCTGAACCGACTATTGTGCCTGCTGGTTATAACATTGCTGCTGACCCTGCTATTGACAATGTTGAAGTTGTTAAAGGAGAAGTGTAACAGCCCGTTTTTAGTTAAATCAGAACAGTGGTTTTGGGACCACAAATATGAGATAAAAATAATTATTTTATTATTATTTTAATGTATACAACATGATAATATGTTTGTGTGAAATTTTTGTTAAGAAATTTTATTGTTGAAGTGTTTAATTCGATAAAAAGGACTAAATCGCGTAAAGTGCAAAGTGTTTTTCTATTAGTTAAAAGTACTAAATGGCTATTAAATTAAATAGTGGAGGTCCTTATGCTGTAATTAGACCATTTAAAATAGAAGTGGACAATTATGGACATGCATTAAGTGATTTTCATGTTATATAACTAAGGTTAATTAAGTAAATATGCTAATAAGCATAAAATAAATAAAACCAAAATAAAAGTTATCATCTTCTAATGTTCTTTCAACCAAAATTAAGAAAATAAAATGTCCATGGAAGCTATTAGGGTTCGGCAACTTCAAGCTTAAATTGGTGAGTGATTTGTATTCCGTTTTTAATAATTTTTACGTTTTTGAAATCATGGATCTGACATGTCTCTTGGGAAGAGTAACATGAAGCTCAGAATTATGGGCGTATTCAATACTCCCAAATAAAAAGGGAATCCTACAAGATCCATTCGTTCTAGGTCTAGCTAGCCTAGGGACTAAGTTGCAAAAGTATTAAAGGTTTAGGATGTTGCCATTGATGAATATGTATGAGCTTTAATGATTGATGATAGATTTTGAATGTTTGATGATAATTATACAAGTTTTGTTAAGTGATTTTTAGTGAATGCAAATTAGGGATTAAATTGTGAAATGTGAAAACTTTATGGTTAAAATGTGAAATAAATGAAAAAATGGGCTGCCAGGGACCTAATTGGAAATCAGTTAGCATGGGTTGTGGCTGAATTACATGAATTTATGATTTTATGAAATAAGGACTAAATTGCAAAAATGTGAAATGTTAGGGATAAAATGTAAAAGTGCCTAATGTGTGTTTTTTGGATTAAATTGAATAGAGAGGTTATTAAATAAGTTAATTTTGATTATATTTAGATCAAGAAAGGCAAAATTTAGATCGGGGAAAGAATAAAGTTTCGAATTAATTGACTTAATTCATCGTTTTTACATCTGAGGTAAGTTCGTATGTAATAAGCTTTGTTTTAATTGTATTTTAAATGCTTTAACATTGCATAAATTGTAAATACGATATTGCGGACCTATTTGATGAAGATTCAGCTTTGGAAATCCCAGTTGAAACTTAGGAATAGAGTAGGATACAAATGACATGTTATTAGGGGTTACATTAAGTTGGCTTCGGGCCATGATATTGGCACTTCGGGTGTGAGATTCATTGTGTTGGCTTCGAGCCATGATAGTGGCATTCAGGGTGCGAGACTTTCGAGTATCCAACTTATATTCCAAATGGTTCAACGGGTATATCGAAGATATGAAATGGTGAGAATAGATACGTAACAGTACGGGTATGTATGGAAACTATGTGAGCATCGAATTTATGAAAGTTATAAGTTCATGGTTATAATTGTGATTGAATACAAGTTAACATTTTGATTTGAATGTTTTGTGAGTTGGCTTATTAATTCATACGAGCTTACTAAGCTTTATAGCTTACATCATTTGTTTTACTGTGTTTTATAGTGATTTTAAAGCTAGCTCGTGTTCGGGGACTGTCAGAGACTTCATCACACTATCCTACTATCACTTTCGTACTTTTGAACTTAAGTATTTTGAGTATATGGCATGTATAGGAGTTTGGTCATTTTGGTACATATGTGTTAACTATGAATTTAGCCATTTGAGTTGGCTTGTAAATGTTTAATATTTAGTTTTGTATATAGCCATGAAAGTTGGCTTAACTTGGGTAGTTTTATTGTATATATAGTTGTGCATATGGCACTTATTAGGTTTTTGAATATGGTTATATGATGCTTGTTGGTAATAGGTATTATGGATAGCAAATGGTTGAGTTTTGAATTTGGTATGATGGTGAAATTAGGTAAAATAATGCATGTTTAGAAAATGACCATATTGATGTTTTGATAAAGTGAAATTTGGCATGAAATTGAATGGCACATTGTGAGATTGTATATATTGGATTAGTTGGTGTTGGAAATAGTATGAAATATTCTTGATTAAAGTTGATTGGATGACTATTAAATGTTATGTTTTGTGCCAATTGAGTTTGGTATAGGTACATGCAAATTGGATGGCAAAATAGCTTACTAAACAACCTATTTTTGTCCACACGGGTAGAGACACGGGCGTGTGTCTCATCCATGTGTGAAACATGGTCAGGTTACACGGTCGTGTGTCCCCTAGTGTGGAAATTAAAATCAAGTCAGTATGCTTCACACGGTCCAGCACACGGGCATATAACTTGGCCGTGTGGCATAAGTCAGTATACCCTACAGGTTTGGCGTGGCCTAGCACACGGCCTAGGACACGGGCATGTATGGCCATTTTTAGGGCACACGAGATAGCTACACTGGCGTGTGTGTTGGCCGTATGACCCAAGTCAGAGAGTTACATAAGATTGGACACGGGTTGGGACACGACCATGTGATCCCATTTCGAATGTCCTCATGGTCGAGCCACACGGGCGTGTGTCCCCTGTATTTTGCGAAAATTTTCTAAATGTTCCAAAATTTTTTTGAGTTATTAGTTTAGTCTCGAACCTTCCCAAATGCATGTTTTAGGCCTCATAGGCTTATATTAGGGATGATATGTATGTTGATGAATGATGATGATATGAAACTTGAAAATGTAAGTTAAATGTATGTGTAATTATTTTATATGTTCGATAATGCTTCGTAACCCTATTCCGGCATTGAATACGGGTGAAAGGTGTTACAAGAAGAGAGGGAGAATGAAGTTTATGGTGATCTTGATGGAGGAAATGAAGTTTAATTATATTCAATTTTGTAACTTTGCATTGCTCTTCTTTATGAATGAAAAAGTTGAAATTTTTGAGTTTATTTGTTAATGTCATAATATTTTACCTTTCCACAAACTTGATCTAATTTTTAACTTAAACAAATTTAAACAAGTTTTGGATAATTAGGCAATCTTTAGCCAATTTTAAACTTAAATTGCGAGCTTCAACTGTTTTGGAGGCAATGATGTTGAATCTGAGAGCCTTAAAGCTAGAGTTGGGAGCTTCAGCTCGCACTAGCTGTTTTGGTGGCTGTGGTGTTGAACCTACAAGCCTTAAGATCATAGATGGGACCTTGAGCTCTCGCTAACTATTTTTTAGGTTGCGGTATTGAACTTGCAAGCCTTAAAATCACAGCTGGAAGCCTTAGCTCTCGCTAACTGTGTAAGGCCCTGAAAATAGGTCTAGTAATTTTGGGTAAGTTTATCGGGCTTCGAGTGAAAATTGCGAATTAATCAGGTTAATTTAGTGATTTATATTCTTAATTAGTTAGCTTAATTTCATCTAAAAATCAATAAATAATATTCCAAAAAATAAAAATATTTTTTAGAAAAAATTAATTTTATAGTTTTAAATAATTTTTGGGTAAAAATAAATATTTTGCGTTAAAGTGGAATTTAAAAATAATATAAAATGGGGAGTTAATTGGGTGATTTAAAATACTAATTAAATGGGACTAATTTGAAAAACAAGGGAAATGTGTAAGAGGTATAGCAAATAAACCATATTTTTAGAATTTTTGAGGGAATGAGTAAATTGTAAAACAAGGGAAGGGGGAGTGGCCTGATGGCAAATTCCCCAAATTTTGAAATCAAGTGGGGGTATTCAGTTTTAAAAACTCTGTAACTACCTCACTTTTCACTTATTTTTTACCCGAATTGAGAGCTTTTTCTCTTGCTTTTTTGCTTGTTTTCATAAACCAAATATCAGGGAATATATCTAAACCTTTTCTCTCCCAAAATTCTCTCTAAAATCTCTCGAAATAATTTTCAAAGTTGGGCAAAAAGTCATCCAAATTTCTTCAAGCATTTTGATTCAAACTTCCAAATCAATGATTTGAGTTCAATTGAAGATAATCCTCATCTCTAAACTTGTTTTTAAGTTGATTTCAATCATTATTTGCCAATTAAAGTTACTATAATGGATTTTCAACTTTAATTTCTTCTTTCTTGAACTTGAGGATCAACGAAGTTAGATCTTTAATTTTGATTTGGAATCCAAATATTAATGGATGTCTAAACTCAAAATAGGTCTATAAGAGGTTTTTAATCTTAAACCAAAATATTAAACATGTTTTATGGATCAATTTTGAGAAATTCAAATTTGATCAAGAACATGGATGGTTTTTCTAGAAAATTATGAAACATATTAAATGATGAAATTAATACCTAGAATACATGTTATTGGACTAGGAATGAAGATTAAAAGTGGTTTGAGGTGCTAAAAAGGGAGTTTAGTTGAGGAATTCCATGTGGAACATCGGTAAGGTAGCTTAGATCAATGATTTATAGTTGTATACTTTATCAAATTTCATGTTTCTTGTTGATATTATTAGTTTGTAATGCATATTTTGTCTCTATTAAAGCTCCACATCAAGAGGAGGAACATGAAAATCAGAATTGAAGCTCAAACTTGCTTGCTGGAACACATTTTTTCTTAAAGAGCTAAGTGTGGGGGTGAGTGATAGTAAGGGCAAATTGGTAAATTGGCTTTATTATGTGTTAAAGTAAAGGTTTAATTGGTGTTATTAATAACTTAATTGCATATTGGATGGTTGGATTTGTAAAAATAGGTTTTATTTTACAAAAGAGCAAAATGGCAATTGGTTTGGTAAGTTGTGTATTATGCTTTTGGCATGATTATATTGTATGGAAAAATTGATATTTGGAGCATGAATTGTTGATTTATTGAACATTTGATAAAGGTGTTCTAATTGGTATATGAATGTTGGGAAAAATGATATTTTCTATGCTTAATTTTATTGGTGTTAAAATTGCTTAGCAACATGCTTTTACTTGCACTTTAACATTTTAAATTAAGTGATTAAATAGCAGATTTTATGCCTTGTATATTGGCAACATTGCATGGTGGATCCACTGGATATAGTTGGCATGCCATAGGATATGTGAGTACTCACCATTATTTGTGATATTGTGAGCATATGGCTCTTGGTGGATTGATTTATTTGGAGCAGATAAGGGAGTGTTGAGCTTGACTCTCCACTCATCGGGTTATTTGAGGTGCTATAAGGGAGCCTGTGGCTTTGGCCCGCTCAATTCAGAGGACTGTATTTGATTTGTGGGAGTTTGGAGATCCATTTATCGAATGTATGATCTCATGATTACTTATTGCCATGGTTATATTATGCCAATATTATTGATTGTTTGTGCAAATATAATTGAATGTTTATATGTTAAAAGATTATTTTACATGCCATGGAAAAATTGATTCTTAATTCTTGAAATAGCATGTGACGTTATGGTGAAATGTTAACATGTTGTGACTTAAAATTTACTAAATTGCTTTTATTTATGCATGATTGGGTTGATGTTCTTACTATAATTCACTAAGCTTCTTAACCTCACACCCTCACATTTCATGCAGAGAATTTCTAGGCGTAATGAGTCGAGAAGCGAGTGAAAGAGCGATCCAAGAATAAGGCTCGGTAGTGGCTTAAGAAATGCACTTTAGAGACTATATAGGGGCGTCGTGATGCTTTTGGGACTACTGTTATTTTACTTGTAATGGACATTGGACATTAAATTTTGGACTTCAATTTTGGTGATTTTATAATTGCTTTAATACATGATTTTATGTTTAATTGATGTTTGATTTATGGTATGTTGATGAGTGTTGGTATGATGGTTGATAACACGGTGTATGAAGCATACATTTTATACTAACAATGTTTAATTGAAGCTTACCATGGAGTGGATTGCTTGCGACTAAGGTATGTAGCTTGTGTGAATTAATTGGTGTTTGTTAAGCGTGTAACTGGGTGTTAAATTTTGATTAATTTTTTCATATTTGTTGTAAATAAATTAAATTAGAGATGTGTGGATATTTATGGTAATTAATTGTAGCTTTTTCAAGTCTAATGGGTAAGTAAAACATGGAAAATCGGGTAATTAAAACGAATTTTTGACAAAATAGGTGCAGTGGACTACACACGGGCGTGTGTCTTTTCACACGGGCCTAAAACTTGATTAGATTAATTGAAGCCTTTAATGATAGGGAAACTTGATAATATTTTAGGATTAGACTTGTAACTATTAGTATTTGGTAGAAACACTCTTAAATTTTAATTTGGAAAATATACTAAAGGTTTGTAAAAGCTAAGATTTTGTTCCTAATAATAGAACTTGAATTAGACATAGTAAATGAACTCGAATTAAGCTAAAATTTTTAAGGCTTGCATAACTTGACTAAAAGAAGGTCGATAACTATTTAGAAATAAAATTAGGATAGTTTAAACTTCGGCGGTGAAATAACCTAAATACCCTTAGGTTTAAATACATAGAAAAAGTTAAAAATGGTTCACAAATTACTTCTGTGTTAATAAATGATAGTTAATTAGTCATAAATAAGGTGTTATAAGGTTGGGGTGTGCATCGGGTGGTCGTTAGCTAGAGAGTCGCTTCGGTGGCTAATGTAACGTATAACCTCCCAAACCCAGCCTAGACATTATGGTCGAATCGGGAATGTAACAGCTCGTTTTCAATAAAAATCAGAACAGTGGTTTTGGGACCACAAATTCGAGTCAGAAAGAAAATTTATTTTAATATTATTGCATGGTCTGTATTATGGTAGGAAAGACTATGAAAATTTCGATAAGAAAATTTTAACGATTTCATGTTTAATTATAGAAAGGACCAGATTTAATAAAATGCAAAAGTTGAGTTTTAGTAGCTATAGGTATTAAATAGCTATGGAATTCAAAACTTGAGGTCCTTATATGGCAATTAGATCATTAAGAAAAGTTAGTAGAAATTTTTGATGATTCATCCATGGAAAATTAGAAAAAGAAAAAGGACTAAATTGGAATTTGAAATAAATAAAGATGATAATAACTTAATATCATCTTATTTCATCATCTTCCCTAAATTACTTTTATGGAAACCCTAGCTAAGAGAAAGAACTTCAAGCAAGCTTAATTGGATGAGTAATCATGTCCCGTTTTTAGTAATTTTACATTTCCAACATTAGAATAACCTAATCTAGCTATTTTAGGGATCAATTTGTAAAGTTATCAAAGTATTAAAATTTTTCCATGGATGAATATGCTGAAATTTTGAAATTTATGGTAGAAAATGAAAGATTATTCAAAGATAAACAACTTTTGTAAAGGAAATTTTTATGAAATTGTGATTTAGGGACTAAATTGAAAAGATGTAAAATTCATGGAAAATTTTTTATTTTTGTGAAATACAAGGGCTGTAAATGTTATATGTAAAAATCGGTTAGGCTTGGAATAAGGATTAAATTGCATGAATTTTATTTTTCGATCCTAGGGATGAAATCGTCATTTATTGAAAGTATAGGGGCAAAATAGTAAATTTGCCTAAAGTGTGAATTGAATTGAATATGAATTATATTAAATTGATGTTGAATTCATTTATATAAATCTGAATAACTCAAATACGATGTTAGATCTAGGAAAAGAAAAAGTTTTGGATTAGTAGATTTCACATAAACGAACACTTGTCGAGGTAAGTTCGTGTAACTAAATTATATATGTTAATTTGTTTGAATTGACTGTTGAATTTGTGTGAATTGTATAAATGTTTAATGTATGAAATTAATTACATGCCTGATATTGCCCGATAAATAATAAGTCTCGTTTGAATAGATGAAATTCGATGGATACAGGATTTTCTGATTGGTTGTGGTTCTGCATATGTTGCGAACATGCCATAGCTCTTACGAGCATCTTGTTATAAGTCCTCTCGAGCTTCTCGTTATATGGTTCCTGCGAGCATCTTGATCGGTAGTGATCCCGTATGTGTTGTGGACTACCGTAGCTCTTTGTGAGCGTCCTGTTATATGATCGGTTGCGATCTTGCATATATTGCGAACACAAACGCAACTCTTTATGAGCGTACTGATATAGGCTCTTTATGAGCTTCTTGATATGGCTAGCTTGAACTTCCTGTTATATGGCTATCCGGAGCTCCTTGATAATAACTCTTCAGAGTTACCTGTTAAGCTTAATGAGCTTCCTGTTTTAAACTCTTATGAGTTTCCTGTTATAGCCTGGATAAACTTTTTGTTATATGGCTCATATGAGCATCCTGTTTTATGGCTCGAGAGAGTGCTTCCTAATTATGTGCCCTAGTACCCCTGATTATGAGTTGACGGCTTACAATTTTGTACACTTTGAGTGTACTACATGTGTATCCATCGATATTTCAAATAAATTCAATAGGAAAGTTTCGGCATGGTTAAAATGAACTT
Source organism: Gossypium anomalum (assembly GCA_025698475.1). Lineage (NCBI taxonomy): Eukaryota > Viridiplantae > Streptophyta > Magnoliopsida > Malvales > Malvaceae > Gossypium > Gossypium anomalum. The sequence goes on from CM046964.1 coordinate 48,329,179, forward strand.
AGGATGATTTGTTATGGAAATGCACATTGTAACACCCCGAACCCGTATCCGTCGTCGAAACAGGGTTACAGAGTGTTACCAGTGCATACAGAACATTTACAGATTAATCAAAACATTACTATTCACTTTCTGTGAACATATATATATAACGACCTTTATTTGGGCCCTCGAAGCCCAACATGAACATTAAAATCAAGTCGGAACTCAACCAATTTCTCATAAAAATTTTCGCTTAAATTTTAAAAGTTTTACTTGTGAACTACCCACACACCCGTATGGCTTGCGACATGCCCGTGTCCCTTGTCAGTGGAGCTCTCTGTTTATGACATCATCATCAATCTAGGGGCACACGGCCACATCGTACGCCCGTGCCCTAAAGTCGTGTTCCATACACGGCTGAGACACACGGCTGTGTCTCTGCCTGTGTCGTCAATACCTAAGCTATTTTCCAAGCCTTGGTCAAGTTTAATCTCTTACACACTTATATAAAATCAAAAGCATATAACATGGTATGCATTTAATAATTAAACAATCTCAATTAAATTACAAACATAGCATTTGTATGTCATTATACATTTGTCTCTCATACTCATTTTACCTTGTCTATTATGGTACCACTTATACTTTTATACCATGATTATCATCTTACCAAATATTTTCAGCTTAATCATCAAGCATTCATATTTAAAGCTAGATCATATCTTTATAAAATACCACATTTCAGATATGCAGAATAAAATACTTGCCTGAGACATTTCAATCCAACTTCATACCCAACAAGCATCATATTGAAACTAGTCATATATATATATATACATATACATGTCATGATATGTATCATTCTTATATTGTTTTCCTATAAAAATATATCATTTATTTTCCTCCTCCTCCTCTCCATTCCACATCCTTAATGTATATAACATTCTTGTAAGTACAATTTCACAATTTACTTATTAATGCTCACATCAAGCTGTCCACACGAGTCATAGTCACTCAATTATTTATAATTTGAGCTACAGAGCTCCAAATTAAGATCCGTAAATTTTTCCTGAAACTAGACTCACTATCCTTCCACCATAAAATTTTCAGAATTTTCGGTTTAGCCAATTAGTACAGTTTATTCATTTAAGTTTCCCCTGTTTCACTATCTAATAGTTCTAACCTCTCTTCACTAAAAATTAATTATATCACAGTACAGAACTCGGATAATGTTCTTGTTGATTTATATTGAAAATAGACTCATTAAGGATTCTAAGCATATGAATTTGAGCCTCTAATTATTTTTCTCCAATTTTTGGTGATTTTCCAAAGTCAAAACAGGGAAACCCAAATTCATTCTGACCTTGTCTCACAAAATTCATCATATCTCATAATTTACAATTTAATTGCTTACACTGTTTCTTCCATGAGAAACTAGACTCAATAAGCTTAATTTAATGTTTTTTTCATCCTTTAATTTGATTTCTACAATTTATGGTGATTTTTCAAAGTTAACCTACTGCTGCTGTCCAAAACTATTTTAGTTCAAGATGTTTATTACCATTTTTCCTCTAAATTTCACAAGTCATACAATTCAGTCCTTGCTCAATTAGCCCATCTATTAAGCTATTTTTTCTCAATTAACATTTTATTCCATCATTCTAAACTATTACACAACCTTTGAAAATCAGAATTTTAACACTATACCTTAATTCACAACTTTTTCACAATTAGGTCCTAAAATCAATTTCTATTGAAATTACTTGATAAAATCATCAAACAACAAAATCAAAGCTTCAAATTCATTTTATTTCATCATAAACAGCCAACACTTATCAATGGTAACTTTCAATTTTGTCCATAAAATCAAAAACTAATGAATTAAACACTTGGACCTAATTGTAAAGGTTACAAAAACATAAAAATCTCAAAGAAAAGGGCAAGAATTGAACTCACATATGTCAAAGTATGAAAAACCAGCAACTTTCAGACCTCCCATGGCGTTTTTACTGAAGAAAAATGATGATATCTCTAGATTTTTCAATTTTGTATTGTTTTATATGTTTAATTTGCAAAATTTCCCACTTTGCCCTTGTTTCTCCTTGTCTTTTTGCTAATTTTCTTGCCCAACCGTCCAGCCCATTCAATTTGGGTCCAATTGCCTTTTAAATCCCTCCTTTTTAATCACTTAAGCTATTTAATCACAATTTAACAAAGTTTGCACTATTTTCAATTTAGTCCTTTTTAATTAATTGACTAACCAAACGTTAAAATCTTCTAACAAAACTTTTATACTAACTTAATAACACTCCATAAATATTTATAAAAGTATTTATGGCTCAGTTTATGAATTCAAGGTCTCGATACCTCGTTTTTAACCTAATTTACCTGATTAATTTTTTTAAAATCGCAAAATTCACTAATTCAAAAATTCTTTTAAATTCGCGCTTGGCCATAATTATTATTTATTAAAATTTCTAAACTTACTTGTTGGATTTAGTGATCTCGAATCACTGTTTCCGACACCACTAAAAAATTTGGCTATTACACACATATTATATGGAAATATGATATGAAAAGCACATGATTATGAAAGTTATTACATGATGAGCTCATCTTTGATTCTTAAAATTTATGTGAAATAATGACTAACATGTTTGATGAAGTTGTGTGTTAGGCTATTAGCCAAATTGCTTGGATGCATTTTTGTATGCTTACCTTAAATGTAAATGTATGCAAGTAAATTCTCGTTATGCGAACTTACTAAGCATTAAATTCTTACTTTGTTTTATTTTCCTCTGTTTTATAGTACTTGGAGACTCGGAAAGGTAAGAACTTGGTCGGAGTCACATCACACTATCTCTTAGACCTTTCGATATATGAAACAAGCTAACTTTTGATATAATGGCTTGTATAGGTTAAATAGATTAAATAATAAAATATTTAGGTTGTAACTAGCCATTGGAATTATACAAGGCAGTTCAAGACATTTAAAGTAAGCATATTTTGATGTAATTATACAAGGCCTTATTATGTTTGATGTGTATTGAAAATGGTTTTATGGTGGAAGGTAAATAAACTAAATAATGAATGGATTTGAATTGGTATAATTGATAAAATTTGCATATAAACATAAATGAAAATTTGGTAAGTTTAAACACTTGAATAAGTGTGCTAACATGTCATACATAATATTTGTATTTGGCTTGATTTAAATGTCTTGAACTGGCTTGGGAATGTGTTAAAATGTTAATGTAGGTACAAAGCAAATTTGGGTGAGAAATAAGGCTTGGACATGGCCTTATTTTGTCCACATGGGCAGACACATTGGCGTGTGTCTTAGTCGTATGTGACACACAGCCATGTGCACTGGCGTGTGGTTTGACCGTGTGTCCCTTGCACCTTGAAAATTTAGAAATAGAATGCTTCGAATTGTTTACACGGCAGAGACACGAGCGTATGTCTTAGCTGAGTGTGACACATAGCCTAGCACACCGACCTGTGTTTTGGCTGTACGAATCTTGCACCTAATTTTTCGAAAATTAAATTGTCCACATGGTCTAGCACACGGGCATGTGGCTGGCCGTGTGACCCAAGTCAGAGAGTTACACGGATATGGACACGGGCTGGGACATAGCCATGTGCCTCACATTGAATGGCCACACAGCCTGAGACACAAGCGTGCCACTTGGCCGTGTGAGCCACACGGCCTACCCACACGGGCTTGTGACTCTTGTATTTAAGAAAAATTTTGAAATTTTGTGAAAAATTCTCTAAGTTTGCGATATAGTCCCTATTTATTTTTAGTGCATAATTTGGGTCTCGAGGGTCCATTTAAGGGACGATATGATTGGTTTCAGATATGAATAGTAAATGACATGAATTAATAGTATTGAATATGTAAACTTTGGTAATGCTCTGTAACCCTGTTTCGACGACGAATATGGGTTAAGGTGTTACAGGGAAGGCCACATTGGACACCTTAGTGTCGAACTTACCCTAATGATAGTTAAAAACCTTCAAAGTATTTCTTTTTATAAAACCGCGGTTTCTATTGTTAGCTTTGGAAAACGTCCATTTACTTAGTCCAACCATGCTTAGGTCAAATTAGCGAATTAGGTGAGTTTTTGTAAAACTTACTGACGGCACTGCCTTTGAAAAATCATTTTGTTATCTTCTTAGCAGTAGAAATGTACCATTAGTAGTCAAATTATTAATTTAGTCATATATCATGCATAGTCCATTTCAACATATTTATTAAAATCATGTATCTATATCAAATATGTGTGTCATGCATGCATGAAAAACCCCAAAATCTTGAACAGTCCCAAACCACAGTTTAAAGAAACATTAAAATCCAAAACCGAATAATAATAAAATAACCTAAAAATATAATTAAATTAAAATAATATGATGAAGTAAAGTCTAAAGTCCGTCGTACGTCCGCATGCCAATTTCGATCCTAAGTTCGATTATTACCTGAGAAGTTGAGATAATAGGGTGAGCTTAACAAGATCAGTGTAAGGCTAAACGAGTATTAAGCATTCATATAGGCAATTTCATAGAGGTACCAATAGCACAATATAACAATAATAATTTTCAAATGCACATGATCATGAAAAATGCACATGTGAGATCCTACCCATACCATCCACTACACACCACGAGTTCCCCAGAACCTGTTTGCTAAACTCCAATGTATGTGACAATGCTCGATGTGGTAAAACCACCAATAATCAATAATACAGTGAAACTGCCAAATAAATAAAGCGATATAATAGCTAATCCGCTCGGTACTCCAAATGCAGTGCCCTGACTAAAAATATGTGCGGATTTAATATGCGGTCGGTACTCCACGGAACTCCTTCGTCAACCACAAAATCCCATCCCAATGGACATGCAATATGTCATACAAATTCATACATAATTACATTTTTTAGTACTTTTCACATTTATTTGACATGCTCAACATGTCCTCAATAATCACATACTTTTATAGAAAGGAAGCAGTGTTCCAATTTTCAAATTAACATTAAGATGGTATCTATTAATATCATTCAATTCACATATTTTAGGAATTTCATTGTGCACTAATAGCAACCTCACGTATATATGTATCATAGTAAATATTTCATGCATTTAAATCATGCATAAACTAATATCTCAACATTTCATACCATTCAATCAAACATTCTCATTTCACATAATATAACTATGCATAACAATCTCAATTACACATTCATACAGTCAAACTAGCAATTTTGCCAATACATCAATCTTTTAATACTCGAAACGTACTTGTTTCGGCCACTCACAAAACTAATATTTTGGCTACTATGCCAAACCAATCAATAAGCTAATTATCAAATATAACATAACATTTATCATTATCAAACCAATTTTACAAGTTTAAGACCTACACCTTATTTTTCGCTTTCTTGCAACACCCTAGTGAATCTTCCAATTTTCCTCAATAAACCTTTATACAATCCTAAACAAAATTCCGTATAAATTAAATCAATTTACTACTTAACGAACTCCCAATTACCCACTTATGGGTTCAAACTAATTGTCGAAATAATAACTATTTTATGAATTCAACTAGTTTGATTCCTTACCTTGTATCGATGCGAATAGTATGTACGATCATTCTTCAACTTTACGGTTGATTCGAGGCATTTGGGTCAGCACCTAATTCCATAATATTTACAACTATGTCGAAACAACAATTAATTTTACACTTAACCGCACATACGCTTCTCGATTTGTGAGTTTGGAATGCCCAAATGATCAAGAACATTTTTTTCCCTAATTGACAAGGGTTTAATAAATGACTAAAAAGGTCCAAGAACTCAAATTAAGGCTGGAATTAATTGGGAAAGAATCAAGAAACAAAACAGCCCCCTATTCTACACATATGCGTACGCACCACTACCCATGGTGGCCGAAATTGGGGTTGGATCTTAAAATTATTTGAAACCTCATTAAAATCTGGAAAAATAAATTTAAAAAATTTAAAATCTCCTAAATTTCAGATTTATAAATTTAGGTTTTTAATGGACAAGATTAATTAAGAAATTGAAGAGAGAAGAGAACTTACACAAGCTAGTCGAGAGAAACGGCAATGACACTTTCTAGGCGATGTTTGGGATCAGTCTTGGAGTTCAAAATTTCAGATTTAGGGATAATTTAATTGAATGAAAATTGAAGCAATATAGAAAAGGATATGGTGCACAATCTTGATGTAAAAATAAGAAGAAGATGGTAAAAGGGGAAGTGTAGGAAACGACAGCAATGGAGGAAAAAGAGAAAAGAAAAAAATTAGATATGAGTAGAGGGAAAGGGGGTTAGGTACGGCTAAGTTAGAAGAAAATGGGTTAAAAGGCTGATTATTTTGATAAAAAAATTGTATTTATACCTAGGTTTACTAAGCTTGGATGCCAACACGGAAAAAAAACAAGGGAATTTGCAAAAAAAATAATTTATTTTGTAACGGTTGAGACTTGAAATTTGGACCTCCAACTAACCTTCAAGCTTTCACATTTAATGATAAACCATTGGGTCAATTCCATATTTTTTAAATATTTCTAAATTTTATGGAGCTAAATTTGGAATGTTACATGTAACATCCCGAAATAGGGCCTAGTCGGAATAGTGGTTTCGGGACCACAAATTTGACATTGAAATATTTATTTTATGATTATTATGAGGTCTAGAATATGAGAATATGCATGTATTAAATTTTCATGAAGAAATCCTATGAATAAAGTGTCCAATTGGAAAATAATGACCAAATTGAATAAATTACAAAACTTGGATTTTAGAAGCAATTTGTATGAAATTGATTTAGATTACTAATTATAAGGTCTTAAAGAGTAATTTTTCTAATTTCTAAGTTTTTGGACAAAAATGGGCATGTATGGATGAAATTTAAAATAAAGGGCTTGAGGGCATTTTGGTCATTTGGCTAATTAATGAAATAAAATGGGAAAAATAAGCCAAAAATCAGCCATTCTTCTCCCTCATCCAATCAAAATTCTCAAGCTCTCTATAGCTAGGGTTTTCAACATTTTCAATCTCTATAGTAAGTGTTCCCAAGCCCCATTTTTAATGTTCTTTGTATTTTTGAAATCCCGATAACTTACTCTCTCTATTTCTACCCATATTTCATGCTAGGGTTCATGTTTAGAAATTTACCCATGCATGAGTTATTTGTATTTTGATGATTTATAGAGGAATATGAAAGTTTAAAAGATGGTAAACAACTTTTACTAAGTGATTTTTCATGGAAATGGCTTAGGGACCATTTTGTAAAAGTTGTAAAAATGGGTAGAAAGATGAGGAATAATGGAAAATTGTGGGCTGCCATAAGAGGAAAGAACATTCAGCTAGGCTTGGGTAAGGTAGAAATTGCATGCATTTCATTATACGTTCCAAGGGACTAAATCGTAAATAATATGAAAGGTTAGGGGCAAAACGATCATTTCGTTCGGAGGTGAAATTTAGGCTCGAAAAGAATAATGTGGGGTATTAATGATTTATTTATTTTTTACTGTTATAGACCCCGAGGAACAAATTTCGGAGGTCAATTGAGGAAAACGAAATGTTTCAGAATAACAGAAACACGACACCGAAATTAGTACCAGGTAAGTTTAGATAACTTAAAGTAAGCTCATAATATGCCTAATTGCACGATTTATGAATGTATGATAATTGCATTTGATGATGGCATGAAATGTATCCTTAATAATGCCATGTTGATAAATGTCCCGGTTGAGGTTAAAAAGGGAAATTCGATGGATAAACCATGATTTACAGGTGACTTGAGATCCTGGATGTGTTGCAGAAAGGATTTAGCCCAGACGAGTAATCTGTTGATATCAAATATAGAAAGGATCTAGCCCGGACAGGTGTTCCTTGAGTATCGAGCCTCCCGAAGAATATGTGTGCATTTTGGATTCAGCCTGGACAGGTAATCCGATTAGGGTCTGAATTTAGCCTGGACTTGTAATTCAGATCCGAGATCATTAAGGGTGTTTGTCGCTATAAGGGATTTAGCCTGGACTGGTAATCCCGACATCACTCCATGAGTTTATATTACGGGGGATTTAGCCTGGACTGGTAATTCTGCCGTAAGATGTGAGGTTTGCGGGAGTGCATATATGATATGATCGCTCTTATGACTTGACGGTAAATGGATAATCCATCGAAATTTCTGAGAAACTTAACAGGATAATATGAAATATGTATAAATGGAAATGTTGAATGATCTCATCTAAGACTAATTACATGGTGCGTTGTTATGTGACTAACTTGTTGATTGAGTGCATGTGATAGGGAAACCATTCTATTCTTGTTGGTCTTATTGCCTAATATGGTTGTATGCTAATTAATCGTCACGTTTACTTTCTAGTTATTCGGGCTTACTAAGTATGTAAATGCTTACCCCCTCTCTTTACCCTGTCTTACAGAGCTCGAGAACTTGTAAAGATTGAAAGACGGTTGGAGAGTCAACACACTATCAACTTATCCTACTTGGTAAATAAAAACTTTTATTTTGTGATAATAGCATGTACAAGTATTTTGGTCATTTTGTTTTATGTTTCATTTGGCTAGCCAATGTAAGGGCTTGAATGATATGTTTATTCATTTTGTATAACGCCTTGGGATATGGCCTATATTGATGTAGGTTATAATTCTACTAATCATGCAAGTTTATATTTTGAAATGTTCATGTGATGGTTAATTGTAGTATATTATGAATAGACATGTGAAATGTGGCCAAATAACTTGGGATTGGTTGGGTCACAAATGGGCAATGAGTTATAAAACGAGCCAAGTCCAAAATGTGATTGATGAAACTGTAATCCTTAATTCAAAAAGGATAACCTAGCATTTGCAAAACCAATGATATGAGGTTAACATGCAATTGACCAATTATGGTAGAACTTGAACATATTTAGGCCATGCCAGATATTATTAGAGTCTGTAAGTGTGAGTGGGTATTAGAGGGTGACCAAAGGCTTGGGAAATAGCCTAACAAGGTCCACACAGGTAGACACACGGGCGTGTGTCCAAGCCGTGTATGATAAACGGATTGCTCCATGGGAATGTGGTATGGCTGTGTGTCCCCTGCACCTAAAAATTTAAAGTCAGAATGCATGGTAGTAAACATACGAGTAGAGACATGGCCGTATGTCTCAACCGTATGGAGGGCACGGCCTAACACACGAGCGTGTGTCTTGGCCGTGTGCCCCTAATTGCATGCTAACGTCATAAGCAAAATGCTTGAGTTTTTGGACACGGGCGACCACACGGGCGTGTCTAGACCGTGTGAAGGACACGGGCGTGTGCTTGGCCGTGTGAAAATCCCTGTAGGTTCGAAATAGAAAATAAATTCATTTAATTTCACACGGGTAGGGTTGGGTGTGTGCATTACCTTCACACAAGCGTGTGAAGCTTTACCTAGAAATTCTTTAAAAAATTTACCCGGGTCCTTCCCTCTTCTCAGCACTTTTGGATTCGACGTTGCACTGTGTTACTTTTGGCCGAATAGGTTCCCTCTCTTCTTGTTACTCTACTCTTTCGATTTTCTTCTGGCTTGTCTCTTTCGTTGCTTGTGTCGAAAAACCTTTCTTTTCTCTGGTTGCGAAACATCTCACTACTCTATCCATCTCTCCACTTCTTGTGTCTTGGTGTTGGGGTAAGTACTCTAGACTTCTCTTTTCCCCTCATCTCGTTCTTCTTCGACTTTCTTCTCTATTCATTGCCTGAGGTTAGGCGAATACCCCATTTTAGGTGTAAGTGCAAGGGTTGTTCTCTTTGTTCCCTGTTAATAGTTCTTCTCTTCCCCTCTAACATTGGCTATTCTCTATCAGCTACTATCAGGGGTGACTGAACAATCTTGTGCCTCAGTTTGGTCCGATTGCTACTACCCTCCACCTGTAGTTTTACATTTCAGTAGGTGGTTGTTGTATTTAACAAAAATAGGTGTTAATGCAGATCTTTACCAGTGATCACTGGTTAAGGGATGATTAAACCCTACTTGCTTAATCAAGGTAAGTGTTATGTACTATTGGGGATTTAGTGTTCATAAGAGGGTGGTTACCCCTAGAGACTAAGGACTAACATTGGGTTATAATTGGATGTAGGTTGGAGCACTTGTGGTTTCGTCACATGTTTTCGTGAACAGGTGTGTGTGTGTGTGTAACACTACCATTAGATGTAAAACTCCAAAGGCTAAAAAGTTGAAAAGCCGAAAGGCTGAAAAGCCAGAAAGTGGGTTGTCAACACCACACGGGCGTGTGGGCGTCTGTGTGGCAGGCTGTGTGACAAAACATGGCCGTGTGGTCGATGGAACGATGGAAATGTGCAAGTGTACATAGTCGCAACAAGTAATATAGTGACAAGTAAATGTCGAGTTATCGTACCCACAGGGACTGTTAAAAGAATTATTTATGAATGCAATTTAAAACACTTTGGTAAAGAAAAATATTTTGCTTGAAGAGAGTGATCTAAAAACTAAGAAATTAAATAATTAAAATAAATAAAAATTTCTCAAGGCACGATTTCAAAATAAGATTTAATCAAGATGACATAATTGTGTTGGATTAATTACATTTCTTTCACTTAGAATTATTAAACTCGTGTTTATATTGTTACGAATAATTTCACGGCAACCCGGTAATTTGCTAACTTATGAACATGCTCACATACCAAAATCCATTCATCGCTTGACATATCCCTATGTCAATTCAATTGACTAAACAGATTCTAATAAGCAAACACGTTATTGCACATACATACTCATTAAACTGAACTAATCTCTTGCATAATCCTATGTCAATTCAAACGATTAATTAAATCTAATAAGCATATAAAAGACTATGTGAGGTAGCAAGGTATCCGTACCTTGGAATAGTTTAATCACAATAAACTTGCAAGTTATGCAAGGCAAGTGTATCGCCAAATACATTGCTGATTTAACCTTCAGCAACCTTAGAGGAATAAACATGCACTGATTAAGTATTGTGTCCATTAATTACAATTTCAATCCATTTAAATAATTAATTCATTAGTTACCTAACAATTATAATGCAAGAATAACTTAGGCATGATTTTACTAAATCAAGCATTTTATCGAGGCCTATAACAGCATAAACACAATTTTAATAATTTAAGCAGATGAAATGCAATCAAACCAACATGAATTAAATTCAAGCTAAGCTGATTAAATTAACCATTCCAACAACATAAATATTCATAGATATGTTCATCATAACAATAAAAAAAATTAAAGAGATAGGGAACAAGAATCAAATCCGGTGTTTTTCCGTGGCTTGACTAGGTTGCTCTGTTCTTCCTTCTTTGTTGTCCTTCCCGATCAAAGCTTCTATGAACACTCAATTGCTGCTCCAAAATGGCTGAAGAAGAACCCTTTTCCAAGGGGAGAAATCAGCACAATAGCAAAGGGCTTCGAATGAGAAAATGAGAGGAGAAAGTGGAGAGGAGAGATGAGATGTGAGTGAATGATGGATAAATGAGGGATGTCTTGAATGATCAGCCAAGGGGGGTGGAAACACAAAATTTTATATACTTTTTCATACCCAATTTTACTTAAATTCATGCAAATCCGATTAAATTCTTGTCAAAAATTAATTAAATAATATAAAATAATTAAATCATGTTAAAAATATAAACATGGTGAATTTATTTAATTTTACACTTAATTTTGATTAATTTTAACTATTTTTGATAGATTCGCGCAAAAGGTGAAAATTGGCCCGATTGACACTGTTGAAAGCAAAAAACCGAGAAGCAATTTCAAGTATCGAGGCCAATTAATTTCTAGCCCAAAACGGTCCAGAAATGTAAAGGGCCCAGTGAACCGCACTGGTTGAATCAAATGAAGTAAGCCGAACTAGCCACTAATTGGGCTGAACAGAACTGTCCATTAGCTGATCCAAGTCAGCAAATTAGCTGATAAAATATTCTTGCAAAAAGGCCCTTGAAAAACCTCCAAATTACGTTCAAACCCCACCTTTATTTTGGGCTTTGTGGATTTGCCCCAACCTATTTTTAGCAAGGTTGAAAGCTTCAACCTTGCCATGTGTGTGGCCGGCCATGGGAGGGCTCTCTTGGCTGCTGAATTTGCTATTTTTAGCAGCCCTCTTCAGCTATAAAATCCACCCTATGCTGCCCAAGCATCCCTCAACATCCCTCATTCCACAATATTCTCTCATCCTCTCTTCACTTCTCTTAAAGTTTCTTCTCCATTTTTCCATCCCATTTTCCCTTCCTTTTGTGCCGATTTCCTCTCTTGAGAAAGAGATGTTCTTTAGCCATCTTGGGCAGCAATCAAGGATTCATAGAAGCCTTGCTCGGCAAAGACAACAGAGTCAAAAGAACAGAGCAACAGTCAAGCCGTAGAGAAACACTGGATTTGCTTCCTGTTCCCTTTCTTTTTAATTTCTGTTGTTTTTATGATGAACATATCTATGAATAATATTGTTGCTGAAATGGTTATTTTAATCAGTTTAGCTTGAACTTAATTTGTGTTGGGTTGATTATATTTTGCCTACTTGAATTGTTAAAATAGTGTTTATTCTGTTATAGGCCTCAGTGAAATGCTTGATTAAGTAAAATCATGCTCAGGTTATCTGGCATTATAATTGTTTAGATAACTAAAGAATTAATTGTTTAAACAGATTGAAATTGCAATTAATGGACTCAGTACTTAATCAGTGCATGTTTAATTCTTCTAAGGTAACTAAAAATTAAATTAGCATTGTATTTGGCGATACATATGCCTTGCATAACATGCAAGATTGTTGTGATTAAATTGTTTCAAGGTATGGCTACTTTGTTACTTCACATAATCTTTTACATGTTTATTAAGTTGAATTAATCCGTTGAATCGACATAGGAATATGCGAGAGATAATTTAATTCAATAAGTATGTATGTGCGATAGCATGTTTACTTTATTAAATCTGTTTAGTCGGTTGAATTGGCATAGGGATATGTCCAAGAGATAAATGGAAATTTTTTTAGTAAATATGTTCATAAGTTAGCAAATTACTGGGTTGCCATGAATTTATTCATAACAGCATAAGCACGAATTTAATATTTCTAAGTTTAAAAGGTATAATTAATCCAACACAATTATATCATCTTGATTAAATCTTAATTGAAATTATGCACTAGAACTCTTTTATTTTTTTTTAAACTGTTTGCTTAGTTGTAAAATCTTAGTTTATAAATCACTCTTTTCAGACCAAAATTATTTTTACCTCACCAAAGTGTTTTAAATAATTTCATAAATATTACTTTTTACAGTCCCTGTGGGTATGATAACTCGACATTTACTTGTCACTTTATTACTTGTTACGATTGTGTACACTTTCCCATTTCCACCGTTCCAAGTTTTTGGCGCCTTTGCTGGGGACTGTTTGTTTCCTTTTTTAAATTATTTGTGAATTTATTTTTACATTTTGGTTCTTTTATTTTCTTGTTCAATTTTACTTACTTAATTAATTCTCCTCTGATTATTTCAAGTGTTTATGAGTATTGATCGAATTATCGACTTACTCTCAGTGGACCCTGAAATAGAATGAACCTTTCACCAATGAAGAAGACAAGTGAACCAAAGAAGGACAGAAGAGATGAATTTTGAGAATATCAATCAAGGAAACGGAGCAAACCTTCTCAAAATCCTATCCTCATTGCTGATGATAGGGATAGAGCTTTACGACAATATGTCGTGCCAGTTTTTAATGACCTTAATCCAGGTATTAGAAGACCCGAGATCGAGGCACAACAATTTGGTGAAAGCGGTCATGTTCCGGATGCTTGCATAAGTGGGCGATTCGGTGGAATGCCTCATCAAGATCCTCATCTTCATTTAAGACTGTTTATGGAAGTGACGACTCTTTCAAGCTAGCCGGAGTACCCGAAGATGCATTACGATTAAAACTATTCCCGTACTCGCTGAGGGATAGAGCTCGAGCCTGGTTAAACTCACTGCCACTGAACTCGATTTCTACATGGCAAGAGTTAGCAGAGGGATTTCTTGTGAAGTATTTTCCGCCTAGCAAGATTGCTAAAGTCGAGAAATGAGATTATCGCTTTCAAAAATGGATGATGAGTCCTTGTATGAGGCATGGGAAAGATTCAAAGAGTTATTACGAAAATGTCCTCATCACGGAATTCCACATTGCATCCAACTTGAGACATTTTACAATGGTCTCAACGCTCACACAAGGATGGTAGTAGATGCTTCTGCTAACGGTGCTATCTTATCTAAGTCTTACAATAAGGCTTATGAAATCATCGAGAGGATCACCAGTAACAATTATCAGTGGCCAACCAATTGAGCAACGTCAGGAAGACGAGTTGCTGGAATCCATGAAGTGGATACTCTCACTTCACTTGCATCCCAGGTATCTTCGATATCTTCAATGTTAAAGAATCTTACCACTAATGGGTCTAACAGTTTTGCAGCTCAACCACCTAACCAATATGAGAATATAGCCTGTGTCTATTATGGGGAAGGACATGTGTTTGAAGAATGTCCGTCAAACCCAGAATCCATGTACTACATAGGTAATTAGAACCAGAACCGAGGAAGGTAAGGGCTGTAATCCAACTTTTACAACCCATCGTGGCAAAATCACCCTAATCTTTCCTGGAGTAACCAAGGGGCTGGAGGCAATAACAACTACGCCCAACCTAGACCAACCCAGCCGACTAGTTTTTCACAGCAAGTTCAGAAACCAGTTCAGGCTGAACCATCCAATAGCTTAGAGAATTTATTGAAGGCATACATGGCGAAGAATGACGCCACTCTAAGGAATTTGGAGAATTAAGTGGGTCAGCTTGCTACTAAACTTAAGAACCGTCCACAAGGTGCTCTACCTAGTGATACAGAAAATCTGAGAAATCCAGGAAAGGAGAATTCTAAAGCACTAACATTGAGGAGCGGAAAAACGGTAGATCCCAACATCATTGAAGCTGAAAAGGAGCATGTTGAAGCTCAAGATTCGGAAGAAGTTCAACTGAGTGTTGAAGTTCCAGTTCCACTAGAACCAGAACCTGTAAGACCTGAAAAGGTAACCTCAAAACCAGCCAATTCTGATCAGCCAACCACTCCGTTAGCAGTAGAATTGTTGCCAAAGACAAATCAACCAGTACCAACTTTAGTATATAAACCTCCACCACCTTACCCTCAAAAACTCTAGAAGCAAAAATAGGAGGTCCAATTCAAGAAGTTCCTTGACGTACTCAATCAACTTCATATCAACATCCCGTTGGTTGAAGCACTTGAACAAATGCCAAATTATGTAAAATTCATGAAAGATATCCTGTCCAAAAAGTGAAGACTTGTAGAATTTGAGACGGTAGCTTTGACGAAGGAATGCAGTGCATATCTTCAAGACAAATTACCCCCTAAGCTGAAGGATCCTGGGTGTTTTATCATACCATGCAACATTGGAGCAGCTTATTATGGTAAGGCACTATGTGACTTGCGCACAAGTATCAACTTGATGCCTATGTCGATATTTAAGAAGTTGGAGATAGGTGAAGTTAGACCTACGACGGTTACACTTCAGCTAGCAGATCGATCCTTAGCACATCTAGAAGGAAAAATCGAGGATGTATTGGTACGTATAGATAAGTTTATATTTCCTGCTGATTTTGTAATTTTAGATTTCGAAGCAGACAAAGAAGTACCAATTATCCTAGGGAGACCGTTCTTAGCAACCGGAAGGACATTTATTGATGTGCAGAAGGGCGAACTTACTATGTGCGTTCAGGACAATCAGGTAACATTTAACGTTTTCAAGTCAATACGATTTCCTGACGTAATAGATGATTGTTCTGCAGTATCCAACTTAGAGGATTTAATAGTAGAGAAGGAACTCAACTCTGTTGAGGATCCTCTGGAAAGAATTTTGACAATAGGCCCTCCAAGTGATGCAGAGGAGGATGAAAATTTAACCTTGCTAGAAGCTAATCAAAAGGATTCAATTCACAATCCCGTTTTGAATCTTTGGATTTAGAGGAGAGAGATTACACACAACCAAAAGCGTCAATCGAGGAGCCACCTAAAATATAACTCAAGGTATTACCTTCTCATTTAAAATATGTTTATTTAGGTGACGCTTCTACTCTGCCTATGATTGTTTCAGTAGAGTTAACTACTGAGCAAGAAGAGAAACTTATCTTAGTTCTGAAACAATTTAAGAAGGCTATCAGATGGACCATAGTCGATATTCACGGTATTAGTCTCTCTGTATGCATGCAAAAGATCATCCTAGAAGATGGTGAAAAAGGGATGATCAATGGACAACGAAGGCTGAACCCCATCATGAAGAACGTAGTGAAAAAAAGAGATTATCAAGTGGTTAGATGCGGGTATCATTTACCCCATTTCAAATAGTTCATGGGTAAGTCCGGTCCAGTGCATACCAAAAAAAGAAGGTATCACAGTCATAGAGAACGAGAATAACGAGTTGATACCAACCAGAACAGTTACGAGATGGAGAATCTGTATTGATTACCAAAAGCTGAACAAGGCAACTAGGAAGGATCACTTCCCTTTGCCGTTCTTAGACCATATGCTAGATAGACTCGCAGGGTGAGATTACTACTATTTTCTTGATGGATACTTGGGGTACAACCAGATTACGGTAACACAGGAAGATCAACACAAGACCACATTCACCTGCCATACGGTACACTTGCATTTAGACGTATGCCATTTGGTTTATGTAATGCACCTGCTACATTTCAAAGATGTATGATGTCTATTTTCACTGACATGGTTGAGAAATTTTTAGAAGTTTTCATGGATGACTTTTCAGTGTTTGAAGATACGTACGATGACTGCCTAGTCAATCTAGCTAAGGTACTAAAGCGATGCAAAGAGACAAACCTAGTCCTTAAGTAGAAAAAGTGTCATTTTATGGTACGAGAAGGTATCATTCTGGGGCATCGGATAACAAGACATGGGATTGAGGTAGACAGAGCAAAAGTAGATGTTATTGAGAAACTCCCACCTCCAACATCTATAACGGGTGTTAGGAGCTTTTTAGGCCACGCCGGGTTCTATCGAAGATTTATCAAGAACTTCTCCAAAGTTGCTAAACCTTTATGCAAATTATTGGAGAAGGACACGATACTCAAATTTAATGAGGAATGCTTAAAAGCTTTCAATGACATGAAGAATCGATTAGTCACAGCACCCATAATTGTCATACCAGACTGGGACTTGCCATTTGAATTGATGTGTGATACAAGTGAGTTCGCAATAGGAGCTGTCATGGGCCAGCAAAGGAACAAAGTTTTTCATCCCATTTACTATGCAAGTCGAACTCTGAAAGGAGCTCAGTTAAACTATACGGTAACAGAAAAAGAGTTACTTACTATTGTATTTGCTTTCAACAAGTTTCGATCTTATCTTGTAGGTACCAAGGTAACTGTCTATACAGACCACTCAGCAATTAAATATTTACTTGCCAAGAAAGACGCTAAGCCAATATTGATCCGATGGGTACTTCTACTTCAAGAGTTCAATTTGGAAATTCAAGATCGAAAGGGAGTAGAAAACCAAGTAGCAGATCACTTGTCCAGATTGGAGTAGCAAGAAGGGAATTCTCCACTTGTACCGATTCAAGAAACATTTCCAGATGAACATATACTGAAGGTAAGTCATGTCCATAATACCCCTTGGTTTGCTGATATTGCTAACTTTTTAGCTTGTGGTTTAATGCCGTATGATAAGACATATCAACAAAGGAGAAAGTTTCATCACGATGTGAAGTACTATTTCTGATAGGAACATATCTGTTTAAAAAGTGTGCAGATCAGATGATTAGGAGATGCGTGGCAGAAGAAGAAATACCGCAGATTCTATACCACTGTCACTCAGCCCCAAGTGGGGGTCATTTCGGAGGAACTCGTACTGTAGCCAAAGTATTGCAAGCCGAATTCTTTTGGCCAACACTATTCAAGGATGCATATGCATACGTAAAGAGTTGTGACCGATGTCAAAGAGTTGGAAATGTCACCAACAGAAATGAGATGCCTCGAACAAACATCATTGAGGTCGAATTATTCAATGTTTGGGGTATTGATTTTCTTGGTCCCTTCCCTTCGTCTTTTGGTCACAAGTATATACTGGTAGTAGTAGATCATGTATCCAAGTGGGTCGAGGCAAAGGCATATCCGACAAACAATGCTAAGGTTGTGATGAAGTTTTTGCAAAAACATGTGTTCACGAGGTTTGAAACCCCGAGGGCCATCATTAGTGATGAAGGGTCCCACTTTGTGAACAAGTGGTTAAAATGGTTACTAGACAAGCACGAGGTGAAACACAAGGTTGCAACGGCTTACTATCCGCAGACGAATGGACAAGCTGAACTGGCAAATAAAAAAATCAAGGGCATATTGGAGAAGTTAGTTTGCCCGAACCGACGAGACTGGTCCAAAAGACTAGATGACGCTTTATGAGCCTACAGGACAATGTACAAGACACTTTTAGGGATGTCACACTATAGGCTGGTTTTTGGTAAAGCATGTCATCTACCTTTGGAGTTAGAGCACAAAGCTTACTGGGCTCTTCGACAACTCAACTTAGATCCTAAGCTCGCAAAAGAAAGACGGATGTTCCAACTCAACGAGTTAGAAGAATTCTGAATGTTCTCAAATGAAAATGCCAAATTTCTCAAAGAGAGACTCAAGAAATGGCATGACAAGCATTTCCGGGTTTGAGAATTTGAAGCAGGTCAACAAGTATTGTTGTTCAACTCAAGATTGAAGTTCTTTCCAGGTAAGCTAAAATCACGTTGGTCCGATCCATTTACAATTCACAGAGTCTATCCATACGGAGTTGTTGAACTCCAAGGTAAGAGAGGTAATTTTCAAGTTAATGCTTAGCATTTGAAACACTATTGGGGGAATAAAACAGAACGGGATAATGTCTCGTTCATTTTATCAGATATTTAATAATTTTAGTGTTTTGTTTAATAAATAATTTAGGGTCTATTTTTCGGGTTTAGTATGTTTAAATAAATTCTGTTTAGGAGGTTGGAACTTAAGCGGGACCATTTGTGACCCCTCCAATCTTTCCTGGGAATTTATTTTAACATAATTTTCCAAGAAATTTTTCCCTAATAAACAAAATAAATTTTTGATTTTTCAAATAAAAAGGTCAATTTTAACCCGAGTCTTAAATTGCAACTCAATTCCAAATTTTCATTAAGTCTAGGGACTTAATTGAAACATTTTTAAAAATTTGGTTGCTCTTTTCTTAAATAATAAAAACTAGATGCCTCTTTTTGTAAATATTTTTAAAAGGCTTCTAGAATAAATGTTTTAGTTAAAAAAATGATAATTATTAATATATAAATTATACCCATTATAATATGTATTAATTATTATCAATTTTTGGATTTTGTTTGATAAGTTTTTATAATAAGATGATAATCTTTAATATATAATTATATCTATTTATATATTAATATTTATCAATTTAGCATGAAATTAGGATTTTATCTTTGCTTTAATAAATTAAATAGCAATTAATAGTTTAATATATGCATATATCTAATTATTAATTGTTATTATCTTTATATGGGAATAGAATTTAGAATTTTTATTAATTAAATTGTTTTAAGAATTCTACTCTAATTCCTATTTCTCCCCTTATAAATACTACCCATCTTCCCATCCACCTAACACTTAAAACCCAAAGCACCAAAATACCCAAGTGCCGAAACCCCAAGCAACAGCAGCTTCAAGTAGTCGGCGAGCACACTCCCAGCTCCATCGCACGCACGTCCTGCGCACAACGCATGCGTTGCCTTGAGCAGCCCCAGCCTCAGCTCGCGCTAGGCCTTCACCCCGCGCACGGTACCTGCCCTCCGCACCATCCTGCACGCGCCCGAGTCCCACCTGCTGCCAAACGCTCATGTTGCTACTAGCCCTGCTGCGCACCGCTGCTCCCACACGCACCACGCCCGCATGCCCTAACTGCTTGAGCGGCATTCCCCTTCCATCCATCTTAAGCCACAAACCTCCAACCCTTCTTTTAAATTCCCATATTTTTCTTCATTATTATTATTATTAATTTCTATAGTTCTTATATATTTACGAAAAAAAAAGGTGGTAAGACCTAGTTTCTCTTAATTTTAATTTTTATTAATTAATTTTTTCAAATAATTGAATTATTAAAAAAAATTTATTGAGAAACTAATTTTTCCATCTTATGATCAGGTTAAACATGCCTCACAAGAGAACTCGTGCTTTCGCTCAAATTGAAGAAACCCAAAACAAATTCCATTGTGAAAAAGCCAAAGTGAGATACGAAAGTATCTTCAAAAATCAACAGATGCATCCAAAAAAAGGCTTCACTTTAAAGGAGAGCAACTACCGAGACTTTATGGCACGTATTCGTCAAGTTGCTGAAACCCTAAATTGGGAGTTGTTTTGTGAAAAGAGACCAAGTGTGGATGAGGAACTAGTTCGTGAGTTATATGCAAATTTAACTTCAAGAGAGATGATACAAGTTTCAGTTCGCAGAATCAAGGTACCAATAAATTCAAATGCTATTAATGAGTTCTTTGAATTACCAGATTTCAAAAACGATGAATATTCCACATTGATGAGCAATATCAAGCCTAAAAATTTGCAAGAAGTTCTCGAGGAACTGACAGTTCCAGGTTCTACATGGATTGCGTCAAAACAAGGAATCCACACTTGTCGAAGAGAATATCTAATGCCACTCGCAAAGGTATGGTTTTATTTCATCCGTTTCAGCCTTCTGCCTAGCTCACATGGGACTACAATTTCATTGGAGTGAATGGTCTTACTATACTCGATCTTAATGGGTAAGACCATTGATGTGGGAAAGATCATCCTGAAAAAAATTTGAAACTGTGCCACTAGACTTTCTGGCCCTTCTTACTTCCCCTTTACAATAACTATTCTGTGCTTGAAAGTAGAAATTTTGGCTGACCAGAACAGTCCATTGGTTGATCCAAGTCAGCAAATTAGCTGATAAAATATGATTGCAAAAAGGCCCTTAAAAAACCTCCAAATTACGTTCAAACCCCACCTTTATTTTAGGCTTTGTGGATTTGCCCCAACCTATTTTTAGCAAGGTTGAAAGCTTCAACCTTGCCATGTGTGTGGCCGGCCATGGGAGGGCTCTCTTGGCTACTAAATTTGCTATTTTTAACAGCCCTCTTCAGCTATAAAAGCCACCCTATGCTGCCCATCCCTCAACATCCCTTATTCCACAACATTCTCTCATCCTCTCTTCACTTCTCTTAAAGTTTCCTCTCCATTTTTCCATCCCATTTTCCCTTCCTCTTGTGCCGATTTCCTCTCTTGAGAAAGAGGTGTTCTTCTGCCATCTTGGGCAGCAATCAAGGATTCATAGAAGCCTTGCTTGGCAAAGACAACGGAGTCAAAAGAATGGAGCAATAGTCAAGCCGCAGAGAAACACTAGATTTGCTTCCTGTTCCCTTTCTTTTTAATTTTTGTTGTTTTTATGATGAACATATCTATGAATAATATTATTGTTGAAATGGTTATTTTAATCAGTTTAGCTTGAATTTAATCCGTGTTGGTTGATTATATTTTGCCTACTTGAATTGTTAAAATAGTGTTTATGCTGTTATAGGCCTCAGTGAAATGCTTGATTAAGTAAAATCATGCTCAGGTTATCTGGCATTATAATTGTTTAGATAACTAAAGAATTAATTATTTAAATGGATTGAAATTGCAATTAATGGACTCAGTACTTAATCAGTGCATGTTTAATTCTTCTAAGGTAACTGAAAAATAAATTAGGATTGTATTTGACGATACATATGCCTTGCATAACTTGCAAGATTGTTGTGATTAAATTGTTTCAAGGTATGGCTACTTTGTTACTTCACATAATCTTTTACATGTTTATTAAGTTGAATTAATCCGTTGAATCGACATAGGAATATGCGAGAGATAATTTAATTCAATAAGTATGTATGTGCGATAGCATGTTTACTTTATTAAATCTGTTTAGTCGGTTGAATTGGCATAGGGATATGTCCAAGAGATAAATGGAATTTTTTTAGTAAATATGTTCATATGTTAGCAAATTACTGGGTTGCCGTGAATTTATTTATAACAGCATAAGCATGAATTTAATATTTCTAAGTTAAAAAGGTATATTTAATCCAACACAATTATATCATCTTGATTAAATCTTAATTGAAATCGTGCACTAGAACTCTTTTATTTTTTTTTTTTAAATTGTTTGCTTAGTTTTAAAATCTTAGTTTATAAATCACTCTTTTCAAACCAAAATTATTTTTACCTCACCAAAGTGTTTTAATTAATTTCATAAATATTGCTTTTTACAGTCCCTGTGGGTACGATAACTCGACATTTACTTGTCATTTTATTACTTGTTACGATTGTGTACACTTGCATATTTCCACCGTTCTAGGGGGTTTTTATAGCTAAATGTGGCAGCTGAAATTTTCTAAAAATAGCAGCCAAAGAGCCACCCCTTGGGCGGCCTCCTATGTGGCAAAGTTGATGGCTTCAACTTTGCTAAATATGGCTTGGGGCAAATCTACAAAGCCACCAATTGTGGAGGGGTTTAATTGCATTTTGAAAAAGTCTTCAAAGGCTTCTTTGTAGCTTAAATAATCAGCTAATGAGATAAATTGGGTCAGCAATTGGACGATTTTGGGCTGTCATTTTCTTGGCCAGTTCGGTTTACTTGATTTGGTTCAATTGGACCACTTTTTCATAATTAATTAATCATAATTTATTAACCCAAATTAAATTGGATATAAATTAAAATTAATTATATTATGAATAAATACATATAATTTTGGACCGTCTTAGCCTGAAATTTAGTTCACCTCGATACTTCAAATTGCTTCTCGATTTTGTGCTTCTAGTAGTGTTTGTCAAGCTTTTTTTCACCCATTGTGCAAATCTGTCGAAAATAAGCAAAATTCATTAAAAATAATTATGAAATTAACTAAAATTTAACATGTTCATATTTTAAGTGCACTTTAATTATTTTCTAAAAATTAATTATTTTTCGACAAGAATTTAACCGAATTCGCATGAATTTAAGTTGAAAAAGGTATGAAAAAGTGTGTAAATTTTTGTGTTTCCACACCCCCAAACTTAATTCATTGCTCGTCCCAAGTAATGCACAAATTGAAAAGAATTTCTCGAAAACACCTTTGAAAAATTCCTTCAGAACAACATTCTTCCCAGAATTATTGTAACACCCCAAACCCGGCCTAGAAGTTTGGCTCGAATCTGGCGTGTCACATTGAAGTGTTTTTCGAAAACCATGTTTCCATTAAAAACCCTTCTTAATAATTAAAAACTTATACCCTTTTTAAACCTTGTTAGAAAACCTCAGCTGAATAACATTCATAACAACTTTGTAAAAAATCTTGGCAGTTGCGGAAGCTTAATTTAAAACAATTGCGGATACGTGATGTTTTGAAAACAGTAGTTGCTTTGGAATACTGTGTTCTATTACTAGCAATTATAAATAAAATTCCAAATTAGAAATCCAGAAAATTACAACAGCTTTACTACAACTCACATAAAAACATTTTTAAAGCAATAATCAAAACTATAACTTAAACAGTGTGTGTAGGTCCCTCCGAGCCCCTCGCAGCTCCGATCCGTCTAAGGCTGGAAATTACCTGAAAGGTTAATAAACGGGGTGAGTTTACGAAAACGCAGTGTGAAATCCCCTACCATATAAAAGGAATAGTCAGTCATATAAAAGAATTAAAAGTCTGGCCCCAGCCCTACTTACAATTTCAGTATCAATTGGGCCTTAGCCCATTATAACAGACAATACTAGACGGGCCTTAGCCCATTACAGAATAAGAAACATTATCAGAACTAGAATCAAAATGAGAATCAGAATCGGAATCAGAATGTGAATGCAATCCCAACCCAATCCATCCATGTATACCCCCGTACCAGCCTTACACCATGTGGGAAGACTACTCCACCCACCCAACCGCTACACACCACAGAAATTGCAGCGAGGCTGCCAGATATTGTGACGAAGTCACCAGATACAGAGATTGTGGCTAGGCCACCAGAACAGATATATATATATATATATATATATATATATATGTGGCGAAGCCACCAGATTGCAGCGAGGCTGCCAGATATTGTGACGAAGTCACTAGAACAGATATATGTGGTGAGGCCACTAGATTGCAGCGAGGCTGTCAGAACCATTCCTCCATCAATATAAACCCATGTCCCATGCAACAGAAATAATATGTCATGGCATACAACATACAGAATCAGAATATCATGCCCATATTTGAATCAAACAATCACAGTCAAGTCATTCATATCACCAACATATATTAACAATCAAATCCGTCAGTCACTTGCCCATAAGGGCAAAACAGTCATTTATCACCCTAGGGGCAAAATGATAATTTTACCCTACAATGGTATCTCGATAATTCTACCCTACAGGGGTATTTCAGTAATTTTACAAATTAGGGGTATTTTGGTAATTTTACAAATTAGGGGTATTTTGGTAATTTTGCAAACCAGGGGTATTTTGGTAATTTTGTAAATCGAGGGTAAGACGATAATTCTATAAATCGGGGGTACTTTGGTAATTTTACAAGTTGAGAGTATTTCAGTAATTTGGTGAACTAAAGTATTCTAAACAGGGATAACAATACGAATGGGCCTAAAGCCCTTTCTCGGCCCACATGTCGTGTGGCCCTTTTAACCTAATCTAGCCACAGATATGAGATTCACCTAGCCTAGTCCAATATTTACTACACAATCAAACAACTTATCCAATTGGGCCTGTAGGCCCATTGGCCAACATGGCCCCTTTCGGCCCATCGCGGCCCGAAGTAGACATCCTACAGCTAGAGTAGTGAGAAATACACACCTGATAGGAGACTGGAGGTAATCCGCGCTCCGAGCACTCTTAGTCGACGCCCAACCCAAACGAGCACGCCATAAAGTGAAAGGGATCAACCAAGAAAGGTACATTTACTCTGCTCATGGTTTTCTCT
Source organism: Gossypium anomalum (assembly GCA_025698475.1). NCBI lineage: Eukaryota > Viridiplantae > Streptophyta > Magnoliopsida > Malvales > Malvaceae > Gossypium > Gossypium anomalum. Next base: position 48,354,254 of record CM046964.1, read on the forward strand.
ATTTAAAGCCAGCTTCACATCCACTCTTATGTTAGCTTCTCGATGTGGGATCCCTCCATCACCAGAGTTTAAAACCAACATCAACTCTTGCCGTCCCAACATAGCAAAATAATCAACCTTTGCGTGCCAAGGGATTCGAACCAAAGTCCTCTCACATGCCAACTCACGCCGCCATCAACTCATTTGTGTCATAAATCCAACACATTAAACTTTAAAGTGCACCTACTTGCTTCCAGATTTATTGAAAAGAAAAGCCAAAATATATTGCAAGAGCCAAGACTTGAACCTTGGACCCCTTGCTTCCTCTATGGCATCACTTCTTTGTCCCCTAAGCGGCACCACCTTGCCACTACACCACACTCCTTTTTGTGTCATCTTTTCTCCAACAATATTCTTAAGGCCTACCTACTACAGCCAGGGTAATTCACCTTAAACCAAAATTTTTGCTAGAGTCCAGGTTTGAACCCAAGACTTCTCCAACACTTCTCAGCACACTTAACCACTAAAAAAAGCCTTCATTAACGAAATTTACATGAACAACAAAATATTATAAGCTGCCTTCAACCACTCCCATGCTCAAGGCCCAAAACTTCTAGGCCCAAATTCAGGGTGTTACAATTATGAATTTAATATACTTATGCTTAAAAACAAGAAATTTGATAGTTATGCTTACAAAAGTATACATATCGTTTAAATTAATCTAAATTATTCTTATGATAGCAAAAATTAGACTAGATGCTTCCTAATAAAGTCATGTTAAACCTTACCAATTTAATTTTATTCCCTTATTCAAGATTAAGCTGCAATCATTAAGTTTAACTTATGTCTTCACATGTTGAACGTAGCAATTTCTCTCTACTAATGTAGGTAGCATTGGAACTTTGAATCAATTGGTCTTTAACAAGGTTGTAATGTGGCTAAGCTTATGGGTAGGTAAAAGATAGATAAATTTAGGCTTTTAAACCCTAGACTCAGCTTCAATTGGGCCTTTGGAATAATTTGCCTCAATACACCAACTTACTTTGCTTCCATATGCTATTTTGTACATCTTATTTTAAGAACTCATGCTCTCTTTTCTTTTCTTTTCTTTTAAAAATTCGAGCATTTTACTAAATGTACTACAATATTAGAGCATTTGATATTTCTTTTCAACTCTCCCAAACTTATTTTTAAAGAATACTTTGAATAGTACTGAGTCTAGTGTTTGGGACAATTTTAAGATAGTTAAGAGAGAAGTGGTGGCTAAATTTGCAAGGGTTCGAATAAAATCGGCCATATAGTCTCAAAGTTGGGTTTCAAAGGATAAAAATTTCATCATGGTTGGCTTGAAAGGCTCAAACAGTCCAAACAAAAGTTGCCTAAATCATTTTCAACGCTTCATGCTTCCTAAGATTTCGCCTCAAGAAACTACTAAGTCAATTCTAAAGACTTAAACTTTCATGCATGCCTAACTTTCTTAAGGAACTAAAATTTTATGGTATGATTTGCATGCTTTATTAAAAATACATTTATGTCGTTATTAAGCTAACATAACAATTATTAAAATATTCAAACTTTATTTACACTGAAGTTTAGCATACTTAACAACATTTCAAATTATTGAACAAAATATAACCTAATCATAATTGAAAGAAAATTTTATTCTAAGTGGAAATAACTCAATTTTTCGGTCCCCCTACTTAAGATGAACAATGTCCTCATTGTTAAAAGTGAATAGATACTATACACCAGGTAGGATTCTAGAAAAGAGGAGGTGAGTCAAATTGAATACTTAAATACCAAGCTCTCTCAAGATCCAATCCTAGACATTTATATACCTATTGCCACACTTTATACTTTGCGACTTGTTCATTTTTATTCATGATTTCCATCTCTTGCTTTATTATGCAAAAATAAAAATTCCTAATTAAGCTCAATCCTAAAATAACCTAAGAACAGAAATAAAATAAAGTCAAGATCCTCCCTTTTTATTTATTTGCAGATCCTTCCAAATTCGACTCATCTTTTGCTCCATCATTATTGCCTTTGCATGAATAGCTTCGCTCCTTCTTCGATAATGGACTCCATAGTTCAAATATGAATCTGGAAACTCAGGAACAAAAATAAATGGCTCATTGTAAATTTTCTTAAGAGTACTTCTCATCGAGTCATCCCTTAGTATCTCCAGTACGCTAGTTGATGCCATTCCATATGCTGCATTATGTCCATCAACTTTGACAGTTTATCTTGAAGATTTGGGCTAGGCGGTTGAGCTCTGAATGTTGAACTTTCGTCATCAGGTTCAACTTCTGGTTCTATTGGCTCCACCTTATCAAGGACTTCAGCCAATTGCATTGGCTCGATCCCCGTGGGATCTTCTTCCTCTTCTTTGGGATCCTCACTTTCTTCCACTCGTTGTTGTAGAATAGATTCTCCAACTACTCAGTAGAGGTCCCAATCTGTGATCGTGCCCTGGCTATAGCCTGTCTTCTTTATGTTTGTAAGAATTTTAGCTTTCAAGCACAGAATTATTATAGTAAAAGGAAAGTAGGCTAGGCCAGAACGTCTAACGGCACAATTCTGCATCTTTCACAGGATGATTCTTCCCACATCAATGGTCTTTCCAGTTAAAATCGAGTATAATATGACCATTCGCTCTAATGAAATTGTAGTCCCATATGAGCTAGGCGTAAGGCTAAAACAGATGAAATAGAACCATACCTTTGCGAGTGGTAAAAGATGAGAAAAATCATTTTCTCAAAAATTTAATTAATAAAAATTATTAATGATTCAATAAATTGAAATTTTAATTATTAGAATAAAATTAAATTTAAGAGAGAAATCGGTCTTACCACCTTTTTCGTAAAACTTAAAAGCTCCTAAAGAAAATAATTATGAAACAAAAGTTGGCAAATAAGAATAAGATGACAAAAAAACCTTGGGTCAAAACTGACCTTTTTATTTGAAAAAAAAATTATTTTGACATTTAAGGAATAATTTCTCAAAAAATTAAGTTAAAATTAATTCCCAAGAAAGATTGGATGGGTCACAAGCGGTCCCGAAAATATTCCCTAAATTATTTATTAAAAAGAAAAATAAGAAAAACTAAACATCCGATAAAATGAATGAAATTTGATTCCGTTCAGTCTTATCTCTCCAGTAATGTTTCAGACACTGAGCATTAACTTGAAAATTACCTCTCTTACCTTGGAGTTCAACAACTTCATATGGATAGACGCAATGAATCGTAAATGGACTGGACCAACGTGATTTTAGCTTACCTGGAAAGAACTTTAATCTGGAATTAAATAACAAGACTTGCTGACCTGCTTCAAATTCTCGAACTCGAATGTGCTTGTCATGCCATTTCTTAAGTCTTTCCTTGAGTAATTTGGCATTTTCGTACAAGAACATTCGGAATTCCTCTAGCTCGTTGAGCTGGAGCATCCATTTTTCTTTAGCAAGCTTAAGATCCAAATTGAGTTGTCAAAGGGCCAAGTAAGCTTTGTGCTCTAATTCCAAGGGTAGATGATAGGCTTTCCCAAAGACCAACCTATAGGGTGACATCCCTAAAGGTGTCTTGTATGTTGTTTTGTAAGCCCATAAAGCATCATTCGGTCTTTTGGACCAATCTCGTCGGTTAGAGCAAACTACCTTCTCAAGTATGCATTTTATCTCTTTGTTCCCCAGTTCAGCTTGCCCATTCGTCTGTAGATGGTAAACTGTAACGACCTTGTGTTTGACTCCATGTTTATCTAGTAACCACTTCAACCACTTGTTCACAAAATGGGACCCTTCATCGCTAATAATAGCTCTTGGGGTTCCAAACCTTGTGAACACGTGTTTATGCAAAAACTTCATCACAACCCTAGCATCAATTGTCAGATAAGCTTCAGCCTCGACCCACTTAGACACATAGTCTACTGCTACCAATATATACTTGTGACCAAAAGATGGAGGGAAAGGACCAAGAAAGTCAATACCCCATACATCGAACAATTCTATCTCAATGATATTTGTCGAGGCATCTCATTTCTGTTGGTGACATTTCCAACCCTTTGACATCGATCACAACTCTTTACGTAAGCATATGCATCTTTGAATAGTGTTGGCCAAAAGAACCCGGCTTGTAATACCTTGGCTGCAGTATGTGTACCTCCGAAGTGTCCCCCACTTAGAGCTGAGTGACAATGGTATAAAATCTCATGTACTTCATCTTCTGCTACACATCTCCTGATCATTTGATCTACACACTTTTTAAACAAGTATGGTTCTTCCTAGAAATAGTACTTCACATCGTGAAGGAACTTTTTCCTTTGATGATATGTCTTATCAATCGGCATTAAACCACAAGCTAAAATGTTAGCAATATCAGCGAACCAAGGGGTATTAAGGACATGATTTACCTTCAGTAGGTGTTTATCTGGAAATGTCTCCTGAATTGGTATAAGAGGAGAATTCCCTTCTTGCGGCTCCAATCTGGACAAGTGATCTGCTACTTGATTTTCTACTCCCTTTCGATCTTGAATTTCTAGCTCGAACTCTTGAAGTAGAAGTACCCATCAGATCAGTCTCGACTTAGCGTCTTTCTTGGCAAGAAAATACTTAATCGCTGAGTGGTCCATATAGACAGTCACCTTGGTACCTTATCGTACCATGAAATGGCACTTTTCCTAGTTGAGTCTAGGTTTGATTCTTCGCATCGCCTTAGTACCTTCGCTAGATTGGCTAAGCAATCATCATATGTATCTCCAAATACTGAAAAATCATCCATAAAATCTTTCAAATACTTTTCAGCCATGTTAGTAAAAATAGACATCATACATCTTTGAAATGTAGCAGGTGCAATACATAAACCAAATGGCATGCGTCTAAATGCAAATGTACCATACGGGCAGGTGAATGTAGTCTTGTGCTGATATTTCGATGTGACTGCAATCTAATTATACCCCGAGTATCCATCGAGAAAATAGTAATAGTCTCACCCTGTGAGTCTATCCAGCATTTGGTCCAAAAACGGCAAAGGAAACTGATCTTTCCTAGTCGCCTTGTTTAGCTTCCAGTAATTGATGCAAATTCTCCATCCCATAATTGTTCTAGTCGATATCATCTCGTTATTCTCATTTTCAATGACCGTGATACCTCCTTTCTTTGGTAGGTACTAGACCGGACTTACCCATGAACTGTCTAAGATAGGTAAATTATACCCGCATCTAACCACTTGATGATTTCTTTCTTACTACATCCTTCATGATGGGGTTCAATCTTTATTGTCCACCAATCGTTCCTTTCTCGCAATCTTCTAGTATGATCTTGTGCATGCATACAGATGGACTAATACCGCGGATATCGATTATGGTCCATCCGATAGCCTTCTTGAATTGTTTCAACACTAGGGTGAGTTTCTCTTCTTGCTCAGTAGTTAATTCTACTGAAACAATCACAGGCAGAGCAGAAGAGTTACCTAAATAAACATATTTTAGATGTGAAGATAGTACCTTGAGTTCTAATTTAGGTGGCTCCTCGATTGACGCTTTTGGTTGGGCGTAATCCCTTTTCTCTAATTCCAAATATTCAAAATGGGATTGCAAATTAAATCCCTTTTGATTAGCTTCTAAAAAAGCTAAGTATTCATCCTCCTGGAAACGCGAAAATTTACGCATTTTTACATGCCCTTTTTAACTTAAAATCATACCGTTTCGATTAAATTTGTGACGAAAAATAATTAATTTTTATAAAATAATTAAATTGCACTTAAAATATGAACACGATGAATTTTAGTTAATTTTATAAATAATTTTGATTAATTTTAGTTATTTTCGACAGAATTGCGTAAAGGGCGAAAAATGGCTCGGCAAACACTACCTGAAGCACAAAACCGAGAAGCAATTTGAAGTACCAAGGCAAATTTATTTCCAGCCTAAGACGGTCCAAATATGTGTATTAATGCATAATATAATTAATTTTAATTTATACCCAATTTAATTTGGGCTAAATAAATTATTATTAATTAATTATGGAAAAAGTGGTCCAATTGAACCGAACCGATTGAATTGAACCGGCAAGGATTGGGCAGCCCAAAACCATCCATATGCTGACCCAAATCAGCTTATTAGCTGATTAATTAAGCTCGCAAAGAAGCCCTTGAAGTCTTGTCAAAGTTGCATTCAAACCCCTCCACAATTGGTGGATTTATGGATTTGCCCCAAGCTATTTTTAGCAAAGTTGAAAGCATCAACTTTGCCACATAGGTGGCCAGCCAAGGGGTGTCTCTTTGGCTTCTATTTTTAGCAAATTTCAGCTGCTACACTCAGCTATAAAAGCCCCCCTTGGCTGATCATTCAAAGCATCTCATTCATCCCTCATTCATTTCATAACACTTCTCTCCTCTCTCATTTTTCCATTTCAATTCCCTTGCTGTTGTGCCGATTTCTTCCCTTGGTAAAGGGGTGTTCTTCAACAATTTTGGAGTAGCAATTGAGTGTTCATCAAAGCCTTGATTGGCGAGGACAACAAGAAGGAAGAACGGAGCAACCTAGTCAAGCCTCAGAAAACCACCGGATTTGATTCTTATTCCCTATCTCTTTAATTTTTGTTGTTGTTATGATGAACATATCTATGAATATTCATGTTTTTGGAATGGTTAATTTAATCAGCTTAGCTTGAATTTAATTCGTGTTGGGTTGATTGCATTTCGTCTTCTTAAATTGTTAAAATCATGTTTATGTTGTTATAGGCCTCGGTAAAATGCTTGATTAAGTAAAATCATGCCTAAGTTATTCTTGCGTTATGACTGTGAGATAACTAATGAATTAATTATTTAAACAGATTGAAATTGTAATTAATTGACACAGTACTTAATCAGTGCATGTTTATTCTTCTAACGTAGCTGAAGGTTAAATTAGCAATGTATCTGGCGATATTATTGCCTTGCATAACTTGCAAGATTATTGTGATTAAATTGTTTCAAGGTAGGGATACCTTGTTACCTCACATAGTCTTTTATATGCTTATTAGATTTAATTAATCATTTGAATTGACATAGGTATATGCAAGAGATTAGTTCAGTTTAATGAGTATGTATGTGCAATAACATGTTTGCTTACTAGAATCTGTTTAGTCGGTTGAATTGACATAGGGATATGTCAAGAGATGAATGGATTTTGGTATGTAAGTATGTTCATAAGTTAGCAAATTACCGGGTTGGATTCTATTCGTAACAACATAAACATGAGTTTAATAATTCTAAGATAAGAAGTGTAATTAATCTAACACAATTATATCATCTTAATTAAATCTTATTTTGAAATCATGCACTAGAACTTTTTACTTCATTTTTATTTATTTTAATTAGTTATTTTCTTAAGTTTTTAATCACCCTCTTTAAACAAAATATTTTCCTTCACCAAAGTGTTTTAAATTGCATTCATAAATAATTCTTTTCACAGTCCCTACGGGTACGATAACTCAACATTTACTTGTCACTTTAGTACTTGTTGCGATTATGTACACTTGCACATTTCCGTCGTTCCAAGTTTTTGGCGCTTTTGCCGAGGACTATTTTAAAAAGTCATTATTTGTGAATATTTTAGTTTTACATTTCAGTTTATTTTTCTATTTAATTCTTTACTTAATTAATCTTTTTCTGTGATTATTTTAGGTGTTTATGAGTATTCATCGAATTATTGATGTACTTCTGGTAGACCCTGAAATAGAACGAACTTTTCGACAGCGAGGAAGACAAGCGAATCAAAGAAGGACCAAAGAGCTGAACTTTGAAAATCCAAATTAAGGAATCGGAGCAAACCCTGCTCAAAATTCTATCCTTATTGCTGATAATAGGGATAGAGCTTTAAGACAGTATGTCGTGCTAGTGTTTAATGATCTCAATCCGAGTATTAGGAGACCCTCGAGGCACAACAGTTCGAGCTGAAGCCAGTCATGTTCCAGATGCTTCAGACAGTGGGCCAATTCAGTGGAATGCCTACCGAAGATCCTCACCTACACTTAAGACTATTTATGGAGGTGAGCGATTCTTTCAAGTTAGCCGGAGTACCCGAAGATGCATTATGATTGACGCTATTCCCATATTCACTAAGGGACAGAGCTCGAGCCTGGTTGAACTCATTGCCACCAAACTCAATCTCTACATGGCAAGAGTTAGTAGAAAGATCCCTTATGAAGTATTTCCCACCTAGCAAGAGTGCTAAGTTGAGGAACAAGATCACTGCCTTCCAACAAATGGATGATGAGTCCTTCTATGAGGCATGGGAAAGGTACAGAGAGTTATTATGAAAGTGCCCTAATCACGGAATCCCACATTGCATCCAACTTGAGACATTTTATAATGGTTTCAATGCTCACACGAGGATGGTAGTGGAAACTTCTGCTGATGGTGCTCTCATTTCTAAGTCTTATAACGAGGCTTATAAAATTATTGAGACGATTGCCAGCAATAATTACCAATGGGCAACCAATCAAGCAGCTTCAGGAAGACGAGTTGCTGGAATACATGAAGTAGACGCTCTTACTTCACTTGCATCTCAGGTATCTTCAATATCCTCAATGCTAAAAAATCTTACTACTAATGGGTCTAACAGTTTTGCAGCACAACCACCAAACCAATTTGAAAGTATAGCCTGTGTCTATTGTGGGAAAGGATATTTGTTTGAAGAATGTCCATCAAACCCAGAATCTGTGTATTATATGGGTAACTAGAACCAAAATCGAGGAAGTCAAGTGCTGCAATCCAATTTCTATAACCCATCGTGGTGAAATCACCCTAATTTTTTCTAGAGTAACCAAGGGGTTGGACCCAGTAATACTTACGCCTAACCTAGATCGACCCAGCCACCTAGTTTTCCCCAACAAGTTCAGAAACCAACCCAAGCTAAACCATCCAATGGCTTAGAAAATTTGTTGAAGGCGTACATGGCCAAGAATAATGCCTTAATCCAAAGCCCAGCAGCTATATTGAAAAACCTAGAAAGCCAAATGGGCCAGCTTGCAACTAAACTCAGGAACTGACCACAAGGTGCTTTACCTAGTGATACGGAGAATCCAAGGAATCCGGGGAAAGAACATTGTAAAGTGTTGACATTGAGGAGTGGAAAGACTGTAGAGCCCAACACCATTGAAGATGAAAAAGAGCCAGCTAACACTTAAGATGCAGAGGAAGTTCAATCGAGTGTTGAAATTCCAGTTTCACTAGAACCAGAGTTTGTAAAACCCGACAAGGTAATCTCAGAACCAGCTAATTTTGATCAATTAACAACTCCGTTAGATGCAGAATTGCCACAGAAGACGAATCAACCAGTTCCAGTAAAGAAACCATTACCACCCTACCCTCAAAAACTCCAAAAGCAGAAGAAGGAGATTCAATTCAAGCTGATTTTGTCATTCTAGACTTTGAAGCAGACAAAGAAGTACCAATTATCTTAGGAAGACCGTTCTTAGCAATCGGAAGGACCTTTATTGATGTGCAGAAGGGTAAGCTTACTATACGTGTTCAGGATCAGGTAACATTTAATGTTTTCAAGTCTATGTGATTTCCTGACACAATTGATGATTGTTTTGCAGTATCCAATTTAGAAGATTTAATAGTGGAGAAGGAGCTCAACTATGTTCAGGATCCGTTGGAACAAATTTTGACATCAGATCCTCCGAATGATGAAGAGAAGGATGAATACTTAGCTTTGTTAGAAACTAATCAAAGGGGATTTAATCTGCAATCCCGCTTTGAATCTTTGAAGTTAGAGAAAAGGGATTACGCCCAACCAAAAGCGTCAATCGAGGAGCCACCTAAATTAGAACTGAAGGTACTTCCCTCACGCTTGAAATATGTTTATTTAGGTAACTCTTCTACTTTACATGTAATTGTTTTAGCAGAATTAACTACTGAGCAAGAAGATAAACTCATCCTGGTTTTGAAATAATTCAAGAAGGCTATCGAATGGACCATAGCTGATATTCGCGATATTAGTCCATCTGTATGCATGCACAAGATCATACTAGAAGATGGTGAGAAAGAGACGATTGATGGACAACGAAGACTGAACCCTATCATGAAGGACGTAGTAAAGAAAGAAATCATCAAGTGGTTAAATGAGGGTATAATCTACCCCATCTCAGATAGTTCATGGGATAGTCCAGTCCAGTGCGTGCCAAATAAAAGAGGTATCACAGTCGTTGAAAATGAGAATAACAAGTTGATACCAACTAGAACGATTACGAGATGGAGAATTTGCATCGATTATTGGAAGCTGAACAAGGCAACTAGGAAAGATCACTTTCCTTTGCCGTTTTTGGACCAGATGCTGGATAAACTCACAAGGCAAGACTATTACTATTTTCTCAATGGATACTCGGGGTATAATCAGATTGTAGTAGCACCGAAAGATCAGCACAGGACAACATTCACTTGCCCATTTGGTACATTTTCATTTAGACGCATGCCATTTGGTTTATGTAATACACCTGCTACATTTCAAAGATGTATGATGTCTATTTTTACTGACATGGTTGAAAAGTATTTGGAAATTTTTATGGATGATTTTTTAGTATTCGGAGATACATATGACGATTGCTTAGCCAATCTAACGAAGGTACTAAGGCAATGCGAAGAAACAAACCTAGTACTCAACTAGGAAAAGTGCCATTTCATGGTACGAGAAGGTATTGTTCTAGGGCATCAGAAAACAAGATATGGGATCGAGGAAGATAAAGCAAAGGTAGATGTTATCGAGAAACTCCCATCTCCAACATCTGTAAAGGGTGTTAGGAGCTTTTTGGGCCACGCCGGTTTCTATTGGTGATTCATCAAGGACTTCTCCAAAATTTCAAAGCCTTTATGCAAATTATTGGAAAAGGATGCAACGTTCAAATTTGATGACACCCGGATCAACTAAAGCTAGAAGAGAAAAAGATTGTAGCTTAAAACTACCTACGATGAGATCTGTGGCCTCTCTAGTCTGGGGCTCTCTAACTGCGTCAACTCTAGTTGGACCTCTATTACCACCCCGAGCAGCTCCACGTTGACCAACACCTCTACCACCATCACTTCTGCCACGGCTCCTCCCTCGAGCCAGAACAGGTGTAGCAGTAACAACAGTAGCTGTAGGTTGGTCTCGAACCACAACTGCTCTCCTCGGGCAATCACTAACACAATGCTCCACTAAACCACAAACAAGACAAGCGCCAGTCATCCTCCAACACTCACCATGATGACAATGACCACAATGCTCACATAATGGCCATGTAAAAACTCCTTGATCACCTATACCAGCCTCAGCTCTCGTGGCTTATCTATCCTAACCTCAACTTATAGTACCACGTCGTTTTGACCTCCCAAAACGACCTTTTTTGCCCTTCTAACAAGATCCACTAATAGACTCAGGCATACTCTAAACAACACCAACAGAGACAAATTTGGGCTCTTCTATTAAAGTCTCCTCTAAAGCATGGGCCTTCTTAACCAACTCATCGAGGACCTCAACAGACTGTGCTACTAGATACAACTTAATATCATGGTTCAATCCAAACCTGAACCTCTTACAATGACTCACCTCATGAGCTACCAACTCAGGCGCATACTGGCTTAAACGCACAAACTTAGCTTCGTACTCATCCATAAACAAAGTAACCTGGACTAAATCCATGAACTTGCGTCTCCTTACTTCCAAATACTGCTCTCCCATGAGCTTCCTCCAAAAAGACTCCAGAAAAAAGTCCCAAGTCACTCTCTTAGGTGCAGTACGACATTGGATAGTCCTCCATAGTGATGAGCCTCATCTATAAGCATAGCACGTTAGAGCTTATCCTCATCAGAATAGTCCATCTGGATAAGGATATGAACAACTCCTTCTAACCAATACTCAACATGAGTAGGGTCTCTACCCCTAACTCCTCGGAATTCCTTACCACTTAGAGCTCGCAAATGCTCTAATGATAATCCCTCACGAACAAGAGTAGCACTGGCACTAGCGATTCTCTGCAATGCCTCAACCATCTCTAACATAAAATGCTCAACACGACCCATTTGAGCATCATCACGTGGTTGCGGCGACGCATCATCATCTAGACTACCATGCTTGTGTCTCAGAGGCATGACATAAATCATATACTAAAGAAAAAGTAGAGAAAATGTACCAGAAGTGAGTAGCAGCAAGTGATCCAAGACTTAACTATAGGGCATTGTGCTCTTAAGTCCTACCCCATAGAACAGTTTATATCACAAAGAACATGCATAGGCAAAACATACAATTTCAAACAATATTTACAGATAAGGTAAAATTCAGTATTACATAATCCAAGATCTTTAATGTTTAACAAATCTAAGCTAACCTAAAGCTAAACATATAGCTCTGATACCATTAAATGTGACACCCTAAACCCGACCGAGACAGACTGGCTTAAATTTGAAGCGTTATGTAACAACCCAAATTTAGCTCTATAAAATTTAGAAATACATCAAAAATAGGGAATTAACCCAATGGTTAGTCATTAAATGTGAAAGCTTGAAGGTTAGTTGGAGGTCCCAAGTTCAAGTCTTAACTTTTGCAAAATAAATTAATTTTTTTACAAATCCCCTTGCTTTTTTTTATGTGTTGGCATCCAAACATAGTAAACCTAGGTATAAATACAATTTTTTATCAAAATAATCATCCTTTTAACCCATTTTCTTCTAACTTAGTCGTCCCTAATCCCCTAACCCCCTATCCCTCTCTTCATCTATATTTTTTTCTTTTCCCCTTTTCCCTACATTGTTGTCGTTACTTACACCTCCCCTTTTACCATCTTCTTCTTCTTTTTTTTGCATCAAGATTGGGCACCATCTCCTTTGCTATATTGTTAAAATTTTCCCTCAATTAAATTATCCCTAAATCTAAAATTTTTAACTCCAAGATTGATCCCAAACATCACCTAAAAACTGTCATTGTCATTTCTCTCGACTAGCTTGTGTATGGTCTCTTCTCTATTCAATTTCTTAATTAATCCTGTCCATTAAAAACCTAAATTTCCAAATCTGGAATTTATGGGATTCTAAATGTTTTTAAATGTAATTTTCTAGATTTTAATGAGGTTTCAAATCATTTTCAAATTTAGCCCCAATTTCGACCATTATGGGCGGTGGTGCGTGCGCATATATGTAGAATAGGGGGCTGTTTTGTTTCTTTAGTCTTTCCCAATTAATTCCAGCTGTAATTTGAGTTCTTGAACCTTTTTAATCATCTATCAAACCCATGTCAATTAGGGAAAAAATTTTCTTGATCGTTTGGGCATTCGAAACTCACAAATCAAGAAGCATAAGTACGGTTAAGTGTAAAATTAATTGTTGTTCTGACATAGTTGTACGGTAAATGTTATGGATTGATTAAATGAAAGAATTGAATAATTATTAGCTACTGAGTTTTCAGTATATTATGGAATTAGGTGCTAACCCAAATGCCTCAAATCAACTGTAAAGCTGAAGAATAATCGTATATACGGTTCGCATCAATACAAGGTAAGGAATCGAACTACTTGAATTCTTAAAATAGTTATAAATTTGACAAATGGTTTGAACCCATAAGTGGGTAATCAGGAGTTGGTTAAGTGATAAATTGATTTAATTTATACTAAATTTTGGTTTAGGATCGTATAAAGGTTATTAAGGAAAATTGGAAGATTCACTAGGGTGCTATGAGAAAATAAAAAAATAAGGTGTGGCTCCTAAACTTATAAAATTTGTTTGATAATGATAAATGTTATGTCATATTTGATAATTAGCTTGCTGATTGGTTTTGCATAGTAGCCAAAATATTAGTTTTGTGAGTGGTCGAACCATGTATGTTTCGAGCTTTAAAAGATTGATGTGTTGGCAAAATTGCTAGTGTGACTGTATGAATGTGTAATTGAGATTGTTATGCATAGTTATATTATGTGAAATAAGAATGTTTGATTGAACGGTATGAAATGTTGAGATATTAGTTTTATGCATGATTTAAATGCATGAAATATTTACTATGATATATATATATATATATATATACACGTGAGGTTGCTATTGGTGCACAATGAAATTCATAAAGTATGTGAATTGAACAATATTGATAGATGCCATCCTAATGGTAATTTGCAAATTGGAACACTTCTTCCTTTCTCTGAAAGTATGTGATTATTAAGGACATGTTGAGCATGTCGAATAAATGTGAAAAGTATTGAAATGTTATTATGTATGAACTTGTATGAGATATTGCATGTGCATTGGAATGAGATTTTGTGGTTGACAGAGGAGTTCCGTGGAGTACCGATGTCATATTAAGTCCGCATATATTTTTAGTCAGTGCACTGCATTTGGAGTACCGAGGGGATTAGAGATTATATCGCATTATTTATATGGTAGTTTCACTGCATTATTGATTATTGTTGGTTTTACCACATCGAGAATTGCTCACATACATTGGAGTTTGGCAGACAGGTTCTAGGGAACACGTGGTGTGTAGTAGATGTTATGGGTAGGATCTCACATGTGTATTTTTCATGATCATGTGCATTTGAAAATTATTATTGTTAATGTTTGATTGTTCTATTGGTACCTCTATGAAATTGCCTGTATGAATGCTTAATACTCGTTTAGTCTCACACTGAGCTTGTTAAGCTCATCCATTATCTCAACTTCTCAAGTAATGATCGAAGTTAGGATCGGAATTGGAATATGGACATACGGCGGACTTTGGAATTTACTTCGTCATATTATTTTAATTTAATTATATTTTTAGGTTATTTTACTATTATTATTCAGTTTTGGATTGTAAAGTTCCTTTAAACTGTGGTTTGGGACTGTTCAAGATTTTTGGGTTTTTCATGCATGCATAATTAATAATTTGACTAGTAATGGTACATTTCTGCTACTAAGAAGATAACAAAATGATTTTTCAAAGGCAATGTCGTCAGTAAGGTTTTACAAAAACTCACTCCATTCGCTAATTTGACCTAAACATGGTTGGACTAAGTAAATGAACATTTTTCAAAGCTAACAATAGAAACCATGGTTTTATAAAAAGAAGTACTTGAAGGTTTTTAACTATCAATAGGGTAAGTTCGACACTAAGGTGTCCAATGTGGCATTCCCGATTCGACCATAATGTTGAGGCTAGGTTTGGGAGGTTACAGTTGGTGGTATAAGAGCATTGGTTCAAAACCTCAGACTGAGATTTTAAATCTACTTATGTTAGTCCGTTTGCATGTATACATGTAAAGGGAAAATTTTAGGGGAAAAACAAACCACAATTGATTTGGAAAATTTTTTATACAGGAAATGACGAAGTCTGAAGGTTCGATGCCAAGTCTATAGTAACAGTACTAAAAATCTATTAAGGCTATAGAAACTATTGCATAAAAATTTTATAAAAGAATTATAAAATGTGAGTGTGGAAAAGACTAAAACAAGGTACTAAAAGCTCTTACTTGTAAAATTGTAGATCCATAAAACACCAAAATGAATGCATGTAGAATGATAACTCGTGGTAGGAGGGGCCATAGAGGCGACCTGTAACACCCCAAACCTGACCTAGACGTTATGGCCGAATCTGTGATGTCACATTGGAGTGTTTTTCCAAAACACGAGTTCTGTCAAAAATTTGATCTACATAAAAACTTCTTTAGGTTCTCAAGAAAAGTTTAGAGTGTTTAGTTCATTGTAAAAATTCAAGTTGGTTTAGCAAAATATTAATTATATGAGTTTGTTATTAAACTTAAAAAAAAAGGGTGCTTGTTGTGGAAGCTTTCAAAATGTGTTGCGTAAGCGTGATGTGCCTAGAAAATCATTTGCTTGTATTTACTTGAAATTTCGAGTCTTATTACTAATAGGTAAAATAAAGTAAATAAAATCCCCAAATCAAAATAAAAATTAAAAAGGCCTTAATACACAATGGAAACCTAAAATAAAATCTTAAGTATAATATTAAAGGAAACTACGTCGAGTGGCCACCTCTGAGTCCTCCGTTGCCTCGATCTGTCTAAGCCTGAGGATTTCCTACACAGTTAATAGATGGGTGAGTTTACGAAAACTCAGTGTGTGATCTCCCATAACAGCAAACAACCATTATAAATATAGTCTGGGCCTTTAGTTCCAATTAGGGGCCTTAGCCCCCTTTTCAGAATCAAAAACAGTGTGGGCCTGAGCCCAATCCAATAACAGTATCAGTGGGGCCTAAGCCCATTACAAAATCAGTGCAGTATGCAATCGAAAAAATCCTACCCAATCCAGCCTCTACACACCATCTCCGTACCAACCTTACACACCATGTGGGGATAAAACTGACCCACCCAACCCTACACACCAAGTAATAGGTCCACAGTTGTCTTGTGCGACCCGTGCGACCATATCAGTACAGTACACTTCCTCCAAAAATAATAATCCTAACCCTATGCAACATGTCATACATAGCATCACAATATCTTACATGGATGCAACATTCATATAACGTGGCATGCTCAAATACAGTCATACATATCATAGGACAAATCAGTCGTTTTACCTTACAGGGGTATTACAATCATTTTACCCTTCAGGGGTATTACAGTCATTTTACCCTTCAGGGGATTTTAGTCATTTTATCAGTAAGGGGTCTAAGTATACTTACCGACCCATCAGTAGGTCCACAGTCATCTCATGCGACCCGTGCAACCTTAACAGTTAATTGATGATAATAGGCCCATGACCCCTATTGCGGGCCCATGTGTGCCCACACACTCGTATTGCCCACATAGCCCAATATGGCCTTAGTCGTGTGGTTCACACAGCCTAGCCCAAAACTAATCACACTTTTGTGTGATTTTTTCCATGTGGGGCCCATAGGCCTATGGGCCTACACGGCCCAGTTCGGCCCAAAATGGCCCAATACCAATTCGGCCCATGAAAACGTTCATGGCCATCTCATCGACTAGAAACACAAAAATTTACACACTTTTTCATACCCTTTTTAACTTAAATTCATGCAAATTCGGTTAAATTCTTGTCAAAAAATAATTAATTTTTATAAAATAATTAAAGTGCACTTAAAATATGAACATGTTAAATTTTAGTTAATTTCATAATTATTTTTGATGAATTTTGGTTATTTTCGACAGATTTGCACAAAGGGCGAAAAATGGCTTGGTAGACACTACTAGAAGCACAAAACCGAGAAGCAATTTGAAGTATCGAGGTGAACTAAATTTCAGGCTAAGACATTCCAAAATTATATGTATTTGTTCATAATATAATTAATTTTCATTTATATCCAATTTAATTTGGGTTAATAAATTATGATTAATTAATTATGAAAAAGTGGTCTGATTGAACTGAACCGAGTAAATCGAACCGGCCAAGAAAAGGACAGCCCAAAACCGTCCAAGTGCTGACCCAATTCACTCATTAGCTGATTATTTAAGCTTCAAATAAGCCCTTGAATACTTGTTCAAATTACACTTAAACCCCTCCACAATTGGTGGCTTTGTAGATTTGCCCTAAGCCTTATTTAGCAAAGTTGAAGCCATCAACTTTGCCACATAGGAGGCCGGCCAAGGGGTGGCTCTTTGGCTGCTATTTTTAGCAAATTTCAGCTGCCACATTCAGCTATAAAAACCCCCCTTGGCTGATCATTCAAGACATCTCTCATTCATCCATCATTCACTCACATCTCTTCTCTCCTCTCTCACTTTCTCCTTTCGTTTTCCCATTCCAAGCCCTTTGCTCTTGTGCCGATTTCTCCCCTTGGGAAAGGGTTATCCTTCAGCCATTTTGGAGCAGCAATTGAGTGTTCATAGAAACCTTGATCGGCGAGGACAATAAAGAAGGAAGAACGGAGCAACCTAGTCAAGCCATGGAAAAACACCGAATTTGATTCTTGTTCCCTATCTCTTTAATTTTTTTTATTGTTATGATGAACATATCTATGAATATTTATGTTGTTGGAATGGTTAATTTAATTAGCTTAGCTTGAATTTATTTCGTGTTGGCTTGATTGCATTTCATCTGCTTAAATTATTAAAATTGTGTTTATGCTGTTATAGGCCTCGGTAAAATGCTTGATTAAGTAAAATCATGCCTAAGTTATTCTTTCATTATAATTGTTAGGTAACTAATGAATTAATTATTTAAACGGATTGAAATTGTAATTAATGGACACAATACTTAATCAGTATATGTTTATTCTTCTAAGGTAGCTGAAGGTTAAATCAGCAATGTATCCGGCGATACACTTGCCTTGCATAACTTGCAAGTTTATTGTGATTAAATTGTTTCAAGGTAGGGATACCTTGTTACCTCACATAGTTTTTTATATGCTTATTAGATTTAATTAATCGTTTGAATTGACATGGAGATATGCAAGAGATTAGTTCAGTTTAATAAGTATGTATGTGCAATAACATGTTTGCTTATTAGAATCTATTTAGTCGATTGAATTGACATAGGGATATGTCAAGAGATGAATAGATTTTGGTATATGAGCATGTTCATAAGTTAGCAAATTACTGGGTTGCCGTGAAATTATTCGTAACAATATAAACACGAGTTTAATAATTCTAAGTGAAAGAAATGTAATTAATCTAACATAATTATGTCATCCTGATTAAATCTTATTTTGAAATCGCACCTTGAGAACTTTTTATTTATTTTAATTATTTAATTTCTTAGTTTTTAGATCACTCTCTTCAAACAAAATATTTTTATTCACCAAAGTGTTTTAAATTGCATTCATAAATAATTCTTTTAACAGTCCCTGTGGGTACGATAACTTGACATTTACTTGTCACTTTATTACTTATTGCAACTGTGTACACTTGCACATTTCCGTTGTTCCAAGTTTTTGGCGCCGTTGCCGGGGACTATTTTAAAAAGTCATTATTTGTGAATTTGTTAGTTTTACATTTTGGTTTATTTTTTATGATTATTTTAGGTGTTTATGAGTATTGACTGAATTATTAACCTAACCCAGTTAGACCCTAAAATAGAACTATCAACATTTTATAAAAGGGTTCTCGATGATTGCTACATCGATGACGAGACTGCTACAAAAAGATATCAAGTTTGAATGGTCTGAGAAATTTCAACAAAGTTTCGATTAATTGAAAGCATTGTTAACAGAGGCACAATGTTGGTTCAACCTGAATCGGGTAAAGAATTTGTGATTTACAATGACACGTCATTGAACGGTTTAGGTTGCGTATTGATGTAAGAGGGAAAAGTTGTAGCTTATGCCTCCAGACAGTTGAAGCCGCATGAAAAGAATTATCCGATGCATGATTTTGAATTGGCTACTATTGTATTTCCATTGAAAATTTGGCGTCATCATTTGTACGGTGCAAAATGTCACATCTTTACTGATCATAAAATCTTAAAATATATTATGACTCAAAAATATTTGAATTTGCGACAACGGAGATGGCTTGAGTTACTTAAAGACTATGAATTAGTAATTGATTATCACCCGGGGAAAGTGAATGTAGTCGCGGATGCTTTGAGTAGAAAATCATTGTCTGCTTTGAGAGCAATGAATACACAGTTGACGTTATCTAATGATGGTTCAATTTTAGCTAAGTTAAAGGCTAAACCGGTTTTTCTTCAACAAATTAGTGAAGCTCAAAAGTGTGATACTGAGTTACAAGCTAAAAGAGTGCAATGTGAGTCGACTAGTGATTCAGAATACCAAATCGGATCTAATGATTATTTGATGTTTCGAGATAGAATCTGCGTACTAAAAAATCCAGAGTTGATTCAGAAAATTTTACACGAGGCACATAATGGTTGTTTATCCGTTCATCCTGGAAGTATAAAATGTGCAATGATTTTAAACAACTATATTGGTGGTTGGGTATGAAACTAGATAGTTCTAAATTTGTAGCGAGATGTTTAGTGTGTTAGCAAGTTAAAGCTGAACATCAGGTGCCTTCAGGTTTACTTCAGCCTGTGATGATACCAGAGTGGAAGTGGGACAGAGTTACTATGGATTTTGTATTGGGATTGCCCTTGTCATTGAAAAAGAAAGATGCTATTTGGGTTTTCATTGATCAATTAACGAAAGCAACACATTTCATTCCGGTACGTACTGACTATTCACTCAATAGATTAGCTGAATTGTATATTATTGAGATCGTTAGACTGCATGAGGTACCAATTTTGATTATTTTGGACAGAGATTCGAGATTTACGTCACGATTTTGGAAGAAATTACAAGAAGCTTTGGGAACAAAGTTAAATTTTAGTATAGCTTTTTATTCGCAAACTGACAGGAAGTCTGAATGAGTAATTCAGGTTCTCGAAGATATGCTCCGATGTGTTTTAGAATTCGAAGGCAATTGGGAGAAATTTTTGCCATTGATTGAATTTGCGTATAATAACAGCTTTCAATCGAGTATAAAGATGGCACCATCACAAATGCCCAACTCCATTGTACTGGACTGAGCTTAGCGAGAAACAAATTCACAGCGTTGATTTGGTTAGAGAAACCGAAGAGAAAGTGAAAGTAATTCGCGACTATTTGAAAGTAGCTTCTAATCTTCAAAAATCGTACGCGGATTTGAAATGGAAAGACATTTAATTTCAAATCGGTGATAAATTGTTTTTGAAAGTATCTCCGTGGAAGAAAATACTTTGTTTTGGTCATAAAGGAAAATTGAGTCCGCGATTCATCGGGTCGTATAAGGTTATTGAAAGGATAGGTCCAGTGGCATACTGGTTAGTTTTACCGACTGAATTACAGAAAATCCAAAATGTGTTTTATGTGTCGATGTTGCATCGATATAGATCGGATCCATCACATGTAATTTCTCCGTCCGAGATTGAAATTCAACCTGATATAATGTACAACGAAGAACGGATTAGAATTCTAGCACGTGAGGTTAAACAATTGAGAAATAAAAACATAGCTCTCATTAAAGTACTTTGGCAATGACACGGTGTCAAAGAGGCTATGTGGGAGCCTGAGGAAGCTATGAGAAAATAGTACCCTAACCTATTCATTGGTAAGATTTTCGGGGATGAAAATCCCTAAAGGGGAGGATTGTAACAGTCCATTTTTAGTCAAATCGGAACAGTGGTTTTGGAACCACAAATTCGAGATCGAAGAACTATTTTAATATTATTTTAAGTGTTTATAGCATGATAGCATGTATGTGTGAAAGTTTCATGAATTAATTTTATCGTTTGAATGCTTAATTCGATAAAAAAGACTAAATCGCGTACAGTGTAAAAGTGGAGTTCTATTAGCTAAAAGTATCTAATAGCTATAGAACCTTAAAGTTAAGGTCCTTATGTTATAATTACACCATTTTAATTTTGAGTGGACAAAGATGATCATGCATTATATGTTTTTAATGAATTATAACTAAGGTTAATTTAATAAATTGGTTAATTAATAAGTAAATAACAAAACCACAAAGCTGTCATCTTTTAATTTACCATCTTCCACCGAATTTTCAAAGAGAAAAAGGCTATGGGAATGAGCTAGGGTTCCTCCATTTCAAGCTTTAATTGGTGAGTGATTTTTGTCC
Organism: Gossypium anomalum; assembly: GCA_025698475.1. NCBI lineage: Eukaryota > Viridiplantae > Streptophyta > Magnoliopsida > Malvales > Malvaceae > Gossypium > Gossypium anomalum. The sequence continues at coordinate 48,375,749 of CM046964.1, forward strand.
CATTCTTAATGATTTCTATGTTTTTGAAACCATTGCAACTAGTACTAGCTAGCCCAGGGACAATTTTGCAAAACTGTTAAAGATTTTGCATGATGTCATTGATGACTAAGCATGTGTTTTGAAGTTTCTTGATAGATTATGAATGCTTGTTAATACGTATACAAGTTTTGTCAAGTGATTTTTAGTGAAATACAAAATAGGGATTAAATTGAGAAATGTTGAAACTTTATGGTTGAAATGTGAAATAAATAAAAATATAGGCTGCTAGGGGTATATTAGTAATTTGGCTAAGCATGGGTGTCTTGAAATTTGCATGAATATGTGATTTTGTGTAATAAGGACTAAATTGTAAAAATGTGAAAGTTTATGGGCAAATGTGTAAAATAGCCCTAATGTGTGTTTTGGATAAAATTGAATATAGAGATGATTAAATAAGTTAATTTTGAATATATTTAGATCAAGAAAAGTGAAATTCGAATCTGGATCTGGATCGGGGAAAAACGACTTATTTCGTCATTTCCACATTCTAAGTTCGTATGTTATAAGCACTATTATAATTATGCTCTAAATGCTTTGATATTGCATAAATTGTGTATACGAGATGACAGTCATATGTGACGACAATTTGATTACGTATGGCACTTAGTGTGCGATTCGAGATAGCTTCGGCTATGTATGGCACTTAGTGTGCGAGATTAAAATAGCTTCAGCTATGTATTGGCACTTAGTGTGCGAGAATTCGAGTATTCGACATTTTTCCATTTGGGTATGAGTGTTATAGATTAGTTCAGGTATGTATATGTGTAACACCCCTTACCCGTCTCTAAGGTCGGAACAGAGTACGAGGCATTACCAGACTTAACAATACACATAGATGAAAATCGGGCCATAAAATTTCATTTAATTCAAAACTTTTCGAACATATGCATAACAAACAAAGTTAACTATATCATTACTTCAAAGCATAGGACATAGCACGATTAATTAAACTTATAAACCATAATGGATAAGGACCACATCTCATAATCATATACGATAACTCAATGCAGACTGATACGTATGGTCAAAATCATAATAAAAATACATATCACAAACCAACTTCCTATACATGCCACTCACTTAATATTTCTAATATTTGAATTAATTTTCCCAAAAATGATAGTTTGATAGTGTGATTTTACCTCCGACGATCTCTAACCCCGAGCCGACCTGCCAATACTAAAGAAATGGAGAGGATAGGTAAGCTTTACGCTTAGTAAGTTCATATGAAAATAATAAGCAATTACTATCATGCTTTTCAAGATAAAACACTATAATTGTACAATTACACATATTCAAGTTAAGTTGTGTTATCGAATTACAGTTACTAAATCATTCATATCTGAAACTAAAAAACTCCAAATTTAGTTTAGTTAATTTTCATTGAAACTAGATTCATATATATTTCTCCCATAAAATTTCCAAAATTTTTGGTTTAGCCAATTAGTACAGTTTATTAGTTAAAGTCTCCCTTGTTTCAGAGTACGACTACTCTGACCTCTGTGTAATACAAACCAAATTTCTCCCTGTACAGAATTCCAACGACCATTAAGTTTGTTTCCCTTAAAAATAGACTCAATAAGGAATCCATTAATGTAAAATATGACTCTTAATAATATTTTTACAATTTATTGTGAATTTCTAAAGTCAGAACAGGGGATCTCAAATTCATTCAGACCCTATTTCACAAGAATTCAAATATCACACAATATAGAATTCTTTTGCTTCGCCTGTTTCTTTCATGTGAAAATAGACTCATTAAGATTTATTTTCATATATCATTTTCATTTTTATTCAAATTCCACAATTTTTAGTGAATTTTCAAAGTCACATCACTGTTGCTGTCCAAAACAATTTTATTGCTAATTCACTCTTTCACACTTTCTTTGTATTAACCTCATTTTAACATACATATCACAAATCATTTTCACCACATTTCATACATCACAAGTATAGGCCCATGATTACAAGGTCACCATAAGATCATCCTCATGTATAACTTACTTGTTTATAACCTTACCACATCCCTGTCACTTAATGAACACATCATTCACATAAGCAAATTCCTGCACTTATTCATCACAAAACTCACAAAGCAGTACATAGTAAGTCTCCCGTTGAACACTTCAGATCAGTCCTCGATATTTGGTGGTTTCAGCACATAGCTCCACCCATCATATAGTTCGGTTGTCTTGTACACATGGTGAACACTTAGTACCACCCATGTGACCTAGCCAGTTTATTGCGTAGCTCTCTTGTCTACATGGTGTCCTTCACCTGGAACCACGCATGCAACCTAGCTACATATATCCCATAGCTCTCTTGTCTACATGGTGTACGCATAGTATCACCCATGCGACCTAGCTACATCATAATGTCTCGTAGCTCTCTTGTACACATGATGTGCACTCAGCACCATACATGTGACCTAGCTACATACCATCTGTATCATCCAATCTTTTCGAAGGTTCAACCGGGATTTCTCTCTTTTCCAACAATTTCACCAATCAAGTAATTATCAACAAAAATATTTCCAATATTATTATAAAATCTCACAATACAAGTAAAATTGATGTAATACTTACATATAAACTTACTTCTCAAGGCAATAACATTTAATTTACACATTGCATTATTAAAAATCATATGAACTTACAATTGCTCATAATATCCATAATCATAGAAATCACATTTATGCATGATAATTCAATGCACTTCATGTACCATAGACATATTTTTAAATCAATTCATAAACTTAGCACCATAACATTTAATTTAACATAATTCAATTAATTCACTAAATTTAACTTTCAAATATAAATTACAACATTATTGCAGTATTATTATCATACCAACTTACCTCGATCCAGAAACGGCAATTTACTATTTTAGTCCATGACCTTGTATTTTCCCGATTTAAGCCTGAATCTCGATTTCCTTCATCTATAATATCACATTTAGCCTAATAATTAGTCACATTATTCATACGGCTCCAAAAATCATATTTTTACACATTTTCATTTGGACCCCTAAAATTTTACATATTTGCACTTTTGCCCCAAGGTTCGGAAATTAAACTTCATCCTATTTTCTTATGTTTTATGACATGCTGATCATTTTTCCCTTATATGGCAACATCAAATTCTCACTCTAACATGTACTTATGACTATTAGGTATTTTTACCGATTAAGCCCTTTTACTCTTTTTCACTTAAAGCCGAGTAGCACAAGTTGTTTAACATAATTTAAAACCTCATGTTCTATCATAAAACACCAAAATACATAAATTTCACCTATGGGTATTTTTCCAAATACGAACCCTAGGTTGAATTATTGCTAGCATAAGCTTAATAAAGTTACTAGGATTCCAAAAACGTAAAGAACTTGAAAAACGGGGTTAGAACGGACTTACTATTGAGCTTGGAAAGCTTGAAAACCCTAGCCATGGCTTTCCCCATGCTAATTTCGGCCTCCATGAAAAAGATGAGCCAATTTTGGCTTTATTTTCCCCTTTTTATTTCTTTTAATTACCAAATGACTAAAATGCCCTTACTACTAAACTTTCCAAAAATTCCATCCATGTCCAATTTTTGTCCATAGACTTAGAAATTGGTCAAATTGCTATTTAATACCTCCTCCTTAATATTCCAAAGCAATTTCATACTAAAAACTTCTAGAATGCAAGTTTTGCAAATTATTTGATTTAGCCCTTAATTTCAATTTAAGCACTTTATGCATAAAATTTCTTCACGAAATTTTCACACAATCATGCAATCATGTCATAGACCTCAAAATAATCATAAAATAATTATTTCTATCTTATATATGTGGTCACGAAACCACTATTTCGATTAGGCCCTTATTCGGGATATTACAATATGAATCATACGAGCTTTAAATTGAAGAAGTTATAAAGTTTGCATATAAGTGTATAATTAAGCATGTGAAAGGTGTAATAGCCCAAATTTAACCGGGCCTTAAAACCAAATAAAAATAAGATGAATAAATAAATATTTATTTATTAAACAGTCCAAGTCCAGGTTACAAAGCCCAAATAGTAGGCCCAAAATCAAATACCTCAGACCCATTACCCGTGTACCCTGTTACTACCCAGTAGGCTTAAAACTACCCGGCAGACCCATTTACACCCTTGACCCAAACAGAATACCAATAAACCAAACCCAAATCAAAACGGTCCAAAAGGCCCAACATACTTAAGGGAAACAGGAAACCCTAGGGTTTCCTAAGGCACTGTGGCACCGCAACATCTTCTGGAAGCTTCGGGGAGCGTCTGCCAACCCCCAAATCGAGGCCACCATTCAATGTGTTGTCCCAAGGGCCTTCAATGCCCATCAATGCCCCAATCACCGGTCATCCCTTTGTCTGGCCCCGAATCACGTCACGAACAGCACGACCATGGTCAAGACTCTAGCGCTACATCTCAGCCTTGTCTCGCCATGAGATCCTCGCAGCCACCTGTAGGAAAAGGAAAGAGATCAAAGCAAAACTACAGCAAATAGATTAAAACAGGGTTTGGACAGAAATCTTTTAATTTCTTTCCAAAATAGGTAGTAGATTAAGGCTATAAAGCCTTTTCTCAAATCTGTAAAGGGAGGCGGGAGATATACAAAAAAAGGAGAGAAGGAAAATACATACACGGAGAGTATCAGAAACATACATAGGCACATACACAGGAAACACCACAAAACTTGTAACCGTTCAAAAGACAAAGAAATAAAGCAAATCTTTAAAAGGGTAACTAAATAGTCTCTTTTATTTCGTTTTCACTAATTTGTTTCTCTTGCATGTAGATATTTAAAAAAAATTAAAAAAAAACTCAAAAAAGAAATAGAAAATAGAAAATACCTTTCGCAAGAAAAAATGAACCTTTTAGGTCCCGATCGCCGTACACGGCGGGATCGGCGACGGCGCGTGGAAGGGAACATGGTGGTCCGATTATCGGAGAACCACCGACTAACAGCCGAGGCACAGAGAGCTGGGGGGATTCGAGAGAGATTTCTCTCTTTTTTTTTTTTTTTGAAACGGGTAAAAATGAATTTCAAATAAAAGAAATCGGTCTTATATAGTCTTGACGAAACGACATCATTTCTGCTTAATCACCTAAGTTTAAAACGACATCGTTTTTAGACTAAAGATCCGCGTGTTGACTCGATTACCCGGGGAGGATCCGCGTGTTTTTGAGGATTGGATTAATTGCACAATTGGTCCTCTTGGATTTTTTAATATTTCTAATTTCATTTTTATTTATTTCTAATTTAGCCCTAATGATTTGATTTTGTTTCAATTTAGACCTCTCGGTGATTTTGAAACATAATTCAGAAAACGGCGTCGTTTAGGACTAGGGCAAATTGCCCAGTGAGTCCTCTTAATTTCACGCGCATTTCAAATCAGGCCCAGGATTTCTTTTTATTATTTCACAAATTAACCTTAAATTTTCTAATTTAATTCAATTTTAATCCTTTTATATTTTAATTTACTTTAAATACTTTATATATTTTAAATATTAGTTATATATTATTATTATCCATTATTTTTTATTCATATATTTTATTTATAAATTATATTATATTATATTTTATTCTTTATATATTTTTAAAGATTATATTACTATTTGCAAAATTCGTAAATGGTAAATAAATTTTAAAAAAGATTATTAATAAATAATAATATATATTATCCTTATTTATCATAATATTCTTATTCCTTTTATATATTACACCTATTCTTTATTTATATTTTTCAATATATATATTATTTATTTTGTTTTTCCATGCTAATTATTTTACCATATTTATGTGCAAAATGTTTATTGTATTTTTATTATTTATATTATATTTCTTTATGTTTTATTATACTATTATATATAACTTATTTTAAACATTTTAATTTATATTTTTTGTATTTTTTTATCAATAATTATTCACTTTATTTTTATATATATTATATTATGTCAATATATTAAATATTGGTCTCATAATTTTATTAAATGATAAGCGCTTGACATTTTGTTTTTTTTATGTTTTTTTATTATTAATATGTTAAAATATATGTTAAAATTATATGTTTTTACTTATTCTTCTTAGATATATTATCTTTTATGTATATTTTACTTCTTTAAAATTTGTCATGTTTTATTTCTTATATATGCATGCTAGTTAATGTGTAATATTCATGCTATTGTACTTTTATTTATCTATTATTATAGCATGTTATCTCAAATGTTATGTTAATATGCTCCTTCATGCATCAATTTAAAAAAAAAAACGAGACTCTAAAGTTTTCAAAAATAAAGGCAATGCTTGGTGTTTGGAAATTTCGAGAAAAGTAGTGCCCTAACTTATTGGGTTGCAATCTTTCCTCTTTGAGTTCAAATAGTCAGTACCCTTCTAAGTTTTTTTTAAAGATTTTCAAAATACGAGCAACTGTCTTAGTATCAATATTTTGATATAAGTGAACCCCAATTTTCAAAAAAATCAAAATATTTTTAAAGAGGATTGCATCTTAAAATTTTTAATTTCCGACCTTAAAGACATTTGATAATTAATTAGGTACCAATTTTTGGGCGTTATGAGGGTGTTAATCCTTCCTCGTACGTAACCGACTCCCGAACCCGTTCTTTTTATTTCGTAGACCAAAACTAATGATTTTAAAACAAAATGTTTTAAAGGTGATCCAATCACACCTAAAAAGATTGGTGGCGACTCCCATTTTCGTTTTTCTTAAAGTCGATTCTCATTTTTCCAAAACCCAATTTAAAAATGGTTTCGACAGAAGGTTTGTTAGCATTTATGAATTAAGAACTAACAAGTTCAAATTGATGAATTGTGTATTTATGATTTGTTGCATTTATTTCATACGAGCTTACTAAGCTATAAAGCTTACTTTGTTTATTTTTTTCCATGTTTTATAGCTATTTCAAAGCTAGCTCGAATTTGGGGATCGTCAGAGACTACGTCACACTATCCAACGTTCACTTTGGTACTTTTAAGCTCATGGTTTGGTCATATGGCATGTATAGGATTATGGTTATTTTGATATGTATCTTGGTAGTGAGTTTTGCCATTTGAGATGGCTTATGAATGGTTATGTTTGGTTTGTACATATAGCCATGAGAATTGGCTTAATTTGGCTAGTTCGGTTATGTATATATATAAGTGTGCATATGGTTTATATTGAGTGATTGAGGTTGTTTTGCAATGTTATTGATAGTTGGTATTATAGATGACTAATGGTTGATAATTGAGAAGCTATGTGCTTGTGGATTGATGTATGATGAAGTATGTTTGGAAAATGTTTAATTAGATGATTTGAATATGTAAAGTTGGTATGATTTGAATGAGTAAAATATGAGATAGTAAGCATGCTAGTAGTTGAAATTGAAATGGTATGTTTTAGTCTTGATTTTGGTTGAATTGGATGACCATTTATGCTATGAGTGAGTACCATTCGAATTGTGTAGGTGTGCATAAAAATTGGGTGGCAAAATGGTTTGGTAAATAGCCTATTTTTGTCCACACACGCAGAGATATGGGCATGTGTCTCAGCCGTGTGTGACACACGGTCATGTTACACGATCGTGTGTTTCCTGGTGTTGAAATTTAAATGAAGTCAGTATGCTCTACACGGTCTCACACATTGGTGTGTGATCGATCGTGTGGCATCCTAATTTGCACACGACCTACCACACAGGCGTGTGACTTGGCCGTGTTGCATAAGTCAGTATACCCTACAGGTTTGGCACGGCCTAGCACACAATCTGCCACACGGGCGTGTGTGGCCGCTTCGAAGGGCACACAGGCTAGATGCACGAGCGTGTGGTTTGCCATATTACCCAAGTCAGTAAGCTCACTTGTTTGGACACAAGTTAGGACACGGGCTGGGACACGACTATGTGCTTCCATTTCAAATGTAATACGATCATGTCCCGGAGTGCACCAAGTTCGAGCAAAGATTCAACAGTGCTGCCCCAAGGACCAATTACGCGAGCTCGAGCTAAGCAATTCAAATAGGCCATTTTGGCCTTAGTTAAGCAATTGTGGGCGAGGCTTTGGTTGGAGAAATAGAACGAGTTGGGACCAGTTCAATAAAGTTTCCTTGCAACATATTGCAAACCTATTTCAGCTCAATTCCAACTCTTTGAACCCGTTCCAACTAAATTAATTTTTTTATTTATTTTTCAGCTTTGCATTTAGTTGCATTTTAATCCTTGCATTTAAGCATCTTAGTTTAATAAATGAGTTGTTGGTCATTAATTCAACTTATCTTGGTTTAATTAATTGAGTTTTTTTTTATGAACTTGATTTAATAGTTGCTTCTTTAAATAATCTAGTTACTAAGATAATTTATTGATTCATGAGTTAAAGTTCATTTAATAATGCTTCTCTTAATTAAACTAGTTGCTGGAATAAATGATGCATAAGTGTTAGTTCATTTATTTAAGTTAGTTGTTAATTTGTTTTAAGCTTAATAATTGAATAAATGTGACAGTTACATGTGTTAATTACAAGAGACTTTTCAGCTCACATACATTACATTTAAAGGCTGTTATGCATTCAATAAGGTGACTTTTCAAGAGATTTTGGTTACAAAAGAGGGGGCTGTTACAAAGAGGCTTTATACATCATTAAGAAGTTGTTTTATCAATTAAAGGAGAGCATTATTCTTCTTTAAATTTGGCAGCATCTTTGTTTCATCTTCTATAACTGTTTCTTCATGAGTAATCACTACATGCATTCAATTTTCCATCAAAGAAGCTTGTGTCTTTTCGGTTGGTCATGGAGACTTCAAAAAACTTTGAAAGAAACTTAATTGAAGAACTAAATCACATTGAAGGTTGGAGTTACTTGGGTCAGAATTTCAAAAGTTGTGACTTTTTATTTGAGCTCATTATTAGCTTCATTAAAAGTGACCATTCAGCTAGCCTTTTTTGACACTATAAATACATGTAATCAGCCTATTGAAAAGGAAAGACTTTGGACATGTTGTCAATGTTATGCTGCCAAATTTGTGAGGCAAACTTTTCTCTATTTTTGTTCAAGGATTCGTTGGCTACCTAGCGTTCTAGTTGTGTCATCCATTTTCTTTGTCGAAACCAAACTTATCACTACTCGTAGTGTGGCGTTCAAACATACCGAGGTTCCTATCTTGCTAGATAGTAGGTCGAGGTCACCTTAACCACTCTTAAACTGAACTAAAGGGCTTATAAGCAATGGGTCGGTACCAAATCGGTATTGGTTCTTGTTTGCACTTTTGTTCAATCCATTTTCCTTTCTTATCCATTTCGTACCAAAATCAAATTCCATCTTTTTCACATCTTACCATTTCATTCCAAAACCAATTCTTTCTTTTCACATCTTACCATTTCAAGCCATAAACTTCCTTAACCTAATCATTTCTTCTTAAACTCCTTCTTTACCAATTTCACTAAACTAAATTATCATTGCTTCTCGTAGACGATTGGGTATTTTACATACAACTTGATTCATCACAAAGTTGGATCGTATCATTTGGTATCAGAGCTAGAGTCGAAAAGCTCCGAAGTTAAAGAACACAATGAAAACTAGTTTTTAAGTATAAAAAAATTAAAAAAATTTGAAAAAAAATTTGAAAAAAAAATTGAAAAAAAAAATTTGAAACTTGAACATTATTTTTACTTCTTCTCCGTTTTTTGATCCTGAAACTCTTACTCTCTCATCCACTTCCATCCTTAACCTTTTCGCCACACTATACCCGAATTATTTTCTTTCTTATAAGCCTACCCTGTCTTAAATCACATCATCCCTTGTTACCCATTTGAAACCGACCACCTAGACTAAGGTTAAGCCTTGGTGAATCTGCTTACGAAATCACGAGAAAGGTAAAGAGAGGTAAAAGGCACGGGAGTTGTGAGCGCAATAGAGTTGATGTAAAAGCCTATTCTCGAGCGTAAACACGAGCGTGAGTGAAACTCCTCTTTCTTTTCGAGTGATCGTGAAGCTTTGTGTGAGGTTCCTTACTAAATTCAATGTCACAAGAATCTGATCCTAATATGGAAGATCGTCCCGCACGATAACCTGTTCACAACATTCCTGATTTGAACATGCAAGCTCTATTACAAGAGATGGAAAGACTCTTAGAACGAAGATTAAACCCCCTCGAAGATCGCCTATTCCAAGTCAAAGCGAGAGAGCAACGCGAAAGACCTCTTGAAGTAGTCCAACCTAGATAGGAGAGACCAAACCAACAACGGGAAAGACAAAGAGTTCAAGATGATGATGTAAATGATCCTAGTAATCTTGAAAGTGATCAAGAGTTGAATGCAAGTAATCGCCGAAGGGAACCACGACATCGAGATCGGAGACGTGAAGATGATGATCTTAAGAACATCAAGCTTTCAATACCACCGTTCCAAGGTAGATCAGATTCAGAGGCCTATCTTGAGTGGGAAAAGAAGATCGAGTTGGTGTTTGATTGTCACAACTACTCTGAAAACAAAAAGGTGAAACTAGCAGCAATCGAATTCTAGGATTATGCCATGATCTTATGGGATCAATTAACTACTAGTCGAAGACGTAACGGAGAATGACCAATCTCTACATGGACCGAGATGAAGGCAGTTTTGAGGCGATGATTTATCCCTTCTTACTACCACCGGGAATTGCACCAAAAACTTCAAAATCTTACACAAGGGACCAAAGCGTCGAAGACTACTACAAGGAGATGGAAATTATGATGATTCGGGCGGCTGTCCAAGAGGATCCCGAAGCAACAATAGCGCGATTTCTAGCTGGATTAAACCGAGACATAGTGAATGTTGTCGAGCTTCAACAATACGTTAAAGTGGTGGACATGGTTCATATGGCCGTCAAGGTAGAAAAACAACTCAAGCATAAAGGCCTAAGTCGAGGTTTTTCCACTTTTAACACATTTCGAGGAAAGGATACCATAGCACCTCCGAAATCCAACAAGCCTAACACTGAAGTAAACAAAGGCAAGTCACCCGAGGTTTCTTTCAATCGTAATCGAGACGTCAAATGTTTCAAATGTCTAGGGAGAGGTCACATAGCTAGCCAGTGCCCAAATCGAAGGACCATGGTGATTCGTACCGATGGTGAAATCAAAATGGAGAATAAAGAAGAAAAGGAGTCTGAATTGGCTTCTGAAGCTGAGGAGGACTTAGAACAACCAGTGGAAGGCGAACTACTCGTTGTCAAAAGGAGTCTTAGTCTCCAAGGCATGGATAGCGAGCTACAATGGGAGAACATATTTCATACCCGATGTCAAGTAGGAGGAAAATTTTGTTGTATTATCATCGACTGCGGCAGTTGTACAAATGTAGCAAGTACAATGATGGTTGAAAAGCTTGGTTTGCCAACTACCAAGTATCCGAGCCCTTATAAACTTTAGTGGCTCAACGATGGTAGAGAACTTAAAGTGACCAAGCAAGTACTTGTTTCTTTCACCATTGGAAAGTACTTGGACAAAGTATTATGTGACGTTGTTCCGATGCACACGGGCCATCTACTCATTGGTCGTCCGTGGCAGTTTGATCGGTGAGTGCTACACGACGGGTATACCAATTTGTATACTTTCAAGTTTATGAGAAAGAATGTTACTTGGCGCCGTTAACTCCCAAACAAGTTTACAATGACCAATTGAAGTTGAAGGCATCCGTTGAACAAATGAGAGAGAAAGAAAAAGAAGATTGTAAAAAAAAAATAAAAGAAGAAAAAAATAAGAAAAAGAAAACAAAAGAGAGCAAAAAGAAAATCAGCAAAGAAAAAGAACAAAAAGAGAAGGAAATTGAAAAAATGAGTGTCTTTGCAAAATTTAGTGATATTTGAAAAGTGTTAGTAAGGAATCGCCCTGTTCTTGTACTCATGTACAAGGAAAACTTGTTTTATCCTAACAAATTACCCGACACCCTACCTTCTTTTGTTTTGTCTTTGTTGCAGGATTTTAAAGATGTTTTCCCGGAGGAAGTCCCGAATAGTCTACCACCATTTCGTGGAATTGAACATCAAATAGACTTTGTCCTGGGAGCTGCTATTTCAAATTGTCCCACTTATCGAGCCAATCCAGAAGAGACTAAAGAACTGCAATGGCAAGTCAATGATCTATTGGAAAAAGGCTACGTTCGCGAGAGTCTTAGTCCTTGTACTGTTCCTGTTTTGCTAGTACTGAAAAAAGATAGAACATGGTGAATATGCGTAGATTGCCGAGCCGTAAACAAGATCACCATCAAATACCGTCATCCAATTACTCGCCTTGACGACATGTTTGATGAACTCAGCGGAGCCAAAGTATTTTCAAAAATCGACTTAAAAAGTGGCTACCACCAGATTAGTATGCAAGTGGAAAATGGCATTCAAGACCAAGCATGGGCTGTATGAATGGTTGGTCATGCCATTTGGCCTAACCAATGCCCCCAGCACTTTCATGAGGTTAATGAATTATATGTTAAGGTCCTTTATTGGTAAGTTTTGTGTTGTTTATTTCGACGATATATTGATATATAACAAGTCGATTGAAGACCATGTAAGGCACCTTAAATCTGTTTTGGAAGTTTTACGTAAAGAAGCATTATATGCTAACCTTAAAAAATATTCTTTCTGTTCTGACAAAACTGTCTTTTTAGGGTTTGTAGTTAGTGCGGAAGGGGTTGAAGTAGACCAAGAAAAGATTAAAGCCATTCAAGATTGACCAAGGCCAACGAGTATCACGTAAATCTGGAGTTTTCATGTCCTAGCGAGTTTCTATCGACTTTTCATTCCTAATTTCAGCACCATTGTTGCCCCTCTTACGAGCGTCATTAAAAAGAACTCTGCTTTCTATTGGAATGATGAACAAGAAAATTCGTTTGTTAAAATTAAGGATTTTTTTACTAACACTCCTTTACTTGCTCTTCTAGATTTCTCGAAGACCTTCGAGGTTGAGTGTGATGCCTCAGGCGTTGGAATCGATGCTGTTTTGACACAAGAAAGACGACATGTGGCCTATTTTAGTGAAAAGATTAGTGGAGCTGTACTCAACTATCCGGTATATGATAAAGAGATGTTATACACTCCGATCATGTGGATCTGTTTTGACACAAGAAGGACGACATGTGGACTATTATAGTGAAAAGATTAGTGGCAACATTATTTATGGCCAAAGGAGTTTGTTATACACTCCGATCATGAAGCTTTAAAGCACATTAAAGGCCAGCACAAATTGAACCGACGTCACACAAAATGGGTGGAGTTTCTTGAATCATTTCCCTGTGTTATAAAATACAAAAAAGGTAAAGATAACATAGTGGCTGATGCGCTTTTGAGAAGGTACACTCTATTGTCATATTTAGACTCCAAAATTCTTGGTTTTGCTTTGTTAAAAGACTCTTACGCTAACGATTCTGATTTTGGTGAGATCTTTGTTGCGTATGAGAATGGTGTGTTTGAAAACTTTTATAGGTATAAAGGCTTTCTTTTTAAAGAAGGTAAAATTTGCATTCCTTGTGGCTCTGTTAGAGGCTTATTAGTGCATGAGGCCTATAGTGGAGGACTTATGGGACACTTTGGAGTCAACAAGACGCTTGTAACCCTTCAAGAACACTTCTATTGGCTGTGAATGCACAAATATGTGGAATGAGTTTGCAAGAGGAGTATATCTTGTAAAAAGGCTAAATTGAAGGTTCAGCCACATGGCTTATATACGCCATTACTTATTCCTGAAGCTCTGTGGGTCGATATCTCCATGGACTTCGTTCTTGGACTACCGCGCACAAAAACGGGGAAGGATTCTATCTTTGTGGTTGTCAATCATTTTTTGAAAATGTCTCATTTTATTGCTTGCACTAGAACTGATGACGTTGTTCATGTTGCAAATTTGTTTTTCAGAGATATCGTTCGACTTCATGGCATTCCTCGTACCATTGTATCGGATCGTGACGCAAAATTTTTGAGCCACTTTTGGAGATCCTTGTGGGGAAAATTATGAACCAAAATATTATTTTCGACCACTAGCCACCCCCAAACCGATGGCCAAATGGAATTCGTCAATAGGGTATTGTCCATATTACTTCGGGCCATCATCCGTAAAAACTTGAAGCCTTAGAAAGATTACGTACCACATATTGAGTTTGCCTACAACCGTCCATTCTACTACCAAATATTCGCCTTTTGAAATTGTATACGGTTTCAATCCATTGACATGTTTAGATTTATTACCTTTTCCTACTGATCGAATGGTTCATGCAGATGCGAAGGAAAAGGCTGACTTTGTCAAAGAATTACATCAAAAGGTGCGAGCTAACATTGAGGCAAGAACCGAGTCTTACATGCATAACGCTAACAAAGGACGAAAACGAGTCTTCAAACCCGAAGAGTGGGTTTGGGTTCACATGCGCAAGGAGCATTTTCCAGCTCAATGAAAATCAAAATTGTTACCTCGCGGAGACGGTCCTTTCCAAATTCTTGAGCGCATAAATGAAAACTCTTATAAACTCGATTTGCCTGGTGAATTTAACATTAGTGCGAATTTTAACGTGTCGGATTTAACCTATTTTGACAGAGATTTTGACTTGAGGACAAGTCATTTCGAAGAGGAGGGAATGATACGATCGCGTCCCGGAGTGCACCAAGTTCAAGCAAGGATTCAACGGTGCTACCCCAAGGACCAATTACTCGAGCTCGAGCTAAGCAATTCAAATAGGCCATTTCAGCCTTAGTTAACCAATTATGGGGCGAGGCTTTGGTTGGAGAAATAGAACGAGTTGGGACAAGTTCAATAAAGTTTCCTTGTAACATATTGCAAACAGATTTCAGCTCAATTCCAGCTCTTTAAACCCGTTCCAACTAACTTGAATTTTTTATTTATTTTTCAGCTTTGCATTTAATTGCATTTTAATCCTTGCATTTAAGCATCTTAGTTTAATAAATGAGTTGTTGGTCATTAATTCAACTCATATTAGTTTAATTAATTGAGGGTTTTTTTTTATGAACTTGATTTAATAGTTGCTTCTTTAAATAATCTAGTTACCAGGATAATTTATTGATGCATGAGTTAAAGTTCATTTAATAATGCTTCTCTTAATTAAACTAGTTGCTGGAATAAATGATGCATAAGTGTTAGTTCAATTATTTAAGTTAGTTGTTAATTTATTTTAAGCTTAATAATTGAATAAATGTGTCGGTTACATGTGTTAATTACATGTGACTTTTCAGCTCACATCCATTACATTTAAAGGCTGTTATGCATTCAATAAGGTGACTTTTTAAGAGATTTCGGTTACAAAAGAGGGAGCTGTTACAAAGAGGCTTTATAAATCATTAAAAAGTTTTTTTTATCAATTAAAGGAGAGCATTATTCTTCTTTAAATTCGGCAGCATCTTTGTTTCATCTTCCATAACCGTTTGCTTCATGAGTAATCACTACATGCATTCAATTTTCCATCAAAGAAGCTGGTGTCTTTTCGGTTGGTCATGGAGACTTCAAAAGACTTTGAAAGCAACTTAATTGAAGAAGTAAATCACATTGAAGGTTGGAGTTACTTGGGTCAGAATTTCAAAAGTTGTGACTTTTCATTTGAGCTCATTATTAGCTTCATTAAAAGTGACCATTCAGCTAGCCTTTTTTGAGACTATAAATACATGTAATCAGCTTATTGAAAAAGAAAGAATTTGGACATTTTGTTAATGTTATGCTACCAAATTTGTGAGGCAAACTTTTCTCTATTTTTGTTCAAGGATTCGTTGGCTACCTAGTGTTCTAGTTGTGTCATCCATTTTCTTTGTTGAAAACTGAACTTATCACTACTCGTAGTGTGGCGTTCAAACATACCGAGGTTCCTATCTTGCTAGATAGTGGGTCGAGGTCACCTTAACCACTCTTAAACTGAACTAAAGGGCTTATAAGCAACGAGCCGATACCAAATCGGTATTGGTTCTTGTTTGCACTTTTGTTCAATCCATTTTCCTTTCTTATCTATTTCGTACCAAAATCAAATTCCATCTTTTTCACATTTTACCATTTCATTCCAAAACCAATTCTTTCTTTTCACATCTTACCATTTGAAACCATAAACTTCCTTAACCTAATCATTTCTTCTTAAACTCCTTCTTTACCAATATCACTAAATTAAATTATCATTGCTTCTCGTAGACGATCAGGCATTTTACATACAACTCGACTCATCACGAAGTCAGATCGTATCAAAATGTTCACACGGCTTGTGACATGGGCGTGCCTGGTGGCTAAGTGAGACATACAGCCTTTCCACACGGGCGTGCGTCCTCTATTTTGAGAAAAATTTTCTAAGTGTTTCCAATGTTTTAAAAGTTATCGGTTTAGTCCCGAACAAGTCCCAATGCATGTTTAGGGCCTCGAGGCTTGTATTAGTGACATATTAATTGAGATTGAATGATGAATGTTTGAATTAAGAAAGTGTATGCTAAATGCATGTATAATTGTGTTGTAAGTCTGGTAATGCTCCTTAACCCAATTCCGACGTTGAATATGAGTGAGGAGTGTTATAGTCTCCAAAATTTTAAAGCAAACACAATAGCAGCTAGTTCCAAGTCGTGTGTCAGATAGTACTTTTCGTGCAGTTTCAACTGTCTCGAGGCATAAGCTACCACTTTACCTTCTTGCATCAATACACAGCCTAAACCTTTCAATGATGCGTCGCTGAAATTCACAAACTCTTTTCTCGATTCAGGTTGCACTAACACCGGTGCCTCAGTCAACAACGCTTTCAACTGCTCAAAACTCTGTTGACATTTCTCAGACCACTTTAATTTCACATATTTTTGTAACAATCTGGTCATAGGTGTAGCAATCATTGAAAATCCTTTAACAAAATGTCAATAATAACCAGCCAAGCCCAAAAAGCTTCTAACTCTGGGTGCATTTCTTGGTGGTTTCTAATCAACAACTGCTGAAATCTTACTCGGATCAACCTGTATACCTTCCGTTGAAACAATGTGTTCCAGAAATCTGACTTCTAGGAGTCAAAACTCACTTTTGCTAAATTTGGAAAACAATTTCTTATCTCTCAAGGTTTGCAAAACAATTCTTAAATTCCCAGCATGTTCAGGCTCATCTTGTGAATAAATCAAAATGTCATCAATAAAAACAACCACAAATTTATCTAAATACGATCTGAAGATTCGATTCATCAAGTCCATAAAAATCGCAGAAGCATTTGTTAACCCAAACTGCATAACAAGGAATTAATAATGCACGTACCTCATTCTGGACACAGTTTTCTGCACACCTGAATCTTTAACTCGCAACTTATAATAGCCTGACCTCAAGTCTAGCTTCGAGAACACTGTTGCCCCTTTCAACTGGTTGAACAAATCATCAATTCTTGGTAAGGGATACTTGTTATTTATCGTAACTTTGTTAAGTTGACGATAATCAATACAAAGTCTCATGGATCCATCTTTCTTTTTGACAAATAAAATTGGTGCACCCTCGGGCGAAAAACTCAGTCTTGTAAAACCCTTATCTATTAACTCTTGCAACTGAGACATCAATTCTTTCAATTCAGTCAGAGCCATTCTATACAGAGCTATCGATATCGGTGAAGTTCCCAGTACCAAATCAACAGTAAACTCAACCTCTCAGATCGGTGGTAATCCACTCTTCTGGAAACAAATCCGGGTATTCACAAACTATCGGCATAGATTCGATCTCCAATTCAGATATATTTGTGTTCAGTACATACACAAGATAAGCTTCACAACTTTTTCTTACATCACAACCTTTTCTTACATACCTCTGAGCCGACATCAACGAAATCACAATAAGTAACTCACCCGACTCATCCGGTTCAATTCGAAGAATTTTATTATTTTGACATTTCAATTCAATAATCTTTCGTCTACAATTCACTACGACATCATGTAGAGTCAACCAATCCATTCCAAGAATTATATCGAACTCATCAAACGGTAAAAGCATTAAGTCAGCCAAAAAACGGTGATCCTGAATCATTAAAGGACAAATCTTACAAACTTTATCAACTAAAACATATTTGCCTAAGGGGTTTGACACTTCAATCACATACTCAGTAGACCGAATAGGCAAATTCTTACTGGATGCCAAATTCATGCAAATATAAGAATGAGTTAATCCAAGATCAATCAATGCAACTACATTAGTATCATAGAGACAAAATGTACCAGTAATAACATCAGGGGATGACGCATCTTTGCGAGCGCGAATAGCGTAGGCTCTAGCAGGTGCACTGACCTCTGATCTCACAGTTAAATCTTTCGTTACACCTATGCTACTATTCCCATTTCCCGTATTTCTCAGTGGCCTCCCTCTAGTGGCAGTGTTGTTCGATCTTTTATTCTAAAAATTATCTTTCTCAGCCATTTCAGGGCAATCTCGAATGAAGTGATCTGGGGATGTCGTCTACCAGAGTGTTGACATTTAGGTCTGTTAGACCCAGCATTACCAACGCTCGCTATTGACATAGTTTGGGCCTTAGAACCTGAATATTGCTTCCCGCGATCTCTGTTAGGATACCCAGCTGAAACATTCGAGCGGTTATACAAATTCTTTGATTTCTTTGATGAAGATTGAAATGACTTATTTAGCGGCCTTTTTCTCGAATCACTAGTCTCAAACTCGGCTTTTCTCTTTTCTTCGCTCAACTCTTCGACTTTGTAAGCTCGATCGACTAGCACAACAAATTCTTTCAACTCTAAAATCCCAACTAATAGTCTGATATCCTAATTCAACCCATCTTCGAATCTTTTACACATGATGGCCTCGGTGGAAATACACTTGAGCATATACATCGAGCTTAACAAACTCTCGCTCATATTGATCCACGGACATACGACCTGTTTCACTTTTAAAAAACTCTTTGCGTTTCTGATCGAAGAATCGTTGACTAATATATTTCTTTCTGAACTCATCTTGAAACTCTTTCTCTTAGTACCACGGATACAAGAGTATTCCACCACTGATTCGTTGAGTCCCTCAGAAGTGATATAGCACATTTCAAGCACTCATCTGGTGTGCAAGAAATCTCATCAAATACCCTGATAGAGTTCTCAAGCCAAAACTCTACTCTCTCGGGATCATCGTCAACATTAGCTCTAAATTCTTCAGCCCCTTGTTTTCTAATCTTATCAACTGGAGGCTTGTTCAGTCTTAACAATTCTACACCTTGAGGAACTACGGGAACCGATTGGGGGTTAGGTGGGGGTAGAGGATGTTGGGTAGACGAATTTGTTCGAACAAACTTAGAAACCACTCAATCATCCTTTGGAAGAAGGTTTCCTTAGCCTCTCCTCCCTAACTAGTCATTACTGGTCTACTTTCAGATGGTGCTGTCCCTTGTGCGGGAGCCGGCGCATTACTTTCAACATCATTTTACTATATGAAAATACAATTTAAATTGTCAAGATTCGTCACACTATCATCAATTATATATGTTATGTATAGCTAGACACTCACACATGCTACGTTAGTCTGAGAATCGACAAAATCGTAGCTTTGATACCACTACATGTAACACCCCTCACCAATAACTCGTGCTCAAGCCAAAAGATTCAAAGAGGTTGTTTCGGCTTTAGCTAATCGAGTATGGGGAGAGAATGTTGCTGGACTCATTGAACGAATGTGGACAAGTCACCCGAGCAAGCCTTGCAACCTTCTACAAGCCCATCTTGTTCATTCATAGCCCATTGAGCTCAACTCCAACTCTTTTTTAACTTAGCAATATTTGTTGGTGGAAATAAGGATTTCAATCCATTTTAGTTATTTTAGTTTGTGTCTTTAATTATGTCATAGTTTAAACATCATTAATATGAGTCTTTAATTATGTCATTGTTTGAAAATCATTAATATGTGTTCTACATTTAATAAAGTCATGCATTATGTAAATTTCATGTTAGTTAAGTTTGCATCATTAAATTAAGTCATGCATTAAGTAACTCATTTGTTCATTTAGTTTACATCTTAATTAAATTATGCATTTAAACATCTTATTTGTTTGTATTAGAGTGTTATTTAATTTGGTTATTACTTTTTAACGCATAAGTTATAGTGTGTTTAATTTTTCTTAAATAAAATTAATTGTGTGGTCAATTTTTGTTATAGGAAAGTTCAAAAGGCTAGACACATATTTTAAAGCTACAATAGGGCTGTTCATTTTCCAAGAAGAATCAAATGTTATCACATTCAAATGGTACATTCAGCTTTTGGCATAAAAGAGTGTGCATTTCGTCACTTAATTGCTGGTGCATAAAGGGAACGTTTTTTGTTGGATATTAAAGCACTCAAAGCTCATTATGGTGGCTTTTCAAATGGACCAAGAGTGTCTCTTCAAGTTTGATCAATTTTTGGAGTCTTTTTCCTTCTTTTTGACACCTTTAAAAGAGGAAGTTACACAAGCTTTATGATTCAGTTACAAGGAAGTTGAAGGGACTTCAACTAAGCATAATAAGAACACATTAAGTATTCATTAATGGATAGAATCATGCCTTTTCATCTACACCAGGATCAAATGAAGAGACATGACCATTGGATTTCCTACATGAGTTAAAAATGAAATTAAAGCTTGTAATAACCTTAGTTTATTGTTGAAGGTGAAAGGTCACAAATAGGCATTCGAATAGTCATAATAGTGCCTATAAATAGATTGTAAGAAGACATTATTTTGGTTAAGAAATCTTTTGATACTTTTATGAATTTTTACATCTTTGTGAGTTTAATTCAACTCTCATTGTTCTTTTAAGGCTCAAGCTGACTTATTTAGCATTGCTAGTGGCGTCCAACTTGTTTTCTTTGTGAACTTATCACTCTTTGAGTGTGGCATTCAATCCCAATACCTTTGGTTCCTATCTCCTCATAAATAGTGGGTCAAGGTCCGTTTTAACTATCAATATTTCCACCTCAAGAGTCAATATAAGATTCGGTCAATACTCCTTATAGTATTGGTTCTTTCTTGGACATTAAGCCTTTTTCCATCCATCCAAATTATTCCTTTCAAAGTTAGCTTATTTTTCTTTGTTTAACCAAAACATTCACTTAGACTATTCCAAAACACTTAAAAACCATCTTTGCTTTAGCCTACACTTAGTCGAATTCACTCAACTCCAAATTGAATGAAACTTCTCTATTTTACAATCAGGCAATACTACAACTCAAAATCAACTCACGAGACAAGATCGTATCACAACAAGTGATCAAATAATAAGAAAGGGCTGTGCGTGTAGTAGTAGAGGTAGTGTAGCAAACCTTATTGAGTTTTCTATGAGTATCCAGTCTGTACTACTCTTCTCTGTGTTTCTTTCTATCTTGGGTATATCACTACATTTTGGTTGTTATAGCCTAGAGTTCAGGTGAGACCATTGTCATGGAACTTTGGGAGTATATTGCATATAATCATCTGAGTGTGCATGTTTGTGACGGGAAGGAGATACGGTTTCCTTGAAGGTGTAAACTCAGTATCCATTTATGATGAGCTACTGGTAAGGCATGTCGGTTACTAGCCGGATCGGTGTGTATGATGGACCTTTGGTAGGACATGTTAGTTGTTAACTAGGTTATTTGCCACTAGTAGGGTATATTAGTTACTAACTAGTTGGCGTGAGGGCTAGGTTTGGTAAGGCATGTTAGTTGCTAACCGACCTAACGATATGGGTGGTAGGACATGTTAGTTGTTTACCATGGCAAAGAGCCCTGAACTCATATGAACACGCATGTGTTCGAAATGATAAGAAATGTGATATATGTTCTGATATGTGATTGGAGGGATTCGAGATTTAACCCAAGGAAGGATATGAAAAGAGTAAGTTAATAGAACTTTGCATGTGTTATATGTTATGTATTGAAAAAAAAAATAGATATGAATCTGTATGTGTTGTTTGTTATGTATATTTGCTGATAGAAAAGAAAAGTTGAATGCTAAGTAGTAAGTTCTGATCCTTGTTTGTTGTGTTGGAAATGTAGTGTATTTGTTAAGTGATAGAGATTGGTATATAGAATCCGCCCTAGTAAAAATGAGTTTTGAAGGGGTCTATGAATTAGTCTGATAAGATGTTTGAGATGCAAAGGTATATGTTAGTAAAGATTGTGTTTGATGAGGAAATATCATCTCTGTTAAGGTTAATTTTCTTTTTGGATGTAAGGAAGAATGTATATGCCCGATGTTAGAGTCTGCCTGAAAATGCTATCCACCATGGTCATTTATCCGCCAATAGTTAAGAGTATGCGCCCAAATGTTTATATGTGTAGGGTATTGATGTATTAGTTTAAATATGGTCATTTATCCACAAATTTTCTAAAGTACAGGGGCTAATAGCATAATATAACCCTTAACATTAAATACATTAAGTAGATTTTTGTAACACCCCAAAATAGGGCCTAAGAGTTTTAGGGATATTTTAGGAATTTTAGCCTTAAAGTGTTCGGACTTTTGTGACATGGCATATCGGTAATGTTTTTAATTATGATTTTTAGAAAATTGAAGCAACTTCTGAAAATGAGTTTTAATACTTTTAATTTGGAAAATAGGATTGATCTGTAAAATAGTCAAAATTGTGAGTTTTTAAGAGGCAATTAAACCAAATTTTAAAAATCAACGTAAAATAAGTTTCACGTCAGTTTCTACCCCAATATTGCGTTTGTCATCCCTTGATTCTCTCTTGCTATTTCAATCAATTTTGAACTCCAAATCCTAATTCCTTTTGATTTCTATCACCCTTCAACCTTAAACCTCTATAAATGACCAAGAAAAACACCCAAAAATACCATAGTTCCTCCATTGTCAAGCTTTCGAGTTTTCAATCAAATGTTCAATTTTTCATCAACTAAGGTAACGATTCATCTTCCTATTAGTTTTAAATGTTACTTAGTCTTTAAAACCAAATTTTTAGCCATTAAGTTGCATGTTTTAAATAAAAGTAAAAAATTGGGTCGCTAATGGTAGATTTTGGGATTTTGCATAAAAATGTGATTTCAAAGTATTTTTCAACTTGTTTTAACATGGTTACAAGGTTTCTAAACTTACTTTAAAGTTTCATTAAAGGATTCTTGAGTTTTAATGAATTCTCAGAAAATAACCATAAAACATGTCGAAAAACTTGATACTATGAATTGAGTATTTTATTGTATTTTAAAGGTTGAGAATTAGTCTTAGGTGAATTATAAGA
This sequence comes from Gossypium anomalum, assembly GCA_025698475.1. NCBI lineage: Eukaryota > Viridiplantae > Streptophyta > Magnoliopsida > Malvales > Malvaceae > Gossypium > Gossypium anomalum. The sequence goes on from CM046964.1 coordinate 48,398,947, forward strand.
TGAAAGAAATTGTTTTTAGGTGAAAAGATTAAGTATAGATCGAGATATTCGAATTTAAAGTTTGTTATGTTAAAGGTTTCGGTTACATGAGAACTTAGTTTAGGCTTATGTTTTGTATGCTTGTAATGACTCCTTGGTTGATTTTTGGATGTATTGTTGTGTGAATTTGTTATGTTGAAGTTTCAGATTTCATAAAACCTTCTACGAGTAGAGATAAAGGCACGGAAAAGCTATTTAGAGTTTTCGGCTTTTAGGTGAAAGTGTAATTGGTGAGTGTTTGGGATAATTACTTGTGGACATGATTCAATGTGTTATTTGGGAATTTAGTAGTAGCCTAAACCCCTACTCTAAATTTTGAGTGTAAGCTTTCTCATACCTATGTTATCTTGTGAATAAAGTGCTTATGTGTTTGTGAATATGTGAATTGAGATGAGATGTTATAACATGTGATATGTGGTTATGATAACTATTGTGAAAGTGCAAATTTGTACGTGTTATGTATATGTTAAATGTTAGTGACAGTGTTTTGCTAAAGATGCAAATATGCCGTGATTGTGAATGGATAATCGGTAAGTGATATGTGTTTGACTTCAGATATTTTGGCCTTGTGGTCTTGAAATCGTTGGATATAGTTGGCATGCCATAAGGTTGTGAGTACTCACCTATATGTATAGTGATTTTGGGCATTGAGGCTCTAGGACATGTTGGAGGGATGAGGGAATGTGAGGGGAAATAATGAGAGTGTTAGCTTTATGTTTCACTTTCAGGACATGTTTGACTCTATGAGTTTATGATTGGTGTGTTGGAGATCCGCATATCCGGTGAGTGATGATATAGCTCACTTTTATGTTTCATATCTCAAGTGACAAATTATCTTAAAATGTATATATGTGTAATGTGATATATGTCTAAATGAGTATGTGATTTCTATGCAAGTTTATCTATAAAGAAATTATGAATATGTGTGTATTGTGATGTGTGTTTATATGACGTATGACCATTATGCAATTTATCTATAAAGATGTTTTGAATATTGTAATATATAATTGAATGTTAAGTAATTATATGTGTAATAAGATATATGTTTAAAAGTGAATATGTTTACCATATAAAAGAACTAATAATAATGCACGAGTAAGTATATTATGATACTAAACTTAGATCTGTTAAGTTTATGCTATATGGTTGTTTGTTAATGCTTGATGAACTGTTTGCATGGCTGTTGTTCTAGGCATTCGCTGAGCTTGTTAAGCTCTGTTACACCCTTCACCTGTATCCGTTGCCAAAATAGGGTTATAGAGAATTGTCGAACTTATTACACCATTAAACATACAATTCTCATACTTTTTTCAATTCTAAACTAATTATAATCATACATCAAGTCCCTAATACGAGCCTACGAAGCCTAAAACAAGCCTAGAAGTGGTTCGGGACTAAACCGATATGTCAAAAAATTTTTGGAACACTTAGATAATTTTACAAAAATATAGGGGACACAAGCCCGTGTGGCCCGGCCGTGTGTCTCACACGGCCACAGACACACCCGTGTCACAAGCCGTGTGGGCATTCAAAATGGGATCACATGGCCGTGTCCCAGCCCGTGTCTGACCCCGTGTAACTCTCTAACTTGGGTTACACGGCCAACCACATGTCCGTGTGCCTTACGAAATGGCCTCACACACCTGTGTGCCAAGCCGTGTGCTAGGCCGTGCCAAACCTATAGGGTATACTGACTTATGCCCCATGGCCAAGTCACATGCCCGTATGCTGGGCCATGTGGAGCATATTGACTTGATTTCTAATTAAACAACAGGGGACACACGGCCGTGTCACCTAACCGTGTGTCACACACGGCTGAGACACACGCCCGTGTGGACAAAAATAGGCTATTTACCAAGCCATTTTTCTCACCCAAACTTGCATCCATCTAAACACATCAATTGACATATAACATAGCATCAATAGAAAATCTAACCAATCTCAATTAAACTTAAGTCATGCCATTTCATTATCAAAAAATACAAAGCACGCAAGTACCTCAATATGCCATTCAAATTCATATCAAGTTCACGTTCTCAAATAACCTAAATGGTCACTTTTACCTATGCACCAATTTGCCTAAAATCACAAGCATACCAACTCTTAATTTACCAAATCATAAACAACCATTCACCACAAGCATTTACATAGCAACTACCAAATGCATATATATATCAAAAGGCCTTTCCCACATATATATATACACACAACCAAATCAACCAAAATAAGTCAAATCACATGGCTATACACATAACAACCCATTCATCATTTACAAGCCAACTCAAATGACTAAATCCATTACCAAACTATATACCAAAATGACCATAATTCCTATACATGCCACATAACCAAAGACATAAACTCAAAAGTACCAAAGTGAAAACTCGATAGTGTAATCCAATCTCTGACACTCCCAATCCGAGTTAGCTTCGATAGTCATTATAAAACATGGAAAAGTAAACGAAGTAAGCTATAAAGCTTAGTAAGTTCGTATGGTAATAAACTAAACTTACCATACAAATATAATTTAAGTAATTTAAACATATCATAATATAATTCATGTTGCTCCACAAACCTATCACATTTTTATACACAAGTTTAGATATGAAATTCACAAGTTTCTTCAATTCAGTGCTTGTACAGTTCATTTACATACCTGTACCAACTCGTATCAATCTCATACTCATCCATGTTTTTGATATACCCGTTGAACCATTTGGAATACTATCGGATACTTGGGAATCTCGCACCCTAAGTGTTAATACATAGCCGAAGCTATCTCAATCTCATGTCACATATAATGCTCACTCTCAAGCTATCAACGGGTCTGCTCACACAAGCTGACGGTCATGACATAGCTATACGGTGTTACTCACACAAGCTGATGAGAATCTGCAACACATGCCAGATAACTTAGCCACCGGTAGGACGTATGGACCAGCACCCAAATCACATAACCCCTAATGACATGTCATTGGTATCCTAATCTATTCCTAAGGTTCAACCGGGATTTCTCAATGCCGAATCTTCGTCGAACATTTCCGTACAATCACATTCATCAATAATTCAAATATAAAACATTTAAAACACAATTTCAATAATGTTTATTAGCATACGAACTTACCTCGATCGTAAAAACAACGAAACAGATCGACTAGTCCGATACTTTATTTTTCCCCGATCTAAATCCGAACTTCACTTTTCGTGATCTATATGTAATGAAAATTAACTTATTTAAGTATCATTCTATTCAATTTAGCCCAAAATGTATCTTAAGGAAACTTTACACTTTTTCCCTTAATATTTCAACATTTTTACAATTTAGTCCTTAGCTCATAAAAATACAAATTCATGCAAGTAGGTCCCTACCCATGCTAGCTGAATTTCATATAGCCCCATAGCAGTCCATATTTTTCATTTACTTCACAATTTAACCACAAAATATACACACTTCACAATTTAATTCCTAATTGGCAATTTTACCAAAAATCACTTTACAAATGTTGTTTATCTAACAACAAGCATACATTTTCTATCATCAAACATCAAAATACACATATATTCATCAATGGAAAAACCTAAACCTTTAATAATTTTGCAAATTAGTCCCTAGGCTAGCTAGATTAAGCTGCAACGATCTCAAAAACATAGAAATCATTAAAAATGGGACAAAATCACACTTACATGCATAGATGATAGTTGGTCGAACCTTGAAGCTATTTTAATGGTGATTTCCTAGCTTAAAATTCGATGGATGAACACATTAAGGAAGATAACTCATTTGTTTTTTTCTATATTTTACTTAGTTTATTTAATAATTTACTATTTTAACCTTAGTTATAAAAAATTAAAATCACTTAATACATGCCCATCTTTGTCCACTCATATTAACCATGGTTTAATTACAACATAAGGACCTTTAATTTAAAATTCCATAGCTATTAGTTACCTTTGACTAATAGAACTCCACTTTAACACTTTAAGCGATTTAGTCCTTTTTATCAAATTAAACACTCAAACGATAAAAATTCTTAACGAAATTTTCACACAATCATACTATCATGCTGTAAACATTAAAATAATAATAAAATAAATATTTTGACCTCGAATTTGTGGTCCTGAAACCACTATTCTGATTTGACTAAAAACGGGTCGTTACAAGCTCATCCACTCCCTTTTTAAACTTTGCAAATTAGTTGTGTGCCGGTGTGAGAAATGTAGTTCTGATAGGTGATCCAAGCAAGACTTTTGCATTATTTCATAGGTATTCTATATTTATTTACATTTTAGGGAATAAGGCAATATGCTAGACTCATTATAGCCCTGTTGATTTCTAGACATTATTGTTGGTTTTTGGTTCGGTTTATAAGGATTACATGTTATTATTATGCTTGGGTTCACGAACTTAAGGATGGATTGACGTTACTTGCTCGAACATGATTTTGCCATATTGACTTGTTATTTAGGCCGTTTAATGATTATTTGTCAAAGTAATTGATGCATGATGTTTAGGAACTAAATTGGAATGGATTAATTGCATATGTATGCTGCATTTTTGAGGTCTAGAGTAGAGGTATCGATAATTGAGTTTTAAAATCAATACCTCTGTGTTTTGAAACATGCAAAAAGTTAGAATAGAAATTTGGTATCGATACCTTAGCCCAAGTATCGATACTCATGGTGTAATTATCAATACCTTGTGAAAGGTACCAATATTTTTCGATGTTTTGAAATTTGGCGAGAAACAGAATGCAAGTTTGGTATCGTTTTTCCAGGTGGTATCGATAGCACTTAGAGAAAATATCGATACCTTAGTGTCAGTATTGATACCTACGGACATAGTTTGAGAATTTTGCTAAATGGACCTTATGCATGTTCTAAATTGTTTATAAGACTAATTATTGTAAATTTAGCTTGTAGCAATGGTAACTATCTTGTCTGATTGACTTAAAACCTATACGTACAATAAAATGATGAACGTTTTGTTTTCAATGAGCTTTCTACTTGATGTATGTGACATGAGACAGTGGTGTGACATTTCGATTTTCGGCCTAGCGTCCAAGTTGGGTATGGGGTGTTTCAATTTTATTTTATTAAAAGAATACCATATTTGAAATAATATCTTTTTTGAAAATGTGATATTCAAATTAACATATTTAAATTTTATCAAAAAATATCCAAAATAATATAAGTTATTATATTAGTAAGATTAAAATTGTGAAATAAATAATATTTAAAAATTGATATTTACTTTTATCAAACAATGTAATTACATTTAATACTTAATTTTTACTAACTTACCAAACAATTTTCAAATATAAATTTAATACTTCTAAAATTTAGTACTATAAATTCAACACTTAATTTTTTTCGCACTTAAGCTTTCAGTTACCAAATAACACCTAAGAAGGCAAAAGAAGATAAAGATAACAAAAGATTGCATAACTAATTAGAATAAATATAGATGAATGTCCATACATTTATACATGTAGGGCTCAAACTCGAAAGGATAATCCACGTATTTATACAAACAGAACTTGAACTTGGGTTTAAAGTTTTTAACCCCTCAATTTTACCATTTAATCAAGATCTTATTAGCAATTTATACAAGATTTAAATTGTGAATTATTTGTGCTAAATTTCAACGTTATTATTTAAATTTAAATTTACAAATTTACCTTGAAATCTATGTTCTTTTATTATTTACTTTAAATCTGAATATTATTATTCAAATCTAAACTAAATAAATTATCAATCAGATACCAAATCTAAAGTAAATAAGTTCATTTTCAAATATTTAAATATGAATATATTACCGCAAAAGTAAAGTGAATTCATATTATGAACATTCGACTTCAAATCCATTATCTACAAAAAAAAAATCGAACAGAGGATATTTAAAATCAATATATAGATTTACTAGATAACAGTTAAACTATCTAAATTTAAATATGATCAAAATAAGTAAAACAAAAAACGAAGAGTAAATTACATCATTCGTCATTAAACCATGAATAAATTTTTATTTTGGTTACTTAACTAAAAAAGTTATAATTTGGTCACTAAACTATTCGAAAGTTTTCATTTAATTCATCAAACTGCTCAAAAGTTTTTATTTAAGTTATTGAATTAAAAAAATTTTAACAACTCAATGACTTAAATAAAAACTTTTGAATAGTTCAATAACTTAAATTAAAACTTTTTAATAGTTCAGTGATCAAATTGTACATTTTTTTAATTAAATGATTGAAACAAAAGCTTATCAATAATTTAATGATTAATGGTGTAATTTGCCAAAAAATAAATCGAATATCCAATGCCTCAATTTGCACTATCCACCGTCATACCAACTACTATGGATCTCAAAGCAAATAGACCTTTCAGCTCCTTCAGCCAATAGTAATGTTCCAAATTGCCCTTCATCTGTTTTTATTGTTTTCAAGTTTACAGAAGGTTACATGAGCAAGCCCAACTCTGGGGCATTAGTTAATTGAAGGTTTTACATGTATTTCAGAACATTTACACCAAAGCCATATCCGACAAAAGTAGCAATGGCAATGCCAAAAATGCCAGCAAGAATACCAGGAATAATCATAGAACTCCACCCTTTGGCCGTAGCCATTCCGGATGCCGTTGTAGGACCTCCAACATTGGCATTTGATGCTATAAGCAAGAGCTTTAGGTCGAACTTAAATAGCTTCCTAGTCCCAGAATTAATGCCAAATGGATGGAAATCTGAACCAGAGCAAACATGAATATACTGGGTGCTGTTCTGATGACACTCCATATGTTTCCACTTGCACCCACCACAGTGAAAAACACCTACATAAAACACACACACACACACACATATATACTTATATCATTCCCAAAATTGAACATACACCAACAAGAATCAGTGCTTTGTACAATGATTGGTTACCTGCATCAGAATTAGAGCTATAGCCTCCCAGATGGTGCAAGATGACCAAACTGGGCAGGAAATACAGTTGCCAGAATAACAACAATTGCTGTAGCTGCAGGCAGGATACCTCCCGGAATGCCAAAATATTTAGTAAGATACGCACCAAGTTTGCAGATGGCAAAAGATACTGCAAGAGCTGTTGCTATCTTTAGGACAGGAAGTTTGCCATCGGATTTAGATCCCTCACTCATTGCAACATCTGGCTCAAGTCTCAACAACTTTAATCAGATTATACAAATTTTGAAACAAAACCACATTATTCTACAAACTTAAGCAGTCACATTTGATGTAGCTAATACATTTTCGTAATGAGGATAAAGAGATTGCAAGTCTATGAAATGATACAAACTGAGAAGCATTGCAGACCTTCAGGTGATGTTGAAGTCTCGGCAGGTACTTTCTGAAGCCAAGGCAAACAGTGTTGTAAAATACACTGCACAGATAACATTGTCTGCAGCTAGTCCAGCAGCTAAAACAGATTCAGAAGTTTCAAGGGCATTTGAAATGGCAACATAATTGACAGCTGAACAACATCAGCAAAGTAACTTGATCAGTTGATGTAGACAAGGAAACAGGAACGGGATCAGATAAGTAAGAATAAGATTGTATTTTGTTCCTTTCCACACAAAAATGTCCAAATTAGTCCCTATGTATTAAATCAAAGAGTAAATTGGTCCTTTTTGTTAAAATTTTCATCCATTTGTACGATTAAAAACTGGCGTGGCTGATGGAATATCCAGATAGTAACAAGTGACGTGTCACATATACCTCATGCTGATGTATAGGGAGTAGTTTTTAACTATAAAACTGGATGAAATTTTTAAGAAAAAGACCAATTTGTTCTTTGATATAACGTATAGGGACTCATTTGCTCATTTTTTGAGTAGAGTAGACAAAATGCAATCTAATTTATAGCACAATGGCCTCCATGGGACTTTAATCGATCAAATACAAACGTAGAATAGGATTGTAGGAAGTGAATGAATAAGTTACCGCCGCCAATATGCCTACCCATTAGGGCAGCAGCTATCTTCCAACTATCTTGACCAAGTGCTCTCATCGGCACTATCAGATACGCCAGTGCTGTTCCAATTGTTGTCGCCACTGTTTGGCAAAAATAAGGGGGTTAAATCGTTAGCAAAGAATTATGAAATTCTGCTATTAGACTTTGTACTTTGCATAAGTTGTGGATTTAGTACATAGACTTTAATTTGGTCATTTTCGGTCCCTACACTTTTAGAATTCAAAAATTTTAGTTCTATCCAAATGGTAACTATTAAATTAAGCTCGGTTATTTTTAAAATTTAATGTATCAAACATATTATTGTATATGTAATGCGATGTCAGCTTATTATTTACACATATTACTCATAAAAATTCAGTTAATAGATTTAACAACTATTAAAAATATAACAAGTAAGAATGATCCAATTAGAGTAGATTGACAAAATCTATAACTTTAGGCATAATACAGTACTAATAGCATAATTTAATCAACAGATTTAACTTTACCATTTTGGTCAAGACTAAAATTGATCAAATTAAAGTAAGAGGTACAATTCCTAATAGCAGGATTTGACTGCAAAGAATTGCAGAGAAACCTGCTAACCCAAAATCATGACCCTGAAAACAAGTCAAACCAACTGATAAATTGAAATGGCCATCAAGACTGGAGAGAGCGGAATTACCTGATCCCAGCAAGAAAGCAAGAAGAAGCTTCCCTATTGACTTAATCACACGTCGCAAATCTGCTCGAAACAACAACAATGGAACAGCCAATGGGAGCAAAAACTCCTTTACTATTGAGTAGGCTTTAGCTTCAGAGGAAATTATCCCCAAGTTACTAGCAGCAAGACCAATCAAAGTACTCACTAGCGCACCACTCAATGCACTTCCAGCCTTTGTGTTCTCTGACCTTCAAGTTCAATTTATCGAATAATCATCTTTAATACCCACAAACTATTCTGAAGAAAATAATATAAAAAACCCATTGCCTCCAAAAATTAATTTCTTTTAGAAATTTGAGAGAGAGAGAGAATACCATAAGCCGAAGGCACCGGTAGCGAAGAGAGCAGTCCAGGTTCCCCATTGATCGTTAGGAGAAATGAGAGGGGAGCTCAACTGAGATTTGACAATAAGGGTTCGGGTAGCATCAGGGTTTTTGTCCAACCATTTAGGAGAGAGAAAAGTTTGGGTTCTTTTAAGAGGTAGCAACCTTGACAACAACAATGATGAAGACGAGTCTTCGGAAAATGAACCGCTAAACCCTGAGATTGAATTGATTTTTTGGTGGAAAAGCCGTGAATTAGAGTGTTGGAGCTCCGGATATTGAAGCCAGGCGCCATTTATGGGCAAAAATGCAAGTTTTGACGCCATTTTCGTTCGAGTCTACGGGTAGTGGACTTGAACGATGTTTCTAACTGTTGTAGTAGTGAAATCTAAAGCTGTGATAAAAAAAAAAAAAAAAAAAGACTAAATTACCTAAAAGTCTCATTTATGAAAATAGGCCGATTACATCATTATTTATCAAAAAAGTTATTTCAGATAAAGCGTGCCTAGCTGGCCGTGTTTAAGGAGAAAATTACCAAGAAAGCGCCATCAAGGGAACCTTTTTACATCAAGAAAAAACACACCGACGTAGAAACGCTTTTGCTAACGTGGCAAAAAGTTTCTTCGAGCGCTTTGCTTTTTATGTTTTTATATGTTAGGGATATTTACATATTTAGTCCTTTAGATTTTTAGGTTAGATTTTGCCAAAATAAGTTAAGGTTTAGTGTTTAGATTTTTATTAAAACAAGTAAGGGTTTAGAGTTTTAGTATATTTTAAAAATAAATCAAGATTTAATGTTATTTTATAAAAATTATTTAAATTAGGGTTTAGGGTTGTTAAATAAATTAAGTAAATTAAATTTTTTAGGGTTTTAAATAAATTAAAGATTTTAAATAAATTAGGGTTTTAAGTTTAAGGTTTTAAGATAAAAATTTTTAAAATAACATTGTGTTTATTTTTTCAACAAAATTGACTATAATTTTTTTTTAAAATAACATTGTGTTTATTTTTTCAACAAAATTGACTATTTTGTACCCTGAAAAAATAATTTTGAGAATACGTTTCTGAACAAATAGTGTCAAAAACGCTTTAAGTAGGATGCGTTGTCAACAAAATTACAGAAAAAAGCTCCCACGTAAATGCTCTTTTTCTATAGTAGTTCCTAAAAAAATAATTTTTAGAAAAAGTTTCTGAAAAATAGTGTAAAAAACGCTTCAAGCAGGATGCACTATCAGCAAAATTACAAAAAAAAGCTACCACGTGGACGCTTTTTTTCTACAGTAGTTCATGAAAAAATAATTTTGAAAAGATATTTTTGAACAAATAGTGTCAAAAATGCTTCAAGCAAGATGCACTGTCAACAAAATTATAGAAAAAAACTCCTACGTGGACGTTCTTTTTCTATAGTAGTTCCTAAAAAATAATTTTGAGGAGATGTTTCTGAACAAATAGTGTCAAAAACGCTTCAAGCATGATGCAATGTCAGCAAAATTCTGAAAAAAGCTTCCACGTGGACGCTTTTTTCTACAATAGTTCATGATTGGCCTTAGGCTATAAATGAGGCAAATTTCATTCTCAGGATGCATAAGTTACAACAAGTAAAATTAGAGAGGCTAAGCAAAATATAAATTGAAGATGAGTGAACGATTAATGCTATTATTTACTATGATGGTAAGGTCCGTGACATCGAGAAACAGCGTTATTTTTTATTAGAGAACACAAAGGCAAATGGTTTTTAACCAGGTATAGATTTTGCTGTAATTTCATAAAAGAATTAGGCGCAAAATCTTTGAAACGATGCCAATTAGGGTTTCTTGTATTAAGTATAATTTTGTGCTTCGATTGATCCCGTGACATATGACTCATTTGATATCAAAGGTGTTCGTAGCTTTGAGGCGATAGTGTGCACTCATCTTGCTAGTGGATCACCTTATCTTGAGTTATATGTTCAATTTTCATTGCCAAATGAAACATTTGCGACTTCAACATCAATTGCTATTTAAGAAGAGTACACGACTTCAAAGCCGACACTTCGTTAGTGGAGGCGTGAACACGTAGCACCCATGTTTGGTGGCAAAGATGGAAAACACAACTCCCGCACGACACTTGGTTAGTGGATAGGACATTCACATCGGTGGGTCAATGTTCGATGCTAGAAATACATATTGGGGAATGACATCAAGTTCTAGTGGTTGACAATCCACATCCGATTGGGGACATTACGTAAACGTCAACAAGAAGGGATGATGTACTCTCTACGACATCCACCCCATGAGAGACCTCGTGACGCTATGAGATGATGGTGGGTTGGATGATGAGTCTAATGTGGATCCACCTCGAGAGCCCTACCCGATGGTGTAGAAGTTGCATTATTTTTTGAACCTGAGCCTGTTCTATTCGAACTCGAATACATTGAAGGGGTTCAAATGAAGAAGAAGAAGATCAGCAATTCAGTATGCATTCGCCTCCAAACCACATGCATAATGTCGATATATCAACAAATGATGTGTTGGAGTTTCGGATCTACTACACGTAACGCGTGGACCGCATAAAAGTTCGACATTGATTCGGGTGATTTGTAAGTTTGTAAGGAGTTTTCCAATAAGGATAGTTTTCTTGGTGCTTTGAAACAACATAGCATCAATCACGGGGTTAACTACAAAGTGTGGTTAAATCCAAATCCAAGAAGTTTAAGGCCAAGTGTGCAAGCAAGACGGTACATGTTCATGGAAAGTCATGGTTTCTTTTAGGAAAAAGATACCTTGTAGGAGATAAAAAGTACAAAGGTCCACATACCGTGTTGCGTGTACATGAGATCATTAGGTGTTTAGGGTTTTGAATAATAATGTTATTACTTAATGTTACATTATGTAACGTACTTCGCTGATGTGTGTTTCACAAGATCATCCCAAGATGGATTCAGGAATGATAGCTAGCTTAATACTACCAATGTTGAAGGCGGATCCCAAAACTTTTGTGTCATGCATAATTGCTAATATTCATAGCCAATTGAGGTACACGCCCTCTTACTGCAAGGCTTGGATAGCTAAGCAAAAGGCATTGGAAAAGATGCATAGTGGGTGGGAGCTTCACATAATAAGGTTTGGAAGTGGTGTTAGGTGCAGGAGAGGTACATCCCAGGTTGTATAACAGACCTTGAAACGGTCCCTGCGTACTACAATGACCGATTGCTCCATGGAAGCCAAGTGTTCAAGCATCTGTTCTGGAGCTTTAAGCAATGTCGGGACTCATTTGTGTATTGCAAGCCATTGGTACAAATTGATGGTACCTTTATGTATGGTAGATACACCCATCGGCTATTACTAGTCAGTGTGGCACGTGATGGCAAGTGAGAGAATCCTTCCAATTGCGTTTGCAATAGCACTAGGGAGTCAGTTGATGACTGGGATTTCTCTCTTTCTAGGTTAAGGAGGCATGTATGCCCCTAACCTGATATCTGCGTTATATCGGATTGGGGTACTGGAATACTAGCCACAATTGAACGACATGAAAGCCTACGGGATCGCACACGCCATCGGTATTGTCTAAGGCACATTGTATCCAACTACTATGGGCAATACCGGTCTAACTGAACAAAAGCAAATGACCAACATGGGTATTTAATCTCTATTAATATACTTTCAGTTGCAATATTAAATTTATTCTAAATGGAATATTGGTACGTAATTTTTGCTACCAACTTATATTGGCAGGGTACGAGATCAATAAGGACCGTTTTCATGAGATGTTGGGGAGTTTGCATTTAGTTAACGATCAAGGCGCAGACTACCTCTCAGTAACATACCTTTTGAACAAAGTGGACACAAGCAGCATACGATGACGGCTTACGATATGGTCATATGACTATAAACCTGGTTGAATGTATAAATTCTGTTCTAAAAAGAATGCGTCATTTGTTGATAACCTCAGTGGTGCAAGAGACATATTTTCGTTTGGTGGCACTATTTCCAAAGTAAACAACGAGTTATAAAGGCCAAATGTAAGGAGGCCATGTGTTGTTGTGAAAGGTATTGCAAGAAATTAACAAGGCGAAGGCGAGGGCCAACACGATGCACACTGTGTGTCACGATCGCGACAACCTATGGTTTCATGTGATGGAGTTTGACAAACCAAGCCAATGTATTACCGGCAGGCAATATCGTGTACACCTGATAAATAGGACTTGCGACTGTGGGACGTTTGACGCACTTCGTTATCCATACGCTTATGCAATTGCAGCTTGTTAGAATCTTCATTTGGATCCCATGAGATATGTCGACGAAGTGTACAAAATAGAAAACATGTACAATATGTGGTGACACGTATTCCCACTAGTCCCAGATGAACATAAGTGGCCGTTTGTATCGCTTGCTTCATTTAAGTTGTTATGAGATAGAGAATTGCATCGTAAACCAAAAGGTCAACTTTGCTTGAGTAGAATAAGTAATAATATGGATATCTGGGAAAGAACGAACCAACAAAAGTTGTGTGGATGGTGTAGGAACCTAGGTCATACAATTCGATCATGTCCAAATCAAAATAGTTGATAATTGCTATTATGAAATGATGTTTCATTATTTCTATTCAAAGCCTTATTCAAAAGAACTTATATTTTATTAAAAATATAAAATTAATTTACTATTAAAATATTAAAAACAACTTATTTTTTATGAAATCAAACAATATAGAAACAACTTCTACAAATATATTAAAAAAATCAATGTATATGCAGTCGTAATTCATCGCCACATGGGGGTGGACGATGATTACGCTACTTGGATTCCTCCTTGGTTGCTTGGCGGGGTTGCGGTTGCTGCTCTAGTTGTGGGTGTTGGAAGGATAACCCACCTTGGTAGAATAAAAATATGGAGGTGTTTGCATCACCTACGACAGAGTGTTTGAATCCCATAAGACAATGGGGAATGGTAATGAGAAGAGCTCGGCGATGGTGCCTCGTGAGATCCCTACGGTGACGATGGCTTATACATCATCTGGTTGAGTCGGAGTCATCGAGAAAGGAGATGCACTGTGCTATGCATTCCAACCTGGTATAGGATCGGGAAGAGGAAACATATAAGGGCTAGGATACATATAAGGGCTAGGATATGCACCGTATAACTGAAGGGGTTGTGATGTGGGTGTCGCTTGTTAAGACATTGGGCTCGATGATTGTGTGGGCGCATCGTTGATGGGCCCGTGTCATCATCCATTCTCCTTGGATTTAATGGCCCCGCCGTTCTCTTTCCACATGGATTTGTTGACGCCCGCTTCTTCCGATAGCAAATATGGCTTGTCATGGATCCTAAACCATGGCATGTAATCCGGGGTGCACGTTAACTCTGGGACGATGATCGGTTCGCGATCAGGTATATAATCATACCGGTTTTCCTAAATTTTGATATATTCGACCGCAGTACCGCCAATCAATGATTCGCCACCGTAGAAGTTGATTTTGTGCTGGTCATTGAGCACCTCAGGTTCCTCAGGAATCGATTGTCGGAATCCAAATTGTCGCAACACTCTATCCGTCTGGTGCATCTCGACAATAGCATAGTTGACCAATGGGACCTTAACATGCCAAATGTTCAGATTTTGAAAGAATTTTTCTGAAATTACATCCCGTATTGCCGAATCCTCGTATGGTGTCCATTGAAACTATATGAACGGGATACAAATATTAGTTGTAACACCCCTTACCCGTGTCCGATGCCGGGATAGGATACAAGGTATTACCAGACTTAAACACGGGTAAATATACAAAATCGAGCCATAAAATTTTGTTCAATTCAAATTCATTCATACATATGCAAATTGTCCTTTATATGGGCCTATGAGGCCCAAAACATACATCGGGGTAGTTCGAGGCTAAACTGAGAACTTTAGAAAAAATTTGGGAAAACTTAGGAAAATTTCATGAAATAGGGTCACACGCCTCAGGTGCAGGGTGTGTGTGGTCACACGCCTGTGTGTGGCTTGGGACACGCCCATGTCCCTCACCAGTGTAACTCTTTGTTTATGACATCATCAACACAATTAAGGTCACACAGCCAAGTCACACGCCCGTGTGCTTAGGCCGTGTGGCGAATTAAATTCCAAAAATTAAGTGCAGACTTCACACGACCAGGGTACATGCCCATGTCCTGAGGCCATGTCCTTCATACGGCTGAGACACACGGTCGTGTCTCGCCCATGTGTTTACTCATCGGGCATCTGTTTTTACCTAATTAGGTGCAGGGGACACATATTTGGATCACATGCCCATGGGGCAAATCAGTGTGTCACACTGCACTGCCTAGACACACGCACGTGTGTCTATCCGTGTGGACAACTTTGGCTATTTTCCAAGCCTTTTGTCACCCTCAATAATACATGCACACTTACACATCTCAATGACATCTTACATGGCATAAATGAGCACTTACACATTCATAAACATGACTCATGCATGTCAACTTCTTATCAATTTATACTAGCTTAAGGCTTCATATTTTATTTAGGCTAAGCTTACCAAATCACATGCAATATATATATATATATATATATATATATAACATCAATTTACTTCCATTTTACACATTCATGCCGTAGTTGTTATTATGCCATTTACTCATAACTCCATCACCAAACATCTATGGTTACATCCACAATTCATCCATGCTAAATGAATTTAACCACATCAAGAGTGATCATAGCACATGCATGCATATATGAATAGGATTACATCCCTATGATTAATATGAGCCATATCTCATGGCCATATACAAAATTTATCATCAAATCATTATAAGCCAACACATTTGGCTAAATCAATATGACATATAACAAAAAGACCAAGTCCATATACATGCCATACTCAAAATACTCAAATTCACTATACCCAAAAGATTAGTTTGATAGTGTGAATCGAGCTCCGACGTCCTTCGATCCCTGAGCTAGCTTGGTGATACTATAAGAAAATGGAAAGGAAAAGAGAGTAAGTATAAAGCTTAGTAAGTTTGTATGTAAATAAATAACAACATTAGCCATGCAATATTATACACATAACACAATAATATTAATCACAATGTCATCAAGTATGATAGGTATATTTTAAGTCATGCCATTTACATAATGTACAATAAAACTCATGATCATAATTCATTCATTCACTTCTTTCGAGGTCTCATCGATTCAAAATCTCAATGTTTATGAGCTTTGTGTACGTACCTGTATTCTTTCAACATGATCATACCTTGTTAGCTCTTTGACATAATCGTTGAATTACCCGTTGAACCACATGGAATACTAAAGGATACTCGGGAACTCTCATACACATGGTAGGATGCCAATGCCATATTCCGGATATGGTCTTACATGGGATCACATATCGATGCCAATGCCATGTCCCCTGCATATGGTCTTACATGGGATCGTAGATCGATGCCAATGCCATGTCCCGCACATGGTCTTACATGGGATCACATATCGATGCCGATAACCCAGCTATGGTCTTACACGAAATTACATATCGATGCCAAAGCCATGTCCCAGACATGATCTTATATGGGATCACACATAACCTTAATTTCATGACATTTGCATCCTAACTATTCCTAAGGTTCAACCGGGGTTTCGAGATATCAAACTTTGTCGAATCGTCATCGAGTCCTTATTAATTAAATTCACAGAGACAATTACACAATTCATGCAATATTAAAGCATTAAAAACATAATAATATAATGTTGCATTATTTACACACGAACTTACCTCTCTGTACTCAAAATATGGCTACTATTTGATTTAGTCCACAACCTTGTTCTTTCCTCGGTTTTAGTCCGGACTGCTTTTCTTGATCTATAATAACAAATTTCACTTATTTAATTATCAAATTGTTCAAAATGGTTCATAAATCATACTTTGGAAAAATTATAATTTTACCCTAAACTTTCACATAATTACAAATTAGCCCTAGGCTCGTAAAATGAAATGTGTTCATTTATTTTGCTACCCAAGCCTAGCCGAACTTATATCATACTTATATTAGCCCACATTTTCTTTCAAATTAGATTTTTACCCACCTATTTTATAACTTTTACAAAAAGGTCCTTTTTAGGTGTTTTCATGAAAAACCACTTAGTAAAAGATGTTTATCATGCATCAAACTTTCATATTCCTCCATTAAACACCAAAATACATGCATATCACCCTGTGGGTAAGTTTTTTCAACATGAACCCTAGCTCAAAATAATGGTAGAAATAGCTAGTTCATGCTTCAAAGATCTCAAAAACATAAAGAACATTAAAAATGGGGCTAGGGAGTATTTACAATCGAGCTTGAAAGTTGAAGAAAACCCTAGCTATGGCTCTTCAAATTTTTCGCACACATATGAAGAATATGAACACAATTTTGACTTATTTTTCCCCTTTTATTCTTTTATTAACTAAATGACAAAAATGCCCTTAAGGCTTTCGTTTAAATTTTTCCTATTCTCGCCATTTTGTCCATAAAAATAAAAATTGAGCAAATTGATAATTTAGGACCTCTAATTTAACAATCCATGACAATTTTATGTTTGAAAGCTTCTAGAACTCACATTTTGCAACTTTTGCAATTTAGTCCTAATGTCAAATTGGACATTTTATCTATAAAATTTTCACATAAACATGCAATCATGTCATAGACCTTATAATAATCATAAAACAATTATTTCTACTTTGAATTTGTGGTCTCTAAAACCATGGTACAATTTTGGCTTTATTTGGTGGCATAGCCTCGCACATCCATGGTACAATGTTGCCAACACGGCAGCAGACCCCAAACTAAGTTTGCCAGTGCTCCTAAAATCAACAAGTTTCAGTGACCACCTCAAATGTACGAGGTTTCGTGACAAGTCTAGCATCGAGATAACCTCCAATCATCTCAAGGATGTATGCTCGAGCATATTATATTCTTTCTACTTGATCGAATCATTCCCTGGCCCAAGAATGTGTCTCATAACCAACCCATCTCGATTTGACCTTCAGAGATATTATTCATAATTGTACCTAAAAGATCTTAGCACATGCTCCCCAATCAAAGCAGATTGAATAGACCTAGTGAGTGTGGTTCCATCCACCGGTAATTTTAATTGTAACTAGACATCCTCCAATGTGATAGTACACTCTCCGCATGGAAGATGGAATATGTGCGTCTCCAGTCTCCACCTCTCTATTAACGCACTAATGAGTTTCTGGTCCAACTTGCACCTCACTTTATAGTCGCCTCGTGCCAAAAACTCACTTCCCTCAAGTAATTTTTTATCAACGGTGATGGCGGACCAAACATATTACGAATATAACATTGTAACACCCGATCTACAGACTGTTATAAAAAATTATAAAATACGAATTAATTAAAATTACATAAATGAAAAAATATTAAATAATATTCAAATTTTAAAATAAACTGTAACCATATTCATTTGTTTGATGGAGATATGTTTATGATCGAGACGAATTAATCTCCTGGCCATTGCTAACACGATCAAATATTTTTGAAATTATAAAAAAATAATACTAATTTAGAAAAAAAATTAAAGTAAATAACTAATTATAAATAGCTTTGAGAAATTTAATGAGAAATTTGAGAGCTTTAGGGAGAAATTGTAGAGATTTTTTGCTAAATTGTAAATGAAATAATAGGAGGGAGGATTTTATACCTTTTTTTTTACTGTTGGACCCCCCAACGATAAAAAAAAAAAAAAAGTCGTGAGGTTCAAAATTGCCGAAAAGCGCACTTCAAGAAGAGTTTTTTTTCCACATCAGCAAAATGTGCTGACATGGAAACATTTTGCTAACGTGGAAAAAAGCTCATTTGGGGGCGTGTTTTGCTGGCAATTTTATTTTAAACTGCCACATAGATGCATTTTGCAAAAGTGGCCCTTTCTCGTAAATAATGGTGTAATCGACCCATTTCAGTAAATATGCTTGGAAATGGGCCTTTTAGGTAATTTAGTCCAAAAATCTGAAAATGATTTTTAATTTGTATAATAACCATTTAGTCCTCAAGACTTATAAATTCTATTAATTTGGTCTTAATTCTAAATAATTCAACAAATTTAACCATTCATATTTTTAAATTCTATCAATTTGATTCTCAAATGCTTCTTCATCAGATATTGGAACCATAAATTAGATTAATCAGTTTTTGTATTGTGAATATTTTATGCAAATGGTTATTTCATTCATTTAGGTTTAATTCATGTTAATACTTGTAAATGTATGACCAACATTTGTATGTTAATAAATTAACTGTTTAATCTGAGAAGAGGTAATAGTTAATAGAAAAAAGACCTAAATGGTGCATATCCTGTCTGTATCGAAAGATGATTGTTATATGCATAAACTATATAATTTGTGGAATAACTTAGGGACATAATAGGACTTCGAGAGAAGCCTATGCCTTAATCAAATTTTGGTTTAATGATTTTTCATATTGTTACGATCCTTTGTGATATTCCTTTTATGATTTCCAATGAACTTTGTTAAGTAAAATACTTGTTCTAGTCTATTCATGTTATGTTTTATTAAATCTTGTGTTTAATCTTTCTATTGCGATTGTTTTTCTACAAGGTATGTTATTTTATTTTGTGGGCATTTGAAATCTGACTACATCTTTAACATTATTTTTAACTCTCATCAACAATATTTTTCTTTACTCATTTTCTACCAAATTGTTTTATAATTAACTCTGTAATTAATTTACATAACAGTACTTGTGGAGACGATAACTCCTTACGTACTACTAGTTAGTTGTACAACTGTGTACACTTGTACGTAATCACGCGACACAATCACTCCACTGAGAATAGAAATAGGGTAGAATTTGTAGCACCTAGCGTAGATTCAACTGGTGCTCAACAACCTAGGGTTGATAGAGGCGGTAACGAGGGACAAGGCGATGCAAACATACTTCATGCTATAGTTGATGTTCTTCAGAGAATGGCAGGAGCTAGTCCTACGGTAGTACTTGTGCATGTTGTTCGACGGGCTCCAGTTAAAGAGCTGCAGAGGTATAGTGCTACTAAATTTGTAGGAGTTAAAGGGGTTGATCCATCAAGGAGCGAGACATGGCTAAAATCAACAACCCTAGTGCTCAATAGCTAGGGTGTAATTCTGTTAGAGTGTTACTTGAGTTGTTTCTTTGTTACAAAGTGAAGCTTATACTTGGTGGTGAACTATTATGCATCACATTCTTGCTTTGGTTCTATTGATTGAGAATTCTTCTAGTTGGAATTCTAAAAAAGTATGTTGGGAAACTATACTTGAGGGGTCGATAACAAAAATTTCTTCTATCTGAAACAAGCAAACTATCCGTGGTAGATTACGAGCGAGAATATCTACGAGTTAGCAAATATATTTTAGAGCTTATAACGATTGTGAAAAGGCGTAGTTGTAAAAGCTTTGGGTTGCATGACAAACTCAGTAACACAATTGGTGGCATTGAAGATAAAGGAATTTGATGATTTGTCGAGTAGGATTGAATTTCATTTTATAATCAACAATATTTCTACTATTCTTTGCACTGTTTATGATTTGATTGACCCTAGTTCTCTCATTCGTATATTAATGTCGATCTAGTTAAATCTGGGAGTTTGAGACTTGAAATGTCAAAGTAAAGTAGCCATGTTAGATGACGTAGTCCTCTAGGTTAGACGATTGTTAGTTGATCAAGTATGTAGGCGCTGCTGTTAGAAATTCAAAGCTTAGCATTTCTAGTAGATTTGTTGATTATGCCTTTCAACGATTTTGATTTTATCTTGTATGCATTGGTTAATTGAGCATGGAGTGATTTTGGATTGTCGTAAGAAAAGTCTTCTGCTCAAGGACCTAATGGTGAGATTGTGCAAGTTAATGGCGTTAAAACGAGTGGATCAACTCGAATCATTTTGTCTATTTGAGCCAATAAACTTATGAATCAAGGTTGTGAAGTTTTCTAGCTTATGTTATCAATTCAAACGCGAAGATAACCAATTGAGCAAGATTCGATTGTGCGAATTTCCCGATATATTTCCCGAGGAATTGCTAGGATTACCACTAGATCGGAGAAGTGGAATTTGCAATCGAAGTGTTTCTGACGACACCAATATCAATTACCTTTTATCATATAGCACCAATAGAGCTAAAGGAATTGAAAGTTTAGTTGCGTAGATTTAATGAACCGTGACTTTATATGCTCTAAGTATATCGCCTGGGAGCTCTAGTTTTGTTCATTAAAAGAAAGATGGTTCAACGCGACTTTTTGCATAGACTATTGACAACTAAATAAGCTAACAATTAAGAATTGGTATCCCTTACCTCATATCGATGACTTTATTCGATTAGTTGAAAGGAGCTTTAGTCTTTTCTAAGATTGACTTGAGATTGGGTTACTATTAGTTGAAAGTAAAAGATAGTGATTTACCTAAAATGACATTTTGTACGATGTTCCCGCCACAATGAACTTTTAGTAGTGTCTTTCAATTTGACAAATGCTCCTGCAATGTTCATGGATCTCATGAACCGAATTTTCCAAAACCTACTTGAATCATTCGTGGTCATATTATTGATGAGGATTTTGATTTATTTGAAATTAGAGGTTGAACACGAACAACATCTTAGAATTGTTTTGCAAGACTTGAGAAAGAAACAATTGTACGAGAAGTTTAATAAATGTAAGTTCTGATACGAGGTTGTATTTCTAGGCATGTCATTTTCACAGATGGGATTTGAGTTGATTTGAAAAAAGATTAAGGCTACCTTACAATGGAAAGCACCACGAAAATGTGTTAGGAGGTCCATAGTTTCCTTGGTTTGTTGGTTACTACCGAATACTTGTAAATGGTTTTTGAATATAGCTACGCCTGAGATGAAAAACTACTACAAAAGAAATGTAATTTGTGTGGAATAAACGGTTTTCATGAAAGTTTCAAAAGTTGAAATTAATGTTAAACAAAAGCGCTAATCTTAAGTTTGCTCAGATCGGAAAAGATTTATGGTTTATAAATGATTCTTCCTGAGTGGTTTGGGCTTGCATTTTGTTGTAAGACGGAAAAGTAATTATGTTATGTGTCCCACCAACTAAAAATGCATGAACGCAATTATCTTGTATACGATTTAGAGCTAGTCATTGTTGTTTTGGCTTTTAGAGGCACTATTTGTATGGTCAAAAGTGTCATATTTACACCGATCATGGAAGTCTTAAATACCTCCAACCAAAAAGGATTTTTATTTGAGATGGCGTCGTTGGATCAAACTTTTAAAATATTACGATTGTAGTTTTTATTATCACCGTAAATGTAACGTCGTAGCTTTATGCGTTGAGCATAAAGCCAATAGTTGAGTTGCAAAAGCGATGTTCACTCAACTCAAAGATTAGCAATGATGGTAGCTAGTTGGTTAGGTTGAAAAACCAAACTAGTGTTGTTCGAGCAAATCGCTGAGGTGCGAAGACTTATTGATACCAAGTGGTCCGGGAAAAATAAAATGGCTCAACATGTGGCATGGTAGAAAACTTCCATATTGATGATTGTGGTTGTTTGAGGTTTCGTGAATCGAATTTGTGTTCCTGGATATTGTTGCCGATTTAAAAGATTTAATA